>CAKAOJ020000206.1:240000-1516930 GCA_916701645.2 Sebastolobus alascanus | reverse complement strand
AAAAAAAAAATTTTTTAAAAGTTTAAAAATTTCGAAAATTTTCATAAAAGTCATACTATAGCATGTCTTTTCATGAAAATTGACGAAATTTTAAACTGAGTTTTTTTTCCACCAAATTAATCGACAGACTATACTATGCCTTTTTTCATAAAATTTTTCGACATTCTATACTATGAAATTTTTTAACGAATATTTTCGAAAAATTTTCATGAAAAAAGTCATACTATAGCATGTCGAAAATATTCGTAAAAAAATGTCATGGTATAGAATGTCGAAAATTTTCAGGAAAAAAGGCATAGTGTAGTCTGTCGATTAATTTGGTGGAAAAAAAACTCAGTTTAAAATTTCGAAAATTTTCATAAAAGTCATACTATAGCATGTCTTTTCATGAAAATTGACGAAATTTTAAACTGAGTTTTTTTTCCACCAAATTAATCGACAGACTATACTATGCCTTTTTTCATGAACATTTTCGACATTCTATACTATGACATTTTTTTACGAATATTTTCGAAAAATTTTCATGAAAAAAGTCATACTATAGCATGTCGAAAATATTCGTAAAAAAATGTCATAGTATAGAATGTCGAAAATTTTCATAAAAAAAGGCATAGTATAGTCTGTCGATTCATTTGGTGGAAAAAAAAAGTTTAAAATTTCGTCAATTTTCATGAAAAGACATGCTATAGTATGACTTTTATGAAAATTTTCCAAATTTTAAACTGAGTTTTTTTTCCACCACATTAATCGACAGACTATACTATGCCTTTTTTCATGAAAATTTTTCGAAAATATTCGTAAAAAAATGTCATAGTATAGAATGTCGAAAATGTTCATAAAAAAAGGCATAGTATAGTCTGTCGATTCATTTGGTGGAAAAAAAAAGTTTAAAATTTCGTCAATTTTCATGAAAAGACATGCTATAGTATGACTTTTATGAAAATTTTCCAAATTTTAAACTGAGTTTTTTTTCCACCACATTAATCGACAGACTATACTATGCCTTTTTTCATGAAAATTTTCGACATTCTATACCATGACATTTTTTTAAGAATATTTTCGACATGCTATAGTATGACTTTTTTCATGAAAATTTTTCGAAAATATTCGTAAAAAAATGTCATAGTATAGAATGTCGAAAATTTTCATGAAAAAAGGCATAGTATAGTCTATCGATTAATTTGGTGGAAAAAAAAAGTTTAAAATTTCGTCAATTTTCATGAAAAGACATGCTATAGTATGACTTTTATGAAAATTTTCGAAATTTTAAACTGAGTTTTTTTTCCACCACATTAATCGACAGACTATACTATGCCTTTTTTCATGAAAATTTTCGACATTCTATACCATGACATTTTTTTACGAATATTTTCGACATGCTATAGTATGACTTTTTTCATGAAAATTTTTCGAAAATATTCGTAAAAAAATGTCATAGTATAGAATGTCGAAAATGTTCACGAAAAAAGGCATAGTATAGTCTGTCGATTAATTTGGTGGAAAAAAAACTCAGTTTAAAATTTCGTCAATTTTCATGAAAAGACATGCTATAGTATGACTTTTATGAAAATTTTCGAAATTTTAAACTGAGTTTTTTTTCCACCACATTAATCGACAGACTATACTATGCCTTTTTTCATGAAAATTTTCGACATTCTATACCATGACATTTTTTTACGAATATTTTCGACATGCTATAGTATGACTTTTTTCATGAAAATTTTCGAAAATATTCGTAAAAAAATGTCATAGTATAGAATGTCGATTCATTTGGTGGAAAAAAAACTCAGTTTAAAATTTCGACATTTTCATGAAAAAAGTTTTTACTATAGTATGACTTTTCATGAAAATTGACGAAAATTTAAAATGAGTTTTTTTTCCACCAAATTAATCGACAGACTATACTATGCATGTTTTCATGAAAATTTTCGACATTCTATACTATGACATTTTTTTACGAATATTTTCGAAAATTTTCATGAAAAAAGTCATACTATAGCATATCGAAAATATTCGTAAAAAAATGTCATAGTATAGAATGTCGAAAATTTTAATGAAAAAAGGCATAGTATAGTCTGTCGATTCATTTGGTGGGAAAAAAACTCAGTTTAAAATGTCGAAAATATTCATGGAAAAAAAAAAAAAGTCATACTATAGTATGTCGAAAATTTTCGTGAAAAAATGTCATAGTATAAAATGTCGAAAATGTTCATGAAAAAAGGCATAGTATATTCTGTTGATTTCATTTTGTGGAAAAAAAACTCATAGTTTAGAATTTCGAAGATTTTCATGAAAAAATCATAGTATAGTATGTCGATTAATTTTGTGGGGAAAAAAATCATAGTATAGTATTTCGACATACTATACTATGAACTTTTGTCATGAAATCTGTCGAAATACTGTACTATGATTTTTTTTTTCCATGAAATTTTTCGACAGTATACTATGACTTTTTTTTATGAAATTATGACATACTATACTATGACTTTTTTTCATGAAATTATTCGACATACCAGACTGACATTTTTTCATGAAATTTTTCGACATAATATACTATGACTTTTTTCATGAAATCTTTCGATATACTATGACTTTTTTTTCACCAAATTTTTCGACATCCTATACTATGACTTTTTGTCATGAAATCTGTCGACATACTATACTATGACTTTTTTATGAGATTAATCAACATACTATACTATGACTTTTTTTTCCATGAAATTTGTCGACATACTATACTATTACATTTTTTTCATGAAGCTTTTCGACATCCTATACCATGACATTTTTCGAC
Organism: Sebastolobus alascanus; assembly: GCA_916701645.2. Lineage (NCBI taxonomy): Eukaryota > Metazoa > Chordata > Actinopteri > Perciformes > Sebastidae > Sebastolobus > Sebastolobus alascanus. Next base: position 1,514,136 of record CAKAOJ020000206.1, on the reverse strand, counting down.
TTACTATACCATGACTTTTTTTCACTAAATCTTTCGACATGCTATACTATGACTTTTTTTTTCATGAAATTTTTAAACATAAAAAAGTCAAAAGTATTGTATGTTGAAAAAAAAAAGTCATAAGAAAGTCACAGTATATTATGTCGAAAAAAGGTCATAAAATTTAAAGTATAGTATGTCAAAAAAAGTTATAAAGTCAAAGTATCGTATGTCAAACAAAGTCATAGTATAGTATATCATAAAATAAGTCATAAAAAAGTAGTATTGTATAGTATTTCATAAAAAAGTGAGTATTGTGTCATAAAAAAAATCAGAAAAAGTCATTGGAGTATAAAAAAATGATAAAGTCACAATGTAGTAGGTCATGCATAAATTAAGAAAATCATGAGAAAAAGTCTTAGTATGTTAGAAAAAAAATCTGAAAAGTCATAGTTTGTCATAAAAAAACATTCAGAAAAAGAGTTATAGTACAGTAACATAAAAAATTTCAGAAACAAAATTCATAGCACAGTATGTTAAATACTTTAAATGCCATAGTATAGTATGCAATACATATAAAATTAAATATAAAAAAGTCATATTGTATGTCATAAAAAATTCAGAAAAAAAGGCCGGAGCCTTAGTTGTATAAACGTCTGTATGTTGTCAACAACTGACTGCCAAATCAAATAAAGTACAACTCAATAATATTTTAACAATATTTATTGTCAGTTTTCACATTGAACTGGAGGGTTGCATTAAAAAATAATTAAAATAATTTGTTTAATTTTTGAAAAAATAAATAAAAAGTGTAGCTTAAGTTTCCATTTTTTTCTTAACTTAATTTCCCATCTCAAGTCCCAACCAATTTTAATAAAAAATTTAAAAAAAAAAAAAAAGTGGCAGACCAAAAAAATACTTAATTTAGACCCTCGTTACCAGTTCATACAATGTCAGAAAATACTAAAACATATCCTAGAGCCAAAAATTTCCTAGAACCAAAGATCAACCAAAAACCAAACCCAAAAATACATCATTTAAAATTAAAAATAATACACATTGGAGAAGCTGACGGATTGCCTCCACGCGGCTCTCAACACCGCGACGGCTGAAACAACGGCTCGCAGCTAACGATGCTAACAGTGCAAACAATGTGCAGATCTGACAGTGTTTACCTGGGGGGGGGGTGGGTGCTACGCTTCCGCGACGACAGCGTTATCAGCTGCGGCGGCCGTGTGCTAGTCAGTGGAACACGCTCACATGCACTAAAAGCATGCACGGCCGGCCTGCCCCTATGTCAACAAAGCACAGAGAAGCTCTGATTACACACAAACAGAGGGAGAGAGACTTAATTCTCACAATGGGTCTGATCTATTCAGTTCAATTCTATGTTTATATACTATATACATTATATACTGGAATTTGAATTCCTGTTTTGACCAATATGTTGCTGCATTAAAAAGGTTTACATCCGAACTGTAATTGCTGTTAACTTTGAAGATTTTTTTTGCCAAGTGGTTGGCATACGATTTATTATTTTAATAATAAATGACAATTCATTAAATTTATATCTATGCATTTGTTTTAGAAAGTTAGGAAAGTGATGTTTAAGTTAAGCATGATGTTGCCTTACATATAAAATAATGATCTAATATTATAGTTTGCTCTTGGCTCTGCTGACTGCAGACTTGACCATGTTTGCGATTGGTCATATGCTGCTAACACCGCCCCTTTATGTGAACGCGCTCATAGCCAGATTGAGAAACCCTGGGTTGATTTAACCACCGTCGTAGGACCGCTTAGCGTGATCTCGTTTGTTAGGGTTAGTTAAGCCAGATAACGAGAAGATACCCTGGGTATGTTGAACTTGCTTCGTAGTACCGGCCTCAGGTTACCAGACATTTGTTCATCAACAAGCCGTCTTTGAGTCATGAGACTTTTTAGTCACAAGTCCATGTGCAGTTGAAGTTTTCCTCCCCTCCCATCAGTTGATCAGACAGAGGTTCAGGACAGCAGGCGAGACGGATAGTTTACAAAACAGCGAAAGTCGTTGGACAAATTTCGGTTGTGTTTTGGCCGGAAGCTGCACATTTTTACATCCAGAAGGTCTTCGGCGAGTTTCGCCATGATGGCTCCTGTAGAACAAACGGGACACAAAAATCAGATCAGGACTTGTACTTGTAACAGAGTATTTTTACACTGTAGTATTGCTATTAATAGAGTACTTCTTCCACTGAAAATGTGTGATATTAATCTAAAGTCACTATGTGTAGAATGCGAAAAAAAAGACAATAAAACACTTTCTATTAGAATAATGAGATTATATAACTACAAGACATCTATAAATTAGGGCTGTCAATCAATTCAAATAGTTAATTGCGATTAATCGCAAATTAATCCCATTTTTTATCTGTTCAAAATGTACCTTAAAGGGAGATTTGTCAAGTACTTAATACTCTTATCAACATGGGAGTGGACAAATGTGCTGCTATGCAAATGTATGTATATATATTTATTATTGGAAATCAATTAACAACACAAAACAATGACAAATATTGTCAAGAAACCCTCACAGGTTCTGCATTTAGCATAAAAAATATGCTCAAATCATAACATGGCAAACTGTTGAAAATGGCCATGACCGTTTTTCCTCACCAAAAGTTAGCACAAGTTTGGGGCGTTATTTAGCCCGCTACGACCTAAAACTCGCAAGTTGCGTTAATGCGTTAAAGAAATTAGTGGCGTTAAAACGAATTTGCGTTATTATTGCGTTAACTTTGACAGCGCTAGTATAAATAGAGTTTAATATTTGTGAAAAAAACAAGTGAGTAGTTGGTTGTGTTTTCAATGATTTTTGATCTTTAAATTCAGAGCTTAGAGCAGAAAACTTGTTTCTGATTGGCTGGCAGGTGTAAAACAGAACTCCTGTAACATACAAAACTCAGTCATCATATTGGTACCTCATTTATTATAATCTTTTGTTTTTGTGCTGGACAAATCCCTGGTAATCTTTGAGAAAATAATCTAAACTTCATGTTAGATTCATTTAGAAAGCAGATGAAATATTTTTCATCCAGATGATTAGAAGAGTTTCTCAAAACTGCAGTAAATGTTGTTGAATGACTGTCAAGGCGCTAATCTCTGTGACTTTCTAATAATAATAATAATAATAATTCCTCTCACCTGTACACAGCAGCACTTTGCCTTTGCTCAGGTACTTGATGGTTTTGGCCACTTCGCTCAGACACTCCTCGGACAGGTACGGCGGGTCGGCGATGACGACATCGAAGCTCTGAGCTGCGACGCTGGGCGCAAGGGACAGCGGCTCCTTGTAGTCGTAGAAGATGAAGTCGTCGCCGTAGGCGGCGAAGCGGCGGTCGTACTCCAACACGACGGCAGACACCCGATCTGAGCCGTCCACCACACCCTGCTTCAACTTCTGGTACACACTGGGCGCGCTCACACACGCTATCCTGCAGGTCAAAGACAACATTAACAACATGTTGGAGATAAAGCTTAAATTTCTGGTTGTAGTTTGTTGAGATTCAGTTCTCCAGAGACAGACCACAATGCAATGCAGCTACAATACAAGCTGGGGTTTGAACTAGGGACGTCACGAGAACCGATACTTCGCTACCAAGTCGATGCCTAAATTCTGAAAACGTGACGGTACTGATAATAATAATAATACTACATTGTGAACAACAAATCCATGTTGAAATCGGCAGGAGGAAAGCTAGTTAACGTTAGCAGCAGCACGGAGCTAACAGTGTTCAGGCTCTATTCAGTAAAAATGAGTATTGAGCTAAGTTAAATTCTAACGTTATCATTAGGGATGGGTACCGAAACCTGATATTAAACAGTTATCGGAGTATCGATAAGTTATCGGTTCTTTTATCGGTACTTTTTAACGTTTTGGTGTTATTTATTGTCACGCTGCAGCGCTCATCTCCCCTGCTATCTGTTTCGCTGAGCTTCTCCATCTAAACACACACACATACAGTGAAGTAAACCAGGTGAAGTGAAGATAACTAAGCTCGTTACTGTAACTGCAACAAAACCTTTGTGATTAAAAAGCCAATACTTTATCAATACACCTGCAAGCATACACGTCATGTAAACATGTAGAAAAACTATAGTTCAATCTGCTCTGTCCGCAGTCTCTCATCCGCCGCTGCTATGTTTACACAAGCGCAGCGCGCTAGCTCGGGTAATAGCGAGAACCGATAAAGAACCGAACCAATAAGGAGTATCAAAAAGATTAGTAGTATCAATAAAATCCTAACGATACCCATCCCTAGTTATCGTGATGTAGGAGATGTTTTCACAGCAATATAAAATAGATAATAGAGAGGGAATTATGACCTGATTAACTTCACCTAACTTAACTTAATCTAACATAAACAAAACGGTAATAAAGGAGTGGATGTTGAAGTACATGGGATTTATTGTTTTACTTTTGTTTTTTACCATGGTATCTAAAATCGTGTAATTTCACTGGTATCGGTATCGACTACTAAATTTCTGGTATCGTGACATCCCTAGTTTGAACACAACAATATACACGAGGGCTGGCTAGTAGTACTGGCTACATATCAGGGTAACTCTGTGTACTTCCACATTTTGTTGACCTGGAGGTATTTTCTGTTGGAAAGTTTTGATTTAATTCTTTTGTTTTAAGCTTTTAATTTATTTTCTGTTTAAGTATCCCTTTTGTTCATTTACATATTTATTTTTAAATGTATTTATTTTTGTATTTCTGCATTTATTTATTTATGCATGATTTTCCTTTTGCAAGTCCGTATTTATTTCCCCAATCTTATTTATTTCTGTATTCATTTCTTTATGCATTTCTGCCTCATTATGCAAATGAGGGGTCTGTCAATAAAATAAATAAAAAATAAATGCAAAAATAAATTTTAAAAATTTAAAATTTATAAAAATAAATACATGAAGGTGAAAATTAAACAGTAGAGTAAATAAATAAGGGAATTAATATAAATATAAATAATGAAGCAAATTAAAACAGAAATATATATTTGTCACATTTTATCAAATAATTAATGGTTACATTTATTTTTAATATTATTTTTGCTGCATTTAATGACGTTTATTTATCGAGTCATTATTAGTCATTATTTTATTTATTTTGTCAGGTTCTGTCCTCTATACCGTCTAGGGTCTGTGATCTGCTTGTATTTATTCTTGCTGTTGTGTGTTTTATATTACATTTAGTATTACACTCTGTTCTTGAAAATTCAATAAAATATTGTGTTAAAATAAACAACATTTTGTGGAACAGAAGTGATTGTTTCTGATTTTCAGACTTGTTAAAGATGGGGTCTGCGATTTATCCAGTATACACTTTTTGTTATATTGGTTGAAATGGTCTTTACACCCCGACAGCAATCCGTTTCTTATGAGCACTGAAAAAAGACCGGAAAAGATCCGTCATCTGTAGCTGCTGTAATCCTGTAAAAACGTCTACCAGTCAGTAAAAATGGTCCCGGTTGTAAGGAACCAATCAGATGCCTCCCTGCCTCCCTGCTCGTACTCTAGCCTCAGCGTGCACCAGCGTGAACTCAAAGCGCGTGTCCGCTGCACGTTCACTGGAGAGTGGAAGAGAAAACTCAGCTCTTAAAACACCGGACAACGAGAACGAACTCGTACCACTATTACCATATTATCGAAAAATACAACTTTGATTTAGTTGTTTATGTTCTGTTAGTTTACTTTATAAAATACTGCAGATTTAAACTATTTATTCTAACAGCTCAAAGTGAAGTCAGACAAACAGGATTATCAACGAGGGGAGACGGCGGATAGAAAACATTGCCGAACAAAATTTACGTTACTCAGACTGCTTTTTCAGTTACAGAAACAAACGAGTGGACTGATCTCCCTCCAGATATTAGAGTAATGTTAAAAAGGGTCGTGTTGTCTCAGCAGGTATCTCTCTCTTTCCCTCCCCTCTCTGCTGCTCTGTGGCCGGCTCTCCAGCGAGCTGCCGCCCCCCCCCCTTCCCCTCCGTCAACAAGGAAATAAAACCCCTCGTCTACGAGACCGGTCTCTTGAGAGAGCTCCAGCTCATAGCGGGGTCTGTGTGAGTGAATGCCCGGGTGGAGAGGTGGCGATCCCGGCAGGAGCTAGCTAGCTGTGCCGGCAGTTTGTGGAGCTTCTAAACTCCGACAACAGTTGAGAAAATGTTTGATTCGCCATCTAACATCGTAAAACTGTCAATATTCTAAATCTACACCGTTGATTTCTCGCCTCAACATTTTTCAGAAGTGAATTTAGTGATGAAATAGCTACGAAAAATGTGAAGTAGTTAAGATGCGGCGGTGCTCGTGCATGTGTGTGGGGGGCGTTGCCTTATAAGGAGTTTCGAGGGGAGGGGGGGGTTTAGACGGAGCTCCTGAGGCGATGCGACTTTCAAATTATGCTAGTTTTCCAAGATCGCAGACCCCAGCTTTAATTGTTTTATCTTGTTTGAGTGTGAGTCGTATTACCTGCCTCCCTCTCCAGCTTCACGTACGACCTCCTCCGCTAAGCGAGTCGCCGTCTCGTCACTGTACCAGAACTGACTCAACCGCTGGAGGAAACACAAACGAAAGCATCAGTCACACTGTCAACTTTTATCAAGAACATTAAAGCTTTTCATCTGATTTCATTGCTGCATGTTTCAACTTCTACACTCGTTTAGTTTACTGACGTTAAGCTGAAATAAAAATGAAAACTTATAAGTAACATTTATATCTGACCGATGATAGATTATTGATCTGATGCCAATACTGACATTTTAAAGTTGAAAACAAGTTTATCGTATGATTACATTCATTATGAGTTAATCAGTTGATCAATTTTTCAATTAATCGGTATATAAAATGTCAGAAAATTGTGAAAAATTCTCATCAAAAGTGTTTTGTTTTGTCATACCAACAGTCCAAAACCTAAAGATATTTACTTTACAATAATATAAAACAGAGATAAGCAGCAAATATTCACATTTCAGAGGATGTTTTGCAGAATAAACAACTTAAACTGTTAATCAACTATCAGAAATAGTTGGCGATTATGGTGATGTACTGTATGTATTGAGGGCAGAGTTATTTACACTTTATATCCTTTATATTCTTAAGGCTACATACAACTAATAATTACTTGCATTACTCATTAGTCTATAAATAAAATTAGATGAAAATGTGAACACAGCTTCTCTTACTGACTGATAACTGGCCATCGTGTAAGCGATATAAAACACTGAGGTGCTCTGAAACAGAAAATAAATAAGAATAATTATATATATATATATATATATATATATATATATAAAAATAAATATATATAAATACGCCTATGTTGTCGCGGGGGTATAATAAATGATTAAATACATAAATGATTACAGTTAATCTGTATATTGATGGATAGATACATGAATACAAAATATCTGTCTATATCTGCCAATAGAATCAGTCAGAAAACACTGTGTCTGTGTCTTTTTACTGCTTCACTTCTGAATTAAGTCACAGAACAGAGTCACTAAAAACCAGTAAACTCACCCAGTCCTCCTCCATCGTTCCCACAGCGAACGGGTCTGCTGGTTCTGTGTTGGCGCTGGTCTCGTCGTAAAACTCCTGCAGGGCGGCCAGAGTGTGAGCTGACAGCGTGTAGGAGTCATCGTCGTCGCTGCTGTCACTCATGGCTGGAAGACGAGGAAGGGAACCGCTGTCCATAAAGGATGAAGATGGAGAGACGGAGCGGAAAACCTGAAATTAAAAGAAAAATATTGTTGTTGATTTACATTTTTGACTGGTGGATGACTTGATACATGACAAATAAATATGAGATATATTAACTCCGAATTATTATTTATTGACTCAACATGATCATACTGTATTATAGCTTTACAAAAAAAGCTGTAACCTGGCAAGTTATTTAAGATTTAGTTTTACACGTTTTAAGACTTTTCTTTTAGCTACAGATTTCTCTTCACGCCTGATGTAATACACTGATTCAAACTTCATTTAGCACCACAGACATTTTAAATGTTTAACTGTCAAACTTTATACGAGTATATTTATTTATTTCTATACAGTGGTGGAAGAAGTACTCAGATCTTTTAGTAAAAGTAGCAATACCACAGTGTACAAATACTCTATCGCAAGTAAAGTCCTGCATTCAAAGTACAGAAGTATTGACATAAAATCAAAATATACCAAAAGTACCAGAATAATATACATTATATTATACTTAATGATGTATTAATGTGTACATCACTTTAATGTTATAGCTGGTAAAGGTGGAGATAATTTTAATTATTGATATACTGCTGGGTAGCTTTACCTATAATAATACATCATAATGTATTAGTTTATTTATATTAATAATCTGAATATACAAAGTAACTAAAGCTGTCAAATAAATATAGTGGAGTAAAAAGTACAATATTTGACTCAATTGTATTGGAAGTAGTAGTAGTAGAAGTGTAAAGTGTAGGTTCTTATAATGCAGTACAAGTACCTCAAAATTGTACTCAGTATTTCCATTTTATGCTACTTTATACTTCTACTACTACTTCCACTACAAGACTAAGTTTGGAAAATGTGCTTTTTATGGAATTTTTATTGTGAAAACTATTCAATAACTTCACTGTTATACGGTGTAGTGCTACCAATATTTTTACCCCAATTTTTTTTTTCCCCAAATCAAAATGATGCAAAAACACATATTTCATATATATATATTGTTGTAGTATAGCCAACAGAATACCAGTGATGTGATTTTTGTATCACTACAGTGTATAACAGTGAAGTTATTGAATATTTTCAGGGAGGTAGGGACACAAAACAAAACAAAGCAACTAAACAAAAGTACAGAAAAAGCAAAGACAGACAAATAACTACTACTACAAAAAGAATCTTGAAGAACTGGAAAGTAAACATCCTGCTCTGGACTAACTTAACCTGTTAAACAAGGAGAGAGCAGCAGCTCAAGTAGTTTTTTTTAATTTCCCCTGGTGATCAGTGAAGTAGCAGAACGTGAATATATAGAACAAGTACCTCAAAATAGTACTCAGTATTTCCATTACATGCTACTTTAAACTTCCACTCTAATTTAGAGGAAAAATATTGTACTTTTGAAAGTGATAAACACTCAACTCATTTTCTTAGAAGTCCTTTTTAGATCCTCTTTAACAGTAAACAACAACACAGTGAACTTATTTAATATATAAACAATATCAAAAACAAAACTGCCTGTGCAATACTTGTATATATTTATCATACACCATATTGCCTTTATTATTATTATACTGTATATTATTGTAAATACACTATTATTTTATTTTAACTTTATTTTATTTTATTATGTTATTCTTTGCTACTTAAGTTACTGTTTCTTTCTTAATGATTGTACCTGTATAACCGGCGTGACAATAAACATCTTGAATCTTGAATCTTGAATATTTATTTTCTGCGTTGCACTTTGTAGACGGTCCCTGCGACACATAGAGCCCAATGTAATGTTTCCAGCTCGGAGGACGACTTGTTATGATATAAATGAGGTTGTATCTCGTTGTCTACATTACTACGGTTAGAAAGAGCCGTCGTTTGTGTTTTAACAACGTTTCGCTTGTGAGTTATTGACCCGGGAAGTGTGAATCTGTGGATATCTTTCCAGCAAAGATCGTCGCCTTTTCTGTAAATAAACTGCTAATTTACTAATTAAATACAATTAGCTTCACTGGTGAAGTGTTTGGTTGTTACAACAAACACAATAAGCTCAATAGGTTTTATATATAGTAGAAAAGTGAACCAACCTGATCAGAAACTGCCGTGAAAGCTCTTCACTGGCTGCTGTGCTGTGAACACGTGACTAGTCGCGGGATGATGACGTATTCCCCAAAGTACGGCTTCTGACTAGGGACAAATAATCGGCTTCGCCACAAACTGATAACATAACAAGGAACAAGGTGTTTTCTCTCTCCAGCTTACTGTCTTTGGTTAATTCTTAATTTCGACAAACACATAAGATGTTTATTTTTCATCTGTAAGAAAAACTCTTCAGATATGTTTGTTAATTTAGATGAAAACCTGAATTTAGTCTTAAATTGCATAATTATTGTAGAGGGTTTGGCTAATTAAAATGTCATTAAATGTAGAAAAAATATTAAAACAAATGTAAAAATGTAGCCATTTATTAATTGATATTGATGTTTTAATTTGCTTCTTTATTTATCTTTGTATTAACACCATTATTTATCCACATTTTTTCTTATGTTCCCTTTTAATTTTTTTGTATTTATTTTTATTAATTTTTTTTATTTTGGCATTTATTTTTCATATATATTTTTGCATTTATTTTTTTTTATTTATTTTTAAATGTATATATTTTTGTATTTATGCATTTTTTTTTTATTTCTGTACGAGTTTCCCCCTTAAATTTCGGCCCTTATTTATTTCCCCAAACTTATTTATTTCTGTATTCTTTTCTTTATACATTTCTTTTCACATTTATACCTCATTTTAAAAATGAGGGGGCTGTAAATAAAAAAAAAATAAACAAAAAATAAATGCAAAAATAAATTACTAAAAATAAATACATAAATGGGAAAATTAAACAGAAGAGTAAATAAATAAGAGAATTAATACAAATATAAATAAAAAAGCAAATTAAAAGAAATATCAATTTATGTCACATTTTATCAATTAATTAATGGCTGCATTTATTTTTCATATTATTTTTGCTGCATTTAATTTAAGCCTTTAATATTTATCAAATCATTTATTTACTTATTTTTGAATTTGGCAGATTCCATCCAGACAAAATATTAGGTGATAAAAAAGAATAATCAATAACTTTATTTCTTACTAAAGTAGATAAAAGACAACAGAGGCGGCGACTCGTTTAAAGGAAACGGCAGAGGCAAAAACATTTTATACAATAAGTTTATGTACACTTTTACACTTCATTAACAAAACAGCCATTCTACAATAACCAGGATAGTGCTCTGAACGAGGAGCTCTCCGACATAATGCTTCAACAAAGTGGCTCTGCTCCTTTTTATTTGGTTTGTTATTGCTGTCCTTCAGCTCAAACAGTCTCTGCCTCCATCCAGTGTGTGTTTGAAGAGTGAGAACGGTGGATGATGTGCTGCTGTAGAAAAATACTAAGGAAATTAAATCTGCTAAACTTTAGAGGCCCGATCCTTCATCGAGCCTTCACGCGTCCCGGCGGGAGGGCGCCGCGACGTAACACTACGATCCATAATAGAGAAAACATATCAAACCGCAAAAAGGTCAAAACCGAGAGAGTCGCTCCCTCTCATACAACTCTTCCTGCCGTCTAACTGGCTTATAAAAACATTTCAGTCGTGTTTTTTTGTCTTTAAACAAACATTTCCCGTGGTTTCTGGTTTGAAAACATTATATATATATACTGTATATATTTACACCCTTTAGTGAATCTGATTTTGGTTTTCTGTCATCGCCAAAGAACAAACGACCTCCCGTGCTGCGTGGTTCAGCAACTCCATCCCATCCCCATCTTGTGTGTGTGCATCCGCTGTATTCTTGGCGAATGGCAGGCACAGTTTGTTGTCAGTTGATGCATGACCAAAAAAAAAAAAAAAACCTGCACACACAGAACAATCAACAAAACAAAGGCACTCTGGGAAGGATTGGGGCGCCACCATGTGTGTGTGTTACTGTTAAAATGACGTGTGTGTGTGTGTGGTCGCCATGGCATTCTTGAAACAAAATGGCCCCTCTTAATACTACAAAATCTCACACTGGAAAAAAAATGTCTCCTTCAAATTTTCAATAACTTGTTTGTCACTCTGTGTGTGTGTGTGTGTGTGTGTGTGTGTGTGTGTGTGTGTGTGTGTGTGTGTGTGTGTGTGTGTGTGTGTGTGTGTGTGTGTGTGTGTGTGTGTGTGTGTGTGCGTGTGTGTGCGTGCAGCCTCCAGCCTCCAGGTACAGGAAGTGATGCAGGACAACGCCGTCAACATCAGCTCCGCCTCCTATTGCCGTCACGATGGTCAGCGCTCCGTCATGTCAGTCAACATGGCTCCAGAGGGATCTGCCAATTCAGTCCGTCTGCTCTGCAGTTCAGTCTCCATGGTTACCACATCATCATCATCATCATCATCATCATCATCATCATCATCATCATCATCATCTGTCAATCACGCTGGACTGGAGGGGCCAGGATAAAACAAAAACAAAAAAGAAATCCGAGGAAGTGAAAACATTCAGGCGTGAGATGGATCCTCCAGCTGCCTCTTCTACCCATAGTTCTTAGGGACGAAGCAGGAGGGTCTTTTGATTGGTTGCTTTTCCCCAAAAAATAAAAAATCCGAGGCGGCGTCGGTTTCCAGTGGTTATTTCACGCAGAGGAGGCCGCCCACGTTGGCCACGAACTCCTCCAGGCTCTTGAGGAAGGCGACCTTCTGCTTGCGGTCCATGGTGGGCGGCGTGCTGCTGGCCGTCAGCTTGTTGAAGGCGTCGGCCAGCCGCTGGTAGATGACGGCGTCTCTCTGTGAGGAGAGGAGGGTCTCCACCAGCTCCGAGTACTCCGCCTGACGGAGGAGAGACAGACCGTCAACAAAGGGTCAAGAGTCTAATAGTAGAGGTTATATTATCAGCTGATGCTAAACAGAAGCTGAAGTGTCTCAATGACATTCAAACGGCCCCGATGGAGCTGACCATGGATGTATAAAGAGAACGGAGCTGACGGGAGAGCTAGAGACGACCTTGGAGAAGTTAGAGGAAGTATACACGTGTGACAACGTCCGGTTTTCAAAATAAGGTGTTAACAAAGGGAACTTTATATACAAAATACATATATTGAAATAAGATTGATTGGATTATATTCACAAGAAGTATAAAACATTACATGTCCCTTATAAATTAAAAAGAAAATACCACTAATTTGTGAGAGAAATGTCTTTATTCTTTGATTTTTGGGTTGCTGGAAATAATGTAATAAATAATTCCTGACAATGACATGATGATATATGATGATATATTTGACTTCAGGACATCTCTGACTACATACATGCCGAAAATCAAACATTTTTACTGTATTAATTTAGATATTTTCTAAAGTAAAAGTCCCTAGAAGTGTATCATTCAACTTCTTCCCATGGTCTAGTGTTAAAAAAGTTAACAACAATAATATATTTATTTATATTTACATAGTTATTAACTCACCTGATGCAGGCACACAAGTGTGTAGAGAGCTTCTCCTGCTGCCACCGTCATCTCTGTGTTGTGTTTTTGCAGGACCAGCATGTCAAACACCAACTGGAGGCACAGACGGAGAATTATTACAAAACAGAAGAGTATATCAAAATTAGTTTTGCAAGAGCATTGACACAGTTTGCTACACTTTAACAGCACGTAGAACACCAGTCTCATGTCTGTGTGATAAATATGAAGCTACAGCCAGCAGCCAGTTAGCTTAGCTTAGCACAAAGACTGGAAACAGGGGGAAACAGCTAGCCTGGCTCTGTTTTTCAAAACTGACATGTTGAAATTTTGAGGGGGATTACATGCCGGACTATTTCTTGTCCGGGTGCAGTGTCTTCTTGGAAAGAGAATACGCACACTGAGTGAACATGTGTGCTACTGTACCTTGAGGAAGTGTCGGGTGGCGATGAAGAGAGGCGTGTCCTTCTCCTGGTTTTTAGCGCACTGCTCAGCCAGAGGAGACAGAGCCTCTAAACACAGCTGGCTGATCTCTGAACTCATCCTGAACACAGACGTTAAGGAGAACCAACTACACAGTAATGAGTTCTTCCACAGCTGCACTGGTAAACTGGTGGCTACAGGTGGAAGCGATAGGTGATTCTCTTCTCTGCTGCAGCCACAGTTTCAGATTTTGGCTATTAAAAATATCCATATCTCATCTATATCCAAGCCCAAGCCAAGTATTGAGGCTATAAACTCATAAAAAAGACTTAACAAGATTAGCAGTTGGCCTAAATAAACCATATAAACCAGTACTACACACAGAGAGGCAGTGGGAGGATACGAGGTCATTCCCAGCTCCAGGGAGAACATGAGGCTTTTGAAGAGGTCTTCAGGCAGCTGTGGGATCTTTTCTGGGAAGATCTCACAGATGAAGGTGATGAGCTTGTAGTACTGGTTGCACAGGGAGGGGAACTGGGAAAACAACGAGGACAACAGACCCAGTTTGATGAGGGACACTGAAAGTAGCCTGGATGGTAGATTAAACACTAAGAGACATCGCTGTGGTGCAGTTTTACCTTGAGCAGGTCCTGAGACATGAGAGGGAGAACAATGTTGACACCATAAAGAACCACATCTGCTGCCGATACCGTTCGACTGGATGCCGTCGTTCCCTGGTCTTGGTTTCGAAACACCTCGTCTAAAACACACAGCGGTTTGAAACGTGAACAAGGAGAAGGAGACGACTTCTGCTCTAATTTGCTCCTCTTAGTTGATGTTTAAAGACAGAAAGAGCCGACTCACCGGTGTCGCTGAAGTCGATGAACTCTTTAGAGAGCAGGTTTGTGAGCAGCTCCATGATGAGCAGCAGGTCCTGGTACTGGTCCTCCTCCGCCGTGGCGTCGCTTCGCTTCCTGCTCTGGTTGTTTTTGGAGTAGACCTGCAGCAGCGTCAGACACGCCTCGTACAGCTTCATGGACTTCGTCTGGATGACGAGAGAAAAGACAGTTAACATCTCAGACAGCTACATCGATGAGTTCTGTGATTTCTGTGACCAAAATGTTCTTTTTAAACGGTCTGTTTTCCTCCACAGTTGGACTGAGATGCATCATTTTATTTCTTGATTAATACATGAAGGATCTGGTATATTACTGTAAAATTATGAGAACTGATAAAAAATGTATCATCTTTATGTTATCCATCCAGTTTGATAAACATATTTCTAATGATATCCTAAAAAGCCACGACCAGTTTGCCTCATAAAAATCTTTTTATTCTCGCAACTTTATGACTTAATAATCTCAGAAAATATTCACGTTTTTTTCTTGTAAATTTACGACTTCAATCTTGGACATTCTGTGTTTTTCTCAGAATATTTATACGTATATATCTTTTTTTTTTACCTACAATGGCCCCAATATGGCGTCGTACTCCTAGGACTGGGTAAGGTTTTACATTTTTTTATACTAGTGCCGATACAATACCTGAGTTTTGTGGTGGTTTTGCACTCCACTATTTTTCAGAGTTTTTTTCTCGTAAATTTATAACTTTATAATCTCGCAAATTTGTGTTTTTTCTCGTACATTTGCCACTGTAATCTCTGAATTTCCGAGTTTAAAGTTGTGAATTTACAAGAAAAAAACTCGGATATTCTACGACTTTATTCTCGGAATATTACCCCCCCTTCCCTGGCTCCATAATTATTTTTTTTTACCTACAGAGGCCCTCATACGCCATCGTATGCGTCGATGTACAAGCAGATTACAGTTTTGTTGAGCAAATTTTTCATTAATTACAATCTTATTCAGCCAAAGTGAAATAAGAATTCAAGTTCAACGTCTTTACCGAGAAGAAAACTGACAAAACGGATAAATATTAAACTGTTACTGAAGAGAGATAAAAGAAAATACAACTATTGACAGAACAATATATGGGTGAAAATTATACAGTAAAATGTACAGTACCATTACCCGCAAAATAAAAACACTATAGTCAGCAGGTAAAACAGTGGAGGTGCATTTAAGATGCGTCACTCACCTCTCCCAGGTAACAGATCTGCTTGTGAGCCACTTCCACAAAAACCTCAATGATGAGGTTGATCGTCTCGGGCGTGTTGCTGTAAACCTGAACAACAAAAACAAAATATATATTTACAGAATCTTCCATCACAAACGAACACACACTGACCGCCGCTTAAAGGCCTCGTCCATCGGATTAATTTTACTGAAGTTTCCTTTGAACTGTAAAGAGAGTTTCGTTGGCTCGTCCTTTGAGTTAAACGCTGCGTATCAAATCAGATCGAAGCTAGAACATACAGGCTGCCGTTCACCGCCTTCGACTCTGCTCTCACCTCCATGAGGCCGATGCAGCTGGACAGGAAGTCCATGAGAAACGAGAAGAGCGAGGCCACGTTGTCGATCTGCGTCGCCTCTGCGATGCCGCACAGCGCCTCTAACGTGGCGACGATTTCCTGTTTGACGGCGGCCTCCTGGCTGATCTGAGCGAAGTTCTCCTGGTTGATGAGGTTGAGGAAACGCTGCTGGAGAGGGTGGAGCACCTGGACGGACACAAACAGTAGGTCTCGGGTTAATTTACCAATTAAAGTAGACTCTAAGATGTGTTCAGATGGGACATACTGTACGTCATCCATCATGTACTTCTTTGAAGAAGCCTGGAGAAGTTTCAGTGGCTTCTTCACTTGATTTTGCAGCTAATTTACACATTTAATGGGACTATTTTATGTTTTTTTAAATGTTTTAAATTCACTCAAGTACTGTACTTAAGTACAGTTTTGACATACGTCTCAGAGAGAAATATTGCTCTTTTTACTCCATTACATTTATTTGACACTTTCTTCATAAAAAAAACAAAAAAAAACAGTTTTATGCTAAACGATATGATGCAGTACTGTACTACTACCCAGTAGAATACAAAGTATTTAAAATTGGCTCCACATTAACTAACTACAACATTAAAATTATCTTACATTTATTTGTTAGTGATAAAAAACATAATAATATAATAACGTGAAAGGAGCCATTCTAAATAATGAGTACTTTTACTTTGATACTTAATGTACATTTTCATTTTGCTGATAATACTTGTGTACTTTAAAAGTAACATTTTGAATTCAGGACTTTTACTTGTAATGGAGTATTTTTAGACCATAGTCTGAGTACTTCTTTCACCACTGTTGAAAAGACATCCAAAACATTTTAAGAAGCAGTTTTTAGAGATTTAAAATATTACATTTATTTTTCTTAAATTTTAGTTTTGTATTATTTATTATTATTTTTTAAATCTATTTGTATATTTTTATATATAATGTATATATATGAATACTGTACTTGTGTCTTTTGACATTATGTTTGTTTAAATGGAATAGAAGGAGGAGGAATGTAGAGACGTAACTAAAGGAGTGTTTGATCAGTTGTTGGGTTCATCTCTCCTCTTCTTCTTATTCCTCCTTCATCAGAGCCATCCAAGTTCAGATGAAGCAGCTGCAGGAGCCAACAGCTGCTGTCTTCCCCCCCCCCCCCCACCCCCCCACCCCCCCACCCTCCTCATAATTACTCTGGAGTCATCGTGGCTTTGCACCCTCATTTACTACCGTCAGCCTATTAAGTCAAAAGGCCTCCAGGATCACACAAAAAGGATCATGTTATACACACGGGAGGAAGACTCGACGGGGGATTATTACCGACTACATCCATCACTCCTCCTCCGATCTGACTGCAGAACTAGTTTTTGTGTATTTTCAAACAGGACTCTTGTGGAGGTTTAATGTCAACAAAAACTACAGAAATTATCACTTCTTTTATTTATTATTAGATGTGAAACAGGTAAAAAATATGCACTTTGGCTGCTGGATGTTCCACCTTAAAAGATCATTTCAGTTTGGTCTTATCTTTTACAGTTTTGATCATCATTTCTATCAGTTATAATAACATTGTACTCACTAAATTAATAGAAGCTGATATCTGAGAACACAGAGACAAACCAGATTAACCCACTCTATTTGGAGGGCACAACTGAAAGTGAGAGCACCTGAAATATTGACAGTTTGGGTGAAAACTTTACTGTTTATCTTTCCTTTCTCTTCTAAATAAGTTTGACTAAGCTGAAGATTTGTTTACAACCTCTCTGATCGTCTGACTGCTCATCTTTTGTTTAGTCTCACTTCTTTTTAGTGATGTTGCAGCTTTGCCAGATCTTTAACTCACTGAGTACAATATGTTATTAGTATTGATAGAAAAGACCATTTCAAAACTACAAAAATAAGTCTTAAGTTGTTTTAAACACAGCTTCAAAAAACAGTCTGGATATTTTATTTCTTCTTGTAATTCTTCTGCTCTGTTTATAGAATTGAATACATCATTTACAGGCCATATGTTTGGTGGGTCTCCTCTCCATGCCCTGAAGAGCTGCTAACACAGAGAATTTAATTAGTCTGGTTCCCAGTGTTACAGTATTGCTCCTTTCCACTAAGCCCCCTCCCAAGCATTAAGGCTGCTTTTTAGGACATTCTGCAACCAACACCATCAATTACTTTAATGTAAATTTATTGTTAAATACTGCTGAGTATTGATTGATTGAGAGAGTTTGGCATTTATTCTTGGTTGATTATCAAAATTGTTGCCAATCACTTATTTGTTAAATCAACTAATAATTTCAGTTCGTATCTTTCACTGTACAGAGTTATAAACACATTACCTCGGCCCAGTATTGCTGTTTGGCGTCAGAGTCCATGTGAGCGAAGCCTCCGAGGACCAGAGCTTTCATCAGAGTCCTCTGAACGGAGCTGGACAGCAGGTGGAGCGGCGGGCTGCGGCTGGCGAACTGCTTCGCCAGGTTCCACCAGCTCTCACACTGCACCACGATATTCGCCCTGAACAGAGAGAGAGAGGGGGGGGGAGGCAGAGAGTCTGTTAGAGGCTGTGTGGTGGTGGCGGAATTTATAACGGATGTTACGTAGCTCATGCACACCAGAGAAAGTTGTTTGCAATAGAATATATTTTATTCCATCACCACAATAACAACATATCGTCATGCATGTTTCGTTTTGCCGTCCTGCCGTTCCGTTGGACTGTTTGTTTGTTTTTCCCGTGTTGTCCAGAAGGTTTAGCTGATTAATTGCTTCTTGTGCTTTTCATGCTGATATAAGACAAAAAGAAACTGTGTAATTCTCCTGCAAAGGGTGAAATGCACCCTAACTGCGCTGCCAAGTAAATAGCGTCTCTGTGCTCCTGTGCTATTTGGACGTATTTAAATGAGGTAATATGCAGTAGGGCTGCCCCCCCTCAGTCGATTAATTGGTCATTTTGGTCTTAGTCGACTAAGATTTCTTTAGTCGATTAGTCGTTTTTTATGCTTTTTTCATGCTGAATGACTTATTTATAAGAAACTTATGAGCACATCTCTGGAAAACAAGATTTAAAGTGGTGCTTTTGTGTGATTCTTTGTGGAGAAACTCAGTTTTACAGATCTGTCGATTAAATCAACTAATCGATTAGTCTACAGAATTGTATGAATGTTAGTTGACTGAATTTCTTTGTTCGAGGACAGCCCTAGTTTGCATCATAGGAAAAGTAAGATTAAGCTTTTTTGACGCTTGACACATACTGCGTGATAAAAGTCAGGATGTCTCGGCCTCGGGATGAATCGTTTGGTCTATAAAATGACAGAAAATGGTGAAAAATCACAATTTCCCAAAGTGACATCTTCTAATGTCTTGTTTTATGCAACCAAAAATCTGAAAACCCAAAGATATTCAGTCTACAATCAAAAAAGACTAAGAAGATATTCACGTTTTAGAAGCTGTTTTCTTAAAAAAAATGAATCAAAACAATTAACTGATTATAAAAATAGGTGACAATTTCCTGTCGATGGACTGATCGTTTAGCCCTCCACCGCCACCGTCCTCACCTCTCCCTCTTCTCCACCAGCGTCACCAGCAGCTCCACGGTGTCGTTGGCCAGCTCGGCCTCTGAGCTCCACACCGACAGGTTGTTGATCACCTTCTCCAGAAGATATCCCACAATCCACGTGGCCCCCTCTGTGTCTGGGCCAAACGCTGTGCTCAGGGGCATGCTGATCTGAGGACAGATGAGGAGAAACATCTGGTTTGTTGCTATGATGGGGGGGAAGATGTAGTGATTTTGACATGCATGATGTCATGTTGAGCTCATACCTGCTCGTAGAGCTTCTCGTCCACCAGCAGGTACGTCTTGGCCCAGCGTCTGAGGAACCACATGATGTCCTTTCCCATCTGTGGACTCAGTAGCCCCGTCAGACTCGCTCTCGTTGCCCTCGACTCGACCTCTGACGTCCGCAACACCGCCGACAGCAACCTGAACACACAGAACAGATCATAAGAGTTGGATTCAAAGTTGAAACATGGGAAAAGTTTAACTTTGACAGCCCTAGTTATTATGGTAAGGATGACCTCTGAGCGAGGCAAACAGCGTTACCACGATTTTGCACTCGGCGGCCCACGTTACCGCAGTCTTGGAAAGGGAGGAGTGAGCGGAGGGGAACTCAGCTGGTTGCAATCTGCAACCACACCACTAGATGTCGCACAAATCCTACACACTGTCCCTTTAATCAAGAGACCAGACCGTCTGTGCAGAGATGGAATTAATAAGATGTAGTTAATAGTCGATAGTCATCATCTTAATGCCCTTTGGGGAGTGGGATTCACAAAGTCACGTCCACACATGCACGTCCACACATGCACGTCCACACATGCACACAGCATATAGAGGACAGAAGGCTTAAAGCAGCTTATGAGTCCGCCCCCCCCCCCCCTCCGTCGAGGACAGTGCACAGTTTCACATTGTTTGCAGAAAACAAAACCACGTTGACATTTACGGGGACGGGGTCGGACGCTCGCTGCTAGGAAACCTGACGCCATCGTCCCCCTCACACTCACGAACACACTCCTCTACATAATGAACAATCTAGAAAACACAGGGACTCAACGACCTTCAACAGACAATGTCACCGGCTGCTGTGACTATCTATTGTCGTCACTGTGATTATCTGTACACACACACACACTAGGCTGCATCCAATGTGCCAACATCCCTGAACTGCACGACGTTTCTAACACCAGTCGCATACTGTCGGGCTGCACAATTAATTGTTGTTGAAAAACTAAATCCCATCTGATAACAGCAACCAGATACGCCTGTTTGCATCCCTGCAGTCTGTTTCATTATAACGTCGGAGTATTTATAGAGGCATCGTTTTGTACTTTGTGTTCAACAGCCACACGGGGAAAAACACATTGTTCATGAGAAGAACAGGAGCAGAAACGGACCAGAAGGCAATGCAGCAACAAGAGAGGTTGTGTTTCATAAACACACATTTCCGCTCTTACAGAAAGAAAGTGTTTGTTTTGTAAGTTAGAAATCTCAGCAAATAATCATTGAATCATTTTTATTGATCAGCAACCTCCTCCGACCACCCTGCGGATATATTATTGTCATTTTGAGATGAGGAACAGTAGAAAATGTTTAACTGCAGCAGCTAATTCCATGTCGTCTATTTAAGTGCTGATATCTAAAACTGTGTTTGGCTCTTTGATTCCAACCTGTAGCTCACCTTCTTCTTGCTTATCAACTTATAATTACTTATTTTCATTACTGATTATCATTTAGTCTATAAAATGTCAGAAAATAGTAAAAAAATGAAAAAAAGCACAATTCCCAGAGCACAAGCTGACGTCAAATTGTCTTGTCTGACGAACGATCCAAAACCAAAATCTATATCTAATTTATATTAATATAACAAGAGCTTAATAAGTAATTACATACAAAGTCAATGCAACAAGGCAAATAGACGCACATTTGCGCCGAGTGAAGCGAACAAGCAAAATCCACGTATTTGCGGGAGTTGAAACTCGAGCGATTAAAGCAAGGTGAAAATTTGCTTCGCTCTTGGTGTGAATGCGAGATTAGACAGTCTTATTAGGAGAGGAAGCTGAGGTTCAGGAGCCTGAAGGACTCATCTCCATGTTAATGTGACAGTGAGCCCATGTTACAGCAGTGACAGCTTTATTAAGCCGTCTTTTATCATGTGTGTGTGCTCGAGGGAGTTTAAAAACCACATTAAAGCAGAACCACAGCGAGAGGCTCTTTGTTTCTGTGTTTTACAGGCTGCACATTCAGATGGTGTTTGGGTGTGAATGTGAAAGGACTAAACCACCTTTAGCTTTATGGGACAATAACTATGACAACACTTAGAGGTCCAACCGGCCTCGGACAGAGAGGAAGTCTATTCTGGGATGGTTTTATGAAGGTCTGCCTGGTAAAATGAGACGTACTGTCACAACATCTGAGGACTGCCGGACACAAAGACGTGTCATCTCGACAATCTATCTGACGGCAGTTTGGTCCTTGAGTCAGCTTTAATGTCAAAAATACATTTCAGACATATGCTGGATACCAGATGCTTTCCTTAACATTCCTCAAACCTGAGACCTTCACAGTTCACCCACAGTATAACGCTGTTGTCAAATTCCTCTTTCACCCAACACATACTGTATTTTCTTGGTTAGTTTGGAGATTCAAACAGTCGACCTTCCAGTTCTCAATGCCGGATGCCAGTAGGTAACTTTTCAGTAATCTCAGTCCCTACGAAGCCTTCAAACCAAACGAAGAAGAAACGCTTTGCTTACAAGCTCATGAACCTTTGGAAGCAAGAAAAATCATCTAACAGCCAGAAATTGTAGAAACAAAAATGCTAAAGAAAATATTCTTCTGCTACATTATGAACCATCCGGACCTCTCAGGTGGTCTGGGACAGGTCTGCTTTCTGTCCCCAGATTCAAAACTCCAAACATGGAGAAACAGCGTTCAGTTTTTATTGGGGCTGTCAATCAATTAAAATAGTTCATCACAATTAATCGCAAATAAATCATACATTTTTTATCTGTTCAAAATGTACCTTAAAGGGAGATTTAGCAAGTATTTAATACTCTTATCAACATGGGAGTGGGCAAATATGCTGCTTTATGCAAATGTATGTATATATTTATTATTGGAAATCAATTAACAACACAAAACAAAATGGCAAACTGCAGCCCAACAAGCAACAACAGCTGTCAGTGTGTCAGTGTGCTGACTTGACTATGACTTGCTCCAAACTGCATGTGATTATCATAAAGTGGGCATGTCTGTAAAGAGGAGACACGTGGGTACCCATAGAACCCATTTTCATTCACATATCTGGAGAACAGAGGTCAAGGGACCCCTTTGAAAATGGCCATGACAGTTTTTCCTCGCCAAAATTTAGCGTAACTTTGGAGAGTTTCAAAGTGGCGTGAGCGCTACACAAATAATGAATTCAAAATGTTAAATCAACAGATTACTCCAAAAGAAACGGTACCTGATGACGGAGTCTGTGCGGTTGCAGCCCGGTATGGACGAGGCCTTCTCCCCCGGTGACCCGAGGATCTGCAGCGTCGTGTTGATGTCCACTTCTGTCGAGTGTTTGATGGAGAACTCCATCACCTCTGAGGGGATCAACGGGGTTTCACCCTGAGGGTCGTCGGCTAATAAATACCCTGGAGGACGCACAGACAGATGCAGATGTTATTGTCTTCACTCCCAGGACTAATATTCCTACTAACTGTCCCTCAAGCAAGGACTGAGCCGGGAAAAAGGGCGCTAAAGTAGGCTTCTCCCGCTGCTTGGAATCATTAAAAAATTACCTGAATGTTTGGTCTCATTGGACGCATTTAAAGTGATTCTAAATGATGTGGAATTATTTGCACATCTGGCTGTAGATGTTTTTAATGTATTTTGATATCTTATCATTCTGTAATTCTGTTCTTTGTTTTCATTTTAAATCGTTATAGTTTTGTTTTCTACCTTTTCATTTTTAAATATTTGTTTTTTTTCTTATTCTTCTATGACAGTTAATTGAATATTGTTGAGTCTATTATTATTATATTATATTATATATATTATTATTGGTCTCTGGCACTGTGACCGACATTTCTCTCTATTTTACATTTTATAGATCAAACAATTAATAAATGAATTAAGAAAATGATCATCAGATTAATTGATAATGAAAATAATCGTTAGTTGCAGCGTTAGTATCAGAATAAAATATGAAAACATTATTTTCTCTATCACATTTCTCAATAGCAGGGTGTAAAGTCTGTTCTCAACCACATAAATGTGCCAGTTTTAGTGCTTTATTGTACTGCACCATATCTCCTGAACATTAAAAAATATATAATAATAAACTCTACCCTCATTCCCCTAAATGGTAAGTTAATGGCTAATCTGCAGCGCTGCTTTGAGCGGCTTTAATGATGCCGATTCAGACAATAAACCCACAGAACTGGGTGGAGTTCTGCTCTTCTGTCTAGTTCACAAATAAAGTCAGTTAAGTGGAAAAAACTGTGCTGGAAAAGTCATTTCTGAACACTATAAAAATCTTCTAGTGTATTAAAACATCATGCAGCATTTTCAAAGTGCTTTCAGTACAGTGTGTGTGTTTGACTTTAAACCTTGTGAAGCCTTCATGGAAACTGAACCGTCTAACACTTGGTAGTAATTCAACCTTAGTGAGGTTATACAACATTTATTAAAAGATCTAAACGTAATACACAGTACTGTCCCTCTAAATATATATTCATACATATAATGTTTGGACCCTGTTATACTTTACTGCATCTAGTTTAAATATATGTTTAGAAATAGTGTTGTTGTTTTTTTTTTTTTAACAATACAATTTATTAATTTTAATTACATTTTAACAATAAAATCCTGAGTGTAGAAATAAGTGTGCAATCAGAAACATCAACGAACAAACAGTTACGTCTTCCTCAAAAACAAATGTGTGTCGACTGAGTCCCGACTCTTCTTGTGTCGATCCAGACTATCCCAAAATGTTCCTTTTAAAAAAAAAAAAAGACACAAAGAATGACAGTTTTACGTCGTGCTGCTGACCTGAGACCAGTATGATCCAGTGGATGTCCTCATAGAGGTCGTCCAGGACTTTGCGGTCCATTGATCCGGGGTCAGATGTGGCCATGAGGTGCTGCTGGGTCCTCTGGAGTTGACCGTGCAGCCGTGTCACCCGGTCCTCCAGCAGGCTGCAGGACAACGTTGCAACACCAATGTTAACATTGGAAACACAAACACAGCCAAGATCACAATAAATCTCCAGTGAATTTATAATAACGCAAACTAAACAAAAGGTCAAACATACGGAGAGAAAAATCATAGATCTTGTGAAAAACTGGATAAACAATTGTCATGTACTTTCATAATATAGATACAAAAAATGCGAACTTTATACAATAATTTAATAAATTGTGGAAGAGCCTGATGGAGAGGATATGAAGAACTACTTGGTTAAGTTTTACATGTTGTACCTTGTGAGCAGGGGGATACAGTGGTCAGCGGCCACCCGTCCCAGCATGCCGATGCTGGACAGCTGGTCAGAGAACAGCTCTCGGTCGTCTTCCTGCAGCTCGTTGATCTCTTCGTCTTCATGAGACGTGATGCCGTTCACTGACTAGAAGGTGAGCGAGGTTCAGGGTGAAAGGAAAAGTAAGTGTCAGGAGGAGGATATCATTCATATTGATAAAACTGTAAACATCATCAATTACATCTACATGAACAGAAAAACAGCAGAATAAAGAATTCATGAATATCTTCTATTGGGCATAAAGCAGGTTAAATCAGAAGTGACAAGCCTGGACATCATCCTGGACTCAGACTTAAATTTAAAAATCTCACATTTGCCTGTTTTTTATTTATTCTCTTGTTTCTTCACTTTATTGTAAAGCACCTTAAACAACACCCCGGTATGAAAGATGTTATATAAATACACTTTTATTGTTACTATAAAGCAGATCCAGTATTATAATGCTGAAATGAATGAAGCAGAGCTCTTCACTTCTATCCTTTTAAAACCTTTTCCAAATCTTTTCTTTTTTGACTTTCCTTCCCTCAGTGAAATACACTGTGTTTATCATTAATAACAGTCTCACCAGGTTGCGGGTGCCGTCAGGAGCAGCCAAGTGACACTGGATGTACGAGTTGAAGACCTGGATCGCCGGCTGGACGAAGCAGCCGCGAGGAAAATGCTCCTCGTCCTGGACGAGCGTCAACCACGACTCCAGCAGCTTATCGTAGGCCTCCATGTAAACCATGTCGTCTTTATCCAGCTGAGCCAGGAGAGAAAGAGCAAAACAATGTCAACGATTTTCATAATGAGAATGTTCACTTCTCTGGGTTCTGGGTTAATGACCCAGTGACAAGTCTAATGACAAGTATTCATATACATATATTATACATATAGTATAATTTTACATTAAAGAGCAATGGTCACTGCTCCAAAACAGATGACGTACACATGGAATATGGATTCCACATATAGCAGATCAGGCCTTTTTTATCACTTAAACTCATACATTTACTGTATATCGCCTTTTTTATGTAATATTATTATGTAGTAAATAAACATCAAGTTCTGAAGGGATGATTAACAGGATAGGACAGCAGGAAAAAACACATCTCTGCGGCACAAACTCGTGCTCATTTTTTAAGATAATCTATTTTTTTTGTCGATTATTAGATAATTTTACTTCTTTAAGACTGTAAATAAAGAAAAAAATCCTGAACATTATTAATCACTTGTAGTCAATATATTTCAGACGATTTTTATAGAGGTAGAACAGTGACAGTAAATGTTGGCATCAGAAAAAGAAGCAAACAATATCTTGTGATGTAGTTAAAAAAAACTTTAAATCAAAACTGGGTTTTGTTCTCCAAGATGAACAGTAATGAAACACACGATGTGACTGTAATTCAGCGAAGATGATCAGATTTTTGAGAGGAAGATAGATGAAGGTGTTACTACTCACCACCTCCTCTAGGGCGGCGCTGCGTCCAAAGGAGCAGGTGAGCAGCGTGAGGCAGTTGATGAAGGAGGTGAAGAGTTCACTGGGCAGTGCCGTTAAAGTACTTCGAGGGAACATGGTGATCAGATTGGAGATGATGTTGGAGATGCCAACCGCCTCCGAGTCCTCGATCTCAATCCTGGAAACACAGATAATAAAATTTAAAGATAAATATCTACGTACTGTGTACGATAGACTTCTACTTTTAAATAAATTAAATGATTAATGCTGTTGGTAGAATCAGAACAGCCTGTACTGTAGTTAGTTAAACAGTGACGATGCCACTGGCATTACGCTCAGCGGTACAAATCAATGTCCTTCTCTTGACAGAAAAGGTTAAACTGCTTCTTTTCCACTTTCGGTTCCAACCCGTGCTTTGGCCCGAGGAAGGACAGTTTCCACTCTCCAGGGTGAGGCTGAGGCTAAACTGGGGTCACTTTCCAGTTTACACACTGGTGACTGAGGTTTGGATGCAGGCATGAAAATTGATCCTTAACCAAAACTCGTGGGCAACTTGACCCCTGAGCAGTTTTCCACAGCTGCATCTGAGGTTATTTTCATGGTATTTCTGCCTCATAGTACAGTACACAGAGTACACGATGACAGAAGGAATGACTGTAATTACACTTCTCCTTTTAAAGAGAGACTTTTATGATCAGATCGGACCATGAAGCATGAAGTGACATGTGTGGACACGCTAAAATCATATTTGGCTGCTTGTTGTTTAATTTTGAAACCAGATATAAAAGTGGTTTGTAATCTGAATTATACACTATCTGGACAAATGTGCAGAGCCACGTTTTGAAAACAATTCAAGTTAATAAAGAGCATTTAATCAGGTGTCAAATATATAAATATGTCAGATAATTAAACAAGGCTACGTTCACACTGCAGGAAAATGCTGGCCTAAATTGGATTTTGTTGCGCATACAGTATGTGAGTCAGATCAGTTTTCTCAAAACAGCATGAAAAGCACAAATCATATGGAATCTGATCAGGGTTCCCACCAGCGTATTGCAAGCTTGGCATCTTGCCGGCCCTAAGTTGACTATCCGCCCTGTGTGTGTGTGTGTGTGTGTGTGTGTGTGTGTGACTGACGGTGAGTTTATATGTTAATGAATGCTACAACGCCTCAAGACCCAAGCCTAATTCCTGTGTCTTTCTTGACACCTGCAGATTAAAGTGAAGGGGGTTAGCCCCTAAATTAGCGACAACTTCAGCCCAGGCTCACCTTAAGGTGGGCTGACCTCTCTGTGAAATCCTGTTCTGAACAATTCCTCTGAAACAAACTAAGCGCTTTGAATTTTTCCTATAAGATGCAACAAATGATAGCCTTAGACACCACATGACTAAACTGTGAACTGTGAGCAGGCAGAGGGGGCAGAAATGAAAATTCAATGT
Source organism: Sebastolobus alascanus (assembly GCA_916701645.2). NCBI lineage: Eukaryota > Metazoa > Chordata > Actinopteri > Perciformes > Sebastidae > Sebastolobus > Sebastolobus alascanus. The sequence continues at coordinate 1,486,137 of CAKAOJ020000206.1, read as the reverse complement.
ATGAGAGAGACGTAAAAGGAACAAAACGGGGGGGGGGGGGGGAGCTCCAGATGAACAATAAAATTCAGAATCAAGGGAACCAGACTGGAAAGTCTTGGGATTTATCCAAAAATGTGTTTGTAATTGAAAACATACTTTACAAGTAATGCGTCCAAATAGTTGCAGTACTGCAGGAAAATACCACAAATTTATACAACCACCTAAAAACATTACACATTATCCTATAATTAAACTATCAAGGCCACAAAAACTACCTGAAAATTGCTCTCCATGACCACACTAATATCTACAAACATATGTGCATCATCACACTGTTATAGATAAAAGAACATTACAGAGGCAATATTGATATTATTAATTATCAATATTAATTGTTAAAAGTTGTCACAGAAAATGTATTAATTCCCTTATTTATTTACTCCCTTTTAATTTTCCCTTTTATTTATTTCTGTATTTATTTTTTATTAATTTGTAAATTTATTTATTTTTGCATTTATATTTTATTTAGTAACTTATTTTATTTTATTTTATTTTATTGACATCCCCCCCCTAATTTGCATAATGAGGCAGAAATGCATAAAGAAATGAGTAAAGAAAAGTAACACAAATAAAGAAGCAAATTAAAACAAATATCAATTTATGTCACATTTTATCAATTCATTAATGGCTAAATTTATTTTTAATATTATCTGCTACATTTAATGACATTTATTTATTTATTGAGTCATTTATTTATTTATTTTGGCAGGTTACGTCCTCCATACTTATACGATGCATATACTGCAAACGTGTTTTTTTTTTTTTCAGGGTGTCCTTCATTTATGCTCAGTTAATTAGATGAAACTCTAAATATGCTATCTCAAAGGGAAATCCTCTTTTAACCCGTTTAAACCACCAGTTAAGTTTTCAGCTTATGTTTGTGTTAACTTTGCTGCACAAAAAAAAAGCCAAATCCTGAATTTGTGTTTGAGCGGACACACCTCTCCACAGTCAGTCAGAGAGGAACATTGTGTGAAAGAGGCCTAGCTAACCCCTATCAGATGGAGTTAAATTGCGAGCAGAACTGTTCAATCATTGCAGATCGGCCATCCCTCTCTCCGCATGGTTTTCCGATGAGGCAATTGGAAAAAAGCTCCAAGAATAGGTGATTACAGACGGAGCAGGAGAGGAGGGAAGAGAGAGGGAGTGAGCGAGAGAGCCTGGGAGAGAAAAGAGAGCTAGAGAGAGACCCCTACTCACTGGATCACATGGTCCAACAACAAGCTGCACATTCAACTGTGTCTCTCAGTTATTTATACATGTGAATGTGGCCCCTTAATTCAGATCAGAACCACTTTGACTACAGAAACACCCACAAACCAACATAAAATACTTCTTCTGTACTTATTGGCTCCAAATAATCAGCACAGTTCCCATGAACACCACCAGTTCTGTTAAAAACCTCCACTAACCTATAACTTTTATTAACAGTTACAAAGTGCTTTGACGATGGCCACAACATGATTTAAAAACTACATACAAAATGCAGTACCTATGAGGGTTTCTGGACAATATTTGTCATTGTTTTGTGTTGTTAATTGATTTCCAACAATAAATATATATACTTTTGCATAAAGCAGCATATTTGCCAACACCCACGTTGATAAGGGTATTAAATACTTGACAAATCTCCCTTTAAGGTACAATTTGAACAGATAAAAAATGGGCTTTTAATTTGCGATTAATCATGATTAAGTATGGAAAATCATGCGATTAATCGCGATTACATATTTGAATCGATTGACAGCCCTACTTTGTAGCACAGTTGGCATTGAATGTCTTGTCACATTTGTACTCTTGTTCACTTATTCTTTGAACAGACAGCTACTAATTTAATTTAAAATTTTGCCAATGTTTTACCATTTCATTTAGACAAATTTAACATTTGAGAAACTTTGCTCTCAAAGTACTATAAGGTATCAAAAAAGTATTGTTTTAATATCAATACCCAAACTCAGGTATGTAATCAATTCAATACATACAATAAATTCACTATAGTGCATGCACAGAAAGCCAGTTTAAAGAGACGTTTTAAAGAGACGTTTTAAAGAGCACAGAGAGTTTGCAGAGTAGTTAAAATGTTGGGTTGTTCCATTTTTTTTAGGGGCCAAAATGTGTGTGTTGGCAAAATAGGTCAAATCCATTTCAGGCTTTATGACTGAACAGTAAAACCTTAAATTGTATTATAAGAGCAACTGTAAGCCAGCAGAGGGATAATAAAATGGGGCTAATGTGTTCTCTTATTGTTAAAAAAAATCTTGCAGCTGCATTTCGGACCAACTGCAGTTCTTTTTTTATTGAGTGCAGAATATAATTATAACAGTCGAAGCAGGTTGAAATAAAGACCTGAATAACTTTCTGAAGGTCAGTGGGGATGGAACTCTAAAATAATTTCTCATCAACATCCACTGTCACACTGAGGAGTATCTTAAATCCTCATTGAGCTGGAAAAAATTCTGAAACTTCCAACATTTAATTTCCTCAAACTGATTTGTGACGGCAATCAGGCGGCAAGCATGTCAGGACTGACAGGGAGGTTAAATCGAGTATCATCGGTGTAAAAATTAAAGCATATAGTTGTGAGACATATGAAACTCGTTGAAGCAATGTGAACAATATACGTCTTTTGATTTCTAATATTTTTTATCTTCTTAAAAGGAAATCAGGAATCTTTCATATTCAGCGGGAAATGTCTTCAAAATCTGTTTTAGGAGCTTTTAGGAGTGATTCGAGTGTTGAGAATTAATGTGTGAAATATAAATTCCGTCTAGCCGTCTAAACTGTATTTCAACATTAGTTTTTTAAGTTGTGGATAAAAGTAGAGTTGGGTGATATGACAGTATATACCGTGAAATGTGTCCACCGGCAGAGATTTGGCAATACCGTTTCCACCACGGCAGCAATTCTTGCGTGATCTTGTGATTCGTGATCTTGTGAAAGTGACGTGATTTGGGCAGACACGGAGAGTGAAGTTGTACATACAGAACAGGAGGAGGCATCCCAACCAACCCAAGATGAGGAAAAACTCTGGTTACATAATTACCAGACATTTGCACACTGTAGTTTATTTTGTTTTGGCAGCTTTTTGAAATGAAAGGTGAGCAAATAATCTAAGAAGATAGATTTGTGGACTATTTATTTACTAACAGCCTAATAACATCAGACACTCTCTGTCCACACACCATTAAATATGCACTTCTGTTACACCATGTAAACAAACCACGTACCGATCAGCTGTGCGGTCAAGATCAGACTGGAGACGTAACCACTTAAAAGATGGTTGAGTAGTACTTGCTCTCTTCTGACGTTTGTAAAGGAGATATCGTACAGATAACTCTGGTATCGTAACAGATAACAGATAACGCGGCGCTTTCAAAGCAAGTGACAGGAATAAATATAAACAGCGTCTGACAAAAGTTCATCTCAAAACAGCGCACTGCGCAGCGCTTCATCGCTCTCGGACAGGGCACTACAATAGAAAACAATGCATCGCATTCTGTTTGGAGGGTGTGATCTGTAGGCTACACACATCCCAATACATTAGACCTCTCTGTGTTGTACACATTACATTCCCTCTAGATGAACCCCCAACCTTAAAGTTCAAACTGCGCCTATGAGGACAACTACTATATGTTTGATACACTTAAAACACACCCACACTCAGTATTTACCAGTGTTTGAGAGGTTGCTAGTGATGATTTTTTCCTCTCTGGTTGAATAAACAGTGTCTCTGTGAGAAGAATAAAGGCATAATTTGATCTGATTTTAGAGGAAACAAGGAAAACATAAGTTCCTGGTTAACTCTTATTTGTTACTGAACTGGAAGACACGCTCGTCCTTCTCCAGCCAGTTTCCCATAGAGTGTACAGATGCTAGAATCGGAGGCCATTAAAAACACAGACTCAACAAGCAATTACTTCCTGTAAATAAAGCACAGTATGAGTCACAATGCTGCTGACGTTAGCCTCCATCACTTGTTGAGTCTCTGAATTTAAGGAACATGAAATCCTTGAGATACTGGAGGGAGATAAACAGCTACTGAGACTGTAGCCAAGGTAATATAACAGTAAATGTGCTTACTGATCCTGCTCTTTGAAAGCAGTTGAAATGGACAGCTGAGGTTTTATAGAACAACATTAAATCTAGATGTACAAAAGGCAGAGATGCAGCCTTTATTACACAATATTATTACACCTATTATTTTGTAACTGTAGTCCAAGTTTTGTCCTCTGACTTCATGTGATTTTTATGTCTTTATTTTCCAATACATCCCTGCACAATAAGATTAATTTAGCAAAGAGAAAGTTAATTTATTTTATTGTAGCGGGTGTGTAATAACCTCTGCATCCCCGGGGGAGCTGCCTTCAATGGGCAGGTTTGAATTAGTTCCATCTGTCAGTGTGGTGGAATTTACTTTGAAGGTTTTGCAGATTCTCAAACAGAAAAAAGAGAAAGTGGATTAATGTGACGTGATGGAAATAGTTGAATGACTGCTGGAACAAAACTGCTGCTTTGAAAACAATATAATATAATATAATATAATAATATATAATAATATAATATAATATAATATGATATAATATAATATAATATAATATAATATAATATATGAATATAATATAATATAATAATAATACGTGTCATATAATTATAATATAATTCTCTATTGTCCTCGATGTGGACGGCTGCTCCATATGCCCATCCCCAGAAGTCCACAACCTGGGTGTTACTCTGGACTCCACCCTCTCATTCCAGTCACACATCAAGACACTCATCCATGCCTTCATCACCTCCCGTCTGGATTATTGCAATAAAAAAAGTCCTGTCCGTGTACCCAGCCAGCAAAGAGCTGGACAGGCTCCAGTATGTGCAGAACACAGCTGCCAGCGTTCTCACCCGCACCAGACCCAGTGGCAGCACATCACCCCCACCATCATCCACCTTCACTGGCTCCCGGTCAAGATCCTGCATCTCATACAAAATCCTCCTCACCTCCTACAAATCCCTCCAAGCCCTCGTCCTCCCGTACTAATCCATAATGCTGCATCTATGGACATCTTCAAAAAACTCCTGAAAACACACCTGTTCACCACGGCCTACAGTATGGACTGTAAGTAGCTAGCAACACTCTCTCATTATGACCTTCATTCCCGTTTACATGCAGCCGTGCATACTCTGATTAATGTGAAACGCCCCCATGACATACGTCTTTGATAACTTTATTTTCCCTCCTTTTCCATCTGCAGTCATGTTGCTCCTGTGGTGTACCCTCGTCGTCACCGTTTTGCAAAACTCTTCTTCAAGTTATTCTTTTTACTGCTATGCACAAGAAGAGACGCCGTAAACAGGCAACAGGCAGTACATTTCACTCAACGCTGCAACTGTCAACCTGGTGTTGGCGCTAGAGTAAAAGTCAGAGGATCACCAAAGTCATTAGGATTCATTCTCTGAGAGCCATAAATGTCTGTACCAAATTTAATGGCAATCCATCCAATAGTTGTTGGGATATTTCAGCCTCAACCAAAGTGGTGACAGACCAACATTGCCATCCATAGAGTCAAGCCACTAGCATGGCTAAACACACTTCAACAAGTACACACTGTATGACTTTCATTACTTTAGTTACTACTACAAGCTACTACAAAGCACTGAGCACAGAACTGGAGATGAGTTCTGATAAGTTCAGATTTCCAGCACAGTGACACACTGACCCGTTGATCATGCTGAGCAGGCCCTCCACCAGGTGGGCCAGGTAGGACACCTGGGCGCTCTCATCGGGGAAGATGGGCCCGTGCATGGAGGCCAGCTGGGCCAGGCACTGCAGGGAGTCCTGGGCCATGTCTGAGTCCTCCCGGATCTTCCTGTGCACCTGCAAGATAAATGAAAGAAATGCATGTCTCAGTCTCTGTTTTTAAGGTATAACAGAGGAGTCTTATCAAGTAAAGGGTTGAACTTCTCAATGAACCAGCAGGTACTTTTGGATATGTGAACACAGCTATAAATAAGTGCACTGGGAAAAGACAGACAGAGTTAATGTGTGGAAAATCTTCTGCACGCTTAATTTACTGAAAAAGCACCGATCACTTCAGTCTTGTCTTCTTGTAATATGAGAAGAGGAAACAAGGAGAGTTCCCATTTTCCCCTTTTGAATAATAACCACCTGCACAGGGGAGGTCAGAGGTCAGGATCACCTACAGAGCAGCGACAGCAGCCTGTTTGTAATGTACAAATTTATTAACCTGTGCTACATGTACCATTTTCAAAAGTCTTTGTTGAACTCGTTGCGGTATCTTATGGAGTCTAACTCTCAGGCCCAATCCCAGAGTCCCCCCTAAGGCCTTAAGCCCTGAACCCTCAGGCACTTAACTGACGTCACCTGGTAAATGGTTGAGTGTGAGAGGCTGCAAGGGCTTAAAATGGTATAAATATGAATGGGACAGCACTTTGCGGCGACATATCACGTTACCTTGACGATGCTAATTGTGGTTTTTTATTTTACGTCTTTTTACTGCCTATTTGAACGTCAAGGCTCGTCTTACGAGACGAGAGGTAACTATCAAAAAAATCTATTTACTTGTTTTTGTCAAACTTCATGAAGCAACATTAAAAGAAGTGGTTGATGAGTAAACCAGGTGAGTAATATAGTCTAATGCTTGCATTCCTCTGATTTCATGTGTTTTTTACGTACCATCTTAAATCCTTAATGTTTCTGTGTAAATTTAAATATGCCAGGCTGAACACCCATGTGCCGTCCGAACAGATCAAAAAAATGTGTGATTAATTTGCGATTAATCACGATTAACCTTGGACAATCATGCGATTAATCGCAATTAAATATTTTAATCAATTGACAGCCCTAGTTCAGACATTCATTTTTCAAAAAATTTTGCTACAGGACTGAACAGCACCAGTCCTACTGGTCGTTTCTACTGTAAGTGTGAAACGTCCGACAGCCCACAACCACATACAACAAAACTAATGTCACCGTCTACGGCAGGTAGGGAAAATATTCAAGACCTTTGTACATGAAATTCAAAACTGTTTAATACCTTTTAAGGCTTTTATTAGCTCGGCCGAGGAGGTCATGTTTTTGATTAAGTTTGTTTGTTTGCAAGATAACGGAAAAACTACAGGCCTGATTTTCATGAAACTTGGTGGAAGGGTGCAGCACCGGCCAAGGAAGAACCCATTAAATGTTCGAGCCGATCCGAATCACAAGGCGGATATACACATAAGTTTTATAACGGCCTTGGCGGAGGTCTGCGCTCTCCGAGTCAGCTGAATTCAATACTTTTTAAGACGTTTCAATCCCTGCAGATGCCTGTTCATATTAAGTCTCTGAAAGGAGAAACAGGTCAAATCCCCTGAATAAAGTAAAAGGAAATTTAATCGACAAGTGTTGATTTTGCTCTGGTGATACTTAGATGCGTTTTGTAAATGAAACTTAATCAACTGCAAAGAACACCACTTTGAAATAGAAAAGTCGCCGACCAAGAACGAAAAGGTGAACCTACCTTCTAAGGCTTTTATTAGCTCGGCCGAGGAGGTCATGTTTTTGGTTAAGTTTGTTTGTTTGTTTGCAGGGTTATGGAAAAACTACAGGCCCGATTTCCATGAAACTTGGTGAAAGGGTGTAGCAAGGGCCAAGGAAGAACCCATTAAATGTTGGAGCCGGTCCGAATCACAAGGCGGATACACTCATTATTTTTATAACAGCCTTGGCGGAGGTCTGCGCTCTCCGAGTGAACTGAAATCAACGCTTTTAAAGACTTTTTAATCCCTGCAGATGCCCGTTGATATTAAGTCTCTGAAAGGAGAAACAGGTCACATCCCCTGAATAAAGTAAAAGGAAATTTAGTCTACAAGTGTTGATTTTGCTCCGATGCTCTGGTGATACTTTGATGCGTTTTGAAAATAAAACTTAATCAACTGCAAAGAACAACCCTTCGAAATAGAAAAGTCGCCGACCAAGAACGAAGAGGTGAACCTGTCTCATCCTCCTGTCATCGCTTTCAAAAACAGATCAGCTGATACCCGTCAGGATTAATACTCACTGGCGTCTCCCAACACTCAGCAAGCTGAGCCGAAGCGAAATGGAGAATTGTTTTTTTTTTTTTTTCCAACACGTTTGTCTCTTCAGACACTGTGACCCCTCGGTCTCAAACAAACAATCACTGAGCTGGTCTGAGCCCACAGACAGCCTCAATCAAACCCAGAGTGGAAAGTGTCCGGCTCCTGATGGAAAAAGATCTGCTCGATTCAGTCTCATGAGCTTCTGTTGTGGTTGTGGGGTTTTGTGGGTTTGTCCGTGCTGAGCTGTCACACTCCGACAAGAGAAGAGGCATTGTTGGTTTCAACAGACAGATGCACACATCACAGTAAGGTAGCAGCACTGCGAGTCATCACAGGAACATGGGTTTCCACTGACGTCTGGAGCTCAGCTGCCTTCCTCCTGTGGCTCTCCTCTCAGCCGGTCTGAGCTCTTTCTTCTTCTTCTCTTGAACCTTCATCCTCTTAAATCCAGAGCGAGTGCCTCTTCACCGGCTCCACACACTATGCCAGCGCATGGCCCCATCGCAGAAGCAATCAAACTTTCAACCTCCCTCTCCTTGTTGCTTCTTCCTCCTCCTCCTCTCCCCTTCTTACTCCCTCCTCTCAAATTCTTCCTCGCTGCCTCTCCCCTGCTCCTCCTCCTCCCCTCTCTCTGATCTCCAGCTGGGGTGCCTGGTTGGTCGTAAGCCACGCTGCTGGGAAGAGATCTCAGATGCTAACGTAGCGTAGCCACCAGTCTTTGCTGCTGCTGCCCTCTTCCAGAGCGTGAAGTCATCCTCTGGAAGAGCTCAGCGAGAGGAGGAGGAGGAGAAGGAGGGAGACGGGTGAGTGAGCAAGAGAGAGAGAGAGCGAGAGAGAGGGAGGGAGGGGTGGAGAGGTAGAGCAAGGCCAAAGGATTGAACAGCGCGAGCTCTGAAAAAGCAGCTGCACCAGCGAATGATCCATGCGATGCCAGTAATGTCAGTCGCCTTGAGTCTGACTATAGTTAGAGATACACAATGTGTGTTTGTGTGTGTGTGTGTGTGTGATCAGAATGCGGAGAGTGGGATGGATGAAGGAGAGAGAACAGGATATAAGAATATGGAACATTTTGGGCATGCAGACTGATTAATCAATGGGTTTGGTATCAGAGAAGCGTTGGCGTAGACATAGCTGCTAATTCAGTGCTTATGTTTGCTATAACAGCGGACTGGACTTAGCGTTCTCAAGCGTTAAATGTTGTCTAAACATAAGTAGCCGCACAAGAATGTAGCCTTAATAAAAGTAGTCTAAAACTGGCAAAACTAACTAGGGCTGTCAAAGTTAACGCAATAATAACGCAAATTCGTTTTAACGCCACTAATTTCTTTAACGCAATCGATCTTTCGGAGGTTGTAGTGGGCTCAGTTTTAGTTTGTTTTAGCTAGAGTGAAGAAACTTGTACCATATGAAACTAGGAAACCTAAGGAATCCATTGGTACCAACCATGTCATACTAGCTTGTCGTGAAGCAGGTTAAATAACGCTCCAAACTTACGTTAAATTGTGGCGAGGAAAAACTGTCACGGCCATTTTGAAAGAGGTCCCTTGACCTCTGACCTCCAGATATGTTAATGAAAATGGGTTCTATGGGTACCCACGAGTCTCCCCTTTACAGACATGCCCACTTTATGATAATCACATGCAGTTTGGGGCAAGTCATAGTCAAGTCAGCACACTGACACACTGACAGCTGTTGTTGCCTGTTGGGCTGCAGTTTGCCATGTTATGATTTGAGCATATATTTTATGCTAAATGCAGTACCTGTGAGGGTTTCTGGACAATATTTGTCATTGTTTTGTGTTGTTAATTGATTTACAATAATAAATATATACATACATTTGCATAAAGCAGCATATTTGTCCACTCCCATGTTGATAAGAGTATTAAATACTTCACAAATCTCCCATTAAGGTACATTTTGAACAGATGATGTGTGATTAATCATGATTAATCATGGACAATCATGCGATTAAATATTTTAACAGTAAAGTGGTACCCTTTAATATTATAGTAGCTCATGAAAAATAATGCTGTGCTGAAGAAAAAAGGGTTCACCTGTTATTTCAATCTCATGCTGCTCATCTCATTTTCATAATGGTTGTGAACATTAATTAAACTGCAACTCAAAGCTTCAGTGTCTGTGCTGTCTGAGCCAAAAAAAAAAGCTGATACCAGATCAACTGATTCTATGACTTTATCATCTATAACGTGCCTAGATACATTTGGTACGGGATTTGACAGGATAAGGATTTGAAAAGCAGATCTGATACTGGATCTAGATTCATTAAAATTCTATTGAATCTCACTGCAGAAACATTTTGGTCCGTACCAAAGAGCTATTGGGGTTCAATACCGAGCTCTATTAAAGCAGAACGAATGTAATTGTGGAGAAAAGAAAAGGGCAATAAGTAATGAGGAAGAGAGAGAAAGAAAATGAGCTATAATGACAGAAAACTGAGGGAAGGAGAAAAGCAGGTAGACAATGAGGCGAGGCAGAGGAGGATGAAGAGAGAGCTGGACGATAGAGAGGGAAAGAGAGAATGAGGAATGATATTTATAGAAGGAGACAAAGCCTGGTGTCTGTTACCTCGGGGGGCTCAGAGGCTCATCTTTCTGTTTTTTTCAAATCAACGCTGTGCTTCCAACTCATTGTCTTTCGCTCTCTCTTTTCCTCCACCACCACCACCACCACCACTCCCTCTCTCTCTCTCTCCCCCTCTCTCTGTCTCAGATTGGGTTACTGTCTGCCTGCAGGCCACGTCTGAAGAGGAGAATCTGCTGCAGCCTCATCAGTCGCTGCTCTCCACACTGATTGTGTTTACTGGCTAAACACAAAATGCTTTACTCTGTGTGCTCTCCTACTTCTGTCTCTGTGAGGACTACGGGGGTAGGCTTCTATCACACTGACTATGTTTACATACACAAAAATATTCCACTAATATTATAAACATGACAATATTGTGAGCGGTGACGACTTGGGTACTCCACGGGGAGCAACATGACTGCAGGTGGAAAAGGAGTTATTTAGGACGTACGTCATGGGGGGCGTTTTACGTTAGTCAGAGTATGCATAGCTGCATGTAAACGAAATGTATAGCCAGCGCCGCAGTAACGTTAATGATCTCCGTTTCAGCGCCAGTTTATGAAATGGATTCTTTTGTCCTTGTTTTAACATTGCAAAACTCATCTTTACATCTAGGAACAATACAATAGTGTCCCCTCTTTTGTTTGCTGTACTGTAAGTACTGTGACATGGCGGCGCTCTTGTCAAAAAAAGATGAAAGGAAATCTTCTTTTTTTCTTTTAAATGGTGACATTTGTCATGTTTGTTATATAATAGTTCATTAGAGTGGAAATCCATTTAGTAAACCAGCTTAACGGTTTCATTTCCTCTTTAAGCTAGAGTGAAGATACTGGCATCATATGAAACTAGAAAAAAACCTAAGGAATCCATTGGTACCAACCATTCTTTCTTAAAAAATTGACAACTAATCGATTAATCATTGCAGCTCTAAATTAATTCAATGACATTTAAGACTTTTTAATAGAGCTGTCAAAGTTAACGCAATAATAAGGCGTTAACGCAAAATTGTTTTAATTTCTTTAACGCATTAACAAAATCCATCTTTTGGAGCTAGAGTGAAGATACTGGCATCATATGAAACCAGAAAACCTAATTAATCCATTGCTACCAAACATGTCATACTAGCCGCGAAGGATGCTAGGAGGCTTTTTACTGAATAGAGCCTGAACGCATCACAATGTAAATGGCACCTCCCGTGTTGAACTCGGTAGGACGTGAGCTAGTTAACGTTAGCAGCCGGTTAGCAGCACAGTCCTGGACGGAGCTAACAGCTAACGTTAACTAGCTCTCGTCCTGCCGATTTCAACACATATTTGTTGAAAAACGAAAGAGAAACGAGAACCGTCACGTTTTCAGAATTTTGGCATCGGCTTGGTACCGAAGTATCGGTTCTCGTGACATCCCTAGTCTGGAGATGTGTATCTGCAGGAATAACGTGGGTTTGTGTGTGTGTTTAAGGACGTTTATACTTATGGGTGGATGTGTATTACTGTTATGTACAAAAGTATGGTGGTGTGTGTGTGTGTGTGTGTGTGTGTGTGTGTGTGTGTGTGTGTATATGTCAATTTGATGCGATGGAATAAACCAGATGCACCCAAAAGTCTTGGATGTGTGTGTGTGTTTTCATGTGGGTACACACTCAATCACAATTTGATGCCGCTCTCTAATCACTCCGAGCCAAACAGAAACTAAAAACTCTGAGAAAAACAAACAAGACAAAAACACACTGCTGAGGCCAAAAATTACAGACGCTTCAGTTTCTGTACTCTCCTTTTCTTCTCTTTGTAGGAGTCGGGGTGTGCACTGTGGTCACCAGGTGCTAAATCGACAAAAGTGGAGTGTGTTTATTTTGAAGGAGGCCAACAACCACCGGGGTCTTCTTCCTTTTCAATCTACCGTGGACAATTTATCCCCAAACCTCTCTCACTCCTGCAAATTGCATCCAGGTTTCACTCTCTCTAAATTGTATTTCTCTGTTCCATCTTTTTTCTTTGTCTCCCTCGTAAAATTATACACTCCACTTTTCTATTCCTGCACCTCTTCTTTCATTTTCTCCTCATTACCCTCGCTCTTTTCTTATTCTCTCACTTCTTCTTTCCTTCAATCACTCCATCCCTGAATCCCTGAGAAAAGAGATGCTTGTCCACAAAAACCTTGAGAGACACTTGAATCACCAGATTAAACATCTCTTCAGCAGTAAAGATGGCAGCTACAGGCTGCATAATTATTGAGCTGTTTTCCAAAATATGTGATTGTCCCATCAGTCAGAAGAAAGCTCCCGACCTCAGGCCTGGTGGGGACCAGTAGCCATCAATAATGATCTGGCTCTAGCATTATCTCACTGGTAGATTCAGTGTGATGAACTTGCAGACTGACCTGAAACATCCTTGTGACGTCAATCATGTCTGATATCTAAAACCTAAAACGTCTCGGTTATGGGCTATTTATGACGATAGTTTGACACCGGGAGCAGCTGAGCAGCTGTGCCAGTCTGCGACGCTGTAGGCTTGTCGCGATAGTCGGTGTTACACGGCGGTCGGGCACACACCGATTACATTAAGTACCCACCGAACCCACCTTCGTTTTGCTTTTTTTTTACAGAAATAAAACCCATGTAGTTCATTTTGGCGTATCAAAACCGGCTCCTTCTCCTTCTACCCCCCCTCTGTAGTCTTTCAAGTAGGAGAAGAAATGCGAGCGCTCTGCTCCTGTTAACAGGCACTGTATGTGAAATATAGATACAAACTAATCATGAAGATAATTATTTAACAACTAAAACAAAGCCACAAATCTTTGATCCATGTCGTTCATAACTGGACTTTTAACGGTATTAACTTTGTCTGTAGGCTACAGCACAACAAAGTAGGAAATAACAACAATAAACAACTGACAAATATCAGTAATTTGTAAATACCAATAAATTATTTTGTGAAATAAACAACTATGTATTAAAAGTAAAATCATCCTTAACCCTCAAGTTAAATTCATTATTTCTGTGGACTTGAAATCAATGTTTTATTTGATGGATTTGCTGCCCTGACATTTGGCCTTTGTGCTCAAAAGATTGACAACAACAAAGGCCAAGTGGCCCCTTAAAATGAAAATGTTCACACACAACTACAAAGTTTAACCGGGAAGTTAAGTCTGATGGATTTTTGTTTATAACAGACAATTTCACAGTTCGCTTTCTTTTGTTTCTTTTTAGTGATGTTAATGTGTTCCCAGACCTCTGAATTTAAGTTATTGAAAACACTGATGGGCAAAACTACGAAAATAAAACCCAATTGTAATAAACCCAAATTATCCTTTAATAGGACCAAGAAAAAAAAGCATGAATATGCGTGATGAGCCTCCTGTTAGCTCACAGCAGTGATTAGTGAGGGAGCCAGTTAATGGGAGACTGACAGACACCCACCCACAGAGGGACGGAGACGGAGACCCCCCCCCTCCCCCCCAGAGCCCCTCAACAGGGTGATGAGTGTGTGTGTGTGATGGGTGGGTTACTGCGGTTGTTAACAGGGGCCCCTAATCCTGGGGCCGGGCTCTAATCCTGCCACCGGTCTGTTGTGGACTGTGACCCTGATGGCGCGTGTCTCTGAGTACCCCCCCCCCCACACACACACACACACACTTACCGGTACCCTGTTACCCCTCACAGCTGAGGAGACGCAGCAGCTGAAGACCCCATTAAACTGAATAAACACACATAGATCCATACATACACAACATTCACTACACAAACTCAATCTGACACAATCCCACAGAGACAGATATGTGCCAACACACACACAAAAATGCACACAACACCACCAGGAGGATGCTTTAACACACACACAGACACACACAAACAGACACACAAACAGACACACAAACAGACACACAGACAGACAGCTGACCACAGCGGCGTTACAATAACAAACAGTTGAGCTACTAGAAATTCCAGAGCGGGAGATGAGACCGAAGGCCTGAAAACTGAAACCAACACAAAACACATCCTGCAGATTCCAGCAGCAAAGAGAACCAACGGAAAAATGACAAACATTTTTATTCGTGCCAAACTGCTGCGACCGACCGGCCGACCAATCAAATCCTTGATTAGGCCCAAACAAACCTCTGATTACAGTCGCTGCAATTTGTGATTGCTTTGTGAATTCAGAGTCATGCACAAGAGATGGAAAAGAACTACAAATAAGCATCTGCAGATTGCACAACAAAACACAACTACTATTTCAAAAGGTTTTTTAACAAGTAATAGCATCAAATTTGTACATAATCAAAAGAGAAACTCATTCAGATTTGGCACCAAATACATATTTATTTTCACTTTAAACCAGCTGCATGAAGATAACAACTGCAGCCACTTTAGAAACTTTCAACAGTGGTGATCAACCATAAGTAACAGACAGATTAAGAAGAGATTTTTGTCTCCCTGACGCTGAACAAAAGCTGCAAATAAAAATTATGAATGCAAATGAGAAGAGAGATGCTTTTCCACATAGAAACACAAACAGTCGTGATCTCTTAGATAAATAACACACAACCTGTGACAACATGAAAATCAAGTTAAGTAAAATTACGTTCATCTCATTGAACTGCAACATTAAGTGCATAAAGTTAAATGCCATTTTCAGATATAATTTGTTCCACAACTTAATTTGCAAGAGATTTTAATAAACTATTAATATCTTAATATCCTTCCATCCTGCTTTTAAAACCACTTAGGTTTCCATACTCGAAGGAAAGGCTCTCACCAAAAGTGGCCTCTTTTTTCTCTGTATAATCCAAACAGAAACGATGCAATAAAGTGAAGTTAAAAATACTTCAAGATGACTGAAACTGGTTTTCCAAAGTCCTTCTTCAAAAGAAACGACAACCAGAGCTTCTCCTTCAGCATCTGTTAAAAACTAAAAGCACTAAATGGATTTATCACAAAAGCTAGAACACTATTATCAACCACAACTTCCTGATAAAATGATCCAATATTGGACAGCAAACCCAAAAAACAGCTTTCTGGTTCTGTAACTGAACAAAAACTAGAATTATCACCTCAAAGTTGTATACCTCCGCCAACCAGTCAAGTTACAATTTATATCCATGTCTGTCCAAAATATCATCGCTTCATCATTTTATCCTGTTAGACATTTGTGTAAAATTGTCATAATTAGCATATGAATTATTGAGTTAGGCCCAAATCACACCGAGACGCCTCACTACAGGCGTGGCTGCCTCAAAAACGCCCCGGTAAAGCGCGTCGGGCCAAACAGCGGTGGGCCTGTGGAGCGGGTCTGTGTGCGCAACCACTGAAAATGTTGAGAATATGGGGCTGATCACACCGAGATGCGTCGCCAGCAATACCGTTGTTTTCCTATGCATTTTTCTAGCGGTTTCTAGATGCACATAAAAGTTAAAATATTTTCAACCTTTTAGCGCCAGGCGTGGAGTCCCACCGCTCGTCTATGTCAAACTTGGCCCAGGCAGATAATCAAATCAAGCAAGAGGCGGGCTTTAGTACTTTACCATTTCCTTCCTGTTTTGATGCCGGTAGATGTGGCTAGCTAGCTAGTTAGCTGTTGGACTCACGTGGAGTCACAAAGCTGAACAGCCGGTCACAATCTCTCAACACGCTGAATCATCCAACTAGAGAACGATGCCCAAAGCTTTCATACTTTTAGTATGTGTGTGTGTCTCAGGACGGAAAGGGTCAAGTGAGTGGACCAGTTTAGTAATTCACAGTTGACAGATGGGGTTAGTGTAGCAGTAACAGAGTAGTAGACAGAAGTCATGTAGGTGGTGGTGAAACAGGTGGTGGCAGGTAAAGGCTAAAGGAGCTGAGCAGTATCTAGCAGCAGGGCAGCTGAAAGGCTGAGTAGTGGAGCAGTATCTGGCGATGGGCAGCAAGAAGCTTTGGATGGATGGTGAATGAAAGAGGAGCTGACTGGTTTGTTCCACACGTCTCTTCCATGCCGTTTGTTTAAGCCAGCGTGGGCCGCCTCTTAAAACACACAAGTCACGGCACAAAAATACACACTTACTTCACCGGGCGGTCCTCTGGACAGTAACACAATAACACGACCCCACTGCAAAGCACCCATAAATCTGCTTAATGGTGCGTCCGAAAAAACCCACGGAAACTAGTGAAAACTTCACATGCGCCAAAAAAGACGAGTAAGATTTCTTTGCCCGACATGAAAAGGCAAACGGTCTCTCTTTGTTTATCATAAATAAACCACCATGTAGAGGTCAGGATGAAAATGAAGGAGGAGAAAGGGTAAAGCAGGACACAAGAAAACTGAGCAGAGACCTCCCTGACAGAAAGATATGGATGGATGGAAAACAGACAGACAGACAGACAGACAGACAGACGCATCACACATCTGCAGGTTTCGTCAGGTTAATTTAAAGTTTTTCCTATTTCGTAACGCAGTTTAACCGTAAACTTTAAACGGTTGTCTGCATGATTCTGTTTAAATAGATCTAAAATAAAAACCATAACAGCCAGACAATTCATTCTTTTTGCAGCGGAAATTTAAGGCTTCTGTCTTTCGTGTCATCACATTGTACGCTCGTGATGATGTCATTATTTTACGTTACGTGCGATACAATACGTGATGACAACACACGGTGGCAAGTATTGCCTCATAATGGCCGCGGGAGATTGTTGTTTGCATGATCCTGTTCAAATTGATCTAAAATAAAAACCATAAAAGCTAGAGCATTCATTCTTTTTGCAGCAGAAACCTAACGCTTCTTTCTTTCGCGTCATCACATTGTTCGCTTGTGATGACGTCATTACGTTACGTTACGTGCGGAACGTATCAAAACTATCAAAAGGCCTTTGCACTTGATGTACTCATAAAAATGAGCACATCTCAAAAACTGAAAAATGTGCATAAATAGTAGATAGTAGTTGTATTTTTTTTAAATTTATGACAATTTCTTGTACAATACTTTTATCAATTATTATAGTTCATTGAGTGACATAACCTTGTAGCTTAGGTTTCACAGATTTTAGGGCTCTGAAGCATTTGAAGATACTCCAAGAAATTACAATACCAATGTAGGCACTGGCAGACCATTTCTATTGCAGAGTTCAAAAGGTTAAAATGAGATTGAAGACAGATTTCATCAGTGAAACAAAGATAAAAATGTAAAACCGCTTTGAAAAGAAAACTTAAAAACGGAACACTTTAACAGGTTTTAAGAAGTTTAAGGTGCAAATGAAGTCATTTAAACTTGAGTGATGGACGGGATACTCACGGTGAAGAAGAGGTCCATGACGCGGGTGTCCAGCAGCGCTTCCCTCCAGGTCTCCGTAGGCTTGAGCATGACGTTCTGCGTGGCCTCGAACATGGCGATGTAGTGGCGCCCCAGTGACCCGCTGCCAGTTAAGGCCAACAACAGCATGAAGAATAAGAGGAGGAGGAGGAAGAAGAGGAGGAGGAAGAGCACACACAAAAACACCAGCTCCTGTCACTAAGCTCCCTCTCAATGGTGTATTTTTGGTCTCTGTGTGTGTGAGTCTTTGGTTTGTCTGGCAGCAGTTGTTAAGTAACTCTTCCTCTCATTAATCCTGTCAATCTTTACTCCCCAAGTTTAAATTTCTCACCCTCCCTTCTTTGTTTTCTCTTTCTCCCTCGTCAGCTCTTCATCTGCCACAAAGAAACTTCCCTCGTCCGATCTTTACCCTCTGACTCGCCCTCTTCCCTTCTTGTCCTCCTCTTCACCTCTCCTTCCTACCAGCACTCCCCTTCCTTGTGCACACTCAGATTTCTCTCCTCTGCTTCCTCACAAGATCTCAGACACACTCTGGCTGCAGCCAATCGAGAGTCGGCGTTGCTCTGCCTCTTTGTCCACTCCTCTGCAAGACGTCCTCGAGACTCCTTACTGCCCTGAGACACTCCCTCTCCCTCCTCAGCCAATCACTTCGTCTCTCCTCCTGACTGCTTTCCAAGACTCTCTCTTTGCCTCCATAACACTTCAAAACCTCTATCGCACTCTTTCCTCTTTTGCCTAACAAGATGTTGTCTCTTGTCACTTTCACCTGATTTAAAACTTCATCTAAACCCACAAAACTATAAAAACATTTTCATCTTAACGTCCCTTTCTCCTCAACAAGTCTTTCTTTCTCAACACCCCCACAACACACACTGTCTCTGCTTATTTAAAACTTTCTCTACACCCACAACAAGCTTCTTTACAAACCCACAACACACACTTTCTCCCCACGCAACCACAACACTTCCTGTCCATTCAAGTCTCCTAAACACACCCACAACATGCTTTTCCCTTAGGTCATCAAGAACAAGCCCCATTTACTACTCCTTCAAGTCCCAAACAAAGCTTTTCTCACTCCTCACAACACACACTTTCCTCAATCAAAGCATCTTACAAACCCACACCAATCAAGACTTCAATGCTTCTCTTAACCACCCAAAAAAATATTTTTCTCCTTCTCCCTGACAGAGGCTTCTTGCCAAAACAAGTCAGCAGATTTGTTCGCCTGTTGATTGCACAATAAATTTACCCCAAAGTTCAACACATGAGGGGATTCTTTTGCTGTTTTTTGTCCTCTGGAGCATCGCCTTTTTTCCTGACTTTGTTTTTTGGGAAATTCAAACAATCTTTCTTCACTCTTAGCTCACTCTAACTAAAGAACAACCAATCAAAACAAATTTTCTCTCTCTTCAATACTCCCTCCATCACAAGCCTCAACAAAACAAACTCGAGATATTTTAAAAACACTTTTCCCTTTCCTCTTTTCCCTTTTAAGGCTGGAAAAATCATCTTATTCCACCCTGTCTGATACTGTATGACATATTCTGTATCAGCTTGTTAAAGCTGCAATAGACAAGTTTTTTGCTTTAACTTCTCATTATGAAGTAAATGTTGATTGCACAATGTAATGGCTATAGAATAATGACACCATCAGCGTTTAGAGTGGTTCCCTATAAACCTCACTTTCACTCTCACTGCGCAACCAAAACAGGAAGAGGATAGCGCTTTTGTTTTCCCCGGTAGCTATCGGTAGCTATCCCCAGTTACCAGAGAGTATCAATGGAAGTTCTTCAATTACTATCCCCAGTAGAGGGATGGAGGACGGTGGAACAACCAAAGTAACTGTGGAAAACAAAATGCAGTGTGTCCTGTGCAGTGTTGTTTTCCAATGAAAGTAGCTAGCAATAGCTCCAAAAGTCGCCAGATGACGTCATACACTCATTTGCATATGGTGACATCATGGTGAATTCATTTGAATAAAGCTGAGTGGTTGTGTCGGTGGCCGGAGGGAGCGCGCGACCCCTAAATTTGTCGATAATAGTAGGCTCTGCGGAAAACTGAAAGTGATCTGGTTGTCTTTGCAAAAGCAGTGCCAACAACAATACCACTGTTGAAAAGTTATCTACTGCCACTTTAATTGAAGCTATGAGTGAAATATTCAAACTTGCAACTAATAATTATTTTCATTATGGGTTAATCTGCCAATTATTTTCCCAGTCAATCGTTTGGTCTCTACAGCAGCATGTCAAAAAAAACAGTTTACAAAGTAAAGCAGCAAATCCACACAACCGAGAAGTTGGAATCAAAACAGAGAATGTTTGGCTGGAAAAAAGTGCCGTAAATTACCAATCAATTATCAAAATAGTTGCAGATTAATGTTATGTCGATCAACCAATGAATTAATTGATTCAGCTCTAAGTCCCGTGTTTTTTATGGCTGCACTTTTACATCAAAGGAGGATATTTTAGATATTATGTTCAATTTTATGAGCTGATTAAATTTTAAGTTTACATTACAGTTTATACATTTTACTCACCAGGCTAGTATTATATTTTATTTTATATTTTATTCCTGTACTTAAGCTGCTGCACTATTTAATGTCTTAGATTCTATTAGATTTTGTTCCACTTTGTTTCTTTAAACATGTTTTTTAAATATAAATGAGCACAGTTGAAGAGAGCCTGAGATCAATAAACAATAAAAGAACTTAAACACGATCATTTTATTTATAGTATAAAGTATATTTCTCTAAATTTCTATCTGACTTATTTGGTATATTTGGAAACTTTGGAATCTCTAATAAAAATAAAAATAAAGTTCTGTGGGTTTCTACAATGTTTGTAATGACACACCAGTGGTGGACCAGTGTTTTATTTAGTTTTTTTCAGTTTCAGTAACTTATACAATTATATTCACAATTTTGCCTACAGTTTTTTTTTCAGCTGCATCTATATGGTTTATAGATAATTTAACAAAATAAATGAAAAATAAAAACTTCACTTCAGCTTGAAGAACAGAGGTACTGTATAAATTAGAAAAAAAGGATAGATAATAATTCAAAAACATACTGCATAGATTATTTTATGGTCTCCTATCCAGGATATTGGATGGAAGACTTTTTTGGTAATATTACGACCAATAATCATTTTTTTTTTCAATATTTTATACTCTGCAAATGGTATCTTCTTTTACTTGCAGGTA
This sequence comes from Sebastolobus alascanus, assembly GCA_916701645.2. Classification (NCBI taxonomy): domain Eukaryota; kingdom Metazoa; phylum Chordata; class Actinopteri; order Perciformes; family Sebastidae; genus Sebastolobus; species Sebastolobus alascanus. The sequence continues at coordinate 1,464,966 of CAKAOJ020000206.1, read as the reverse complement.
AAAAGGATAAAACATAAATCAAATTACAAAAATGACACCCTCTCTCTCTCTCGTCTTCCATCACCGACACAAAACACATAAAAAGGCACACAGACTCGTATCGCTGCCCTGCGGCTCGGTGACAGCAGAAGGGGGAAACTCCCAGAGGAATGTTTGATCAAAGCCAAACAGCGGCAGAGGCCGGCGAGGTCGAACATTCCTCCGACACCAGCCCACAGTCACTCCCCATGCACACACACACACACGCACCACAACACACCACACCACACTTTTCGGCACAAAAGTTGGCACCTGTCTAAGGGTCTGTGTGTGTGTGTGTCTCTGTCCAATGCTTGGCTTTCAGGCCCTGTTAAAAATAGTCGTGGTGAGGCAGAAGACCTCTATCTGAACCTTTGTAAAGAAGGAAGGAATGAGAAAGAGGTCGGAATAAATAAGAAGTGTGCTGCAATGTGACTAAGATCAGGTTTATTTGTTAAATGCCAGGGTTTAACTATTTATTTCTGATCAGAAAATGTGTTTACTTTTTTTATGAAATGCTCCTTCTTTCACTTGCTTTTAAGTCCTGTTGGCCTGCAACTTTTATGTCCGTTTGATGCTGTTTTCACAAAATTAACCAGGTTAAAAGAAAACTTGTATCTTGCAAATCTAAAAAAGATAATATGAGGACCCTTTTTTTCCTGCAACAAGTGGGGCTGACCATGTCCTGCAGCCTGCAGACGGGAGGCCGTCTCCGCAGGGAGGGACCACCTCGGAGGCAGAGGTTACCATACAAACCCTCCTAAAGATCATATGACTGAGACAAAACTCACAAGAGACCTCAGGAATGATAACTACACAGCTACTCCGACTATTTTACACAGCCGGACAGAGACGTAAAATGGGTCTGACAGGTTGTGACACCAAAAAGACAGAAACGCTCTAAACTAGGAGGGAGACAAAACGCCTGAAGATTTCATTATTCAACATTTTTTAAACTGATAATTTGGATGAATGGTTTTATTTGTCCAGAAGTGCACCAAGAAATGAATCATCTTTAAGACTTCAAAACTTAATTTGATAACACAAATGAGATCAGATTACAGAATATAAAACATTTAAGGACTTGTAAGCAGCCTGCTGAGAAGGAACAAACAGCAGTTGTGATAAAGCTAAAAAGGTGAAACATGTTTACTACGATGACATTTCTGAGATGAGACGACTTTAAAGCCGCTACTATAGAAGGAGCAGAAGAGTCCAACTCCGAAAAATACTCAATATACTATCATAGTTAATTTACCTTGTAATTTTTGTCTTCAAATGCTCTTTTATAGTTTCTATTTTGTATTCTATTCTTCTTTTATTTTTATATACCTCCTATTATAAATGTCGATCTATCTGTACTTATTTCTGTCCTTGTGCTGCTGCAACAAACGAATTACCCAGCTGGGGATCAATAAAGGTTCATCTTATCTTTTCTTATCTTAGAAAATGAAGACAACCAGAAAATGACTAAAACCAAATTCACAAGAGATCAACTGTTGCATTAAAAACACACTGAAGATGGGTAATTATTCAGACTTTCATCTGTCGCAAAGACAACCGGACCGCTTTACGTTTTCCTCAGAGCTGACTATGAGCAACAAATTTAGCAGCTTTTTCAGTCCATCAGGAAAAAGGCAAGAACTATATTATAATATATTATAATGTAATTCATTCCCAATGCTGCTCAGAGTAATCACAGCCAACCGCAGGGGGTCTCTCCCTCTCTTCTTGGCAGTCTCTCCTTCGCAGCAACCAACACAACCACTAAGCTTTATTCAAATGAATGTGCCATGACTTCACCAATACGCAAATGAGTGTATGACGTCATCTGGCGACTTTTGCAGAACTGCAGAGTGAGAGCGAGGCTTATAGGGAACCAATCAAAACGCCAATGGTGTCAATATTCCATAGCCATTACATTGTGAAATCAACATTTACTTCATATAGGGCTGTCAAAGTTAACGCGATAACGCGTTAACGCAAATTCGTTTTAACGCCACTAATTTCTTTAACGCATTAATGCAACTTGCAATTTTTAGGTTGTAGTGGGCTCAGTATTAAAGCTAGAGTGATGATATTGGTATCATATGAAACTAGAAAATCTAAGGAATCCATTGGTACCAACCATGTCATACTAGCTTGTCACCAAGGAGGTTAAATAACGTTCCGAACTTACGTAAAAGCAAAAAACTTGTCTATTTCCACTTTAACGTGGCAAAGAAATCCTGATTGTGTCTTTCAGCTCTCACTCATCAAACTATCATAAAACATTTATGAACTGTCCCGAAAACAACTCAGGTGAACCGAAATGAAAGTTTAAACTACTTCTTCCTGGTTGTTTAAGTGTTCACTTTAAGTTGAAGCTCTTGAATTCTGAGGAAAATCCAACGTGCTGAGATGACAAGTGAATTTACAACTTCAACCATGCTACCCACTGCTGCTGGAAAAAAGACGGACTAAATATGTGTGTGTGAGTGTGTGTGTGTGTGTGTAGTGTACATGCCTCCAGGATGAGTAATGTGCGCGGAGTGACTAGGACATGTGGCAGTGGGTTTGGTGGGTTTTTAAAAGACATCACCTGCTACTATCTCAACCCTTCCAGCAGCCTCAAGAATAACTAATGTGACACGTCAATTTTCCACTGGAAAGATAAGACGGACTGACGGATAAACAGACGCTCCGACACACACTCAACGTACCTAATACGCAATAACCACAAGAGTTTAAAGTGAAGACATTCACACACGTTTAGTTCCCACATGCGGTTGCCAAATTTGCAGGCATACAGACACATAAACACATATTGTAATATCTTAATTAACACCAGCTACCAGTCACATGCCAATAAGACTGCAGCTGGTAGTTACTGCCAGTTACTTTGGCAGAGGAACAACTAGCATTTCAAGTTTAATATCCTGCCCCGATTCTATTTATTCTATTGACAAAAGCCAGCCAACGTCTGCTCGGCTCCACATCTTCAGTGACACTAAGACGTCCAGTATTTATGTGCATGTGAACCTTTAGCTCAGGTAGTGTGCGTCAATGTACAGCGCTCCACTTCAAAGCACGAGGGGAGCATAGTTGCAATAAAAAGCCTTCATTCTTTCCTTCATGGGCTGTAATTCAGCATGCGTTGCTGCCATGCATAAACCAACCACATGACTACAAAACAGCAAATGTGGGCTGAGCCCCTCCTGAGTTATGTGGAAACCAAACAACAAAATATGTCAACGCCAAAATTTGAATCTCTTCATCTTTGTGTGTTTGTTTAATTTGTTACCACATGCTAACAAAAGTGGAGTATAGCTATAAATTAAGCTCTACTGAAATCTTCACAGATTTGATTTGTGTCACTTTGTCACAAACTTTATTTATATGAACAAGACTAAAGAGACTAAAGTCATGCTAGCAGCTCTGAGAGGCTGTACTTCAGCACAGTGGTGCTTTGAGCTAAATAATTAAGCTAACGTGCTGATGTTAACCCACGGTTAAGGATACGCAGTGTGAAAAGCCCTACACATGTCTGTATCAAACTTTGTGCCAATCCATCAAGTAAATATTGAGATATTTCACTGGATAATTGAACATATTGACCAGGTGATGGAGCTAAATGAAAATTCAAGGGATCACCAAAGTGATTAGTGATTTCATCATGGATATCTGTACCATATTTCATTAGAATCCATACAATAATTGTGGAAACATAAAATCTAAAAATGTCCACCTCATGGTGGCACTAGAGGAAAAGTCAGTATGATTCATCCTCTGGGGAACATGAATGTCTGTATTTTTCTATATATTTCAGCCTGGACTCGCACATTTTAATTCCTTAACTGCAATGTATATTTTATATAATTGAAGACCATTTTCAAATGCAACACAAACACAGTTTTAAATGTATTTTCCTGTCTTTCTAGGTAGCTGTTGGTTTCCTTTCATTTCAGTGTGGTGGTGGTATCATTAGCAGATCCTTGAAACTTGTAAACCATCCTAGTCTTATTTTGTATGAATGTTTGTCAATGTCACCATTCAGCTCCTATTTCTATTTAATATGTAGGTGTATTTAGGTCTTTTTTTTTCTCTTTCTTGCTCTTTTCTGTATTTTTTCTGTTTCCTTCCTGTACTCAGAGGCATGTTTCAAAAGTCGAATAAATGTTTAATTCTCCCAAAAAATCAATGGAAACCGATAGATGCCTGGAACAGTGGTTTGTAATAAACGGGCTAAGTTGTGCAACACGCTGCCTGGTATAGTTCATTAAGCCCCTGTACATCAAATCAAATCCGGCTTCACATTTCACATTCCCAGCTCCTCTTTGGACCACTTTAAGTAGACAATCTCAGCGATCTGAACATCTTGCAGGCCTGAGCGACCTTCGTGGCCGAGGGTTGCGGATTAGCGAGCTTCTCCTGTATCCTCTATTCATTACGGCTGATCCTCCCGACTGAGGATGGACCCGCGGCACAGGAAGACTGGCTGAGCGTCTGCCAGCGGCCGTGCGAGGAGCGCAGCGCTATGCTAAGGCGCGTGGTGGGGTTTAAGTGATATATCCTGCTTTAAGTCTCGCCCGCAGCCTCGCCATGTGAAATAACAGTCCAGGAATACCTCCTCACTGACCCACCCCCCTCCCCTCCCTTCTACTGTTGGGCCTCCATCTGCTTAGACAGCAGTTGTCTTTAATTCTCCCACTACTGAATCAAACCAAGAATATATCAATTATGCCACTGTGCTCAATGCCAGCTGGTTTCTTTGAGACCAGAAAGTGATGACAGCCTGCCTCTTTTTATTTTAACAACAAGTGGCATGTTTAGATTTGTAAGAAAAGAAATAAGCCCATTTTGTTGGAGAAACTAATACTATGACGAATAATATTAACCTCTTTTACCCAACGAACCCGGTGCCAGGTTCGGCTGAGCTGTGTGTTAAAACACTGCTCTTAAAAACTTCATAAAAGGCTTTAGTGGTCTTTTTTCTGAATTGTTTCTAAAACACGAGGCCTTAACGCTACTAAAACAACACTCCAAGTGTGTTTTGTCCAAATAAAGTTTGTTTGGCAATGATTTCAATATTTTAGTTACAAAATCATGACGTTTAGCTTCGAAACTGAGCCCACTACAACTTAAAAATCGCAAGTTGTGTTAATGCGTTACATAAATTAGTGGCGTTAAAACAAATTTGCGTTACCTTTGACAGCCCTAATAATAATACATCATGATTTATTAGTTGATTTATATTTTGTATTATTAATCTGAATCTGAAAAGTAACTAAAGCCATCAGATAAATATAGTAAAGTAAAAAATACAATATTTCCCTCTGAGATGTAGTGTAGTAGAAGTATAAAGTAGCAGAAAATGGAAATACTTAAGTACAGTACTTGAGTAAATGTACTTCATTCCACCACTGGTTATATGTCATAGATAACTACATTAACATCTTTAATGTCCAGGTGCTGAGTCCAAAAAAATGTAGATATTTTCTGTCGTACTATTTCTAAATGTAATATAAGGAATATATTTTCAAAAAGGGAACCTTCTACAGTGTTGAGAGTCCTTGTGAAACAGAAACTATATACTTTAAATCTCACACAACTCAGATGAAACATGCTCCAACTGAATGTGCATCAGCATTTTGTAGCCATCTGTAAATACCCTCCGTCTCGAGTTTAGACAGCAGTAGTTGAAGATTCTCCGTACAGGTCAGGGCCAAGGCAAATATCCAGCATCAGTTTACACACTCCAAATCCCAACCTTAACCTGAGGGCCAACCTGCCTATAAATTGACCTCCGAACAGCTAATGAGAATACAGAGCCGGTGTTAGGCTGACAGTCGTCTGTTCAGCACAAGAATAACTCCTGATTGAAGGGGTGATTGTTGCTCGGAGAAGTTAATGCCGCTTATATTACGTCTTACTAAAAATAAATACTAAAAATCTCTCTCTTCTTCTCTTATGACAAAGTACTTAACAACAAGTCGGGTACACACTACACAAGAATCAAGCTGATTTTGGGCCCGATTCCTCCAGAGGATCGTCAGCAAAGCCCTGATTTCTTGATGGTTTTAAAGATGATCTTTCCAGATGTTCCTGTGGTGTGAGGTATGTTAAGATTGTTTTATACATCCCTGATCGGCTCAGAAGTCCATCCTGGCCGCACCGATTTCAAATCGTAATTATTAAACATGTTCAATATTTACGATGGGATATCCTGTTGTGTGTGGGGAACCCCGAGGACAGCTGATGACGCAGTCACGTGGGAAAGAACGATAACCAATTGAGAATCAAGCTGACTGAAATGGAAGGACAACCACCGTCGTCACGGCGGCTGTGGCTAATGCATGAGCTAATGCTAAATGTGAAGCATAAAGTAGTAGTAAGATGGAGCTCAGAAACGGAGGACCAACTTGTTGATTTGTGGCAACAACACGAGTGTTTATTTAACGTGACTCCATGACTTCATCCATCCATCCTTCATGAATTTTCAGAACAAAGTAGTGCAAAAATATCGCTAATTCTTCCTGCCCGTCGTCCGCCATGTTTGTTTACCCTAAAGTCACGTTTGATCGCGAGAGACTTTGCGAGATTTCTGGAGTTGGGACTCTTGTTGTTCATGAATTAATCTGTTAGTGTGTGGTGGGCCGTTTTGGCCAAATCGTTGCTCACCACACGCTATAGGAACAAAACTGTTAAATTTAACAAAACATGTAGTTATTTGCAGGCTCTCTCACATTTTCAAAATCTGTTAAAATTTGAAAAATCTTTTAGTGTGGGCCAGGCTTAAGAGACAGACAACAGTACCTCAATGGAAGGCCAAGCTTCAAACTGAAATAACTTGAGTTTTAGTGAGCTGATACACCGTGAAATCTACACATTCCTCTCTAGAGAAGGAAAGAACAGATGGAAAAAGAGAAAATGAAATGCGACCGAACAAAAGCGCCACCACAAATGAATTTATAGATTCCCTCGAAGACATCTAAAGAACACGAAGAGGATCCAGATATGTAGACGGACCCAGCAGAATGGAGGGTGATCTATCTGTCAGCTCAGACAGCCATTTACAGCACCTGACTGCCGCCGCGGCCTCGAGGCCTGACCGCGACCCCGAGCAGAGTCAAGCCCGGTGTGGAGTGACACGGTGTCGCACCGACGCCCGGGGAGCGTGCCTCCACCAGATGACACCAGAGCCAAAGGGTTCAGACGGCGGCGAGGACAGATGACATGCATGCCGCTCGGTTCGTCTAAGAGAGAAACGCCTTTTTAAAAGGCTCTTTGAGCTGGTTGAGGAGTCTGTGCATTCGTGTGTGAAAGGCGGCGGCTGTCAGCCACGCAATTAAGGAGAGGCCCCCTGATACCCGCGCTGGCGTACGCTTGCATCGCATCACACAGGCGTGTTGTGACACTTGCAGACAGGCGGCCACACTCATTCAGGACTCCCAGCGGTCTTCATCAATCTGTTCTCCTTTTCAACAACAGCCCAGACACTTGTAGGCTTTACATACACACACATGCACACTGAATTTCAAGGAGAACGCCACTTGATTTGTGTTATTTCTATGACCTGAGACAATCAACGTCAAGAAACCATAGAACTACAGCTCTATTTCCAGATAACTTCAGTACTCTCAGGCCTCATTTTATTTATGAATTATCCAGCTACTTAATGATTTTATAAGGGTATATTCAGGTTGAAGACAAGCACACTTAAAAGTCCTAAATGCAACCATGAAAATGTGACCAATTTAAGACATGAAAAAGAAAACTTTAACGTGTTCTGAATCAAACTGATTATATTGTCTCATTGTTTTATTTTATTGCATCTTTTTTTTTATGACAGCGTATTACAGCCATATTAGGAAAAAAATAATAAAAGAAAAACATTTTGAATTTTTTTTCGAATTTACGAGATTAAAGTCGTAAATTTAAACAAAAAATTGGATAATCTCTGTGATTAAAGTGGCAAATTTACAAGAAAAACTCACAAATTTGAAAAATTATAATTTCATAAATTTACAAGAAAAAAACTTGGATATTCCCTGAGATTAAAGTGGCAAATTTACGAGAAAAAACTCACAAATTTGAGAGATTATAAAGTAATACATTTACAAGAAAAACTTGGATATTCTCTGAGATTAAAGTGGCAACTTTACGAGAAAAACTCACAAATTTGTGGGATTATAAAGTAATACATTTACAAGAAAAAACTTGGATATTCTCTGAGATTAAAGTGGCAAATTTACGAGAAAAAGTCACAAATTTGCAAGATTATTATTTTCCATACATTTACGAGAGAAAAACTCGGAAGAATTCCAGTATATAATGTATATAGTATATAAACATAGAATTGAATAAATCGGCCCCATTGATACCTGATCCAGATATTTGTAGCAAATTTATCACTGCTGAAAAATAAGACCTCTAGTAGCTGAATTAAAGATATTTAATAATCAGTATCCTGCTTCAACTTCAGCCTGAAAGGTTTCTGACATGTACAGTAACTACACACCCAACACTGAAACTGAATTAAACTGTCGTATAAAAATTGACTGCAACAGCCAATACACACACGCAGAGGACTTAAAAGTGCGTCTTTGAGAACACACACATATCGAACCGAGCGTGCCGGGCATACCAAGGGGAGCCTCAACAAGCCGAGGCGGGGGTGGCGGCGGGCGGCTGGAATGATACGGAGATGGATGGACACACAGACACCTCTTTGAAAGTGATACATGGCCCGGGTTGGCAGCAGAGCGCCACTCCACAATCCCCTCAGACAGGCAGAGAGGACGCCAGGCTGGGTGGGATTTACCCCGTAATGAGCCTGGACCGTGCACACACAGACACACACTCACACTCACTAAGTGCCTAAGTTCGCTCAACAATGCGACCAACTGCAAAGATAATATGGATGTGTGCCTCCCACTACAAAGCAAAACTGATGGTCAGATATGCATTCCTGGGTAACGCATATTTGTAGAGCGCCACACACACACACACACACACGCACACACACACACGCAGACACAAGCACACATGCATACTCATCTACACAAAATTCTTAATGCAAACACTAATATTTTTAATAATACACCAGGTTAGAGGATTCCTTGTACAATTTAGTTCTCTGAGAATCTCTTTCATATTCCAGCAAAATTGGTATTGTAACTGAATTATCCCTCATCAAATCCATATTGAGTCAAATCGATACGGTAAATCAGTGGCGATACCCAGCCCTACTGCAAAATGAAAATAATTTCAATATTCACCTCGCATTAACTTCCAAATAAGTTGTTTAGATAATATGTTAAAATAGTTAAACCATCCTGATCATTTGCTGCTTTTTTTGTTGCTTACATAACTGTTAGAGCGTCATGGTGCCAGATTTCAGCAATAAAACTGTTAAATTATATCTCAAACCAATAAAAGTCGATGGCTAGAACTACAAACATAAGATCACTGGGATTGCCTGAGTTTTAAGATTTTATTCTGTGCCCAACAAGGCATAATTACTCCGTAAAATAACATTTAAAATTGATATATATATATATAGTATATTCCAACATGTGAAATGGAAAGCCATAAACTGCACTTAATGTGTCGTTGTGTGTGTAACTGGGACTGACCTGTTTTTCCCTCGCCAAGCTTTTGCGGAATTCATCCAATCACGAGTAAAGATCTAGAAATGTATATCATCCTGACCTTTCCTGGTGTTAGACTCCCCGTCAGCCTCTGACAAAGAAAGGATATGATTGGGTGGCAGGAAGTTCCAGCAGAGGACCTGGTTGGCCAGAGCCAGGTAGCGCTGGAAGACAGACGACATCTGGGCGTTGAGGTTATCTCTGCGGCTGAACTCCTGCAGCACCTCCATGGTCAACATGAAGATCTGACGCAGGCCGTCCTCCTGGAAGAGAGGGACGGATGGGAGAAGAACGAGTTGAGGAATAAAAGTATTAACAGCACGTGAAAACACCGAACATGAGGTGAAGTGGGGAACAAACCTGGAACAGACGCTTGCAGCTGCCGTGAAACTCCATGCTGAGTCCGATGCTGCTGGTCTTACTGGAGCTGGAGAACTCGCTGAGCAGAGCGGTCAGGATGGAGCAGGCCAGCGTTTGCTGCAGCAGAGAAGGTACACAAAGAGTTAAACTTAGGTCAAACTAGAGCAACGGTCATCAGTCAAGACCCAAAAAGGAGGGAGGCTTCATGTGCATCATGTACAAAGACTGGAACGTTGTCCCAATTCCATACTTCATACTAATTCTAAGTAAGTAGTGAGTATGTGTGTGTCACACAAAATTAAAAGTTTTCTGAAGAAAAAAAGTCTTGTATCAGTGCTCGAAGTGGGCCGGTACTCACCGGTACACCATACCGGCACTTCTACAATTTACTCCTTGGCGCACCGTGACTTTTTCTTACGTACCGGCACGTCTCACAAGCTGCCGGTACTCTTCTCTGCCCTCTCCATATCAGGTTCTCTGTGAGATTCATAATCATACGGCACAAGCGCCAGCGTTTTTGCACTGCCCCTCATAAGCCGTATGGACATAAACAATGTGGAGAGCATCTAGACAAGCCGAAGCACGGCGAGGAGGGGTGAGAACAACGCTGCTGTAATTTATCGATACAATACCTCCTTCACGTCCCTTTATTCAACTATAGTAAGTTTTGTCTTTAAGCATTTTTTAATGGAAACTTTTGTAGTTTTAAGTCAAAAAACCTTCACATTTTCTTGGGAGAAAACCCCCAAAACCCAATATCTCTTAGTATCTTTTATTCACTGTAGAAATTCAGAATATGTCTCTTTATCCTGCTGTATAATATGTAGGAGCATTCTGACTGGGACACTGCTCCTAAAACCTGAATGAATAGCTCACACAGCTCAGCTCTGCATACATACCTGCCTGTCTGTCTGGCTGGTGTTGATTCCAGGCTATAGGCATCCCATAATATATTATAGAGCGATACTATAGGCTACAAATAACACAGGAAATCACTTTAACTATTAACACTATGGGTAAATATACAAACACACCACCATAGCCCTATAATGTTCCAGTTATATGTTCTATTTTTTGAGAATTATAGGCTTACTATAGAAGATGCAAAGCCCAAGAAAAATTAATAAATAAATAGGAGCAAAATAATGCTGATACCGGTAGATACCCACGCCAACATGAGAATAATGCACTTCTTTTTTTCCACTTCAAGCACTGTCTAGTACGCAGATTGTTTTTTGAGTGTGCCGTTGATGTACAGTATTTTCCCACAATGCAGCACACAAAGAAAATGGAGCAGCTGCAAAACATTAAAACAAGTTGCGGTTGGTGGTGAGAGAGCTCAGTGAAGATCTGAGAAAACTAGTGTGAAATTGTTGGAGCAACATTTTGTTTTCTTTTTTGTGAGGATTACTTGGTAGTGACGCTCCAGAGTCACCGTGAAATTGACTTCTGTCAAACCAATGTTGCATCATTTCCTGTGCAAAACAGTGAAGAATATTGATTTCCTTGGTACACTAACTGTAAAAGTATATACTAGAGTATATTCTGCAATGTGTAGTGTTGTTATGTAGTATGGAATTGGGAGACAGTATAGATATATTTCCGTTCTGATGCACATCAGACATCCATTATGTGGAAAAATTACAACTCTTACAATCTATACATGGATAAATGATCTCTGGTAAGAAGTTACACACATATTGGGTTATTATACATATGGAGGACGGAACTAGCCAAAATCAAAAATTGATAAATATATAACTTGATAAATAAATTAAATTTACCAAAAACTATCAAAAATAAATGTAGGCATTAATTAATTGATAAAATGTGACATAAATTGATATTTCTGTTTTAATTTGCTTCTTTACTTATTTACCTTTGTATTAGTTTCCCTATCTATCTACTCTTCTACTCAATTTTCCCTTTTACTTATTTATTTATTTTTATTAACTTTTAAATTTATTTTTTTTTATTTTCTTTATTTTAAATTCATTTTTCAAGTATTTATTAATTATTAAATGTATGTATTTATTTACTAATGCATGATTTTCCCTTTATTTATCTCTATCTATCTGTTTATTTATCGGATCATTTATATATTTTGGCAGGTTCCTCCATAATTACAGTTCATTCAAGAATAGAGCTAGTCCTAAAAGGTTAAGTAGTTACAGTAACCGTAGTTACATTTGCAAGTCCCAATCTCTATTTTTAGGGTGCCGTTAGGGCTGTAACTAAGTAGTGATTAAGCCCTTAATTATTTTAAATGCCAAAAAAAAAAACAGCCATCACGATTAATTTGAGCCAAAAGTGACATCCTCTAATTACTTGTTTTGACTGACCAACAGTCCAAAATCCAAAGATATTAAGTTTACAATTATAAATGAAGCTGTGAATAGCAGCAAATCTTCACATTTGTGAATATTGAACCAGAATATTATCATTTTGTTCTTGATAAATCACTCAACGGTTGATTGATTATTTGTAATTAAATCAGACTAATTGATTATTCACATCAGACCATGAAAGCTAGATGGGGAAAGAGTATATCTGCAAAACTTTCCGTCATTCAAGCACTAAATATGGTGAACTGAGTGAGATATTTGCTGGACTGTCAGTCAGTCACAAGCTATGTTAGCCATTGCACAGTCTGCATTTGTATATGTAATTACCCTCAATTTGTATCTTATATTATCCATAGTAATCATTATACTTGCACTGTTTTTACTTTATAATTACTTTTTAATCACCTTACATTTGCATTACCTCCATTAGTCTATTGCTCTATTACAGTGACAGCGCTCTGCAGTTGTTCACTGCTGTGTTTTTATTCTTTAGTCCTGTTAATCAATGTTTTGTATCTTATATGCTACTATATCTAATCTTCTGATCGATCTTCATGTTGTAAATGGAGTTTGCCCTCTGTGGTCCAGAGTCTGAATGTAGTTTAGGAGAGAAACAGTTGTGGGATTTCATTCCAAACAAACACTACATTAGGTGACTTCCTCCTGTCTCCTGTCAGTGAAATCACCTGCTTTCAGCCCTCCACGGACACACATTTGTTCTTTTCTAGTTCTGGGTTTTAATTAAGGAAAAAAATGAAATAGTGCCACCTACTGGAATAAGAGTAGAGGTCCAGTTTGTTTTATAATTGAGCAGCATTGAGACAAAGTCAATGACAATATAGTATTACAAACATCACAAATATTTTGCCTTCGTGCAGCGATGTTTCACCAGTGTGCTGAGTCAAAGTACATCTTTTATATTCAACAATAAGGTCACCCAAAAAGTTCACATCACCATTTTAAGATGAAAATGCACTTTGACAGAAATTGTAAACAAAATTGATTTGAGTGCATGAGGAAAGAAAACAGACACTCAATATTTAACTTTCTTCTAACCACAGGAACACGCCTGGAGCTTCTTGTTTTTCCTCCTTTGTGCCATCTTTTATTTTCAGACTGAGCTCTCTGTAATCGGAGCCAGATCTCATGCAGGAGGTCTGTAACCAGGGCACAATGTGATCCATCAATCACAAATATAATAAATATGATCGTTTGTTCTTCTCTTCTAAATTGATGATGGAATATGGAGTAATGATCGATTATGTGTTCATTGTAAACAACATTTAATTGTTTCAAATACATAATGTGCTCATACTAGGGCTGTGTATTGGCAATAATCTGGCAATACGATACGTATCATACATACCGGGGTAACAATTCAATACATTGTGATACTGTAAGCAAGGTGATATATTGTGATTTTTTAAAATCTAATTTTAGGAAAACTGTCATAGTTAAAGAATAAACCATTTACCAACCATACTGCATGCAAAAAACGTGGTATTTGCCCAAAACTGCATGTGATTATCATAAAGTGGGCATGTCTGTAAAGGGGAGACTCGTGGGTACCCATAGAACCCATTTACATTCACATATCTTAAGGTCAGAGGTCAAGGGACCCCTTAGCCAAAATTTTAATTTTAGCGTAACTTTGGAGCGTTTTTAACCACCTTCGCAACAAGTTGGTAAGACATGGTTGGTACCAATGGATTCCTTAGGTTTTCTAGTTTCATATGATGCCGGTATCTTCACATTAGCTTTAAGCTACAGCCCACTACAACCTCCGAAAGATCAAATAGGTCTGGTGGTTCATTGGACTTTTAAGAGGTCAATCAAAAATCGATTCAGCATTTTGGAGAATCTATACAGTATCACAAAACATAATATCGCGATACTCATGTGCATCGACATTTTCTTACATCCCTAAATGATACATCTGTACATCTTTCTCACCACTGTAGTGTTCCCGCTGCTGATGAGCTGTCCGACCTCGTGAAAGATGCTTTTACAGTTGATACTTTTGTCTTGAGAGCCCCTCTTCACGATGACCGCCACCGCCAACAGGATCTGCTCACGGACATACTTCTGGAGACTGGAGGGAAACAGAGGAGGTGGTTGGTTATTTAAAGAGATAGTTTTGATTGTTTGAAGTGGGGTTGTTTGAGGTACTTCTCCAGTGCCCCGTCAGAAAGGGCTGTCTGACGGCGAGGTAAAGCAGTGAAAATATTCTAAATATAGTGTACATTTAAACTGATATTGATTTTTTTAGGTGTCTAAAATCTGTTCTGCTGCTGCCCCCGTCCACAGCATTGCTTTGCTCCCGTGCTGGTACTCCTGTCTGTTTCTCCAAACTGAGGGCGTAATACACTGACTATAGAGAAGTACCTCATACAACCCCACTGAAAAACATCCAAACTTTAAATCAATGCTTTGATCCAGAGAAACTTATAATAAGTGCAACAACACTGAACACCAGCAGGGACAGAGAACAGCAAGTAAAACAAAGTGAAAGAGAAATGTTGTGTCTGAGGGTTCAATCACAGCTGCAGCTTATTTTCTTTGGCCTGTATCACATGGAAAAGTTGCATTTTTGTGTTCGTCTACTCAAACAAAAGTAAACAGAAAAGCTTCTAGCTTGTTTGTTGAACAGAGTTTTGGTAACCTGTCGCTGCACCGGGTCAGAGACTTTGGTGGAGTCCAGTTTCTGTAACTTATACATATCAAATTAGTCTGAGCTCTTCTTCTCTGCCGTTTTTATGAGTGGACACAAGAAGAAACAGATGATTATGAGCATCAGCCTAGACTTCCCATGTATGAGGACCTGCTGATGACCCAGTCCAACTCATTTGGGCATAAAAGATTTAATTATTGGATAAATAATGTTCCAAGAAAAAGGACTGCAAAGCATTTCAGGAATCTTGTTAGTTGGAGAAACCCAATTTCAAATGGCATCAAGATTACTTGCACAAACAAATTAACTACTGCTTATACAGTACATGCTTATAATTCCTATTATTTAGCTCATCAAAAAGACCATAATATATCTGTGGGATTTGAAAGGCTTGTTGATGAATATTAAAGGCTTTTGAATTACACATTCTGTGCTTTAGAATTATGTAACAGGAGATGAGGTCTATCAATGATCTTGTGAATCCCACCCCTCACCAATGGGATCTATAAATGTCATAAATACTTAATAACAGACCTGTAAGACACACAGGTTTAATTAACTATGCATCTTTCCTTCCTTCTTACTTGGGTCTCTGTAAGACGTAGGTGAGGAGGAACGCCCGCAGCGACTCGATGCTGGTCTTCTCCAGCAGGATCCACTCCCGCACCACCGCCTCCATGATGGCGGTGGCTGCCTGGAACAGCACATAGTCCACTTTACTGGTCTCTGGAGAAGAGAACAGAAAGGGAGGTGAGAGAAGAGAAATAAAATGAGGGAGAAAGATAAAGGAGAAAAAAGAGAAGTGGGTTAAAATGTATTCCTGGGAAAATTCTGCTTTGTGAGTCAGTACATTTACTTACATAAACATGCAATTGCTTGTTACATAAATGATGTGAAAACAGTTCGAAAAAAAGGTTTCTACTAGGGCTGTCAAAGTTAACGCGATACTGGTATCATATGAAACTAAAAAACCTAAGGATTCCATTGGTACCAACCATGTCATACTAGCTTGTCGCGAAGGAGGTTAAATAACTCTCCAAACTACACAAAATTTTGGCGAGGACAAACTGTCATGGCCATTTTCAAATCGGTCCCTTGACCTCTGACCTCAAGATATGTGAATGAAAATGGGTTCTATGGGTACCCACGAGTCTCCCCTTTACAGACATGCCCACTTTATGATAATCACATGCAGTTTGGGGAAAGTCATAGTCAAGACAGCACACTGACACACTGACAGCTGTTGTTGCATGTTGGGCTGCAGTTTGCCATTTTATGATTTGAGCATATGTTTTATGCTAAATGCAGTACCTGTGGTGGTTTCTGGACTTTTTTTTTTTTTTAAATATTTGTATATTGAATATTTTTCTTGCCTTTTTTTTTTTTACATTTTTCAGATTTTTTTTTTTAATTTTTTTTTTTTTCGATATTATTCAAACTTTTTTCAGACTTTTTTTTTTTTGCCATTTTTAAATATTTTTTTTTCGATATTATTCAAACTTTTTTCAGACTTTTTCTTTTTTACATTTTTCAGACATTTTTCAATTTTTTTTCGACATTATTTTTTTTTTACATTTTTGGGACTTTTTTTTTTTACATTTTTGGAATTTTTTTTTAAATTAATTGAAAGTGTTGATTCAACTGTATGATGTCTGAACTTTATTTATCCTGAGGGAAATTGTTGTGTAGCAGTTGCAAAGTACAAAGTAGGAAAACGTGCAAATCCAAAATATCCGGAAGGTGCAAATCCCCAAAAAACACAATGCGTATGATAATTTCATCTCTATAAAAATGATGCAGGTTAAAAAGAAGCTGTGCAGGCTAAATGATTACGTGAGTAGTTACCTAAGATGTGCTTGCAGATGGCAAAAGGGGATTTGGATTTCCTGAAGGAGAGGAATATGTGTTCAGCATGCTGCCTCTGTTCTGTGCTGACCATGGATGGCGGTGCCTGGAAACAAACACACACAGAAAATGAAATAGCATTTATACACAAGAGTTGATTTATTTCTACTATGTTCTGTCATCTCACTTCTCAGCAGCCATGCACATAAAAACATGTGAATCTGAGCCCTGATTGGCTAATTGACAGCCAATCATGCAGCTGGACAAGTTTCCCCCCCCAAGGAAAGGAGGCACTATAAGTGATTCACTATAGATTAGAGACTCTACAGCAATCACTCAGAATGTACAGTAAAAACATTATAAACCAATACTATAAAGAGGAGTATTACCATCACACAACCTGGTGTTAATAGTGTAGTCAGAAGTACTTAAACAAGGCAGTCAATAACAGAAAACCCTCCATGATAACAGCTCAAAACACTAAACACAGACAGACTTTTGATGAGGAGCGTCACCATGATACAGCTCAGCAGGAAAGTCACATTCCAGTCTAATTACAGTAAAATCAGCTCTGAAGGCAGCAGAGGAAAGAAAGGCCCCTTTATCTGAGAGCACACACACACATCAACACACTATAAATAATATATTATGATGAAAAGGCAGACACACAACATTATATTACATTAGCAACTTAAAACCTGAGTCAGATTACTTTACACAGACTTTGCCAATATGGTTGATTCTTATTCTAAAACATTCATGCAACTTATCCTGGTTAATCTAAACACTAAAATTCATACATTATGATCCATAATAACTACAACAATGCCAGACATTACTAACCATCCATCCAGAAGACACCTGCTGACTAACACGAGAAGGTAAGAGAGCGTTTTAAGTAAAACTATAGAGAAAAAAGGCTATATAGGCCTATATATAAAGGCCTATATTGCAATAGAAACGATAGAGAAAAATATATACTATAGACATTTTTATATTGTTTGACGAGATAGATCGCCATATTGCCCCTACTTTAACATGTACCTATCAACCATCTAAATAGCCCACACTGTATATAGACATGTATACTTGCATATAATGTATATAACCACCCAGTTACTACTTTACCCATTCAATATTTATTCATTTGCATTATTTGCATTCGTTTACAATCCACAGAACACTTAACTTGTATATAGACATTGTATGATGCTGGTCATTGTTGCTTTTTATATTTGTTTACCTATTTTTCACCTACTTTGTATGTACATATAATAGTTTATTTTTACCTATCTCTGTTCAGCTTTGTTGTCCTTGTTTATAGTTTTATGTCTATTTATCTTCCTGTAAATTGTTCTGTATGTTAGTAACATTGAGAGCAACTTGTTCGTGTATAAATACTTGACCAATAAAGCTGATTGCTTATTCTAAAACATGACCCTGGTTAGTTCTAGACATTAATATTCATATACTATGATCCACAATATCTACACCAATGCCAGACATTGTTAACAATCCATTCACAAGACACCTGCTGACTAACATGTGAACATAAAGCACTAGTATATCAGAATCAGAATCAGAAACTCTTTTACTGCCAGGTGTATGAGGTTTACACTAGGAATTTGCTTTGGTGGGTTGGTGCAATAAAACAGTAAAAATAACAGTAGGATAATTAAGTGTTATGAGTGAATAAAATAAGAATAACAAATTGAAATCTACAAATATACAATATAATATATACACAAGAATTAAACATAGTATAAAGTATAAACAGATGCGCAAAATTAGTGCAAATTATTGTCAGTGTGCAAACAGTCGGGTGGTATTGAGTGTGTATGAGAGAAGGGGAGAGAGAGAGAGAGAGAGAGAGGGAAAGAGAGAGAGAGAGAAAGAGAGAGAGAGAGAGAGAGAGGGAGAGAGAGAGAGAGAGAGACAGTGAGAGAGACAGAGAGAGAGAGAGGGAGAGGGAGAGAGAGAGAGAGACAGTGAGAGAGAGAGACAGTGAGAGAGAGAGAGAGCGAGAGACAGAGAGAGAGAGAGACAGAGAGAGCGAGAGACAGAGAGAGAGAGAGAGAGACAGTCACAGTGTGTCTGTTGTAGAGCCCCTCTGTCATGGGGATATTTACTGAAGCAACTAGCTCACTCACTAAAAACAGACAGTTCTCTCAGTCAGGATCAAGTTTAAAAACCATAACAGGTGAAAGCAAAATGGCAGAAAGGCAAGAAGAGGCTTTAGCTAGCTAATGTATCACAGACTCATGCACATGGAGGCTAGCTGCTGCTAGCTGTGTTCAGTCCTTTAGTCCAGTGGAGGCTGGAGGGAGCTGACAGAGGAGGGTAAAGAGGCCAAACACTGGATGTAAGGGAGAGTTTTAGGGGGTTAAAAGATGAGCTAAAGCTAAACCGAGTGAACCAACTGACTGTATTTCAAACTTAACGGCTGAGGGAAGTTTGTAAAGCCGTTGAGAGATTCTAAACGCGGGGGGATGTTAACGGTTGATGAGATGAAGACGGCCCCCCCCCACTCTCTCCCCCCCCCCCGACAAACAGTTAGCATCACCGTCCCGCCCACCGCCATTATGGCTCCAAAAACAACATTAAACATCTCACCATTAAAACTTTGGCAGCGCTTTCCAGCTGTGTGATCACTTCTGGTGCACCGAGCGCCGCCATCATCGTCGTCCCTCTCCGATGACGCGCCCTGGCGCTCTGCATTGTGGGGATTACAGCTGCTGGTACCCGGCAGGGTTTCAAACAGAACAGAACAGGGGTTCGACCCGGTTCATTAACCCGTCAACTGCAGCGGGTTATATCATCCACAGAAGAATAAATAACAAGTCAGGATTTTTCATTTAAATCCTGTATTTAGCAAAAATATGAAAATATGACGAGAAAAACAGTAGAAATAGAGTGGTGCAAGTATTGTATTTACTCATTTTGATGTATTTTACTTGAGTATTTCCATTTTACATTTTATTATATTATTATTATTATTACTTTACATTTTATTTTATTATTATTTATATTTTATTATTTTTACTTAACATTTTATTTTGTTATTATTTTTTATTTTATTATTTTTTTTATTTTAGTATTACTTTACATTTGACGTTTTCTATTATTTTTATTTTATTTATGTTTTATTTTATTAATATTTTTTACTTTACATTTTTTTTTTATCATTATTTTTACTTAACATTTTATTTTATTAATTTTATTTTATAATTCTATTATTATAACTTTACATTTGACATTTTATATTATTTTTATTTTATTTGTTTTATTTTATTAATATTTTTTACTTTACATTTTTTTTATTATTATTCTTTTTACTTTAAATTTTATTATTACTTTACATTTTAAATTTTATTTTATTATTATTTTTACTTAACATTTTACATTTTATTTTATTAATTTTATTTTATTTATTAGTTCTATTATTTTATTATTATTACTTTACATTTGACATTTTCTATTATTTTTATTTTATTTGTTTTATTTTATTAATATTTTTTACTTTACATTTTTTTATTGTTATTCTTTTTACTTTACATTTTATTATTACTTTACATTTTAAATTTTATTTTATTATTATTTTTACTTAACATTTTACATTTTATTTTACGAACAAGAAAAAAGAAAGAAAATTGTATGAGCAAGATTTTATTACAAGTAGATGAAAAAAAATCAAATTCAACATGTGATTTATTTGAGAAATAACAGTTACAAATGATAATTAAGTTAAATATACCACGTTCCGTTCACACATTGTTGCACTGAAATAAAGCACGAGTCCAAGTTGGTTAATTTAATTTATACATACATTTTACACACAAGGACTGTGAAAGCATTTTTACAAATTCTCAGTTCATACATCGATGTAAAAAAAGAGATAGCTGTCCACATTACGTCATCTATAATACTGCGTAGACATGGGGTTTTGAACATTAGCACAAGGGAAATTGAAAAACAAAAAGGTGGGGAAAAAAGATACAAAAAATATGTATATCTGTATAAATATAAATTCAAGAGTAACAGAGTTGTATTATACATCAAGGAGACAACAACAGGCTCCTTAGAGTAAAAATACAAAATGAAAAAAGGATAAACATGTAAGTCTCAAGAAGAAATCAGATATCAAGTCAGTCAAAGATTGTCAGTCATCAACCGTAGAAACAGGAAACACGTCACACACTCACGTTATAAAGCTATTTGTCACGAAGCAGCCCGTCCTTCTTGACGTGGATTGGCAACGAGAGGTTTAGAGGAGTGGAAGTGGACGTCTGGACCAGCTGAGAGAAAAACTTGACTGCCTTAATCGCAATCATGGAGCCCTTGAGCAAGGCACTTCATCCATAATGGATCCAGTGGTGCTGCTCTGTAGAAGACTGGGGTTTATCTGGGAAGCTCACAGGCAACACTGGCTTTGTTTACATGCAGGATACTGGTTTTAGTCCAGTTTAAGTCACCATTAAACACAGCCATGACAAACAGAGAAAAAAAGGTTCTTTCACGTCGTGATTGCATTTGTTGTTTTTGCTTGTTTTTTTTGCTGTGATGTGAAATTAAGCATTTGTTGGCAACTGCCTTTTTTAAGACACGTAAAGGATTCAAAATTCACGAGTGGTATATTTGGTATATTTAAATATCTTCAGCTTGTGTTAATTACACACCTTATTTCAGGCATTTAACTAAAAATCCATTCATAAAACTCATTGAAGGAACAGGAAGTGCTAAAATGCTAACTAATTTCCGGGTTTTAGGACTCATTCCTGTAGCACTCTATTAACTTTAGTCTTTGTTGTTATTTGATAACCGCTAATAAATAAGACAATTTGTATAGGGGCAAGTAAAAACTGACTTCAGCCAAGTAGATTTCTGACTTACTTGCCAGTTAAAGAAACAAGTTACTGTCTAGAATAAGAAGAAGATTGTTGGTGCATGTAAACAAAGCCAGTGTCTTTATCCGCAGATAAATAGTAAAAACAGGTAAAAAAGGTCTGTGAAAAAGATGATAATAAGAAGGCAATCTTTTAAGATTGTGCTGCTCACTTTAGAACACAAGGCACATTTACAGAAAAACAAACTTTCAATACATTGTCAGGCAAATTAAAAATAAAAAAACAACAAAATCTTCTGTAACAAATCTGTTTCTCCATCATCGTTCTGACTTCTTTAACATTCCCAGTCATCAAATTCAGAATACTGTTGGAACGGTTTGGTGTAAATTAACCAAAACAGTTCAGAGAGTTTACTGATTGTCAATAAGCAAGAAGGAACTGGATGATCGATACAGAACATGGCAGCGGACTGTAGTAAAAGTTAAACAACACTCAAACTTGTGGTCATTTCGGATAAATAAAGAAAATGTACCAAACACTAACTCTTTGTTGAACCATTTGTAAAATAGAGAAAGCTATTCATTCTTTCCTGAAGCCAACCTGCCTCGCTCCTCCTCTAACTTCTATCTACTCATCTCTTCCTGAACCAGAACCCCCCTCCCCTGCATCCAGGACCAGCCCGGCTGCAGGAGGCGAAGAGTCCCTCATCCATGTTCTGCAAACACTGATCGTCATCATCGTCGTCTCCTTCGTCATCGAGCGGCGAACACGCACTCCCAACATTCAACTAGAAAGGCTCAAAACTTTCAAAACCCAAGCACACTCAGCAACACTTCTTTAAGCCACGACAAAAGAAAATAATAATAATGTAAATAATATTAACCACAATAATAAGCAGCATGTTGTAACTGAAAAGAGAAAATATATATAAACCAATATATTTGTACATTTCAGTACTAAAAAAAAAAAAGGATATTAAGTGTTTAGAAAACTATATATAATGTATTTTTTTTGTATTGCACATAGTCATACTATCACACTGTTGTAAGAACATGTCGCTTTGTGTTTTCATGACTGCCTCCAGAAGATAAAGAGGAGGCTGGTTAAGTTACAACTCATCTTTGCAAAATAGCTGTAAAGTTGTGCATCTTGGTGAATGTGTGTTTATATGTGTGAACTCGGCACCATCCGACCCGACGGGTTCAGGCTCTTAACTTTCTTAAATAATCATTCTGTTCATCAGTTCTTTCCTTAAAGGGATAGTTCAGATGTTTCTCAGTGGGGTTGTATGAGCTACTTCTCCATAATCAGTGTATTGTCTACAGTGGAAGAAGTTTGAAGAAACTCTCTTCGAAGCCACCAGACTCCATTGAAAAAAACAGTAATTTTACCTCGCAGAACACAGGCGTTGCTGTTCTACCGCTGCCTTGATCAGTTAGTTAGTTTGTGTTATTGTGGGACTTTGGTGAATCCCAACTAACCCTTTAAAACACCAAAGTCACACAATAACTAGGGCTGTCAAAGTTAACGCGATAACGCGTTAATGCAAATTCTTTTTAACGCCAGTTAAACGCCAGTTTTAAAGCTAGAGTGAAGATACAGGTATCTTATGAAACTAGAAAAACCTAATCACATGCAGTTTGGGACAAGTCATAGTCAAGTCAGCACACTGACACACTGACAGCTGTTGTTGCCTGTTGGGCTGCAGTTTGCCATGTTATGATTTGAGCATATTTATTATGCTAAATGCAGTACCTGTGAGGGTTTCTGGACAATATTTGTCACTGTTTTGTGTTTATAATTGATTTCCAATAATAAAGATATACATGTTGATAAGAGTATGACATACTTGACAAATCTCCCTTTAAGGTACATTTTGAACAGATAAAAAATGTTGGATTAATCACGATTAACTACAGCCCTAACAATAATGAAAACTAATTGATTGAGGCAGCTGTAGACCAGCAACTCCCGTGTTCTGCGAGGTAAAATTACAGGTTTTATTCAATGAAATCTGGTGGCTTTGGTGAAAGCATAGGTGGATAAAACGGCTTCAGTTCCCCGTCAGAAAGGGCTGTCTGACAGCGAGGTAAAGCAGAGAAAATATTCTAAATATAGCGTACACTTATACTGATATTGATTGTTTTAGGTGTCTAAAATGCGTCTTGCTGCTGTCCCCGTCCACAGCAGTACATTGCTTTGCTCCCGTGCTTGTACTCCTGTCTGTTTCTACAAACTCCATCTACTGTAGGTAATACACTGACTATGGAGAAGAACCTCATACAATCCCACTGAGAAACACCAGAATAATCCCTTTAAAAAGAAAGCATGGGAAACTATATGTTCTCTGCCCCCCCCTCCAGTAAACAAGAACATCTTCTTGCTTTCTTGATTCAATTATTCCTGTGATTTATGAGCAGATATTCACTGCATGTCAGGCTCAACAAACGCTGCAGTGGTTCAGTCATTTTTAGAGCCTCATCCGATCTCTACACGTGCTCTTTGTGTGGGATTATTTAGAGGAGGTGAGCTTTGAAATGTTCAGTTAGAATAAAGGATCATCTTATAAACACAAGGATATTTGTAACAGCGACCTCTGAGGGAAGAAGGCTCCATCTTAAAAGGACAAAACAATGCACTGAATTAAAGTTGGCACAAAATGAGGCAGCTGTGGATATATTATACGATAGATGGAGCAACCAAAAAATATTAAATTTGGTTCATTTGATGCATTTTCTCTCACACCACAAGATGAAACTATTTCTCTGTGCGTGTCAAAGGAGAATCTGTTTCTTGTCTGAGCCAACTTCTTGAAATATGGACACTGAAATCTACCTGCTTTTTTCACCCATTATGACTGAATAGTGTGCACGTGCATGCAATGTGTCTTTGTAGCTTATTTTGCAGCAGCTGTGAAAGAGGCGTGTTGCTTATTCAGTCCCCTCCCCCTCCATCATCCTCCTGCGATCGACGAGTAAACTGGTTCCACTCGGTCCGATAGTCGAGTGTAAAGCAGCTCAGGTAGAACAGGAAGTGTGTCAGAGGATCACCTCGGAGGTGTTTCAGTCGCCCGTAAGACACGAGGGTGGAAGGAATGGGACAAGAAACCGCTGGACGAACCAGAAGAGGCAGTCCTCCAATTAGAAATCTCCTCACGTTCCCAAGAATATTCTCCTGTCAACCTGAACGGCTTCTGCTCTTCTAACCGCTTCATGCAGTCAGTCACACACACAATGTCGTTTCTTGGTCCCGGATCAGGGAGTTTTGTATTTGAAGTGGACGCACTATAGATTCCACAAGGTGGCGATGTTCATCATCAGTCCTGCATCAACAATCACACATGCCAGATATGCACACACCTGTGTAGCACGCACACCTCTGCACACACACACAGGAGAAGAGCGTTAAATCGGCAGTAACGGACGCACGCCGCTCTACACGTACACCGGCTCACATCCCTCCCCCTGCTCTCCCTCCTCCTCTTCGTCGTCCTCTTCCTCCTCCTCTTCTTCCTGCTCCTCCTCCTCCTCTGGGCCCATGCTCGACGATGCCTCGCTGGCCTCGAGCGGTTTCGGGTAGCGGAAGGGGCAGCCGTTGTCGTCGAAGAACCTGCGGAAGGTGAACTCGTAGAAGGCGTGCTCCGGGTGCTTCCCGTGCGGCGAGCAGAGCGTGTCCAAGGCCCGGGTGCTGTCCCCGCTGTCGCTCCACGCCCCGGGGACGCCCTCCTCCTCCACGGGGTCGAAGTTGGACGTGTCCATCGGGTGGGCGATCTTGGGCCGGTAGGGCGCCGGCTGCTGCCGCAGGTTGCTGGAGAAGTCCATCGTGGTGAAGAAGGGGTGGGCCTTGATCTCGCCGGCGCCGTTGGCACCCACACGGTCCTCCGCGGAGCAGCAGAGACGGCCGATGATGTCGACGGCCTCGGGGCTCAGTTTGACCTGGGCGGGCACCTGCAGTGTGCTCTCCCAGTTAATGACCTGCAGAGAGAGGGGAGGGACACAATACATGAGGTCAGGTGGTAAACTTTTACAATCTGATGGATTCACACCTACAGTTTTGACTTGAAAGTTCATTCTTGACCTTGGAAACAGTGATTGACGAACACTGAACAATCTCACCATTAGGTTCATGATCAGACATGATGTATGAAGTCACATTCATGCCTGCGAGCGGCCACAAAGAGGCCTGCTGGGACACGAGGCTGACATTCACTCAATTATTATTGGTCAATAATTTAATTTCTGATTAGTCGACTAATTGGTTGTTTCGACTAAGATTTCTTTAGTCGATTAGTGTTTTTTAAGCTTTTTTCATGCTGAATGACTTATTTCTAAGAAACTTATGAGCATATCTCTGGTAAACACAAGATTTAAAGTGGTGTTTTTTTGCAATTAAATCAACTAATGGATTAGTAGATATAAATCATATAAGTGTTAATCGACTAAGAATTTCGGGGATATTTTTCTTCTTCGCTGACCTTAATCTGAGTCTCGGTGGGCGTAGAGGCCAGGAAGGGCGGCTGTCCCACCAGCATCTCAAACAGGATCACTCCCACGCTCCACCAGTCACACAGCTGGGTGTAACCTGCACAACAACACACATATATCAGATTTTATTGGTGGGGAACAAAATCAAAATGATTCACAACTTCCAGAAATTGATTTTTCGATCGTGTTGTCACCCACCTTTGCGCAGCAGCACCTCCGGTGCGATGTAGTTGGGCGTTCCCACCAGGGAGTGAGCCAGGCAGCGTTGGTGCTGCCGGTTGGCGCGCTGCTCCAGCGTCATCAGCCGGTCGCCGCAGCGACAGTTAGACACGTCGTCCCAGAAGTCACTGGGCTCCATGCTGTCCTGTCTGACGTGGCTCCCTGGAGGCAGATAGAAGAGGGACAATACTGTTAAACTGCACACTATTCAAAATAAATCTAGTCATTAATTAATTGATACAATGTTTAATTTACTTCTTTATTTATTTATCTTTGTATTAATTCCCTTATTGTGTATCTCTGTATCCATTTATTTATTTACCGAGCCGTTTATTTATTTATTAATTTATTTTTTATTTTAGCAGGTTCCGTCCTCCATACTACCTGCGTTGATTTGTCAAAACGTGTAGCCACACCCGGCGTGTTAAAGGGACTATGCGTCTAATTGAAGTTTTACGGTATCTCTCAGGTAAATCTGTGAATATTTCTTTCATTTTCACTGGATTATACAGTATATTGTCGCATGTTTACAAAATCCACCGAATCCTCAAAGAATCACTTTAAAACCAAGTTAAATCGTGTATGTGTTGAGATATTTAGAGCGTTGAACCATCATCACCTTTCTGGTAATACTTGGAGTTGTGCGTCCAGCGGAAGCCCGTGCACAGGCCAAAGTCCGTCAGCTTGATGTGTCCGTCCAGGTCGATGAGGATGTTGTCGGGCTTGATGTCGCGGTGGATGAAGCCCATCTTGTGGACGCTCTCGATGGCCAGCGTCAGCTCCGCCACGTAGAAGCGCGCCAGGGGCTCGGGGAAGACGCCCATTCGGATGAGCAGGCTCATCATGTCTCCTCCGGGGATGTAGTCCATGACGAAGTAGAGGCTGTCGCGGTCCTGGAAGGAGTAGTAGAGACGCACCACCCACTCGTTGTCCGCCTCCGCCAGGATGTCACGCTCCGCTTTCACGTGGGCCACCTGCACCAAAGAAAGTTAGGAAAGTATGGATCGTTACCGTATGAACAGACAAGGTAAAAAGAGGTGAAACCCTCTATGTAACTGGTACAAACATAGACTTCTTCATATGTGAACAAGAGCGTATTAACTCACCTGGTTGCGGTTGAGGACATCTTTCTTGCGCAGTGTTTTCATGGCGTAAAGTGCACCCGTGTCCACTTTACGCGTCAGACACACTTCACCAAAGGCGCCTATACCCAACGTCTTGATCTTGACAAACATGGACTTGTCCATTTTGGCGCGGCGTAGCCGGTTGTAGTTGGACTCCTTCTGGTTCAGCATCTTCCTCATCTGCTCCTGCTCTGCTTCCGACAGGCCGGCCTGGACGGGAAGGACGGGGGTTAAAGAAAGATGGCGACGGGAATATACAACATTTAGGATTAGTAATGATCTATAGGAATGTGGCATGAGCTGAACCCGGCGCCCTGACCTTTGTTGTCATATTTAACTAATTCTCTTACCTAATTGTCTGGCCGTGGTATTTTCTCTAAAAATGCCTCTCAACCACTTTAAAGTGGGTCAAAAGGTCAGAGGCCAAAGTCATGACTCAGGACAAGCAAACACAAGCGTGAACTCACAGACTTCTCCTTCCAAGACAAAGCTCTGGTTGTCTCAAACTAAAAGTCCTGAGGGAGAATTCACTGGATGACAAAACCTCTCGGACATCACGGCTCCGTCGTTCTCATCTCGCATAGCGACACTTCACCAGTGGTTTCAGGTTTTAGTCTCTTAACTACGAACTGTTTATAGAATACTCCTGAACATTTCCCAAAGTATGTTGATGAGTTTCTTTATTGATTGTCAACCTAAAGACAGCTATTGGCTTAATAAGTTTACAACCCCAGCAGATCAGTCACAAGGTAGAAATCTTTCTAAAGGCCTTTACATACCGAGGGAGTTTTTTATGTATGATTAATGCTGCATTCACATGGATTCAAACAGACGGTAGACGGAAAACCAGATATAATTTTAGTCGATGAGAGAAGGACGGTAAAATGACAAAACTGGACAGCTTTTCATATCTACATTATTTTATAATATTTTTCATATTTTTTATGTAAATTTTTAAATTTTTGAATGTTTGCAGTACTTTTTTTCTCTTACGATGTTTATTGTTATGCACAAAACACCAAGGAAAATCCCCCGTATGTGAAAACCTACTCTGCAATAAACCTGATTCTGATTCTAATGGACTAAAACCTAAACTTAAAACTAAATGTTAATTTTCAAGACTTCCCGGTCATCTCGTTGCTCTTTGGGCGGTCTTACCTTGGACATCTCTTGCTCCAGCTGAAGCCTGCGGTTCAGTTTCTGCTGGTGGGTCTTCATCACGTTCTCTATGTGCTGCTCCATGTAGAACTTGAAAGCGAAAGGCGAGTAGGTCTTGATGCGCGACTCTCTCTTCTCCTCATCTCGTCCGTTCTTCCTCACCGGAACCGGCGACGTCTGGATCTGCTTCTTGTCCTTCACCGTTTTCTCTCCCTTGCCCATCTTCGTCTTCTCTTTCACCTGCTGGCTCTCCTCGCCCTTCCCGCTCCCTCCGCTGCTGCCGTGCGTGCTTCTGGCGGCGTCTTGAGCTCCACACATGACGCCGGCTGCTTCCTCCGCCCCGGACATGAGCAGGTTTTTGGGGTAAGGTGGCGGTGGGCAGCGTGGCTCCTGAGCCGGCTCCAGAGAGTAGGTCTCCTCCGGCATGTAGGCCAGAGGCTCGCCGGCGTCCTGGGCCTGAGCCGCCATCCAGCTGGGGTGACACGGCCCCACCGCCGTCTTGGGTTCTGGCCTCATCACACGGATGCTCTTGACCGGCTGTTGGATGGGCGGGGAGGTTACAGCCGTGATGGTGTTGGGAGGGCCCAAGGAGGGGTCCTGTTTGCCGGCTGTGGGGGGCGCCGCCATCACAGGCCGGACGCCGTTGGGCCCCGCAGAGCGACTGTTGAAGGAGTTGGTTCTGCTGGGGACACGCACCTCCCCCCTGAATGGGCCCTGGGGCTGGGGTTGCCTGGCTTGAGGAGCACCTTCAGAACCCGGAGGCCCCGCCCAGTGGTGCTCATACAGGTCCAGGTTGAGGCTGGCTCTGGATGGTGTCATCAGGCCCTGGGGCATGTCAGAGAAGTCAGGGCCCATGGCTGCCACGCCACCCGGGGAACGGGACATCATGTGGACCTGGTGGGAGGTGGGGCTGGCCTGGCGTGGGTGGGAGTGAGGGGGCAGGTACAGGTTAGCGGGGTACCCTCCTCCTCCTCCTCCTGGGCCGTTCTGGCCCATGGCCCCTTTACCCTGCATGTTGACGTAGTTGTCTGGGGGCGCCATGGGGGGCGGGGCCATCTTGTTCTGGAAGGAGGCGGTCCTCTTGACTCCATAGCCTGCAGGCTCCATCATGTGCGGCCTGGCGTGGCCGTAGTCATAGTGGGGGCCGGGGACGGGGCCCCCTGGTGGCTGAGGCTGGAGCTGCAGCGGCTGGCCGGGGACGTTGTAGCTCATCATGGGCCCGTGCTGCTCCATACCGCCAGGGTAGCCCTTCTGCTGGGCCCCTGGAGGGTACATGGTGTTGGCCGGGTTGCTCTGGGTGGCCATCACTGGTGGATAGGTGCCCATACTGGGAGGTCGACCCATCGGGTTTCCCATGGCAGGGCCCTGCGGCGCACCAGACGGGGGCATCATGTAGTTCATGACGGGGGGAGCGCTCATGTAGGGTCTGGGCATCTCGCCCTCAGGGCCGTAACCACCCGCCCCCTCATACATGGGAGCCCCCATCTGGTGGTACGGAGGCATCGCACCTGCCTCACCTGGAGCCTCTAACGCGGGGCGGTGGTCCATTGAGTTTGGCATGCCAGCTTTTCCTGAAAGGACACAGAACAACATCACTCATGATCTAACTAGACCAATCAGCTCATACAGTAAATATACGTAGTGAGGAGGTTGTATTTATACCTGGTGAAGTCTGCTTGATGACGCGGACGATGAGCTCGTTGCGTGGGTCGAGGTAACCCATTTTGCTGATGTACTCTAGGGCCGCTTCGATGTTTCTACTTCCTGTCTGCTTCAGCGCCCGCACCGCCATCTCCTGCAAAGCACACAAACAAACAAAAAGAGACTTTGAGAAACTTATTGATACCTTATTCTGACACAACCCCTTATTTCATTTAACAAGCTTGCTTTCGTACCCTTTTCTAGATGAGCAGTAAGAACAGTAAAACTTAATAAAAGCCCTAAACTTTTTTTTTTATTGTTACCATCAATACATACATAATCTAATTTTATATTTTATTTAATTTTACTTATATTTATTATGAGGGAGGGAATAGGGACGGGTTTATTACCTTTGCTGTCAGACAGCTCTTTCCTACGGGGAACTGAAGCCTTCATCTATGCTCTCTTCAAAGCCACCAGACTCCATTGACAAAAACAGTAGTTTTACCTCGCAGAACATGGGGGTTGCTGGTCTACCGCTGCATCGACCGGTTAGTTTGAGTGTTATTGTCTGACTTTGATGAATCCAAACTAACCTTTTAAAACACCGAAGTCACACAATAACACAAACAAACTAACAGCGGTAGACCAGCAACTCCTGTGTTCTGTGAGGGAAAATTACTGTTTTTGTCAATGGAGTCTGGTGGCTTTGAAGAGTGTCGGTAACGGCTTCAGTTCCCCATCAGAAACGGCTGTCTGAAACCAAGATAAAGCGGTCAAAATATTCTAAATGTAGCGTACACTACATGACTATGATATTGATTTTTTTAGGTGTCTAAAATGCGTCACCTATACTGACTATGAACAAGTACCTCTTTAAAGTTAACTGAACGGCCAAGCAGCTTCCACAACTTCTCTTTCTGCAGCAGATTGATTGAATTCTCCTCATTCTTCATGTAAAATACCATTTTACTTAATTACTTGCCCTTTAGCTCCCTCCTCAATCATACAGGGGGAGCTCATCCTCCCCGGATCCAACAGGTGGGTCAGTGTGAAAGCCCAGAGTTATGTAGGTCACCTATGTGAAAAATGTTGGTTAACCACTCTGGCATTTTCTATTCATCGGCTGCCGTGAAATTTATGCTCGGAGACGCAGCAGCAAAGATGTGAAGGAGGGAACATGCAGAGCATTCCTCTCTCTCTTACGGCCTTTTATTAAACAATGCCAATCATTCCTTTGGTTCTTCTTGTGTTAATTTAAAGCAGGAGATCTTAAAAAAAGATTTACAGCTCAAGATTCAAATGAGAAATCCATTTAACGCCCTCAGACCGAGACGCCTCAACACGTACTTCGGTTGTGGCGAGACAGAACCGATAGTGGTTTTGATTTGTAGTTTGAAATGTTGGGATTTATATCAAGATAATAAAAAAGGGAAACAAAAACCAAACTGACAGTTTCATGGACTTAAATAAATTATAACAAAGTGTCTGTTAGGAGCACCAGAACAGCACAAGAAATAGGTCATTGTAATGAAACAGCAGCGTACAGACGAGCTGTCAATGTCCCATCTTAGCCTGTGTGTGTGTATATATATATATATATATATATATATATACATATATATATACACATATATATACATATTTCTTAAATTCTCATTTCTTATTTTTTATGTTATTACTTATATTTCTTTACATATATTGTGTTTATGTTGTAGCTTTATGTAGATAATTTATATATTACATACTCCTTTATTTATATTTTTCTTACATTTCTTTATGTTTATATGAGAGCAACTGTAATGCCCCAATTTCCCCGCGGGGATCAATAAAGTATTTCTGATTCTGATTAATCAATTAACTGTTGCAGCTCTACTATATATACTGCTGCGTATCTTAATCTATAATAACACATCACAATTGATCAGTTGATTTAAGTTACTAAAGCTGTCAGATAAATGTAGTGGAGTAAAATGTACAATATCAGCCTCTAAAGAAGTAGTATAAAGTATAAAGTAGCACAAAATGGAAATACCTCAATTACAAGTACCTCAAAATTGTACTTAAGGAAAGTACGTCTGCAACAAAATGTTGTTTCATTTGTCTGTTTATCTACTTGCCACCCGCTGTCCTGTATATGTTGAGCAGTAGATGTATACATTAAGCTGATCTGACCTGCAAATCAAATTTCCTTTAGACGTAGTGGTGGGGAAACAAGACGAACTTCCTGTCTTTATCACAATAATGAACATGTAAACAAACAGGACAGCAGAGTGAGAGATAAACACAACAGACGATCTCTTCCCCTCTCTGACGGAGAGACCCACACCTAGATGAGGAAATCCCCCCGAATGGCAGATGACCTCACTGCAAAGACATCTCAGACCTCGACCCCGCCGCTCTCACAGAGCCGGCGTTCACTCTGTCGCCCCTGGTGGTCACACGCTGTAACAGCAGCCACTAATTAAAGTCTTTTACATTAAGAGCCACCAACCCTGACAGCATTAAATCTTTGCTTTACCCATTAAAATACATCACAACAATGATAAAGTATAACTAACTGAGGGTGCTTTAGATGTAAAAACCTACCTATGTACATATTTATTACTATATTCTCATTAAAAGTTGTATTTTTTAAGCATTTATCTGATTCCTCATATCACCATATCATCTTATAGCTGTAGTTTTACACCATAGGTATAAAATAACTGGTAATCTGCCACTATTATAACACATGCATTATAATTTATGGACTACATCGATGGCCTCTCCACTGACTCTTCCCAAAAAGACCGTTAAACCACAGCACATTCTGCTGCTGCCAGATTTCTAACAAGAACCAGGAGAACTGAGCACATTGTTCCTACTCTTAAATCTTTACGACGGCTTCAGGATCAGTTTTAGAAGATTTTAAAGTGCTGCTGCGAGTTTATAAATCACTCAGCGGCCACATAGAGGAGCCTCGAGTCAGAGACACAATGGGAAAAATGGATTTGGCCTTACTGTATGTGTAGTGTTTACTACTTTGGATTTAAAATGAGAGTGCAGGTCGTATCCACGCAGACCCTCCGCCGTTTTCTATTTCCTCATTTCGGCTCGCTGTGGTTTGTTTTGGTTGACCGATACGGAACTGATATGACGTCACGTTACTCAGTCTACAACAATAAAAGCGGTAACTTCCTTCTACCTCCACATAGACTCAAATGAAGAAATTATATCAATTCTGGCATTAAAAAATCAATTTCAATACCTTGAAAAAAATTGTGATACACAGGGGAATCGATTTTTTTCCCACCCCTTGTAGCTTCTATTGTGTTTTTATGTAAATGTGTTTTAATGTTCTCTTTTTAATAGCAGACTTTGCAAACCAAATACAATAAAGTCTTTTCTATTCTATTTTAGTGGCAGAAATGCAAGAAGAGCTGAGGAGAGAAGAAGCCATCTTGCTTCCCTTCTGCCTGCGGTTTCTCCGACACACTGGCCAGCTTTATTTGTTGGGAGGAAACTAAATCAGAACGTAAACGGTTTAAAAGTAGGAGCACGCAGGCAGCAACCGTGGGCAGTCAGCTCTCAAAGCCAGGAAATGCCAAGGCCACGCACTTTCTATGCCTTCTCTAACGTGTGTGTGTGTGTGTGTGTGTGTATGTGTGTGTGTGTGTGTGTGTATGTGTGTGTGTGTGTGTGTGTGTGTGCATCACAGTGCATCAATATAGGTGTAAATACTGCAGCGTGCACACGCCTGCTTTCAACCCCTCCCATTGCATCCGTGTTCATACACACACATATATAACCATGTCCCTGAGACTGACCATCCACACACACACACACACACACACACACACACACACACACACACACACACACACACACACACACACACACACACACACCACTGTTTATACTCAGTTTCCTGTGTGTGCGTGTGTTGCATTCCTGTGTAGCCAGTAGAGAGTGCTGGCTGCCAGAGCCGCCCAGTAATGTCACAGTATGTCTTTCTCTCGTTCAGTCTTTCTACCTCGTCTTTCCTCAACTGATTCTCATGCTTTTAAATTCTAATTTGCTTTAATGACATGTTCATAATTAAATACAGTATTACTGAGTTGTACATGGTTTCAAATGTTTAAGTATAGTAAGTTTTTTTTTGTCATTTCTGCCTTTATTAGATAGTACAGTATTGAGTTGAAAGGAAACGAGGAGACAAACAAACATCCTAAGTCAGACTCTAATGAGGCATGTTACGATTACATACTTATACCCCTATTCCCAACAGAATTAGTGTGTATATACAGGTTTTTTTAAACACGGGAAAACCCGCTAAAAATAGATGATAGAGTCCTTACCCACTGCCAGTAAACGAGTATGCTTTTCTGCCTTTTTTTTCTGGTGTGTCGTGTTCGGCGTCGCGGACGCGCCGGCACCAGAATCAAGGTTAGTAAACAGTGAAATTGTTACGGTGGTAACCTCTTTTTTATATCTGTTACTTATTCAGTCTCTCTGTCAAACTCTCAAACCAGAGTTGGTGATTGCTGGAACAGTGGAAAGACTAACAAAGACGGTTTAGATAAGTTTTATTTTGTTTCTGTTGAGTTTGAATGAAGTGTGTTTTACGACAGCCAGCAAGGTAAAAACACTGTTTCTGTTAAAGGAGTCTGGTGGCTTTGAGGAGCGTATATAACAGCTGTTTCTTTTCACATCTAACTCAGTGAATTAAGGGTTTATTTCAACCAAACCAGAGATGGTGATTGTTGGAACAGTGGAAAGACTAACAAAGACAGTTTACTGTCTCTGTCAATGGGGTCTGGTAGTGGCATGGCCATTTTCAAAGGGGTCCCTTGACCTCTGACCTCAAGATATGTGAATGAAAATGGGTTCTATGGGTACCCATGAGTCTCCCCTTTACAGACATGCCCACTTTATGATAATCACATCCAGTTTGGGGCAAGTCATAGTGAAGTCAGCACACTGACACACTGACAGCTGTTGTTGCCTGTTGGGCTGCAGTTTGCCATGTTATGATTTGAGCATATTGTTTTTATGCTAAATGCAGTACCTGTGAGGGTTTCTGGACAATATCTGTCATTGTTTTGTGTTGATAATTGATTTCCAATAATAAATATTTACATACATTTGCATAAAGCAGCATATTTATCCACTCCCATGTTGATAAGAGTATTAAATATTTGACAAATCTCCCTTTAAGGTACATTTTGAACAGATACAAAAATGTGTGATTAATTTGCGATTGAAAACGATTCATATTTTAATCGATTGACGGCCCTAGTTTTGATTGTTAATTGTGAGACCCTGCTCCGCTGTCATGATCTCTTTTTCCCCCACATTTTATTTTTTGTATTACAGAATAGGAAACCAGTATTTGTAATAAAATATTTGGTTTAAAGATTAAACAGTTTTAGTTCTATTAAACCGAGAGAAAACACAGTAACACTGCTTTTTATTGTTCGTCGCTTGCTCTCTTGGATCGTGTGTGTGCGTGTGTGCGTGTGTGTGTATGTACGTGTGCGTGCTGGGCGGAGGCGGGCCTGGTGACCCCGGCTGTCATGGCGACAGATGTTCCTCGCTCAAATTCCTCGGCCCAGGAAGCAAGAATTCAAGCTATTTGCATTCTGGATTCTCCCATCTCTCTCTCTGCCTCTCCCTCCCTCTCTCTCTCTCTGTTGAAAATATCCAGGCCACATTTGTACCCTTGTCATAATGGTTGTGGGACGCAAGCCGCCGAGTTATCCCAAACGCATAATCACCAGCCTACAAACTCTACACACAAACACAGTTTTTTGATATTTCGTTGTCTCTTTGACCCAATTCTGAAACTCCAGCATGAGAAAATCAAATCCATATGGAGGACGTTCAGGAGCAGATGGATGGACATGCCGAAAGGGACGGCGTCCATGCATCATTTCCACACAGAGTGCCATAAAACCCTTCTTCCTCCCCTCCTCTTCCTCATCCATGGCAGCAAAAAATCTCCAAGTGTACGGCCATGCTTAACCGAGGTTACGCCTAAAAATTATTACAGTGTGAGCTGAGGAAAGCCACGTACCCCAACATACAAACCATGAACACTAATTCATACACTGCTTCCAAGTCACGTCCTGTTGGCCTCATCACTACATAAACGCCGCAGTGTTTGCTTGCTCACACGGTGAAGGCTTTAATATGCTTAGCGTGCACCGGATTCCTGTTGGTACAGTAGAAGGCCTGTGAGGACGGCCGGGAAGTTCAGGGAAGGAAAGCGGCTGAACGCACCCCTCCTTCCCTTCGTTTCCTTTCTTTTCCCGTCATCTCGATGCGTGGCATGCCGCCCCACACCCTCGCTCCCCCTCCAAAACATTTCCTCCCTTTAAAAAAAAAAAAAAAAAGTGATTATGTAACGAGCCACATTGCTCTGTAATTTGCAGCTGGAGAAGACGGGAAAGACAAAGAGGAGGAGGAAGACGAGGTTAGCTGATAAGAGTTGAGCTGAACAAATAGGGTTGCTTCTAGAAGAGGCGAAGGAGAAACTATGTGAGGGGTGTTCAAGGACACAGTAGCTGATCTACGGCGCCCATGATGGCTCTGGAATATCACTGAAAAAGAAAAATACAGCTTAGTGACTTAAAAATGGAGGCTGTCTGTCTGTCAGAGGAGCTGAAAGACGTCCAGAGCAATGGTACTAATGTGTTATTAATACTTACAAGAAAAAAAACTCAGATATTCTCTGAGATTATAGTGGCAAATTTACAAGAAAATATAAAATACAAAAAATTACAAAATTTACGACAAAAAAAATGTGGATATTTTCTGAGATTAAGTTGTAAATTCACGAGAAAAAACTTTAAAATTTATGAGAAACAACTTGAATATTCTCTGAGATTACAGTTGTAAATTTACGAGAAAAACTCAGATTTTCTCTGAGATTTAAGTGGTAAATTCACAAGAAAAAACTCACAAATTTATGAAAAAAAACTTGGATATTCTCGGAGATTAGTGTAAGAATGGAACAAACGTATATGGACGGAGACACAGAGTCTGACAGAGCAGAGACAGAGGATGAGGAGGAGAGGCGACATGTTGGGTGGCGACTCGACTGCAGCAGGAGGAGGAACTGTTCCACCCTGCTGCCATTGAATGTTCACTTCCTGTTTGTATTGACTCTGCCAGCGCCGCTCTGGTCCATTCACAAATGGTGGAAGCAATGGAGGTCAACCAGCCGGCATCGAAGCCGAGGAAATGGCTGCCGCTGGAGCCTAAAAGGTATTCACAGTTTCTTCTATTATCTTTGACAGATGTTGGAAATGCACTGGAGCATCTAAAATGAACTTTCATGCTCTTCAGCCAAACCTAGAGTATTCTTTTCTATATTTTTGAAATTATTTTATTCACTATATTTCTGCATTTCAAATCAAAAACAGATACTGAATGAAGAGGAAAACAAGAGCAGATTCAGATTGGATTGTTTGCAATGTTCAATACTGATGGTTGTGAGACACCAAACATACTGTACAGGCCATGCCAACAATAGCCCTTTGAAAGCTTGGTTCCTTATAAAACATGGAACTCTGTAAACTTTAATGACAAAAATCGACATCCTACAACGGTGTAGTAGGATCACTGTAGGTTAAAAAAAACATGTACAGTGAAAGACAAAATACAGATTAGTGGCCTAAAAAACTGTCTCTGCCAGAGGAGCTGAACCCCCCCCCCCCCCCAAAAAAAACCAGAGAAAAACAACTCGGATATTATCTGAGATTAAAATCGTAAAATTTCCGAGAAAAAAAATGAAGAGTAAAGAAACTCGGATATTCACTGAGATTAAAGTCGTAAATTTACGAGAAAAAACTGACAAATTTACGAGAAAAAAAAATTGAATATTCTCTGAGATTAAAGACGTAAATTTACAAGAAAAAACTCACAAATTGGCGAGAAAAAAACTTGGATATTCTTAGATTAAAGTAATAAATTTACGAGAAAAAAAAACCTCAGATATTCTCAGATATTCTCAGAGATTAAAGTGGTAAATTCACGAGAAAAAAATCACAAATTTATGAGAAAAAAACTTGAATTTTCTGAGATCAATGTCATAAATTTACAAGAAAAAACTCACAAATCTGCAAGAAAAAAAAAAAAATCAGATAATTTCTCAGATTAAAGTCACAAATGTATGAGAAAAAAAACTCTGATATTCTTTGAGATTAAAGCTGTAAATTAAATAAAAAAATTAAAAAATAAAAAAACACCTAAGTGATGTTGTTCCCCTTTTCTTCTTTACACACAAAACAATGCCAAAATTTCAGCATGTTTCTTTTCTCGTCTTTACTTGCATATTTGGTATTCAAGTAATCCAAAAGTAACGGAAAGTAATCCAGTTACGTTAGTTTAATATCGTGATACTTGGAACCCCCTAACCCTCATTGTGTTGTTGTTGCTACTGTTGGATTGAAAGTGCGTTAAGTTTCAGCCCCAACGACAAGATGCAACATGATGAATTCTCCAATCCAGAAAAGGTGCAATGAAGTCCACTTACAGACTCTGTATTTAACAGCATAAAATCAGATTTTTTTCCATTTCACAAATTAAAGAACTTAACTGCAACTGTAAATCTGGGAGATGATGAATAAAATGTTTGTAAAGGTTTGGGGATATAATGTTGTGGTTTGATGTTGACGTCAACTCTGCTTCACCTCCAGAGCAGTGACCCCTGATTAACAGCATCCACATGACGCCTTCACTCAGTGATTTCTGAGTGTAACGGAGGCCCTCACAACGTCCCGTGGAAACACTCTCCCTCCTCGCCTTTCTCCAGAGACGTTTGATGGCGCTCTCGCATTCCTCCAACAGGACGGAGGGAGTGAACGCCAAACGGCCCAGTTGGGAAATCCACCTGATATTTCAACATTTCAGCGCTCAGGCCGGCGTTACGTAACCGCAGCGCTGCACACTTGGCAGGGGACACTTGTATTGTATTGCATATAAGAGCGTACGGCGCTCTGCACATCCTCGTGCCCAGGACAAAACCATATCATCCCTACAAGAAACTGTAAAGACACAAACCCATATATGAACACACACGTGCACGCTCACACACACTCTCTTCCTCTCTCCAGCTCACCTGGTCACAGCCGGCGTTGACGAGCTCCTGCAGCATCTGCCGGTTGACCTCCCCGGCGCCTGCAGGGTGTCCCGACCCGGAGGACGGGCCCGACTCGTTGGCGAAGGGCATGAGGGACTTGCGGATTTCCCGCAAGGCATTCTGGTAGTTGTTGAACTTCTGCGGGGGTCGGAGCTGCTGCTGTCGGCTGGCTGTGTCTTTCCCGCTCTTGCTGTCGGCTCCTCTGCCGCCGTCGGTCCGGGGGCCGCCCCCGTGCAGCGCCTGGCTCACCAGCTTGGCCGGCTGCTTCAGACCCTCCTTGATCTCCTGAAGCCTCTGGCGAGTGTTGCCCACATACGGGGCTGCTGGGAAAGTCTTGGGCCTCATGGCCTCAGTGCCCAGGGCAGGCACCTACTCTACAAGGGAAACACACACAAACTGAAACTCCCTCCGCTACGGCTGACCTAAATACTAAAGAGTCTCCTGGAGCACAGATTTGGGAGTCCTCCTCCGTGTCCCCTGTTTGTTTGTGTCTCTCTTTGTGTTTCTGCTTCCTGCTGATGCTGGCGGGCTGGATGGAGGTGAGGTGTGGTACTACAGGCGGTCCATGTTGTAGCTTTCAAGGCTCAGGTTCCAGCTTGTTCCAGGAGATGCAGCCGGTCACGAGGGCACCGCGGAGCCAAACCATGATGCCGCCAATCTTCGCCTGTGGAGGAAGGGATGGAGTTAGAGCATGGAGGACTCTGGTCACGCGTGGCGTTCTACGGAAAGTTGTGCTTTTAATTAAAAATGAGCAAATATGTAGAAGTGAACCAGAAAGGACACTAAAACTTTAAAAAACAACACACATTCTGCTGTAACTAAAGGTAAAGGCCGTTGTATTTTAAAGGGCGGGTCCATCGGCGTTCATTTCCAGGTTTTCATGTGTCACATCAACAAAAATACAGGACGATTTGCAAATACGCATAACTTACTCTGTAAACACGTATTTTAATTCCACATAAAAATGTTATCGGTTTCCATGTAATGTGATATATACGAATTTGTTTATCTATTTGTACACATGGAATGATATTTGCACATTTATGGATCAATTTTGGCGCTAAAACATACTTACTTTGACAAAAAATTTTATGTTTGGATTTGAATACATCAGAAACACCACTGGGAAGCTACATAAAGCATGATGTAAAAACCTCAAAAAAATAATGGACCCGCCCTTTAAATATGTTGGCAACTCAAAGCCCAAATTACAACTTTTAACATATCATACATGTTGATTATTTAACAATACCCATATAACATGTGTAACAGGGTTTAAATTACATATATAGTTGAGATTTTGAGCGCAAGTTCACTGTCTTTAAATTTAATGCCAACAAAGGTTTGATGAATAACAAGAATAAATGTACAAAAATATAACAACCCTCCCTATAAGGTTTTATACATTTCTTCTGTGGCGTCACATCACATGTTATCTGGTATTCAAAACAAGCTCTATTCCAGTCAAAAATTCAAAACATCACATGGTGGGACCAGTTTGAGACTGGTAAAACCTGGAGTTGTGAGGCAGTAGGCCTACTGGTGCATACCTAATGTATAAATCAGGAATGCTAGGGGTCATAAAACACCACCTGCCCCCCCTCTGCACCCCATCAATGCATAGCAGCGGTTGCACAAGTCAGCCCCTGTCACTGCATACTTGTGCTCCGTGGTCATCGGTAAACACCCTTGTGAGAGCGCAGAGCTCCGACGTGGGGGTCAAAACAAGCCAGCGGCCCTCCCTCCCTGCGTCAGCCTCGCTGCCTGTGATGCTCCCCTGTGATCAGACATTTAACAGTCTTATCTGGGGGAACATACTCCGCATTCTGCCACAACGGCGTTACTCCTCCGGGGCTGATGGGATGACGTGGGGAGTTAAATGCACATGTTCCTGTCCGGAACCTCACGTGAGGACTGTTATGTTAAACACTCACATCCTGGGGGACACAATGAGATGTGAGGTGTTCACAAGGTTTCTGCTGCATTAAATAGAGAAGACTCGGGCTGGAACGATTCACCTATCTCCCGATTCGATACCATCACGATACTTGGGTGTCGATTCGATATGTATTGAGATTTTTGTTAACTTTTTTAACACTAGACCATGGGAAAAAGTTGAATCATACACTACTAGGGACTTTTACTTTGGAAAACATCTAAATTAATACAGTAAAATTGTTTGATTTTCAGCATGTATGTAGTCAGAGATGTCATTGTCAGACATTTCCCTCACAAATTAGTGGCATTTTCTTTTTAATTACCACAAAACGATAACGTTTCCTGTCCATTACAGAGTTAGCATGAGGTAGTTATGATGATAGAATATCATCAAAACAATATAAAAAAGTCTGTTGGATATATTTTTCTATATTGTTTCTATCACTTCTATCACAATTTCACTTAAAACTGTTATGTTCATTTTGCACTCAAGTTCTTAAAATGAGAAAATACTCAGAACTTTCATTTGTCAAGTATTTAATTCACACAGGAGTATACAAAAATAGGCTTTACCATGTGGTTATTTCATATAGACCAATTATTTATTGAATTACCAGAAAACATGCTGTATCGTGATATATATCGTTATCGAGATATGACATGACCGTGATCGTGATAGAAGATTTTGGCCGAATCATCCAGCCCTATATCAAATACTTGTTGAGATATTTGAGGTGGACCGACAGTGATGCTGCAAGTGTGGCAAAAAAAGGGGGGAAAGGGGCAAATAAACATAATTAACCGACTAAAAAAGCTTTTGTTTGTTTATTTTGGTCAAATAATTCAGATGTCGTGTTCAGTCTGTCAAACCTGCAACGTCACGGTAGGGTTGATTTTTGTTGTAATAAAGAAGTGGACGATGTGACGATGTTAGCCCATATCAGATCTTCTAAAAGGCCAAAATCATACTAAATATATCTATCTGACCCTTGTCACTCTATGTGACTTGCCCTGAAGTAACAGTTTATAAAGAATGACAAAATAGAGGTTATGTAATGTTTGCATTTCTAAGTTAATTAGCTTGAAGCCAAGTGACAAAACCAAACCTGAGGGAACATCCCAGATGATTATGGGGGAGGAGAGATTTAATTTTTGCATTCACTTTTCACCTTTTATATCTTTCTTTAGTTTTGGGATCCACTAAACTAAAGTCTCACTTTACTAGTCAAGCAATACCTCTTGACAGAACACCTGAAACTGAGTCAGCAGCTCACAAACTTCAAATATGTTCCTAAGCCAGAGGAAGATTTCCGTTTGGCTGGCAGGTGATGTCTGGCTTCCAGATATGATCTGGTTTGTTACCAACATGGAGAAAATACCAGACACAATCACATCCGGGCAGGTTTCAACACTGCTGTGGTTTTAAAATCTTGTCTGCTATTCCAACCATTTTGTTAAGCAATCAACCTTTAATTGATCTGGTTGTGTTTCTAAAAGTCTGATTGGCAGGTAGATTAGTAAAAGAATTTATTTGGGCCACAATTATGCTGACACATGAAAATAGCTGATGGTCTGAAGGCGTTTCCTCCATCAAATCTGTTATTTCATACATCAGGACACCTTTTGGTGCTCACACCACGCCTATGTAACACCACGGAATTCTGCTAACCAATCAGAAACATGTATTTTATGTTGCCATGGTGCAGAGTTCTTATAGGGTTCCAGAACTAAAAGTAATTGAGTGCTAGCTGCAGGCTAAATCTACGGGAACATTCAGCAGTTTAAATCAGTTCGCTTTTGTTTTTTTGAGTCAATGTTGGTTGACAACGATATAACTGCAACAATGAAGTGTTTTAAATTCACTACAGCTCTGATTCACACCTCTGACTGGCTTCTTCTTCAGAGCAAAATGGCGGCAGTAGTAGTTGTAGTATTTAGAGCTATCCACCACATGCCACACTGACATAAAAATAAAATGATTTCTCTGACAAACTAAGTTAAAAAAAATATACTAAATATGTGTACCATCGTTCAACATACTTTTGTGTGAATAAACAGTAGTATGTATCTTTTCGGACACACTTTACTGTAATTTACGTCGTCACTTCTGAGGACCTCCTTGCCGGGTGGAGACGTGTAACCATGGTAACCCGTGCTAACCTCATGTGACCAAAACGATAATTTGTTGATTACAAAAGAAAATGGCGGCTGTTGTTAGTTGTTATGGAGACAACACACGTCACAGAGCCGAATCGACGTCTGTTAAAGCCAATTCATACTTTCTTTC
Organism: Sebastolobus alascanus; assembly: GCA_916701645.2. Taxonomy (NCBI): domain Eukaryota; kingdom Metazoa; phylum Chordata; class Actinopteri; order Perciformes; family Sebastidae; genus Sebastolobus; species Sebastolobus alascanus. The sequence goes on along the minus strand of CAKAOJ020000206.1, from coordinate 1,421,273 downwards.
TTACTAAGGGTAAGTTAACATGGTGGGACTACACACACACACACACACAAGACGCCAACGCTGTTGTTTTTTACGCATCACGTCGGCACGAGTGAGTTTGCGACTTGCCGCAAGACGGTTTACACCATGGTTACGATGACAACGGTACACATAAAAATGGCCGCCGCTCTGACCATCCTGCTACGTTGATTTGAATGTGAATGTCCGTCCTTCTCCTGTTCTATTTCTATGGTCATAACATAGACCTATAGTATCGTTTCATTGTGACTCCTGAGTGTCTGTGTTGAGGAACACTGACGACACCATTAAAAGAAAACTCTCAAATGAGAATTGACAGCGAGGGAAAAGGGTTTTGGTCGTATATGTAATGTATGTAATAACAAACAGTGGAATATTCAAGTGTAGATAGATTCTTATTAATCTCAACCATATCGCCCAGCGTACTGGGATCACGGCATTCATACCAAAGTAGCCAAACATAAGAAGCCCTTGAACTACTAACACCCCCCCCCCCCCCCACCGCCTCCTCCCCGGCAGACTTCATCCCTTTGGGCCATTTCTAAGAAGGACACAGCCCTCACTGTTTGTACAGATAAAACTTTGTATAGACAAAAACATGTTGTTTTTTTATATTGGTGGGGGTGGGGGGGGGGGGGGGCAGGGTGCCAAGCTGCATAAATGTTGCCCCATCTCTGGGATCTCTCGCCTCCATTCCTGTGATGCTTTAGGCGCCATGTCCAACCAATGAGCATTCCATTCCACAAGTAACTACAAGTAAACTCATACCACTGTTGAATCATGGGACAGTCTGGGACAGTCTGTGCTGACCAAAATAAACCAAAATAACACAAGATATAAGGATGACCTATGTCTGCGAATAGGAGGTTCAACCTTTAACATTTACCAGAAAAATATGTGCTGAAAACCACGACTCATACGCACATCCACAAACACACAGCATACTTCCATACGTAACTCTAACCTTCAACAATACATACCTAAGTCTTATCTCTACTCTGACCCAACTCTAAACTTAACCTCGGACTCTAAATTGGACCACACGCAACCTAAAAATAGGCAGAAACATTCAGTTTTGCAAAAATATGCACACTTCATGCTACAAAAACTGAATAAAAATGAATAAAACTGAATCAAATTCCATGTTAATGTGTCATTTAGTCTGATGGCTAGATTTTTGTAAAATAAGTAAATCTGCAAGCGGATAAAGATCATTTTGACAATTTTCCTGAAACAGATATTAGAAGGAATGATAATTTTTATTCTCATTTTCATTGAAAAACATATTAAAATGATTATGGTTATGCGGGGATCTGTACCAAAGAACGACGGTTTCTTAAGTCTGTAGAATATGATGTGTAGGCCAGGACGTCGTTGCAGCACCACAATCATTAATTTAAAATGGTATTTTGACACATTTCACCTTTAACAAATATTGCGATTTCCTCCTCATCCTGCAATTTGAAAATTGCAGTTGGCCATATTGCGACATCGATATAATTTGGTTAATTGTGCAATATTGGTAACATTCACAGATTAAAATCGGACCCTTCCCGACTGCTGCCAGAATTTATCACTGCTGCCCTGATAATATCTAACCTGTTTAATAGATTTGAGAAATTATGGAGGAGGGAGAAAGACAGTAAAGGGAAACTTACAGTTAAAAGGTCTGTATGAGAAATAGAAAGATTAGCCTGTCAGTGAAAGACAGAAAGCTAAAGTGGTGTGTTTCTCCCCCTGAACAGATGATTTTAAAGTATTTCTGTGTGTTACGCATTGTTAACAGAAAAGATGGTAAACTTCAGCATCCAAAACATCCCTTATGAAATCTACAGGTGACGTCACAGACACTACACCTGAAAATTTCATCTTCTACAGTCTAAGGTGTTCACTGAACATCAAATTCCGGCCACAGCACCAGAGAGTTTACATCTAGTGGACATACAGCGGCCGTCTCCCAAATTTCACCAAGTGTCTTTGCTATTTTGCCACCCTGTTTGTTGCTTTATTTATCACCACACAGCTTAAATGTCCACAGCCAACATCTGCCAACATCTGTGTGTGTTTAGTCCGGTGGTGATTTCCCACTGCAGTGATCCAGCTGTGGTTCTTCCCTGACAGATGCCTCCGCATCGACTGACACAATGAAACCCAGCTGTGGCCTCATACCTGACAACACACCAGAGCCTCAGTAGAATAATAATAATAATAATAATAATAATAATAATAATAATAATAATAATAATAATATTAATAGGCCTAATTGTTTGTTAAAATCTGGGTATTATGGTTGGTTTTCCTGCTGCCAGGTGAGTTCATAACAAATCAAACACCTGAGCTGATAAAAACTGCAGTACTGCCAATCAAAAGTAGTAGAAGTGTGTGAAACAGAAAGTGTGAGTGTAGTAGTAGTAGTAGCACACCTGAATGAAACACATGGTTGCATCAGTGCCAAACTATGCAGGCCTTTAGGCTTGGAACAGAGTAAAATAAAGCATGACATACATACATCTTTACACTTTTTTCCCCCTTTTAACCCAACAAACTCAGATACAATTCCACCCATTGGGTTATCTGTGAAATATACTAAATAATCTTCATTTTAGGGTTAATTTGGAGTAATTTATGTGTCTTTACAGCCTGTTTTTAGTGTTGTTCATGCAAGAACTCCACTAAAACACTGAAATGAATGCAGAATGTTCTGATACACAAATCAAATCTATATAGGTAGCTCCTGGATGTTTTTTTACTGTAACTCAGGGGAGTTTGGGCCCCTGAAATGGGAAGTATGCAGCAAAAACATGCCAGTTTCAGCATAATTGCAATTATTTTAAGGACATAATGTATAAAACAGAGTATTCTGTGTTTGAGTTTACTCTCCAGAGTTGTGCTAAAGGTTTAAAACTGTTACAAAATGGTGTCTTACAGTGTTTGCCTGGGGCCCCTGGGCATGAAAAGGGTCGGAAACCCCTGTTTTCAGGTCCTGTGGCCTTCCCAGCTGTACCCAGCTGTACCCAACAGGCTGGGCTGCAACACCACAACATTCCTCTGCACAAACAACTCAGCTATTCCTCTTAGTAAACCTATAGAAAACAAAACACATTTTCTATTTTCTCCACACTTTAACATGAGGGAACTTTTCCCTATAAGTTCCCAGCACCACTCCCCTCCCCAGAAAGAGTCTCATCTTACCATGTGATAGAAGCAGCAGCAATAACTGAGATTTGGAGAGTAAATCCAGTCACAACGTTTATAAAGTTCCTGTGTTCGGTTAGAAACACTCGCAGAGCTTCAGAGGAGACGGAGGAAGCTGGTAAACGTGATGAAATGAGCCTCCATTTTCCTCCCCAGGACTCCAGGCAGGATCAGAAATGCAGCACAAAGTTGGACACTCGCTGCATTGTTCACATTCCTCAGATCACGTGACGGACCGACGCACGTCAGCACTGGGCCAAAGATCGTCTATTCGAACAAACAGGATCCACCTCTTTGTTTTTCTTTTTAGTTTGGAGCAGCTGGTGATTTGTATCTAGTATTTTATTTTATTTTTTATATAAACATTGTTTGGTCAACACTTTTAAATGACTCCTATATATATATATGGAACTGTCTGCCAGGCTTTTGATTTAGAATGGTTTATAGATTTATATTATTTTATTAGCTTACTTTATTGTATTTAACTTGTACATATTTATTCTATTTTATTGTTATTAATCACTTATTTTATTGTATGTAAGTTGTACATTTTATTGTATTTTATTGTTATTTTATTTATCACTTTTTTCATTATATTTAAGTTTAAAAACTATTTTATTATTACTTCATTAATCACTTATTATATTGTATTTAGGCTGTAATGATTTTATTCTATTTTATTATTTTATTAATCCATCCATCCATCCATTGTCTTCCGCTTATCCGGGGCCGGGTATTTTATTAATCAACTATTTTATTGTATTTCGGCTGTAAAGTTTTATTCAATTTTTTTGTTATTTTATGAATCACTTATTTTATTGTATTTAAGCTGTTACATTTTATTCTATTGTATTGTTATTTTATTAATCACTTACTTTATTGTATTCCAGTTGTAAAATTGTATTCTATTTTATTAATATTTTATTAATCACTTATTCTATTGTATTTAGGCTGTACATTTTTTATTCTATTGTATTGCTATTTTATGAATCACTTATTTTATTGTATTTAAGTGGAAAAATGTATTCTATTTTGTTATTTTATTAATCTAGTTTTTAGTCATTTATAAGTCATATACAAGTCATACAAAAATACATTTGAAGTGGTATATATAACCAAAATATGCGTAAAAAGTCAGGTACGTCTCAATTTTCAATGGAAAATGTCAAGTCACAGTGAGATGCTTGCTTGCGAAATAATATTAGCATTAACATTTTACTGGGCTCTGTTATAGTCCACATTAATATAATACAAAATACCACACTTTTTAAACAATAATCAAAATATTTAGCTGTAATATCAAAGCTCAAATTGAGTTTATTTGTTTATATTTGAACTTTTACCTCCTTATTGGCGTGATTCTTTAAGCAGCAAAGTTTTAAAATATTTTTACCGTCTGTAGCCCGGTCATGTGTTATTACTACTCAATTCATTTTAAATCCCAGAGTGCACATTACAACGATGGAGGACATCTACGGGATATTAAAAAGCCATTGTGTGTAGAGTTTTTATGTGATAATATGGCACCTTCGAATTTTTTCTAATGGCATACATTTCTGTTTGTAGGAAAATAAGACAATCTGGTGAAAACCAGAGTAACGGCTTGCATTGCTGTCAACCACCAGAGGCGCCAAAGGCTGAAATTTTAAATTTCTACATACAGTGACTTTTAAAAAAGCAACAGAGTGAGAGGTCTTCCTCTTTTCCTTCTCTCTGACCGCACATATTCTAGGAGGGGCTTCCTGCAATACATTTCTCCCTTTGATAAATACATTAAATATATGTATCAGTACATTACTCAGTCTTTACCAATGAGCCAATAAGAGGCCATGAATCAGTGTGAATTCAAATAAAAGCCCTGTACTCTATTTTAAATTATATAAACACAAAAAGAGGGGACAGAACAAGCACCTGGAAACTTAAAACACCTGTATATTCACACAGAGACACAATGCATTTCCCAAACATTAATTTTTCAGTCACAGAGGCAATAATGAAGAACAATAAATTAAACCTTTAGGGAGGTTACACATGCACCCATTACAATAATGGGCAAACAGCATGGCAATAGAGGTGTAGTGTATAAGGTGTGATATTAACAGAAAATATTGGGTTTTCAAAAATGATTGACATCATTTGCGTTTTCACGTTTGCCACCGTAGTTCTCCAACACGTTTGCCGCACGGGAGAAGTTTCAGTTTGTTGCAATCTGCAAACGCACCTCTAGATGCCGCCAAATCCTACACATTGCACCTTTAAGATTACCGTATATCATAATGTAATTACTTGACATCATTTGGAATTTGTTCACATTAAATGGTAGACAGGTGAAAACATAAGAAATAACGAGAACATTTCTTACTGTACACATACACACATTTTTGTGAATAATGGACCCTATTCACACGGCGGCCAATTTGCTCTTACGTCACGCTCTGGGTGGGAAGGATCTCTGGAAACTAGTCTGCTAAGTGTTAAAACGATCATGTTAAAACAGATAACAGTAACAGACAGTAACGTTAATATTGCCGTTGCTTAGCAGCGTTGTTCTTACGACTTAACCACTTAAACACATAACGCTAGCTAATGTTTGTGTTAGCAACCAGTGACCACTTCATCATATCTATATAGCTGTCTGGCTAGTTTCCAGAGATGCTTCCCACCCTGAGTGTGACGTAAGAGCAAAATGGCCATCGTGTGAAGATGGTACATAAGGGATGCTGACTGTTTATGCACATTTAGTAACCAGAAACATACTGTATGATGCAAAAATAAATATTAGTAGAAATCGCAGGCCGATTTGTAACAGCAGTACCAGCTTTATAAACTAAGGCACCAGCAATGCAGGACAACAAAAGATGCATTTCAATAAGCAGGGTCTTGTTTTATGCAAGTAATGAGATCTTTTCTAAGGATATAAAAACATGTTTTTCAGTTTATGTGACTACATGTAAGCCCATACCTTAGCGCAATTTGACAAACTATTAAAAACATGAAAAATGCATTTCTATGGCTGGGTAACTTGCAAAATAGCCTGCAGCCTTGTAGCTAACGGAAACGTCTCTGTGGCGTGTGCTCACGGTTACAATCAATTAGAACACATTGAACAAATTCGATGACAATTAAACGTCACAAATTAAATGTACATTCTCAGCTAACACGTCACTGCTCATTAACAACACTGCAGTGTCTGTGAACAAGACAACAACATTCCTTTTACGCATCTTCCAATCACCTGTAATGATGCTCTGATGTTGCAGAAGCAATAAAGTCATTAAATGCAGTAAAAATAATATTAAAAATAAATGTAGCCATTCATTTATTGATAAAATGTGACATAAATTGATATTTATTTCAATTTGCGTCTTTATTTATCTTTGTTTTAATTCCCTTATTTATTCACTTTTCTGTTTAATTTTCCCTTTTATTTATTATCTACTTATTTATATTTATTTTTTTTATTATTTTTCTTTTGCATTGATATTTAAATGTATTTATGCATTTATCTATGCACAATTTTCCCTCTCCGGTTCGCCCCTTATTTATTTCCCCGAACGTATTTATTTCTGTATTATTTTCTTTATGCATTTCCGCCTCATTATGCAAATGAGGGGGTTGTCAATAAAATAAAATAAATCAATAAGTAAAAAATTAATATATTTAAAAATTAATAAAAATAAACATAATAAATAAAATGGAAAACTAAACAGAGCAGTAAATAAATAAGGGAATTAATATAAAGATAAATAAAGAAGCAAATTAAAACAGAAATATCAATTTATGTCACATTTATCAATTAATAAATGGCTTAATTTATTTTTAATACATTTTTGCTGCATTTAATGACACATTTATTTAATTATCAAGTAATTTATTTATTTATTTATTTTTTATTTTGGCAGGTTCCTTCTTCCAAAGTGAGCTGCTGTAGTACTTGTTGGGGATGAAAAGGACTGTTGCATTGCACAGGATTGGATCAGTGGGAACGCTGCCTGCACCACCCAAACTGCCTACTGTTTATATACCTCATATTTACAAATGGCTAACGAAGATTAATTTAAAACATACTTGTTTACTCACACAGTTGTCATTCAAAGCCTAAATAAAAAAATAGCATCCTTTGCAAGCCTGCCATTCTTTGTCAGTTGAGTTGCATAAGTTAATGACATCACATCTTAGCAATGTGGTTTCTGGATTTGCTCTCATTTCCAAACTGACCTAGATAACAGGGATTCACATACACTCTATAGTAACCATGTAGTGGTGACACTGGGATGTAGTGGTCAACTCATCAAATACTGACACTTGCCCTTCGGTGTCTGATACTGACGCACTGAGGCACCCGGGCTTTCAACCAACTCCAATGTGAACCCATCCACAGCATTATTAGATGCTCAGAGTATGTAAATTACAGTGTATGTAACAAGCATACTTGTTTTATGACAAGGGTTAAAATCCTTTGCTTGTTTGACCATCCAACCTTCTCCCTACGCAGGCTTCCATGGACGGATCATTACAAACCTATTTGTGATACGTCAAAAACAAACGTAATCCGCGAAAAAATACGTTTCCTTGAAATGTAGCGCACGTAGATGCAGTTACATTGTATGGAAACGTAATTTTTAAGAGACAGGGCTGGCTAGAGGGGTACCCAGAGTGTCATAGTTTGAAGCGTAGGGCCACTGACCAAGCGTCTGTATTCAAGAGTTGGGAGTGAGAATGTTTTGCAGTGGGGAAACATGGAATAAGGTCCAAAGCAGTAAAGGGAACTTAAATGACCAGCATTAAGGAGCACTAGGCGTTTCTGTACGAGTCACTCTAGTGGAGCAGCAGAGATGCACAGGTTGTTTAAGGCACAAGCAACTTGCACAATCTTATCAAAGGTTGAGAGGTTCGAGGTGCGCTCAGAGACCGTGGTGAAGGGGCTCTCGACGGGGCCCGTGAGCATGGTGTACCTGTGCTTCACCATGGAGATCACCCTCTCCACGTGCCTCTGCACGCTCACTGTCTCAGAGGACGCATCAGCCAGCGGCGAGCTCCCGTGTGCCTCTCCTTGGTAGCCGCCAGCAATTTTAAACAGCGCTCCTCGGGCGGCCACAGAATCGTCAATGTTGAGATCGCGAATCGCCAACACTACATCGCCCGGGAGGAGCTTGCACAGAAACCCGCAGCCCTCGGCCAGGCTTTTGTCACTGACGTTTCCCAGCACGCCCTTAGAGACGAAGGTGACAACGCCCTGCGGCGCCACACCAATCAGATACTTTAACACATTATAACCTGTCCCCACCCCCTGAGAGCTCGGCACCACCCTCTGCTGCTGCTGGTTGCCCCGGGAAACCGGCTCCTCAAAGGGCACCATGAAGCAGTCTACGATGACAGCGCAGTCGGGGTGGGAGGCGCGCAGAGCCGCCGGAAGGTTCTTCCGGAGCTCGGCTCTGGAGGGCCAGAAGACGGCCGTCGGCACCAGAGTGGAGGACATGATGTTGACCATCTGGTGCACCGTTCTGGTCACCGTGCCGACTTTCACACCAAAGCGGTACGCCAGGTCCTGGTTGCGGAGGTCCAGGCGGAGTCGCATCAGCGTCAGCAGCAGCTGCTGGAACTTGGAGAGCTTCACGGTTTTCATCCCGTCCATGTGAGGCGCCAGCAGCCACATGACCGTCTCCAGGACAAAGTAGTTCGGTAAACCAGTGTAAAACTTGACTTTCTCTGCATCGTTCCTCAAGGAGTTCTCAGAGAGGGACATTTTGTCCACAGACTCCCTGAGGGTCTGGTTCTCCTTCTTCAGGGCTCTCAGGATGTCGTCAAAGTTCACCGCTGCATCAGACGTATGAGCGAACTTTCCCTTCTTGCTGTCACTCATATATTCATCATCGTCGTCGTCGTCGTCTTCATCGGTGCTGAGGGAAGAGGACGCACTTTCCTCCACAGCGGCCTCCTGCTCCCTCTCCTCAGGATGCTTCTCCTGGCCCCGCTCCCCCCCCACAGACCTGCCCTGGCCCTGCAGGAACAACAAGGCGTTAGCCGCCTCCACGCGGGCCTCCTGCTTGTCCAGGATCTCCAACGCACCCGGCTCCTTCATCTCTGGGGATAAGGGAGCTGACGTGAACACAGAAGGAACATAATCTGGAGAACGAGGATTCTTCACCTGTTTACCTGCATGTGGAGAAAGAGGATGTAGTAAATGGGATTAGGATCAGTCTAATGATGTTTCCTGTGGGTGGGACAATGTAGGGCCTTTTCTGATGGAAAATCACAGCAAAATGTGAACAGTATATTGTAACATTATCCAACTTATCTTATTCATAATTACTTTGTTGTTGCCCAGCTGGCAACCAGGCACCAGCTTTTAATATAAATTAGTCACCTATATTATATTTTGAGTAATTAATGTACTACGCAGTTATACATCAGCTTAATAATGAAAATGTTATGGAGGACGGAACCTGCCAAAATCAAAAATAAATAAATAAATGACTATATAAATAAATAAATATGTCATTAAATACAGCAAAAAAAATATTAAATATAAATTTAGACATTAATTAATTGATAAAATGTGATAAATTGCTTTTGTATTTATTTATCTTTGTATTAATTCACTTATTTATTTACTCTTCTGTTTAATTTCCCTATTTATGTATTTTTATTATTTTCTTTTTTCTTTTATTTTATTAACAGACCCCTCATTTGCATAATGAGGCAGAAATGCATAAAGAAATGTGAAAAGAAATGTATAAAGAAAAGAATACAGAAATAAATATGTTTTGGGAAATAAATAAGGGGTGAAATGCTTAGGGAAAATTATTCAATCATGCATAAATAAATAAATACAATAATAAATACATACATTTAGAAATAAATAAAAAACAAATGCAAAAAATAAATGCAAAATAAATAAAAACATAAATAAATAAAAGGGAAAATTAAACACAAAAGTGAATAAATAAAAAAAGCAAATTAAAACAAATATCAATTTATGTCACATTTTATCAATTAATTAATGGCTACATTTAGTTTTTATATATAATTTTATATTATTTATGCTGCATTAAATAAAATATTTATTTATTTAATGACTCGTTTATTATTCATTCATTTATTTTGATTTTAGCAGGTCCCATCCTCCATAGGTTATTTTAGCATAGATGGTATTCAATTTTTTGGTATATTATTTTTAATTGTTGTTATCTCTGATAATGTAAAGGGCAATATGCAGTTTAATTTCAAAAGTAATTGTAAACAAATAAATAAAAAAAATGCATTTTCTGTCAGGAGATATTATCCTATGTTGAATTTCAGCAGTATGAATCTGACCTGGATGAAAACAAACCCTCCTTTATACTAGTACAGATACACTTTGTTGTTTCCGTGTTGTACAGCATTCATACCTGAGATGAAGTGAGTACTACACAGGGAAATTTATGCAATCATGCAAAAATAAATAAATAAATTTAAAAAAAAAATGCATACACTGTACATTTAGAAATAAATAAAAAAACAAATGCAAAATAAATAAAAAAATAAATGCAAAAAAATTAAGAATAATAAAATACAAGATAAATAAATAAAAAAGCAAATTAAAACATATATCAATTTATGTCACATTTTATCAATTAATTAATGGCTACATTTATTTTTCATATTATTTTTGCTGCATTAAATAAAATATTTATTTATTATTCATTCATTTATTTATTTTGATTTTTGCAGGTCCCATCCTCCAAAGATTATTTTAGCATAGATGGTATTTTATTTTTGGTATATTATTTTTAATTGTTGTTATCTCTGATAATTTCAAAAGTAATTGTAAACAAATAAATAAAAACAACTAAGGGAAATGCATTTTCTGTCAGGAGATATTATCCTATGTTGAATTTCAGCAGTATGAATCTGACCTGGATGAAAACAAACCTTCCTTTATACTAGTACAGATAAACTGTTGTACTGCATTCCTACCTGTGATGAAGTGAGTACTACCATACCTGAGATGAAGTGAGTACTACCATACCTGAGATGAAGTGAGTACTACCATACCTGAGATGAAGTGAGTACTACCATACCTGAGATGAAGTGAGTACTACCATACCTGAGATGAAGTGAGTACTACCATACCTGAGATGAAGTGAGTACTACCATACCTGAGATGAAGTGAGTACTACCATACCTGAGATGAAGTGAGTACTACCATACCTGAGATGAAGTGAGTACTACCATACCTGAGATGAAGTGAGTACTACCATACCTGAGATGAAGTGAGTACTACACATATCTGAGATGAAGTGAGTACTACCATACCTGAGATGAAGTGAGTACTACACATACCTGAGATGAAGTGAGTACTACCATACCTGAGATGAAGTGAGTACTACACATACCTGAGATGAAGTGAGTACTACCATACCTGAGATGAAGTGAGTACTACCATACCTGAGATGAAGTGAGTACTACACATACCTGAGATGAAGTGAGTACTACCATACCTGAGATGAAGTGAGTACTACACATACCTGAGATGAAGTGAGTACTACCATACCTGAGATGAAGTGAGTACTACACATACCTGAGATGAAGTGAGTACCACCATACCTGAGATGAAGTGAGTACTACACATACCTGAGATGAAGTGAGTACTACACAGCCTGCTGCCCTCGTTGGGGATCCATCCCTCCCGGTTCACAGCAGCTATCCAGCGCTGCTTCCTCTCGGGGTCCCGGGGGAACCGGTAGAAAGATAAGGTGGTGCCCGGTGTCCGTCGGTTCCTACAGCCGGCCACCACACATGTGTGAACCATAGTAAAAGGCCGAGGACGGGAGAAGCGTGGAGGTGTGCGCTGCTGTTTGTTGGGCTGTTTTTGACTCCCAAAATGGCGGCCGACGAGAGAAGCTGGGAGAAAGAAAAAAAAAAAAAACTGTAGGAGCGTCATCAACGGCCGTTTTGCATTCAGCCGATCTGATTGGTCCATCTTCGAGCGACGTCGCCCGAAATGAGATCTTCACTCCCGCGCTGCTGCAACCACTCTATCTGTATTTAGCAATACAGAATCAATTAATCTATATTGGTAATTGTTGGACATTAATATGATGCTCTGTATGGAGGACGGAACCTGCCAAAATAAATGAATAAATAAATAAGTCGATAAATATGTCATTAAATGCAGCAAAAATAATATTAAAAATAAATGTAGCCATTAATTAATATTTTATATTATATAAATATTTCTGTTTTAATTTGCTTTGTGTTAATTCCCATATTTATTTACTCTAGTTTAATTTTCCCTTTTATTTATGTATTTATTTTTATTTATTTATTTTATTGACAGCCCCCTCATTTTTTTGCATAATGAGGCAAAAATGCATAAAGAATTGTATAAAGAAAAGAATACATAAATAAATAAGTTTGGGAAAATAAATAAGGAGTGGAATGCTAAGGGTTAATCGTGCAGAAATAAATAAATAAAAATAAATAAATAAATGCATAAACACAAAATAAATACATCTAAAAATAAATATAAAATGTGCAAAAATAATTAAAAAAAAATATGCAAAAATAAAACATAATAAAAATAACTAAATAAAAGGGAAAATTAAACAGAAAAGTGAATAAATAAGGGAATTAATACAAAGATAAATAAATAAAGAAGCACATTAAAACAAATATCAATTTATGTCACATTTTATCAATTAATAATAGCTACATTTATTTTTCATATTATTTTTGCTACATTTAATGACATATTTATTTATTCATTTAGTCATTATTTTCTTTATTTTTGATTTTGGCAGGTTCCGTCCCAACCTTTTCCTTAAGGGACCCCTTTTCTATCGAGTGAATTGACGACCCCTGACTAAGTGACACATTTCATGGATATTTCATATTATATTTAATGCATAATAATAATAACAGTACAGTACAACTGATAAAGTGTGCAATTAACCCAAATAGTGAACGCAATAACGAGCACATTTTTTAATTTTGAGCAGATTATTTCCTGTGAATATTGCATCAGATGAGTTTTCCTGTTATTTTTAGAAACTTTTATAGCAGTTCTTTGTCTGTATTAAGTATTTTTAACAATCATACATACTTAATAGGCTTCTTTTTTGGCAAATTCAGTGTTTTCTTCTCTCTGACACTTGGCCATTCTTCTATCAGCTCTATGGTTGTCTTAACGGCGTACTTTTCTAATGCAGAACAAGGCTGTTTAGCAGAGAGGGAAGGCTCTGTGAATATAACTTGTGTTCAGGTCTTCACCGTGCCCTTATCCTGTTTATACCTTAAATAAAAATCCAAACTTTAAAAATAACACTTCTCATTTTTTTAGCCTTAGTAATTAATGCCATGTCATCTTTTATCCATTTTTTAAACTTAAATATGTTTCTAATATACTGCACTATTAATAGTCTCATATTAAAAGAGCTTATTTCCATATTATGTGTAGTAATGTGTTTATTAACTTTATTATATACAGAGTTTATATCCAGAACAATTGACTAGCCATGCCTCACAACTATTTACAATCTAGATACAAAAGTTACCAAGCCAGCTTTAAATTTAAGAAAAAATAGGCAGGATTCCTCTTTTTTTTTGCAGTGTGTTCTGTAAGCATAAGAGACCAACATCTCTGTGACTTAAAGACGGATGTAAAAGCAGGTTCTTGTGAGTCCGGATGACACTACAGTTGGGCTCCCAATCGGACAAAGTGCAATGCAACCTTTAGTTGTGTGTGCACAGTTTGTACACGGAGGAGTTCCTGGCTCCTCTCAGGTGCTGCAGCCTCTTGAGCTCCGTCAGACAGAGGATGTAAACAGGAGTCTTAGCTCCAACCAAGCAAATCCTCCTCATCTCCTCCATCCGAAACTCTGTCTGTTCTCCTGCAGAGGGCGACACAGAACAGAACATAAATCCTCTAACTTTCAAACACTGAAACAAGATATTTAGACAATAACCTAATACATTAACATTGACCATAACTGTACTGTAGGTAGCACTGACCTCGACTCTCTTCTGTGAACTTGTTGACGTTGTGGACCACCTGGTTGAGGTTGTGCAGAGTCATCTGCTTCAGGTACTTTGGTAAACCCTGGAACTCGCTCTCTGACACCACAGACAGACTCACAGCTCTGGGAAGAGAGAGAGACATGTTACAATTAAAATCAAAGCTTGCTTTAAAAAAAAAAGGTACAGGCATGAATGATACCAGGATGGCATAAATAAAGCAACAAGATGGAAGGAAATAAACACCATAATTAGAAACATATAGGACAGACAAAACTAACCACCTCACATAGTATATAGAGCTGCAACGATTTAATAGATTAGTTGTCAACTATTAAATTAATTGCCAACTATTTTGATAACCGGTTTTAGTCATTTTTAAGAAAAAAAAAGTAAAAATTCTCTGATTTCAGCTTCTTAAATGTGAATATTTTCTGGTTTCTTTCCTCCTCTACGACTGAATACCTTTGAATTGTGGACAAAACAAGACATTTGAGGACGTCATCTTGGGCTTTAGGAAACACTGATCGACATTTTTCACCATATTCTGACATTTTATAGACCAAACAACTAATCGATTAATCAGGAAAATAATCAACAGATTAATCGACAATGAAAATAATCGTTAGTTGCAGCCCTAGCTGTATATACACAAATAATACTACATTTAATATTCTTTTCTTCTACTCAGCAGCAGTCTGATCATGTCTGGTCTGCAACTTTCGTAGGGAAATCTTAGTAATTAGTATTATCACCTTTATTTAAAGCATTTCTTCAAAGTGGATCAATCCCCAGTTAGAGGTAAGTGTTTTTTTTTTTATACCTGTTTTTAAAATTTTCTGGCCTGACATTTGGATGCACAACCGCCGTGGCAGTCTTCTTCACCCGAGCCTGGCACAGAAGCTTCAAAATAAAAGAGAAATCATAAGAACATGGCAGGAAGGTTTTAAAGTTGTTGTTTTTGTCCCATACAGGCATGAGGTAAAACCAAAGGTTGTTTGGAAGACTTAGAAGTGAATCTCAAACTAAAAAACTTAAAGGACACAAAATTGTCAGGAGCTAATAATAAACTTACTTTACAGATGTCCTGTGTAACCGAGCTGAGGTCTGGCACCTCTGGGGTGCTGGGCGCTTGGTAGTCCGTCCTGATGCGAGGAGTCCCCAAGCTGAACTCCTGGGTGGGTCCGTCCAGCTCCAGATTGTTGACAGCGGGCTCCTTGGTCACCATTTTATGCTCCATAGTCTTCTGCATTTTTGCACTTCTCTGGAGGAAAACATTAAACAAAGAGGCTCAAGTTCATCTTTTAATATAAAGTAATTATTCTGATACTGATATCATATGACACTAGAAAACCTAAGGAATCCATTGGTACCAACCATGTCATACTAGCTTGTCGCAAAGAAGGTTAAATAACGCTCCAAAGTTACACTACATTTTGGCGAGGAAAAACTGGCATGAATATTTTCAAAGGGGTCCCTTGACCTCTGACCTCCAGATATGTGATTGTAAATGGGTTCTATGGGTACCCACGAGTCTCCCCTTTACAGACATGCCCACTTTATGATAATCACATGCAGTTTGGGGCAAGTCATAGTCAAGTCAGCACACTGACACACTGACAGCTGTTGTTGCCTGTTGGGCTGCAGTTTGCCATGTTATGATTTGAGCATATTTTTTATGCTAAATGCAGTACCTGTGAGGGTTTCTGGACATTTTTTTTTTTAATATTTGAATATTGAATATTTTTCTTGACAATTTTTTTTTACATTTTTCAATTTTTTTTTCGATATTATTCAAACTTTTTTCAGACTTTTTCTTACATTTTTTTTTTTTTAATATTTGAATATTGAATATTTTTCTTGACAATTTTTTTTTACATTTTTCAATTTTTTTTTCGATATTATTCAAACTTTTTTCAGACTTTTTCTTACATTTTTTTTTTTTTTTTTACATTTTTCAGATTTTTTGGGGGAATTTTTTTTTACATTTTTCAAATTTTTTTCGAATTTTTTTTTTTTTTTTTAACATTTTTTGGACTTTTTCTTTTTTTTTACATTTTTCGAACTTTTTTTTTTTTTTACATTTTTCAATTTTTTTTTTTTACATTTTTTAGACTTTTTTTTACATTTGTCAGATTCAAAGGTTTTTTTTTTCAATTTTTTTGACATTTTTCAGACTTTTTTTTTTTACATTTTTCAATTTTTTTATTATTCAAACTTTTTTCATACTTTTTCTTTTTTTCATTTTTCAGACTTTTTTTTTTACATTTTTCAGACATTTTTTTTTTTTTTGTGCATTTTTCAGACTTTTTTTGGGACACTTTTTCACATTTTTTTTTACATTTTTGGGACATTTTTACATTTTTTTTCGACATTATTTTTTTTGACATTTTTGGGACTTTTTTTTTTGACATTTTTCGAACTTTTTTTTTTTGACATTTTTCAAATTTTTTTGGGACATTATTCAGACTTTTTTATGGACATTATTGGAACTTTTTTTTTTTTTAGACTTTTTTTTTTTTACATTTGTCAGATTCAAACATTTTTTTTTTTACATTTTTCAGTCATAGTCAAGTCAGCACACTGACAGCTGTTGTTGCCTGTTGGGCTACAGTTTGCCATGTTATGATTTGAGCAATTTTTTTATGCTAAATGCAGTACCTGTGAGGGTTTTTGGACATTTTTTCTTTGAATATTGAATATTTTTCATGACATTTTTTTTTTTTTTTTTACATTTTTCAGACTTTTTTTTTTTTTTGTGTGCATTTTTCAGACTTTTTTTGACATTATTGCGGACATCTTTTTGACATTTTTTGAATTTTTTTTTTTTTTTTTACATTTGAGGGTTTCTGGACAATATCTGTCATTGTTTTGTGTTGTTAATTGATTTCCAATAATAAATATATACATGTATTTGCATAAAGCAGCATATTTGTCCACTCCCATGTTGATAAGAGTATTAAATACTTGACAAATCTCCCTTTAAGGTACATTTTGAACAGATAAAAAATGTGTGATTAATTTGCCATTAATGACGATTAACTATGGACAATCATATGATTAATCGCGATTAAATATTTCAATCGATTTACAGCCCTAATCTTACAGTTTGTAAGGAATTTCCCAAAACAGACTCCAGGTTTGGCATCTCTGGCATCTGCTTGTCCTCCACACCCGCGAAGGACATATGTGGCACATCGTACTCCCAGGGGCGCTTGGAGCCGGTTGCTCTGTTACGAGTTGATGGGAGGTCTAAGGTGGGGGCGTCTTCATCAGCTTGCATGTTGATCTGCCGTGCACTCTGTGAACACACGCAAAAAACTCTGAGCTGAAAGTTTGTGTGTAATCATCATCAACTAAATGTCCCACTCTCATCCTTTCTACCTTTCTGGTGCTGACCAGTTGGTTCATGTGTGGGCTGTGAAACACTGGGACCTCGGGGGTGGTGGGCAGGTTTCCAGGGCGCCCGGGGGATTCTGGGTCACCATTGCTTTGTGCAGGTGGGGAGCACTGACCGTTTGTCTTTTTGATCTTGAACCCCGGGGTGTAAAACACAGGTGGCTCTGGAGACTTCAAGTTCTGTGCTGAAGGCAATAAGAACAATGTGACATAAGAGGACGGCAAAACACGTTTCATTTAAGCGCCCTCCCTTCATGGCGGGTTTTTTTGTAAATTTATCGGTAGTGTTATGTAGTTTAAGTTTGAGGATGCTTGATCAGAAACCAGGTCCTCCTTCATAAAACTGAATATAAGAAGAAAAAATAAAGGAAATACAGCAGAAGACTAGTAAAAACATGTTTTTGCTTCACACCCTCCACAGGAAAAACAGAGGTAAAGGTCAGTTAAAGATGGAAGTTGAGGGTTAAATATAAGACACGAGTGCAGGAGAGGATGAAGCTCCAAGAATTTTATACCTTTAGTGTGCAAACTCTCCATCACTGGTGGTGCAGGGAGGTCTTGTGGTGGTCTGTCAAAGTAAAGGACACTCATAAAGCAGTAATAAGCAGTGACAATAGACTTCAAAGATCTCTAGCAGTACTGCTGCAAATCCTGCGCATTGCCGCCGGTAGAGGTCATATACTATATATACATACATTATGTAACACTCATTATGCTCTACCTTTGGGGCTTTTCAACGTTTTTCCGGAACAGTTCCATAGTGAAGTCGTTGTTCAGACACATGGTGTGCTCTGAAATGCCAAAGTCAGACATCTGAGGTGTCTGTAGCTCGTCGTCATCCATCCGCAGGGCACGTTTGGGGGTCAAGGGCATGGTTGGTGGTGCAGGCGTGTTGAGGGTGGGGTGAGGAATGTTCAACTCAGGCATAGGAGGCACCTCAGAGCACCACTCCACCCCAGCCAGAGCTCTCTTCATCGCCATCTCAGACAGGCCGAAGTCAGAGAGCTGCGGGGTATGCATCACGTCAGTGAAGGGCGGCGGTCCCGCCGACGGAGGCGATGAGGAGTGACTAACTCCATCCTCCTCCTGGTTTCCTCCTTCGTCTCCTCCTGCTGACTTGGTTTCATCCTCATCTGCTACTTCTTCTTCTTCATCTTCATCCTCCGACTCCTGATCTGTGACCTCTGTGTAAGAAAAAGTCCCGATGAAAACACATTTTGAGTGCATGTTGTTTCCTTTAGTGAGCAGTTAAGAACAGCAGACATAACTTCAAAACCTTGCACTGCAGTACACCTTCAGTAATAAACACATATGTGTGACTCCCACCGATACAGCTACAGTCATTACTTACTGGTTGGTCTCTGGGTGTCTCGGGGAGCTTGGTAACCGTAATTTTCCCAGTGTCCCTTCAGTGTCTGGATGTCCTTGGCGAACCTCTGCTCCATCACTCTGCAGGCCTTAATGAAGCTGCTCACCTCACTCACCTGGGCTTTCTGCTGAGCAACCTCACCCTGGATCTGCACCTGTATGAGGACAGACCAGAGTCCATCACTACTGTTCTTTTAAATGTAATACCACCACAGATTTATAGTATATGTGATAAAATAATGTGTTAAGAAGATAGAGTGATAAAAACAGGCTGAATAATATATTTAAATAACTTCTACACATAGAAATCCTTTATGATGCTTAATGAGGAAATTAATCATTCTTCATAAACAATGTGAAAGAAAAATGCTACCATTAGCACTGCAGCTAACTATGTATTTCCTTAATAATCAATGTTTTTTCCATGAACCAAATTATGATTTTTAATAAAATGTCAAAAAGATTCACAAATTCCAAACCTGAAAGCGATGTCACACATGACATTATATATCTACATTATCTGTATTGCAGGGCTATTGTGTTGGAGTGCATGCTATACCGCTGTCACTCTTTACTCCAAACTCCATTTAAAATCAGTTTTCTGTCTCACAAGAGTAAATGCACTTATCTTGACTAAAGACCTTCTAGTTTGGAGGACAGAACCTGCCAAAATCAAAAAATATGAACAAATGACTCAATAAATAAATAAATGTCATTAAATGTAGCAAAAATTATATCAAAAATAAATGTAGCCATTCATTAATTGATCAAATGTCACAAAATTTGATATTTGCTTCATTATTTATTTATCTTTGTATTAATTCCCTTATTTATTCACTTTTCGGTTTAAAGCTGCAGTATGCGAGATTGGCACAAATATGATTTAAAAAAGTAATTTTTAGAAAACGGCCGCTATATCGTGACAGTAGTACATGAAACAGGTAACCTGAAAAAAAAACATGTTCCTCTGTGTCCTACTGTGTCCTCCGATGCTCCTAACGGCATCTGAAGGATTTCACTTACCGGAGGAAAACAAGGTCCGCTCTCCAGCTGCCGTCTATGAGAGCCGGCTGTCAATCACTCGCGAACTCCGACCAAACGGTCAAACTAGGCAGCGCTGATCAAATATGAATCAATATTCTGTTACTGTAATGACTATTTCTCACCTCAAGTGTTTTCAGAATCATCTTGTAGTTACTGTTTAGCTGTAAAATGAGAAAGTTTGTGACGTGGCCGCCATTGTAAAAACTGTTGAAGGAAGCCAAGTTCTGGTCACATGACCGGAGCACAGCCAATAGGAACGCTCTCTCTCTCTGAAATGACCTGTGATTGGTCAAAATCTGCCGTCACAGGCTAGATTTTTCTAAAGCCTGAAAAGAGCCATGAGGAGGAGCAGAAGTCTAGTTTTCTCTCAGAACACTTGAATTACAATATGCTGAAAGGTTATTATGGAATTTTTGCCAAATTATGCCAAAAAATTGTTGCCTACTGCCACTTTAATTTTCACTTTTATTCATCATGTATTTATTTTAATTTTTTTTGCATTTATTTTTAAATGTATGTATTAATGCATTTATTTATTTCTGCACTTCACCCCAAAAAATATAGAAAACAAATAACTTTGAGTAACTTTAACACACTGAACAATAGTGTTTTGGTGCATGTGATTCAAGTGCTGGGAATGTGCTTCATAAAGACATCACGTCTCATTATGACGTTAAACGACACTACGTACCTTTAGGTTCCTGACGTCACAGTTCACTTGGTGATATGCCCGTATGGCTTTCACTGTGGTTTCTGAAATAAATAAAGAAAAGGAGCTCATATTAAAACCAGCTGAATGATGTAAACATGAGACCCAGCGGCTGAACAACAGGCGGGTGTCGGTGTTTTCTCTCACCGCTGTCATCGTCGTTGTTTCGGTGTTCAAATGCGTCCTGGAGTTTGGTAGTTTCTGACTCTAAAGTCACCGCCAGCTTCCTCAGCGTGGTAAAGAACCGGGACGTCGGGTTCATTTTAGAGTAGGAGTATTATAAAGTATGCAAAAATGTAGACAAATCCCTATAATACACCACCGAACGGGCCGTTTGTTTGTTTACTTTCTCTCCACTGGCAGGAAAAAGTTCGATTTTGGCGCCTCTGTTTCCGCCGGCCTCAACCGGAAGGGGTGTTCTTCTTCTTTGGTTTTTAGCCGCTCAGTGTCTAAAAAGTCTCATTCGCCCCCCCTATCGTTTTTTTCAATTACGACACCCAAAAAGGTCAGTCCAATGTGTTTTACAGATGGATATTCACACACACACACACGAAGGCAAATAAATAAACAGATAAATAAAAAAAATAAAAATTAAATAAAGACTAAAAACACAACAAAAGCAGGTATGTATATATATATATATATATATATATATATATATATATATATATATATATACGGAAAATCGTGCAGAAATAAATAAATAAATAAATGCATAGATTCAAAATAAATACATACATTTAAAAAATAATATAAAATAATACCAAATAAATGCAAAAATAAATAAATAAAAAATAAATTAAGACATTTATAAATTAATAAAAAATAAATACGTAAAAGGGAGAATTAAACCAAAGAAAACAAAAGAGAAGAGTAAATTATATATATATATATATATATATGTGACCATTAATTTTTATTTTTTTTGTTATTGGTTCCTTATTTAAAATGATGATTTCAACAACCTAAACCATAATAAATAAAGTAATATGTACATATTATAACAGATAGTAACTGTAAAAGGGGAAACAAAGTATTCAAAAACAAGGGAGGAGAAAAAAATGGTAATAATAATAATGATAATAATAATAATAAAATATTAAAATAAAAATGAATAAATAAAAAATAAAACAAAATTATAATTTAAAAAAAAAATGCCTTGTACAATCTTAACAACTAATACAGTCTTCAGCTTGCTGAAGATGATGACGCTGTCGCTGTGTGAGCACTGAGCAACACCCGCCCTTTTGGCACTACACAAAGGTGAAAGGTCAAGAATGGTGGTGGTGGTGGTGGTGGCTGCCTGATGAATGCATTGAAAGAAAAAGGGGTCGGGTCTGGTCAAAGGGAGTTCAATTACAGTAGAGAAGCAATGATAAAATAAAAATAAAAAATCATTTTTCTCCTTTTATGGCCAAAAATTGTTTGTAGTTTCAGTATACAAAAAAATTATTGAAAAAAAGTAATTTAACTACTTGAATCACCATGCAAATATGGATGTAGTTGAAGTACTAGTTCTATTACATGTAGTTCACTCCTCCCCAACACTGATTTTACATCCTTCTCTCAAGTTCACAGAGAGCATGTCGGTGGAGAAATCTTATCAGATTAACTGGTTGTTCAGGAGAGTCTATAAATATTGGACAAACTGTGAAGGTCAGTACAAACGTGCACACGGAACAACCGAGGTGAGTTGGTCTGGTTAAATGTTAGTTATCAGAGCAGTGAAAAGATTTACAATAAATTCGATCAGTTATCAGAAATGTGTGATTAACTGTTCATTTTCTCCATTCGTCAGAATACAGCTCTGGAGCCATGGCGATGTTTGGAAAGGTTTTGGAGCCAGTGGGCTACATGCAAACTGTGAGGTGAGTTTTCTGACATTTACACCTTTTAAATATATTTTTCCATTCCACATGCAGAACCCCGTCTGTCACATTTCTATGATGTCCTCAGGGTCCTGGTCCAGGGGATCTGCTCCTATCTGGGCGGCAGCGCCACAGCAGAGGAGAGTGAGGGGGCCAAGAAGAACCTGGACCACATCGATCAGGAGCTGGGAGCGTCGGGTCACGGCCTGCTGGACGACCAGGAGGTCCACCGGCTGGAGGACGACCTGGCGGTGGTGTACTACCAGCTGGGCGCAGCGGTGAGGAAACTGTCCCATGCAGTTATACTTAGTAGTACTTTTATTTTGGAGGGAAGTCTAATATCAGCTTAGTAAGAGGAGATTGGAGTGTTTTATTGTGAAGGTTAGTGGAGAGTGGAGCAGCTGTTCAACAGTCACACCTAAAGATCAACTTCACACAATGCTGCCATTTATTTTCAATATTATTCTTGCCACATTTAATGACGTATTCATTTATGTATTCGGGGCATTTATTTATTTTTTTTGGTTTTGGCAGGTTCCGTCCTCCATAGTATTCACATCTCCTCATGCAGCAATTTTATTATCGTTAAAAATCATTTTAGTTATAGTTTGTTTTGCTGTATGAGTGGATAACTACTCAAAACACATAATTTGGTGTCCTGACTCTTTTGAAGGTGAAACCACTTTTCTCACAGTGTGAATTAAAGCATACAGGGGCCCACTGCTTATTTGTCTCTGTATTTAAAAGGAAATAAATGATAGTGATATGTAATTAATGATATGATTGTGACCGGTAGGGATTCAATGTCCTGCTCAAGGACACCTCAGTAGGGCAGAAGCTCACCAATTTAAGGTCTTTAACTTTGTTTCTCCTGATGAATGATGTGAATTTATGAATTAAAAAAAACTAGTAGCTAAAAGCAAAGAGGACACAGAACAACAACGTTTATACAGCTCATTTAAATTTAACTGGTAGTTTTCTATGTATTTATTTTGATTATTATTTTTGCATTTATTTATTTTTTATTATGCATTTATTTATTTTTTATTTATGCATTTATTTTTTATTCATTTTTAAATGTATGTATTTATTTTTGTATTTATGCATTTACTTATTTATTTATGCTCAATCTTCCCTTTGCATTTCACCGTTATTTATTTCCCCAAACCTATTTATTTACATTTACATTTCTTTATGCATTTCTGCCTCATTATGCAAATGAGGGGGCTGTCAATAAAATAAAAATAAATATAAAATATAAAATAAAAAATAAATGCAAAAATAAATAAATGAATTAAAAAATTAATAAAAATAAATACATAGACAAATAAAAGGGAAAAGTAAACAGAAGACTAAATAAATAAAGGAATTAATACAAAGATAAATGAATAAAGAAGCAAATTAAAACTGCCAGAAATATCAATTTATGTCACATTTTATCAATTATTTAATGCCTACATTTAGCTACATAGCTACATTTAATGACATATTTATTTATTTATTCATTCATTTATTTTTGATTCTGGCATGTTCGTCCTCCATATGTGACTGAACTCATCATGCTAAGTGTATTATGTAAATGTAGATATGTGACCAGATGTATGCCTGAAGCATCTGTTTAGTTCTACTAGACAGTATTAACAGGCTTATGCTTTTCTGTTCAATTATTTCAAAATGTACAAATATCTTAAATGGGCTCAGTACAGCAGCCCCAAATGACCACAAGGAGACGTAAAACGACCACAAAGAGTTACAAAACAACAAAGTCACAAAACGACTAAAAAGAGACCCAAAATGACCACGAAGACACACCAAAGGACCACAAAGAGACGTAAAACGACCACAAAGAGTCACAAATTGACTAAAAAGAGACACAAAACATCTAAAAAGAGATTCAAAATGACCACGAAGACATATATAGGATCACAAAGAGATGTAAAATGACCACAAAGAGTCACAAAATGACTACAAAGAGACACAAAACGTCTAAAAAGAGACTCAAAATGACCAAAAAGAGACTCAAAATGACCACAGAGTCACAAATTGACTACAAAGACACAAAATGACCACAAAGAGTCACAAATTGACTACAAAGAGACACAAAATGACCACAAAAAGTCACAAATTGACTACAAACAGACACGAAACATCTAAAAAGAGACTCAAAATTATCAAAAAGAGACTCAAAATTACTAAAAAGAGAATCAAAATGACCAAGAAGAGACTCAAAATGACCACGAAGCCATACAAAAGGACCACAAAGAGACATAAAACGACCACAGAGAGTCACAAATTGACTACGGACACAAAACGTCTAAAAAGAGACTCAAAATGACCACGAAGACATATAAAATGACCACAAAGAGACATAAAATTACTCATATTCTGTCCATGGCTGTAGCCGCTATTTGGAGTTACAAACATGAGCTACAGCTATTTATTAATATTAGAATATTGTTGATTTGGCATTAGTTTATTATACTGAATAAATAATGTTGATTTGAATTGAATCTTGTCCCCCCATTTAAAAGCTTGGACACCCATCCCCCCAGCCCCCCGTTGACCCTCTCTGACCCCGGTTTGTTTCAGGTGAGGGCCCAGTCAGACTTCACCAAGAGGGAGACAGAGGTGTTCCTGCAGTATGTGCAGGACTACCGGCTGGAGAGGCAGCTGATGGCTCTCTACAACCGTCTGATGGGAGTGTCGGCGCTGACCGACCAGCCCACGCTGCTGGAGGAACTCATACTGAGTCGCAAGCCCAAACGCTGGGAGATGAGGGAGTTCTGCGTCAAGGTTGGTGGAGGTGGAGGGGTGGCGGGGTGGACTCTGTGTTCAACTCACCTCCCTACAGGCGGTCATTAAAGTTTCATTTTCGCTTATTTTACAAGTCATTATACAAGGGCACGCAATCCTGCAGACGAAGAAAAAGGACATTCAGACTACTGATCTGTCATCAGTATATATTCTTAATTACATCCAATCCAAGAATTAAGAAGCTATTTCATCAAATATAATGCAAATATACTCAATCTCCCTGAGGAAGAGTATATATGTTAAAGAAAGCATTGAGGAACACAGCAGTAGAGGATTAAATATTCAGTTTTCAGACCAAAAAGATAGATTTGACAGAAAAACATGGAGGTCCTGTGGGGACTGAAGCATGCTGCATCTATCTCCTTGGTATGAAAATAAACTGAGCTGTGACCTTCCGTTGTCTTTCTTGTGAGCTGAGTTGGCAAATTCCCTTCTGCCTGCTGGTATGGGAACATTTCTTTTTTTTTTTATCCACTAAAAGGAACTGCGATGGCTTTAAACTTTTTCCCTCAATTGAGCAAAAGCAAGAGTGAGTGCACATATTTCCCTTTTGCATAGGGTCAAATAGAGTGTTCTCTCCTATTTCTTATGTAAAAAACAAACACAAAACCCAAATGGTCACTGTCCATCAGTCCATCTGTCCTAGTGCCCTTGAGCAAGACACACATAATCACTCCAACTGTGCGAATCAATGGACCTTAATAGACACAGCAGCAGTCACAGATTTGCTCATTATGTAAAACTAATTATGTAATTAAAGATATTTGCAGGCATGACCTGGATTTGACCAGCATTTATTACACTCTACATCACCGTTTTTCCTCGGAGAGCTAATTTGACAATAGCAGCCAAGAGCTTCTCATACATCAGACCGGCACATACGGGTACTTCGCAAAAAGTCAAGGCCGCGCCCCCTTTTGGGGGACAGAAAACAGAAGGTCCCATAGACTTCAATGCAATCTGACGTATATTTAGTTAGAGACGACAGTCTGATGCTGCTATAACGTTAATGTGTGACTGTATTACTGCAGCAGCCTCCCACTCAAGCTAACCTTAGCTAGCCATGCTAGTCACTGTCACCAGCATCATTTAGCC
This sequence comes from Sebastolobus alascanus, assembly GCA_916701645.2. Taxonomy (NCBI): domain Eukaryota; kingdom Metazoa; phylum Chordata; class Actinopteri; order Perciformes; family Sebastidae; genus Sebastolobus; species Sebastolobus alascanus. Next base: position 1,394,765 of record CAKAOJ020000206.1, on the reverse strand, counting down.
ATTTACCACACTGACAGTGAATATTCACGTATCGTATGATCTTATTGTTTAAAGTAGAAGTTTGGAGACATGTTTCATGCGAGCCTTCTCTGGATGGACGTATTGCCGGTCTGATGTATAGCACCTAGTTGTAAATCGCCAATAGCAGACATAATTTCTGTCCTACTTTTAAGGTCCTTTAATAACGTTTCAGCCACCGCAGTCATCGCCTCTATTACAATTCCACCATAGACGAAGGACTTTTTGTGTTTCGTCAAGCTATGTTCACACTGTAAAGACAAACAGCGTTTTCATCCTAGAAACTTAAGTCCAGAGTCCATTTATTATTAAGAGGCTTTAGCCTCAGTGGATTAGTCTTAATGCTGAAGCAAATTGGTGCTGAACGAGTGATTTGTTTGTGTCGTGCTCCTTTCAGTGGCTTGTATAAAATAAATCTACAGTGGGTTTTACTTTGAGAGAAGGGCAGCAACATGTCGGACTAATCAAAGTCACCGTTGGAGGACCTGACCTTGTTAAGCAAAGGAACCGCAGCTACGTTTCTTTAACCTTGAAGAACTTATCATGTGTAAACACGTTGTGGGTGATAAGTTTATGTGTCACGCTGGCACAAGAACACAGGAAATGGCTTTTTTTTTGGTTGTAAATCTGACTAAATCCACACATACGATATGATAAAAATACTAAACTAAAATAATTTTCATATCTGAAATCTTCTGTAAGGTCACCAAGCAAAGCAAATATATCGTTTCAGACATTAAAAAATCTATTTAATTTATTTTTGTTGTTTGAAAAGTTGCGACGCCCAGCTTTAATTTGACTATTTGAATAGTCTCCCTGGAGGGTTAAACACATCTTCTAACCTCTCTTTGACCAGTATTTAACGGCTCACGCTTTCTCCTCTTCCTTCAATTCCTCTCAACAGATAAACTTTGTCCTGGGCACCGGTCTGCTGTGCCTCTTTACGCAGGCGTCTCTGACAGGCAGAGACCAGGCTCTGCTGATGAAGACCTGGTCTGACCGCATGGGGGCCCTCTACAGGAAGATGAAGAACACAGGAGGCCGCTGCTTAGGCTACTTCCTGGAGCAGGCGGAGGGGGATGTACGTCAGCAGCTCCAAGAGGCCGTGCAGAACCGCGCACCTCCTGATGAGGCGGCGGGGAGCATCCTGAAGACCCTGGAGAAGAACTACGATTGGCTGCGCTGGGCGGTGATGCTCCACCCCGCCGTGGGACCCATGGAGGACGAGAAGGAGGTGAAGGAGGAGGAGACGCAGGGAGAAAAGGAAGAAAAGGAAGCTGTGACGCCACAAGAGCAGCCCGACAACTTCATTTCTGTGGCGTCTGAACCACCAGTCCCCCACGTGGTGGTGTGCTACCGTGACACCCCCACTTCGCTGGACAAGAGCCGCATCCACCAGCTCATCGTGGACCTGGAGTGGAAGATCCCCAACCCGCCGCCTGAGGTGTACGCTTCCATCGAGGAAGACCCGGGTAGAGCACGGCGCTACCTGGCCTCACGCATGCTGAGGAAGCTGCAGGAGGGGCTGGGGTCTGGCGTGTCCGTCCACGTGGTGCCGGGCAGGATGGAGATGAAGTGCAACTTCCCCCCAGCTTCCTTCTACCTCTACGAGTACAAACACCGGCTGGCCTCGGGCACCGTGTGCGTGTTTGGATGAGAGAGAAAAGGGAGAGGAAACAACCTGCTGTCCTCACACAGATGTTTCATAATCATATTACAGCATCGGCTTTATTTTTGTTGCTTTCACAGTGGCATTAACATGTCCCGTGTAATATCACTTCCAAATAAATGTCATTTTAGAGAAAAATAAATATGACATACATGAGTTTTTTTTTAACCTTTAACCTTTATTACAACGTTGGTCTTATCTAAGCCATCCTGAGGACAGTCGGACCACCACGTTGGTCCAGACTGAAATATGTCAACATATATTGGATGGATTGCAATTTTGCACATTCATGGTCCCAGACAATGAACCCCTAATTTACTTTAAAAGGTTGTTACGTTCAACGAGAAATGAAGCAGTAAAACAATGACTTACAAGATTTCTTAAAAACACTCACTGCGGTCTGGATGAACGAACCTCGCGTGTGCGTAATGTGTCACTAGATGCCTGTCAGTCCAATGAAGGGTGGTGATACCGGCATCCAGTCCAGGGTGAGCAGAGTGCAGCAGCATCGTAGTCCCGTGGCTCCGCCGTGGGTCCGTCAAGCCCGGACAGCTGAGGCAGTGAGGCCAGCGGCTGCACCAGCAGAGCGGAGCTCTTCATCCACTCCCAGGCGGCGTTCTGCCAACTAGTCCGTAGTTAAAAGATCGCGGAAGGCTTCGTTCTCTCGGATGGATAAAAAAATAAAAATTAAAAATGCTAATGCATTCAAAGACAATGTAATGAAATGCTGAATGACTTTAAAGCAGTTCCTTTTTTATAATGAAGAGGTTTGTTTCCGTGGCACTAAATGGGAATAAATCGCCAAAACTACAAAAAATAAGGCCCAAGTTGTATGAAACCAGAATGTCCCTTTAAGACTTGCCGAATCTTTCTTATTTTGTCACTAAGGTATGCATTGACTTTCCAAACATCAACGCCAAATCCCAGCATCAACAAGGAAGCAGAGATCAAACGTTGGACCGCCGTTACTTTTGAGGTCTTTGTTTATTGCTGATCAGAAGACTGAATAAATACCAGTCAGAATAAAATGCTCATCAGTGAATAATTGTCCAACTCGTGTCCACACGAGGAATCAGTAACAGTCTTACTGTCCATCACATAATCACATAAAACGTCCTGGAAATCTCCTGTCCTTTTCGTACAGTAAAAAAGGTCCCGCATATTGTTTTTCGTCTTACACAAGTCCACCATCAGAGTTGAGCTGAACCAGCTTTTCTAAGTCCTTCTTGACATCTGGGAAGCCCTCCAGCATCTCCTGAAAGTCGTCGCAGGACAGAGAGAAGCACTGGCAGTCGGTCAGCGCCTTCACTGTGGCCAGATGTTTGCCTTTGGTCAGCACGCATGTCTCTGTTGTACACACAGAGGGAACCACAAGAGCGTGGTTAATGAGCGAGTAAACCCTAATGACGGGGATGAGGTCTTACAATTAATCCTAAATTAAATAACCGGACTTAGCTGAGTTGTTTCGGGAAGCCTGCTTAGCTCTAAACGCTGCGGAGGTTTGCTGCCAAAAAGATTAGGACCTGTTCCCACTTAAAGCCTGAGAATTAAATAAATCCCCCAAATTGGAAAAGATAGATTTATTCACTTTGGTTTGTTTTTTAAAGCATGCTTCTTGCTCACCTATGCAAATAAACTTGTGTCCAGTATTTGTGTGTATGTGTCTGAACGAATGCTGAGCGATGAAAAATCAATTGGAAACTTTCAAAATCAAACCAAATCTACCAAAAATCTAAATCCATGGATCACTAACTTCCATTTCACAGCAGTAATGTTAACTAATTAAGATACCAAATGCCCATATGGCAGTTGATTAAGCTTTATTTTTGTCCAGTCTTTACCTATAGAGGACGTAACATGCCAAAATAAAAAATAAAAGAATAAATAAATAAATGACTCAAAAATATAAAAAATAAATGTAGCCATTAATTAATTGATCAAATGTGACATAAATTGATATTTCTGTTTTAATTTGCTTTAAATTATTATTTATTATCATGTATTTACTCTACTGTTTTATTAATATTCAAATTTATTTATTTGTTTTTGCATTCATTTATTTATTTTACTTTGACAGACCCCTCATTTGCATAATGAAATGCAAAGGGAAAATCGTGGAGAAATAAAATTTAAAAATAAATACAGAATAAATAAAAAAATAAATAAAAGAAAAAGAAAAAGAAAAAGAAATACATATATAAATAAAAAGAAAAATTAAACAGAAAAGTGAATACATAAGAAAATTAAGACAAAGATAAATAAATAAAGAAGCAAATTAAAACAAATATCAATTTATGTCACATTTTAATTTACATTATATTTTGGTATGTTCCATATTTACCAGCCTCTCTTATATACACAAACTGAGTAAACTAAATCATCTACCTCTAGAGGTGTCTAGCCACGCAGATAGTTTGGGTTTTATTTGTCCAGGTTTTGAAATATCTGTCTCAGCACCCCAAAAAATGTCAACAGCACCATCTTTTCCTAGAAACATTATCCCTGTTACTGTAGGTAATCCACAGAACAGGCTGTCAGCTGTTTTCATAGGGACGTTTTTTGTGGAGAGCAGTTCCAGTGAAAACTGCTCACAGTGAGTTCTGAGGATTATCCAGTACAAAAGTGATTTTTAAATGGCGTTTGGCACAATTTCCTTAAGAGAGACAGCAGCATACAATGCTCTCCAATCCAGCAGCCGTGCAATATGCAACCTTTGTCGACACCTCTCTGATACAGTTTCAACAAAAACGATTTGAACTAGTGATTTTAGTTGATTTAATTTGATTGGAACCTTTCTCCACTAAAAATAGTCCCTCTGAAAACTGACAGCAAGTTCTGTGGATTATAGAGACACTAGGGCTGCACAATTAACCGAATATTTATCGCGATCATGATTTTAGCTTCCCACAATTAAATGAACATGATCGACTGCTATATTGACGTTTAAAATGCTCCGCTCATAGAAACCTCCGTTGCATATCAAATGAAGCGCTTCCTAAACTAACAGCCAGCCACAAGGGGCGATCCAGATGTTTTGGCTTCACTTTTGGGGAGCTGTCATGCCGCTGCGACCGCACCCTACAACGGCATTTTGGCTATAACTGTGCAGCCCTAAGAGACATTACTTCTGGAAAGAGATGTTGCTGCTGTTTAATCTTCCCTTTTATTTATTTATGTATTTATTTTTGCATTCATTTTTTTGTTATTTATTTATGCATTTATTTTTTATTAATAAAAATAAGCAAAAGCAAATTAAAACAAATATCAATTTATGTCACATTTTATCAATTAATTAATGGCTACATTCATTTATTAATTATTTTTTTATTTTGGCAGGTTCCATCCTCCATAAATAGGGTCCAGGTTGAATGAACGTTAACTTTAAACCCCTAGTGTTCTAATCCCAGTGTTCCCAGAGTATTAACCTGCATAAACCAGTGGACATATATTTGAAAATAGAAAAGAATTATTGTACTGCTTAATAAAAAGTTCCCTAATGCATAATGTACCTAGATGGGTTTAATAGTGAACTATTTGTGAAATTCCCCAATGTTCTTACACCTCCTTCTCCTCTCCCACTTCACTATCGCTGTCAGGAAATCACGTCTCAAATCACTAAATGATGTTCCAGATACTCACTAATCAGACGTAAATCCAACTCACCTCCAAAAAAGTCTCCGTCACACAGCTCCCTCTCGTAGGAGTCGGTCTCCATGAGGACCTGGCCGTGTTCGATGAAGAACATGCGGTCGCCTGGGACGTTCTGTCGGACGATGGCGTCTCCCTCCAGGAAAACCTCGTACTCCAGCTTGAGGAGGACGGCGTTGATAAAGTTTTCATCTCTGGCCTGAAACATTGGCACTTTTCTCAGCAGCCGGCTGCACATCACCATCAGGATTTGCTGAAAAATAATAAATATTATGTTACAAATATTAGATGATTATAAATAAGATGAACAAAGACCCAGACGAACCACAGCTGTACCTCTTTGAGCGCTGAGGACACCGTGTCCATGACGTCCTTCTCCTGGAACCACTTCCCTCCGTAGCGAGCCTGGTAGTAGTTGCTGATACGAAGCTGCAGCTCTGGTGGGAGCTTCATGAAGGTCATGTAGTGCTCCAGACGGCTCATCTGTGGGAAGACACAGTGTTTTAGGGTCCATCTCCCATCACATATATAACATGAGACATAGCGTTACAGAGCTAAGATCTACTCAAGCTGCTTATTTAATCATAATCGCATAGTCTCACTTTGCACGTTGGTATTTAAAATTATGGTTAATGACAGTTAATGGTCTGTCAGAAACACATTTTAAAATTAAATGTAAGTTTTATACAAAAGTCTGTATATAAAAGTATGTAAGTAGTAGTTTTAACCTATAAAAAAGCTTCCTGTGGACAGGTGTTTCGCTATCCGCTACAAACACTAAAAACAGTGCATCTGTCATTGTGCATAAATGTATGTTACAATTCTAATGTTGCTGTGATGTCCACATCAAGTAAACTAACTAATCAAGATCAATATATCCAGCAAAAATATTTAGTTTTTAGCATTGTAGCGGCAGCTGGGTAGAACTTATTGCCAAGTTTTCTGAAATGCCACACCATGTCTTGTCTAAGAAGGCTTCAACATCAGGGACCCGGGCCGGGATCCGAGTACACTTGTCCCTAATGTCCAGTTTGATTAGAGAGGGGGGGACCTACAGTAATATGAAAACGACTCACTGGGACTTGATTATCTCAATAAATACGCAGTGAAATAAATAAATAACTGATTGAATATATTAATAAGAATTTAAATAAATATCACAAGAAAAATATGAATCTCTCTCCCTAGATTAGATTAAAGCAACTCAAATATGCTAAAATAATACTTATTATTACTGAGTACAGTAACTCTTTTACTACTGAGATGTACTTTCTTACCTTGCTCTTGTACTCCTTGGCGGCCGGGTCGATATTGGCGATCATGGTTGTAGCGTTGGCCACGAGGACGGTGTACATCATACAGCCGGACACCATGCTGACCATGACGATCCACATTTCGACATAATCTAGAGAACAAGACACCGACACTCTTACTGTGACATGGTGGGTATTTATATCTGAGGGAGAATGTGATACATCTGTGCTGTTTTTAGCTGCGGACATATAAAATCTATAATTCTCACTTGTTGGTGCGTCCATGGAGCCATAAGAGAGGGCGACCATCTGGGAGAGAGCTCGGAAAACTCCCCAGGAGTACTTTACGATCACTGTGGCATTCTGGGAGAAACATTTTCATAATTAATGAGATTTTTTGTTGATCTGGACCTTCAAAACAACAAAACAACAACAAATATTCACATGAATTTAAACTACAGCGTGTGGTATAGATGTTTAAAGCACCACTTAAGAGTTTTTTTTGGGTGAAATATGATCTATAACAATTTCAGAAATTGCTCAATTACTAAAATAGTTGATGACTCATTTTCAACACCTCATTAATAACCAGTGGTGGAACAAGTATTCAGGTCCTTTACTTAAGTAAAAGTACTAATACCACACTGTGAAAATACTCCACTACAGTAAAACTATGTAAGTATTATCAAAGTACTTAAAGTAGAAGTTGATTGTGCATTAAAATGTTTCCTATTATATCAGATGTTTCTGGATTAATATTACCGCTGCATAAATGTGTATGTTGCATTTTAACTACGTTATATCCTGTTGGCTAGTTTAATCTACAGCAATGCATCATGGTCAATAAGATCATCATATGTTTGTAGCGTCGCTGTCCTGTGAGAACCAAGTATCTCTAAAAAGTCAGAAAAACAGCCTGTTTTCAGCTTTGTGACGATGCATTTTCCAGCTGATCCAAGAGGCTTTTTAAAGAGTTTATTTAGCTGAAGAAGAAGGAGGATTTTCTCAACACGGAAAGGAACACTACATCCTTCAGCTTATCACAAACATTCAACATCAACACATCTGGAGATATGTGGTTTTCACTGGACAGGAAGTAACTAAAGCTGTCAGATAAATGTAGTTGGTTAAATTCCACCACTGTTAACAACCATTATCATTCACAGTCTATTTATTAATGAGGTGAAGTTGTCTAGAGTTTTGTGAAGTTAGTCTCACCATCAGGTTTTCTTTCCGGACCCAGCAGTCGGTGGGAAACTCCTCCAGCATGGGGACGAAGTACTGGATGCAGCCGTTCCAGTGACACAGCAGGAAAATCATCATGAACAGAGACAAGATCCGGAAGAAGAGACGGACCACCTCCAAGTTTGCATTAGACACCTGTCAGGAAGAGATGACACGAAAACATGGCGACTTTAAGGTATTTGGTGAGCAAATCATACAGTACACGCTGCAGGATGGCTGAGATGTGTGTGTCATATTACAGCAGCATAATGGGTTTAAGCCTGATCTAGGATCAGCCATGTCCTCTCACATCATTGCAGCTCTACTGTGATGGACATTAACAATGGACAGCTTGAGTAATGATTTTACTATTTGCTTTAGTTTTTCCCTTCCAAATAAAGAAACCTGTCTGATCAAGAACAATGTCAGAAGCCAAACTTTGAAAAAGAGACCCAAGGTTGTAATAAACCAGATTCATCCTTAAAGGCCAATGTTCCTGATCTAACAACCAATTAAATAAACTGATTTATTACGCCAAACTACCACAACATGCAACAAAAGACGGAAAAGTTTGATATATTTGCCAAGCAAACAAGTCACAACTAGGGCTGTCCTCGACCAAAGAAATTCGGGGGAAAAAAAGAAACAAAATCAAGTTTTCGAGAAACACAACCCGACGTCACGCTGCAGTGGCCAATCATGTAACCGGTGATCCAGAACTGTACAACCCAGCCATGAAATAATAGAAGACATTAATCTTCCAGGTAATGGGCCATTAAAGTGACTCCCCCACACCGTTGCACAACGCCTGATCTGGTGTGAATGCAGAAGGGGCAGCCCAACAACAAAACAACATCTTCCACACCAGTTCTAATAAATGGTGAGGCTTTGCTTGACTTTGTGGGACACAAAGGGACAACAATGCAAGGTAAGGGAAAGCCCAAGGTGTGTTTCCCAACTCTGCAACATCAGGAAGTCCAAGCAATACAGCCTAAAAACAAAGAGCCATCTATATGACAGCAACGTCAAGTCAATCCTAATGAACCTGGCTGCAGGTTGTAATTAACCACAATGGAAGCCTGTGAAGGTTATGTGGCATCTTCTGGCCTAACAAAATCACAACGTTGGAATTATACAGAAAAAACAAAAGCAAGTACAACATTACTGAAACAAGGATGAGGCGACTGCGGTGGCTGACCCATGTGATTCGAATGGAGGCAGACTGCTCAAGACAAAATAAAACCTGGAAGACCAAAAATGATCTGGCACAAAACGGTGATGGACGAGCTCGCCAAGATTAACTTCTGCAGGGAGTTCACTGTGGCCTTACGGCCCACAGACGAAAAAGAGGATTAGTTAAGTAAACAGATTTATCTGTGTGAAATTAAAAAAATCAGTGAGGGTAGAAAACATTTATTTCCAAAGCTAGAGGGTCCAGTTACCACCACTACACAACACCGAAACCTACACCAGGAACCATTTATTTCAGCAGCCAATTAAAGGTGTTTGAGTTACACACAAATTCCAGACAACATACATTATGCAACATCAAGATTTTGTTCCAAGATATATTGTGTTTCATTATGAGATTCGTCAAAGTGACTTTGAGGTGTCCTATAACTTTATCTTTGAGTCGAATGTTTAGATGCAATTAGAAAAACGCTGAGAAAATTAGACCAATGTGTCGATGATTGAGGAGCAACGTGTCAGCTCTTGTTTTACAAATGACATTGTTAAGTGTTCAAAGTCACATTAGTCATCGGATGTCAGGTCTGGTAAGGTGTCTGCAGGTATAGGAGAAAGGTTGATTGAATTTCAGAGGTGAGCTTTGAGGACTTTGTCTGGCGTTTGAACTTACTTTCTCCACTTCGTTGAAGAACCTGACCAGTCGGGACACTCGAGCCAGCCGGATCAAACTGAGGATCCGCACAAACATCAGGATCCGCATCATCTTGTTGGTCTTGGACGGGTTGTCCTCGTTGTGGTATTGTAAGTCCTGGGATAAATGAAAATACAGACGCTCAGTTATCAATAGAATATTTCTTTTTTAATCTATTCTTTTTCATTCATTTATTAGTTATAATTTCTATTATTACTTTAAAGCATATTCATATCACACTGTTCAAACTGTTCATACTGTATATATCTTAAAGGGCAGGTCCATTATTTCGAGTTTTTTGAGTTTTTTATATCATTCTGTAGCTTCCTAGTGGTGTTCCTCATGTATTCAAATCTGATTATTCAAATTTTGGTCAAAGTACGTATGTTTTAGCGTCAAAATGCTATTCTCTCCTCTAAAAACTTTATCCTATGTGACCTGACGTAGGTTTCTGTATGATGATGCCAGGGTTGGAAATTAACACCAGCCACCAGCCAAATGCTGGTAAAATATGCAAGTGGCTGCTAGATTTGCTTCACTCACCAGCCAAAAAAACAATCTATTAAGTGGCTAGTAGGTTTTGGAATTTTATACTTCTGGTGAATATAATCCAATCAATGTTTTGGTTGACGGATTTAATGGAATTAAAGCAGTAACTTCCTTCTACCTCCACCTAGACTCAAATGAAGCAAATATATCGATTCTGGCTTTAAAAAAATCAACTTAAATCATGAAATCATGCCATGTGTTTATCTTATTGTCTTTCCCTCAGTGGTTATTGTCTGTAAAACACCTTCTTACTGCTCTGAGTGATACATAAGCTTCTAATTATAAACCACCATGAACAAATAGTAAAGTAAAACGTACTGCATAATTGTTCTATGAACTGACAAATAATGCAGCACACTGTTGGCTGTTTTCTGCTTCAACAGCCTGTTCATTTCTGATTATAAGTGAAAATGTCCTGTTACTTTAAGTGTAGCTAGTAGTTGTAAGCATCTTTTTTTTAAATTATTATTATTTAAATACAAAACCAAAATTAAAAACAGTTACATAAGAAACATAACTATATAATGTTGCTGAGAGCGAAGGAATAACATTTATTTTTGTTCTCTTAACGAAAACAAATAATTCCCATTATGGACATACTTTTTTAAATTTTCATATAATGTACCTGGATTACAATTAATTAAACAATTAATTGTAAGTATCTAATAGAAAGAAAGAGAGTAATGGAAACATGTCCAACCATGAACAAATCATGTAAAACTAAGTGATTGTTTTGTGAACTGACTAATACTGCAGCACATTTCCTGCTTCGACAGTGTGTTCATAATTACCGCAAACAGCAGTATGTAGCCGATTGGGAACGCAGCGATAACATCCGGTATGAACCACGACCTCAGGTAACTGACTCGGATCCGCTTGATATCCAGAATAGCTTCCTGAACAGAGCAGCAGATTGAGCAGATGGATGAAGACGCTGCGCAGTGCGGTCAGATGTATAATTAAACACTTGAACTTGAACCAATATTTGGGGCGTTTGTCCAAAATTAAGGGAGACAGACAGAGGTGTCGGATGAGATTAGCAGTGTGCTCAAAGAAAATGAACACATTAAAGGGATAGTTTGGATGTTTTGAAGTGTGGTTGTATGAGGTTTTTATCCATAGTCAGTGTACATCTACCTACAGTAGATGACGGTCGGTACGCCCCAGTTTTGGAGAAACAGAGCACGGGAGCAAAGCAATGTACTGCTGTGGACGGGGGCAGCAGCAAAACAGATTTTATGGCACGTTTCCACCAAGCAGTTCAGTTCAGTTCAGTTTGTTACACACATTTAGCAGCGTTTCCATTATCAAAAGTTGTGGATGTTACCAATAGAACCACTCCATTCTTGGTAGCACCTCGGTCGAGGTTCCAAGCGAGCCGAGCCGATACTAGAAGGTGGAGTTAAACCACTGCAGACCACTGATTGGTCAGAGAGAATCATGCACAAACCACCTACTATTTTTAAAAAGCCAAGTTGCCGTCAATAGTGACGGCAATTATTAATTCACTCGACCCAGATTAAAAAAAAAAAAAAAGGCAGCTACTACAACGTACACTACACCGTACAATTGACGAAGTGCAGAATGATTCAGTGTCCCATTGAAGATGATGTCACAGCAGTTTCATGCACCACCGCTACGGCGATCAGATGAGAATCCCGCCTACACTGAGGGAATACTACTATCAGCAGTGGCATAGAGGAAAGGACCTGGTACTAAAAGTGAGTCGAGTCGAGCAGAGCCGTATCATGCAGTGGAAACACGGCTTTAGATACCTAAAACAAAGGCCCACCTAAAAAATACCGGTTTAAGTGTACACTGAATTTATACTATTTTTGCCGGTTTACCTTCCCGTGAGACAGCGATACAATCCATGTTTCCGACGGGCAGCTGAAGCCGTTATCTATGCTCTCGCCAAAGCAACCAGACTCCATTGAAAAAAAGAGTAATTTTACCTTGCAGGTAGACCAGCAACTCCTGTGTTCTGCGAGGTAAAATTACTGATTTCTTTAAAGGAGTCTGGTGGCTTTGGCGAGAGCATAGATAATGGCTTCGGTTCCCCGTCGGACAGGGTTGTCTGACGGCAAAGGAAAGCGGTGAAAATATTCTAAATATTGGGTTCATTTAACTGATATAGATTTTTTTAGGTGTCTAAAATGCATTTTGCTGCTGCCCCCGTCAACAGCAGTACATTGCTTTGCTCCTGTGCTGCTACTCCTGTCTGTTTCTCCAAACTCCATCTACTGACTATGGAGAAGTACCTCATACAACCACACTGAGAAACATCTGAACTACCCCTTTAACTTCACAGCGTCGTTGAATTGTCGCTGAAGCACATACATTAATATTTCAAACAGGCAGAAACCGACTTGATAATAAGTCACGCAAAACCAGATGCTTGTGCGGTCCAGAGTAAAGACCACAGATGTGCCATTTGTGATTGGCAAGATAGAGGTCACAAAGTATGAGCAGATGAAAACAAACAGGATATAGTCTGCATAATACTTAATTGGAAATGTTATACTTCTCATTCATCCAATACATCATAATCCCTGTTATAAAATCAAACAGCAGGTGCCAATTTTGCCCATGTCCAAGAGCTGAGGGGGGGGGAGGTTTGTTAATCTAGCCTTTCGTGTATTGAGTAGATTACAGATGGGGCAGAGATGGATTGTATGTGCTTGTCTGCGCAGGGATTATAGTCTTCCAGATTGTGTCTGAAAATAGAGTACAGCCACTCTCACCTCGCCGTCCTCTGCTATGATGCCCATACGGAAATTTAGAGCCACATCTATCAGGAACAGCGTGTCTGAAAACACATTAAATCCTTCCCATGCTAGCCCGTTGTTTCCGTCCAGAAACGCTATCTCCATGGGAATCCCGATCAGGTTCAGAAATGTGATGGCCATCATGCACATGATGTAGTAACTCCTACAGGAAAAGATCACAAAAACATATGCCTTAGATGTTATTTTCCATGTAGGATTGTTGTGGAAAGTCTCAGTTCATCTGCCAGAAGGACTCATTAGACAGTCTGTGCTGCAGCCGGTAAGGCAAGCTGACATATGCACACTAAATACTCCGATACTGTAACTGCACATCTCCTCAGCCGGGGTTCGATTGCCAGTCTCAAATAACTCTGCTCTCTGATCCCTGATTGTTTCATTCCCTCTCTGTTTTCACTCCATCTGATCACCTTACAAACTAATAATAATACTGCAAAACCAGATCCTTAAAGAAGTCATTTGATCCACCGGTTTTTGTCCTTTTAATCCTCCAGTATCACCTTCACAATCACTCCACAAAACGAGAATTTCAAGAGGTATAATCCTGTTTAACTCTACCTTTACTGATTATCAATTATTAACTGTTATTTTAAGATAACTTGTTTTGATTTAATGACATTTTATACTAATTATACTGCATCTCTTTTTCTGTTTTTGTTTTACTATTATTCGATTGTTGACTAATGCTAATTAGTGATGCAACATGCAAGTAACATGGAGAGGGGCTGCAACTGATGATTATTCTCATTATTGACTAGTTTGATGATTATTTTCTCTATTAATCGATTACTTGTGTAGTCAATAAAAGGCAGAAAATATTGAAAAATGCCCAACACATTTTCCTAACACTCAACATGGTGTCCTGAACATGCTTGCCTCCATAAATCCTAAAAAATTACTTCACAAAACTAGAATTTCAAGAGGTATAATCCTTTTAAACTCTACCTTTACTGATCATTAATTATTAATTGTTCTTTTAGGATTACTTGTTTTTATTTAATTATATTTTATACTAATTATACTGCATCTCTTTTTCAGTTTTTTTTTGTTTTCACATTTGCAAAAGTGCAACACAAATCATTATCATAAACAATTATTCCATTGTTGACTAATGCTTGATGCTAATTAGTGATGCAACATGCAAGTAATATGGAGAGGGGCTGCAACTAACGATTATTTCAACACAGTCTCACGGCAGTTTGTGAAATAGTCTCGAAATTTAATTTTCCTGACGCTCAGCGCGACTTTCAACAACGTATTTTTCGTACGTTTTCCTATGTATGTCCAGCAACACGTGACGCACGTGTCAATTCTGCTCCAGTCTTTTCAAAATAAAACTACTTAGTTAAGTTTAGGAATATATATCGACTTGTTTAGGTTTAGGCAACAAACTACTTTATTAGGTTTAGGAAGAGATCGTGGTTTGGGTTATAATAACTCCGGAAGTGCAGTAACTAAGGTACAGAAGTTACGCGACAAAAAAAATCAACTTTGACCTGTGGTTTCCCACTGTACTTGAACACCGCTCTCCTGGGAGAAAGTCCTGTGTTTACGCGGCCTTCACCGCTCTTTATACTTTCCAGTTCACAATTACGTGAATTACATACGAATTGATTTTGTGCTGAAATTCGTGTCTATGTATACGAATCAATACATTAAATGTTGTGACTATTTCACAAACTGCTGTGCAACTGGGCTGATTATTTTCTTGATTAATCGTTTAGTCTATAAAAAGGCAGAAAATATTGAAAAATGAAATGGCCAACACATTTTCCTAACATGACATCAACATGCTTGTTTCTCCTAAATAATAAATATTCAGTTCACTGAAGCAAATCTGTCAAATTGAGAAACTTAAACCAGAAAATGCTTGCCATTTTTTGATCAATTATCCAAATAGTTGCAGATTATTTTTCTATTACCTGACTAATCAGTTATTCCACTGACCTTTTCAGCTCTAATATGGAGAAGAAAAAAAATCCCTGGAAGCAAAGAATCACCTACAGAAACTTGCAGAAACTTTTAAAGGAACGGTGAGGCTGAAAGTGGTGTCTCAGCACAGGACTGGCCTGAATCTATCAGATATATTAAATACCTCATGAGGCTGAACGGGTGGATGACGAAGACTCCGCTCTGCAGCTGGCGGATGCACTCCTTCTCCACGGCCATCTCGCTGCCGTACACGTACAGGGACTGCCTGTTCAGCTGCGGGAGAAGCATGGCTCTCCATCCACAGGTGGCCGTGGTGCATCGCGCGGCGGGACCTTTTACTTTCTCCATGACCCGACTTCGATCAGCCGAACGCACAATCCATCCTCCCTCTGCTGCTGCTGCTGCTGCTTCTCAGGACAAGCGGAGTCTGACTCGACCTCCCCTCTTGGTCACAAGGTAATTTTCCATCAAGGCTCCCAACCTCAGGGCTTATTGAGGCTGTGTGGAGCGAGAGGGAGTGGACACCCGCCTTTCTGCTCACTCCCTCCCTCTCCGACTGCCTCTCTCTATTTCTAACCTCCACCCCACCCCTCCACTTCTTTTCTTTTTCTCCCAGCTCATCAACTATTCAGTATCTGTGTCTCATCCCCACATGAATCAAGCCCTGTCAAGAGGGCAAGGTCCAGCTCACATTAATACTGAAGACAATGGCATGTGTGTGTGTGTGTGTTTGTGCGTGTGTAGGGGATCGCAGTTATTGTCATGTGAACTCGACATCTGGCAGCGTGTGCAAGGACAAGTTCAGTACGGGCCACCTCCACCAGCCAGGGATGTAATTAAACACTGTACTGTGTTACCTGATGCTGTACATATGCTCCGAGCTCTGAGCCAGCTCCTATGTTGTTTATTTGCACATTTCACATAAACAAAACAGAAGCTGAAATATGTCATTTCAAGGATTACGAAGAAGTAGAAGATTGGGATTTCATTCATCTGGATCTTTTTTTATATTTTCTTGGAAGGTTTGGTAGCATTGCAGCAATGTTTGAACAATAAAAAAATAGAAATGATATTACAGGATGTAGCAGCGCGGTGGGATTAACTGAGGGGTCATGGCAGTGGGTAAGGTGAATTAGTGGCAGCTTAGTGCATGAGACGTGTCTAAAAATATGAGGGACATATTATGAAATTATTGCTTTTTTTTTATATCTTTGGACATTTTTTCCATGTCAGCTTATTTGCAGAGGAGAGGTACAGGAAACACTAGAAGTGGGAAGAAAGAAGACAACTTGTTCCCACTTATATATCACATAAACAGATCAATTCAAACAGCATGGTCTTTTAGTTCAGAGTTTGAGGTTGAACTAATGGATAATGTGTGTTCTGAAATAGATTTCAGCCCCACAGGATAAAGCTGTTTGGAAAATTGTTGGATGTCATCATACCTATTGTAGTTTTCTTTAAAGGGCGGGTCCATCTGCGTTCTATTTCTGGGGTTTTCAAATAGAAACGCCCACTCAGCCGTTAGCAAAAAGCAGTGACGTAGGTTACCAAACTAAGCTAATTAATAATATCAACAATGTGAACGCTAGCACAAGCTGAGTTAGTTGTGCTAAGTTTGGAAATAACTGAAACGGTTAGTTTGGATTTTTTTAAGTGGGGTTGTATGTTTACGCTCGTGTTCTGCGAGGTAAAATTACTGCTGTTGTGAATGAAGTCTGGTGGCTTTGAAGAGGACAGGAGCAGCAGAAAAACATATTTTAGCCACCTAAAATAATTCAATATCAGGTTAAATGTACACTATATTTAGAATATTTTCAACGCTTTACTTCGCCGCCAGGCAGCCCTTTCCGACAGGAAACTGAAGCTGCTATATCACTGTATTCAAAACCACCAGACTCCATTCACAAAAACACAAATTTTACCTCTCAGAACATGGGAGTTGCTGGTCTACCGCTGCCTCTATTAATTAGTTTGTCCACTCGCATGTTGATAAGAGTATTAAATACTTGACAAATCTCCCTGTAAGGTACATTTTGAACAGATAAAAAATGTGTGATTAATTTGCGATTAATCCCGATTAACTATGGACAATCATGCGATTAATCGCAATTAAATATGGACAATCATGCGATTAACCACAATTAAATATTTAAATTGATTGACAGCCCTGGTCTTTAGCCTTGGTTGTTCAAAAAAACATTGGTTATCACAATCCATTGTGGGACAACTTCACAATGTGATCCAGTATGGTTAAGTTTTTCTGGAGCACTGCCTTCCTATGTTTTATGTGTTGGTATGTGACAAGTTCTCTGTTCCAACAGAGTTTAACGGAATAAACGGTACATGGCAGAATATACATTCATTGTATAGGAACTACTGATCAAAGAAAGACAAAGAGTGCTTACACCTCTTCTTTCCTCGACGCTGCTTTGTGCACACAGGAAGAGGAGATGAAAGACGATCGGGACTTTATACCTCTCTTCCTTCAGGGGGTAGATTTCTAAACCAAAACAAAGACAGATAAAATTGAGAGTGAATTAAAGGGTATTTCAATGCCACTTGTATAATTTACACTGTTTGCATTCGTGCCACGCTGTAAAGATTCTAATCCTGTGGATAACACAGCAAAGTCTGCAGCAACGTGTTTCAAATGGGGGTGCATATCTATCACCCAGTATAGAGCAAATGAATAATATGCTTACTTGCTCATTTATCTAGCACACAGCTGGCCCTCAAACTAGAATAAGTGACTTAGTGCTGCTGCATACGCACTGCTTTGCTGTGCTGACGCACTGTAGACCCGTGGGCATGTGAAAACACATATCTTCAGTGTTGTAGGGCAGAAAATGAACATTTTTTATATTACAAAACTCCCAGGCCACTGAAGTGTATATTCTTCCCACCAGCAGCTATATTTCACAGTTCAGAATATACAGTAATATCTGCCAAAGTAGCTGATAGTGTAGAAAAACAGCAATCGTTCTGGTGGCTGGTGTTAATTTATACTCATACTGTTCTTTATTTTGTAATTATCAATAGAAAGTAGAGGTCGACCGATTTATCAGTCGGCCGATTAATCGGACCGATTATTTGACATTTTTTCATAATCGGCATCGGCCGATGCCTGAGCATATTAAGCCGATTATCAAGCAGGCACATCTGCGGGCAGCCCAGTGTTGTTGTTGCTGTGGAACACGTGTGACACCGCCCCTTGTGTGTCAATCAAATTGCTGTTCTGCCGGGAGGAACCGGTAGGCTTAAATTCTTCTCTTTCAAAGCCCTATATATTTAATTGGTTAGATATGAAATGCTCCGACGTTATCAATTCTGTTTTTGGTAACGGAGAATTTCTCTCCGTAGGTGACGTTAGCTGTGTGTGGGGCGGAGCAGCTCTCACAGACACGCTGCTGCAGCGCAGACACACACACACACACACACACAGAGCTTCTGCTCTTAGTAACTATGACGGAGAACCTAAACTTATAAAGCATGATTACACTTTACTGGAGTTGATGCTGACAATGCTTGTCATAAGTGCAAGTTTGCGTGTGAGGGCGGAAACACGAGCAATTTGTCGAAACATTTAGCAAAAAGTTCACTTCCTCATTAAACGTGGGTACGGTCTATGGGTCCTTCATAGCGTCTATGACGTCACTGGCCTGTTTGTAGTCCGCAGCAGATATGAGCAGCAGGCTGTGTAATACGAGTGAACAAAGTTATTATTATGTTTTGATCACTTAGATTATGGCCATATAGCTTGTAACAGTGTCTGTCAACAAACATAAATAAAAAACATGCTTTAGGACAGTTTTGGAAAGGTGCTTAAAGGTTTTGAGCCCTGTACTATTACTACTATTAACCATCATGTACAAAATAAAATATGCACTGCAGTGCAGACACAAAGTGCAAATTGGAGAGACAGACCATAAGTGTTGTTCAATAAATGTTTACTTAAGTTAAGACATTTTGTGTATAATTTGTTATTATTAAGCTGTTATATTTTATCAGATGGAGGAAAAAAAGAAAACCAGCCAAACATATCGGCAAAAAAAAAATCGGCATCATATATCGGCCATCGGCTGTCCTGATTCTGTAAAAAATCGGCATCGGCATCGGCCATAAAAAACCCATATCGGTCGACCTCTAATAGAAAGTATAACTTTGTCATGTACATATTTTGATATTTTACAGGAACACAACACTGTAGTGCTGAAATAATTAATCAATTAACAAAAAATATGATCTGATAGTAAATTAATAATTTAATTCATTTATCAATCAAAAAATGTAAAACATTTTGTGGTTACAGATTCTCAAATGTGAGGATTTCCTGCTTTTCTCTGTTTATATTAATGTAAAGTGAATTTCATTGGGTTTTGGACTGTTGGTTAGACAAAACAAGCAAGCTCCCTTCTCAGATCCGGAGGTAGCCCACTGAAATTAATATGTATTAAACTTTGTTAGGGTTGCAACCCTATCACAGTGATCTTATTATCCTTGCTTCTTGACCTGTGTAATACCCAGTGGAAAAGTTATACAAGTGAACAATATTACTGTGCTTGAAAACCTTTTCAAAGCATAATAAAGTGAAGCTAGAAATGTCAATAGTTTTGTGCTTTTCTTGTTACACTAGTGGATTATGAAATACTGACATATTTATAGTACTTCTCCACTGTCTAAGATGGAAGTTAACACACTGAAAACAATGACACTGAACAGTTAAATAATAACACAGTGTACAACCCACCTCCAGAGTCGTAGCAGTGCCTGCCTCCTTCAGGAGGGAGTCCTCCATCATGAGCTGTTGTGGCCGATGAAGACATGATGATGACGTCACTGTGCAATAAAAATTCATACTTTAACTGTCGTGAGGATGATGATGGTGCTGATGAAGCTGTTGTCTTCAATCTTCAACCCCACTTGCTGCAATAGAATGTGTCAATTTTGGTATTGTGTATAATAATAATAATAATAATAATAATAATAATAATAAGCTTGTTACAGTTAAAGACAAAGATACCAAAGATAAATAAATAAAGAAGCAAATTAAACAGTCACATTTTATTAATTAATGGCTACATTTACTTTTAATATTATTTTTACTACTTTTAATGGCATATTTACTTATTTATGTGTGGTACCAATTTAGGTTCACTTTGAAAGAGAAAAATGTAGAAAAGAAAAAGAGAGTTTGACGGAATAAAAAAAAGACTAATAAGGTTAGTTAGCTTACTAGCTACTAACTACTTTTTTAGCCTTCAGCTAACCTAGTTTAAAACTTTTAGCTAACCTAGTTTAAAACTTTTAGCTAACCTAGTTTAAAACTTTTAGCTAGCCTAGTTTAAAACTTTTAGCTAACCTAGTTTAAAACTTTAAGCTAACCTAGTTTAAAACTTTTAGCTAGCCTAGTTTAAAACTTTTAGCTAGCCTAGTTTAAAACTTTTAGCTAACCTAGTTTAAAACTTTTAGCTAACCTAGTTTAAAACTTTTAGCTAACCTAGTTTAAAACTTTTAGCTAACCTAGTTTAAAGCTTTTAGCTAACCTGTTTAAAACTTTTAGCTAACCTACTTTAAAACTTTTAGCTAACCTAGTTTAAAACTTTTAGTTAACCTAGTTTAAAGCTTTTAGCTAACCTGGTTTAAAACTTTTAGTTAACCTAGTTTAAAGCTTTTAGCTAACCTGGTTTAAAACTTTTAGCTAACCTAGTTTAAAACTTTTAGTTAACCTAGTTTAAAGCTTTTAGCTAACCTGGTTTAAAACTTTTAGCTAACCTACTTTAAAAGTTTTAGCTAACCTAGTTTAAAACTTTTAGCTAACCTAGTTTGAAGCTTTTAGCTAACCTAGTTTAGTTTTAACAAGTGGACATTGAGTTTTGTTTGTTTTCCTGGTCAGAAATATCACAACATACAGTTAATAAAACTTACTGTACATTCACAGATGCTCTGGTCTCTGTATCCATCCAGCTAATGTGGTTGCTAGGTGTCTTGTTGCTTCCTTCCGTCTCTTCCCGCCGTTGTAACAAAAACACTACATTTACCAGAAGCCCCCGCTGCCTCTCCCAGTCACGTGAGTATTGTATAAAAGCCGGACACGTGAGCCTTCTCTCTCCGTGTTAGCTCCTTCCTGAAGGTGAATCCACCCTTAGCTCGAGCCACCAGCCTCCATACAGGTTAGTTACACAACGTAGATTAGTCAGCAGGTGTTTTAACTTGTACTCTACGTTGTCTGTTACTTTAATCGTGTCGTTTATCCGCCGTGACACCGGAAACGAAGGTTGTGTTAGCCACCGTGAGCTAACTTTGTGCTAGCTGCTGTGGTGTGTGTGTTATGCAATGTGTCCGAACTGTTAGCTAACGCTGGTAAAGCACAACGTGGGTTTTCTTCAGGTTTGTTCCCCCTATTTTTAATTCATAGACACGTCTCCAAATTTTTAATTTATGAATGAAATATACTCGTTTTGCCGATGAGTTGATGCCATGCTGTCATGTAAGCTAACCTTACATCAGCCCAGCCCCCTTTCAGTGTCACTGTCATGCAACTAGATAGGGCTGCAAGCTTCAACCTGTTTATATCTTTATCCACCACTAATCTACTGCTTTTACTAGTCATCAACTTGTTGGTTGTTTTATAAAAACATTGAAAAGTGTCCAATCACATTTAACCCCAAGGTGAAATCTTCAAATTATTGTCTCCTAACAGTGATTTTTTTTTTTTTTTTTTTTTTTTTTTTTATAAATATTAATCTATTCTTACTATTTTAATAATTGGAAAAACTCAGTTTAAAGTAAAAATGTTAAACATCCCCTCCTCCCAACTTCTAAATTGTGAGGATTTCCTTGTCTAATGTGGTTTGTACACTGGGTATGTTGGTTTTGGTTGGACAAAGCAAGCAATTTAAAGCATTTTTCACTATCATAAAGTGAAAAATAAGTAAAATAAATTATGTTATTTATATTTGCAGCCTTACAATGATTTAAAACCAACAAAGCAGCAACTTTTCACATTTTGAGAAGCTGGAACCAGTGGATGTTTGGCATTTTTTGCTAAATAAATGCTTTAACTGACTAGAGAAAGAACTAAATGAATCAATTCAGCAATAAAAATGAGTCCCCTCCACTTGGATACAAGATTCAAGAAGCATGACCACGAGAAATTTACTCAAAACATTCATACAGGTGATTGTGACTGCAGCTAATTCTTCTTCCTCTGCAGGAAGAAAGTTTTAACTTTCCCACATTAAGTTTCTTGTGCCAGATTTTCAGTCTGCTCTACATTTCTCATAAAATTCCCCATAAGGCTTTTTCACAGCAGACATTTTGACTCGTCATAGTAGGTAAAGAACAGATGTTAGCGGTTTTTACCTCCTACCTTCCCTGAGAAGTGGGCTGATCAACTTAGATAATTGCAAACAAAATGAGATGTACAAAATCTGAGTGAAAATGCCCTAATCTAATATGAAAAGGTGCTATCAAGTCTACAAGTAAATTAAAGCATCTTTTCTTTTTTATTTCAGTCAGAATATGTCTACCGTGTCTGCCGCCGGCGTGGAGTCTGCTGCGACTGAGGTCACCGAGCAGAAGCCGCTGAAGCCATGCTGCGCTTGTCCAGAGACAAAGAAAGTCAGGGATGCTTGGTAAGAACCTGTCCAGCTGAAAGACTGAAACACTTTCCTTGTTGTGCAAGTGAAAATTCATCGATGCCTCCATGTTTGTTTTTTCCTCCAGCATCATTGAGAAGGGAGAGGAGAGCTGCACGGTCCTGATTGAGGCACACAAAGATTGCATGAGGGCGCTGGGATTCAAGATTTAACTACTCCATTTTGTGTCTGTGTGGTAAGGATTACATTTTATGTTTAGTGTCCATATCAGCTTGTTTTGTAAGTATAATTTCTCAGTGCTGGGTCGTTTGTGGCCCTCAGCTGCTACTGATTCATCCATTGTTGAGTACCAGACTAGAACACAAGTGCACCGGCATTTTAATTAAGTAAAATCTGAGTAATGCAAAACTGGATTACATGTCTTTTTAAAATGACTGTCATGTAGTAACCTTAGTCTCAAAGGTCAGAGTGAAGGTGAAGCAGCAGCATGGCTAGTAGGGGTATGGAAGTACACGCAGCAATGAGAACACTGCCAGTGAGGAACAGTTCACCTTCAATTGCCTCCTCTTTTTATATTGTGATACTAATGAGATTCCTGGAGGCAACACTCGGCCTTCGAAACATTAATCCGACCTCCATTTGCGTAAAACTGGCCAGTGGAAGTCTGATCAGACCAAATGCCCTCTAATGCCTAGATCACACCACACCATTTTAGCCCTGATATTCACTCCCAGACAGTTTTTGGAGCATTGGTGACATGCAAAGTAGACGCATCAGTTGGTAAATTAAAAAATTGCTTTAGGTGTGACCTCTCTATTTAAACTTTGTTCCATTTTTTTAAAATTTCATTGGTTACCTACAAAATTAAAACTGGAAACAGAACGTGAACACTTGGTTTGCATGCCTGTACTGGTGACGCACTGCTGCCAAATGTATTCCGACAACCTAAGGCCAACTTGAATCAAGTCATTCTGGCGTGTAAATGCGCATCCGCCCCTTTGTGAACCATGTAAATGCCAACTTCATGTATTTAACTCTAGATATTTGCAGCAGTAATGAAGCCATTTGTATTCACCAGGTTGTTTTACAGCGTCTGGGTCACTTGTGTCCCTTGGCTATTGCTGATTTCATCCATTGTTGTGCACTGACTGCAGTATCGGACTAGGACATCATATAACGAGGGTGGAGAGAGGGAGGGAGGGAGGGGGGGGGGGTTGCGTGGTGAGGAAGGAGGAGATTCTGTGCTGACATGACTACACATGAAACATGCCTGCAGCCGTGTGGCTCGGTTCACGTTTCAGCAGCTCTATTAGCCGCCTGGCATCGCCTCAATGTTCACTCGCTCTTGTAAAAGGAGAAATCTTCAGGCAGTAGGAAATATGAATGTTGGTTTACTGAATATACATCCTCTTCTCTTGGGTCTTTATTTTTATTAACTGGCATTGCAATTTTGCAAACTAACTCTGAATAGAAATCCGAGCTGTTTCTGCTCTTTAATACTAACGCTTTTTTGTTTTTGTTTCCTCCTGCAGTGTGTTGCTGTGCGAGATGACCCTGGTGTCCCCTCCTTCTTTCCCCCCTCTTATTTATACCTTGACTGGAAGGGAAATGTGACGATGCACTTAGCCTCTGGTGGGTTGACTGTCTTTCTGTGAAACTGTTTTTTAAGTCTGCAGAATTTGAGAAATGTGTGAATAACTAAAATGTGTTTGTTGAATAAAAGTCCTATGCAATAAGACTCTTGTTTGTCATATTATTTCAGTGTAGATTAAATCTTGAGGTTTTGTATTGAAGGTTGATTCCCTCGGTGTGCAGTTGCCTGCTACAGTTGCTGTCCCTGGTATGCACTTAGGCTTAAAAATAACTCCTGCCCCTGTGAAGTCAATACTTGGCATATCTGCATTCTTCCTCTGTGGTGTGTCACCGTTACTGAAGTGTGCCTGATAGTTGACATGTTCACAAAACCTGCTGGAAATGTTCAGATACAGCAAATCTGCAGTAGTTAACAGTAACTGGTTTATCCTGTTTGTGTAGACTGTGTGGTTCCAAATCTTTAATAACAGCAGTTCATTGTGACCTTGAAGCCTCAAGCACCCAAACCACTCCTTGCTATTTATTTAACTGGGAGACACGTTGCAGAAAAGCAGTATAAAATCTGAAATAACGTAATGACGGTACAAACACTGCTTTAAATATAAACATTTTACAGTCACCACTTTGAGTTTGGGAGACTAGTAACTGCTACAGAAGCTAAATCTGTGCCTTAACTGTAGGAGCATCAGTTCAAATATATTTAAATAACCATTGAAACTTGACTTAATACTCAAATCATACTCTATCATAACTTAATAAAAAGTTAATTTGTATAGCACCTTCATACAGGAAATGCAGCACAAAGTGCTTCACAATGAAGGAAAATGGACATTGAATGAAGAGACTGGCTAGAATGCCATAATGAAGTATGAAACGCTTAATAATGATCCATAAGTTTGAAAATAAAATATCCGTACCCATATTTGTAGCATGCACATACATCAAACGCTGCAGCAGCTTTATTCTCTTCTCCGTAATTTGAGACTTATTAAACGTAAACTCAAAGTTTGACGTCTTGTGCACAATTTATTTTCGGTACTGAGGCCAGAAGCAAACAGACTCTTCAATTTCTGACACAAAGTCACTACAGGTATTGAATACACTGAAATAAGCCTTGCTGCAAAGTTAAATCCATTTTTAGTAAAGTGTTGACATTATTTTGTGTATTACGTGTTGAACAGTTGTTTTTGAAAGGGTTTCATGAAGCTTTGTGCAAATACCTTCAAAAACTCAGACTGAGGGTTCAGTCAGAAATGTGTCCGACTCACTTAATACTGTTACTGTAACATCTAAAGAAAGAAAAATACAGATTGTTCTCTGTGTGCATTCAGGCATCACCTACAGTAGTTTGACAAGATGGGTCTAATGTTGAACACCTGATGGCAGCAATGATGTAAATTTACTTATAAAATTAAAAAAATATGATTTTTTTTCCATAATGAGCCAGAATTTACACACAATTTCAGTTTGTCTCCTGTCGACACCAGCTAGGTTACAATTTTATCTTGTCATATCTTGTGTCATGCTTACAGATATGCCCAGTCAGCATGGGTTTACAAGACACCTCAGATTATCACATCCATAATGAGGTGTATACGTCTTCAAATGTTTCTACAAAAATCCCCAAATAAAGACACAAATTCACATAACTTACATATTCAGATTTTCTGACTATCACTAATAAAGCATGTGTGATTAAAGAAAACCCAAAGTAAAGACTAAATGTAAGTCAATCTTGCCTTCTCGGTTAGTTTCAGCTTTTTATCATATATTTATGGAGCCAGATCATTAAATTAATAAAGTTAATTGGTGCTTACAACACCAAGACATTACAGTAGAAAATCTGTCTCACTTTCATTTGTTCCACATCACGCAGCTCATAAAATGTTTTTCCTCCTGAATATTATAAATTCTTGTTTTAATGTTTTAGTATTTTATAAAGTGATGTTTTTATAAATTGCTCTTAAAAGTTTTATTCTGTTTCAGATTTCTGCACATATTATAATATCGCCTTGTATTTTTCCGTTGCAACCTGTTTTGTTGCTTTTGTTGATGATATTTTACTCGCTGTTCACTTTAATTTGTACAGCACTTTGGTCAACTCCAGTTGTATGGTATACAAATAAACTTGACTTGACTTTGTTAGAGGAAGAATACCAGTTCTTATTTGTGTAAATACAGGCTCTTTGGCTTCTGGATAGGCCCATAATTTTGCTTAATATACATTAAGCCTATCATTACTTATTATCATGTTTGTTTATTGCCTTGTGCTAATAATAAAAAAGGATAAATAAAGCAGAGCAGAGAAATGGTGAGCTGTGAGTCCTCCTGTTTGAGAGTAGAGCCGGATATGTGCGGCGGTGGCGGTGCATGGTGGTGGTGGTGGGTGTTTATACCTGAAATCTGACCTGCCCTACCATCCTACTTATTTCAGTGTCTCTAAATATTCACCGGCTGAGCTGCTCTCCTGAGAGTGAAACTGGACTCACAATGTTTGAGTGAAGGAAGAACTGTGTTGGGACTTTTCTTTAAATGTGTGTGACACTCTCATAGATATTTGTTATAGTCCCTGTCCTCCCTCCCGTTTCCTGCCTCTCTCTTTCTGTTATGTTAAGTAGCAGGCCTGCTTTCTGTCCACCACTCTTTCCTCCTTGGGTTTCAATTCCAAACATGGTTATCCTTCTAGGGCTCGATCGACGCCCACCCTCCCTTATCCCGTCTCTTCCAGCTGTTGGCTCTACAGAGCAGGCCGGGGGGGTGAGAGAAACAGACAGAAAAGCTACAGCGAGAGAGAGACGACAGGAAGAGGAGAGGAAGGGACGCAT
The DNA here is from genome assembly GCA_916701645.2 of Sebastolobus alascanus. Classification (NCBI taxonomy): domain Eukaryota; kingdom Metazoa; phylum Chordata; class Actinopteri; order Perciformes; family Sebastidae; genus Sebastolobus; species Sebastolobus alascanus. The sequence goes on along the minus strand of CAKAOJ020000206.1, from coordinate 1,367,788 downwards.
AATGAGAGAAGAAGAAGATTCCAGCTGTGTTTCTATAACAAATAGAGCCGTGAGAACTTCTTCACATTGAAGGATTTTCCACTGCACGCCAAGGGAACAAACTTCTGACATTCTTCTGTCAACATTTATTTTCAATCAAACAAAACATCTCGTCGTACATGTTGATGGGACAGAAATAGCACCATAGGATAAGAAGTCTTTGTTTTGCCTCTTCTTGTCATTTGAAGACAAACATGAGCACAGACAACTCGACTCTGCTGGACAGCTTGTTCTTCCCTCCGCTCTGCGATGGCTGGACCAACAACACAGAGGGAGCCATCTACCACCTGGGCAACACCATGCTGTTCCTGGGCTACATGGGGGGCAGCGGGGCCTACGGGTGCCTCTTCATCTTCGGCTTCCTGACTCCGGCCTTCGGGTGCCTCACCCTGTGGGGCTGGATGACCATGTGCGGCCTGGACGTCTTCACCTGGAACCTGCTCCTGGTGCTGGCCTGCTTGGTTCAGATCTGCCACCTGCTGTACCGGCTGCACCAGGAGGGCATACGCAGCGAGGAGCTGACCTCCCTCTACCAGGCGGTGTACCTGCCGCTGGGCGTGCCCGTCCACGTGTTCAAGGACATCGCAAGCGCCTTTGAAAACAAGGTGGTGGAGCTGAAGGCGGGAGAGACGTACGCCGTGGAGGGCAAGACGGCCATCAACCAGCTCTCCTTTCTGCTGTCTGGGAGGTGGGGAGTGTGTGCGAGTACATCTACACACCTGTACTACATAATACAAACCACCACAGAACTGTCTCCACAGCACACTTGAGTAAAAGTAGCAATACCGCAAGGTAGAAATACATCTCACATACAGTATCATCGTCTTTGAAAATAGTTGCTTATTTCAACGTATTCTCATGCAGAAGTTTGTATGATATCTTACGAAAAAGTTATTCCTCCTTTTTCCTTTCCATTTTCCTACGAATGTCCAGCAACCCGTGTCAATTTTCGCTCATTACATAGGTACAGTCTTTTCATAATAAACTTCTGTCTTCACAGGAAACAACTTCCTTTGGTTTAGGAAATAAAACGATTTAGGAAAAGATCAACTTGGTAAAGATTAGGGAACAAAACTACTTAGTTAGGTTTAGGAAAAGATCGACTTGGTTAGGTTTAGGAAAAGATCGACTTGGTTAGGCTTAGGCAACAAAACTACTTAGTTAGGTTAGGAAAACTATCACTCTGAAATGTAGTGCAGTTGAAGCAGCAGTAAATGGAAACACTCAACCAAAGTACAAGTACCTCAAAATTGCACTTTGAGCCACTGACCAACACTTGACACTCAACAAAAACTGAATACTAAAAGCTGCCCAAATTAGCATATCTTTCAAGGGTTTTGCAGTAGTTTACATTATTGTACAGATGTTAATGTTACTGTGTATTATTATTATAACCAAGTAGGTTAAAGGTAGTTCTTTCTTACTTCCCCATTTTTTGGACACAGTTAATATGTTGTTGCAGGTTTTAGTGTCACTGAAGTTAAATCTAAAACAAAAGGTGTTCACTCATTTGTACCACAGATATGTACTGTAGTATCTATTGGTTTAAATTCCTCCTCTCACCCATTGTTTTAAAGAAAAATCTCCTATTTTAACCGACTACAGCAGAACTGGATTCCTATTTCGGACTCTTTCATGCTGTTGGCAGCGTGTAACCATCACAGGAAATGTATCCTCTTCATCCAAACATCCTCAAAGTAGAGCTGCATTAGATTTCACTGTCCTGGAGTCTAACAAGAGAAATGTTGTAAACAGTGTATTTCTGTCTGTGACTCACCAGTGTGCCGTCCCCTCTGCTCTCTGCCAGCTGGTTAAATGATATCTTTGTACTTTGGGATGGGAGTGGACGCTGACTGCTCCTCTTAAATTCATCATCGTAGATTAAATGTTGGCGTTGCTGCTGACGGCATTAAGATTTCCCTTAAATGGAACTAAGGAGCCCAAAACAGAGAAGCATCCCCAGACCAGAGACACAGGTGTCCACATACTTTTGGTCATATAGTGTACGTGCTACAATGTACAGTACCAGGACAACAGTGATATTATTAGCATGGGGCTCCCCAGTGGAAATCCCAACCCCTTCCAGAGTGAAATACCATACAGGGTAATTAATACTACAATACAAAATTGCTGTTAATTAACACCCATTGTTGTGAAGAGTCTATATAAAGATTCTGACATAAAAATAGGCTCTATATAGTGAACAAACACTCTAATAAGTATTTCCTTTCTTGCTACTTCTACTCCACTACATCTCAGAGGCAAATATTGTACGTTTTACTTCCTACTTCTAGTTACTTTAAAGATTCAGATTAATAATACAAAACATAATCAACAAATAAACTATACTGTAATATTATTGATTAAGATAAAACTTTATTGATCTCCAGAAGGAAATTCACAACACATTCACACCCAGAAATATAATAATTTAAAATATCTCCACCTTTACCGGCTGCAACATTAAAGTGCTGAACACATTAATGCATCAATAATTATAATCCAGTAATATAACATACGTTTTTCTGAAATGGGCCATTCTGCGTAATGAGTACTTTTATTTTTTGTACGTTAAGTATAGTTTGATGCAAATACTTTTGTACTTTTTTTTAATGCAGGACTGTTACTTGTAATGGAGTACATTTACACCGTGGTTCTACTACTTTTACGATCGGAGTACTTCTTCCATCACTGGTGAAAGGTTTTGTGTAAAGAAAGATTCTTGGTTAAATCAGTGGTTTCTAAGCTCTAAAGAGGCTGGTGTTGGCTATACACAGTGAGCTGTAACAATATGGTAAAATATAGTCAAAGCAAACTAATGCACCAATAGTTAGGGGTGTAAAGATACGTCAATATCGTTATACTTTTACTTTTAATGTAGGACTTTTACTTATAACAGAGTATTTCTACACTGTGGTATTATTACTTTTACTGAAAGATCTGAATATTTCTTGGTTTATAGTGACTTTTAATTAGACTTTTAATTAAATGTAATTATTTTGTCCTTTGTAAGTAGCCCTACTTTACATTTAGCTGCTGTCCTGGATAACAAAGAAAATATATTTTTTTAAAGAATAATTTCCTGGAGGAGACTTCCATTTCTTTCAGTAGATGTCAGCTGATTGACATGACGCAGATCGTTTGCAGGGTTGCATTGGAATAAGGATAAAGCAGAAACTTTTGACGTAATCCGATGAAGGTTTTGATGTTCAGTGTGCTGGATTATCTCACTCTGCGGAAGTTATTGTCTTTAAAAATAAAGCTTCCGTCTGAGGGAGGAATGTCCCGATGTCTTAAACGATGATTTCTAAAAGAATCCTGGCAGAAGAAGAAACCTGGTATTATCAATTTATCTGAAAGATGTTCCATGTATGTACGAGTGGTGGAAGAAGTACTCAGATACTTGAGTAGAAATACCACAGTACTACGATAGCCTAACCCAAATTACAGACTGGTAAAGCTCATAGCCCGTCACATGTACAGAACTTGAACTTGTAGAAATGAGTGCATAATCATTTTCTTTCCTTTTTTTCATTTCTTTTTTTTATTTCTTTTTTCTTTTTTTTCCATTTTTTTTTTTAGTATTTATTACTTTTTTTTACAGTTATTATTTTTATTTCTTTTATTATATAGTTTCCAATGCATCATTTAATTGTGTTTGTCTGATATGTTTATTATTACAAAAACTATTAGTATTTTATCAAAACTAGTATTTGATTACGTTATAGTTTTGCTGCTGTTGGTTTAGTGGATTGTTACTACTGTCATTATCACCTTTGTTATTATTATTAAAAGTAGTAGTAGTGAGTAGTTTGTGTACTACTGGGTACATTAGTACTGCATCATATCATATAAGTATATCGTGTTTTTTATTATGTAAAAAGTAACTATAAGTGAGCACAGTATGTCAAGCACAAGTATGTCAAAATTGTACTTAAGTACTTGAGTAAATGTACTTAGTTACCTTCCACCACTGGTATTATGTATTGTTTAAGGAACTCTATAGCCTTCAGTCTGTCCATAGCTGCCCCAGCAGAGATATTCATGCTAACATTTCCTTTCAAAGTGACCTCCATGTCTCATTATCACTTCTTAATCCCTGTCTCTCTTTTAAACCTTGTGTCCTTTCTCTTTTAGGCTCAATGTATCTTTGGAGGGCCAGTTCCTGCATTACATCCACCGCCACCAGTTCCTCGACTCTCCAGAGTGGGAGTCTCTCAGACCAAACGAGGACGGAAAGTTCCAGGTACATGCAGTTCATTTGTGTCTGGCAGTAAAATGTTAAATTAAGTGCCGCCATTGAAGGATTTGGGGCAAGAAACCAAGACGTAGATATCAAGTTGTCTTTTGTTTCCCTTCTATCGGACTCAGCATCTGACTGATAAGCTGAACAAAGCAGTTGTCCTCTTGTCTTTCACATATCCTGTTGCGTTAGTTCAGTAAAAGTAGAGCAGAGAGGTCATGTTGGACATTCAAGGGTTTTTCTCCAGGGCTGAACAGGGTTTCAAAAAGTAAGACTGTAATGAGTATTTTGATCAACGAGGTGCACAAATATAAGTGGGGCTGCAACTAACAATCATTGTTGTTATCAATCAATCTGCTGTTTACTCTCTAGATTAATTGATTCATCATTTTCTTGATAAAATGTCAGAAAATAGTGAAAAATGGCGTATTGATGTATAACGATGTATTCAAATATTGTATTTTTATCAGACCAACAGCCTAAAACCTAAATATTTATATTATTATTATAAATAGCAACGAAATGTATCAAATCATCATATTTGACATGCTGGAATCAGGGAATGTTTGTCATTTTTGCTTGAAAGTTTTTGCACATTTTTGCAGCTCTAAATACAATAATTAATTAATGGTGCAAGTATATTGAAATGTGGCCTGTCTGTTAAGTACAAAGCAAGAGCCAGCAGGCTATTAGCTTAGTTTAGCATATAAACTCAAAGCAGGAGATATGACAACATATAATTAGTAACTATATTATATATATATCGGGTACATGTAGGCACATTTTTAAAACTTTGGACAGAACCAGGCTAGCGGTTTCCCCCTGCTTTCAGTCTTTATGCTAAGCTAAGCTAAGCTAAGCTAACAACCTGCTGGCTCCAACTTAAATAACAGATGATTGGTATCGACCTTCTCATCAAACTCTCGGCAAGAAAGCAAATGTATCTCCCAAAATGTCGAACTATTCCTCATGTGTACGATACAAACTAAATCGTGGCCCACTCGTGCTCCGTACTGCTACAAGTGGTCAAAAAGTCGACAACCTTTAACACTTTGATGTTCAGACGTTTCATTCATACTCCCCAGGTGACCATGACAGCAGAGGAAGATTCCCGCTACGTCTCATGGCGTCGCCGGCGCCTATATGTGCTGATTTCAAAGGACCGCTACATCGCCCGCGTCTTCTCCGTCATGCTGGGCTACGACATTGCCGAGAAGCTCTACAACCTCAACGACAAGCTCTACATCAAGAGCGGCTTGCTGTTGGACATCCGCCTGCCCAGCCTCTACCACGTGCTGGCCCCCTCCTCGCAGGGCAGCGATGGCGGCAGCGGCAGTGACGGCGGTATCGGCAAGGAGCAACAGCAGGGCGAAGACCCGGCGCCGGCCTACCAGATGTCCGATCCGACCCAGTTTCAACCCCACCTGCAGGGACCAAGGAACGCCACCCTGGATGAACCCCAGGCCCCCCAGCGTGAGCGTTATCAGCCCCCCTGGGCGTCAGACCCCGAGCTGCCCACTGGTGAGGACTCCACCAGCCTGGTCCTGGAGGACTTTACTGATGTGGCGGGCTCCTTAATGGATTATGGCAGTGAGAGGGATTATTTGAGGTAGAGGGGCAGGGTGCTGGAGCTAACACACTGGGTCACCACTTAAGCTACATGTAAGTACCTCACCTGGGCGTGGGGGGGCGCTGTGCGTGCATGGGTGGCTTGCAGTGCACAATTCTTACTAACCTGGCTTTATAGTGAGACACAGTAGATAGATAGATACTTTATTGATCTCGAAGGAAATTAGTAGGGCTGGGCCTTAAGTATAGTATTAATATGAATATATTTTACTACAATACGGCAAATGCAATGGTGGAAAGTTACTAAGTACATTTATTTAAGAACGTCTTAAGTACATTTTTGATGTAATTTCATTTAGATTATTTCCTGTTCCGCTACATCTCAGAGGGAATTAATGTATTTTTTTACTCCACTACATTTATTATTATATTTATAAGTTACTTAGTATAGTAACAGCCCTAGTATAAAGATATAAAGTACTTTGTTAATTTAAATTGTAATGGTGCTTACTAGTTAATGGACTAATAATAATAAATAATGTAATATTATATATTATATATACACTCTGAAAAGTGTCACAAACATTCAAAATCAACACATCTGGAGATACGTGGTTTTCACTGGACTAAAAGGGGATGAAAAACTGTGATCTGATAAGTAACTAAAGCTGTCAGACAAATGTAGTGGAGTAGAAAGTACAACATTTACCTCTAAGATGTTATGGAGTCGAAGTATAAAGTTGTATAAAATGGAGTACTCAAGTAAAGTAGCTTGAATTTGTACTTAAGTACAGGACTTGAGTAAATGTACGTATGTGTGTGTGGGTTCGATACTGTAGCTTGTAGCAGCAGCGGAGAGGTCAGTCATGCAGCAGCTGTGTTCTTATCCGATTTGGATTAGAGCTTGGAAATTTATGGGATGTCCAAAAAATAACGCAGTACCATGGTATTAATCCAGTGTGCCCACCCTTTGGCTGTCTGTCTGCTTATTTGTTCACCCCTCCTCTCATACGTCACCCCCGTCTGCCTTCCTACCATCCCAAAAGCAGCCCTCGCCCAATCACAGGCGGCGGATCACATTTCATAGCTGGATGGTGGTCAGAGTCGGGTTTGGGGTTGCAGCAGTAGGTCAAATCTATCACAGACTGTAGTAACACAGCTTCAGCTCAGACGGCCAATACAGTAATCTGGCAATCACAGATCTGCACCAGACGGCAACACGTCTCAAATCTGCAGAACATGAATCCAGAGCTTTCCTTAAATGGGACCTATTATGCTTATTTTCAGGTTCATACTTGTATTTTGGATTTGTACTAGAACATGTTTACATGCTTTAATGTTCAAAAAACATTCAAAAAATAGAATTCAACTCGAACACGTTCCTTAAAGGGGACATATCATGAAAAACTCTCTTTTTCAGTTCTTGTACACATACATTTGTGTATCTGGAGTGTCTACCAACACATAATCTGTGAAATAAGACAACCCAGTCAGTTTTTTGTGGGCTGCCGATCAGAAAACGTGATTCAACAAGTCTTTCAGATTTGGCTCGCCTTCCTATGTCACATGCAGGCTCATTAGAATATACTGAACTACCTTTGCAAAGATGCACCACATTTTTCTCTCAAGCCAATCAGAGCAGACTGGGCTTTTTCAGGAGTGGCTCTTAAAGAGACAGGAGCTAAAACGGAGCGTTTCAGACAGAGGGTGAATACAGGTACATTCAGACAGACAGTATGGGAAAAATAATGTGTTTTTTGAACATTAAAGCATGTAAACATGTTCTAGTAGAAACCCAAAATACAAGTATGAACCTGGAAATGAGCATGATATGCAACCGACAAATCCTGTTCATTGTGCCTTAAAATAAATTACTAAAATGTTGGGTTGGAGGCCTTAATTGGGCCCCATAGCTCATTTTTGTCATCCCGGCCCTGACCTGGGTGGAAACGTACCGCAGCGATCAGAGCCTGCAGGTGAATGCCGGTGACGTTGGGGCTCATAAAATCCTACATAACTTTGCATTTTGGAACATTTTGGAGTCGATGCATCAGGTTAACTTTTTTGAAAACATGTTGTGCTGTATGGTTTCAGATATCTAACTGACAAATGTGCTTTGTTTCTAACCTTTACATAACACATGTAAATAAATACTCAAGTTGTTTGGATAAATTACAACCGGTTTGTTCAATGATTTCTCTCTGCGGAGGAGAAACAGAAGTGAAGCTGCACCACACGTTGCAGTCTCTCTGTGGTTTTAATGTGACACAGCAGCACAGCATGTTTTCAAAGTCTGTCATGTTATCAGTAGAGTTTTCTAACCGAAGCTTCGATGCTTTGACCCTGCAGGAGGTGTTAGTGACGGGGATCTACCGCCTCGATTCCAGAGGGGCAGAGCGCCGCTGGCTCCCACCGACACTCCCAAACTGTGAGAACAGTCTCTCCTGGATACACTTTATTATCTACAGTATAGCAGTATGAATGTGTCACATGTCACTTGTTAGGACACCGTCTTCGCTCTCTGTCCATGTTCTCACCTCAGGTCACATCTTCAGTCCTGATTCCTTCTCTCTATTTAAATTACAGTTGGAGTGATAAGGCAGCTAATATTGATATCCTTTAACCATCGATATTTTGAGGGGGGCTAATATTCATCACCATAATAACATCAATTAATTTAATGTTCAAATATTACAAGTGTTTTGTGTTGCCTAAAGAGTTTTCTTGTCAAGATTTAAAGTCTCTGAAGCAGTATAGTCCACCAAATCTGCTTTAAAATCTTAGAATCTGGGGGGACCCACAACATATATTTAATTTAAGTGAAACTTCTATATATTTCAATGAACACGGTATTTACAAAATCTACAATAAAATGCTAAAAGGACATTTATATTGTGTGTTTCTGTAGCTTCTATCTGAGAGAAACATCTGTCCAATTAAAGGAGGACATGTTAACTTGCAGATATCCAACATTTGATAAACTGAATAAACAAAATTAAATCTGATTTAAATCCTAATTACACATACATCATCTTAAGTGGCACTGCAATACTGAGGACAGAGGGACGGCCTTCACCTTACCAGCACATTAAATGTCTGAAATGTTATTCTACAGTATGTAATAAAAATGGATTCTGTGATACTGAAACAGATGAATTTGGTTTCCCTCACTTATATTTGATGTTAAAACTATGGTTGTTATGATTTGGACTTCACATGTTTCCCCCCCCCCCCACAAATCACTCATACTACTATATTGATTTAACTCAGTAAGGTTACTTACTGCACAGATTCTGGATCTGACTGATTGAACGACTGCTTGAAAATAGTCAGGCCTGCATTATACTCAATTCTTAATCCTAATTCAAGATCTGGAAAATATTTAGTTTTGCATACTTCTTGAGAACTTTCCAGACGTGTATGAAAACTTGGCAGTTTAGATTTTCTCCATTTCACTTTCAAGTTTAGTTTATTTATCTGAGTGCACCATGACTTGATGCCAAATTCATCTGGAGTACAACCTCTTACATCTTCTTTGGTAATATATTGGATGCCGCTAGTGTAGATCATGTTTTTTTGTAACTAATTGAGTATTTAATACACACATGTAAACTGTGAATTGCATTATTTGTCCTGTTACTGATTTGCAAAATACAGAGATAGGACTAAAATGAAGAAGTATTTTCATGGGGCCAAGATTTCTCCATAAAGCTCTTTGTGTGCAGTGAAGATGTAGTTTGTTTTCTGTGACTGTCTACTTCCTGTCAGACCACTCAACGCTGAGCTTATAGCACCCTGATTATACTCCAAATTATTAATGCATCAGTAGGCGAGAAAATCTCCTCTTGAGCTAATCTTTAATTACAGAGTAATCTTCAAAAGATTCTTCTAACGCCTGTTTTTCCAATTTGTTTTAGATGAGCTGCAGTTCACCGTTTCTATTTCGGTATCTAACACACAAACGTCAGTATTTAACCTCTAAAAACATCATCAGAGAAAAGCACAGTTACCGTTTATTACTTGGCTTTAAAAAGACAAACTGAATTCAGCATCATTAAACCTACTGGAACATCCTAAAACCAGATTATAGAAAAAGGTTTCATTCTTTCCACACTTCTCTGAGCTGCAGGAGGGAGCTAAGAGGACAACCTGAATAACAAATAACAAAGAAATAATAAAAAAGTACTATAGATCCAGTCATGATGTTGGAAGATCAGTAGATTAGCCACATAACTAAATGATAAAGTAATATTAAAGTTAGTAGTAGAGTGATAGTCTCCTCTCCAGAATAAAACGTGGTTCTTTGGCTCTCTGATCATTAAACAAGGTGGAGAAAATGTGAGACTGAATCCACTGGGTGTTTTTTTGTCCAGTGTCTTTTGGAGTAGATCTTTAGTAGATATCACACACCTGCACAAAGTCATGTGACCACAGAGCTCCTCGTCTGATGTGGATGTTGTTCACACACAGCGGCTCCTCCCGTCTGTAACAGAAACAAGATTAAATGTTATTTAAATGGTAAACTTTTTATTTAAAGTGGGAAAAAAAAGAAATATTGACTAATAAATAAGACAGCTGCAAAGAAAATGGAACTAGACCAAAGTGGTTCAGGTGAAGCTTCTACGTCCATAATGATATATATATTAGTATTTTTAAAGATATTTATTTTTTGATTGATTAAAGACAGTGAAGACAGACCAGAAACACGTGGGGAGAGAGAGGATGACAAGAAACCAAGGGTTCCTGGCTGGAATCGAATAGACATCTGATATTTGATTGGCTAGATTGATGCAACTTAAACTATAAAACAAATATGGTATCAAATATTTTACACCACATTTGACTCCACTTTCAGCTATCACATAAAGGCATAAAGTGATGACACTGTTTCTAAATGATCTCAAACATTTTACTGCCATTTCTTATAGCTGACATAACAATACAATACATTTGTGATAAGCTAGTATCGCGTATAAGTAAGGGATAATGTACAGCGAGCCGGTCATTGTGCGATGCGGCACCCAGACGCGAAGCATTTTCCTAAAGGGGTTTATTTCACAACAATGACCCGCTAGCTGTATATTATCCCGCTTATTACACGGCTACTTACTTAAGAAATCAATAATTTGACACAATAACGGTCCAACAGAGGCCAACATCAGAACTGCGCCCATAGCAACGGTCTGTTATACATAGCAACGGTCTGCTATAAAGAAATAACAGACCGTAGAACGCCGTGATTGACTAATTTAGTTTATAATGTAAAATAATCAGCGGCAACAGTAAACGCTCCGAGAATGTGCGCCGGGAGTGTGGTGACGTAGTTGAAAGAGCGAAAAGACACACTAAGGGCAGGTGGGAGGGGAGGTGGATGGGTCCAACAAACACAGGGCTTTCATCCAGGAGACCGCTGTTTGTGTCCCGTGCGTTAAGTTTCACTTTCACGCTATAATCAGCTGTTCGTTCATGTTCCGTGTTCACAACGTTCAGTTTCATTTTCACTGTACAAACATCGTAGTTTTAAACCCAACCATGTATTTCTTTCCTAAATCTGACTATAGTGGTTTTGATGCCAAAAATAAAGTGATGCCAAGGGGCGTGATGCCAAGGGTCGTGACAAAGCGACGGTATGTGACGAGTTGTGTTGAGATTGTGTCGGTATTTCAGCCAAGAACCAAAACAACAAACTGTCTCTGATCTACTGCTTTAATATTTCATCTCTTTATGTGGCGGCTCCACAGAAACAGGCCCTGACGCTGTTGATGATTTACAGAATACAGGAGGATAAATAAACTCTACCAGGAGGAGGCGTGGGAGTGTGAACAGAACAGTGAATGTGTGTGCACGTCATGTTTTATGTAAACTGTACCTGACAGAGGGGAAGTCGGAGAGGCAGACCGACTTGACGTGGATGTTTCCCTGTCTGTAGAAACGAGCTCCGGTGTTCTTCAGCTCGATGGAGTTTATCTTACAGAGAGCGACGGGGTGAGACAACACCGTCCTGTACACCGTCGTATCCGTCCGACTGTAACACACACATATATACACACAGCCTGCATGTAAATAATGTTGTCATAACCAAACAAGACCAGACACACACGCTTTATAATAATCAACATTCATCACAGTGGACAGTTATATCCTTCTGTGTTTATTAATAAAACCACAACAGACTGAGCTCTCACTCATTTTAAATCAACAAGGTGGAACATAAACGCAAAAGTTCTTGGTGTTTGTCTGTATTAAGATAGAATGGAATATTGAATATGAGATATACTAGTATCAGGCGAAAAGGTAGTAATATAATATAAGTACAGCAATATAACATAGGATAGAATAAAGTAGAGTATAAAATTTAAAAACTGAACAAAACCAGTATAGTATAAAATTACAAAAGCAGTATATGATATAATATAAATATTACTAATATTGGACTAAATATTTCAAGAATGTAAGTATCCATACGATGTAAGCAACTAAAGTCCTGAAGTGAACCTGCACATATTTCTACCACAGTTTGCTGCACCTGGCCAGGACTCCTTACAGTGAAACATACAATACATCTCCTCTATGAATATAAACTGCCTGCTCAGCTTTTCTGGGAGAAAAAGAAAAAGAAACTGTCAACCAGACCAGCTGTCACACTGGATTCTGCTCTACTTTTAAACTCCTGGTTTAGATTTTTGTAACAAGGATTGTGGACAAAGTAATTAGGTAATTGGACCTTTGTTCATTTACACATTAAATTTGTGTTTGTGTTGATTTCCATGACGTCAGTATAACAAATTGTTTCATATTAATCACCATCTCAAATTCACTGTAAATCACCTTGTGTTTCTCCTTCTCATCCTTTATCCTTGTTTTGTTTCTAGTATTTACAGCCAAAAGATGTTTGACATTTTTTTTTTGATAAAAAGACACACAATGACTTTTCTAAAATCGTAGGTAATTTTCTGTTGATGTAATTGATTAATTGTTTCAGCTGCAACATTTTGAATTATTTTTTTTTACATTTTCAAACAAAATGAAATGTACCAAAGTAGTTGCTTTGTGTTGCTCTGTGCAATCTGCATCAGTGAGAACCTTTTCTTATCGTCCTAAGCTGTGGTGCACTTCTGAGAAAGTGAATATGATAATGACGTTACAGATGTGTGGTACCTACAGCCTGAGCCTCCTCTCTGTTCCCTGGTCGTCAGTCGTCAGCGTCACCGCCACCTCAGCGCTCTTATCCAGAGGAGAAACCTCCAGCTGCAGCAGGATGTGATAAGCTGAGCAGAGAGGCAAAAACATGTATTTAGTAATGACCTACAGCTACCTACAACATATGTATATAAAAACTATTGGTAACACTTTTTTTGCAAGGAATTTAAAACATTTTTTTAATTAATTAATATTGTTTTTTAATTAATTACATTATTTTTTATTTATATTTAATCATTTAGTTTAATCATATACTGCATTATAAGTATGTTTATAATGCGTTAGAGACATGGGCTGGCAAAGAAAATGTCAGTGAGTGACCAGCAATTATGAAGTGTTATAATACTTGACCTTTTAAGTCATTATAAAATGCTTTATAATGTGTTATGATTACTTTTATAAAGCAGTATGGATATTCATGAGTGCTTATTACTATAATTATACAGTGCTATAAGCAGATTAACATTATTATAAGTGTGTTTATAATGCACTGTAAACACTTAGAAAGTGTTACCAAACTCTTCTTTTGGTTTCCATCAAAGTAGGACACATTATGAAACATTAACAAAGTGATTAGCGGCATTTTAACCTCAACTGTTAAAATATCAAACTTTTATAGAATGCAAAAATCTGTGTGTCTGAATTTTTTTATTATCAACATGAAAACACACCCCAATAAAAGAAAAAAATGCCACAACATTTGTTCTGATTGGTCTAAAGTCCTGAAATCTGGTACGGACATACTTTGGGTAAATATCTAACAGCACAACTTTAAAATTTTTAGATCACATGAAAAATCACACGTTTATCAATAGTCAAATTATGTCTGTACTTGGCAAATAAATCTGATTCTGTCTGGATTTTTGAAAAATGAGGGAAAACTCTAACATCTTGTTAATTAAATGGCTTCCATATGAAATATTTCTTTTACACTGCATATGTGTGTATATATATATATATATATATATATGTGATATTCAACTTGTTGTGAGTTGAGATACCAAATACTTGATTGTGCTCCTTGTAGTTTCTGAGATACAGACACTTTCTTATCATACTATAAATCTTTGGGCACATGGGACTATTTTTTTCCCCCTAAAATATAATGAAATATATACAAAAAAAGGAGTCCCTTCGTGTGCCCAAAGACTAAATGTAGTATGCACAAAAGGGTTAAGTTCAAGGACTCACAGCAAAAAGGTGGTGACGACGTAGTGAGGAGGAATAACTTCTGCTCTTTGGGAACTGGAGATATGGATATCCCACTGTTTTCTGATAAACCTGAAACACATACAAGTGATTGGAGGTCAAACAGTACAGTAGGTCTATACGTCACGCAGATCAAACAGGCTCTGTGTATGTTAACTGTGTCACTGTATCAGCGTGTGTGTTGGTGTATCAGGAGGTTGAAATGATAAGAAGCTGCCAGAAGCCGTCGTGTGACGAGACCAGAGCTGCTGCCTGAGTGCAGCCTGATGTCATAATTATCTACTGGTGATACTGAGACGTAACAGAGACCCAAACAAAGATAACCAGTTTATATCTTTATTCTTTAATGGGAAACACCCCAGGTGAATAGGGTAAAGAAATCTACTAATAGATATCGCCATGAAACTTCCCCAGTTGATAACCTGGATGAATATTTTTTTATATTACATGTTTTCTGAAAATGTTATGTTTAAATATGCAAATGAGGCATTATCTTATTAAATATGTGCTCATTTGCATACATTTCCAAAACATAAATCTGAACATTGGATAAAACCAGATTCAAAATTATTGTTTCATTTTGTTGACATATTAGAGTCAAAAGGTTTTAACAGAGGGAACTTTGGATATCTCTTTTTATCACTCCATAAATCAGAAAAAATTGTCAAGAGCCATTCAAAAATCTATTTTCGCCATGTTTTTAGGAATAAATATCTATATGCATCTATCCATCCATCTATCTATATGTCATATTTTTATTCTGAAAAGATAGATGAACAACTTAGTCACAAGCATCATGTTTGAGGAGTTCACTTCAGATAATACAAAATAAATATTACTAATAATTATACAGAAAATAAGATAAAATAAAATAATGAAAGTAGCACTTGTCTTACCTATAGTTGGACATGTCCCCTTGAAGACACCACAGTCTAAACAGCGTCCCTTCAGGAAGTCCTCATAGCTGGTGCACGGGATCCCCATCAACGGGCACGAGCCGTTCAGTGCGCTCATGTAGACGTGCAGCGCCCTCATGTGGTCACATATCACATAACCGTACACTGGGAAGTAGACCAGAACTGACAACACACAGGAACACTAAGGGAGCCACAGGTCTGGAGACAATTATAGCTATTCAAATGTGTCCACATGTATTTATGTATAATTTGATTTTTGAAAGTAGTCTGAGAGCTATACTTTAGAGCACACAACAGCCAGACTTAAAAACAACAAACACAGCTGCTCTCTTGCTGTTAATCTCCACCTTTTAGGTTCTAGTCAGTGATAGAAGTACTCAAAACTTGAAGTAGCAGTACTACAGTGTAGAAATAATCTGTGACAAGTAAAAGTCCTGCATTCAAAATTATCCTTAAGTAAAAGCACAAAAATATAAGCATCGAACTTTTTAAAAGTAAAAGTAAAAGTATGGCCCATTTCATAATAATATATATTATATTACAGGATTATAATTACTGATGCATTATGTGTTCATCACTTTAATGTTGCAGCTGGTAAAGGTGGAGCTACTTTTAATTAATTAATAATAAAACAAATAAATGTAGTGGAGTAGAAGTATAAAGTTGCATAAAATGGAAATACTCAAATATAATGAAGTTCCTCAAAATTGTACTTAAGTACAGTACTTGAGTAAAAGTACTTAGTTACTTTCCACCACTGGTTGTAGTGAGTGCTGAACTTACTAGAGGCGAACCTGGAGCGAGCACATCCAGTCTGGTCTTTTCCTCCGTTCAGAAAGAAGTCCACATGACCGACAGGGATGGAAATCCCAAAATCTGATGCAGAAGAAAATGTTATTCTGTTAACTGAAAACAAACCCTGGTCTGAGAGGAAAAACATAATTTGCAGAGTAAAGTAAAACAAACTTTGATAGTTTTGTTCTTAGTGCTGATGTTCATCCACAATTACATTACATGCCTCCTCTCCAACCACACTAACCCCTAGAATGCGTAATATTGGTTGGTGAAAACATGATAATTGCACACTGGATTTTCCTCAATTTCTCAAGATTGTCTTGAGTCAGCTGCTTTAAAGACATCATCATCATCATCATCATCATCATCATCATCATCATCATCATCATCATCAACATCATCATCAACATCATCATCATTACTGTAGGTGACCTGACTGAGTGAGCAGAGCAGGAAACAATAAACATGTCTGTTATATTGAGACAAGCTGTGTTTACTTCTGTTTTTACTTTTTGTCAAACCACAGAGACGTTGAGCTGTGACATCTGTATTTCCCCTCTGGGGATCAATAAAGGCTTATATTATCTTATCTGATCGTATCTTACCTTATCTTATCTCATCTCATCTTATTTTATCTTATCCTAACCTATCATATCTTATCTTATCACTCATGGTTAAACTTTAATTTTAAAGAGGAAGTTTGTGTGAATTCTTCTTTCAAAAGTTACAGTCTCTGACTTTAGGAAATATCTGCAACAAATCTGTATTAATCTCAAACATGACTACCTGTAATGACAAACTTTTTGTGCTTCAGTAAAGTGTGATATTATTGTTCCACTTACTTCATTATTTGTTTGTATATTTCTCATGTTGCAACACATATTCAGTTTCTCGTACTAACTGTTGACCTTTCGTACACAGAGGAGAATACGCTTTTTAAACCTTCTATTGGAAAATCAGCATGTTACCAGGAGCCTCTAGTGGAGAGAAATCAGCATAATTTTAAGGCTTTTTTATGGTATTTAAGTGAAAGTTGTCTCACAGTCAGAGTCTGTGTGGATGGCGTCAACAAACTGAGCGTCAGACGGGTCCAGCCGGTCGAAGGTGTCGGCTCCTTTAAACATGGGACCAGCAGGGTCAAGAGCTGCAGGACAAGGAAAACGCAGTTTGAAAGGTAAAACATCTTTGGCAATTATTTTCCTTCAGTACTCTTATAATGAAAGTGTTTAATGGCAGTTGAGAATCTTTTGTGAAGCTTACTTTGTATTTCCATTTTGAAATACCCAACTGAAACTTGAATTGTTGCCTTTACGTAAGTAGACAGTGGTTCAATACACTGGAGTTCAAGGTTTTTTATGTTTAGTACAAAGTCAAAGCAATTTTTTACCATAAAATGAGAACTTTAGCAGTATTGTTTTTCAAGGAGCCTGGTTTTCAGTTTTGGTTTCTTGGCCGTAGGTAGACCCTAAATAAAGTCTCTGTGTTGCTGCCTGTTGGGCTGCAGTTTGCCATGTTATGATTTGAGCATATTTTTTATGCTAAATGCAGTACCTGTGAGGGTTTCTGGACAATATTTGTCATTGTTTTGTGTTTTTAATTGATTTCCAATCATAAATATATACATACATTTGCATAAAGCAGCATATTTGTCCACTCCCATGTTGACAAATCTCCTTTTGGTTTGATCATATTGATTTTGCACCAGTAAATATTTAGTATTATTTTTAATAACCAGATCCAGTCAGTCTGTGTCGCCTCTGAACATTCAAACCCACACCAGCCTCTCCACTCAGACAAAAAGCCGATATAAACAAGTGAACAGTGGCGTATTGTGTTTTCTGGGGACAAGCGTCTCCACACATGCAGCTTCAGAGAGGCTCTTATCAAAGTGCCGTTGTCCTTTGAAGAGCCCGGCTCATCTTCACAAGGTCACACTGAAACACATCCACAGCCGAGAGGCTCTGTGAGAGACTTCATTGTCTGGCCGGTTGTTCTGCTGCACAATAACAGCAGCTGGCACCAAAGCTCTCCATCATGGTTTTATTATTAAGGGAGGATCATTCTTAAAACTGAAGTGGAACACAGGTGTAGCAGGGCTTCAAAACTTTGAATTGTGACATCTAAATGATTTTCTTCTTTTAAAATTTTACAAGAAACATAGTGCAGTGTTTCCAATTCAACTTCTGAGAAATTGTCAGTCCTCAGAAAAGTCCTTACATGTGACATGAAGGTGGTCTGGACTCACCTGTGATTCGTCCTATCTTCCCCTCAAACAGAGTCCCCACGAAACCAGCAACGTGCGCCCCAAGACTGATGCCGATGAAGTGGAAGGACTCTAGTTTGCATCCATGATTCTGTTGGACAAGACAGTTGCAGTCATCATTATTTCACCTGAAACAGTTTCTGTGGGAGGAACTATGAGTTAATTGTGTGCTAAACTGCGTCTTTGTTTTATTAAATGACCATCACTCCTGAACAGCGACATACTTGAAACCAATTTGTACTAGCTGTAGAACCTCTATTAGCAGTACCAGTAGTATCTTAATTATACTTGACCTGGAATGCCTTTTGGCCCAATTTTTGTTTCCATTATTCAAATATTTTGTCAGAGAAACACAAATTTATTTGGGAATATGCAACTTTTAAATACAACTTTAATTTAGGTTCTTAAAACTAGAAACAAACACAGAAGCAGTGTTCAAAATTAAGTAAAATCAGCCCAAAAGTGTTACTCTCACCTGCAGCTGGTTGATGAGGATGGAGATCTGCACCGCCACCTCCTTGTAATTCTCCACCACCAGGTTGTAGGCGAAGGAGGCTCCGTAGACCCAGTCCACCACCAGCACGTTCACATCCTGCGCCCTGAGCAGGGCTCGGGCCAGCTCCTTCACCCAGGATGGCTTACTGCCCATCACCCTACAGGGGTGGAGGGGGTGAGGGTTGGTCGGGTCAGGGATGGTGAGAGGATGCAGGAAAGGGCAGATGGAGGCAGAGAGAGGGATGGGGGAAAAGAATTTGTTGGTGGTGCATTTTTCTGTGTGCTGAGCTGTTAATTTCCCTTTAAACCAACTATCAATTATGTCTAAAAATAACAAGAAACAATAAACAAAGCTGGTGCCTCCCACATTTAAATTGTCTTCTAGGGGAAGCCTCAAAATGCCCATGGAGGAGCTGTGCATGAAAAAAGACTAGATTGTGAATATAATCAATGGATATTTTCTAATATATGCTATTTTTGTCCTGCAGCTCCTAAATTTCATTTTGTATTCGTTTGACCATTTCAAAGTCTTTGTGAGACAGAGGCATGACCTAATTCATCCTTTATCCTGTTATCTTTGGTTTGAATAAATAAAAAAAAAAATGAAAAAACAAACATGTTAAAATGTTTAAACCACTACCACGCACCCTAGATTGTAAGAAGAAAATAATAATGCAATCCACGTTACTGATTTCAAATGTAAACGAAATGACAATGTAAATGTAAATGACAATAAAATCTGAGAATTAAAGGGACTAGTAATAAAGGATAAGTGATTACATGATGGCACCCTCAGCTACAACTCTCTTGTTTGTTTGTTTACAGATTCTGTTTTTTATTTATGCATATTTTTTTCCTGCCTATATTCGGGAGTTTATGGTTATTGTTTGGGTATCACCTTTACAGTGTGTTACAAGGTGATTTTTTTCCTGATATGTCTTTTTTTTAGATTTTTTGGGGATTATTATTCAGCTGTATCTTTTGGGGGTATCAGAGTTTTAAGTAAGGGATAAGGCTCGACGAGGTGTCCATTATCAGGAATTATATTGATGTCGGGAAGGACCATAGGTCGATTGCGTCCACGAAGTTAATTAATTCCTGATTATAAACACCTCAAAGGGCATTATCCCGTTTATACCATGTTCACTTCCCAAAGAAAAAAATAGACCATTAATTGATATTTTCATGCATTTTGCAACCAAAACATAAAGTTTTGCACAAACCATACCTCCTTTTTCCTGGCAACACCTGAGGGTTTGCTAATACCTGGAACAATCATTACCATTCCATTAGGTTCCTATGCAATGGAAACGTTGTTCCCTAAATTACTCCAGTAAATAGGACGGACCAAAGCTACGACTCATAGAACCCTTTGGCTCAGCTATGAACCAGAAAGCTAACGTTATGATAGCAAGATTCAAAGTCAATAACAATGCGTACGGTTGACAAACGGTAAATATAATTTGACAGTATGTGTAAAAAGGACACTAGCTATCCAGACATGCGAATGGGATTTGAGATGATGTCTTACGTGATAGTTTAAGTTCAGAGAGGCGGTGTAAACTTCTTGCAGCTTGTTAGTTACAGTCACCACCCGGTGGTGTTCAGAGGATGAAGCACTGAAGGACTAACTTGTTGTAAAAAAAATGTTTTTGTAGCCAGCGCATTAATTTAGAACAGTGAACAGGCAGTTTCACTGGAACTACTTTTGCCAATTATCAGGAATGGACACCCTGCAGCCAATCAGAATCGAGTATTCACCCAGACCATGGTATAAAAACAATAGGCCTATAAACTTCAGGGCATACTTGATGTAGGACATACTTAGAGATCACATCTTAATTTATGTGACTGAACTTAATGCAAACACATTCACACTGTCACATCTGTAAATTATTTGACATCCTTTGCTATTATGTATTTTAGTTATTTTTGTTTAACACTTTAAAACTCAGCTAACCTGCTTCCCCAGGACTGTACAGGTGTGGTTTGATCAGACCAAATAATCCCTCTACTGTCATCAGATTCTCATACAGATGTCGCTCAATCCTGATTGGTGCATAGAAATTCACGACATCATCATTTTTTCCCAATATTTCCCACTTCAAACCAGTAAGAAGAACAAAATAATCAAAACTTTATCAGAAAGCTGAGTGGATGTAGGACCCCATCGCTCACAGTCAGAAGCTCAGTGAGAAAAAAGGGGTCTTTAAGGGTCCTCTCCTCACCTGTAACCGTGGACGATGACCTTGGTCGGGCGGGACACGTTGAAGTAGGACGGCTGGTGCTGTGTTTCAGTGAGAGACTCCTGGTTGAACATCTGAGCACAGTCCATGTTTCTCCTGGTCAGCAGCAGGTACTGAACCTGCAGCTTGACTCTCTGCTGCCGGTACTCCAGCCAGGTGGTGTTGTTGAGGTCAGCGCACTCATCATCCCTCTGCCTCTCCTCTACACCTGCTCCACGAGGAGGACATAATGTCATACTGATGATGAGAGTTGGTCTCATCTCACGCATCACACAACAGCAAACAATTAAACATGACATATTGTGTATTTGACGACGCAACAAAATGTTATGTAAAGGGATAATCTGATTCTCCTCCTATCTAATAATATACAACATTTAAACATACATAATAACATATAACCATTTAATGTCCAGCTGAATCTACAAAAGTCATCCCTTTGTGCAGTCAAAACTCATGTCAGATTGTTCCAATGTATTATTCTTTATTAGTGAATTGATTCTTAATGCTGTATTACAGTAAGTACTCATGCAGAACACAGGTTCATAATAGGGGTGTCGCGATATACCGGTATTGACGATAACCGCAATATTTAAAAATAAAATGTTTATATTATGTTAATAATACATATATGATAATATGGTGTAAATAATCCAGCTCCTCTTAAATCATTTTATATATACAGTTATGGTTACAGACTCTCTCTCCACCTCCCTACACTCGTATTTTGAGTGTAATTTATTTGCCAAAAAAAAAGCGACAAAACAAACAATAAACAAAGTTAAAGTTTTCTTCAAGTTTTCTATAGGTTAGATATCGTGATAATATCGTTATCGTGAATTCTCTTGACGATCATCATGTAGTGAAAATCGGATATTGTGACAGCCCTAGTTCATAACAATCCCTTTCTTTGCATATATATTTGGAACTTTTGAGAGAAAGAAAGTCTCCATCATGAGCTTCTTCACTTACCCACCACCAGAGATGCGATGCAGACTGTCAGGACACAAAGGAGGATTGGTTTATGTTCCCGAGGCATTTTCTGTTGAAACACAGAGGTGAATGTGGAGCTTTAGTTGGTGCTTAACGGTGCTCAGCTGCTCCGTTTAGCCCAGATTGGTGGATGCAGATCAGCTTTGAGAAAATCCCGGCTCGGTGCAGTGTTGTAACTCTGGAACGACTACTCAGACTTTAACTGGCATGAAGCAGAGCAGGAATCCACATAAAACTTTCTGTTTCTGTTCTTGCTTCTTGAAACAGGAACGTCCTTTTACCCAGTCATCCAATTTGTCAGTGTCCCAGACTGGGTTTGTCCTGGAACCACAAGTGGTTGGAGCTCTTTCCCTGGCAGTGAAGCCATGACCTCATTGATGTTCAATGGCTGTTTGTTTGAAATGCTGGACTCTGGCCTGCTGCCTACTGGTTTGTGTGTCTGTGGGTTGTGTGTGGGTAGTTGTGTGTTGTGTCTGAGAGAAATCAATCATTAGC
Organism: Sebastolobus alascanus; assembly: GCA_916701645.2. Lineage (NCBI taxonomy): Eukaryota > Metazoa > Chordata > Actinopteri > Perciformes > Sebastidae > Sebastolobus > Sebastolobus alascanus. The sequence continues at coordinate 1,345,324 of CAKAOJ020000206.1, read as the reverse complement.
TGATTGATTGTTCCACTTTCAATGCTCTTTTACGTAATCAATGCTCTTTGTAAATATGCTGAGGGGAATTCTAGTGCTTTCTCCAGTTAAACCAGTTCCCTGTTTACTGTTTTCTTACTGAATTATCATTATGGACAGGGCCGGCTTAAGGCCCTCTAAAAAATAATAATAATGATAATAATTTTTTTTTAAATGCTGGTGGCCACCCATCCTCATTTTCTGCATTGACGTAACGCATGAACAAATGTATAAAATGAAATAAAAAATAAAAAAAATAATAAAAAATAAAAAAATAAATACACTTTTCACCCCAGAAACTTTCTTTCTCACTCTTTTTCTGCCCGGCCGCACTTATTTGTTAATAAAAGTGTAAATTGTAGAGAAACTGACTGAACACTTTTAAGCCAACAATATCAGGGACCAATTGTTTATTTATGAAAATAACTAAGGCACCAACAGGGCTATATACTGTATACACAGCAGCAGCCCCAGGTAAGCAGCCGGGTTACCGCAAGCCAAAGTATCATGGGAGAAAAAGTAAAAAAAAAAAAGAAAAGAAAAGTAAAACAGAATTACAGTATAGTTTTAAAAAAGAAATCCATTTGACCAATTTTTTATTGATATTAAAATAAATACAGTTATTTATGAAAATAACTAAGGCACCAGTCCACAGACTGTTGACCTTCAAATCATTGTTGTAAATACATAGTAGGTTTGACTGGCTCTTGCCTCTAGTTTTAAGGTAGTAATTACGCAACAAGAATGTGAACAGTATGTATTCCTTTCCAAGGAAAATGGGTCAAGGGAAAGTTTTGCAGTTGGCGTTTTTTTGTCTTAATCACAGTGATTGAGAGCTTTATTTTACAGTGGAAACCTCTTCTAGTGATCACGTCTGTCCGGGTCAAATTGATATAAACGGATGATAATTATAACCATTTTTCCTTTATTTATTTATATTATTAGTATTATTATTATTATATTTGTCCGTTCTGGGCTACTGTAGAAACATGGAGGAGCAACATAGCGGATCCATGAAGAGGACCTGCTCCCTTTGTAGATATGAAGGACTCATTCTAAGCTAATGAAAACACAACAATTCTTATTATCAGGTGATTATACACTAAAGAAGTTATGAATATTACATAGTTATGAATATTATATTCCATTTCTGCTAATCAATCCCCCGAAATGTTCCTGTAAATAAATTGATGAGTGCACAGTAATTAAATATAAGTATAAATGAAAATGTACAATGAGTGAGAATTTTTTTTATCTCAATGCTTTAATAGCATACACAACAAATTGCTTTACAGTACAGGAACAACAGCTGATACTGACATGAGTCAAAGCAAGATCTAAACTTTTGTTATTATGCTTTTAGTTCAACCATCCTTTCCCTCACAGGGTTAAGTCAACGCTGTACTGTCTACCTTATAACATCTCCTTGAGGTTGAGGTTATTATCTGAAAAGCCAAAAGTGAATGAAGAAACAATGAGTGAATGCAGCTTATCCTCATATCTGTAGGAATATATGACTTTGGTGACTCCTAGTGGTAAACAAAACAAACAAAAACCTGTGTTAAACTTATTAGAATAATTAGAAACATGCCAGAACAACATAAGAATATTAAATGGTGACGATCTCTGTGTAAAAACTTTTGTTTTTACAGTCAGGAAAAAAACCACACAAACTGATAATGAATAAACATACTTATTGTATAATACTAACAGCTTTTCATGAATTACTTGGCTCTTATTCTCTCCCTCTCCTTCGGCAGCTCTGACGCCAGCCATTCGACGGTGCGTTTGCGTGCTTCCTCCCAGGTGTATCTGGGGGCGTATCCCAGGTCCCTCTTAGCCTTCTGATAGGAGAAGCTGAACGACGTGTTCAACATGGTGACGAGCTGCCGGTTCAGCGGCGGGACGATGCGTACGAAGGGTCGCGCCATCATGCACAGTATCTCCATTATATAGCAGACCATGTAGAGCATCAGGAGCGGGTACATGAGCTTCTCCTGGATGCTGAAGCCCAGAGGTGACATCACGATGTGGTTGAAGTCTGAATAGCTCACATGTGGCGTGTCATCAGAAACGAAGTAAAACTTTCCTCCGATGGCGTTTCTTTTTTGTGGATCTGTGAGGCTGCGGGCTGCTTGGAGGTGGGCCATGGCCACGTTGCCCACATACACAGGATTCACCAGGGCATCTGGTTGAGACATGCGATACAGAACGTCTTTATTTCGTATCCCGTCGCCCATGTGGCCCACCAGGAAGCGGCACCCCTCCCCGTAGATGTACATACACCTCAGGGCGCATGTGGCCAGGCGGCCTCCGTTATGGACCACCTCGCCGTGGGCCTGCAGCGTTCTCTGCTCAGCCTCCTTTTTGGTCTTGCTGTAGGCAAACTTGAGAGCACATTTGTACACGGTGTCCTCGTTGCCGTTGATTATGGGTTCACCTCTAGCGTTTGGTCCCATCACCTCAATGGTGCTGGTGTAGATGAAGGACACCACGTTCTCTTGGATACAAGCCTCCAGAAGCAGCTGTGTACCTGCAAAGCATAATGAAGTTAAACAAGATCTTAATCACTGATCTAGAGGAGGGCAAACCTTTCTTATTTGTCTTACCTTTGACATTGACCCCGTATATCTCGCTGTACTCCACTGAGTCATTAACATCAATGATGGACGCGATGTGGAACACGATCGTCGCTCCTCGACAACTTTTTCTCAGGTAATCACCGTCTCTGATGTCCCCCTCGAAAACACTCAACTTTGTGTCGCCTCTACAGTCTGACACACAGGAAATCAACAAGAAACTCTCATTAGCTTGAGCCCTTTTCTCATGTTTGTCCTATGGGGCAAATACATGCTATTCTCCTGGTTTCCACTAGGGGCATCGCTGCTGTATTATGGAGCACTGCAGAGTTAGATCAAAATTCTCCCTAGCATTTAGTATACAGAAAATAATATATACTGTATATATATATATCTATATATATATTCTATATATTTCATAAAAAACAACAGTGGTATTATGTAAACAAACTGGCATTTAAAGTCTTGAAAGTCTGAAAATGAATGAATATTCAGTAGTTATGATCAGGACTGAAGTTGGTTAAAAGATTTAACTCAGTGAAAGTAGAAAATAACATTAATATATATACACATAACATAACGCATTGTCATAAAAATGCAAAATCAATTATGTTGCTAATCATTGACATATCACAGACTGTGAAAGAATAAAAAATAATTTCCCCCTAGCATTTAGTATACAGAAATAACAAGATGTATGTGTTTTTTTTCTTCAAAACAACAGTGGCCTTGTCTTAAATTAGGACTATATCTTTAACGCAATCGATCTTTTGGAAGTTTAAGCTGACTCATAAACCTAGAGGGAGGATACTGGTATCATATGAAACTAGAAAACCAAATGAATCTATTGGTACAAACCATGTCATACTAGCTCGGCGTGAAGGAGGTTAAATAACGCTCAAAACTTATGCTAAATTTGGGGACGAAAAGCTGGCATGGCCATTTTCAAATGGATTCTATGGGTACCCACGAGTCTCCCCTTTACAGACAGTAAAGACTGTAGGCCAGATAGTTGAGGGTAAGATAGGCCAATAAGCAATTGTTTTTACATTATTAATCTATAATTGCTGCCTAATTTAGCTCATGAAAAAGAGGTTATAAATCTCAGTTAGCCTTCCCAGATTAAAATAAGTTTAAATAAAGATAAAACAAATCAATACTGGTATTACAAAGTGTTGTAGCATTCAATGTTATCAGCATTGTTAGTTTTCACTACAGCCTCATAATATTAAGAGTAAATACTACATATTTATACTTTCAATGATTTTATGTGTGAAATGGATGTATACAGTATTTTGTGAGTGCTGCAGAGAAAATAAAAAGATGAATAGCTCGTAGATGGACAGATTTTACCCTCCAGAGTCTGTAGAAGTTGTGGCTGTACTTGTTTGTCCAGCAGTCGAATCTCAGCCATCTCCTCCTCCTCCAGCAGCAGCCTCACCAGCCTCTTTCCCAGGAATCCACCGGCTCCCGTCACCACACACACTTCACCTCTCAGAGACATCGCAGGTCAATTCTCTGTTTTTATGAGGACAAAAAAACTTCTCTTCCAGTGGATCTATTGAAGATGTTTCTCAAAAGAAAAAGCTCTGAAATAAAGAAAAAACCTTTGTGTTGGTGGATGTTTCGGGTTGTGTTGGTGGGAGAAAGACAACACCTTCTGCCCTCCCAGCCTCAGCCCTTTCACTATTTGTAAACCCAGAAACTCAACCAGAAAAAAAGCAAATTATTTGCTTCAAGGCAGTGTGAAAAAGGGGAAGGGCTCGGCTACTTCAGGGAGGAATGTGATGCTTGTTGGAGCCAGACTAAATTGGGGGCTGGAACTTTTTATACGCCAAGGACAGTTGTTGTAATCTTTTATTTAAGTTGGAATATCTCTGCATGTGATTAAGAGAAAAACAAGACTATCTCTGCAAGTGACAAAGAGAAAAACATGAGGGTTGATGGGTCTTTTTTGAAGATTTTGCCTTCTACTTTTACTAAATGAATGATTCGCAAAAATGAAATAACTGATGGAAGAAGGGCTGAGATGTTTTAACCCTCTGAGACCCACAATAGACCTGTTTTTGTCTTTTTTAGGGGGGTACAGGGGGTCCTTAGGGGGGAGACAGCAGGTCAACAGTAGATGTCACATAGAAGTGGTGTACATCATCTGAAAGCTGGAAACCTGAAGATGAATTTGAGATGCAGCTCAGCACTGTGTGTCAAGATGTTCTAGTCATAATCAGAAATAAACATGAATGAATGAATTGATTAATTATTTAAAATAAATTGTGAAAGTGTATAAGGGTTTAGAATATTATGATAGAAGTATATGATGGTCATCCCCATGCTCTATTATGTCTCACAAGTTGTTGCAGCATTTTTTGGGTCTTCAGTTTTATGCAACATTGCTGATTCCTTTGTGTATTTTAAACCTTTGTCTTCAAAGTGCCCTACCACAGCAGAAGACAAAAAGAGATATTTGCTTTACAAGCACAGACCATTGTTGCTGCTTTGTTTAGAAACTCAGAGGAACAGTTTAACGAGGTTCCTGTAAAAGGAAAGATGAGTAGATCAGATCTTTACTCCAGTTTAATTAAATACTTTCCACTCCCGATGAAGGTACAAGGCTGGATCAGCCAAATAAAACAAGATTTGACATTTCAAGGTGACATCTGTCAGCCAGATGGCCAAATATGTTTTCCCTCACAGTGTGATGGATTATAGCTGGCCATGGTTTGCTCAGTAAATGGTACACTGGGTCATGTGGCTGTGTGGTGGAAACTCCGAGTGCTGCAGGGTTTTTACCCTCTCTAACCAGGATTATCATGTTCCTAAACATCCACAATAACAGTTTGAAGCAGGAGCCTTCAGTCTCATGATGTTGAGCTTCTTTTCAAGTTATTTTTCATGTAGATCATTTGCTATATTTGAATTTAGTGTGAAATGGAGAACAATTAAATTAGGTCATGTCCCACATATACTGTAAAATATAAAGTACTGTTCTGGGCATCATCTCTATGTGTAGTAGCTGTCTGCCTTTCAGTATTAGTCCTTGGCGTAGCAGTCGACATCACAGCTGACTGTTGTCTTATCTGGAAGGTGAAGGATGAAGTCTCAAGGGTAGTTTCATCGTCATCAGATGCACCAAAGAGTCTCGGTGTGTTCATGTGTGTGTTAAAGGGGACATATCATGAAAAACTCTCTTTTTCAGTATCTTGAGTGCCTACCAGCCCACAACCTGTGAAATAAGACAACCCCCTCAGCTTTTTGTGGGCTGCCGATCAGAAAACATGTGATTCAACAAGCCATTCAGATTTGGCTCCCCTTCCTATGTCACATGCAGGAACATTAGAATCAAATTGATAAGAAGTGAAAGTCAATAGTTCGTTCCATTGCAACATCAGCGCCCAGCTGCAGAGCTGCGCTTCCGCCATTTTGGACTGAAAGCGACTATCGGACGCCAGTAAAACGTCCGCCTGAAAAAGTGCTGTACAAAAGTAAAATAAAAGAAGAAAAATATTTAAATGAGGCCTAAATGAGTGATTCTACTGGGAAGTTGATTTACCTCAAAAAATATACATCCATGGCTACGGACCCATTGGTGTCCAAAATGGCGGCAGCTCTACCACAGCACAATCTAGCAGCTGTTAAGTTATAAATAATGTGTTTTTTTGTGTCTGTTTATGTTCTGGTAGAAACGTAAAATACAAGTATGAACCTGGAAATGAGCATAATATGTCCCCTTTAATATGCAAAGTTTGGCCTTCGCTGATGGTGAATAATATGATTCTTAGTGTGACATGAAGATCATAATCAACAGTTTATTTTTTAAAACACTACATATAAATATACAAAACATAAACGTTTATCAATTTTTGTACATTTCTGTTGGGTCTGTGCTCTAATCGGCTCGGTTTTATTTTGAAAAATGTGGCTTCCTGTGCTAGTTACATGCTTAATTAACAGACGGAATTTCCAATTCACGTTCTAATTCGTAATAAAGACATGTTGTCTTTGTCTACTGTAATCTTATGACTTGATTCCTCATCTGATTGTGCGTCATCGCAGACGACAGTCACAAAGACGGTTCTTGTTAGCAGGATAAGGTCATGGTTGTTTTTGATATTATTAGAGAGTGATGAAAAGATAAAAAAAATGCCAGCTTTATCCTTTAGTCACACTGTGTTAAGCCTACACCAAAAACCCCTTCCATTTATTTCAGAGGTCAATCTGATCGCTTTCAATCTCTCGAATCACATCTCAGATGCATGTGATATCTGGATTCTGGCACCCAACAACACAGCAAGATGACATTTTAGATGTGTAACTTTAGCCCACCGCTAGTGTTAGCCTCCAGTCTTTCCCTTGTTTTGCCTCAAGCTAACACCGTGAACTCATCATGACGTCGACACAAAAAGGATCTATAGATCGATGTCCAGCCAATTTGAGAGGGAGGGTGGGTTTGACCTTTCATGAAAGATGTGTGGTTTCCTTTTACATACTGAAACTGCGGAGAGAAAGAACACAAGCAGAGCAGGACGGATGCTGCATGGCTGACACTAAATGCAAGGACAGGAAATGGTACTAAAGATGGTAAAGTGTGATAGAGACATGTTGAATGCTAATGTTAGATAGCTAGCCACGCTTGCAACAGCTTGTGTTTGCAGCCCACACTGTTTCCTGTTTTGCCGCAGCATGCAGGTAAATTTCGTCTTGCCAGTTCCGGTCTGACAGAGTCGGAAACCCCCCATCAGCTCTTAGCTGTGGGCAGCGGACACTCCTGTATCTGAGCCTCGTCCACCGACCCCTCCGGCAGATGAACCGTCATCGTGCAGGCGCGAATCCCCCCCAGAGGCTCCAGCACGTTGAACACCCTGTCCCACACGTCCTGCTCTGGATCGTACCGCTGCACAATGTCCACCATGCACCTGCTGTTCCAGGAATACCCTCCCACCACGTAGATCTGCCCGTTGAACACCGTCACGCCGACGTCGCTCTGGCCCCGCGACATTGGCGCCACCACCGTCCACTGGTCCGTCTCCGGGCTGTAGTACTCGCAGCCCAGGACGTCGTCGTAGTCGCTGCTGCCTCGGAAGTGATTCCCGCCCATGACGTAGAGTCGGTCTCCCACGGTGCACATGCAGTGGAGGCCGCGGAGCTCCATCATGTCGGCGCGGCGACTCCACGTGTCGGCGGCGGGGTCGTAACACCAGAGCTCCTTCTGGAACGTGTCACGGGTGATGCCACCTGTGTGACAAAAGAGAATACAATGGACACCACTGATGAAAGTAATGAGACGACAGAACGCAGAAAAACTTTGTTCTCACGGAGATGAGTGAATATGAGTGTATGTGGGAGAGTCTGTGGTACTTTTCTGTGGCCGGAGATTTAAAACAGACGTGACCAACACACTTCCTTTCACACACAAAGACGACCTTTAAAAACAGTCACAGTCGCACAGCACATTATGTATATACCTTCGTATAGATGTGCAAAAATGTACTTTTAAATCTAGGTCTCAACTCAAAAACTGTCTGGTGGACGTGACGTAAATACAGCATGTGTTGTGTATTCCGGTAACCACCATCAACACATTACAGCTTCAGAGAGTTGTGGGTTTTAAATTTGTTGCGAAGTACTGGGACCCACTTCAACCACAGGTCTCGTTGTGTTTCCTGCTTCTCAGTCGTACGTGTGAAGCTTATGTTTCTGCTCACAGCGAGAGTTTCCCGTCCAAGGTTGCTAAGAAACCTATTACCTGACATCAGAGAGTCTGCTGCTAAACAGGAAGTGGTTTCAAATCGACCAGCCACACACGCTTTGTCAATAATTCATCTCGTCAAAATAGAGCCTTTTGTCGCTAGATAAGGGGGGGGGGGGTTGTCTTTTGGGATTGACTCGCTTTTAGAGCCTCAAGTGGCCATTTGAGGAACTGCATTTTTTGGCACTTCCACGTTGGCTTCATTTCTCAGCACCGGAGGTTGGTGCTTGACTGTGACAGGTATCCACCCAAATACTGCAAATACTGTATATAACACTGTATTTTGCAACAGGGTTCACTGGATGACAGGTGAATGTTTATTCCTACCTTGACTGACCTGATTGCATCATTTCAAAACTGTCCTCAGCAGTTTAAAATGACCTTTGCGTAGGTTTCATCGATTGTATGAATAATGACTGTCCTCTCTCAGTAGCAAAGGGAGACGTTGCGTGACTTTGTTAGGCAGCTGTGAAAACCCTCAGAGAGGAAGTTAGATGCTCGAGTGTACAAAGCATGTGTTGTCAACACTGCAGACTGTGAAGGTTGCGTCCCCCTATGAGCAGTCAATGTTGGTTTCTTTTTACCATGAAGGCGAGCAACCATGATCTTTCCCTAACCACGTAGTTCTTAGTAAACTAAACCAGACTTTAACCACAGAGGTAGCAGAACAGAAAATGGTTGTATGAGTCATTTCTGAAACTATCATAGGGGTTGTTCAGAAAGACACTGACTTCTTGTTTAGGTATGAGGACGTTCAATGATCCATTTAAGATTAAGTTTTGTGTCTGTCTTATTAAATGAAAAGCATTTGTGCATTTTCACTTTGCAAAATTTACTTTGAACCACTGAAATATTATGATTTAATCTCATATCTTATTAGCACTTTATCACTGTATCATTAAAACAGAAGTAAACGCAAGTGCCACAGTTTGAGCTGCTGTGTTGTTGAACAGTGTTGTTAACTCACCTGAGATGTACATGAGGTCCCCGTGAACTGTTCCAGCGTGTCCGTAGTGAGGCTCCACCATGTTGGCCACAAATGTCCACTCATTTTTCTTCAGGTTGTAGCACTCCACCGTGTCTGATCGAAGAGACGGAGAGATGTTTGTGGAAAAGCAGACTTTTATTTAAAGCTACTACAAGGAGCTTTCATTTTGTGTTGATTTTGGCGGTCCCTGTGGCCAAAAGCGGTAGTGTTTCCGAGCACCAGAGTCCCTTTAGAAAACCTCCAATTGTAGTGCAGCAGGATCTGACAGTGTTCCCCGTAACACTCTATATTGGACTTACTGTACATTAATCAGGTGATCAGAAACATGACTCCAAGCGGTAGTAGAAGTACTGACAGTAGTAGTAGAAATACTGACAGCAGTAGTAGAACAAGAATCAGCAGCAGCTCACCAATCTCTCCCGAGGCGTTTCGTCCTCCGACTGCAAACAGTTTCCCCTTCAGAGCGCTCAGGTGGAAGAACGTCCTCTTCTCGTTGAGGGAAGCAATCTGAAGCCACTTGTCGAAGCGCGGGTCGTAGCGGTAGGCGCTGTCTATGGCCGTCTTACCCTTGGTGTCATAAGTGCTCTGACCTGAGACGTCAAGAAGAATCAGAGTTAGGAGGATAAATTATAACCTGTGAGAAAAGCATTCATTCATATGCTTCTTATTTCTTAAATCTCTGTCATACTTTGAGTCTTGATGATGCATAATGTACCATGATTTCACCTCCAACTAACTCATAAATTAAAATCATGCAAGTCTTGGTCCACAGTTCCTATTCACCAAGAGAACTAAGGCTTGTCTTGGTTATGTTTCTGTGCAATCATGGAGAACATACTTCTATCCTGTTTGCATGGACCACGATTGACATTTTAGCTTCCTCTATTTGGTGTATATGTGTTAAATACCCATGTTAAATGAACACTGCTTGAAGTGATTATCGACTGCTTGAAGTGTAGGTGTTCTGACCTCCAACAATGAAGAGGAAGCCGCCTAGAAGAGCCACGCCATGCTGGTAACGCGGCACCTCCATGGGCTTCAGGGCCCTCCAGTGACTGGTCTTTTCATCGTACAGCCTCAGCTCCCGGCTCACCACCAGCTGCTGTCGCATCACACCGCCCAGCGCCAGGATGTGGGTGTCGTCTGAGCGTATTTGCGTCTGCTCGGTCTGCAGCGCTGGCTGCATGAAGGGCATCATCTGGTAGTTGCTGGCCTCCAGCAGGAGGTTCACGCAGGCCGTCTCAGAGCGCATCATGGAGTCTCCTCCCTCCTCATCCTCCTGGGAGATCTGGATCAGCTCGCTGGGGCTCATCAGCGGGAAGCGAATGTGGCGCATCAAGGCGTAGACAGAGGAGCGGCGGCTGGGGGATTCGTGGCTCAGCCATCCTCTGGCGATGTGGTAGAGCTCCATCTCAGAGAAACCCTTCAGGGTGTTGTTGGACAGAGCGTTGGCCATGCTGGTTTCAGAGAGCTGGAGATGGCGGCCGCTCTCCACCAACGCTGAGAGGTTCTGGCTCACAAACTCACCTGGTTTCATACAACAAAGAGGATCAACACTGATTTTCATCATCCTCCAGTTTATTTTAGTTTATTGGACCAAAATGATGTCTAATCTTTACTTTTCTTCCTGTGTGTTTTTGATATAAATAATGGACCGACTGGTTTTAGGGATTGCTGAGGATCTGAAGAGTTGAACAACTCCAATACAGAAGCTCTATGCTAATCACACCCTCCACCTCATCTACTTATTAATACAGTTGTAAAGGTGTGTATGTAGGATTTGGCGACATCTAGTGGTGTGGTTGCAGATTGCAACCAGCTGAGTAACCCTCTGCTCCCTCCTCCCTTTACAAGATACCGTTGGAGGAGCAACATGGCAGACTCCGTGAAGAGGACCCGCTCCCTATGTAGATATAAACGGCTCATTCTAAAGTAACGAAAACACAATGATTCTTAGTTTAAGGTTATCATTAACTAATGAAAACATTGTTATGAATATTATATTCCATTTCTGCTAATGGATCCCCCTAAATCCTACACACTGTTCCTTTAAGAAAGATTGTACTTTTGTTACTGTGCTCTTGGATCAGTTTCATGAACACTCACCTATATTGAGCTGAACGTCCCCCAGAAGCAGATCTGTGGCGATGCGCTCCACCTCCACACAGTTATCAATAGTGATCTGCATCCAAGAACAACACAGAAAGGGAATAAATGAAATTCATGTGATTAGAAGATAAAATTATCAACTTTGCACTGTCTTACTTTACTCATAAATATCTTTTATTCTGTACTGTATAACTGGTGCTGAGAGAGAGGACGTTAAAGGACAGTGAAGTACTCTCTGATCTGATCTGGCAGCTTAATGAGCTAGACCTCTAAATGTAGATGAAGCTGAATTTATGCAACATGGTGGATTCTCTCACCTCACTGCTCAGAAGCTGATTACAGAAGCTCAGGACCGGCATGACCTGCAAGAAGTTTGCAGCCTCCAGCGTGTCCTGGAGATTACCCATGTCCAGGCTGACTTTGGATGTGTAAATGAAGTCGATAATGTTCTTTAAACCCGACTTAGTGACCCCATGCAGCTTGATCTCTCTCATCTCCTGCTCCCTCATGCCTCCTGAACAAGGACAAAGACACAAGGACGAGGTGAATCCATCGTTTCAGAGGATTTGTCTTGAGCTGGCATGATGTGCACAGTTAGCAAGATACAAAGACAACGCTGACACAGTCACATATTATACAGGGCGAGGATAATAAAAGGACTGTAGTTAATTATGTTGTCAAATATCTTCTGAGAAGCTGCAACTGAAAGGAAGTTTAATGCAGAAGTGAGTCAAGTTCTTCCTCTTTTCTTTTACTATTTGTAGATGTTTATCTAAGAGTGAAAGTGTGAGTAGTGGCACCCTGAAAACAATACATATGTTGGCACTTTATATTTACCTTTATATGCACTTGTCATTGACTATATTTCACCATGTCTTGAACCCAAAAGTTTGCTATATTGTCTGTTTTCAACCTGATAAACCAGGACATCTCACCTGTGAACATGGCCTTGAAATAGTCGCTGGATGAAGCCATGATGACTCTGTGCACGGGGAAAGTGTCTTTGCTGTCTCCTGGAACCAAGACGACATCACAGAGAGTCTCATCTGCACGAAAAGCATCAAAGCCCTGCAGGAAAAACAATACAGTAAAATCAGTAAATCACTATCATAATAATGTTAAGACATTTCTGAGAGGATTGGTGGCTTCTGCTAGATTCTTCTCTGCCTCTTTATTGTGTTAAAGGAATACTTCACCCACAAAATGACCATCTGTATATCAGTTACTCACCCAGTGTTGGCTTGAATTATTGAAGAAAATTTATATTTCTCTCATGCCTCCACAGTGTACGGAGAATCAAAAAACAGAGAAAAGACTTGATGAATTGAAGTAAATGAGGGCCGTATTTAACCCTCTGAGAACCGCGATCCCGACCGGCTATACTGTCTTTCAGAGGCTGTAGCAGATTCAGTTTCAGAGCTAGAGTGAAGCTACAGATATCATATGAAACTAGAAAGGGAATCCAGTGGTACCAACCATGTTATGTTAGCTTGTCAGGAAGGAGGTTAAATAACGCTCCAAAGTTGGGCTAAATTTTGGCGAGGAAAAACTGTCATTGCCATTTTCAAAGGGGTCCCTTGACCTCTGACCTCAAGATATGTGAATGAAAATGGTTTCTATGGGTACCCACGAGTCTCCCCTTTACAGACATGCCCACTTTATGATAATCACATGCAGTTTTTTTAATGCAGTATAAATGTGTTATTTTCTCCTATTCTAAAATGGTGTATTTGAATATTTCTGCATACTGGGGTCTCATTAAAAATAAATATAAAATGAATAAAATATTAATGCAAAATGAATAAATGAAAAATAAATTCAAAAATAAATAAATACATTTAAATCAATAAAAATAAATGAATGATTAAATGTAAGGTAAAATTAAATAGAAGAGTGAATAAATAAGTAAATTAATACAAAGATAAATGTATAAAGAAGCAAATTAAAACAGAAATATCAATTTATGTCACATTTTATCAATTAATTAATGGCAACATTTATTATTTTTATAATATTTCTGCTACTTTTAATGACATATTTATTTATTTATTGAATCATTTATTTATTTAATTTTTTTTTATTTTGGCAGGTTCCGCCCTCCATACATTTTTTAGAGAAAGAAATTGACTATTTAGGGAAATAAATAGACTAGAGTCAAGTTAATTATGGTTCCAAAATGATGAATTGATGTAAAAGCTAATAGGCAAGATGGCCAGTGTTGCATATTGATGATTAGGGTAACGGAGCACCTCACACCAATAAATAATGTAGAGAAATAAGTTGTTGTTAATAAGTGATAAATATGTACCTGCAACACAGCTGCTCCATGCTCAGTGCTGCTGAACACCTTGGTCAGCGGCCGAGGGGGAAGTTTGGGCTTTGTGGATTTGTCTGGGCGTTTAGGTGGCATCTCCACGGGAGGGGGGAGAGGAGCAGGAGCTGGAGCTGGAGCCGGAGCTGGAGGAGGAAGAGCTGGTGGAGAAGGCCCGTCATCTATCAAACCCAAATAGAGAACAGATATTTGAGAGATGAGGAAAGTTGTGATGCTGTTGTTGCTGCAGATGCATGGAACTGCTATCTAGTGCTTTCAAATAAATGTAGTGGAGTAAAAAGTACTATAATTCCCTCTCCCTTGTAAATTTTAAGTACAGTGCTTGAAAAATTTGTATACAATAGAAATGTAAGGTATAGAGGAGCCAGTAAGCACACAGACCTTGTTGAACATGTCTGTCAGACGAAGCAGGAAGTCTCTCGGGCTGAGCTGGAGGTCTCGGAGGATCCCTGGACTGATGTCTGCTGCTCAGACGGGAAAATCTGCGGCTCAGCCTCCCCGGCCCGCTGTCATCGCCACTTCCTCTGCAGACGAGTAGGAAGAGGAAGTGAGGATGCTTTACGTCGTCATTTTATATCTCCAACACTAGATTCTCCTTGCAGTGCAATCTGACTTTTTTCAGAGCATGATGATGCTGAGCCTGCATCCATAACACCTTCATGGATTTATATTGCAAATCTATTATGTATGTAATGCAAATGAGGGTAAAACTAGGACACCAGTAAGCTTTTGTTTGTCTCTCAGCACTTCCTCTTAGGTTGCGTACAAATACCACTTCCTTCGGTTAACTTGGCAGACTCTAACTACTCACTTGGCCCAACGCCTAACTTTAAACATCTCTAATGTGAAGCAATTCATTCATGGAGTTTCCTGGCTGTAAGAAGCCCTGCAGCTCACAAAAGTCCATTTTCTGTTTTGTATTGAGTGTCCTGTGATCTGAGAAGGAGGAACCAGTTGACCACTTCCCCTCTTTAAACTGTTTCCTGCCAAGCTACCCACATACAGTGAGTAAAATGGTAAAATAAGGTAAGTACTCTGATTAGACAAAAAATACAACTATCAAATGCACATTCTGTAAAACAACGGGCAGAAAGGTGTTTAAATGTTTTATTTTTAAAATTCAGAGAAAAAAAAAACGGTAGATAATTTTCTCTTATTTTGACAGGACAACACTGTACATCTTTCTAAATATTTTTCTTTAAGATTTTCAACTATGTTTAAACACAATTTAAAGTTTAAGCAGTTATTAATTGCTTTATTATACATTTTTAAAATATTTTATTTTACTTGTATTATATTTTTTATATAAATGTTTAAATTTTGTTATTATTCTATAAGTATGCAGGAATCTAAATGCTTAAATATTTAGGTGAAGATATTTTTTTTTTATTTTATTTTTAATTCAGGGGTAAAAGGTAGATCATTTTCTCTTATTTTGAGAGGACACCACTGGAAAAAAAAACTAAATCTTTCTAAATTCTTTTCTTTATGCTTTTCATCTATGTTTATATACAATCTAAAGTCTAATTAGTAATTAATTGCTTTATTATATATTTTTTATATATTTCTAAAATATTTTCTTTTTAAATTATTTTTATTTTACTTCTATTTTGTTTAAATATTTATATTTTTTCAAAATGTTTTATTTTTTAAATATTATTCTATAAGTTTGCAGGACTCCAAATACTTAAATATTTAGGTAAAGATATCTTTTTAATTTTTATATAATATAATATTTCATAAACCCATCATGTGTTCTTGTCACTCAGAGCATTATTGATTGAACTCTGAGCTCTTCCAATATTTTACTATTTCTTATTGTCTTATTTGTAATTCATGTTGATTGTGGTGAAGCCAAAGACAATTCCCCACATTGTGGACAATAAAGATTCTATCTAAGTAACATTAAACATATTGTACAGAAGTAGGGATCAAAACTGGTGCTGGAAAATGATTGTAGGCAGAAACTAAAGTAGAAAATCCAACACTTTTATCTTCTGTGATGTTGTTTCAAACATCAAGACTCATCTCCAGTGAGTGATAAATCCCTTAAATAAAATGTATAATTATATATTATAAAAGGATGTTTAAATATGGCAAAAAATGTGAAAAATCAAGAGGAGAAATGTTGAAACATTGAAGCCCAAAAAAGCCATCTTACCCCATTTGATTGGCCTCTTGTGGTTGAAGACGTTGGTTGTTACGCTGGTGAGACTTCCTGCATGGAGACAAATTAAAAGTTTCAGTGGCAGAAATTAATTTTAGGAGCTACACAGGATTGTTTGGTCGTAGAGAGTGTGATGTTTTGACTCAAGAAGAAGACATTAACAGGAAAAGTTCATCCACGATAATGCAAATATATCACTTCTTCTCTAAGACGAGTCTTAGTTTAGTGTTTGACGTGGCCTTGCTTGTTGGAAGACAGTGTCAGACCTATCTCTGCCAAACAGCATTTCCGTCTTATGTTTGCCAAATGTTGTGGACAGTGACAACTCATTTTCTACATCCTCTGGTGTGTTTATCTTTAGATGAAATCAGCCATGTCAGAGGCTGTGTGCTCCATAACCTGTTAAGCCCTTTCCCTTGCAAAAAACATCTAAAATAACTACCCAGAATGAATCAGGACTAGCTCCTCAACCATAAGGCTTATATACAGCCTCTTTTGAAAAGTAAGAAACTAAGGAATATGTATAAATTGTAAGTAAACTAAACTATATTAACATGGATATTACAATGGAGATGCAATAAAGGAAAAAATAAGATTTCCAAAGAAATTCTTAGTCGACTAATGGAGCCTTCAAGTGAAACTCGTGAGCTATTGTTTAAAACTTGGGAAGTCATGTACACGATATGCTTAGCGTTCAAATTAGGTTAAGTCGTGAGAACACCGCTGCTAAGCAACGGCAATATTAACGTTACTGTCGGCGTCTAGAAGCCACAGAGGCTAACGTTTTAGCAAGCTAGCGAGCAGGTAACATAATGCGGTAAATACAAAGACATAATGACAGAGGAAACAGATGAGGCCGTTGGGAATATCAACATTTTCCTCAGACCTATTATAAAATTATGAAGAAAAACAATATACGACTAAAATTACAATATATTAACTTATCATGCACCGAAAAATTAACTTCCATGGCCTCCGCCATTTCAGACAACGTCAACAAACAAGTCACAACTCGTTAACTCTGAGCTTTCAGAAACTTTCCACTTGGTTGGTTGTGAATACCACAAGAGGGGGGCGTTCATATGGACCCTTCTCCTGAACACGGTAAACACGACCCCATTTGAAGGCAGCATAACACTCAACATACAAAAGCACCACTTTAAATCTGTGTTTACCAGAGATGTGCTCATAGGTTTCTTCTAAATAAGTCAGTCAGCATAAAAATGCACAAAAAACGACTAATCAACCAAAGAAATCTTAGACAACTAAGACCAAAATGACCGATTAGTCAACTAATTGACTAAGAGGGGTCAGCCCTATAATACACAGACTTGACCAATAAAGCAGATTCTGATTCAACTGACAAGTGTACAGTAATAACGAAGAGACACAGTAGCTCAGTGTACTTAAAACACAGAATTATAGAGAGTGAAATGAAAAGCATCCCTGCAGCCTAAATGCACCTTCCTGTACAGCTGTGCCATACACACATATGAAGTTGTGGTACTGTCGTGTACTGTGATGGCTGTTGCGCCTCACATCATGGAGCTGGATCTAAAACACCTGGTTGGTGACCTACCTGGAAGAAATCCTCCTCAGAAGACTGGACCCGAGGCCTCCCTCCAGCCTGCTCGTCTAACCAGCCAGATCTCAGAGAGGAACGCTGAGCAGAGCAAGCATCTGCTGCACGACGCCAGCTTGTTGAAGCGTTGCAGCGTCTGGGTGAGCATCAACGTCTGTTCGCCTTAGAACCCAGACCTCAGTCACTTCCTGTGCTACTTCTCTTTCTCGCTGTCGGCGCCTTCTTGCATCTCCCCACCCCGATGTGACACACTTGTGATACTGTTAGTGAAATAACCAGCAACAAGTTTCACAAGCTGTTTTTAAGGTTTTGAGTTGAGTATATAGACCTTTTCATTGCCGGTCTGTTGCCAGGGCAACAGCTGTGGTCCAAGTTTACTTCCTGTCAGCTACTAAGACACTGCAGGTGAACAGGGTAAAATGTTGAACTAAAATGTATCACCATGAAACTTCCCCAGTTAATTACTTATATTAAGACAATTATTTTTTGTATTACAAGTTTTCTGAAATGTTATGTTTAAATATGCAAATGAGGCATTATCTAATGCTAACTTTTGGTGAATTTAGGAGAAATCTACAGACACAAATAAACAAAGCGGTACAATAAACACCTAAATGTGTATTTTGGGTGTTTTCTTTCCACCAGTCTGAAAGAAGACAAGTTATGGAAGCAGAATAGCCCAAAATCTCAAAATTGACCTGTGTATTTTGCCTGAGGTGTCTCCCCTTAACAAACATTGCAACAGGATATACAAAGGGGCCCATTTCGGATGTTTATGTTCTCAAATATGAATAATATAAATATAAATGGTTGTAAAGGTAAATTCTCGTGTATAAAGTTGGGAAACAAAAACCAAAAGACAGACTTCTGCTATACGGCTCCGTCCGTTATCGCCTGCTTATAACAGATCCAGAGAAGAGCAACAGATCTTCATCACTTCAGCAGGTGTTTATTCAACCACAATCACCGTCAGCACCTCAAACAATAAAACCAAAATAAGTTTGTTGGTTCCATGAAAAGTTCCTCCATCCTCTCCAATCAAAAAGCTAAAAAACACACTTTCTTTATTCACTCGCTAAATCTGCCGCCGACCTTCAACATTCCCAAGACACTTTATTCACTTGCTAAATCTGCCGCCGACCTTCAACATTCCCAAGACACTGTCTCGTGTTTCCAAGTCATGATAAAGTCATGAGTTCTGAGGTGAACATATTTCAGTTTCTTAGTGTCTTTATAGTTCAACACTGCTGGTTTTGTTCAGTCCTCCTCAGTCCCGCCCTCTGCTGGTCTGTTAGAGTTTAGAGAGCTGAATCAGGTTCCTGTTGATTTCTGCCACGTTCCTGCAACCTGGATCAGATAAATATAAACACGTCAGCTGTTTCAGTACAGACAGGATGTTGCTGCATTTATTTTGGCACAAATTATATTAGCACTAACCTGATAACACCATGGACAGACGGAACTCATCATTTAAGATTTGCAGTACTTCCCTCACTCCTTCCTCTCCCTGAAAGATAAAACAGGACCCAGTTACTATAAAATACACAATCTGTAATCCTATAATCTATCTATAAAATCAACATCAGTACACATCTGCTTTATTTTAGACGTGTTCATTCTTTCCAACTGAGAAACTTTAATTTCACAAAATGGAAAATTAAACAGAAGAGTAAATAAATAAGGGAATTAATACAAAGATAAATACATAAAGAAGGAAATTAAAACAGAAATATTAATTTATGTCACATTTTATCAATTAATTAATGGCTACATTAATTATTTTATATTATTTTTGCTGCATTTAATGACATATTTATTTATCGAGTCATTTATTTACTTATTGATTTATTTTTTATTTTGGCAGTTTCCGTCCTCCATATAACCGGGATGGTTATGATCATATTCAGGATATGGTGTTTACAAGCTCAAACACATAAAAGGGTATTTCAATGAAAAGAAAACACCATCAATCTGAAAACACACACACACACAGTATGACACAGTGATCAGCGTTTCTGTTTGTACCTTGTATGCGAGGCCCCACACTGCCGGACGACCAATGAAAACACACTTGGCTCCCAAGGCCAGCGCCTTCAACACATCACTTCCTGTCCTGATGCCTCCGTCCAGATAGATCTCGATCCTGCCCTGCACCGTGTCCACGATCTCCGACAGCGCGTCAATCTGTTAGACGCAGAGGTAAAGATGTCACAAGGACAACGTACTTTATAGTCTACAGGAGATGTGTTTCCAACTGGATTTTCATACACTTCTTGTTGCACCCTGTATGTTACCACAGGCTACGTTCCACTCTTTTATTTTGAAAGAGGATTAACTAAACACCAATGTTAACAAACAACCGGCTGAGTTTTTCAATGTTTGACTTCTTTGACTAAACTGTGGCTACCTTTGAACTAGGGCTTCAAGTTAAAATCTGATATTGTGACAGTCCTAGCCCTAGTCCAAAGGTAACAAAATCCACTTTGCTCTGTAATTAACACTTTATATCTTGTTTGTTTAATCCGTTAAAAAACTATTTAAAAACTACTTTTTACAAGGTGGTTATGTGCTGGACTACTTCCCTCTGCACAGTGACTCTGTTTAAATGAAAACAAGAAACGTAAAACCACAACTTCTTGTTGTTGTTTTACTGATACTACCACTACTGTAGTAAAGCGGCACCACTACTGCTACTACTACTGCTTTTGGTTGCTCACTTCTGTATTTATTACTACCACTACTTCTTATTCTATTACTACAACTACTTTTACAAATCCTAAAACGGAGCTGTGTCCATTCCCTTCTATGAACATGACATCAGAAACATAACGATCTTTAATAAAACTAAAGAAGTAACGTGGTACCGAAGCCGGGCCTCCGTCCAGCTGTCTGCCCCCGTGGTTTGACACGATGATGCCCTGGACGCCGTGCTCCACGGCCAGCTCGGCGTCCTCCTTGGTCAGGATCCCCTTGATGATGACAGGCAGGCGGGTGATGGACTGCAGCCAGTACACGTCCTTCCAGCTGATGGAGGGGTCCAAGGTGTTGGCCGGTATCCCATACTCCTCTGGGGCGGCAGCCTCCTGCTAATAGTGCACATGGTAAAAAAGCACAACAGTCATAAGTGTCAGCTTGATATACAAATACTGATTAAACTGTACAATAAATTATACAAAAATTCAATTGTTCAATACTCTCATCAGTCATTAATACAGTACTGCATTTATACTGTACATTTCAAGAAATATGATTTAATTCTTATTTATTCATATTTATTTATGCTTGTTTGACCTGACTTTATTTGATCTTATTTTATGTTGTCTGCTACGTATTTACATTTTTTAAGAGTATGTTGAATATGTGGAGAAAAAAAAAACAACGGTTACCTGGAACACTCCATCAAAGTTCTTGACCTTGAGGTGCGGCGGCAGCTTGAACTGGTTGCGGATGTCGTTGCGGCGCTTTCCGGTGTAGGGGACGTCGACGGTGAGGACCAGGGCCTTGTAGCCGAGCGCCTCCACGCGGTGCACGATCTGTTCAGACAGCTTCCGGTCCCGGTACACGTACAGCTGGAACCAGCGGTAACCGTTCGGTGCCGCTGCCACGATCTCCTCCACTGAGCAGGTGGAGTACGTGCTGGTGATGTAGCAGGTGTTGAGAGCCTCGGTGGCTGGGAGGAAGTTGAGAAGTTATTAGTGTGGGCATTGAAGACTGAATTTACATGTAGATCTGAGGAGTTCAGTGTCACAGTAAGCTAATTTATGGGTGCCCGAGACTCTCAGAAAACAGCTTTTAGTGTTATGAAAAGGTCTCACAATCTCTTCTGATTAGAAAGGGTTTGATGAAGGTTTATGAGAGTTTATGTCCTCACCCCGAGCTGTGGCCATCTCTCCTTCATGCCAGGCCAGGCAGTGAAAGGCAGTCGGTGCGATTCCAACCGGAAAGCTGATTTCTGTCCCCTGCACTGTGGTCCGAGTGTCGCTCACTGACACGTCCCGCAGGATACGAGGCCTCAGACGGATCCTGAGGGGGAAGTACAGATGAACATGTAAACTATAACACCGAATGTAACATGGATGGGGGATTCAGGATAAATCGAGGCCCCGTTTCAGGAAGCAGGTTTAACAAACTCTGAGCCTAAACCTGAACTCTGGGTTGACTAATCCTGAGGAGTGAAACTCAGAGTTAACTGTAATGCCTATTTCTCTCCTCAAATGTTTTCAGAAACATCTTGCAGTGTACTGTTTAGCTGTAAAATGAGAAAGTTTGTGACCCGGCAGCCATGTTGAGATAAGTTGAGGAAATATCAAGCACCGCCTACCAGCCGGAGCACAGCCAATAGGAACGCTCTCTCTCTGAAATGACCTGTGATTGATCAAAATCTCCAGTCATGTGAGAGATTTTTTAAAGCCTGAAAACAGAGTCATGAGGAGGTGCAGAAGTCTAGTTTTCTCTCAGAGCACTTGAAACACAATACAATATGCTGAAAGATTATTATGGGATTTTTGCCCAATGATGCCAACAACTTTCTGCCTACTGCAGGTTTAATGGATAATAAAGTGGTGGAATCTGACTGTGTATTAGGCTGTAGCCTACATTACATTTTAAATAGATTTGTTCAGCTTTAATCTGACAGAGGCAAAACACAGGGACCGGCGACTGAAGATGAAAAATATAGTTGAAGATTTAAAAAATATGTTTCTGTTTCTCTTCATTGCCTGTTGCCTGCTTATATCGCATAAGTCATTGACAGCATGTCAACTTTTCATGGATCCAAACCAACCTGTTGACAAAGCACTGCAAAATCCAGTATCTTGAGATGACAACATGTAAGTCATATTTATTTTCTGGGATTTTGTTTTCCCAAAGCTACGACTTGAGATCATCTTTCCAAGACACAACCCAACCTTTATTCCTGCAGGGAGAAAATGTCTGATCTGACCCCAAACGCATCAGAAAACAAATCCTCCTTAGTAACAGGCCTGTTGTAGCCCAAACAGAGATGTACAGAACCATCAGGAGAAGCAGTGTATCAGTCTTTATGGAGACGTTAGGAAAGCTGACAGGAATGCACAAATAGAACCACGAAGGAAACGATCTGACAGGATTAAAAAAAAATAAATCACCCTGTATCTTTGTCCAATTTGTAATGCAACTTTAAAGACAGTTCCTTATTCACTACAGGGGGTTAGAGGAACAGTGCATCATCAGTACTCACATTCACACATACTGTAATTCATTAACAGAAATCAGTTACAGCAGTCTAAAGTCCACAAAAGCTTCAATTTATGTTCCTTCCTTATGATCTTCAGTTTTACTATTAAAATTATCTTAACATAAATTATGTCAACCCCCGATGGTGAATCTTTATGTTATTCAGCACATAAATAAAGCATTTTGCGTTAACACTGCTTAAATTGTGTATTTGTGGTGACCTTGAACGTCTGGGTAAACTTTATTTATTAAATCGTACCTTTTGTAAGCCAGTATATTGTCGTCCCTAGTGCAGCATTCGTCTGCTCCGGCTGCGTAATAATCCCAGGTAGCCTTTGAGAGATGCTCCTTAGCATACTCCTCAAAATCTGTCAGGCATACCATAGCCATCTCTGCACAGCGACCTCCCTCTCTGCATGGAAACAGACACATCATCCATTTTAGTTAGCTAAGTGATATTGGCATGCAATAAAACAAAACATGCAGAAAAAGAAGGAGAGAATCAACAATCACTGTAAATTGTTATTGAATAATCCATAAAACACATGTCAAGATGGGAACTTCAGCATTGACAATATCTCTTCACTCGATGCTAAACACTGCTGGCTTTGTTAAGCATAATTAGTTATTTATTTCCAGTCACGTCTCATATTTTGACCCAAGCAGCGTCATCTGGAAAGTGGATTTGTTGCTTTGCATGTGAGACAAATAGCTGCAGGCTCCAACATCAGCACTTCAAGATAAAAAAACTACTCTAAATGCACGAACTTTCAGCTGCAAGACTTACCACAAATAATCAATCTTTCATAAACAACAACTCTCACATGACACTGCCTCCATGAAGGACTGAACATCACCGCTCAAACTGCTCTCGTATCAGCAAATGTAGTGCAACACGTCGTCGACAACTCACCTGTCAAGCTTCCACACTTTGACATCTGAGCAAAAATGACTGTTTTACGTTTTCTATCTGGTTTTAGACTGCGACGAATCCTTGTGTCCACAGTGTTGCCATAGAGCCTGTGTGAAAGCCACCGACAGTGAGTGTGACCCGAGGGTGACCCTTGCTCTTATTGTGTTTACACAAGCTGGAAATGTGCTGATGGTGAATCCAACTATAGTGAGGACAAGAGGCGTCTGACACTGTGCTCTGTGGTCCAGATGGTACATATGGACACGCACGTTTACATGTTGTGTACAGAGGCCTACATGCTAACACATGAATACAGAGGATACTGATGTTGTCATGAAAACTCCTCTTTTAGGTAATCTTCACAACTGGTAACTATCGATGAGCCTGTCTTTTCGTTTACTAGTACAATGTATACATAGCTGTGTCTGTCTATATTTAAATATGTGTATTGAGACATGTGGTTGTGTACATGTCTTTACATGTTAATTATAAAAATATTATAAATATTAAATATAAATAGTTTAATGATTATTTATGACTATTCATTATTATTATTAGTAATAATAATCATATCATTATTTTTAAATTGCTATTCTTATCATTATTATTACTGTTTTAATTATTATTTATCTATTCGTTCAATTATTTGTTTACATTTTGTCTACTTTTTGGGTGTCCGCAGAGGGTGGAGGGTTGTGTGTTTGTTGTTTTTGTAAAAATTCACCGGCAATCACCTGTATACATAGCTGTGTCTGTCTATATTGAAACATGTATATTGAGATATATATGCACATGTGAATATACTGCATATATGTATACTTTTGTAATAGCTTATTGGTGGTTCTAATTGTAACAACAAACCAAGTCCCTTTGTTTTCATACATGTTTAATAAACCATCTGTTCTGCATTTATTTTTTAATTATTATTTACTACTATTTATTATTATCATTATTATTATTATTTTTTTTTAATGTGAAAACTAAAAAAAGAATCTGTTTTTATAAGCTGTTAGAAAACAATGAGTTCAATCTGAATAATATCCTCAATGAGGAATAAATAAAAAGATAATCATCATCAACAGCATGCAGATGTGCTCACACACAACAGCTGGAACATTTAGTCAGGACTACCTAGACCTGAAAGAAGTACTCAGTTTGGTGCAATAACATGATGTAAAAATACTCCATTACAAATAAAAGAATAATGCATGATATTTTATATGCAGATTTTATAAGTAAAGTAGTAACATATGTCAAATAAATGTTTAGAGTCAAAAAAATGTAGTGAAGCACAGTAAAAATATAAATTTGCATAGAATGAAATAGCCTACAGTACAATAAATCAATCAAGAGTATCAATCAATCAATTTGGGGAGCTGGGGTGCAGTTTAAATTATTTTCTAATCTAAAATTGCACACAGTATTAGTAGTAGTCATATATTTCGTTCCTTTATAATTTTCCGTAAGGAATGCACATAATAAAGAATAGGTAACAATGAGGCATTAAATAAAATAGGAAAAACAAAAAAACAAACAAAACAAAAAATAAATAAATAAAGTTTTGACCGAAAAGGTGTAGGCTGAAGCTTAAACTTATTATACCTGTCCTTTTTACTTAGCATATTCTAATGAGGCAGATACATTTTATTTTTTTTTTAATTAAGAAATATAGCAATACAACAGTTTTCCTCAGGTTTTAGACCACCAAGTAATGGAAACTATGGGACACAGACTTCCAACAGATTTTAAATTAATTTTAAAACTTACAAAAAATATAATAGAAAAGTTGAATTAATTATGTATGGGAAAAAATATAGATTATTTTACAGACTTTTATCAGGACTAGGAGGATTAGACCACCAAGTAGTGGTCAGTTTTTAAATTAATTTTAAAACTTTATTTTTTTTTTTAAATTTATTTAAAATTATAATAGAAAACACGAATTATTATATATGGAAAAATATATATTATTTTACAGACTTTTATCAGGACTAGGAGGATTAGACCACCAAGTAGTGGACAGTTTTTAAATTAATTTTAAAACTTTACATTTTTTTTTTAAATTCATTTAAAATTATAATATAAAACACGAATTATTATATATGGAAAAATATAGATTATTTTACAGACTTTTATCAGGACTAGGAGGATAAGGTTTTATCAGGCAGAAGTTGTAACAGGAACCTTTGTTACCATACCGGTTACAGGTGACTGGTTTTCTCCGGTTGGTTTAAGCTGTATCTTCGCAGGTGGGAGACGGTAAAAGGTGGATGTTTCGGCGGTGGAAGGCGGTTTTTAGATTGTCAGGATATCTCATAGTTAGGTAGAGTAACATATTAACTAGCTAATTAAAGTAAGGGAAGGGAAGGAGGGCGTGTGAAACACAGTGTAAACTGACGGACAGGTTTATCTGGAACACCGGTAAACAACAAGCCGTCAGCCGGACAGGTTTATCTGGAACACCGGTAAACAACAAGCCGTCAGCCGGCCGTTGATGCCTTCAGGTGAGACTCAGTTCACTATTTAAACACCCCTGTTAAAGTAAGTTAGGCTTACATTTACACTTTGTCCCACTTCTTGTTATCTACTCCACTGTTTTAGTTTCCAAACATGGTGTTAAAATGAAAAAGTAGTGGAAAGAACGTCACATATTTAAACTAACGTCAGCTAACCGTTCAGAAAATAACGTCCATTTTGAATGTCAGTTAAATTGTTAATCTCGTACATGTCGAAAATATAACCTCACTAATTCAATTTAAAGGCCGCCTGTAAACCAAATACCAACACTAGGCTATATATCTAGAATATACTGTAACTTTTCAAGGTGTTATGTCTTCTACGGAAGCCCTGAGAGGAGGCGTGACAGTAGGCAGGTGTTATGTCGAAGTCTGTTCCCCCTTCAAATAGTGTTTCCTTCAGGGTTCTGGTCACATGACCGGAGCACAGCCAATAGGAACGCTCTCTCTCTCTGAAATGACCTGTTGCTAAGAAGTGTCAGTTGCTCGTTCCATAGCAACACAAGTTACCAGCAGCAGTATGGCACCTTACTGGAAAATGTCAAAAACCCAAAAGCTGTAAAGTCTCTCAATATTTTAAAGGAAGTACATTTTCTTGAACTCTGAAAAGACTTGAAATGAATGGACATTGAACTCCTCTGGCATTAAGGTTTTTTTTTTTTTTTTTTTTTTTTTGTGTCTTGTTTGTTTTGTACTGTTTATTGTAATCCCTATACTTTTGTACTTGTCTTTTGTTGAAAATAAAGTTCTGAAAAAAAAAAAAAAAAGTTCCCAGCAGCAGAGCTACGCTTCCGCCGTTTTGGATTGTTATCAGTCAACTATTTTTTTTTTTCAGAGCTTTATTTTCTACAAAAGACAAGTACAAAAGTATAGGGAATACAATAAAAAGTACAAAACAAACAAGATAAAAAAAAAAAAAAACTTAATGCCAGAGGAGTTCAATGTCCATTCATTTCAAGTCTTTTCAGAGTTCAAGAAAATGTACTTCCTTTAAAATATTGAGAGACTTTACAGCTTTTTGGTTTTTGACATTTTCCAGTAAGGTGCCATACTGCTTGAGTTCAACAAGAAACTGACGAAAGTAGGGTTTGGAGTCAGACCATTTCGATTTGTGGATGTGGAATTTACCAAGTATAATCAGAAGCTGAATTATATAGGTAATGTTGCTATCCATCCCATAAAACACAAAATATAGCATCACATCAAATACATTAATCTGTATAATTTTGGATTGTTATCGAGTCAACTACCATAATGACGCCAGCTAAATGTCCGCCTACAAAGTGCCATACAAAAGGAAAACAAAATTATTTCTATTTTATTGTCATATTTAATGTCTCTACCGAAATGGCCTGTGTTGAACAATGACAATATTATAAATATGCATACTATTATAACTATTTACTTACGTATTTATTAAACTTCCTTGCCCAGCAGCTTCCCAGAGGAGCATAAAGTTAGCGATGGACATAAATGGAAGTTAGAAAATAATCCAGATTTTGAGAGCAATGTGAAACTTTTTCATGTCAAGGATCCAAAATGGAGTCCAATAGACCACAGGCCATGGATGTATAAGAGGTTGTGTCCTGTGCTTTTGGCCTGCGTGTTAGTAAATAGCCTCCAACTCCATTAAATTCTGTTTATGTCATGCTACTAGCACTACTAGCTACTGGCTGATAACCGGTTGTTTGGGACCTGAGACGTTAATACATCCACCACGGTGCAGGCTTACAGCATACAGCCCATGGGTGTATTATAAGATGATAACAGTGATGAATTACAGCCAATATATCTTATTATTACAATTCAACAGGAGAGAAAACACAGAAGAAGACAATAAATTAATGAACTGTACTATTTTGTACTAACAGGACCTCCGACGGACATCAGTGCACCTGTGACTTTGGGAAGATACTGCCAACGTAAAGTGGGGAAAACAATAACGAGTAAGTCAAATGTTTGTCCTAAGAGTCTTCTTCACAGTCTGAAATTAGTTTTATTTTTTTCCGTAGAGCAGCTCCTCTTGAACAGCAGTGTCCTTTTACAGCAAACTGAACTATCAAGTTAGCATGCGTGCTACGTTTGACTCTTAATCTGATCACTTTTTCCAGTTTGAACATACTGAGAACCCAGTTAGAATTAGAAAAAAATGTCATAATATCAAAACTCATCATAAAGGCTATACAAAAGTCTAAACTAACTGAATACGAACAGACTGAGCTAATTTTTAAAAATTAAGTAAATGCTACAAATAGCTTCTAGAGGTAATAACAAGAGCAACTTTTTGGGCAACATTTCCTCAGTAATGAGCATAAGCGAGGACGGAGATGATGATGGTTGTTTACTCACCTATTACAAATGTTCATTCTCTCTCAGCAGAACTTCTTTTCTCCTGACAGACTCATAACCTGTGAATAGTCAATCAAAACAGAGAGCATTACTGCTTTACGATTACTGCTACTGACAATACTGATACTACTAGTACTACTAATACTACCACAAATCCCGTATCTCACAGATAGTGATACCAATACAACTACAACAGGGCTGCTGTAGATACTGATGATGTTACAACCTCAAATATTAATGTTGGTACTGCTAGAAACTACAGCTATTACTGTGCCTACTGCAACGACAATTACTACCACTACTATTAGCAATACTACCTGCAGTTTATTAATATTAAAATCACCAACCCTGCTGCTACTATTACTAGTACTACCATACAGTGTACCACACAACAGTAGATGAAAGTGGTAATATTTCATAAAATTATTTTTAGATTTTATACAAACAGTAATAATGATAAGAAAAAATCTGTTTATTTTATATCGAACAAAGTATCCTTTTATTAGACGTAGTACTGCAGTTCATACAGATACATTCATATGCTGTAAAACCTTTCTAGGTATAAACACTACAGTACTATGAACACTTGAGGGCAGTGCAGCACTGAATGAAAGTCCATTCAACATGTGTAAAGCAGGTTAACACTAGCAGACTTTCATTTAATGTGTGTGTGTGTGTGTGTGTGTGTGTGTGTGTGTGTGTGTGTGTGTCAGTACTACACGGTACACACTCAGTGTCTCTCTAGAAACACTGTAAATAACCTCTGATGTCACACCTGTTACAATAGTACAGTACACACTGTACGTACCAGCTTCTTGATTTGTGAGGGCTTTGTAAAGTTAAACGAGAATCAGAATCATTACAATAAAAATATGAGAAAATACTATAAAAAATGTACAACATATCAGAATTAAAATGAAAGCTGTATAGAAGAAAATTACAATGGAAATATGGAAAAATACAATCAAATATGTACAATATATCTGAATTAAAATGAAAGGTGTGTAGAAGAAAATTACAATAAAATATGAAAGAAATACTTTAAAATTGGCACAATATATCTGAATTAAAATGAATGATTTATAGAAGAAAATTACTATAAAAATATAAAAAATACTTAAAAAAAATATGTACAATATATTTGAATTTAGATGAAAGCTTTATAGAAAGAAATCACAATAAAAATATGAAAAATACTATAAAAATACGTATAGTTTATCTGAATTTAATTGAAAGCTGTATAGAAGAAAATTACAATAAAAATGTGAAAAAATACTATAAAAATATGTACAATATATATGAATTTAAATGAAAGCTGTATAGATGAAAATTACAGTAAAAATATGAAAAAGTGCTTTAAAATAATATATAATATGCGTTTGTGGTTATATTTTTTCAGTTTCACTGTATTCATTTTTTTTTTAATTTTAAAGGAATACTTAAAATTACTTAAATAAGCCTCATGCCAGTCCTTGAAAATAGTTTTAAATAACTAATTGACTAAGATTATGATTATTGTTAGTATTATCATTTTTGTTTTCCTTCATTGGCTATTCATTTGAAAAAGAATTCGTCCGAAGAGGGAGGGTGGTGGCGGGCCCCAAAAAATAAAATAATTTTAATGATAAAAAAAACATAATAATAATAATACAATATAATATTTGTACTCTCAAATATTAACAATGTTGTGGGAAAGCTCTTTGTGTTCTCTCACTTTAAATTCATAAAACATTATATACATTTCTGATATTTAGGTGGTACTACTATGATAAATATGAATATATATTTTTATGATTTACTGTTGCTTTTGTTTTCCTCAGTGTGGCTGCGTGGTGAATAATGTGAGCTTCTGTCCTGTGTTGGCTGTGAAAGGTGTGGGTCATTTAGACCCACTGAATGGATGCTCAGAGCACATTGTCCAGGTGAACTTCTAGAATACCTGTATGTGTATGGTAGCGACGCTAAACAAGGTGAACCAGCTTCTGTTAGAGATTGGGTTTTTTTTGTCACACACTGGTGCCGCTCGTCACCAGAAGAGAAACATTGTGTTGCTATTATTAATTTATCTGGTGTAAACAATAAAAGATAAACAATTGTAACAGTAGAATCTAATGAAGTGCACACAGTGTCAATAAATAGTGATAAAATCAGTGTCTTACCTTCACCTGAGCTTTTGGGCAGGCCTACGTGTTGCTTCTCGTCTCATTTGACAGGGTCATGTCAGAGGGCAGCCCCTCCCGCCCCCCCACCACCTCATCCTACTCCCCCATCCCTCCCATCCTCCCCCCTCACAGTGTGAAGCTCCACCCACAGTGGCTCAACACCAGCTAAGCCTCTCGTCAGCACTCTGAGCCCCGGCCTCTCTCTCTCTGTCTGTGAGCCAAAAAACACCAAAAGCTCACCCAGGTCAATTGTTTGTAGGAGCGGCAAACACTTCCCGTTGTCCTTCCTCACTTCCATTCTTCATTCCCTCCTTTGCTTCCAAATGAAAGGAAAGGAAGGATGAAAAAGAGAGAAGAGAGGAAAGATAAATCTGCGTCGTCTATCCTCCCTTCCTTCTTTTCTCCCTCACTTGTTCTCCTCCTCCTACCTTTCCTCCATCCCTCTTCCTTTTCTCTTTCCTCTTCCCGTCACTCTCTCCTTCAATTTCCCCCTTTCTCACCTCCTTCACTTCCTGCAAACTTTTCAACGCCCGTCCTCCCTGTGTTTTTAATATTCATGAATGTTTTTGCGAATATAAGAGTCGATCAGTGTCTGACTGTGTTTTTGTGTGTGCGTGTTTGAGCAGCCCGAGTCAGAAAGTGTTGTTGAGTTATTTGGAATTTACGTTAGTGAAGTTTGTGAAATGTTTTCCATACTTATGTTACGTTGTTTACGTACATATTTTCATACTTGCCAACCCTCCCGATTTTCCCAGGAGACTCCCGTTTTTCAATCACCTCTTCCGGTTCACTCCTGGCGTCACAATTCTCCCGATTTTCACACCTTTTTTCATTTTCATTGCCACAATCTGTTTCTGGCACTGTACAGTGTGCATACGCTCTACTGTTTCCACCTGGACGACAATACAGCTACACTAAATGTCGTTTTCTGGCGGAAGACAGCTGATCGCGACAATGGATGTATAAAGAGAACTGGATACACCGTCGCAGGCGGGCTCCTGTTCATTCCTATGAGAGTTGCTCAGTGACGCATGAAGCCAAATGTAAGACTTTGGGAAAAAGTATTTTTAGGCACAATGGCGTCACGTGACGGACACAGAAGTTGTAGTACCGCCGCTTGGCCACTACGAACATTTGCTTCACAGCTCAGTGCATTTCCTGGGGGCTTGGTCGTAACACAACAAGTTTGAGCTGCGCTCGCCGCACATCACAGCGTGCAGCATGGCGCAGTGGCGCGACGCTAGCCATTAGAAATACCGGGTTTCAGAGCGCAGTGGTGCTGTTGTGTCTGAAAGGACCTTCAGTGAGTGAGAGACACAGAGAGAAATGGAGAGTAAGAGAGAGAAAAACCTAAACCTAACCAAGTCGATCTAACTAAGTCGATCGAACCTAACTAAGTAGTTTTGTTTTGAAAAGACTGGAGCGGAAATTACCTGTGCATCACCTGTTGCTGGACATTGGTCAGAAAAAGCACGAAAAATACGTTGTTGAAAGTTGTGCTGAGCGTCACGAGAAAAAAAAGGAAAATTCGTGTCTATGTACACGAATCAAATAGATTAAATTTTGTGACTGTTTCACAAACTGCCAAAAGACTGTGTTGTAAATAAACTCCAGCTTTTATTTTGATAACTTATTACATCTGTTTCCTGAGAGCTCTTTAAGAGTGAATGCCTGATATTTTCATTTTAGTTGTGTCACTCACAGATATATTAAAGAGACTTGATCCAACTCTGATCAAATATAAGAGACAAAGGCTGGAGAGAAAAACAAACAGAAACCAGCGCTCTCTCTGGAAATGTCAAACTTGTCAAGTGGAGTGTGGACTCGGACAGGTGTTTTGAGGGTCTTTACATATAAAACGCAGATGTCCCAACCTTTGATATCATGAGCTTGTTATGTTAGGGTCCCCGCCCGTAAGTGATGGATCGATGGCAGGATGTGAGGGAGAATGTGAATGCCACAGTGTCTCAGCTCGCCGCGGACGAAACAAAACGCCTCGAGAAGTTGTTCAAGCATTTTAAAACAGCAGTGGGGTGCAGTGATGTTAAATTAGATTCTCTCGCTCTTATTTCATTACGGCTGTTGAATTGAATTTACTCTTTGTAAATGTAATATCTTCGGTAACAAAACCTGGCTTCTTGAGAGACGTCCGTCTTTCTGTGTGTGTCACAAATTTATGTCTTTTATTTTGGCTTTATCTCAAAAGGCTGTGAAGGTGGAGCCAACGGCTAAATCTGACGAGTTGGACCTCCGCGGGGAGGTGTGGGTGTTACCTGCACCGAGAGGAGGTGCAAATTGTGTTAATCCACAGCTGGCCTCGATGCCTAATACCGCAGAGTTGGATCTGGCTCCGGGGCCGCCGCACTGGAGGTACTGGACGTTCAGCTGAGTGGAAAACCTCTTCCACATGCTGGTTGAGGCTCTGCCCCGAGGCGGCGGCCCAGCACGCCGCGGCACATGTGTGTTGAATTGTCAAGGTGTTATCATGCCCTGGCGAGGCTCTCGGCTCCTCCACCTCTGTCTCTCCCTGGTTTATTATCAGACTAAATACAGCACAGTCCACGGACACGGGCCGCAAATTCATGCAGCAAATTCATTCAACTCTGCAGGAAGGCCGAACTTGACGGCTGTCCATCACGGTTTTAACTTTTCACACACACGGGACCGAGAAAGTGACATTTTATTTATGTATTTATGTATTTATGTATTTATTAGCTGCAAAAAGAGCAAAGTCATCTTAAAGACATTAACGCTGTGGGTTTGACTCAATTAAAAGCTGTTTTTTAGCAGATGTCCTGCTTTCCCACACACCTTAGGACAAAGGAGCAATAAAATACCACAATGATTAAACAAGATAAACAGCAAACAACAAAATGAACTGCAGGTTTAAAGGGTCAAGGATAAGACTTCTGCTCTTAGACCCTCCATTATCTGAACTGACAAATATGTGATAATGAGGACGGAATAAATGAAATTGACTTCACTTGACTTGGTAAAAACAAAATTAAAATGAATGACATGATCTAAAGAATACAACCCTATTCGCAGGGTTTCAAGGGCTGAGATCAAGATTATAGTTGTTTAAAAAAGACGTGTTAATGATTTCAGTTTTGATTCTGAAGTAGAAAATGCAAATATAAACTTTTAAACCCTTTGACAATGAGTTATTTTCATGTGTTGGAGTTATATGAGGCTGAAATTTTTAATATAACTATAGTCACATACTGTAAATCCATTTTATTTCGGCTTATTCATATCTGTGATGTCTGTGATGGACAGCCGTCTTTGATGGACAGCCGTCTGTAAACCCTTATGTTTAATGCATTATAAAATAAATAAAAAATGAATGCAAAAATGAATAAATAAATAAAAAATGAATGCAAAAATAAATAAATCAATTGAAATATTAATAAAAATAAATACATAAATAAATAAAAGGGAAAATTAAACAGAAGAGTAAATAAATGAGGGAATTAATACAAAGATAAATAAATAAAGAAGCAACAAACACAAGGCTTTTTTCCAGGAGACTGCTGTTCGTGTCCAGTGAGTTACGTTTCACTTTATAATCAGCTGTTCATTCGTGTCCTGTGTTCACAACATCAAGTCACATTTTCACTGTAAAAACGTTGTAATTTTAAGCCCAACCATGTTTTTTTTCCTGAACCTAATTATAGTGGTTTTGTTGCCTTCGTTTAATTCATAACGTCACACAATGTCTTTACTGCGACCGAAAAGTGACGCAGAGGAGTCAGTATGTGATGAGTTGGGAAGAGAACATGGTGTATATTCAGACAGACAGGATGAGAAAAATAATGTGTTTTTTGAACAGTAAAGCATGTAAACATGTTCTAGTTGAAAACCCAAAATACAAGTATGAACCTGGAAATGAGCACGACATGTCTCCTTTAAAAGACCTTAAACCTTTCAAACCTGAACGAGAAACTAACTAACAAGTTATAAATGCAGTTTTCCTTATTTTGTGAATTTTCTTGAAATTAGTAGTAGATTGCTTGTAAAACATTCTTAAAACAAGTTATTTTGTATTGGAATCAATGTGAAATATTATCAAACCTCTGGCTGGTTTCCTTAGTTAGTCTAAAGTCAGAATAAATCTTATAATTGTACGGTAAAGATACCGAGCAATCTGTCTTTACACCTGATGGATGGATATTAGACTTTCTCTGACCTCATACGATAGTTTTAAAGTTGATCTCAGTCTTGCAGGATCATTATACTGAAAATGTACATGTGTTTTATATAGTATTTTTTAAATTATGAGTAAGAATTGAAAATATCTAGACGTTTGGGCTCTTTTAGATGAGAAATACTTGCTCAGAGAGTAGTCTTTTTAAGTTAACAGAAGTCATTTTAATAGTTATTTTTAATGGAGGAGCTGTCTTAGGAAAGCTCTCTCTGTAGCTGCAGCGGTCTTCAGAGTGCCAAAGCGAAGGCAAAGGAGCGAACACATGAGTGGCTGTAAATGTCATGTAGCGGCTGAGTGATGGATGTCCAGAGCATTTGATGTCTGGGAGAGATCTGAGCATAACTCACAGTCCGCAGTCACGCCATTTCAGACGCTTATGATTCAATCCATACAGCAGCGGACGATCTGCTCACATCTAACAAAGTGGTGGACTTGTGTGAAAGTGTTATTTGTGTGAGCAATTCATTCCTCCCTAAAGCGCGCTTGAAGCTGTTGTGATGACTGTGAACTCGAGCGCATTAAGACATTAACTCTCACTTTGGTCTGCTCATAAACGCCATCTCCTCCTCCTCGCTGCTCCTTTTTGTAGTCCGTCTGAGTTTTGCTTTTTTGTGGTAGAAGTCAGAGTGCTGTCTAGATTAATGTGTCCAGAGAGAGTTTGGAGCCCTGTCCTGTGAAGTTATGTAAAAGGAACCTGATGTCTTCAAATGCACACGTCAGAATACAAGTCAGTGTTTTCCAGGAAGGGGTTAGTTGGACATGACATGAAACAGGAAGTAAAACAGCTTGTTGAAAAGTAAGAGTGAGGGAGTCATTTAACTTTCAATACATTTTTATTTCATCTCTTGACAACAGGTTTAAGAAGTTCTTACTGTTTAACCACCAGAAACTCAAGTCTGACTTATGTTATTTTTAGGGCTGTCAATCGATTAAAATAGTTAATCTCAATTAATCACAATTTAACATAACATGGGAGTGGGCAAATATGCCTCTTTATGCAAATGTATGTATATATTTATTATTAGAAATCAATTAATAACACAAAACAATGACAAATATTGTCCAGAAACCCTCACAGGTACTGCATTTAGCATAAAAAGTATGCTCAAATCAAAACATGGCAAACTGCAGCCCAACAGGCAACAACAGCTGTCAGTGTGTCAGTGTGCTGACTTGACTATGACTTGCCCCAAACTGCATGTGATTATCATAAATTGGGCATGTCTGTAAAGGGGAGACTCGTGGGTACCCATAGAACCCATTTTCATTCACATATATTGAGGTCAGAGGTCAAGGGACCCCTTTGAACATGGCCATGACAGTTTTTCCTCGCCAAAATTTAGTGTAAGTTTGGAGCTTTATTTAGCCTCCTTCCCAACAAGGTAGTATGACATGGTTGGTACCAATTGATTCCTTAGGTTTTCTAGTTTGATATGATTTGATGATCTCATGGGAAGGTGTATAAATAGCATAACATAACAAGGACATTCCGCGTGTCATGAGGACGCATTTTAACCTTTTCGCGTGTCATTTGTACGCCAAGCAACAAAACTACGGTAATGTCCGCAGTTAGGTTTAGGCAACAAAAACACTCACCTAGGTTAAGGGAAAACATCACGTTTGGGCTTAAAATAAGTACGTGAACTAAGTAAAATACGTACAGAAACAACGTAACATAAGTACGGAAAACATGTGACATGCGTAACTTACAAAACAAAACACCGGTCTCGAACACCGGTCTCCTGGTCTATACTGTTTGACTTGTTGTTTGTACACGTCTGTGAAGTTTGTGGCAGCTCGGTATGCATTATTAGTTTTGTTTTATTCATTGTGATGGATAAAGGGTGAATCAGCTTTAAGGTGGTTTACCCATCAACCCATAAAGAACAACACCAGAATGTGATACTGGAGCTCTTCCCAGTACCCTGCATGTCATCAGAGGGTTTATTTCTAGTTGAAAGAAGAGCAGAGTTTTGACAGACTCGACATCTAGTTTGTAAATCTGCGGCGACAGGCGGCAGAAAGTCAAGACCGTTGGCAGTTCTTTGTGTTGTTGCAATTTACTGTCATCTCTTATTAACACGCGATGATATCTAGTGTGTCATCTATTACTAATCTGAATGCTGCATCAGGACGTACAGAAATAGCCTGAGGGAAAGTGTGTGTGTGATACTTCATAGCCGTCCACCACAGACACAGCTGGTTGTGTTGAGACGCTCCACGTCTTATACAGCAGTTATAGAGGAAGAAGAGAAACACTTCTTCTTCACCTCCTGGAGACATATTTTCTGCTTAAAACACTTCTCTTATTGAGTGTCTCCACCAGTAGAAGGAGGTCTTGTTAAGTTATTTTTAAGAAATTGCAACTTGAAGTCATTTAAGGGAACAAATCCAGCAAACATATCAGATGTTAAATGTTTTTATCTAACTACTACAACAATATGCACTGGTTGAGATTTGTTTACGTAATATGTCAGCATCCAAAAATGTAAATGTGGATCTGCCAGACATCTGATTTGAAAGTCCTTTTAAAGTCCTGATGAGGACCAGATCTGTCTGAAACATGCTGGTCACAGTTTTAATGATAGAGTCAATTTAATAATGGCTTTAAAGCAGACAAGTTTTTATTTCTCCCGTCAACAAGAGATCTTTTTTTTTTTTCTTTCATTTTCGGATGTTGATAATAAGCAAGAAATCTCCAGTTCAGTCAGTCGGTCAGATTTAAGTTATATAAATAATTTTAAGTCTGGGTAGAGCACAAATAAATATGTGTTCTGAGTTTGTCACACCACAATTAACCACCAGTTATTAACCACCCAGCCAAATTTGAATAATTGCCAAGTATATAAAATTAGGTTTCAAAATCATGAAAAAATAAGCAGTATTCTCTGCTCTGAAATGCAAAGTGAGGGTTTATTACAGTTACAGTATATACAACACTTCTTGTTAGCCATCTCACTGCTGCGCGCTACTTTTGCAGCATGCACACCAGAGATTTCTGCCGACTGAAATGGGGATAACATAATTCAATCGTGCGGCTCTTCTAGACTTTCCAAATGTTATTGGACCTTTGACAAATTGCAAAATACACTTTTTAATCCGAAATTAGTTCTGATTGCAAAGAAGACTAAATATATGTTATTCTCTAGAGCCAGAGATACTGTGAATAGCAGTTACCACTCTGAATGGACGCAGTATTGACAGGTTCTTGGAGTACAAATACCTCGGCATCTGGCTGGACCCAAAACTTGCATTTAAATTTCACATTGATAACACTTAACACTTATCAGCAAGCTAATTGAGGCTGTTTTCTTGTCTGTCTTGGAATTTGGTGACCCTTAGATTCAGTTTATCACTCCGCCCTAAGATTTATTACAGGTCACAGTTATTCTACTCATCATTGCATTTTATATAAAAAGGTCCTATCGTCATTATTCAACTCGTTCAAGTGA
This sequence comes from Sebastolobus alascanus, assembly GCA_916701645.2. NCBI lineage: Eukaryota > Metazoa > Chordata > Actinopteri > Perciformes > Sebastidae > Sebastolobus > Sebastolobus alascanus. The sequence goes on along the minus strand of CAKAOJ020000206.1, from coordinate 1,306,990 downwards.
TCGGCTAAAGCTTGAAGTCCCGCGTGCACACTGCTTTTTGTGTTTGTGCTGCAAAAACTCAGAACAGTTTACAAAACACATTCGGGCATGCCCTCAATGATTCCTCGAGATTTAAATAAAGGTTGAATGAATGAATAACATGATGTATTTTATGTGAGCATTGATTTAGGTATCTCAGATGTAGCAACATTTTTCCCCACAACCATACTGTCAATATTGCAAATTTCCTTGCAGTGCAAATCAGAAGATTTCCTGTATTCTTTGAGCAGTGTGGAGTGACGGATTAGACATGAAATCTCTGTTGAATGTAATGTGACTGATAACTTGGTGTTTGCAGTGTTTTGTGGGCACAGATGAGAGAAGTGGCTGCCAGCAGCTTCAGAGACTGTCTGCTGTTGTCGTTCTGTTTCTCTCTGTCGTTCAGCAAAACACTCTGCTGAATAATCACTTATTTTCTCCTGGAGGAAATAATTTTCCATAATAATAATAAAAAAGAAACCGTTTGAAGTTTGGGGGGGCTAAAGCTCAACTTGTCTAATAACTTTGTGTCCTTGTGTGTGAACCCTTTTACTGGGGTGAATACTTGAACTTGACTCGGGGACACAAAGACTTTATGAGAATAAAAAGACACATAAAACTCATGGTTTCGCGGCTCTTCTACTTCACAATATGTAATAAATACTCTGGAATGATTCTTTGTGATCATTGAAAATCCAGCAAGCTTTGATTTAATGCCTCCATGAAATAGGAATGGGATAACAGTACTCTGCAGCTTACCCTCTTCGCCGCTTTCTTCTTTTTTTCTCATCATCTGAAGACTTTTCATGTGTCCTCGAGGCTCATTTGGAAAGCTTCATGTCCAATCAGTTGCTGCTGAAATGTGAATCCACTGTGACATTTTCTCTAATCAGCTCTCTCCGTTTCCCTTCGTACAGATTATGCAAATCGTAGCGTAATAACCTGACCAATTAGAGTCAAACCAAACTCCTTACTCATTCCTGCTGCTTTTCTTTGTTTCCCTCTGGAGGGGAGGAAGAGGCCACAGCCGTTATACCTATATTGTACATGACTGAAGGATGTAGCAAGACGCCGCGTTGCCAATATTCAAATTGTTCTTGTCTACATCTGGAGTCTTTGACCTTCACGTCTTCTCTTGGATGACGTTGAATAGAGACAAGCAGGTGTGCTCATTTGTGGGCATGCATACATCCATGGCAACACATACAAATACGACCTAGACTCTTGCACATGCTGGATAAGTGGGTTGTTCTGGCTGAGCTGCCAAAGATTCAGCTGATACAAATACAGATTTTTACTGTTTACCTTGGAGAACAAAGTTGTCGTCTGGGATTTAACAGGCAAAAGATGCATAGATGGATATAACGGCTTCAGTTCCCCGTTAAAAAGGGCTGTCTGATGGCAAGGTAAAGCAGTGAAAATATTTTAAATAAAGTGTACACTTAAACTGATATTGATTTTTTAGGTGGCTAAAATGCGTTTTGCTGCTGCCTCCGTCCACAGCAGTATATTGCTTTGCTCCTGTGCTGGTACTCCTGTCTGTTTCTCAAAACTCCATCTACTGTAGGTAAAACACTGACTATGGAGAAGTACCTCATACAACCCCACTTCAAAACATCCAAACCATCCCTTTAAAATGAGTAATAAAACAAAATATTCAAGTCTGTTTGTGTCTCTGGCAGTAAACGGCAGAAGGTATCAGTTTCCACATTGGTCCATCTGCTGTTCAACACTAATGTGCCACAGCATGAACTCAACTGATGAGAATCAGACACCTGATTTGTGACAGCTGCACATAAAGAAAGACCATCACCGTTTCTCAGAGCCCAATCAATCCGAACACAACTGGAAAAGTATATTTAGCTCAAAGAGCCGAGGGGGAAGCAAATATTTTTTACTGGATTTTTCCATTTAATGATATGCAGCAGATGTGGAAGAAGATGGAAGCGTGGGGATCACTTTACTGACTGACTGTGTCACTGCCAATATGAAACCCGCGAGAGACAATAGCAGACTTTCAAACTAAAGAGGTGAAAGTTTAAATATGTTTTACTGTGGCTCTTGTATGTACGAACCCTTCATCTCCAAATAACTGGGTTTTACAGCAAGTTGTTTTTGTGAAATGTGGGTCTTTGGTTGTATGGTTTGGCAGAGGGGGTGGAGGATTTGTTATGCATTACAGACAGTATGCTAAACTCTTCCTACTCTGATGAAGTCTGGACAAATTGTGGGCTTCTCTGAGCACCAGTTGGCTCAGGAAGAGTATGCATGTGCACGCATTTGTTTCTGTGTGTAAGCATGCATGTGTATAAGGTCTCTGAATCTCCCCGCTGGCCATCACTAAAAGTTGTCACTCACCTCCTCTTTTAATTCTAAAAAGACGAGTGCTCTCAAAGCTACGCCCACCTCACCGCAGGCTTTGGCGCTGCCTCTGAAGCCCGTTGGTCTGCCCCCTCGCCCCCAAATATATGGACCCACGGCGCCGGGCACACAAAGCATATTTACCAAATGAAAAGTGGCGCCACATTAGTTTTACACATTTTCTGTTTGATTCAACAAAGCATTATATCCTCAAAAATAAGCCGTATCAGATAGCAAATGGAAAGCATGTATTTTGAGTTAGGGGGGTGTGTGTGTCGGTTCCCCTCGAAGGATGAAGTGAGATGTTGTGCTCTACTTGGCTCCGGGGTGTTTCATTTAAGCGCTCCATTTGAAGAAGTCATTTAATCCAATACAGACAGCTGCAATCTGACTTTATTGAAGGAAAAGAAAATCTATTTCTAATGCAAAACATCTTTGTGGAGTGATCAATCTTCCTGTTTCATGTTTTTATATATATCTAACAGGTAAAGCTGCAACGATTAATCGATTAGTTATCAACTATTAAATTAATCGGCAACTATTTTGATAATCAATTAATCGGTTAGTGTATTTTTTTAAAGAAAAAAAAGTCTAAATTCTCTGATTCCAGCTTCTTAAATGTGAATATTTCCTGGTTTCTTTAATCCTCTATGACAGTGAACTGAATATCTTTGAGTTGTGGACAAAACAAGACATTTGAGGACATTTGACCTCTGACCTCAGGATATGTGAATGAAAATGGGTTCTATGGGTACCCACGAGTCTCCCCTTTACAGACATGCCCACTTTATGATAATCACATGCAGTTTGGGGCAAGTCATAGTCAAGTCAGCACACTGACACACTGACAGCTGTTGTTGCCTGTTGGGCTGCAGTTTGCCATGTTATGATTTGAGCATATTTTTTTATGCTAAATACAGTACCTGTGAGGGTTTCTGGACAATATTTGTCATTGTTTTGTGTTGTTAATTGATTTCCAATAATAAATATATACATACAATTGCATAAAACAGCATATTTATCCACTCCCATGTTGATAAGAATAATAAATACTGATAAATCTCCCTTTAAGGTACATTTTGAACTGATAAACAATGTGTGATTAATTGCGATTATTTATTTTAATCGATTGACAGCCCTAGACTAAATGTCTTGTTACTATGATTTTCATCTTTTGCAGCATGTGGAAAACATCCAAACCAGGAATACCGGCTCAGTCTCGGCCACAGAAGTCTGCTCCAGCGCTTGAAGAGACCACGTCGTCCCCAGAAGACTTTGTTTCCAGCGAGACACGTCACACATGCACGGTATCTTCTATGTTACTCTAGTTTACTCTTTTGATCTTAATCTTTATTATCATTCCAGATAAAGGACACAATACTTAGATGCATAATGGTGGGCGATGGTACGTTTAGAATATAAAAAAGTTTTGCATTTTCAGTCAGGCTTCTCTTCAAAAAAAAAATATCGAGAAATATCTGATAATAAATCTCAAAAAGAAACATTTCAGTGACCAGATCAGATCTCAGGTTGTGAAATATTTCTCAGGAGGAGATAGAAAGCGGGAACAGGATGGTGTTGACAGATTTATATGCACAGGAGGGATGTTGTAGGTTTCTCTCCTTCGTACCTGCACAGCAAATTTGAAAACGCAAATTTAACACCCTCAGAGTTGAATTTAACACTCACCCAGGGTTTATATGGCAACCACTGGTCCAGTGTTAAATTAACACTTTTGAAAGAGTTAACATTTTAACACTATGACAGTGTTACCAAACAAACTCTGATAGTGTTAAATATTGACACCATAATGGATGAGTTACCGTTAATAACACTGTGATAGTGTTAACTAAGAAACTCTTATAGTGTTAAATATTGACACCATAATGGATGAGTTAACGTTAATAACACTGTGACAGTGTTAACAAAGAAACTCTTATAGTGTTAAATATTGACACCATAATGGATGAGTTACCGTTAATAACACTGTGATAGTGTTAACTAAGAAACTCTTATAGTGTTAAATATTGACACCATAATGGATGAGTTAACGTTAATAACACTGTGACAGTGTTAACTAAGAAACTCTTAGTGTAAAATATTGACACCATAATGGATGAGTTAACGTTAATAACACTGTGACAGTGTTAACTAAGAAACTCTTATAGTGTAAAATATTAACACCATAATGGATGACAGGAACACTAAATCGGTGTTCAAAGTTCATTCACAAGAGACACTAACAGAGTAACTAATTAACACTGCACTAGTGATCAGGTAACACTTAATGGTGTAAAATGTACACTTAACCAGTGTTTACTATACTACTGTTACAGGGTACATTGTACTCTGGGATTAACACTATTAGAGTTAAAATGTAAAATCTGTTAGTGTTAGTCTAACACTCCCACCACCCATGTGCAATAATCAGTCCAAAAAGAACTGCAATGGAAACAAATATTTTATTTTTCCTTTAAACAAGGGCTTCACATTCAATTTGACAAGGTGCAGGGCACTCAAAACTCTGTGCAATGACCTTGTACAATACTGCCCAAAACATGAGGTAGCTCGTAACTGCCGCTTACCCTATACAATGCAGCTGTCTGGCACAACATAGAAAAATGAGTCTGTATCATAAGACATCTGGACATCAAAGGGCTTGAAGTATCTCAAGTCATGAGGTGTAATGACTGAAACATTATGCATATTCTCAACAACATGAAAAGCATGAAAATGCTCTACAAATGTAGTCTCCATTTCAGAGACCAAAAAATAAACTTCATTTCTCAGAAAGATTTTAACAATCTTATTGAACACTGGCATCTCATCAACAAAATCTGTGCAAACAACAAGACCTGTGTGATATTCTATACCATTATGTTTAACCCAAGTTGTGACACTTATTTCACTTGACATATCAATTTGAAAATGCTCTGAAACCAAATCACCATTTTCAACATCAGTCAGTATTTTCGATTTGACAGGCCCAGACTCAATACCTTTGACAGACAATGATTCCCAATGATAGGCAACTGCTATTTGGTGTTTCTTCGCAAGGGACTTAGTTATGTTCTTGAAATTTTTTATGCTGGATTTAAAGAATTTGTGTTTTGCTTCATACCTCATAGTCCAAACATGTACTAAAGGACCAATTTGGCGTATACATTCAGGATAATGGATCATGAGGTGATGTTTTGGGATCAAATTATTTTGAGGATACAAGACTGTAAATAACCTGTGGTGCTCTTCAATAAGATGTTTTAAAAATACAATCATTCCCTCTGTAATACATGGGGAAAATACTATGTTCACAATATGCAACAACAGTAACAACAAATTCCAGTGTGTGTCACCTTCTGGGACAACATCTCCGAATATTAGTGGGAGGTTCCGAATAAGGCATAATGTTTGACTAGCATTAAGCCCAATACCATTGCCAGTACAAGCCATGTTTATGCGTGTTGGACGATTTTTTTTATCCATGAAGCCATAGTTGAATGCATATACACGTTGGAGTATGTTTTCATTGGAAATAAAGTTTGGATTCAAATATTGAAACAATAACTTAATCTCATACTGTGCTACGCCTTCTAAGATATCATGCATTATATCAAACACAAAGTTATCTGATACATTGAAGTATGACAATGAATTGAGTATACTATTGCGTTTGATCCCAAAACAAGAATTTTCCCTTGGATTCTCGACAAGATAATTGTAATGGTCCTCATTAGTTAATTTGGTGCGCAACATCAGTCGTGGATCATTTTCACTAAACACTGTTTGAGCGGATGCTTTATCAATAAGACACATTCTGCAGTAATAGGTGGCAGAGAAGGATTCCACATAACCCAATATTGAGTTGAGACCTAAATTGTCACCTGTTATTTGTGCAATGGTGCCATAGACCGGTTGTTCAGCAAATGACACTTCCATTCCCCTGTGCTCTAGTACCCTTACATCTTCTATAAATGGAGTAAGTATTTTGTCAATGCCATATTTCTTTGCATCTTGGGAATGAAACAAAGAAATAAGATGGATATTCATCAGGGATGAGTTTAGACGTGGTGGTAAATTGCGGAGTGTAAAATATAAACATCCAAGCTTATGAATGCCTTGTTTTGACCCTAGTGGATTTGATGTTTCAAAGTCATCATAATAAACTTGAATTTGTAATGCATTTTTTGATTTTGAATACAATGGGTGATTTCTATAGTATTTTCCATCACAGAAATCCTGGTATAAGCTACCAAGAGCAGCAGATTTATTAATTTGATAACACACTTCTTCATTCTTGAAAATGAACTCTAATGTTTTTAACAGGGGTATGTAAATGAAAGTGTCATTTACTGGTACCTGCTCATATATTCCAGATACTTTGTTTCTCTTTGAATCATACCTCACTCCTAAGTGAATTTCTAGCGGTTCAACAACACCCCATTTTTCACTATAATACTTTGTCAATTTAGAGTTTGTGTTTAAGTCACTAAACGGATTGAAAGTATTGTCGAAGACTTCTTCTACTGCACTTCTACTGGGATTATCAGCAGGCACTGCACTTAACACTTGTTCTTTGAGATTTGCATGAACTTCACTGACATACTCCTCCATGCTTTCAACAACAGATAACACAACATTGTTGGCGACACCACTGCCCTGTAACTTTGCTATGATCGAAGCACACATATCTTTTGCCTGGTCTTTAGACATCTGGGATGTTGAAGGTTGATTTATCACATCTAGGGCCATGTCAGAGGCATCTTCTTGTGAGCTCTGCTCACCTAAATCTGACTGATGTGGTGTTTGCATATTAACATTGCTGCTTGTGCCCATGTTAACAGTACTATGGCAACCATTTAAATGCTTTCTAAAACCTGCATAACTTTTAAACTGCAATGAACATCCTTCTTGAGCACAAATAACAACAAATTTTTTGCCTGGATATAACCCATGAGAAAACTTAAGGTGCTGAATTAATGCACTAGGTGCATCATGCAAGGATCCACAAATATGACACCTATACATTGTTCAAGGACTTGGCTCTTAGCTTCTATTTATGAACGTGGCTCTTTGCCATTAGGCTTTGTCTGATGTGCCAACACAAATGCTGTAGACTAAGAAAAAAATACTTTTTGCCAAAGTATAACCTATGCAAAAAATTAAAGTGCTGAATAACTGCACCAAGTGCATCGTACAATGACATACATATGTTGCATGTATACATTTTTTAAGAACTTGGCTCTTAGCTCCTGTTCATAAACTTGGCTCTCAACTCCTTCACCTTTGGACTCTCTTTAGTGGTATCAACATCGATACTATAGACCGTTGTCTGGAGGAATGTGTACATGTTGTTGAGTGCATTGTCATAACTTACACTGAAAACAAAGTGCACTTTGAAGAGTTCATCAAAGGCTGCCAATGACGTGGTTCCCTGGCAGGGGATGAGCTTCTTGTCCAGCACAACGTAGTAAGTGCTGATGGCCTGCTTGCCGGTTCCAGAAGCAAGAAGGTATGGCTGGCGATGTCCCTCCTGGTTCTCTAGGTGTTCTTCAAGGCTCCTGCATGACTGCGAGAAAAATTACATGTTAAGTCGCATCATAATATTGCCTTATTCTGTGCCATATATCCCACTTCAATCACAATTAAATTTGTAGATACCTTGTGAAACACAACTAGATGATCCATGGCCTGAGCTGCGCCGATCTTCTGTGTTTTCTTTGTAGAAGGCTGAGGTGGCAGGATATGCAGGAGCAGCAGGAATGCTGCCATATCACTGTCCCACTCTGTCAGAAGAAAAAAAGTTTTTATATGAACCACAAGTTTCTTTCCTTCCAAACTTAATTTCCAAGCCATTTAACCTACTACCCCTGACCCTCTCAGGGTTTCTGGGCCCAAAGGACCATCTTAATTCCATCAGCTGTTTAGTCTCAAGTTACATCTTTAAAAAAATAGATAGCTTGGATTTTTTAAAAGTGTGGTTGTATGAGGTATGTATGGATAGTCAGTGTATTACCTACAGGAGAAGGAAATCGGCATGCCTCCACTTTCGAGAAGCAGAGGAGAAGGGAAGCTAAAAAAAATGAACTGCTATGGACATGGCCAACAGCAAAACTTTTTTTGGCCACTTAGAAAAAAATAAATGAAAATAAAAACAAAGTGACGATGGTTGCTAAGAAAGGGCAGAGCTACACACCTAGCTAAAACAAAAACAGTCTAATTTCACAGGCTGGCAATAAATCCTATCTTCATGAAGGTTCTAATGTTCAGTTTTCGTTTTAACTGTTTTAGAGAGGTCTTTATTCAACTTCCTAGTCATTTTGGATGCTATAGTTTGTGGTGCAGCTGAATCGTATTGTGTTATACTGAGAGGTGCCCCTAACATTTGGCCCATCACATTTTTATCAGTGATGGTAGACCAATTAAAAACCCCTCTCAGTATAACCAATACAGTTGAACAGCATCACAAATTACAGCACCCAAAAATTACCATAAACTTGAATAAATACCCCTCTAAAACAGTATTAACAAAAACTGAACATTAGAACTTTTGGGATGGGTTTATTTAAAGACTGCTATGTTTACCTGCATTAGTTTTATTTAGGTGGACGTAATAAACTGGCAACTTGTGCATTAATAATCCAATGGGCACTGTACAGTGTCAAGTTCATCCACTCAGTAATTTCTTAATGCAAAAATACACTTTAAATAAGGAATTTAATGAAGATAAATACAAAACTTACATATCCTTTCCGGGAGAGAGGATCTTTTAATGCTGGGAACAAGGTGACAATTCCCAGAGCGTATTTCTCTTTAGTGATTCGCTGAGGAATTCTCCTGCAAAGAAAAAAAAAGGGAATTGTTTGCTTACATAAACAAGCATCAATGCTTTATCGGGCTGGAATGATTACCACATTACTTCAGTAATGCGAGTTATCTAGAGCAGAGTTTAGCTTTTTACTATCATTGCAGCTTTTTCTCCAATGGCATTCAAGAAAAAACTAATGTCATTTCACAATTAAACATTACTTGTAACAATCAGTAATTTGGCCCCAACAGGCCTAAATTTCAGTATCATTCAGTATGTGAATTTATTTAAAACCCCCCCCCAAAAAAAACAAGTCAAATAGCTGTTAACTATCTAACCCTGGTATTGTAAACTTACCCTTCTGTCTCAACCATGTGTGCTGCAAGAATGTTGATCATATGCCTTCTTCCATTGTCACATAGAGTCCCAGTCTCTTCATATTCTTCAAGCACTGTTGTCCCTCCTGGTTTTGTCTGTAGAATCTGCTTTATCAGCTAAACGGATTGTAACAACGGAAGTTTTAATTTAAGCCTGGAGCAGCAAACTAGTTTCAGACATCATCATGATAGGATTGTATTGATTAAGTTGAGCCAAATTTGAAAAGGAAATTCTGATTTTTGTGAATGCAACATCAAGCCTTCAACATGTTTTAGTTTGTTGAATGGCAATTAAGAAATGTGTGTGTGTATGTATATATGTATGTATATGTATATATATATATGTATATATATATATATATATATATATATATATATATATATATATATATATATATATATAATATAACATATATTATATATATATATATATATAATATAACATATATTATATATATATATATATATATATATATATTATATTTTATATATATATATATATATATATATATATATATATATATATATATATATATATATATATATATATATATATATATATATATATATATATTATATATAAAAATCAAGCACATGAAATAAATCAGAAAGGTGACAACTACGAAAATTTAGATATGATCTAAAATAGACATCTGATGACAAACTTACATCTCTGGCTGAAGAAATCTGAAATGCCTCTTCATCACCTCTCATTCGCTTGGGTGGTCTTGACGTTTCATTGTCACTGCTACTCAACACGGAGAGGAGACTCCCACCGGGTGAGGATAGTGTGAATGGAGATGATACAGATGCACCTGAATCTAATAAAAGATAACAATTAACCTCATTTACAGAATTGTTGTGGATCGGATTTTGAAATCAGCCACGCTATAAACTATAAACGCTTTTAAATTTACCATTGTCGTGACTGTCCTTGATGACAAAGCAAATCCCTTGCACTGTGGATAAGTCTGCAAACACTGCTTCATCCACCTCAGTTCCGGAATCATCTTCCACAGTAATCTTGTCCGAAGGGATGGAGAACTTCTCTCTCACTAAGTGATGAGGTTAAAAGACAACATGGTAAATTGTTAAAAACATAAAATATAATAGCCAGTCAGTCTGAATTACTGGTTCGTCATATACCAATTGGGACATTTACCTTCAGAAATGAATTCCTCAAAATCGGAAACTTTTAATTTGATGTATTTCTTGCGGTTTTGATACTGCACCTTAATTATCATTTTGCCATCTACAACATGAGTCTGTAGAGAAAGAGGGACAACAGAACATTTCTTAGATACACCTTCAGTGCTAATTTAATTGATAAATATTTGTCTTTTATTACCCTAAACAACAATCAAAAACTTTCACTACACTCAAATGCTCGCAGATTGACCAAAATATACTTTTTGTAACTGAAGCTGTTTGGTATGCAGATGTTCTCTTTCTGCCTGACAGGTCTGGAGCTTTACATACTGCTCTTCACACTTCTTATGATGACTGCGGTATCTTTGTATCCTGTCAAACAAACGCACTGAAAAACACAGAATTGTACCTTTATGCCAGCTTCCCTGTTATCTCATGAATTCTCAAGCTTAACTGAATAGTAATCAAGTGGAATCGGTGTTCAGTAAATACTTTGCTGTTAAATGTTACCTGCATGATTTTACTGAACAAGGGTCTAACGCTGGGAACGCATTGGATGCATGGTGGCCAGTGTGGTGGCTGCGTGATTGACGCTTGGTCATCCACACCAGCTGAGTTTCAGCTGCTGCTGCCAGCCCTTTCTTTCTACATAGAGTTTGCCTTTTATAATAGCCATTTCATTTCATTACATTATAAATGTCATTTATATTAATTTTAGACAGAGAAAGGTTAAGAAACGTGTGGTAATTTGTAAATAATAGTAATAATCCACAATTAAAACCAGTACTATATTCATTCACGGAGCTCTCCAAGTCAATGCATGTTTCACAGCACTGTCTGCACATATTTCAGAATAAAAGCCTCGTGTTAACAAATGAAGGAATTCTGTCCACAGAAAAAACGCTAAAATAAATATAAATGACATTTACAATGAAATTAAATGGCTATTATGAAAGGCAAACTCTATGTAGAAAGAAAGGGCTGGCTGCAGCAGCAGCAGAAACCCAGCAGACAAGCAGCTGGTTTGGATAACTGACAATCACGCAGCTGCCACGCGGCCACCATGCGGCCATGTAAACTTACTAACATTATCTGCTGAGAATTAATATCTGAACAGCATTACCAGTCTTGTTTGCAAAATACAGGACTTATTCACAACTGAAACATATTTTTGAGGGACTTTAACATACACATTTTTAAATATCTAACTTTACACTGTTACGTTTGTATTGTGGCAACTTAAAGGTAAATATTCACTCCAACTTCACTCACCTGAAGGCGGACGTTTTGTATGGGGACCCTCGTGATCTTGCAGATTGCTACAAATCAAGAGAAATTAATTTAAACATTGGAGCAGGTGCAGGAGAAGGCCAGTAATTAAGGTCACGTTCGTCTGGCCATATAAAGCGCCATAACAAGCAGCGAGCTAGCACAAATTACGCTAATTCACCAACATGTTTACCGTGTTCATGGAAAGACTTCACCCCCCCCCCCCCTCGTGAAAATGTCTGGGAGCTCCGAGTTCACGAGCCGTTTACGCGGTTTATCAGGTCATAATCACGAGTTTCCGAGCTACTTTGACGGTAGTCAGTTTATACAATGATATGAAGTAATTAATGATATCATTAATGAAAGACAGCGCGCGGTTTTGCAGCCTGTCAGTTGTAACACTCATTGGAGCAAACAGTTAAAAAGCACAATTTGCTCGACCCAAACAGCTTAAAACTATTTTCCAAAAGAGTTTCGCTAGCTAACGTTAGCCCATTGTATCTTAAGATGAACTGAAACAGACGCTAACCGTCAACATTATCCTCGGTGGGCATGTCTGGGCATGTCTCATTAACGTGAAAGTACGACGGTGGCCACTCGTTAATAATACAAAACGTTTCATCATGCATCCAAAAATTGAAACGACTAGCCAATATAAGCACATTTTAAAGCAAAATAGCAGTAAAAGGGTGATCTTTAGTAAGGAGATACTCACCAGTCTCTCCTTCTCATGCTCGACGCGGGTCCTTTCCATGCTTGATGCGAGTGAAAGAAAATGGCTGCCGTCAAATTCCTCTCCAAGCACCTGCCCAAATACCCGGATGTTCAAAACAACACTCATAGGTGTTGAATACCGTCAACTCTGTAATGTAACACCCACACTATATGTTTTATCACCAGTACAGAGCTCTTTCTATCATAATCAACACCAGTACCTTAACACTTTACTCTAAAGTGGCCTAACACTAGAATTTTAACTCTGGTGATTTTGCTGTGTGCAACGTGGCCTTTGCTTTCCACCTGCCGTCTACAGTGGGACGCCCCCACCTGGCCACCCGGTGTCCTCACTGACAGGTGAGGACAAAGTGCCTGTGGAGAGCGTGGCTTTGCACGTGGCATCAGGTTTAACAAGCTGTCACCAGGCTTTAGGCCATGGAGGAATGATGGAGAGTTTGAATGTGCATGTACGTATGTACTGTACACTCATATGTTCATGAGTGTGTGTTGGACAGTGCAGAAACACAGGAGGCGCCTGGACCTGTTTCCAGTTAAAAGCAGAAGCCCCCACAACAAAGGGCCTGGCCGGGGGAGTCGTAACGAGGAGAATATCATTTTTCTTTGGCCTCTGTGATCTGCCATTCTTACGTTTCACTTTCAAAGCTCTGCTCGCTGGCAGAAGTCCTCAGCTCCACATCTCTGATGGAAAGAAGGAACGCTGCCCTCCGCCTCTCCTCTCCTCACCTCCCGTCCCTTCTGCCAAAAAAAAGAGAAAAAAGGAAAAAAAAATCCCCACATGCCCGTCTTACTTGCCACGGCTGATAAAAGAAGCATGGATGTGTTGGAAGCCATATTTCTCTTTCAGCCCGGCTTTAAGGAGATCCTGCAGTAATCCCCCGACAGGCTATTTAAGGCCTGTGGCTTCCCGGTAGAGATCTCTTTAGGAACCCCTCTTTCCCTGCACACACTCATCCTCCATCCCCTGCCAGCAATCACTAGAGATGCACAGGAGCAAGGTGGATATAGGGGAACTGCTGAGGGGAAGAAGCGGGGGGTCTGGGGGTCCTTCCCCAGAAACATTTGCGTTTATGCATGAATCTCATAAACTAATATTCATCTTTTTTTATTGATTCATTCATTGATTATTTTGCCCCGGCTTGAATATTTCTTTCTCTTGGTAAGTTCAGGCTGGTGGAGCAAAGCCCAGCGAACCCAACGGCGAGCGCAGCTCAAACTGAGTTGTGTCGCAAGCAGCTCTCTTTCGCCAGGAAACGACATTTAGTGTAGCTGTATTGTTGTCCGGATGGAAACAGTATGGCTTATGCCGGCTCATACACGCTGTACAGTGTCAGAAACAGGTTGTGATACCAAAAAGGAAAAGAGGTGTGAAAATGTGTCATAAATCGGGAGAAATATGGGAGAATTGTAACCTTGGGAGGAAACCGGGAGAGGGCAATGAAAAATGGGAAATCAGTAGGGTTGGCAAATATGACCACACGCTCCGCTAAATTTTGTCCAAGACTCACCTGCAATAGGCATTTTGATCTCAAGAGACTATCCTGTTGAATAAAGGCTTTAAAAAATAATAAAAAAGGATAAAAATGTCTGACAGTACAAAGTTTTGTGTAAATCATTTCCCACTTAAATTTGCTCCAATCAAAAGTATATAATTATAGAGAAGAAATGTTTGATCACTCTGGCATTCTTTCTACACCGTCCATCTTTAAATGCAGGATTTCATAATTCTTACATTTCTTTCCCCCTCAAGTCAACAGTTTGCTGGAAATTGGCCAGTCGCCACTCCTTACCCACAAAAGCCCCTCATACTGCCTTTAGAAAACAAAATTGACAAATCATTACAACTTCACCACAGTAAAAGGTCTAATCAATGCACTTGTCAACAAGCCAATCATCTTAACTTGACCCACTATTTTTGTTAACCCCTTTATTTTGCCACAAACAGAAATCAAAGCAGAACGTCCTGCACTAATATGGCTCCGATGTGCCTCTGAGCACAGCACTTAACCCCTAACCTGCTCCAGCAGTCCTGGCCTGACAGCAACACGATGGCAAGAATGTAAAAGTAGTTGCGGTGTGACACATTTATTTAAGGCAAAAACATTGTTTTTCATGCACTGTACAATTTTGAGATTTTAGGCTATTTAGCTTAATAACAGAACATGAATAACATCACATTAACTAAATCAGAATCCGGTTTATTGCCAAGTAGGTTTTCATGTACAAGGAATTTGCTTTGATTTATTGGTGCATAACATAACTATAATAAGACAAAATTAAAAAGTAAGCACACAAATCAAGAAACATAGATATAGAATAGAAGAAAATTACAATAAAAATACAAAGAAATATTATTAATAAAAACAGAATCCTTGATGCCTTAGGTATTTTGAGGATCAGAAAGCTTTGTAATGCTGCATTAATCAATATTTTTCATAATTAGAATCAGAAATAATTTATTGATCCCTGGTGGAAAATTGGGGCGTTCCAGTTGCTCTCATATAAACATAAAGAAATGTAAGAAAATAGAAATAAGAGTATGTAACAAGTAAATTATGTACATAATGCTACAATATAAGCACAATATATGTAAAGAAAGTAAGTAAGTTATGAAATTGAAAATAAGAAATGAGAATATATGAAATATATACAAATATTTGCACTAAGACGTGCAATATATAACATATAACCACAGTGCAAATAAGTAAATACAAGATGCTGAGAAGTGGGATCTATTAAGTGTGTTAAATATAAATGCCAGAATGGTATAAACAAGAATTAAATAAGAATATTTCTTGAAATTTACAGTATAAATGCAGTATTAATGACAGAGTATTGTACAGTTTAATTATTGCACAAATTATTGTACAGTTTGTTTTATAATAAAAATTTAGCAAATGATGTATAATGTGGAAGGGGTCACTCGACAACTCTGCTGTTGTACGGAGGGTCTTTAGCATCTTTCAGCTCATTGTTTTGGTTTTACAACCCACAACTTTACTGTTTTGGTTCGCTCTCATCGACCTCGTCTCTAGCTGCAGCAGACAGCTGTTTCCAGCTGTTTTCCGGCACCAAACATCAGACACAGTCAGTAACTAGCTAGCAGGTGAACATAGTGGAGCATTTAGCAACTAAGAGCCAGATATTCCCCTCTGGAGTTGGTTGAGATCAAAACAAAGTTAAAAGGCGAGTGAATATTTGACTTATATTTATCAGTTGGGCAGAAACACCACTCAAAACAAGTGTTAATGTTGTTTGTCTGGACGTGTAAATTGGTAACTATTTGCTAACATGTTTGCCATAACAACTTCATAAGGGGATAATATATGAGTGTGCTTTGCTGCCTCAAAAAAATCAGTTAATGCAGGTTGAAATAGTTGAATGTCAGTGCATGATTTATCCTGTAAACTGCCGTATCTTAACCATCAGGCCACATTGTTACAGTAAAACACTATAGGCTTTGTAACAGTTGTATGATACATATTGTACGGGCTTTTGAGTTTCCCTTGAAGCCTCTCATGTGTTGAGCAGATCTGGGATTTTGACTTGATGCCCGCAGCGTGGCGTTGGGGATATTATTCATTGAGCTGGTATTTATGGGCGGAAGGAAAGCGTCTTTGATAGAGCGTCTCTTGAGCGCTCTCCAAGATGAGATGTACTCATGTCCTCGACCTCTTGACTTTTCCCCTCTTCATCTCTATCTTTATTTTCCATCAAACAATATGGGAAAGCTCCATGTATGCGCATATGTGAGAGAGAAAGATCTAAAAGGCTTTGCTCTATTAAAATGTTAAAATCCCATTGAACTTGCTTGTAAAAAAAATGTTATTGCACAGGATTATTAGACATCCAAGAGGTGTAAAGATATTTACTCAAAGGGATCAACTAATGCACCTTACACCAAGCGACTTTTCAAGCGATTTCGCTGTCGCAGACATATTTCCAATATCGGAATAAAATCATGAGAGTTTTGCCGGAGTTGCGGTACGCTCCTGTGATCTTGATCGTCTTCGCAAAATATTATAGTCTGTGACTAAAAACTCTGACACTTAAGACACATTGTCTTTAGATGCGAGAAGGTGTCAGACTTTTAAAAGTCTTTTCAAAGTCTCCTTGTGTATGGTAGGCATACCACCCTATAATGTCCTTTAAGTTTGATCTTAATTTTCTATCACATGCTTACTTTACTGTCACGTTCTGTTGGACAGGGTTTTGAAGTGGAGTCAAAGCTTTGAAAGATATTCAACCATGTGTTGCTGTTGTTGTTGTTTTTGTTGTAAGCGTTGAAATCCATCTCACATATGTATGCCACATACGCAGGAGCCAGATAAAGGGCCGAGCGCTGCCTGTGTGCCAGTTGTTGTCTGAGTTACGGAGCTGACTCTACAGGGTTCCTCCTCGCTGGGAGCCCGTCCAGCCTTGGAGCTTCGGGGGGGAAGTACTGAGGCTTTCATGCTGTTTTAACTACAGATGTAGCCGTCATACAAGATCCACATTTTACTGCTGCAGCAGCTTGGAGCAAGAAAACCACCACCACCACCACCACCAAACTGTGGCACTGCCCCCAAGTGGAAATGATTGGAAACTCTTCCCAGTCATTAGAAGAACTTATATCGTCAACAGATGACTAATTGTGATGCAATGAGTGGCAGTTAACATCAGAAGTCAATAGACCTTTTTCACAGGTGAAACAAATTTAGTTAAAGATCGCTAAAGTGTTCCAGAGAGCTATGCCAGTGAGCCAGCATGTAGAATACCAGGGCCATGGGAAACACCTAAATGGAATGAAATTGTTATTAATGTTATTAATTACACCTGTGTTTTTATTGCTGTGACATGCCAAAATGTCCGATGTGAAAAACGTCTACAGACATGGTTTCTGTGGCTGTTTTTTGGTCACTTGGCAGTTGGTCAGTGGCCCTCGGCGTCTGATACCGATGCACTGAGGCACCCTTCGATGCACATGAGACGCACTGGGCTTTCAAATGTAAACCCATCCACGTCATTAAGAGACGGGTAGAGCAAGTAGCAGTATAAGAGCGAGAAAGTCCGCTTAAGGCGGGTGGGAGGAGAGGATGGATGGGCAAACAAACACCAGACTTTCACCCAGGAGACCGCTGTTTGTGTCCTGTGTGAAACCAAAACTCAACATTTACTTATTTTACTGTAGTTTTGTTACGTAACTTCCGTACTTAACGCCTAATCAAGTACTTATGTTGCGTAAGTAAACCTATAAACTAAGTAAACCTACGTTTCAAGTTTATTTTGAAAAGACAATATGCATATGCAACAAGCGGAAACTGAAACGCCGTCCCTGACAGGTCCAAAAGTGGGCCTTGAGTTCAGATTAGTAATTGCTAACTAGCTAACCATGTTATTAAATTAGCTTACCAACACTTTCTTGTCATAAACATTTGCACATCAGTTTAAGAAATGGCTAATTTTGGGAGTTATGTTTATTTGCTTTTCCTTTCTAAGAGTGAGATGAGAGGGTTGATTTCAATCTCATGTTTTAAGGTCGTGACACACCAAGCCGACAGTCGGCCGTCGGACAGTTTGGTGCCGTCGGTGAGCGTCTGTCGACCCAGTCTTTGCGGTGTGTCCCGCACCGTTGGTTCTAGTCTGCTCTTGTTGGAGGTTTTTTGGCCGGTTCAGCATGTTGAATCGGCGGCGGAGCTCGTCGGTGAGAGAAATCACTCTGATTGGCTGTTCAGCGCAAACGAATCAGTGCACGAGAAGAGAAACGGAAGTGAGGAAAGCAAGCCAAGTAAAACAGCTAGCCTGGCTCTGTCCAAAGTAAAAAACAAAAAGCAAAATGAAAGAAAACAACTTGACTTGACTTATTTAAACTGTTAAGTTAAAGTTAGAGTTGCCATTACTTTTTCTCGCCAAACAACATTTTTTTCCCGTCGCTCGGCACTTCTGTGCAGCGTCTCCGGCTATAGTGCGGGTTGCCAGATATAGTTGGTGAGCACCTCACTGTGACGAGAAATAGTTCCTGCACGCAACGCCCCAGCAAACCACAGATTTCACATTTCTATTCGTGTTGTAGAGTTAAGATATGACGTGTTAATTAGTGAGCTTTACTGGTGTCTGCAGACATATTTTTTCACTTTGGACAGATATTTTCCCTGTCTCTGTCCTGTATAATAAGCTAGGCTAAACACATCCTGACTCCAGCTTTAATTCACAGAATATTGATCTCCTCATCTCACAGTGGGAAAGACAGCAAAGATGAGTGTTTCCCAAAATGTTGAACCTTTAACTGCCACCCATGGATATTGAAATAATATCCAATTTAAAACCTTTGAACACAAAAGAAAACCAGGTGGTACTCTGGGCTTCAAAACAATGCTAAATAGCTGCATATATGAATGTAATTTGTTTGGGATGATGCTGCTTTACAGGCTTATAGTTTATGAGCAAGCCGTCTGATCTCACATCTTCTCTTTATCCGTTTTTTTGTATCTCAGTTTGAGGTTTTTATAGCGAAGCTCACAAAAGTGTCTTTTTACTCACTCGCCCAATATTCTAACTGCGTGTGCCAGCACACCAGCGTCCATCCATACATCTGTACAGCAGGTTTGGTATCAGGGCGCTCTACTACATGTGCAACATCAATCTGCCTTAGAAGTCTGCTCCACATGTGTCATAGATGTATCGGGTGGTGTTAATATGTGTTTTTGTGCATGTGAATAATATTAGGTGAGTGGTGGTGTGTGAGAGCAGGGAGTGTAAATGAACCAGAATACTATGATTATGCAACTTAGTTGCATATGCTTACTTATGCTAAAAAGGAGCAGCACCTGTTAATATATTGACTAGATGGTTTTATGTTTGTCAGTGTAGGTTCCCAACCCAATCTTAATACATCACAATCTTTAAACAGCACAACTTTTCCGTGTGTCATGATAACGCATTTTAGGCTTTTAGGGTTGGTAGTGCTGTTCAAATAATTTTTTTGTTATATTTGCATACTTTTTACTCTTACCACTCTTACTGCTTTTACTTACATTTGGATACATTCATCAAACTACTTTTATTTATTTATTATTTTATGAATTCATGATCAGTTAAGAGGCAGGTGGTGAGTTATTAATGTTTTATTTTATGTTTTAATGTGTTTTACATAAGCATGGGTTGTAAACACATGAGTAAAACAAGCCTCGATTTAAGATTATGATGGGATGAGTAAATAAAGCCATAATTCATACAATAAGAAAATTAATTAAAGTAATTGGGTCAAAACATCAGCATTTGACATTTTTATATTATTAGAAAAGCTATAATATCCTGGTCTCTGCACGTACTAGTAGAAACGCTGTCTAATATGGAGGACTAAAGCTGCCATTATAATAAATACATTTTTCATATTAACCTGCATATTTATTTGATGCATTTCTTTCTTTATTATTTCATTTATTTATTTATTTATTTATTTATTTATTTATTCACCCATATGTCAATGGAGGGGAGTGTCTTGATGGTGTCACTTAACAGCTATTAATGTATTTGAGAGTTCACAGATCAATTTTACTTGTCTTGCCCCCCTCGTTAACATATGGGTGAAGAAATACGGAAGTAAATGAAGGCAGAATTAAATAAATAGGAAAATTAATAAAAATAGAAATAAATTTAAACAAAAAAGAATAAATTGGGAAATAATTAATTATGAAAATAAATGACTCCACAAATAAGTGGTTTAAATAAATAAATACATTCTATTTATTTATTTTCAAATTAAGCTGCACATTTACTTGGTAATTCAGGCTTTTATTTCTACATTTCTTTCTTTATTATTTCATTTATTTATTTATTGAGTCTTTTATTTATTTATTAATTATAATGGCAGCGTTTGTCCTCCATAGTCTCATAGCATCATCTCTCTCTCTGTCAGCACAAAAGCGTCAAATTAACAAGTCGGCGTATAATGCAGACCAGGAGGGAGGCCAATCCCAACTAATTTACGCTGCTAAGGAGGAATAACCACCGTGAGAATCCTGGTTCCCCCCAAGTAGGGAAAGAAAATAACACTCCTCCTGGTCCCTGGTCCCTGAGGTTTGGCCTCCCCAGTGAGGTGAGGAGGATTGGTTGAGATTGAAGCTGGCACCTCACTCTTAGAGGCACCTCCATGGGGGGGAAGGAGGCCCAGCCCCCGCGAGGTCTGCTGCCAGCCAAGGTGAGGGATTGTGGGGGAAAGGAGACATGGCAGCCCCACTTCCTCTTGGCTCGATGGTGGAAGCAAAATTAGAGAGAAAGAAAGAGAGAGCGCAGCCTTTGCCTCATCTGTCATACTCCTCTCATCTCTCACTCTTTTTGTCTCCTTTATCTCCTCCACTCCTCCTGCTCATCTTCTACTGGTTTCCAGTAGAGAAATATAATCCAGATGATGGCTAACCACAGATCATTGGAGAGCAACAACCAGAAATCACCAGGCCTGATAATCAGTGTGTTGATTACTGTACGTTGGCTAGTTTGGGTGGATGTTCATGAAGCAGCTCTCTTTGGTTGGAGGGCTGACGGTGCTGCTGACAGCTTGAACCTCTGCTCTGACTTGTGGAGTTGTGGACAGTTTCCAGGATTCTGTTTCCTTGCTCATATTCTCTAGTTTTGTTTCTTGCTTTTCTCTTTTGGTGTAATCACACTCTTGAAATTCTTCCTTCATCTCGTCTCCCGGCTCTCTTGATTGTGCCGTTTCAGCTCAGTTACATTTCCTTGTTGTTTTTACTTTATCAAGTTTGTATCGCTTTGGTAAAACGTCATGGTTCTTATTTATCTTTCTGGTTTTGATGTCATTGGAACTACTGATACTGATATCAATATCAGACGAGAAAAGTGCACTCAGTAGAGTTCAGATCTCCACCAGGTGTGTCTCCCTCTTTACCTTGAACAGCAGCTGGATTCTCACGATATCACACTAAATCGCGGGATCACATATCACACAAAAATCCATCTTGTCAGGCTTTAAGTACTGCGTTTATGTCTGGCAAGCCAGAGCACAATGGCGGCTCATGAAGAGATTAACGTAGCTTCAAAAGCATCAGTTCTATCAGTGCTGGAGAGTATTTCTTCATTGAAAGAAGAGCAAAGAACTGCAATGAAGTCTTTTCTTGATGGAAAAGATGTTTTCACTCTTCTCCCGACTGGCTTCGGCAAGAGTTTGATTGACAGATGGTTCATCCAATCAGTGTTATTGAAAGTGCCTGCTCTTTACCAAACAGTTTCCAATGATGGCTTCTCAGATGATTCTGTGTAACAAACCATCTGGCGCGTCAGGTAAGTCTCCCTCTTCCTCCCAAACAAAGAAGAGTTGAATCTCACTCACTCATTGTCCCTCCTGGCTCCCTTACAGTCAATATGGCGGCAAAGATAACAAAAACTGGGATTTATTAATCTCGTATTGTGCCTAACTTTAGCTTTATCATAACATAACAGGTATGGAATTAATCTGCAGATGCTCCTGTTCAAAATGAGAGCAAACTTTTCAATGGATGTCAGTTTTTTGAGCCAAAATGGGGCCTACAACATACTAGGTAAGGCTTGTTTTTAGCCTTTTGCTACTGAAGCAGATGTTAATCACTTGCGGCCCCTATCAGCCGGTTAAGAGGAGTGAGGAGTCAGCAGTCAGTGACGGTATAAAATAGTCAATAAAATAGTTTTTCACCGCAACCACAAGAGGTTCTTGAGCATACAGTCATAAATTAGCACAAAAAATATCAGGCTGATGGGTCCAGTAGTATGAGAGATTAGCTGTGGACGGACAGACACACATGCAACCGAATGCATAATCTCCCCACATAGGCTTACGTCTGGTGGAGATAATAATGATAAATCGGGTGATAACAGTTTTGATGCCTGAAATTTGGTTATAAAAAAATTGTGGCAAACTACATAATGAAAACACTGTTTCTAAACTATCTCAAACATATCTTTGGCAATTTTGTATTGTCATTTTTTGTTACTTATTGATACCGATAAGATAAAATCAGATTATAATATCAGCCTAGCCAATGTATGTAGATTAAAGAGAGTTTTTTGAAAATATATATAGTAGTATACAGTATATATAATAGGCTGTTTCTTGTCACCCCACAGCCAACTCACCTCTCAATGCATTATTAATGCTACTGAATACAGACTACTGGTCTTGTTGTCAGTTGTACAGTATGGTACGGTGCGGTTGAGGGTAGTCGTGTTATATAACATAGCATAAACATATAGTCACAATATTAAATTACAACATACACTTGGCCACAATATCTTTATTCCCATCAAGATCTGACAACAAATTAAAACTGTGCAATACAGTTTCTGCTAGTGCCAGTTATTCACCAGTTGGATTAACTTATTTCAAATAAACCAGAAACATAATTTCTAGTGTGGGAAAGTTTTCCCGAAGTGGATAAAGTTTAAACCACAGTTGAATTGTAGTAATCATCAACGTTACACTTTCCCCCATTTTAATGTAAAGTTTTTCTTTCTCTGTCAACAGTCAGTGTTTCAGTCTCGCTCTCTTTCATTCACATCTACAGCGACTGTTTCTCTCTTATCTCGTATCTCGTGTCTGCAGTCTCTGCAGTGTGTGTGTGCGTGATGCTGACAGTTCGCCTCTCTCTTCTCCGTTTCTTGATGACCGGTGCTTCCTGGTGTTGACACACACATCTGGATGACGGCTTTGAGGTCTGCAGTTTTCATCAGAAATCAACACAAGCCATCAAGTTACATTATACTTTAGGCTGTTTCAGCCTAGACAACCTGTTGAGACCGCGGCCGCTTTTCTAACCGATGGTGTTTAATTCGTTGCTAAGCGGGGAACGGATTACAGTAACTTCGGTGTTAATTTCACTGTTTTAGTGTGGTACATTAAAAAAAACCTTGATATCATGTAGCCTCTCTAGAATTTTAAAGTGTAAGTGACAGTTGTTACGAATCAAGACTCCATAGTCTAACAATGGCATGTTTAAATTGAAAATCAAATCGAATTGTGACCTCAGAATCGAAAGTAAAATTGGAAAAATCGGAGATTTAGAGAATCGTGACACCCATACTAGCTAGCGCTAGCATTAACCGCTGGCCACGCCAGGTGTCATCCTAGCCAGATCCACCCTCTCATCCATGTATGGTCACTTCTGGCTACAAAAAAACAAGATGGCGACGGCCAAAATCCCCAAATCGAGGCTTCAAAACCGTAGTCCACAAACCAATGGGTGACATCACGGTGACTACGTCCTCTTCTTTGCAGAGCCAATACACCAACGTACAACACATGCAACAGTTTTCCAGGGCGAATTGTACTCGCAGAAGAAGTGCATGTTTCAGATCAAGGACGTGAGTCACCAAATTTGTGGTCTGGTGGCACTTTGAATATATTTACAAAGTAATATAAAGTGCTTAGCAAACAGCATTTTAATTTAAATCATAAACATTTGCTCTAAGATGACAAAGAGGGAGATGCCTTAAAAATAGCTGACAATACCACAGCTAGCATGATTGGAGAAAAAGTGGTGAACCAACAGAATGAAGCGTTTTGCTTTAACAAAGCTGCTGTGGTCAGTCAGCAGAGACGGAGGCTCGACTGCTGACAGGGTTTGTTCAACAAGGAATGTCTTTCAATTTATTTATAAAACCTCTTCACCCAAAAATGCCCCGTGTGTTTCTGTCCAAATTGAGTTGAAGCTAAACTGAAATAGATTTCCAAAGTAAGGAATCGATTGAAATCTGAAAAGATAGAAAATCAAAATCAAATAAAATTTTGTTGAAAAAAGTAGAGCTAGAAAAACTGGTCATACTAAAGTAAAGTTTCTATTTGGTCTTGAATGAACACTGTGCCTTTCCCCTCACTGTGTTTCTTAATCTAATTATATATTTTTCTTTTGAATAAATGCAGGAACCAAACACATCTTGTTTTTTTTGATTGGTTTTATTTTTTATCTTGATCTTGATCTAGGTTTTGAAGCAGCCAATAAGAATTTCAATCTTCCTGTAAAATTATTGATTACATCCTATCCATTATGCCCCAAAAGCCCCAGGTTTACTTTGTGTCAGTAGCTTTTTGGTAATTTGATTACTTGCATATTTGTTTGGGAATTTTCACCGCTAAAGTACAGTATCAACTGGTCCTGCATTATTATGTAATCAAATTATAGTTCTAATATTTTTGATTTAATTTTATCAAATTACTTAATTTTATTTTATTGTTTATTTTTGCAGGAACAGCGCACAATTAAAACTAATAGCACCAGAATTAGCTAGAAGCGAATTTGCATCCATTGTCCCTGGGCAGGTAGACAAAAATAACCACATGACAATAAATACACTACATAAAACAGCACAATACATAAAAGTCCATCAGTGTGAGATAAGAAATAGAATTTAGCCAAAGCTTAAAGCTGGGTTTAAACACTGCAAAGCTTCCGGAGTCTCTAATATTATGATATGATTAAACTAGCTGACATACAGAAAATCTGGCATTAAGTAATATTCTATTATAGGAGTACTGATAGGTGTCTGGTTTTCTGTGCAAAATATAATGAAGCTAATCTATCTAATCTATAGTGAACTGCCCCATGGCCACCAACAAGTTAATCTTGCCATGCATTCAACAAAGGCCACCAACTGGAGTCGAACCATGGACATTGAGTTGTAATGGCGTTTGCTAAAACACTCATACAACAGTATGTATGATTTCTTACGAAATGTTATTCCTCATTTTTCCTGTGTTTTCCTATAAATGTCCAGCAACACATGTCAATTTCTGCTAAAGTCTTTTCAAAATAAAAGATTGGGGTGTGGGTTAAAATAACACTTAAGTGGCGTAACTTAAGTCCTGAAGTTACACAACAAAAACTACTTAGTTAGGTTAAGGAAAAGATCATGAATAACTCCGGAAATGGCGTAACTTAAATACGGAAGTTACATGACAAAAACTACTTAGTTAGGTTTAGGAAAAGATTGTGAATAACTTCGGAAGTGGCACAACTTAAGTACGGAAGTTACGTGACAAATAAATTAACGTTGACTTCTGGTTTCACATGGGACACAAACAGAGGAGAGGGCGAAGGTCCGGTGTTTTTTTGACCCACCCATCCACCCTGACCTCCTCCCTACTTGGCATTTGATGCTCTTTATACTTCCTGGTTTTACATATGAATTGAGTTTGTGGGATATATATGAATAACAGTGCATTTCTTTTTTGTAGGTATAGCTACGAACGGTATATGAGAACAGCCTGAAAAACAATATTTTTAAAACGAAATATTTGTGCTCAGGTTTTAAAGATTTAGGCTACTTCGTCAGTAGCAACTGGTGGGCTTTGTGCTGAGAGCCACAGACAGAGTTGGGAAGTTAAAAAGTATTGAGAGACTGACTAACAGGGTTTGTTGACAATTAGAAAAACACCTAATAACACCTATCTGTTGGAGCTTTCTAACTCCACCTCTCGCTGCCACATGTAGGATGTTTTAGAGCTATCAAATAGTGCAGGTTCTCTCTCTCCCTGTTCCTCTCTCAGTCCAGTATCTCAGTGTTTTAAAGCGATGATAAATACTGATCTGGCCTGCTTTCTCTCTCTCTCTCACTGCACACATAGCAGACGAGCCGCGCTCCTCTCTGAGGGTCTGGTTTCAATTTCTGGAAAAAGGAAGAGGTTGTGAGACGGAGAGAGGAAAAACTCCTGCCTTGTAAATCCATTATTGTTCAGGATATATCAGAAATCCAGCTTTAATAGCAGTGTTTGTGTAGGATCTCCTCTCAATCCCCCACTATATAATCCTATTCGCCGACCAAGGCTTAGCTGCACAAATAAACACGGTAATGGATCCCCTCACGTACAGCAAAGAGAAGAGGCAAAGAATGAGGCACCCTTCGGCCCAATCTTTTCCAGATGGCACCAATAGATCACATTATTTACATCGGCTGTGTTCGGGTTCCCAAGGCAACGCTGCTCTGTTGTACAATCGCTGGTTCAATGACCCGAATCTCTTCTGTTCTTTCTTACCCGGGCCTTGATTAGCGCAGAATCCGAAGAAGATGGATCTCCTTCGTGGAACAGCACGCTACTGATGCACAGATGTGGTGTCACTCCAACGCACCTTCTCCAGAAGATAAACCTCCCACCTCCCCCCATATGGGTTTCCTTATGATATTCAATCCCCGAGCTGGGCGTGCATTATGCACTGATCAGCGCGCATCGTTTCCATTAGCGTAGCTCGCTCCCCTTCGTTCACCCGTGACCTGCGGTACGATCTTTGGGACTCATTACCCCTCTGCTCTCAGTGCGGTTACGGGTAGTTAGCTGCGTTCATGACCCTTAATTGTTTCTCCTTGTCTTTTCTGCTCAGAGATGAGCAGCCGGGTGGATGAGGATGAACGCTGCGAAATCTCTCCGGCAGGCGGAGACCTCTACATGAGAAATCTGCTGCAGATTGTGAGTGTTTGTGAGTTAACATCCACTCTGTAACCTTTTTAATCACACTAACAGTGTTTCAAGAGATCAGGGACATGCTGCCAGAAGGATCTCACGTTGAGTACAAGAGGTCACAGATACGTTTTCATTGCTGGTAGCAGGGAGGGGATTCCTGTGAGGATTTCAGCTGCCAGAAGCATCTCTTGCTTGTTTATCAAAGGTTAGTCAGCTGTGGAGTCTGGACGCAGCATCTCTGAAACCTTCAAAAACAGCACGAAGGTCGTTCAGCCTCATGAGAGCGGTTCAAAGCTGTCATATTTTTCCTGGAAAAGTACAGTACTGTAGTAGTCGAGTTGCGGAGATCTCTCTGCTTCTGCCAAATCTCACTGTCTTCTTCTCCCTCTGCTTCTTCTTCTTCTTCCTGGCCGGGAGTCAAACTCTTCAGGCTGTTTGCCTCATGCGTCTTTCCACTTCTAGCGGCGAGGGAGACGGAGGAGGCTGGCGTCGGTTTCTGACATGACGGAGGAGAGCAGAAAAGAAAAAAAAAAGAGGTCGGGGGATGTTAAGACCTGATAGCTCCCCAGAAAGTTTTCGTTTTCTGAGTGTGTGTGCAGGATTTGACTGATACGGGTTTGTGAAGGCCAAGATCCCAATGTTCTTTGGCCAATTTTTTTGTAGTAGTACTCAAAACATTTGATTATTCTAAAAAATGTTCTTCCTATCAGAGGGCCTGTGCAATCCTGTGTAATTTATACCAAATCGGGGCGCTAAAATAGGCCTAGCTGAATAAGGATATTTTAGGCTGCATCTCTAAAAGATCGGACCGTATCCCACCCTAATTATGTGTTTAATTTATTAGTTTATTTGTCAGTAATGATTCCAATTAAACAACAGAAGTTGGCCTATAATGCTAATTTTCACCTGCAGTTCCCCATACCTATCCAGCTCCAACCAGCAGACAGACACAGTTAGAGACCATAGTGGAGCATTTAGCAGCTAAAGAGTCAGATATTTCCCTCAGGAGTTAGTGGAGACCAGATACAGAGCTGAAAGAGAGTGAATATTGGATTTACATTAGCAAGGTGGTCAGAAACATGACTCCAAATAAATGCTATTGTTGCCCCGTATCTGCCGGATGTGTAAATTAGCAACTGTTTGCTTACAAGTTCTCCATATCAACTTAAAAGGTGAAGTGTTGTGTTTATACTGTAGCTTGTTTCGGCTGCCTTCAAGTGGTGAAAACATCAGCTTTTGCAGGTTTAACAATAATTATAATTAAATGAAAATGTGAAAAAAATATGTGGTGGTAAACGAGATACAATAATGCGGCTCTATGGATATAGAGGGGAGATTTACCGAAGTGTAAACAACATAAGATGTATCGTAAGTACGGCTGTCAAGCGATTGAAATATTTAATCATGATTCATCACACATTTCTTATCTGTTCAAAATGTAACTTAAAGGGAGATTTGCCCAACAGGCAACAACAGCTGTCAGTGTGTCAGTGTGCTGACTTGACTATGACTTGCCCAAAACTGCATGTGATTATCATAAAGTGGGCATGTCTGTAAAGGGGAGACTCGTGGTTACCCATAGAACCCATTTTCATTCACATATCTGGAGGTCAGAGGTCAAGGGACCCCTTTGAAAATGGCAATGACAGTTTTTCCTCGCCAAAATTTACCGTAAGTTTGGAGCGTTATTTAACCTCCTTGTCGACAAGCTAGTATGACATGGTTGGAACCAATGGATCCCTTAGGTTTTCTAGTTTCATATGATACCAGTATCTTCACTCTAGCTTTAAAACTGAGCCCACCACAACCTAAAAATAGCAATTTGTGTTAATGCGTTATCTTTGACAGCCTTAATCATAAGGCAATGACTAGACAACATTAAGTGTTTAATAAAAGGTCAATCGTGGGACACGAGCATAATCAGCATGAGTTGAGATGATTATTGATCCCTGAAGAGGAAATAGTTTGAGCAAAATTTTAGGATAATTTGTCCTCGTCATGGAAGTATAGAGCTCCTGTGGGCTCCCAAGAGTCTCCCTGTGTTGACTATTGACAGATTTACAGAAGAACATCTGTTTTCAGATACACAAATTTACAGTCCAGTGCGAGACCAAATGTGCATCACTGGCGACCTTTCAGCTGGAATTGTGCAACCTTTGACAAAGAACACACTGATGAGCCGGTGTTGAACTCCCCGGTCACTCAGTCGGTCCAAAATCGACCGCACAAGTGTCGTTCCTCCCTCCTCCTCCTCCTCCTCCCGCCTGGAAAAATGTACTCCGACTGCGTGTGTTCGATTCCTGGCTCGACCTGCACTGTCATAATTCTCTCACTCCACACGTTCCTGTCTTTGGGGCGATAAAAACTAATAAAACATTGCAGAGCAGCGGCTGCCCACCGTCCCCTTTCCAAAAAGCTCAATTAAAACCAAACAATGAGCAGTTACTGCACATTATTCACGCTGTAGCTCCCTGACAGGGATAAATCATCCCGTTTAATGACAGATTGGTGCTCGATTCAGACAAATATATGAAGTGACAGTGAGCTGTTTTGAACAGATGGAAGCTGAAGAAGAAGAGGAGGAGGAGGAAGCTGGAAATGTAATTATAATTAATGTGGGTGGGTGGGATGGAGGCCGGTGAGTTCGGACAGTAAGCAGAGGCTCGTCAGTCTGCCCCCGGATGGTTGCGGGTGCGAATCCCTTGTTGCTGAGGCCGGTGAAGGCAGCTGAATAAACGCAGCAGAGGAATGTCGAGGCTGGAGAGACGCAGCAGAGAAACTCATTAGAAGAAAACGCTGTAATTTAGAGGATGTGGGATTGTGTGAGACACAGATATAAGGGATCGACCACCTCCTTGTTATTTAAAGTGTGTTATCAGTTACATTTTTAGTAACTAACAATAATGAGTTACCTCTGAATTTGAAAATATATTACATTATTATAAGATATATTGATATGTTGTGTACAAATGTAATGAACAGTTGTATAACCAATTTAACAATATTAATCAATTTTAGCAATTAAATTACAAATAAATAAAATAATGTTTTTATTACATTTTTATAACAATTATTATTATTATTATTATTATTATTAATAATAATAATAATAATAATAATAATAATAATAATAATAATAATAATAATAATAATGATAGAATAATAATAATAACAAAAATAATAATAATATGCTATCAATAAACAATAAAATACAAATACAATTAAAATTACTCATTTGTAATATTAAATAAAGTAAAATAGAATTTAATTTAATTGCCAAATTCAAAATGTCTAATATTTTTCATAATATAGGAAAGATATTCTGTGTAGAAAAAATTTTTTTGTTGCAAGTTTGCAATCAGGAGGTGGAGAATAGACACAAAACTTCAATGGAAACACGACAAGTTCAAATTGACCATACATTTTTTTTTTTTTTTTACTAAGATCCCCGTTAGCTTTTGCATCGCAGCATCTATATTTCGTGAGGTCCACTCAGTTTACATGGTGACAATACAGAAATACACATTCACACTAGTAACTACACTACACTAACATAACACATCTCAATGCACGTCCACTGTAAATAAAAGAAAAATAACAATTGACACAATTTAAATAACATAAACACAAAGGAAATAGACCAGCTCCGACTAAATCTACCATGATCTAACAGATAAATATCATCATTTAACATAGAATGCCCATGCAACCCGTACACACCAAAGAATACTTTTTTATTAATTATTATTATAAATAAGTAATGCTCTTTTAGCACCATAAATGAAAAGGGAAAAACAACTGAATCAGCAGGTGTTGACAGACTCAGAGTCATCCATTGTGTGTGCTCTAATTATAACTCTAACTATACGCTGATGTTGGAGTTTCTGTTTTTGCTCTGACTGTCTTTGTCTGAGTGGAGGAGCTTCTAATTATTTGGTATGAAGAGTATGAAGTATCAGTCATGAGAACAGCTGCAGGTTTACGTACAGTACCTTTAGCCGTAGGCAAGGTTTGAACTTGAAGGCTAATATTACCAGAGAGAATTACCATAGAAGTTGAGGAGAGTAGATATCGATACGATACCTCCTCATTTCACTACAAAAACTTAAATAACGAGGGCAGTCCTGTTAAAAATGACATTCCCATACAACAAAAATGCATTGTGAATTACGTTTCGAGGAAAAGGTTTTTTTTTTGTTGCAGATTACGTTTGTTTTTGACATATCACAAATACATCCTCCGCGTAGGGAGGAGGTCAGGGAGGTCAAACAAACCCAGGAGACCACTGTTTATGTCCCGTGTGAAACTAAAAGTCAACGTTCACTTATTTTAATCATGCCGTTTTTTCTATTACTGAACCTAACTTTGTAGTTTTGTTGCTTTTTTGTTTTGTTTAAATTTACAACATTAATCATGTTTTTAAAACTGTTAAAACTGCGACAGTAATCCGGGAGAAAATACGTTTCCCTCTACACATAATTGAGAATGCATACAATTTAGTTGTAGTGGAACGTAATTTTAGCAGGAGGTAGATCGCCAGGGAGCTGAAAGTTTCCTATACTCGCTGGTGGCTATGTTGTATGTCATTTCCAGTAAATATACCAATATTAAACGTGTGATTTCTGTTTAAAAAGTACAAATGAGGAGGATAGCAAGTATCACCCATCTTATTAGTGGTTACGTCTCCAGTCTGATCTCGAGCGACGAGCGCACACGTGATAGGTACGTGTTTTGTTTGCATTTTAACAGATTCAGTGTGGACCACCGCAGCTCCACCCTCACGTGTCACTTCCGGCTGCAAAAAAATAAAATGGCGACGGCCAAAAACCAAGACGGTGACGGCCAAAATGCCGAAATCGTGGCTTCAGAACGGCAGTCCACAAACCAATGGGTGATGTCCCGGTGACTACGTCCACTTCTTATATACAGTCTATGATAATATTTAAATCCCTACATGTATTTTTGGCTACAGCCACTAGGGGGTTCAGTGAGCTCCTGAACCAACACAAACTGCGCCTGTGTCTTTAGCACAGTAATAAAAGAGGAAGTCAGGTGGGGGTGATGAAGAGGAAGAAGAATCAAACAGATAGGCTGCTGTCACACTGCAGCTTAAAGTGTTCAATTTATGAATTATTGTCCACAATGTGTTTTTAATCAATAAAACCTCTCATGTTTATTTGTTCTTAATGAATACTGTATGTATGCAAAATAGTTTCGGGACACATGTTACTTGTATTTGAACTCTCCTGTGTGTCGTTGCACATAGAAACAGTTATTGTCAGACATTAATCATTGGTTTTTGGTTACATCCTAAAATAGTTGCCATACAACAATCATTCAGGGAAAATCAAAAAGAGTTCAAAGGTCTGCAGTGGGAGTGAGGGAGAGGAAGGACACAAATGAGAGGAAGTTCCCGCTGGGAATAGATGACCTATAATTTCACAGACGAAGAGCATCTTTGTGTCACACCATCTCGTCTTAATCATGTATCTGCTCGTAAACATGTCTGCTGGGAAGCACTGGTGTCTCCTCTCATGGCAGCCGAGCATTACTCAGGTCTTTTCATGTCGTCGGATGTTGTTTCCACATGGAACCACAGAGAGAGTGCCACGCTGCTGGACTCAAAAATAACTTCATAATTTAACTTCTTTGAGAGCTTGTTGGCCCATCTGATCTACACACTTTGTACACATCGCTGTGCTTCTTACGTAGATGGATAAAAAAAACAATATCAGTGCATCAAATATACAATTTTCCTTCCAATGCTATGTATTTCAAAATAAAAGACAATTATTTACAAATTTGATCAAATTCAAACGTGCACAAAACAAATTATGACATAACGAAAGATGATTCTTTGTTGAGATACACTGCGATTGTACTTTGGAAAGGCTCCAAACATATATAGTAAATCAAGGTTTGTGTTGATGTCTGAATGAAGAACAGAAGTGGAAATCATCTGTTGATCAGGCTAGTGGAAATTACATACAGTATGTCTCAAGTCAGTGCCTGGTTGTACGATGGTGAAATAGGGCCATTGTAGGTCAAAAAAATTAATAAAGAATTACGGAGCCGGGGGAGTACATTTACGGAACAAAACTTGGATATTCTCTTGGATTAAAGTGGCAAAATTATGAGAAAAAAACACAAAAATTTGTGAGATTATAAAGTCATACATTTCTAAGAAAAAAACTTGGATATTCTCTGAGATTAAAATGGAAAATTTACGGGAAAAAAATAAAAATTTGTGAGATTATAAAATCAGAAATTAATGAGGAAAAAAACTTGGATATTCTCTGAGATTAAAATGGAAAATATACGTGAAAAACTCCCAAATTTGCAAGATTATTAAATCGTAAATTAATGAGAAAAAAATTTGGATATTTTTGAAGAATAAAATGGCGCATTTACGCGAAAAAATAAAGTCATAAATGTACGAGAAAAAATGTTGAATATTCTTTTAGATTAAAGTGGCACATTTACGAGAAAAAACTCACAAATTTGTGAGATTATAAAGTCGTAAGTGAATGAGAAATAACTGTGTAAAACTGGGGTACTGAAAAATAGTTTTGTTTTTTTTTTGTCAAGGAAACACATAGCTTCACTTTGCAAGGTTGGATCAACCTCATCATAATCCACCGTTAAACACCGCGGTAATGTGAGCCGCCGAGTACAAAATATATTATATTGGCTGGTGGAGGTGCCTGGCGTTACCACGGTTTTGCACTCTATGACTTTATAATCTTGCAAATTTGTGAGTTTTTTTTCATAAATTTGCCACTTTAATATCAGAGAATACAATAGCCCTAATACACCATCGTACTGGTTGAGCCTTGCCAGGTCAGAATAAGCAAAGCAAAAGTTGTATTATGGAGTTTTGGGGCAAATTTTTACTTTAACTATTCCGATTTTAACACCTTTCGCTCCCTATTGAAATGAGCTCAAAAGCTATAGGAGCAAAACCG
Source organism: Sebastolobus alascanus (assembly GCA_916701645.2). Taxonomy (NCBI): domain Eukaryota; kingdom Metazoa; phylum Chordata; class Actinopteri; order Perciformes; family Sebastidae; genus Sebastolobus; species Sebastolobus alascanus. Next base: position 1,272,892 of record CAKAOJ020000206.1, on the reverse strand, counting down.
ACACATTGCACGTCACCGTTACAGTCCGCCATGTTGTTTTCAGTGTGTATACAGCGGTCGCTCTGCTCTGCCTTCCTCTGTGCGTTGGCTCGTTGGCTCGGTGAACCTGATCCCGACTGAAGCTCTTCATGCTCGCTAGTGTGTTTGCTGCTCCAGCAGCACTCGACCCGACGTCCATCTGGGACCAGATCCTCTCGGCGGGGGGTGCAGCTGGGGAGCACACACACATCAGACAGTCATATAATGTGGACACACACTACTACTGATTATAGACACACACACACACACACACACACACTTAGAAAGATGGCAGGCACACACTGATCTCTCTAAAAAAACACACTTTCTTACACACATAAATACATAACACACATATTCATACATGTGGAGGCTTATAATTCCACTACTTGTAAATAAAATTATTTTATCATGAATTTTTTATTTGTAATAATAATGGCTTATTATGCCAAAGAAATATGAGATTTTCCCCTCCTAATTATAAGTTACTAAGTCATTTATTTGACAGTTTTTTTCCCCTGTAATTATGACATACCTTCACAGAATTTCGACATCAAATTCACTTGCATTACTCCTTTTTTTACTTTGTTTTTATAATTATTATTATGTCAAAATTACAGACATTTCTCTTCTCATTGTTACAAGTCATATTTCACAATTTGAGACTTTTTTCTTACATCACTTATCATCTTATAATTTTAACAAGATGATGAGAAAAAATAAAAATAACTAGGTGGTCATTCTTAGTGGCAGAAATGGGCTTCCATATCACACACCCACACATACAAATCATACAAATAACATCATAACATCACTCCAATCCTGCTTTCAATCCTGAGTCAATATTAGATTAAATATTAAACTAAAACCTTGTAGATCTTTAGGCAACTCAAGCTATTTAGTATTACACTTTTATAAAGTTTGGGGACTTACAAGAGACCGATTTCAAAAGGAATGGTTAAAATCCAAGCAGCAGAAGTTGAGATATCCTGACTTTTAGTCCGTAGTGTATCTCAAACTGCAAAAATCAAAGATCCCATAATGCACAGAAGACATTTTACAACTGTTTTCACTGTGAAGTACTCCTCTTGATGAGTAGACTGACTTTTAAAAAAAATCTGTAAAATGTAAAATCTATGGAGTGGTCCATTAACGTGACATTTTGAGTACTTCTGAACTGGAAATTATACATTTGTAACTGATTTCCTGGTTTTATATTGAAATAGTGATGCATAATGACCATGTTTTATATGCTCTGTGGCATAAAAAACATATCTGCAGGTATGATTTTCCCCAATTCTGAAAAAGCACCCCTGGGACAATCAGATACTCCACAAACAATCTTACATACTGTAGATGGACACAAACACACTCACTGATAAACACACTGACTGCTGTCTCGCTGCAGTTTTTCAGTTTTCCACAGTGAATGAAAATGAAAATGAGCGGCGGGTTCGGTGGAGAGGCGGCAGGCGGTTCCAGCTGCATGAAAAACAATCCTCCGTCACACACGCTGAAGATCTGATGTGCTGACAGCAGTGATGAGGCCTCGGAGCAGATATTACACATCTATTACACATGTGAGCAGACCCATACACGTGCATTAAAACACACACTTACATATGTGCACATATCAGTGTGCTGGTCTCTTCCTCACATGTGCACAGACACACACACGGGAAAAAAATATACAGATAACAGATTAAAATTGTGATTAATTTGCGATTATTTTTTATATTTTCTATATATATTTTATATGTAATTATTTTCTATATACTAATGCTAGGGGACAGTCTGGGATATGTCAATCATTAGCAATAACATTGATTTTGATGCATTGCATCTAACTCTGCAGTGCTCCATAATACAGCAGCAATGTCCCTAGTGGAAACCAGGAAAATAGCATGTATTTTCCCCGTAGGCAAAACATGAGAAAATGGCTCAGTCAAAAATTGCAGGTTTAATGGGTTTCATTTGGGACATTTTTGTCCTTAAGGGTCTTAGTGTCTGTATTTTAGCTACACAGTTTATTATACACTTATTATAGGAGTTGAGGTTCAACTTCCAAAATTGAAAAAAATAAAAACTCAGCCCCGCCAAAATATATGCCATATGCATTAACACAGCCAAAATGATCAAAAAATTTAAAATAAAAAGCCAAAAATGTCCCCAGTGATGTAAAAGGGTTAAGTCCAGATCACATACCAAAAAACATCTCTACACAAAATCATATTTAGTATCTTTGCAGAAGCATCTGAGAGCCTGAAGCCCACATGCTGTGTGGCCTGCTTGAGTAAGTACGCAGCAGTAAAATATAATGGCAATAACTGTAATATAGTAATAACTGATAGCTTTATGGTTACCGTCCCCTCTGATACTGGGAGGTTTGGGGTTTGACTCCCATTGAAGTCGCAGCAAATGAAGATGACATGAAGCCTTTTTTTTCTCCACTTAAAACGGGGAAATCCTCTCAGCTCAGTGGATGTGGCTGTTGGAATTGTGGTTATAAAACCAGATGAAACTTTTGTGATTGCTGTGGGAAAATAGAGCAGAGATTCTGTCTCATAACCATCACCGTCCATCCATCCTGTCTGAGTGTCCTTCAGCTCCTGCCTGTTACCTCCCTGCAAGCTGCTCCGGATTAAAACATCAAATGTCAAAGATATAAAATGTCTCCTCCCAAAAACAAATCCTTATATCGAAGCCGGTTTTTGGTGTAATTTTCTCAGAAGCTGAAGCAGCTTCCTGTTTCACATCTGTATGTAGAGCAAATACCTTCGACCTCTCCTTCACTCTTTCCTGCTTTTAAATGAGAGTAAATTAGGTGTTATAATGTTGCGGCTGTTTTTAGTGGCTGCTGAGAACACACACACACATATTGCTGATATTTGGGCAGACAGTTTATTCAGTGTTCCAGCTCTTAATCAGTCATCAGGTTCAAGGGGAGGCAGGCGATATATGCAAACACACACAGCTAACTGGATAACAAGGTCACATTTGGAGATCAGGGTTTACTTTGGCCCGTGTTGCCGGTCTTTAATGGTTAAATCATTTATTGGTTCAGGTTTGCGTTACTCTGTGTTAGCACATATTCGCCACACGTATAGAGGCCAGTGTGTATTGAGTACAGGTATATAACATGACCTTTTTTTTTATAGTAAGATTTGATCAGCTGTAGCTTACATGCCACTTGCCGTAAGTCGGTTGGAAATTCTGACTGTTTTATGTTTCTAGTTGACTTATTTGGAAATGAGAAGCCTGCAAAGGGGTCTTTAATATTCATTCAATGGCCGCATACATAATATCAGGCTAACTTAGCATTAAAGAATCATCCTCATGCAGTCACCAGGAAGAAATGTTGGCTTTGTACATTCCTGCAAATCAGGGATACGTTAAATGCAAAGCCTGTATGAAATATGGACGTATTCTCCGTGACGTCGCCCATAGGTTTCTTAAGAGCAAGTGGGTGGCTCCCGGCGCCATCTTAGTAAATATGATTCCAGCTATTCTAAAAATGGGCAAAGAGGTGGAGCATAACATGACAACGTTAGTTGTTATGCTGTCACGTTACGCTGTCACGTTACGCTGTCACGTTACGCTGTTACGCTACACTATTACGTTGTTATGTTACGTTGTTGCGTTACGTTGTTGCGTTACGTTGTTGCGTTACGTTGTTATGTTGTTACGTTATTACGTTATTATGTTATTATTTTAACAAAAACCGTGATCTTTTTTCTAACTTTAACCAAGTAGTTTTGTTGCCTGAACCTAACCAAGTGTTATACAATGTTAACGTGGCGTTCAACGTATCCTGTGGTTTACAGAAACGTACAATGCCAATATTTCGTCATCGCATTGAAAAGTGACACACATTAGTTTTGCTTCATGTTTTTGAAAGCAGGAAAAGATGACCAAATCCAGAGGCTTCTGACGTTAAGGAATAGTGCAGTCTGGAGGAATTACTCCACAGGGATAACAAGGAAAAACTGTCATCCAAATTGAGTTTGTCTGCGTGACTTCTAGTTTCTTTGGTGGGCTGTTTGGGGGGGGAGAGAGGGGGTTCATACCCAAAGAGACAGTCATTATTTTTCACATCGTAGGGAATAAATGAGAGCTGTCAGGCTGACTAATGACCGGCTCTCTGCTGCGGTGGAATCAGGAGAAAGTCCGTCAGTCATCCTCTGATGGAGCCCGGCGCTGATGGATTGTAGGATCTGGCTCTGATTACACGCTGCACTGGCATCCACTCATCCCCCGACCCCTTTGTTATTTTGGAAACGGGTAATAAACACACATACAGTACAGCAGACGTGTATGCATTCACACACATGTAGATACACACTCGCTCTGCAGTCTTCATCAGCTTTGACACTTTCCTCAGAGCTCTGAACACACAGCTCGTCTGCTTCCCAGAAACATCTCAGTTACACTTCTTTGTTTCATGGCTAATAACGGCTTTGAAGTTATGACATAAAGTATGCATGTATGTATCCTCTACCTCCAGAAATACTCACTGCTGCATTCAGACTGCTTTTGTTATGACTTTTATGTAGTGTTACTCGGCTAAGATCACTCACATCTTCCTCATGACAGGAAGCATCAGGCATATGGGACATGTGGCTGTAATTATGAGGAACATTTACGACAGCTCTGGTGTGAGATAGAAACTACGAGTGGACTCATTTGTTTACATCAGTCACACTGTAGTGATCAAAAATACAATATAAATACCGTATCTTCTTATCTGCAGCATGCAGTTTTTTACTCACAGATTTTGAGATATCTGCTGCCAAAAGATTTTTGGCTCCAAATTAATACAAGTTGTTTGTGCTGTTCACAACATTTCAACATTTTCATTAAAATATCAGCATACTTTCATATTTCTAAGGGTTTGAATACTGCAAATGTTCAATCAGCCCGTTCTCATTCCCAGGGCCTCAAATACAGATGCGTCGTCACGGCCGTAGGCGTTCGATACCGCCGTACAAGGCACCCTTTAGCACCGGTATGCAACGCATTGGGCTTTCAACAATGTAAACCCATCTGCTGCAACAGGAAGCGCTCAGGGAAAGGATGGATCCAACAAACACAAGTCTTACATCCAGGAGGTCGCTGTTTGTGTCCCGTGCATTAAGTTTTACTTTCAGTTTACAATCAGCTGTTCGTTCATGCCCCCTGTTCACAACGTCAAGTCACAATTTCACTTTACAAATGTTGTTTTTTCCTAAACCTACAGTGTAGTTGGTTGCCTGAACCTAAGCAAGTGTTTTTGTTTAATTCACAACATTAAGCATGTGTTTACTGCGACCGAAACTGACGCCGAAGGGTCTGAGAAAGTGTCAGTATGTGACGAGTTGGGATGAGAACGTGTTGGTTCAACACACTGCAATTTATTTTAGCTTCCTCTAACTTTACAAATAAAGCTAAAACTAACTGACTGTTGTCAGCAGCAAAGGTTTATGTTGAGCAAAAAGAAATGGGACTCATAAATGAATTTGGTAAAGGTTAGCAGGCTGCTCACATAAAAACACAAATTCATGTTACATTCCTCCATTCCTCTGTCTTACTGGAATATAGAGATGCTATGAAACGCATACAGTTGTAAAAAAGTGATTTATCAAACTATATGTACAGTACATGACATTTATTTAAAACTCAAAGAAATAAAATAACAATAATTATATGAATAATAATATTGATAATAGTCATACTGAAGCTGAGGAAGTGTCCTGTTGTTCTGTTGTAATTCAGTGTTTCACCCTGTCTGCCCCCCCGACTCCTGTCCTGTCAACACTACAACAGGCAGTGAGACAAGGTGCTGAAACAGACGGCCTCCCTGAGGGACCTGCAGCCCCCACCACACACACACACAGACACACACACACACACACACACACACACACACACACACACACACACACACACACACACACACACACACACACACACACACACACACACACACACACACACACACACACACACACACTCAGTTGAACCTGATTGACAGGACACAGAGATGTAGTAGAGAGATGACAGAATAAACCATAATGGTCCGTCACTTTTGTTTTTTATGTTGACTATCTACGTTGATGTGTATAGTATATTTAGTACCTTTCATTTGAGTTGTTTTCATGCTTCATGTAAGGGATAATGTACAGCGAGCCGGTCATTGTGATGAAATAAACCCCGACAGGGCGATTCAGCACCCCGACACGAAGCGAAGGGGTCAGTCATCGCCCTGAAGGGGTTTATTTCACCACAATGACCCGCTCATTGTAGATTATCCCGCTTAATACACGGCTACTTACTTAAGAAATCAATAATTTAACACAAAAACGGTCCGCCAGAGTTTGACATCAGAACTGCGTCCATACCAACGGTCTGTTGTACATAGCAACGGTCTGCTATAAAGAAATAACAGACCGTAGAACGCCGTGATTGACCAATCAGAATCGAGTATTCAACACAGCCGTGTAAAAATTGTAAATAGATGTACATAATATTCAATTTTTTTAAAGTTACATATCTTTAATCTGTCCTGTTTCACTTCTGCTGCTATGACATTTCAGTTTACTTGTGTGGGATCAACAAAGTTTATCTTATCATACTTTTTATGTCTATAAATAATGATGAGGTTTGTATGATTTAGGCATTTTTACTTCGACACTGATTGTATTTCCTTTTTTCTTCATCCTGTGGATATTCTTTTAATTTTACCCCGACTTGTACTTGTACACTTGTAGCACCTCTTTTGGGTTTACGGTCAAATTCTGGAAATGTTTTTATATAATTTTCCCTCATGTTTTATGACCAGTGGACACATACTTAAAATCAGGTCATCAACATATGAAGTAGTGTATGGTAGAAAGAATAAATGAACAAATAGATCTGCAGCACTTCACAAAGGAGAAGATCAGGAGGAGAAAACAGAGATGCTCTCTGTGTCTCTATGTTTGTTGACGTTGTGTCGTCGTTGCTGCACGCTGCCGTCAGGTGACCTCTGACATGTCAGTGACATCACATCAGCAGTAACTCACTCAACCTGAGTCTCAGCCAGCAGCACCAATCAGATGCTTGGTGAAAAATTATCTGCAGAGTTACAGACTTCTCTTTCCTAATGTTCCCAAGGTTTGGCCTCTACGGAAATTTGCTTCAAAGCTTGACGCTCTTCCAGGGGGTTTGAGTGCAGCTAGCTAGCATATTGTCGATGAATGTACTCTGACCCCATGACACACGTTGAGTGACAGCCCCCTCATTTCCATAACGAGGCAGAAATGCATAAAGAAATGTATAAAGAAAAGAATACAGAAATAAATAAATAAGGGGTGAAATGCAAAGGGAAAATCATGCATAAATAAATGCATACATTTAAAAAATATTATTAATGATAACAATAATATTAATAATAATATTAAATGAATGAATACAAAATAATGCAAAAATAAATACATTTTAAAAATATTTTAAAAATACATAAATAAATAAAAGGGGAAATTAAACATAAGAGTAAATAAATAAGGCAATCAATTCAACAATAAATGAATAAAGAAGCAAATTAAAACAGGAATATCAATTTATGTCACATTTGATCAATAAATTAATGGCTACCTTTATTTTGTAATATTATTTTAGCTACATTTAATGACATTTTTATTTATTTATCGAGTCATTTTGTTTATTTATTCATTTATTTTTTTATTTTGGCAGGTTCCGTCCTCCATAGTTTCTCTTCTGCACAGTCACACAGATTAGTAATGAAATCCAGACTCTCCTCTGGGGAAACAAACATTTCTTTACACAAAATACTTTACTGGATGTTTATTATGATTGCCGAGGCTTCACTCTGAGAGCAGCGGGCCGTTGAGGGAGCGGCGCTGTAGGCTGTGTGCGGTCGGCCCGGCGACTCAATCACTGACACGTTCTCCACTCTGCACTTCATTATTTCTTTTATTCCTCTGGCCAAATCTATCCTTCCAGTGATCGACTCATCTGCCTGGACGTCTGGTTGATTATCCATCCGTCCATCCATCCTGGCATTTGTTCTTTCGACTGTCCATCTGTACTTTCGTGCATCTGATTCATCCATCATTCATTTGTCCCTCTTACTCAGCCAACACATCTTCTGTTTGTCAAGGTGTCTGTCATTCTCCTAGCTGTCCATCCATCCATCCATCCGTCCATCCATCCATCCATCCATCCATCCACTTGGGTGGTGGACGTCCTGTGGACTCCGAATGCCTGCAGTGTCAGAGGGGAGATCCTGTCTTTCAGCATCAGGATCCAGAGTCTAGAAAACACACTCACACACACACACACACACACACATCTTTTGGCCCCTCACTCAGCAGCCCCCCCACCTTCCCATCATGCCTTGCCTGGCTGTATTATGACAGGTGGAGTAGACGTTCCTACCACCTAAACTCAGGAGGGCTGCTGCAGTCAGTTTGCATGTGTGGCAGAAAGTATGTACTAAAATGTGTGTTTAGATGTTAGACTAATGTTGTGTGTGTATATTTACATATTCTGTATGAATATAAACAGTATACTGTGTATATTCAAGTGTCTGTGAATGTGTACACTTACATGTATTTTAGATGGCGGTGGTGTTATGGCTGGTCTGATTGGAGGAGATGAAGAGGAGAACATGACTGAGAAGAAAGAGGGGAAGGAGATGAAGAGACTGAGGGAAAGATGACGAGAAGGAAGAATATGATCAGCACCAGAAGAAGAAGAGTATAAGATAAGTCAACGTATCCTCATGCAACGGTTCGTATGATATCTTACGAAAGTTATTGTATTATTTTTTGTGTGTTTTCCTACGAATGTCCAGCAACACCAGCGATCAATGCGCCTGCACAAACCCCTGCGGTGTTTAGGCAACAAAACTACTTGCTTAGGTTTAGGATAAGATCGGGAAAGTGGCGAAGAAGTGGCGTTACATAAATACAGATTTTACGCATGGATGTATTAAGAGAACTGGATACAGCGTTGGAGGCGGGCTCCCGTTCATTCCTATGAGAGCTGCTCAGTTGCGCATGAAGCCAAAATGGCTCGACTTCTGCATCCATTGGGCCCATAGAGCAGGCACAGTCGTCACCTGTCCAGGCCTACGATCACGTCGATTATATACGAATTATAGTGCATTACTTTTCATAGATATAACTATGAACGGTGTATGAGAACAGCCTGCTTAAATAACAATACCACAGTGTAGAAATACTCTGTTACAAGTACTGTAAAAGTTTTCATTCAAATATATTGAAGTAAAAGTACAAAAGTATTAGCATCAAAAGAGTGCCAAAAGTAAAAGTACTGATCATGCAGAATAATATATATTACATTATTGATCGGCCCCATTTTCACCGATACCCGATCCAGTCTAGTCAGAATCGGCCCGACATCCGGTATTGGTATCGGTGCATCATGCCTGGAAATACTCAAGTAAAGTACAAGTACCTCAAAATTGTACTTGAGTACAGACCTTGAGTAAATGTACTCAGTTACTCTCCACCACTGAGAATAGGACAAGGTAGAAGACGATGATGAAGAAGGAAGTGAGAAAAAGATTTAAGAAGTGGAGGTTTGGGTGGAGGAGGAGGAGGAGGAGGAGGAGGAGGAGGAGGAGGAGGAGGAGGAGGAGGAGGAGGAGGAGGAGGAGGAGGAGGAGGAGGAGGAGGAGCAGCAGCAGGAGGTGCAGAGAGCCTGATGAGGATGAAAAATGAATCACGGTGATGGTGAAAGGAGAGCGGAGTTGTGATGAAAGCACAACGTCTTCACTCATCACCTGGACGGCCTCTCGCTGCTCTCTGGAGATCACACCACTGAGTTTCTGTTTCTTCTTCTGCTGCTGCTTCAAACTGACTGATGGACAGTTTTTAACACTTTCATTCCCAGAGAAACAAAGAATCTCACCACATTTCACTCCCTGAATAAACAAGCCAATCAGTGTACAACTGTTACAGCTTGCTGCAGAAGTTGGCATTAATTTTTTTTAAAAGTTCCTTCGTCACTAACTTAAATGCTGCAGTTAAACCTTGTTGGTCTGATTTCAGGTTTTTCTACACACTGCAGTGTAGCAATGCTCAGTCCATCCAATGGTTTCACATTATTCCACTGACCAACAGGTGGTGGTGGTGGTGGTGGTGGTTATACGCCAGGAAACACAGTAATGCACCAACAAAGGCAGAGAAGAAGAAGACTGCTATCAGGTAAACAATGCAGGATGAAAATACTTTAAAAATGACTTGATGTTTTATAAGGGAGGAAATGCATTCAACACATTTGTTAGAGCTCAAGTATGCACACAATGTGGTGAGTAACACTGAATGTAAACAACTTGTTTTTGTTTACAAGGAAACTCCACAGGGAAACTTTAATGGTACATTCTTTGTCCTGTTTCAGATTTATGTTAACACACACTTTTGCACTCTTTGTTGGCTCCTAAATTGTGTGAGTTAGTTATTCCATTTCAATTGATTCAAGTATTGAAAAAAATAATGTTTTCAAGATAGTCTAAAAAAGGTTACATTTTGATGAATAATAACTTTAAACTGCACTGCAAACAGATAAAATGTTTGCCATCCTGGTGGATGCTTTAATCCAAAGTGCCTCAAACCACCATGCTCTGTTTCATTATTGGTGACCTCTGTAGGAATTGAATCATTGACATCAACATCGAGTCGCCATCCTCCTCACCCGGCCCAGTCGCCAGGAAACAATGTTGGCATTGTACATTTCCACAAATCACAGATAGGTTGTGTGAATGAAAACATATTTATGAAACATTTTTGGTTCACAAACGTCGACATTCAACGTGTCCCGTGGTTTGAAGAAAGTACAGTGCCAACATTTTTTCTGCCGCCACACAATAAATGAATAAAAAGCAAGGAAAGGCATTTCTGAAGACGAGAAGAGGAGGCAGGAGAAGAAAGAGGAGCAGGAGGACCAACCTCTACTGGGTGGCCAGGAAACAGGAGCTGAAGGCTCACACACACACACGCACGCACACACACACACACACACACACACACACACACACACACACACACACACACACACACACACACACACACACACACACACACACACACACACACACACACACACACACACACTAACCCATCTCCCACCAGTCGGTCTGTAGTCCACCGACCAGCTCTCCCATCACCCAGGCGTGAGAGAACGTACCGGCTCAGGTCTCGACCATGTGAAACACCAAAGAGCTCGGCCTCAGCGCCTCGGGAAATAATAATGAATATGGAATGATAGTCTGAATTTTGTGCTGCAAATGCAACCAGATGCAAAAGGTGGAGGGAAAAAAATCAGGAGCAGATGTCTGAGAAACAAGAGCATCCAGCGTGCCCTGCAAACATATTGTAACCCTACCCAGAGTGCAGCATAATCACTTATAGTATGTATATCGCCACTCTGTAATGAGGTATGGGATAGTTGTGCAGCTGCATGGCTCCCTGGGAAAGTTGGGTTGGCCTAGACACAACACCACCCAATTAACATAGAGACCTCAGACAATGAGGAAACCGCACATGTCTGACACATTTCTATAGCCTACTGTACATGTGGGGGTGGGATAGCGTGTAATTGCACATCTTCCTCTTCCATAGGCTGCACACGGCTCAGACATGCATATAGAGCAGAGCAGGCAGCTGCTGGACACTTCAGCAAACTGAGTAGACGTTCCTGAGTTAGCTTTCAGATGGTAGAAGAGTTTTTTGGAAAGATATTATACATGAATTTAAGCAAGATTCTTATTTTTTTCCCCTTTTTTTCTCTTTTCCCTTTAACTCCATTTAGCATCATTTTATTGGTGCTAAGGGCTGATGATTGGTGTTTCTGGGCCATTTGGGTTAACCACTTGAAGGTGCTAAATGTGCTCATGCTATTAGCATTGAAAAATGTAGTCCTTTCACGTTCAGTCTTGTTACTCATATGAACCATCTGCCATTTAAAAAAACGTGTTAAAAATAAATAAAAATTGCCTGAAATTGCCCATTACAAATTTTGAATAAATAAACGTGTGTGTCATTAGATACAGTGCTGAAAAAAGACAATTAAGTTTAATTTTGAAAAGTTACAACATGCAAATGGCACAGATTCGGTGGAATTTCCATTACTGTTAAATCAATCAGTGATCCGGAAACTCTCACACATCCATAATCAAAATGAAATATTTAGCTTTCTGCATGGTAATGTTTCTCTTAGAGGAAGGAAGAAGTAGGCCTAATACTCTATTTTTTGTTCTCTTGGACAGTCATGGTATGAAGACCCAAAGTGTTCACCATTAAATTAATAAATAAGAGATTCTGAAATAAATAAATCTTTATGATGTGATTGCTCATTTAGACCAGATGATGGAAAAACGACATATTGTAATAAAAACAGCTGGAGTTAAATATAAAAATATACCTGGAATAAACACTGTTTGCAAAACGAAGCAGCTTAAATGAACATTTAATAATAATGATAATAATAATAGATATATATATAAAATGTCAGGGGTATATTACATATTTTTCCTGCAGTGGTGGAAGAAGTACTTTGATATTTTACTTAAATAAGAGTAGAAATACCACAGTTTAAAAATACTCCAGTCCTAAATTCAATATGTTACTTAAGTAAAAGTACACAAGTATTATCAGCAAAATGTATTTAATGTATCAAAAGTAAAAGTACTTATTATGCAGAATGAGTACTAAGATTTGTATCTTATATATATGTCTATATATGTATCTTATATATGTATGAAGATTTTGGGTTTCCTTAACATGACCCCTATTATAAAACTTAGCATTTAATGTTTGTTGTTAATGGCATGTATCCTAATTTAAGATTAACATTTTAATAAATAAAATACATATTTGTATTGCACGTTGTTGGGTACAGTCCACATTGGTGAATTAAAGTAATCTTATTTTCCCATTTTCTTCCAATAACAATATAAATTATAAAAAAAAAATATATATATATGTAAAATATGTAATTATTTTGCGGATTCTTTATACAACAATGGGCTAGGCAGATAATAAAGCATTTAAGATTAAAACGCATTTTGTTTCTCCTTTTTGTCCTTTCAGAGCCGCCGTAGTGTGAGGTCACAATCCAAGATGTCGCTGCCCGTGAGGACTAACATGAAACGTCTCTTCAGATTCATTCATAAGTTTAACTCTCCTCACAGACTTCTCTGCTCCGCTTCCTCTACGGGGAACAAGGTAGGTGATCAATAATGTGATAAACATGTTGTTAACGGCGACATGTTGTGTCTCAGCTGCAGTTTGTGAGCGAACATTTACACTGAAACCGAAACAGCACCGACATTGTGTGTTTTTCACTCACTGAAACAGAGTTTAATTCAGTCTTTATATGTTAAGAAATAATATTAACAAGGAAAAGTTGTGGTTGAGTTTCATTTTAACTGGTTTTGTTGTCTCCTAATTCAAACCGAGTGGAGGTCAACAAACTGTCTGAATTAGTAGTAGTGACTTTGGCTGTCTGTGAAGCAGCATGTCAGCTGTTAATTGTATATAATATATAATGTTACAGTCAGCTAAACATGTCGTCTGTGATGCCTCTAGATGTAACTAAGTACATTTACTTAAGCACATATTTGAGGTACTTTTACTTTACTTAAAGCGGCAGTATGCAACAATTTTTTGGCATAATTTGGCAAAAATTCCATAATAACCTTTCAGCATATTGTAATTCAAGTGTTCTGAGAGAAAACTAGAATTCTGCTCCTCCTCATGTCTCTGTTTTCAGGCTTTAGAAAAATCTAGCCCGTGACGGCAGATTTTGACCAATCACAGGTCATTTCAGAGAGAGAGAGAGAGAGAGCGTTCCTATTGGCTGTGCTCCGGTCATGTGACAGGAACTTGGCTTCCTTCAACAGATTTTACAATGGCGGCCGCGTCACAAACTTTCTCATTTTACAGCTAAACAGTAACTACAAGATGATTCTGAAAACATTTGAGGCGAGAAATAGGCATTACAGTAACAGAATATTGATTCATATTTGATCAGCGTTGCCTAGTTTGACCGTTTGGTCGGAGATCGCGAGTGATTGACAGCCGGCTCTCATAGACTGCAGCTGGACAGCGCACCTTGTTTTCCTCCGGTAAGTGAAATCCTTCAGATGCCGTTAGGAGCACCGGAGGATACAGTAGGACACAGAGGAACATGATTTTTTTCAGGTTACCTGTTTCATGTACTACTGTCACGATATAGCGGCCGTTTTCTAAAAATAACTTTTTTAAATCATATTTGCGCCAATATCGCATACTGCAGCTTTAAGTATTTCCATTTTCTGCCACTTTATACTACTTCTCCTCCACTACGTCTCAGATACATATTGTACTTTTTACTCAACTACATTTATCTGACAGCTTTAGTTACTTTTCAGATTACACTTTTTCATCACCTCCCTGTCCAGGTAAAACCAGAGACCTGTTTCACAAAACCTAGATAGGGGATTAAACTGGGATTTTCCAGTTATCCTGGCTCAGTTTAGCCTTGACTCGGTTTCATGAAAGCAGTGGCACTTTAGTTACCGTGGAGATTTATTCTGAGCAGCTAGCCTGCTCCAGACCAGGCTAACAGCCAGGCTTGATTAATCCTGGTGCCTTATCTGTTCAGTCAGCAGTCACTCCAATCAGAAACCAGTGTGTTTTTACAGTAAATCCATGACCTTATATGTGTATTTTGCCTTATTTTTATTATCCTGTATTAATATACCTTTTTTTAATGCAGGCTAATACAAATAAGTACTTAACTTGTCACTTGTCTGCCAGGAGAAAACACATAGCAATGATTAATACATTGTGTTACTGTGTCTACTTACAGTGTACATTTTATCACTTAGGCTACTTCTCTTTCTAATCCCATCAGTATGTTTTTTTAAGTGTGTGCTGCAGGAATTATTACTTCCACTTGATTGACATGTAGGCTACATCCAGCCTTCTTCTTTCTTTCTTTCTTTCTTTCTTTCTTTCTTTCTTTCTATATAAATAATGGTTGTAATAGGGCACACCATGCACAATTCCTGCTGTGCTAATTAATATGTGTTTTAAAGAATTCACAAGCTATCGGATGCTTGGAGTCGGCTTCAAGTGGCCATTCGATGAACTGCAGTTTTTGGCACTTCCACGTTGGCTTCATTTCTCAGCACCGGAGGTTGCCCCTTGGTTGCAATCAGAGCTTCTCCATGCTTTGTTGACATAGACGGGCCGGCCGCGCGTACTTTTAGTTCATGTTCGTGCATGAGAACGTGCCCCACTGGCTAGCTCACAGCTTCCGCTCTACACTGCTCTCATACAGCAGTTACAGCTGATAACGCAGTGTTGCCGTTGTTTTCACTGTTAGCACCGTTAGCTGCGAGCCGCTGGCTCAGCAGTCACCATGTTGAGTCGTGTGGAGGAAATAGTAATGCTGCCACCTTTAAACTAAACTAAAGCACAGTAGTTGTCTATAGCGTTGATCATTGAAAACTGCATATCAGATATCAAAATCTGGGATTGATCCTAAATCCTGTTTATTATTTTTTTTATCAGATTATTGCTGATATAAATCGGGATACTTTGTTAATTTTAGACGGTATTATATTTAGGCAAAGTTCTTGTATGGCTGCTTGTATTTAGAAAAAATGAAACACTAATACATTGAGAAGTTTGGCATATTTTGTCATGTTAAGAAATGGTTTTATAGAATTGTTTTACATTCCTGCTAAAATATTGAAAAGAAGTATTGTTTGGTATCATTATCAACACTCATATTGGCACCAGTATTGAACAATTTACATATTATTCACCTTTTTTGCTTTTGCTTTTTGTTCTTTTGCTGTTTTATTCAGTGGAGTCAACCAGCAGCAGCAGCTGAGTGCAAGATTTCAATCGTCTTTTTCATTTCTCCTGGGCCGGGAGCCAAAGTGCAGCACTTCTTGTAGTGCAAAAAGTATTATTTTTAGGGTTAGTTCATTGCTTTCAAGTGAAACCGTCTCTTCAAACTGTTGCTGTTACATATGTAGAGAATACAGGCTGATCTGTAGCAGGAAGTTTTGGTATTTAGAGCAGCTGCATTTAGTTGGACGTGTTTTCAGAGACTTAAAACAGCAACAGTCAGCTTTGGTGTCAGAATCAAAGAGTGACGTTTTTTCCTTCCTAGAGTGCAGATGAAAGCAAACATGGTTACGCCCCAATCCTTGGGGGAAGGGCATTCTGTGAAATAGAGGAAATCATAAGCTGAAGTTGAACTAAGTTGAAGAAAAATATGGTTCTCCATAAAAACAATTACAATATGTCATCACATGAATTACACGTGATACATTGATTATTTTTGGCTTTACAAAACCACAAAATGATGTTATTATTTGTTATCGAGGATTTTTTATGGCTTTATGTTTCCTGCGTGAATTTAAATCACACCTTTTTGGATTATTCTGTTTTGGGGCATTTCCTTCTCAGCTCTGAGTGACGCATCACATCATTAATCGTTCATTCTCGACTGTAGCAGCTTTCATTTGTGACTTTTTTCCTCGTCTATCTTGAGTTTATTCGGTTTCCTTTCCTAGTCTGGCATGTGACATCATATCCTCAGTAGCACTCCTTGAGTGCACCTTTTTAAACACGCCTATAACTCAGCTGAGAGTTTCCTATCATTGCACGGCTGCCTTGGAGAAGCAAATGGGGTGTTAAGGCAAACAACGAGTCCCCTGGCACGTGTAAGAATAACCAGTGTGTTTCAGTACAACAACGATGCTAATTATTGAGCCGTTCTTGCATTACGGTGCAGTTAAAAACCTCAACCATCTGCCCAAAGCCCTGTTGCTGGTTGATGTACGAGCTGTAACACAGTATGCGCGTTCACCGCCGTCCCGTCTGTATTTTGTTAGGGTAAAGTCTCCGGAGAGGCCGGAGAGGTGTGCGACGAGAGGGGAGGAAGGGGGTGGAAGAAGTACTCGAAAAGCATCACAGCAGTGCTTCATTACCAGCAATAACATCAGAAATGAAGTGTTGGTTTTCATTTGTTTTAATTTTCTCCAAATGTGAGTGCAAAACACCAGCACGTTCACAATGCCCTGAGGTGTGATGTGCGTCAAACTAGACGCTTTTTTAGAGGTTTTTCATCACTGGAAAATGTTTGAAAAGTCACCGAATCTCAACGGACTGACACAGAGATGAAGTGCGACCTTTGTCAGATTCTTTGAGTTTTGAGAGAAATGTTTGTGGGACGGCTTTTTAAAATCTCGTTACTTGTGGTTAAAATTGGTTAATGTCTGTAATAGCAAATATTAATGTGATGACTAGTAGTAATTTGACAGTAGTTTAATATTTCAGTGTGTTCTTGGTGACTCGACCTTGTTTCCGCAGTAGATTTTTCAAGTTATTTTTCATAGAGAGAGACCAGGGCAGGGGAGGTCTAATAAAAGACACCATTGAGTTGCATTTTGGGAAATGTAGGAACCATTTTTTTTTTTACTTTTCTCTTTTGAGTTCCCCAGCTTTATGGTAAAACAAATACTAAATTGCTGGGTGACCCATTTAAGTTTATAAATTGCCAAACATAATACCCATCGCAAGCAACCTGAGCCAAAAGCAAAGTCTTCAAATACCTAACAGTTACAACCCGCGGCTGAAAAACGTAACATATTCCTTTACATGTTTTTCTATAATGATCAGCATGAACCACAACGGAATGTCTGCAAATCAAGCGGGAAGTGGCATGTCTTAAATTATGATTTCTAAATGCAGTTAACTATAATCAGGGTCTGAAGTGGTTTTGAATGTTTGTCGTCTTAAATTAACTTCCTGCGAATGCATTGATGTCTGTTCCTCTGCTATAGCAAGATTTGTATGTCTAGTTATGTTTCTCTACTGAAATTTGTTCTCAAAAAGTCTGGCATCAGAAGGCAAAACAATAATAATTGAAAAACAAGCAACTATTTGGCATCTTGACCAACTATTTGATTAATTAACAACTAATTTTAGAGATTAAAGTCGTAAATTTAGGAGAAAAAAACGTGTGTATTCGCTGACATTAAATTGGCAAATTTACGAGAAAAAAACACAAATTTGTGAGATTATAAAGTCATAAATTTCCGAGAAAACACCTCGGAAAAATAGTAAATTTAGGACTTTATGATCTCACAAATTTGTGAGTCTTTTCCTATAAATTTGCCACTTTAATCTCAGAGAATATCTGAGGTTTTTTTCTCGTAAATTTACGACTCCATAATCTTGCAAATTTGAATTTTTTTTTAGAATTTGTCACTTTAATCTCAGATAAAAGTTTTTTTCTCCTAAATTTACGATTATATAATCTCGCAAATTTGCGAGTTTTTCTCTCGTAAATTTGCCATTTTAATGTCAGAGACTAGCCAAGTTTCTTTCTCGTAAATTTGCGACTTTATAATCTTGCAAATTTCGACTTTTTTTTTCTCATAAATTTTCCACTTAAATCTCAGAGAATAGCCATTTTTTTTTTCTCATAAATTTCCGACTTTATAATCTTACAAATTTTTAAATTTCTTTTCTCACAAATTTGCCATTTTAATGTCAGAGAATATCAAAGTTTTTTTCTTGTAAATTTACGACTTTTATTTCAGAAATGTCCACGTTTTTTCTCTGAATATTACCCCCCTCCCCCTGCTCCGTAATTACATTTTTTTTTTTTTAATATGCCATCGTAAATTTCTTTATATTTGAGGAGTTGCATAAATTAATTCAACCTGAGTTTAGCTGTTGTGTTGAAAGGTGTGTACTCTCCACAACCCCCCCGCCTTACACTAACCTCCAGCCTCATGTCAGCTGGAAACACAGGCTCCCCGTCCCGCCGTCCCTCGCCTGTGGTCCCGTTATTGACTGATATCAGTCATGTCAGCCCCGGGCTCCAGGAAAGAGGAAGTGACTTCTAATTTGCCTCTCTGTTCTCCTCGGCTCCAAATTCACTTACTCGGGTGTCAGCTAAAACCATTAGAGCTGCTCCCGCACCACATGGGAGAGGCCGGCGAGAGCGAGGAAACATGGCCTCCCCTTTGAGGATGTTCATTAACTGCCCTATTTATTTTCAACTGTCAGAAAAGCCCGCTAATTCTCAGCAGTCCCCTCCGTGTAATTAGGTCTGTCGTAGTCATTCTCCAGCCTCGCTCAGACGCTCTGCACATTTCTTAAAACTATCCCATATGTCAACATAGTCCTTTTTTCAAACATTCATATCTAGCTAAGTCGTACTACAGAATCAGTCTGTAGCTGTGCGGCCACGGTGGTGACTGGAAGATCTTTCTAGTTTTCCTGTTTTTTAGTCGGTGCCTCATCCAGCGCCTTTTCACTAGGGTCCGACACTTTTAATTAAAACGTACCACGTATCTGGTGTCGTGCCTTTGAGCTGCACTCAAGTCAACAGAAGGAAATGACTGGACTCTTCAGAGAGGAGCTGCTGGTGGAGGTTCGCCACGAGTGTTACCATAATTACATATTGTTAAATTTATGAAGTGTGTGCCGTTTTATATTTTGCTGTGTTGTGACTTTTATGTATTTTTTAGGTATTATTAGCTCTTCTGTCCGTCATTTGTTTCCTGCAAGCGAAATAAAATCACACATGTCCATTGTCAACACAGAAGGAGGAGGAAGTGGTTTAATGAAACTATTTGAAACTATTTGGACGGAATCAAGTAGCTCTGGCATGAATGTGTTTATCTAACGGTGAAAAAAGTCACATATGAATTAAGGTCGGCTTTTCCAGCTGCACACAGCTGCTTTACATGTGATCAGGGGGATATTGTGGTTTTAACAGGCCTGAACTTACAGTACAGTTTAGGGTTGTCCACTCAGTCGATTAGTCGACTAATCTACCGTTTTGGTCTTAGTCAGCTAAGATTTATTTAGTCAACTAGATATTTTTTTTGCTTTTTTCATGCTTATTGCTAAAAAAGAAGCACATCTCTGGTAAACACCAGATTTAAAGTGGTGCTTTTGTGTGATTCTTTGTGGAGAAACTCAGTTTTACAGATCTGTCGATTAAATCAACTAATCGATTAGTCGACAAAGTTGTATGAGTGTTAGTCGATTAAGACTTTCTTTGGTCGAGGGCAGCCCTAGTACAGTTTCAGTCAGTGATACTGGTTTAAAGCTGATTAGTCCTTAATGAGAAAGTTAATTTCACAGCTTATCAGGCCTGGTTTGTAACTCTCACTCAGCACTTAGCTTCATTCCAGATGTTCATGTCGCTTTGAAAATATCCGTGTTGGAATGATCAGATGAGATGAAGATGAAAAATGGGAAGTGTGTGTCCTCTTGACTTTACTCGTTGGCTTGCTTCCCTCACTTCTCGTCACTGATTCGTTTAAGCTGAACAGCCGATCAGAGTGATTTCTCTCACGGACGAGCTCCGCCGCCGATTCAACATGCTGAATCGGTAGAAAAAACTCTGCCACGGGAAGACTAGAGCCGACGGTGCGGGACACAACGCAAAAGCTAGGCCGACGAACGCCAGCAGACGGCCGACCGTTGGCTTGGTGTGTCAAGGCCTCATGTTCTCAGAGAACTAGCTTCTAAATCAGATTTAGTAACATGTTTTAAGGGCTTTAGTGTAACATTGAGTAAAGTTTTCTTTGGGTTTAACGTGCACATTCTTACCCTTACAATTACATCAGCAGGTAATATGACGCCGTCGTTGATACAATATCAGTTGTCAGTGTTTGTCACTTCCCATAAAACTAGAAAGGTCATTAAAGCTTCCTGTCTTGAGTAGGCACTGCCCCTCTCTGCTATCTCCCCCCAGGCCGTATTGAAGTCTGGTTCCTTCAGAAGCTGCAGCCTGTTAGAGGCTGGAGGCCGGGGCCGGGGCCGGGGCCGCCTCCCCTGCCTGGTTATTTTTGGAGCACCGTCGGGCCCTGTCTGCGGGGAGTGCTGTTTTTGAAGGGCCTCCAGTCCCATTAATCAGCCGCGGGACCCCACGGCGCGAGCGGGCCCCGAGCCCTGGCCCGCCACACTGCAGCGTTCTGTTCCTGTACCCCCGCTCTCCGCACAGTGTGAAACTCAGAGGAACCTCATCAATCTCACCTGTCCCACACGTCAACCGCAGATTTAATCAAACGCTCCTTTTGGGCCGTTTCCTCCGCTCCCCCTCCAACACTGCGAGGAAAAAAAGAAAAAGTCTGGACTGGGCTTTAGTCACACTTTTATTCTTATTTATTTTTTTACCACATTAACTCCTCCATCACTTTTTCTTTTCTTTCTCCTGCCTTATCCACCATTCCACTTTTTTAGTTTGGTTGCCTCTCTGTGTTTTATATACATTCATGTGTATGTGCATGTTTTTTTTGTGGTCATATGCACTTTGTTTCAAGCTGTGGTGTGCACCCACATTGGCTAAACACACACACACACACGTGCTTTTCGGGATAAAGGGGGGGTAATACACTAAACCCCATTTCCTATTTGATACCTCACTGAAGTGCCGCTCTGTTGGTCGCCAGCGTTAACAGGTCCCACCAGTGAGAGAAAGACAGAGATGAAGAAAGATACCGAGGAGCGGGCGGAGGTGTGTCAAGGTGCATTTCAGCATGATGCCGGTGTTAATGGGGTACGTGGGGCGCCCGCGACAGAAGAAGAACACTGGATCCTGTGTGTCGGACGACCCGGCGGGAGAGCCGTGAAAACCCTCCATCTGTCGCCCCATCTCGGTGCAGCCGCGGCCCACAAAGAGCTGATGGTAATTCACAGCGGGGCGAGCGGCGATGCCCTCCGGAGGTGGGTTTTCGAGATGTGTTGAAATTGGCGCGGTAAAATGGCGATGACCGTCGGGGCCTCGCTCGTCAGCCCCGTGGTGAGAGAGATGTCAGTGGGCCACTCCGGGACTCCCAGGCTCTGATATGATGTATGAGGCCTGAAAAGCAGCCCAGAACAGATCTGAGAAGAGAAATCCACTGTTCTGCGAGTCCAAGCTCGACCAAAACCCTGGCTGTGATTAATAACCGTGAGCGGAGCGAGACTGTCGGCCTGGACACGCAGGAAGCTGCAATGGCTCAGTAATATTAATGGTGAATCTCAAGTTCAAGTTCTTTATTGTCATATACTAAAAACATTACAGCGAAGCAGTCGTTGGCGATGAAATTCTTAGTTCTCAGGCTCCTCCAACAATGTGCATACAAATATTATTAAAAAAGAAACGGACATAAAAAAGGGCAGCAGTTAAAATATAGGAATATGTAATATATTGGTAGACAGGTGTACAGTAATAGTAAAATGTATATGTATATCTCAGGTCAGGCTGGTCTCATACATCGTTCGTAAAGCACTGTAATTCGTATATATCCCACAAAATCAGTTTGTATGTAATCAACGTAATTGCGAACCAGGAAGTATAAGGAGCGACAAACGGCGTTTAGGGAGGAGGTCGGGGTGGAAGGGTGGGTCAAAAGACACCGGGCTTTCAGACAGGATACCAGCGTTCGTGTCCTGTGTGAAACCAGAAGTCAACGTTGATTTGTCAAGTAAATTCCGTACTTAAATAACGCTGCTTCCGTAGTTATTTCAACCCAAACCACGATCTTTTCCTAAACCCAACTAAGTTGTTTCCTGTAAAGACGGAAGCTTATTTTGGAAAGACTGTAAAAAAAACTGTAGAAATTGACACGTGTTGCTGGATATTCGTAGGAGAACGTAGGAAACATGAGGAATAGCTTTTTGTTTAGATATCATCATAACTGCTGTATGAGGATACGTTGCTCAGGTCTGTTTTGAACTCTGTGCCCTCACATAGCATGCTTTATCAACACCGTGAGGCCCCGACACACCGAGCCGACATCAGAGAGCTAGCAGCGATGAAGGCCAACTGTTGCGTCATCATGTCGCCTTTGTCTCGGCAGACAAGTTGCATTTGAACACACTGCAATAACTCTCCACACCAGCAGGTCGCAGTAGTCTGTGTTTATCATTCAAAGAGGGAAACAGGAAGTCCGAGGATGACGGAAATACAAGCCGTTGTTATGATACGTACATGAAACAGAGCAGCGTTTGCCGACCATTTTCACACCACTTTCACTCACCACTTAGCTTCATTCCAGATGACCATGTTGTTGTGAAAATCTCCGTGTGTTGCAACAATCAGATGAGATGAAGAAAAATGAGAAGAGCCCTCTATATTTTTCCTCTTGACTTTACTCGTTGGCTTGTTTTCCTCACTTCTGTTTCTCTTCTTGTGCACCGACGATTAGTAAAATCTCTGCCCAGTTTAACTGTAAATCTGGCAAAAGATTTTGTATGTTTCAAGAAACAAACTGTGTTTTATGCATCTGGTCCCAGTATTGTTATACATTCTTCTGTAAGGATGTTGCGCTCACTAAAATGTAGGGCCACAACTAACTTTTTCTGGATCAGTCGATTAATCGTTTGGTCTACAAAATGTCGGAAAATAGTGAAAAATGTCCATCCCAGTTTCTCAAAGTCCAAGTTGATGTCTTTAAATGCCTTATTTTGTCCAAAACCCAAACATATTCAGTTTAATATGATATAAAACAGAGAAAAGCAAAAAGTCTCTATATTTGACAGGCTGAAAACTGCATTTTCTGACATTTTTGCATGAAAAATTACTTTAAAAAATAATCGATTATCAAAATAATTGCCAATTATTTTCCTGTCGATCAACTAATCGATTAGTCGACTAATTTTCGGAGCTCTATACTAAAATGATAAATCCAACATTTGTTCATTCTTTTAATGAAGTGGTTTCAGGAGTCTGGAAGACTTTGGAGTCAAAATAGAAAGAACTAGGTTTCCTCTTGAAATGTGGGAACGTCAGCGTTGACTCCAAAAGAAGAAGACCATCTATTAGCTCTTAAATGAAGTGAATGAAGTTTTCCATTTAATAATGCAGCTGTGTGAAGGATCTGGTCATCTTACCGCTTGGTTGATGGGCTTTTTTCTTTCCACCAGTGTTGATCCTTAATGTGAGCTGTCAAATTCATACAGACAGACACCTTCACCGCTTAACTGATGTTGATGTAGGCAAAAGACCACGACACGTGTGGACATACGTCTGTGTTTGCACACGACCTCCGTCCCTACGGAGATTACCACACACAGACAAATGAACACATATTCCGGGAAAGGTGCTGCTAGTGTGAAAACATGGCCTTTTTAGTGTATGTAACCTTCTAGCTGTTGGCGTTAATGTCACACACACATGGTGCGTAATGCATTCAGCATATGGCAGACGTTGATGAGGAAAGCTTTCGTCACCGTGGCGACGATGTAATACAACAGCGTCGGGCCTGTCAGAGTTAAATATGAGGAGAGAACGACCAGCGTTTCTCATGTCTGCTACGCGTCATCAACATGGAGGGAGGTGAACAAGACAATAGCGCTCACCAGGGATTTACTCTTTTATTTAACTGGTATTTTGTCCAATTAAAAGGAATAGTATGTTGTTTGCATTGAGCTTGGAACGTGGGTGTCTGCGTCATCGTTCTCAAAGGTCTCCGTTTCTGCCCGTCCAGACTAAAATGCAACCCCGGGGTTTTCAAACTAAAACAGCGCCAGCAGCGTTTTTAAAAGTCTCCGCTTTAGGGGATCTAAAACACCGGAGTAGTTTGGACGCAAGGCATAAATGTAGCAAAGTTATGTGTTTTAAAACGAAAACACATTAATGTGGATGTAGTCTAACATGCTAAACTAAGATCTTGAACATAGTAAACATGATGCTTACTAAACATCAGCATGTTAGCATGTAGCTCAAAGCACCACAGTACCTTATTACAACCTCATAGAACTGCTAGCATGGCTGTAGACTCTTAGCCTTGTTGTGTTAAAGGTTAATTCAACATTGAATAACAGGACGGAAAACTGCGTCTTTTAAAAAAAAAAAAATTGATTTA
Organism: Sebastolobus alascanus; assembly: GCA_916701645.2. Taxonomy (NCBI): domain Eukaryota; kingdom Metazoa; phylum Chordata; class Actinopteri; order Perciformes; family Sebastidae; genus Sebastolobus; species Sebastolobus alascanus. Next base: position 1,247,991 of record CAKAOJ020000206.1, on the reverse strand, counting down.
ACCTTTATTTTTCCAGGATAGTCCCTTTGAGATTTAAAATCTCTTTTCCGAGGGAGTCCTGGCCAAGAAGGCAGCATAAATGTTTGACACATAAAAGCACAAATAACAGACTTAAAAATAAAACAACAAGAAGTTAAAAACAAAGTAAGACATTTCACATAAAAGAGAAAATACAAGTAACTTAAATTACAAATCAATTAATTATAATTTGTGACAATATGACAAAACAGAGAACATTAGGCATCATACTGAGATACACCATTACACCAGGACATATGGTAATTATAAGAAACTCTTAAAAAAATAAAAATAAATAAAAATAATAATAATAAAATAAAAAAGAGGAAGGGAAAAAAGGATAATAATAATATAAATTATATAAATAACTGAACAGAGAAGGTATGCAAATCACATTTCTTCCAAAAAAATTGGTGTAGCAAATTAAGAAACAAATTTCTTATTGTTTATAATTTGGATAAACTCAGAACTTTATAAATTCAATGGTATTCATCATCATCTGTCAAAGGCAAAACACCTGCTGTGACATCACTGAGAGGGCGGTGGCCTAAAGAGTGACATGCTTTGGATATTTTAACCCTACGGAGAACAGTGTCAACAGTTCTCTGCCCTGAACTTTATTCAAATAGCAGTTCAAACACAATGAAAAAAAATATAAGTACTATTGATTTTCAGTGTTCTATTTTGTATGCCAAAATTTAACCCCTTATTTTGTGACGGTTTCAGGTCTTTATGAAGGTATTTAAATCGGGTTATAAATGTTTCTGCTTGAAGCCACACCTCCAGCACAGCTCCACACGTATTTGAAGGTTGAAATGAATTCACTTGCGCAGGTTTAATATGATCCGTGGCCTAAGCATGCTAGATGATAATATTTTATTACTCTTGGCTTTGCAGTGCCGTATTCGTTACAAACATTAATTGCTTTACAACATTTGCTGTCATCATGCAGTAGTTGATTTACTTCTTTTTGCAACCTACTTTCACTCAGAGGCGCATGTTTAGAGGGACTTTCCTCTGACCAGCGGTAACACGGAGGTAACGTTATGCGTGATAGCGCGATTGCCCAGTGGCTAGTTAGCCGCGGCGTTGACTCTCATTTGACACTCGATTGGCTCAAATGACACCATTACCATGTCTGCATGGCTAATGGCTTCCCCCGGGGGCCGCAGCAGAGGGGGAACATGCGTTTGGCGTGTCAGCTCGAGGTGAGAACACACATGAGCCAGACTCGGGGCCCCGTCCGCACCCAAATCAATCCTGACACCTCTTAAGAGGCTCTCAGCATCAATGGCACTCCAGTGCAATTACCCCGTCGGTAATGACATAAGCACCCAGTTCCTTCCTGCCTCTCTTGCCGGGCAGCGACCGGCTCCCTCAGGCCAGTCGATGGAGACTTTGTGGACCACGCTGGCCTCAGAACAGTTGTTATTCGATCCCTCTGGGCTGAGAGACGGGGAAGCTCTGGGCCACGCTGGCGAGAGAGCAGCTGTTATCTGATCTCAGAGGCTGTGCTGAGCCTGTCCCTCAGTCAGATTGAATGTGATGTAGCTCAGCTAGCTGTCAAGATAACCGACTCCTCAGCAGCGACTGAAGAGGATATCCCCTGAAAGCTTCAGGTTTTAATGATTAGTTATGATAACCTTGAGGAGTGCAGCCGGGGAACATACGATCGCCAGTCAGATCTGAGGTGATAACACAGAGATCCCATGGGTTCTGTGGGGGAGCGTTTCAAAACGGGCTCCTCTCTGTCCAGCTGTTGCTGTTTACAACCCATCAGCACATCCCGCGTCAAGCTGAAACAAACTTAACCTCGTCACAATTGTGGGTCATTTTCTTTTGAAAGTGATTAAACGAGTATTACAATATCAACCTCAGTGTAGTCTCAACAACTGTTGGATGGATTGCCAAGAAATCTGGTTCTGACAGTCTTGTTCCCTTCAGGATGAAACATATTAATTTTGGGACACCTGACTTTTCATCTAGCGCCATCATCAGGTCTAATACTTTGGTTTATGACCAAATACCTGCAAAACTAAAGCTGTACTTTGTGTTTTGTGCTAATTAGTAATTCTTAGCATGCTAAAGTTAGATAGTGAACATGCTTAACATCAGCATTTTAGTATTGTCATTGTATGCATGTTAGCATGCTGATGTTAGCTCAAACACCGCTGTGCCTATAGCCCACCAGAGACACTAGCATGGCCAAAGAACGTATATTGCTAAGAAGTGTAAGTCAATTTCGCGTGCAATAAGAATGCCGTTCTTGCTTTTGGCAATGTCGTGTATACGCCATGTAGTCTGTAGTGCACTACATGTACGCTCAGAGCAGGTGACGTAGAATAAAAAGATGATAGGCGGGAGGGAGGGGAGGATGATGGGAGACCGGTGTTCAAGTCCCAAAGTTTTTTTGAGTCATTTAGAAGTTATGTTAGTGATGTTTGTGACATATTTTCCGTACTTCTGTGCATCTTAATACGTAGTCTCTATCACTGCTGACCTCTGTTAACCTGGGTTTTTTAAACCTTGTGTTACTTTAACCCTTGTGCACGTGGAGGTTCATGTTATCTCTTCAACATATTCCACCCCCAACACGGACATGATCCCTCACCACCTCCTCACCTGTGAGTTGGAGCGCCCGGCCAAGCCACAGCGCCGCACCTCTGCCGGGAACTGAACCCCGGCCTCCACGGTGGGCAGGCGAACGTGCGTCACCCCGACCCCAAACACTTTGTCTTTCTAACTGCCCAACATAAACACCGAGACCCAGCCTGCGTCTCTGTGTGTTTCTGCTCCATCAAAGCTCTAATCTACTGTGGTGAAGAAGCCCTAGATTTTGGACGCCGTTGCGGTTTCACGTCTCATGACAGGTGCCGCTCTGCTTGCCCTCTAATTGTATCATGTGGTGCTCGGTGCCACAAGCGGCGGTTAGGACTCTCTTCCAGCAGGGCCAATTGAAAGCCAAGGTTCAGCGGTAGCGGGCCGCTGCCAGAAGAAACGAGGCGGTCTGGCCCGACCAGGCTGTGCATAAAGAGAAACACAATGTTTGCCCAACGATACAAACACAACGAGTGAAGAGCCCGCTGCTGTTATAGCTCCAGTAAAATAAGGTTATAGTGTTGGTGATATGGGCTGTGTGTCGTGTGGTATTTCCGTGGTTCTGCCTCCCCCCTTGCTTCCAGTGTCCTTCCCCGTGGTGGTAACAGAGGCCTTGAAGTCGGCTTGGACGGATGTTAATTATTATTGTTGGCCGGTGAGGTGATGCATTCTTTGTGCTGATGTGTTTGAGAGAGAACAGAGGTGCTAGCCATGGAGTTAGCATCTCGGTAATACAAGCATGACCACTGCTGGCGTCCAACCTGCCAGTAGTTTAACACTGACACTTCGGTCTCTGCAGGCTTTCTCACCTTTTCACCTTCACCCTCTCTCTCTACAAACACTAGTTTCTCTTCTCTTTTCTTCTCGTCGTAGTGTAGAAATTATTACTGCATTCATTTTGAGGCATTGACATACTTACCAACCTTGAGACCTTAAAAAAAAAGGGAGGATTTCAAAACCAGAGCGGGGGGGTCTGGGGGTCCTCCTTTAGTCACAAACACACAAAACAATGGGTAGATAGGGTCCAGGTTGAAAAATACCAAAGTTATCCTTTAACCTACGAAGTGCAGATAAATCGACCCTGATCATTTTCCCATTCTTCTTCTCCAGGAGCCTCCGGGAGGTGGACGCGTATTCTCGGGGATCCAGCCGACCGGGGTGCCCCACCTGGGCAACTTCCTGGGTGCCCTGGAGAACTGGGTGGCCCTTCAGAACCAGTATCCCTCAGTGCTCTACAGCATCGTGGACCTGCACTCCATCACACAGCCTCAGGACCCGGCACAGCTCAGGAGCAACGTCCTGGACATGGCAGCCAGCCTGCTGGCCTGCGGCATCGACCCAGAGAGGGCGATCCTCTTCCAGCAGTCTCAGGTGGGCAGGAGATGGATGGATAATGTGTTTCATTACAAGCTGGAATTCACATTTTCCAGTGGGTTCATAACAGGGTTTTCGTTGCCTCACACAACATTGTGTTTTCCATGTAGCAGTTACTGTTGCTACACTGGAAATGTGTAGATTATTAGCATAATATAGCCACATACATTAACACATACTTTTTAGTTTAATGCACATGTTCTATGATAGTTGTAAGGCCATGTGCTGCTGAAAATCAAGTGTAATTCAGGATTGTAAACATTAAAGGGATAGTTTGGGTGTTTTTAAGTGGGGTTGTATGAGCTACTTATCCATAGTCATTGTATAGAGTAGTCCAGGAATGAGTCCCAAAACCCGGAAATGAGTTAACATTTTAGCACTTCCTGTTCCCTCGTCTCAAAGTTTCTGATGTTGATTGTTTCAGGTGTCTAAAATCCATTTTGCTGCTGCCCCCGTCCACAGCAGTACATTGCTTTTATTCAATTCTTCAAATCTGAGTTTCTTCTCATCTTCCCTAGTTGGCAGTTTAAATTTCCTTACTTTGTAATGCCCTATGAATGCATCATTCAAGTGTTATGAATATAAGCTCCTTTGTCTTCCTCTGGAGCAGAAAAGTACTATTCATATACGATCACATATGCTTGTGATCATATTTAGCTCATGTCTGCACATTTATTTCACACGTTTGCTATGGTTATTGAACAAAACATCAACGTGATCTAGAGCTGCAATGATTAATCGATTTGTTGTCAACTATTAAATTAATTGCCAGCTATTTGGATAATCGATTAATCAGTTTGAGTAGTTTTTAAGAAAGAAAAGCTTCTTCAGCTTCTTAAATGTAAATATTTTCTTTTTTTTCTTTTTTTTTCTGAATATCTTTGAGTTGTGGACAACACAAGACATTGAGGACGTCATCTTGGGCTTTGGGAAACACTGATCCACATTTTTCACCATTTTCTGACATTTTATAGACCAAACAACTAATCGATTAATTGAGAAAATAATCAACCTATTAATCGACAATGAAAATAATCGTTTGTTGCAGCCCTAACATGATCAATGCTGCAGAGGACTTGAAAGCTTATGAATACATGTTTTTATGTGCTTTTAAAAGGCAGCTTCTTGTCTCTTTTCAAGTTTGTCATCTAGCCATTCGGCCATCTTTGACTGTTTATTTTTCTGCTGTAATGTTTACCTGCTGACATACCGGCTGGCCGGCCCACGAAACGCTTATTTGATCACTCCTGATTCTTATCGCCGCTGTACGCTCTGCAAATTAACTATAAAAACACAAGCAACTATAAACCAGCATTAAGATGACGGTCACAGTGAGGATGAAGAGAGAAATCAGACCAGCGGTTTGTTTCTCTCTTGATACTCTGTTTTCTTTTCTTACTCACAAGTTTATAAGTTGAAGTGTGTGAGAAAGAGTGTGAGAGTTCAGCCCATCTGTGTTTCTCTGCCTGCCCCCCCTCCTCTACACACACACAGTCCTATTTTTATTCCCGTTTAGCTTCATGCCACATAACTTGGCAGCGAGGCGACCCTCCCGTAGAACACGCCTGCTCCACATGTAAAAATACGACGACTGCCCAAAGAAAATACTCGACTTCATTGAAGAAAAAAGAGAACAGATCTTGTGACGAGTTGAAGTCAGTGGTATCAAAAAGGAAGTGAATGAATCAGCACAGTGGTTCCCAGTCTATTTTCCTCGAAGCCCCCCCTACTTGGATCTAAGAAAATCTGAAAATCCTCCCGCACCAGCTGTGATCTTTTGAGATGAGAGGAGCCTGGACCCCAGGTTGGGAACCCCTGAATCAGCAGATCCATGCATCCTCTGGGTTTTATAGCAGGAGTGATTTACTGTGGACCAACTGTTCTCTAAAATCCCATCTTTACAGTAGTTGTTGCCGCCTGATAGCTCACTATCAGTGTATGATCCGTAACATTAGCATATCTTAGTGCATTCTTGCCATGCAGCATGAATGGAGGCCTTGTTCTACTCGAGCTTTTAAATATCAGAGTTTTATTGCACTTCAAACCATCTCCATCCCTCTTTGCGCTGTCATCAACATCTGTCCCATCTCTTGTCTGTCTGCAGTGTGTAACTAATACCACCCCCCCACATGTTAGCCTGAAATCCTGGTTTATGTCCCTGCTGTCTGGTGTTGACGTCACGCTGAGCAGAATGCTTTTCAAGCAACAAGAGAAAGAGAGGACGGCGATACAGCCGGCGTCCATAAACTTGAATTTCCAGGATATTTCCTTCATCCACACACAAGAAGTTTTTTCTTCACATTCAGGACAGCCTCCATGAAAGCGGATATGTTGGGGTTAATGTACCACTGCCAGATGCTACACTACATCAACATTCACCCATTCATTGCTTCACAACAGCATGTTATTATTATTATTCATTTATTTGACCACATGCAAACCATTTTTTTTTTTACTATCTTTCATTTGTAGTGTAAACCTGCCTACTCGTATACACAGGTGTGACCAGGTGCACCTGTCTGTAAAGACTGGAGGGGTGAAGCAGTACTCTTCTCTGCCACTTGGAGGCGTTATGGAGTCACCCTCCTCCTGTCCCTATCAGACCTCTTTCACCACCTCACCTGTGTTGGTTTAATCTGGCTGCTTAATTGATTTCTTCTATTTATCTCTTGAATGCTTCTCTGAGACTACCAGTGTTTGTTTTATTTTATATAACTGGACTGTAGATATACATATATTATTTGTCCATTGTGTAAATGTATATTATTACTTTCTATATTGATTTTTGAACACATACATACTTTCCCCCATCCAGCCCCACCTAGACCTACAGGTATAATATATAAAATATAAAAAAGAGAAAGAAAAAACACACAGCAAATTACAAACTACAGCAGCAGAGTGTCAGTTCTTCTACACGAGCAACAAACAGTTAATCTTATGTTCTCGAGTTGTAGTAAAGACATCACTTCCTGTATCAGAAAGGTCTGGATTGGTCCGACTTTGAGTTCCTAATTGACGAGACAAAAGATTTGCGGATGAGTTAATTACACTGAGGTCAGGTAGTAATACTGCTAAATATGGCAGGTTATAGATCGGGAAAGATTGACTAGTTAGAGAGTAAAATATGAAAGCTCCCAAATGAACTAAAACAGGACCAGACCCAAACATATGACCGCCTGAAATCAAGTTATAGTATGTTAATGTTAATATATCTGTGTGTATTTTTAAGCTGATTATGACAGATAATTTTTCCCTGACGGTGACATTTATTGTGTCCTCACCTCGCTCCTCTCTCGACCCTGCAGGTGTCCGAGCACACTGAGCTCTCCTGGATCCTCGGCTGTCTGACCAGCATGCCCCGCCTCCGACACCTGCCGCAGTGGAAGGTGAGAGTCTGATAATATATAATAATAGATAATTTCCTGCAGCTGCAGACACTCACACATTCACATACTCCAAAAATGATCAGTGAGCCTGTTAGGGCAGTTCTGCAGCACTTGGTAAATAGTGAAGTTAAGGGTATTATTATGATATTAGTGAGAAATATCTATGATTTTATAATCATGTGTGACACATACCATTTATTTTACAGTAAATTGTAATCATAATCATAATGTGTGTATTATCTTTCCTCCTCCTTTCTTTATTTTTTTAATTTATTTCTTTATTTTTTTCTGTGGTGCAGCATTACAAGTTCACACTGACATCATTTGTGACTGTATTTAGATGTGATTATAAAAATGACTCTTTTATAGGTATCAAATGATCTTTTCTTCTTTTAACGAGCCTCCATTAACCATTTAAATGTGGGCTAATAACAGTGCATTGGTGATTTACAAGAAGCCACACTGCAAACATCTGTTAAAACTTCATAATACAGATTTTAAAAAATCTTGGTTTCCTTCATTATTATTTTAATAAGTATGTTATTACAATTATATAAATATTCATATTATTTGTTGATCAACCAATACTTACCATAGTGATTTTATTTTAAACACAATAATCCACCAAATAATAAAAATAACTTTATAAATTGATAATAAATAATCACTAAAAAAAGAAAGTAGAAAGTCACTTCAGTGCATGTTTTAGTAAATATATCCATTAAATTTTTCATCGTTTTGTTTCTCTATTATCTTATAATTTCAGTTATTTTCTGGCCACATGCAGCTTTAATACACTGAGACCGAGTGAGAGAGCAGCTGCTCCCTGTTGTTGGTCCCTGCTGCTTCATAGAAAACACCTTTTGTTTACCCAGCAGATGAGTTGATCTCTAAGATGGTGGAAAATGTGACGTGAACTCATCCGCACCACGTTTGTCTGAGAATCGATGAGTCGTAAAAATGAAAATGTCTCTGAGGGAAAAAAAAAGACGACTTGAGTCAGTGTTTCCACTTTTTATCTTTGTTGTTTTATCTTTGGGCCTTCCTCAGATGAAGAGCAAACTAAAGAATGAAGGCAGCGTTGGTCTCTACACGTATCCCGTCCTCCAGGCCGCCGATATTCTCCTCTACAAGTGAGATCTCCACACAAGCAGGATGTCGTGTGTGTTGTCGGATATATTTTCCCATCGAGTCTCTTAATTCAAGATTGAGAATCATTGGGCCTCATGCAGCAACATTCCTTTAAACTTCTCTTATATTTTCTGTTAAGAGAAAATATGAGAGAATTCAACTCCAGATGCACCAAACGTTCTTAACCATCCAAATCTGAGTGTGGAATGATTACTAATTTTTTAAAGCATTATTTTTTTTGTTTGTCTCCTTTTATTTTATTTTTTAAAATGTATTTATTTATTTTATATTATCGTTATTTTCTGAATTTTTTGGTCTTTGGACTTCATGACTCTGCTGTGACTTGCAGATATTCCTATATTTTGTGAAGATGCATATTATGTATTGACATGGTGGAGGCAGAAATCTAATAGATATCTCAAAACCTGCACAAATAAAACCAAAACTATATCGCCAAAATATGTTATATATGAATTGTGTGAATCAGCCCTTTAACGCTCCTTAATATATTTAAAATGCAGTTAACCAAGCTGTTTTATTTGGGTTTCTGACAGGACATAGTACCGGATTTAAGTGCAGAGAAATAGTCTGATGCAACATATTGTGCTGCTGATGCGTCAGTAGATGAGGCAGTGATCACATCCGTCGGTAGTTGGATTATTGTAGCTCACTGTGTCTGCAGTGGAAATGAAAAGCTTCATATTTCTGAACAGATTAAGACGTTATCTCCTCAGCAGTTTCTACTTGAACCATCAAACAGGCAATTTCCTGTTTTAAAAAAAGGGGCGATGCAGCAGAGAAAACTTCATATCTGGATTTTATTAAAGATTAAATTAATGGATTGCTTCCTCTCGGGTGACAGTTGCAAAGTTAAAGCGTAAACCGGCCGTGATGAGAGCTCCAGCAGTGACTCTCGAAGATATCGCTGTTGTATTTGAACTCCTGTGTTGTTGAGGAGGTTCACGTTGTGTTCTGGTTTCATCTCTCAGGTCCACTCACGTCCCCGTCGGAGAGGACCAGGTCCAGCATTTGGAGCTGGCTCAGGATCTCGCTCGCATCTTCAACAACCGCTACGGAGACCTGTTCCCTGAACCCGCCGCCCTGCTCAGTAAGAACACACTCATACACGAACACATTTACAGGCATAACGGCTAGGTTTAGGTTTTTAATTTAGTCACACGCTAGTCTTTTAAATCAGTTTTAAAAACACACTTTTTTAGAATTGCTTTTCTGTGATTTTGTTGTTATTTATGATGTTTTATGATATTTTAGTTGTTTTACTCTCTGCGTTTTTATGTGTGTAGTTATTGGCTTTTAGTACATTTCATGCTGCTTGTGTTTTAAATGTGTTCTGTTTTTATTGTAAAGCACTGTAACTGTTTTTTGAAAAGTATTATTATTATTATTATTACTATTAATAAGATACGGGCTTTTGAAGGCAGCTACCGATAATAAAGTAGATCTCTGGTAGCCAATGATTGGTCGATTTCTGTTTTTATTTGTATGTGCAAAATATATTCAGTGGTTTCATCAGTTTCCTTCTTTTGCAAGAGTGGAAAAACCTCTTAAACAGCATTACAGTAAATCATCACGGCTCATTAAACTCCTTTGAAACACACAATAAAGAAATACTGTTCGTATTAGCAGTTGTTTAAATGAGATATCAGCCCATTTACACTGTAGATAGATGATTAATACTTAGTTTCGCAGGGACAAAAGCTTGTTGCATTCTAGCTGTGAGTTTTACAGTTTAATGGAGAAAGTGCGATAGTGATTTTTGAATTAAATCTCCATCTTTTTTTAATCATTTTTGTCCGTAACTGAGTTCTTAAAACCTAATTTGAATGACTGTCGAACAAAACATAAAAAGGAAGCCCCCGTGTCTTGATTTTGGAGGGATTTCTATCATCAAACCGTGCTATTTTCATTTTATGCCTTTATTAGATAGTGATAGTAGTAGAGAGATGACAGGAAACAAGGGAGAAAAATAAAATTTGCAGAGCAGATTACAACATAACAAGTTATATTTTCTGCTCCTGTGCATCTCTTTCCCTCCATGGATTATTTTTCCTGAATTATTGTTGAACAGGCGTCAGCTTTAGAAAGAAGCCCCCGTGTTTTAATTTCGGAGGGACTAACACCAGTGATTTCTATCATCAAACCCTGGTGTAGTTGCTGAAAACATCTGGATGATGATGTAAACGTCGTCAACGGACTGGAACAAGAAAAATACAGTGAAGAGCAAAGCAACAAGTGTCTATCGCTGTGTGTTTTTTCAAAAGTAAATGGTAAATTGAAGTGCATTTTTAAATCACTTCTGATAAACTTCTGTTTTATCTTTGCAAGGTTATTTCTTTTTTGACATTTGTCAAATTTATGCCTTAATTAAATAGAGAGTAGTAGAGAGATGACAGGGAACAAGGGAGAGAAATAAAACCCCAGAGGGATTTGAACCGTGGACGTGGCGCTTCATGGTTGACGTCTTAACTCTTCAGCCGCAGAAGCGCCCCTTTGCAGACTTATTTCATATGGAGAGTTCATTTTACAAGTTGTATATTTGCTGTCTGTTGCTAATTCTTAAATAGGGATGAATAAGAAATCCTTTGTGTTTTCTGCTTCAGCCACGAATAGTCTGTAGAGGGAAATTAAATGGAGGGACCTTGTATTGCTGGACAGATTCAAGACTATTTTAAGTTCTATGGAAAATGATTCCTTTTGTAATTTGCTCTTTCTGGTCTCGTCTTTTTTCTGTTCGATTTTTTTATTGTTTTGACTGCAACTTTGTATGCTGCCATTTTGGCCAGGTCTCCTCTGCAAAAGAGGTCTTTTTCCTGGTTAAATAAAGGTCAAGTTAAAAGGGAATTCAGGTAAATATTAGGCCGTTCAGCAAAGATTTAAGATAAAATATGACATTATTGAAGCTTTATTTTGAAATGATTCCTCTGTGTATGTACTCACAGATGGCTGACATGTTCAGAGGTCCCACCCCTCTCACTGGTTCATCCTCCTTGATTATCAGTCTCATAAAAGCACGAGATGGAGTCATTCATGTGTGCAACGCAGCTTTGATTAAAGAAATATTTTCCTCCTCTTGTATCAGAATAATAGAGTGATAATAGATTGGGGGGGATGTCCTCGGGATGACTTCAGCGTGACGTTTTTGGATCAAACCGACGGATCTCGTCTTCGTTTCTTGTCTCCGTCCGTCACCACCTTCCCTTTGAAACTAAAGACTTCTTTTAATTTGCCTGAAATAAGGACGTCTCAAGGCTGATAAACAGGATGTGGCATGTGGGACGGATGTGGACTTGTAGTACGGGATAGAGAAAGAGGCGAAGATGGCAAGATGGCGGAAGAACGGGGATGATAAATAAGAAAGGAAAGGAAATCCCGGCGTCCACAGTCTGCTCATCACTTCACACCGAGATACGTCTGCTTCACACTGACGTTTATACACACACACACACACACACACACACACACACGGCAGGCAGCTGTAATGAAACTATAATACTTCATTCATTCCTGCACAAAGACTCTCGTTTCATTATTTTACTCCCGCCGACATAAACTAGATTCAAACCCTGAATGTACCTCGTGTACATTAGCCGTGTTTGTCAAAATTTGATAAAACTTCCTCTGTTGCATGAAAAAGTTTTTACACTCGCTTGAGGTGTTTTTTAATCTTTAGTTTTATGCGCTAAGTGGATGATGGAAACACCTTTGGTTAATAAACTCTGACGTAGCGAACATTTAACTCACATGACTGATCAGCTGTTTCTACTGTCGACGTCTTCCCAGATATATATTTATATTGTCTTCGTCTCCAGACAGCGTGAAACATGATCAATACTAACTGACATGAAAGAAAAATTAAAACTTGCCCAATTGCAACAAATTCATGAAGACCTCTATCCATTTTTCTCTCGTAGAAGGTTAGATCGGCCAAGCTGACTTGTTTTGCTTCTGGTTCACAACCTCTACTTCTTCTTCTTCTCTGTTTACTGGCAGATTACAGCCATGTGTAGCCTATAGCGCCAACTTCTGACCATACTACGATGTCGCAGAGTTTATTAGCTCCAAACCAGTTGATGGAAACACACCTAATTAGCATTTCTTTTTTGCAATTTCAAAAGTTTGCTTAAAATTTGCTTGACAATTGAATGGAAACACGGCTACTGTCTGTCCAGCCCCTTCTCATTCCCAGGGCGTCAAATACCAGCGCTTTGTCACGGCTGTCGGCGTTCGGAACCGCCGCACACGGCACCCTTTAGTGCCGGTATGAAACGCACCGGGCTTTCCATTAAATATAATGTAAACCCATCCGTGTCAACAATAAACACTCAGAAAAAATGCGCCGAGGGTGTGGTGACGTAGTTTTCCTAAACCTAACTAAGTGGTTTTGTTGCCAAAATCTTAATTTTTCTCATCATACTAATAAGTTTCTCAATCTGATTTCCTCCCTCAGGCTCTACACGAAAGGTCAAATCCCTCCGTGACCCTTCTGCCAAAATGTCCAAATCCGACCCCCAGGCGATGGCGACGATTACCATCACAGACTCCCCCGATGACATCGCCCTCAAGGTCCGCCGCGCCGTCACTGACTTCACCTCTGAGGTCACCTTTGACCCGGAGAAGCGGCCGGGCGTGTCCAACCTGGTGACGATCCACGCCGCCATGGCGATGATTAGCGTTGAGGAGGCGGTGTCCCAGGCCGGAGGGATGGACACGGGCGCCTATAAGAAGCTGGTCACTGAGGCTGTGATCCAGAGGTTGACGCCCATCAGGGAGGAGATCCAGAGGCTGAGGTCGGACCGCGGTCACCTGGAGGGGGTGCTGGCCCGGGGGAGCTGCAGGGCTCGGGAGCTGGCGGCACCGGTCCTCAGAGAGGTCCGACAGAGAGTGGGGTTCTGCTGAGATGACACATTCATACAGGCTGTCCTCAGCTCTTAACGTTAATACACTGACTATAAGGATGTATATATACTGTACATGTAGCAGCGTCATCATGCACAAACCTACATCAGGTCACACGGGAAAATAGCATTTTGACGCTAAAACATACATACTTTGAATGTTCGGATTTGAATACATAAGGAGCACCACTTGGAAGCTACAGAATGATATAAAAACCTAAAAACAAATAATAATAATAATAATAATAATAATAATGGACCTGCTCTTCAACTGCTGCTGATATCATATTTTATTCCAGTGACTTTTTACATCTCCAAAATGTGTTGAAAGCAAAAGACTCAACTGCAGAGTAACGTCGTTTTCTGACTATAAACTGATTGACAGACGACCTTTTTGTTGCCCTCTACGTTTGTCTCATTGAAATGAATGAGGAGGAGCCACTTTTGATGCAGTGGTAATGTTGGTCTGATCGCAGCCAAACAAGAAGAAAATATGTCACTTTTGTTTTTGTACATGTAGCCTACGACACACTCATTCTGAAGATGCTGCGGCTTATTTATCTTCGTCTCGCCTTTCAGTTTTAGCTGTATGTGTTTCCCCAAAGTGATCTTTTTCATATTATTTCCATTATTTTGTCTTCTTGTCCTCAGTGGTAACAGTTCTCAGCCAAACTGCCAAGCCACCAAAATAAGTACAAGTTTTGAAAAACATAGTCAGAGGAGTTAACATTTACTTATTAAATTATACAGTGTTCAAATGTAATTTGAATTTGGGTCACAGGTGTTGAGGTCTGGTGTTGTAGCACATGTCCGTGGTTCTGTTATAAATCTAGATTGGAATCAGATTAGATTCATGAAATCTGGACAACAAAGACCAGGAGACAACAGAAAAAATTAAAACATATTTATGCAAATAAGATTCAAAACAGATTCATTGGTGCTTTGACATCTAATTTGAACATTATGTTTTTTAATGTGTGACCACTCAAACCAGATTTCTGTAAACACAACACAATTCATCACGTGTTTTACAAAGCAGAAAGAAATGGAAGAAATGAGAGAACTATGAAAATAAAAATAAACAAAACTCAAGAAAATGCACCCCAGCTACTACAGATATACAGAATATAATATTCAGTCTCAGACGAATGCACGAACAAGCAAAGGTCAGCCACAGTTAAAAGCTAGAGAGTAAAAATACATTAAGTATCAGCCTACTTGACAGTTTTTGATGTTGTTCTGAGGTACAGACAGTAGATGAGCAATGAAACTGAGAGAGAAGAATTGAGAGGTTCTGTGGTGCAACAACTGACAGTAATTAATGGGTCTAATAACTCCGGTCCAGTGGTGGAAGAAGTACTCTTACTTTAGTAAAAGCAGCAATACTACAGTGTAGAAATACTAAAAGTCCTGAATTTAAAATATACATATTATAATATCAAATACATGTAGTGCAGTAAAAAGTACAATATTTCCCTCTGAGATGTAGTGGAATAGAAGTATAAAGTAGCATAAAATGGAATTACTCAAGTAAAGTACAAGTATGTCAAGTAAAGTACTTGAGTAAATGTACTTGGTTACATTCCACCACTGAATATATATTATATTTTTGGATTAAAATTATATATGCATTAATGTGTTCATGTCAATGTTGCAGCTGGTAAAGGTGGAGCTCATTTTAATCACTTTATATTCTGCTGGGTAGCTTAATTTATAATCATAATTAATTTTGTTGATTTTATATTAAAAATCTGAATCTATAAAGTAATTAAAGCTTTTAAAATAAATATAGCGAAGTAAAAAGTACAATATTTTCCTCCAAAATGTAGTGAAGTATAAAGTAGCTGGAGTGCAATTTAGAGGTACTTGTACTTTATTCAATTAGCCTACAGTACTTGAGTGAATGTACTTGGTTACATTCCACCACTGCTCAGGTCATGACATTGAAACTCTGATCTTCAACACAAATACAAGTAAGTTACTGTTTGTTTTTTGTACTGAAGTTCACTGTGGAGCATCATATAATGTCATACAATTATCAATAGAGTTTGATTCTTTAATGCTTGTTCATTTTATACAGTGCAGTACAACGTTGTTTACCATTGCAGAATCAGTGTACATCACCCACAACGCAGTGGTGAAATAAAACCACTGATACATTATGACCTCAGTAACTGAATAACTGTCTCGTCTGCTGATCTTCAGGGAAACTTCAGGACACGTCATCATCATCAAACCTTACGACGAGTGGAAATGTAAAAGAAGTCAGAGGTAAAAGACTTGAACACTGATAGTAAGGTGATAGAAGTGTGTGTGTGGTCACATGGTGGGGATAGTCAACTGGAGCTCTGCTTGTTACTGGTGGTGTTTGCTTATTTCACTGTTTTGTCTTTTTGAGTATTGAAAAAAATTAAAGAGAATACATCATTTTTTGATGATGAAGTCAAAGAACATATATTGATAAGAAGTGAAAGTCAATAGTTCGTTCCATTGCAACATCAGCACAGAGCTACGCTTCCGCCATTTTGGACTGAAAGCGACTACCGGACACCAGTAAAACGTCCGCCTAAAAAGTGCCATACAAAAGTAAAACTAAATTGTGAAGACAATGGAGTAGAAGCGCTGCTGGGTCTCTGTGGTAATCACATACAGGTGCTCTTTGGATCCTTCAGGTGTATTGGGCTCATTCAGTCTTGTGAAGGGCTCATTGCATCGGTGGAATATGGTCTCAAAAAAGTACAAAATGCAAGTCTCCCTCCAAAATAATCCACGGCACACTGCAGTGTTTGATCAAAAATTAAAATGCCTTTATTTTACATGGCCATAGTTGTTTAAAATGACCAACGCCTTTGCGACCAACATGTAGGTCTTCATCAGGGTCACTGTTTCTATTCTATTGTCATAAACTACCGAAATGGCCTGTGTTGAACAATAAAATATTATAAATATAATAAGCGTTTCCAAAATGGCGGCAGCGGCTGTTTGTAAAAAATAGTTTTATCTCTTTGCTTCTCCACTCTCTGATGAAGTCTCTCTCCCTCTGTGTGTGGTTTTAATCCAAGTCTCTCTGTGCTTTGTTGACAAAGTGGCATGTCCCGCCCTACTCTGCCTCTGATTGGCTAGTACTCACTGCCTTCTGTTTGGAATGGTTCGATTTAGGCATAAGGAGTTTGATTGGTTAGAGTTGGGGTAGAGAATACCACGGTTAGCCAATCAGAGGCAGAGGAGGGCGGGTCATGCCTTCACTAGGGCTATCCTGAGCAGTCATGGCAACTGCAAACTGCTCTCATATGGTAGTTACAGCTAATAACACCGTCCTGGCCGACGGTATCATCGCGGAAATGTGAACCCCACTCTCCGGTTCCCCCCTCAGGTAAACACTGTTATCTCTGTTAGCTTTTTCGCCATTGTTTGCACTGTTTTAGCGCTGTTAGCACCGTTAGCTGCGAGTTGCTCGGCCATGTTGAGAGCCTTTTAGAGGCAATGCTTAATAATCAATTAAACAAAAAAGACATAATAGGTGAGTAAACAGTACAAAATAGGTTTTAAAATAGACTGAATGAGTGGTTGGGCTCACATTTATGCACATGTGAATATGAAATGTTGATATTGCACAGTGGTAACACTTCTCTGGTGGTTACACACATAATGTGACTGATTAAATTGCAGCCTATACAGCACTCTGTACACTTGTTTAAAGGTAATTAACACTTTGATTGGCTGTTTATACACATAAACACTTTGACTTTACATAAGTAAACAGAGGTATAGTGTCAGTAAGATAGATAGATAGATAGATAGATACTTACTTACTTTATTGATCCCGAAGGAAATTTAGGCATCCAGTAGCTTAAACAACAAGTCCAAACACCAATACACCTTAAAAAGAGATACAATCGAATATGAAGTGAAATAAAATAAAAATAAGATAACATAAGTACAGCAGTGAAGTGTCAGTGTGCCAATTGTAGTGCAAATAGTGCAAATAGTGCAAGAGTACTGAGTACTCTTGCGCAGTACTGAATATAGCAGTGTATACTATGAGGTATGATACAGTAATGCAATGTAATGGTAAAATAATTTAAAAGCAGTCAAGTACTCAGGTGGGTATGTAAACAATGTCAACTACACCAACAATAACAAATATGAATATGGATATGAATACAATACAATAGCCACCATACTGAGGATGTGTGGCAGCAGAGAGGCAGTGTGTCTGTCTATAGTCCAAAAAAGATAGATGCACTATCAGTGTGGTTTCATTCTCCCTGAAGACAAACAATAATTTATTTCACTGTTATGGATGTTTTCAAATAGAGAGACAATATCCTTTAATGATGTCTAACTGCAGCTCTCCATCAGCACTAGTGACTTTATATGTAATGGTATTTTTAATGTCTTGTGTCTTCCCCTCTTTCTTCTTTCATTTCTTCTTCTTTGTTGTGATTTTTTCTCCATTTTCTTTCTTTGTTTCCCCCCCCTTCTTTCTTAGACTATTTCCTCTTTCTTTCCCTCTTTGATTCCTTCTCGTCTTAGCTTCTTCCTTAGCTATATTTTATACCACTTCTCCTCCTCTTCCTCCCTCTCATCCTCCATCCGTCTCCCCACAGCTCCTCCTCCTCTTCCTTCTCTCTGTCGTCACACTTTCTCTAATTGAAAATGCACTTCTTCTAGTCTTTAATATTCCTGCAGGGACTCACACACACTGTGGATGTGGACCGTGCTGCTGCTGCTGCTGCTGCTGCTGCTGCTGTGGTTTTTCCATCCTGGTGTTTACCTGGGAACAGAGCGGTTTATTTCCCTTTGGTCCTTTTTTTCCTGTTGGCCTGCGCAGCTGACAGAGTATAAATAAGAATATATAGAGTACATATAGACACAGCAGCAGGCTGTAAATCACTGTGAGCTGTTAGGACCTGCAGCATTATGACTAATCCATGTGAGACTGCAGTGATATCAGTGTGCTGTAATAAGCAGCTTTAATATGAAAGCGACACCGTAACTGACCCGTTTTATGCGCAGAGGTAAAAACTTTAATAGAGTCCTAATAAATGTAACTTTTTAAAGAGATGCTGGTGAATGGAAAACAGCGACAGTCAGTCCGGATATATAGAGAACAAATACACATAAAAACCGACATGTTGAACTGTGTCCATGCAGTGGGTTTAAGCCTCTTAACCTTCACACACTTTTCACTCATCAACGTGTTGCTCTTTGCCAATAAAGACACATTCATTACTATTATTACTAATTAATCAAATAGCATTACAGTGTTTTTATAGCGTAATTTTACATCCTAATTTAAGATTTAATTGTATGCATTTTCATGCATAAACAGTATATCATAAAATGTTTTTTATATATATATTTTTTATTGGAAGACCGTTGCAAGGCATATAAATCACAGAGCAAATTCTATTTTTTCATCCATTTGTCCCTCCCACCCCCAACAGTAAGAAAAATAAAGGAAATAACCAATATTACACTAATGGAAACAGTTACAACAAGACACCAAAATTACGCACATGAAATAATAGAACACATACAATATACACACACAAAATAAAAATAAACAAAGTAAATAAAGAATTAAAAAACAACACCAATCCAACAAAACAAATAATGTTGTAATCTCTCTTTGCCTTTTTATTTATTTATTTTGCACTAAGGTGACTGAAAGCCAGGTAATCCTGTACCAAATGGCATTATATAAATCTAATTTAATATAATAATATTATATATTATATTATATTATATACAAACCATTTTCTGCTATTTGGCTATAATGTCTCTGTGATAATCTGTAATATTCCTATAGTACTTTATACAGTATGTGATGAATCTGTATCCTTGTCTTTTTAAATTATTTGATTTTATCATATTTTATTCATTTATATTAATGTTTTGTGTCTAAATCACGTTTATAAGCACACAACTCATTTCATGTAACTGAAGAGGAGAAAAACATGCACATCTAAGATACGATTGTCATATAATATTATTTTATTTATTTATTCAGGTAGCTTTCTGTCGAAGAATTAAAATATTATAAATGCTAATAATACTAAAATAAAAACTAAAATAATTACTAATAATATAAAAGTTTACCCATATCGGCTGCAGCTTTATATTTTTCATTTTATCATTACATCTGCAAAATGCCCATTTAAGATTTATTACGGTATTTGACATCATAAAAAATTAAAAGAAATACGCAGAATGGAGCTTTTTTAGAGTTATTACTTATTATGGGCTGTTTTTCATTATTTTCTGGAGAGCCTAAACTTTTTAAAATACAACTTTTATTAATGTTTATACTGAATTATAACCGTGACTTTGTCTTATAAAAATCCCTTTCATGTTCCAAGAAAATTCAAACGATTATTAATAAAACAAACAAACAAACCACAGGCTAATTTCCTCTTGTCAATACACACACGGATCATTGAGGATCATTACGCACATCATCACACTATTTATATTTCCTGCTCTGATGTTTGTTGTTGTCTCAGTCTCTTAAACCTTTAAAACAAAGCTGTATGTGTCATGCATCCTCTCGTTTGAATATTCCCATGGTGAGGCTTCAGAGAGTGAACTCTGACCTCCAGCTTCTGATCATCAAGGTGAAGCAATTTCTCATTTAATGCACAATTTAACCATCATCTTATAGAGCAATCGGATGCTGCTGTTTTTGTATATTGTGCGTGTAAAAATGAGCGCAAGGTGAATGTAAAGCTGTTTGCGCGCAGGCCCAGCTTTATCTTCAGCTCCTCAGCGGCTCCTGTTGTTGCTCACCACATTCACTATATTTAGAGTCCTGCTCGGACAATCTTCGTCCTTGGCCCGGGGTGGAGAGCTGCTGTCACTTTGGATGCTTTACTGCACGCTTTATCCCCGGGGTCAGCCGGGGTCAAACGCTTTCTTCCACTAATTGAATATTAACGGCGCGTTTCCGCCCACCTTCCACGTGTCTGTCTGGATGGATGAAGTCAGAAACCCAAAGTGTCTGTGCGTAAAGGAGCCCGTTTGGTAAAAACAAACAAACTTGGCGAGAATAGCGTGTTTTAGGGGTCATAATGTAAAAACGACTCAAAGATAAATCAGAAAGTGTTTGAGAGAAAATATTTGAGAGCGTTGACGCTCATAAAAACGTCCCGTATAAATATGTATCCCATATATTTATCTGACTTAAAAGAGTCGCGCCTCCCATGCTTGAGTGAGATGCCATCAAGGTTATAATTGGGATCCAAACAGCAAACAGTTGGTTTTAGTTTTTACTGCTTGTGTTTAACGAGTTTCCTCCAACAGGGATCCAAACCCACGCCCCCCCCCCCACGTGTGTGCACGCAGAATATTTACTTCTTTACGCACAAAATCATCCAACATCTCATAAAAAATACAAAAGTATCCACAGCTTACAGTTGTGTAAATTACAATCAGAATTATATTCATATAATTTTAAAGTCATTATTCCTCTCTGATTATCTGATTGGGTTTTTAATAATTAGTTTTACGCACAAATCAAACACTCTTAGCGTGCGTATTTTCTCTTAAGCATCAGAAATGCGCATATTTACTGCGTCGATCTCTGCAGAATAACGTCAGTTTACGTCAACCTGCAGAAGCTGATGATATTTTACTTACTACGATAAAGGCTAATATTCCCGTAATGACGTTAAGAGCGTCAGTACGAATTTATGTAAATTCATTTATTTTTTACAGACTGTCAGTAAAATATTCCGACAGTATTTCCGTGATAAATTGTTTCGTTTTTTACACTTAATTATATTTTTGTTAGCTGTCTCTTAATTTGTTGTGACATTTTTAACTTTAAATCACAGTTTATGCATATTTTGGTGAGTTATAATCCACGTGCGCATGAACATGTGTTTTAAGATGATTCAACGCGCAGCGGTGACCTTTGGAAAGCTTCCTTTTCTGGAGGTTCCGCAGGCTGAACTTCAGGCCTCAGCAGCTCCGCAAAAACAGATAAACACCATTCTTAAGATTAATAACCCGACACCAGTGTGGCTGATGATATTCCACTGAGTTCACACAAAAACACAACAATAAAAACGTGGTTTAGGAAGAGAAATAAAAACGGAGATATCTGTTTTTGCAGATGAAGGCTCTTTTGGTTTTGCTGCTGTCGGGAGATGAATGATTTGTTCTCCGCAGTAGAAACTGATCAGCTCGTCTCTTCCTGCAGCTTCGAACAAATAAGGTCTCAGCAAAGAGTCTGTTTTTAAAAAGTTTGATCGTTGGAAACCGATTATGTTTGAAGAATGTTACCAAAAGCTGCTGCATCAATATGACCTGCCTGTATTATTATTATTTATTACAATAAAATTATTAATAGTAGTAGTATTACAAGTTGGAGTATAGTGTTATTATTAGCCTAAAAGCCCCTTGAGGCGAATTTGTGATTTGTCATATTGAGCTAAATATAATTTATTTGACATAATATTCTGATTATTATCATTATTCTATTTTAATATTTACTATTTAGAATTAATCTTCTAGCTTGTATATTAACTTGCTATTATAAATAAGACTTCCTTCATTAGATCAGTCAAAATATTTATTTTTTATTTCCCAGCACTATATTAAACTCAATAATGTATCTTCGGTTTTTTTAGATAGTTGAATTGGTTAATAATTAAGGTTAGTAATTAATCGAATAATTGTCTTTATTGGGTTCAATAAAGAAGTGAAATGTTATTTTATTCTGTGTCATTATTGTTTTCATTAGAAAACAGGGGAATGAGGATTTGGCTTCAATATGTTTGAGTAAAATGAAATACTAATAAATTATTATTCACTTAATGAATTAATTCATCTACTAATATAATAAACAGATGACAGGCCGCTGATGGAAGCAACGTTTTAAATGTTAAATTCTCCCTCTAATCTGTGTAAACACACCAGTTTATTATCTATAATATTTTCTGTTACCGACCTGAAATCAGCCGAGCAGAGCCATTAAACCGGTTCACTCGCTAATCTTCTGGTTCTTGTGTGTTTCAGCCCACCTGTCTCGGCTCGGCTCGGCTCTGCCTCCTCAGCTGTCCGCCGATACAATGAAGCTGTAATGTGACTTTTCCTACAATCCCTGTAATGATGGAATCAGCGGCTCAGACACACAGAGCTGGGTGAAAAGACAAAGATATGAAAATGAGTTTGGGATGTTCTCCGTGAGGTGAGGGCCGCAGAGAGGCTCTCAGACCGGGATGATCGGCTTCAGAGGAGACGGGAGGCTGCGGGATCTGACAGAGGAGACATCAGACTGGATGGAGAGGTCAGTAAATATCAAACTGACAGTATTTTATTGTTCTGTTTGCAGGGAAATCTGCGCGTAAAGCACATATGGGAAGAAAATATTATGTATTTTCCATTTAGGCTACATTATGGAGTCAGTTCATTAGATCTGCTGCAGTCCGGATCACGGTTCCTCTTCTAGGACGCGCGTCTCCCTCCGCTGCCATTGGACGGAACACTTTGTCTCGCTGTCTCTCCTCACTTCTCATTGGATGCGCGGGTTTGACAGCGCGCAGGAGGGCCGCCCCTCTGCGCCCGGAGAAAAAAAAACTCCTCCAGAAGTGAGTATCAATCAGCGGGAAGTTCAGGGGACAGAAAGAGCAAAAGAAAGACGCGGAGAGGAAGGACGGAGAGACGCGCAAAGCGGCACACCGCATCAAAACTATCAATCCTCCAGGACTCGATCTCACGCGCAGCCAGGATGGCACAGTCTGCCTGCAAAAGTTTGACGCGGCGTTTCTAGTCACAGTTGGGATTACTACTTTGGACACTTGGTGAGTTCGCGCCCCGCTGTAAACACTGACGTGTGCTTTTTTTTTTTTTGCTGTTTTGCTTCACTGCGTTGGACGGACGGAGAGGGTTCTTCACCGCGTCCCCCCCTTCGGGTGGATCTGAGAGAAATGAGTGAGAGGAGGCGATCTGCCGCAGCTCTGAGCTCTAGAGCCCACGCTTTTTCAGTGGAAGCCCTGATCGGCTCCAACAAGAAGAGGAAGCTCCGGGGCTGGGAGGAGAAGGAGCTGGAGTTGTCCATGGAGAGCCTCGCCACGGACGGAGAGGACCCCGCGCACTGTCTGGATATGGACCCGGGTCAGTGCGCAGACATGCACCACACCGCTCAAATGTCTCGGAGCTCCTTTAGATCACTGCAGCGCGACGAGTCCCGAGTCAAAACATGGCTCCACTTTCAACGAGCCAACCCACGACACGACACCACAGGGCACGTAGCTAGGAGCTCCACGCGCTCTGTGTGAACGTGGAGACCATGTTGGTGCTCAGTGGTTCCGCTCTGCTGCAGCACGATGACACAAAGGAGACAGTCTGCAGGCCCGTAGAGAGGCTACTATCAGGAATATGACTCAGAATATATGCAGCAAGAAAATTCCTTAATTAGCATCAGTAACGAATTCAATTTTACATTTTAGGACTCAACATGAGGCTAAATAATAAGATGTGTCCTTTTGTCATGGCGGGTTGGCTCCAGGTTTTGACTCCAGGTTTTGACTCCGGACTGGTGGATTCCACAATAACAAATAAGACGTCAAAAATATGAGTCAATGCGTAAAGTTGAGCTGCTGTTTGCTTTCAGTTTGGGCTGCAGGTCTGCAGGGAGGCCTCGGCTTGTTGCATGAAGAAAACCAACTAATGCGTTTCACTCTCGGACAAAAACATATCAGACATTTTGAATTATAATGTCCGCTGCTCAGAAATAACATCCCTGCGTAGAACTGTAATTAACTTTGCACTAAAAGCGCTCTTCTTGCGCCACAAGCAGAACATCCAATAAGGTATGAGAGCGTTCAGAGAAACTTTAAGGTTAAAAATCACCTGATCTTTAGTGGAAAATGTTTAAATCAGTTTAAATATGTTTTGTTAGAAATCGACAACTCTGCGTAAAATGTGCTCAAATTAAACACCGACATAGCGTAAATACACAGCATGTGTAAAAACATCATATACAATTAATTAAAATATTAATTGAAATAATAATAAAGTAAAATTTAAAAGAGCAACAGCAATTATTTTATTGAAGTGTAGTAGAAGAAAAAGACTAATTGTAGAAATCAAGATAAAAAAGCACCTTTTCTATTGAATATATTCATAACAAGCATGATGCGATGAGGCCTTTTTTTGCAACTACAATTTTTATGTAAGAAATTAATTTATATTTTTGAGTACGTTTTTAATGCACGGCTCATTTGCCCAACTTTTAGATATATTATATATTAGCATGTACTGTATTTATACTCCATTTTGTTGGTAATAATAATAATTAATTAATTACAGGTGTAATGAAATAAATTCTGTCTGTTTGTTGTTTCATTTTTACACTACTGAGATTTCAGTGTTTAAAGATAATAAAGCTGCTGCGCCTTCAGTCTCAGACCTGAAGTGACTTTTAACCTCGACGCTTCGCTTTGAGAAGTCGAGCTTCGTGTTTAAACTGACAGATCCAGATCTGTCTGCGCGTCCTGCTGGTGCCACATCTTAAAAACTCATTTTGTTTGAAAACTCAGTGTAATTCAGCTCAAACTATGTTGAGGTTTAGTCGTCTGCAACATTTCAGATTTGGTGATAATAAATGATCGTGAGGATCCAAATGAGGCCCGTTAATATGAATTGTGAATATTTAATTCTTCTTTAAATATGCAAATCACATTATCTTATATCACAGCTCATTACATCTTTGTAGTAAAGTATAAAACATAAAGCTTACCTCTGTGTCTGCTGCTCAGACGGTCTCAGGCCGACGTTGAGTCCCTGCTGCCGGCTGCAGTCTGACCTCCGGGGCGCAGCGCCTTTACGCACGGCTCCTCACTGCTCGTGATTGAAATGCAACACTTTAAAAAATAGGAAAACAGAAGTGAATTAAACGTTTACCAAGAGGAGGGAGATTTAGTCCCTCATGGGAAGATTGTTGTTGTTGTTATTAAAGTGTCTGCAGTTTAGTTAATGAGGGAGGTGACTGTGTTGCTAATGACAAACAGCTTGTCTGTGTGTTTTTTTTTAAATTAAATGTTAGACATCATTAAACGACCCTGCAGTCATTTTTCTAATCTTCAGAGAAGTCTTTCTGTTCACCGTCTCCCAGGTTTTGTCCCGGAGACTTTTAGGATTTGTGGCTCAATGAATTACCCATGCAGTTCCCGGTTCCTCGCCCCCCTCTGGTTCCACTCATTAGCAGGCGGGTTCTTGGCAGGTTCAGCGGGTCCTGCTCGGGTCCTAAAGCCTCCGCTTTGGCGCGTCGGGCGGCGGTGACCGAGAACAGCGAGTCTCTGTGGTCAGATTATGTGGTTTAGAGGAATCCTTAACGGAGTGATTTTATTTTTACTCAGCTTCAGGCGAGGCTGGAAGCCGGCTGCTCGTATAACACGTTTATTAGCCTCAAAGACAAGAGGCGGACTGAGACCCGAGCTCAACAGTTCAGTCGGGGCAGAAATAAATCGGTTTGTTAGACCTCACATAACAACCGCATCTCCATAATATTTACCCTTTAATACATTAATTAGCAAGTTGAACTACATCTTGTTTAACTTAATATTTCATTATGAAAGGCCTGACCCAAACTACGTGATTTACAAGGTGGCACTTTTCACTTTTACGCACAGATTACGCACAGAACCAACTCACTAAACACCTGAATTCTAGGCGTCTGTGAATAAAAATCTATCATGATTACTGCATAATAATATACTAACACTAATGCATTGAGTCATTTCTCAGTCTGCAGGCTGATGAAAGAGATAAAGAGATGTGTACATGAAGTTTTTACTGCCGGGTCTCCATCAGTGTGGAAACAGGTGCTCTCTGTGAGTGGACTGGGTTGCTCAGTGATTTCATGGTTGACAGATTGCTACTGTCCACTTCACAAATCTGCTGCAACTTCATTAAATTCACCAACTTCCTTCATAAAGGACCATTTCACTATAAATGATGAGTGCAACTTCACTCTCTAATGTGTTAACCTCTTAAACTCAAAAATGTCCCCTTAAGAATCTGTAAAGTATGAAAACATGCACAGTATAACAGTATCACATGCAGTACGCTGCACATTCTGTATCTGCTATAATGCTTTATTGAATGTATGTGGTGCCTACACATATTCAAATACTCAAATCCAAGACGGGATACTTTTTTTAGTGCCGCACCACAACATCAAATGGAAACACTGCAGATTATATGAGATACGTTTTATACAAGTTTTCCCAAGTTTCGGCCTGAACTATTTGGTATGTTTGCATTAAAATAAAGTTCTGTAGTCTGAACAACCAGGTTTAATCCTGTTTATTAGAGACAAGTTAGATATTGTAAATCAATTCCAGCAAAGCGGTCATCAATGAAAATATTTATTCTCAGGTTCCTTCAACAATGCTTATAAATATGTATATATAAAAGGGGTAAACGCACAGTAAAAGTGAAAGCAAAATGATAATCTAAGACATAAAATAGTGCAATCGAAATATAGGGTTTAAATATAAAATAGTAATTTAAATTTGTATATTTGTAATTTTGTTGACGACAGTATTTCAGATGGGAAAACTGAACGTAAACAGGATGTAGTATGTATATGCATGATGAGAAGTAATATATGTACACAGAGGTGTAAATAGGAATGTAGTATGTTATAATAAGAAGTACTAATATATATATATATATATATATACAGAGGTATACACAGGAATGTAGTATGTATAGAGTAAAGCAATAAAAAACAGTTACAACTGCATGTCTAAACCTAATGATAAAGTTGATTCCTATTAATCTGCAAACATTGAAACCATCTCCTCACAAGAGAATTTAAAAATAAAGAACAATAATAATCTATAAGTGTAAAATTGATATTCGCTCCTCAATATAATATATATATATATACAATATAATACTAGTTTAATTCATCAGAGGAGCACCGCCTCAGAAATAAACATGTCTATCTGATTCAAATCCTCTTTATAACTTCATTTAAAGCACTTCTTCTTTCTGTAATATTTCCATTTAATGTGTATATGCATTAACCTCCGGCTGTCTCCAGCTGATGTGAGCTGTGACACAGAGGCCAGTTTGACGTGCAGCACCAACTTGATTAAATTCAGTCCAATTAGTGGCCGAATATGGATGTTAGCCTCGTTTTAATGACGCCTGGCTGCCCCGAACCGCAACATACAGGCCCCGAGTCTGACTATGAGAGTGTGTGAGGCTAACCACAGCTGATGTCAGGGCAGTGTTCTGCTGAGTGGGCAAATTTTTGTCCATCAATAAATGTCAGTTGTTGTTAATTCAGCTTTAAAAAAACAAACTGAAGCTGCACATTAGACACTGAAAGAAGTGTAAAAGTATTTCTTCAGGCCTGATGTTTGGTGTGTTTGTTTGTGCAGCTCTTGCTTTAGACCCTATATGTGTTTGTGTGTGTGTGCTGGTGAGTGGCGGAGGACGGGCCCTTCAGCCTGATGACAGGGGGGTCCGGGCGTAGTCGTCGACAGGCTCCCGCTTGGCCCGACGAACTCCCTCCTCTGCATGTCGGAGGCGTTGCTGCCTTATAGCTGTGAGGAATGTGTCTGTTCCCTCTAAACATGCAGCTTTAGATGCCTACAGTAGATAAACGGGGGAATGCTCAATGTGGCTTTTCAGCCCGTGTTTGTTGCAAATATTAAAAGCAGATTTCAGTTTTGATGCCAGAGATTTCACACTTTTTATATGTAGCGTTGAATCTTGTTCCTGTCACAGCAGAAAAACATTTAGATTATAAATAGCTTCCCCTCTCGCCCCCCCCCCTCAGTTGATTAGTCGAATATTCGGTCGTTTTGGTCGTAGTCGGCTAAGATTTTCTGTAGTCGATTTGTTTATTATGCTTTTTTCATGCTGAATTACTTGTGAAGTCATTTATGAAGTGGTCGCACACATCCAAAACCGTAGTAGGCCGATGCTGGACAAGTAGAAGACAGCAATGAAAAATGTACTGCACACTGTAGCTCCCTTTAAGTGCAAGAAGAGCATCTGTTCAAAACGTTACTAATTAAGATGTGCCAATAAATTGCACTTAAAAGGAGCTACGGTGTGCAGACTTTCTTTTACATTTTTCAAGAAACGTCTGAGCACATCTGCGGTAAACACCAGATTTAAAGTGGTGCTTTTGTGGAGTAACTCTGTTTTAAATCAACTAATCGATTAGTCGACAAAATCATACGAGTGTTAGTTGACTAAGAATTTCTTTGGTTGAGGACAGACCTAACTATAAGACCCCAAATCTCCAGACTAATGACATTCCTTTAGATTTATTGCCTTATTCTGGTAGAGGAGACTCGTTTTAGGCCTTTAAACGATAAATTATTCACAATTATTGAACATCAGTGAGAAATAAAAATGCTTCTGCAGATCAAAACATTTTTATATATTTATATCTGGTGGGCTGTTGATATTTGATTAAAGTCTAATATTGAGCTGTCTAAGACTTTGTTGGGAGTCAGTTTGTGCAAAACAGTTTGAGATAATCTGAACCTTGTTGACTCATCAGTACAGCAGACAGTATTATAGACCTTTTCATTATCATTCTGTTGCTACGGCAACAGCTTTGGTCCATGTTTACTTCCTGTCAGCTACTGCATTAACAAACACTGGAACAGGAAATACAAAAGTGCCCATTTAAAATGTTTATATTGTCAAGTTTAGAAAGGTCTAAAGCTCATGGAAAACATAATTTATAAAAACATCAAATGTTCTGTAAAACTTGGGAATACAAAAAACAAACGGTCTAAACCGAGGCATAAAACAGGGTTACCACTTTTACTCCAACTTTTTTTATTTTTATTTATTTAGCCAGGATTATACCATTGAGATTCCTGGCCAAGATGGCATCTTTAAAGTTTCACACAAGCACCACATAAAAACACAAATAACAGACTTAAAAACAAAACAGTAAAAAGTTAAAAACAACATAAACATTTCACATAAAAGACACAAACAAAAACAAACAGCAAATTACATCAACCAAAGAATTATCATTCAGTGCTCAAATAATCATGTATTTAAAAGTTTGCATTTTTATAAAATAATCTAGTTTAAAGTGACTCTGTAGCTCACACCAAGATGAGGGTCCAAAAACTTTAAAAGCACTTTCACCGACCATAAAACAGGGTTGCACTTTTAGTCCAACTTGTTATTTTTTTATTTTTTTATATAACCCTTATTTAGCCGGGATAATCCCATTGAAATTTTGCCAAGATGGCAGTTTAGATGGAGCCACATAAAAACACAAATAACAGACTTAAAAACAAAACAGTAAGAAGCTAAAAACAACATAAAAACTTTAAAAGATTCACATAAACGATTTAAAACAAACAGCAAGTTACATCAACCAAATAATTGTCATTCGGTGCTCAAATAATGCTGTTTTTAAAATCTTGCATGCTTAAATAATCTAGTTTAAAGTGTCTCTGTAAAGTGCTTTCACCAGCTCTGTTTAATGCTACACAAACACATTATATATACAGTATACTGTGTGTTTGAATGAATCCCCAGAACTGTCAGATGATCTCTGATATCCCTCTCAAATTAAGTCTTATTGGCCCCATGTGAAGATTACATTACAGCAGAGCAGGCTTATAGTTTTTGTTGTTTGGATGTGAGCCGTCCTTCCTGTCCTCTTCCTGTAACACTAGCAGTAATAAGTGTTTTTATAGAGAGCGAGGGGGGGGTCACTGACTGACTGACTGACTGTATATCTGCATGTGTGGGAACAGTTAAAGCAGAAGAAGGGGAAAGTAATCATGTGTGACAGTCCTCGCTGGCTGCAGCTATACTGGAAGGATTTCCCAAAGAAGATGATGGAAAGTCTCTCTCTGTGTCTCTGTGGTCATCACACCCCTCCTCCTCTTCCTCCCTCCTCCTCCTCCTCTCTTCCTATCTCCATCACTCCCCTCCGTGCTCTTGTTTCCAGCGGCGTTGGCTCGGCCTGCGCTGTGGCGGTTTCGCCTGGGACGCTGTCCAGTCTCTCAGCAGCTCTGCATTTGCATAACCATATTTGTGTGCCCTCCGTCTGCCAAGTCCTCGTGTCAGGGCTCCCAATAAATAATACATTATTAGGTTTTATTTTTTGGGGGGTGGTGGTGGTGGTGGTGGTGGTGTAGGATATAAACTATTTCTGAGAAAAGTGAAATAAGACGTATTATGTGGTGGTCTAAGGGGAGTTTTATCTGGTAAATTGCAGATTTGAGGTGTTGAGGATTTGACGTCCCAGCTGGAAAAACTATGATGCATTTTGATATCATAAGGTTTCCATTATATTCTAAATAACATCACTAATGTGTTAAGTAACATTTAAAGGTCAGTGTAGAAGTAGAATAATTCTTTCTTCTTTTGGAATTTATCTTTAAGTGATGTTTAAAATTGTTGTTATTAATTGGCAAAAAGGAATCTGGTGTAAATTTTTAATTTCCTGTTTCACTTTAAATAAATAGTTCAGTTTCGGGGGTTTTAGATCTAAAGATAAATGTATATGGTGCAGTGTTGGACTTTTTTGTCCACCTGTCACTGTGGCTGGTAGATTACAAAATTTAAAAGCCACTCAATAGATTGTTTTTTTGGCTGGTGAGTAAAGCAAATCTAGCAGCCACTTGCATATTTTACCAGCTTTTGGCTGGTGGCTGCTGCTAATTTCCAACCCTGATGTGTGGACAATATAAAAGGAAAACCTTCACTACAAACTGAATATTGTGACCCATCAGGTCATGCAGAGTTTTGGATGGTTGTCAGGTGTTTTTGTTATTTTGTCCACCCTGCCACAAGCTTGGTAGTTGGGCAGTTGTTTTAAAACCAGTGCCTGAAATGGGCCGGTTCTCACCAGTAGTAGGGGTACTTCTTATTTTTGTCCACGAGAGTCTTACTTCTTCTATGTAACCCCCCCCTAAACACCTGCCTAACTGCTTCTAAATGCTGAGAAAACAGGCTGAAAACGCCTTTGGTTTTCCTTCTCATTATCCAAACTATAGGCCAATACATCATATTTTAAGTTTTATTGTAGCATATATTAAATATTATATTTGTGTACAATTTGATTTGTATCAATATCTACATAAAAACGTTTTTTAACCAAATATAAATTTATGGACAAACTGTGGAGATGTATGTCGTGTAGGCCTAATGTAGGTAATGAAATGCATTCAAAAGATCATTTGAAGTGGGATATACGTATAAATATATCAAAGACGTGCGATGATTATGTCATGCAACTGCTGAATTAGGGTACTGGCACTTTTGTTGGTCCAATTCAGGCACTGTTTAAAATAAAGAGAATATAAATATAAAGGAGGTCATCCTGGTTGGTGTCTGTGAGTTCGGATGGAAAGCGTTCCTGTAGGTCTGGATCACTTTCTATCAGCTCGGTGTTGAGGACTCTGACTGGTCAGTCTGTTAAACTCGGTCCAGGAGGAGCCCTTGAAGGGAAACTTCATTAGCTGAACGCCTCCCATCGGAATGTTTCATTGTGTGGCCCAATTTAATATTTTCTCCATCGCATTTCAAAGGCTTTACGCAACATTTATTCTGCTTTTGACATCAGCCCAGAGCTCCATGACGAGCTGAGCCAGCGAGCCAAACTGGGCCGCTTCCCTCCAAGCTGCTGCAGACGGCAGCAGGTGATTTGGAGTCGGCGGAGAGAACCGCTGTAGTTTCTCACCAGCTTGCCAAGTTTCCTGCCTAAAGCCTAAGCGTATTAATTCCACTGTTTTAGAGCTGCCTTCTCATCATCTTCCTCATTCTCTTTCCTCCTCAGACTCGGAGGCGAGTCCCGGCTCGGACGGAGAGGGTCTGGCCGAAAGGACGTCGTGCTCCTTCGGCTCACCTGCCGAGCTGGCCCCCGTCCCCTGCGAGCCGTCGCCCCCGGCCTCCATGGAGGAGATCCAGGTGGAGCTGCAGTGCGCGGACCTGTGGAAGCGCTTCCATGACATCGGCACGGAGATGATCATCACCAAGGCGGGCAGGTAGGCCGGGCACACGCACACACACACACACACACACACACACACACACACACACACACACACTCAGCTGCCCGGAAGGTCTCACGGCGCAGACAGACTGTGCGTAAAAGGCGAATTTTTACGCGTAAAAAGTATTTTTTCATTATTAGGCAAGTTCCTTATCATTTCAGTTAGGAGCTTCTTTTTAAATTATGAGGTACGATTATGATGAAGATTTATCACATGCGTAGATCTAAAATCTATAAACACATACACACACGCACACGCACACACACACACACACACACACACTCAGCTGCCCGGAAAGTCTCACGGCGCAGACAAACTGTGCGTAAAAGGCGAACTTTTACGCGTAAAAAGTTTTTTTTTCATTATTAGGCGAGTTCCTTATCATTTCTATTAGGAGCTCCTTTTAAATTATGAGGTACGATTATGATGATTTATCACATGCGTATGTCTAAAATCTGCAAACGCACCGACCCACGCACACACACACACACACACACACACACACACACACACACACACACACACACACACACACACACACACACAGCTCTGCGCTCTGTTTGGAGGGTGTTAATGTGTTGCACATGCAGGCCTCTCTCTGTTGTGTTCAGGCCTACGTGACGCGGCAGGCTCCTCATGATGTCGGAGAATCAGGAGAGCTGCTTCTAATTAATCTCGCTGTAACATACTCCGTGTTTTTCTCGCTCTCTCGGGCCAGCAGTGCAAACCCGGAGCAAGCGCACGACTTGACCTGTCGGATCCTGCAGGAAGGACCTTTTCCCCGCAGTCTGCTCCGCTCCCCCCGCAGTGTGATCCGCTCCCCCCGCCCCGCAGCGCCGCAGCGCCGCACATTTCCACTAACATCTCCCCCCTCTGTTCACTGACTGACATCAGGTTTAACGCTGCTTCAACTTTAACAAGGTCTTTACTATTATGAACGTGTCGAGTCTTTAAAGATTAAGCGAATAAACGCGGTCAGTGAGGGGAGATGATTCTTTACATTTCCAACAAAAGTTTGTTTTTGAACGAAAAATGTTTATTGGATGAAAAGTATCGTTATTCTATCGGAGTGTTGGGACTTTTAATTCGTGTTTATTTTGTATTTAATAAGGAGGAAAAGTCTATTCCTCTTTATTTAATTTTTTATTAATTTATTTAGTGTATTTTTTCCAATTTTATTTCCCCTTCAAAGTGGTTCAGTTGGACTTTGTTCAGGTTAATAACGCGCGTTTCATGTTTGGAATATTTTTTCTTGCAAAATGGCTAAAAAATAATATGTGATCTTGTATAAGTCAGTCTTATTAAGGACGAGTTTATTTATCCAAGACCTTTTCCAGTAGCGGAAAAACTCAGTTGGCCTAAACGACTAAATAAAACATCCCAGAATACTTGTTTATTTTTCTATTTAACAGGAGAGTTGTTTTTATTTTATAATATATAAAATAGGTGTGGTGGATCTATGTGTTTTAGTCCACCTGTTAGTTTGAAACTTTTATTATATTTTTTCCAGATTGAAATAAACCGTGATGTCGCTCGTTACAGACTACTCTCGTCTGTTTTTATGAATTGGCTTTAAATTGGTAATCAGCTCATAAATAGAGCAACAATCATCTTTGCGCTGAAGCAGAGTGGAGGCGGACACGACCCGTCGCCGTGCGCATTTCACGGCCTGCTCATAATAAGCTCATAAATCCAGAAGAGAAGGGAAGCAAGAAAACAGCCCTCTGTTCTCATTAGGCAGGCCCGGATTTACGACCGTTAAATGAAACGGGAAAATGCAGTGTTTGAAGTGCAAAATTAAGTTGAAATGTCCCCAGACTGTTAATATAGGTGCCGGGTTTCTTTCTCTTTTTTTTTTAGACTATAATTTCCGTGGAGTTTTCAATGAGCTGTAAGCTGCAGCTGATGGGAGGAGCTGGTTGCTAAAAATATTCCAAGATTAATAAAAAAAGAAAAACATTTATATATGAATAACAATTCCATTTTGACAGTTTTAAAATATAAAATAAAGACTTAAACCACAGAGTAATTTCTTCCAGTGCAAAGGTCAGAGGTCACAAAGAGTTTCTTTCCACTAAAATAATGAAAAGGATGGAAAGTTCATGAGCTGCTGGGTAGAGAAAAGAGCATTTTAACATATTATATTTTTTATAAATCCATAAATAAGACAGAGATTTGATAAAAGCTCAGATTCAGCATAATGATGTTGGAATAAATGGGATTTATTAGATTTTATTAAATACATTTCAAGACTATATGTCCTTAAAATACTGAACTCTGATTGACTGAAAGCTGCAGAGGAGACTTTCCACTGTACAAGACTGGATGAATTTCAGTTAAAGGAGCCAATCAGGGCCAGTTAGTGTGAAACAACATGAAGAGTATCTTTGAAAATGCACCTAAAAATAAATAAGAAAGTAAGTAAGTTTTATTTAGTATAACACCTTTCAGAACGAGATCACAAAGTGCTTTACAAGAATAAACATTATTAAAAATGAGTCCATAAAACATATAGAAAATAAGCAAATAATCACAGGATCAAATTGCCGCAATATTTTAATTAACATACCAGGACCCCTTTTAATGAACTTTCTATAAATGTGTCTTCTCGCTGTTTGACTCATAAACATCTCTGTTTGTTTATATCATTGGGAGGTGTTAAATACATGTTATTGTTGATTTCTATGATTAAAGACCGACGGAGCAAAGAGAGACTTGTTCTCAAGTAGAAGAAAAAGCTTTTTCTGTGTGAAAGCAACTAATATTTAAAAATGTTTGTAAAATCTCACCAGTCTGATTTCCAATTACTTGTATATAAATCCAGTGCTTCTCATAGTGGAGTCCGTGGCACTCTGCCAGACGGTCTGTGAAACGTTTTCAGATTAATTAATTTAAATTATCATGATACAATTTACTTTTTTTTTTACAGAAGGCTTCACAGTCCAACGAATATTATCTTATTTTTTTAAATCTACAGTATAATAGTTCACAGATTATGTTCTAATCTAACAAATAACTCTTAAAATCTGCAAATATGTTTAATACATGTCTAATATCTTTCTACATTTCTCTTGTGTTGTTCTTTCACGTAACTAAGACTATAGATTTGTAAAAAATAGGCAACGTCAAATTATTCCAGGGACATACATGAAGGTGATCCTGTTTTTCATCAAGTTGTAACACTTGTTATGTTCTTTATTTGTAAAGAAATTCTTTTGGGATTTTTAATAGGGTGTTCTGATATAAAAAAGACCTGCAGTAAGCTATATAGAACTATTTTCATTTAGTAGTAAATAGGGCTGTCAATCGATTAAAATATTTAATCGCATGATTGTCCATAGTTAATTGTGATTAATCGCAAATTGATCGCAAATGTTTTCATCAATCATCAATGAGTTGGAGAAATAATTATCTTTGCCCCTGAATTGTTTGTTTTTCTGGTATTTCTCAGCATTTTTGTGTTGGTATTCATCAAAACTCTTATTGTGACAAGAAGACAAACGCTTGCTTAAACAACATAATCTAACTAAGTGCCACTGTTGCACCGAGTGCATACTCATGGGGGATCTCTTGTTGGGTCTCTGTAAATTACAGAGTACAGTCTAGACCTGCTCTATACGAAAAGTTTCTTGAGATAACGTTTGTTATGATTCAACGCTATATAAAAATAAATTTCAGTAGACATCTGCCTCAGGTTCCTCCTCGACCACAGCCCCAGAAAACAGACATGAAATTTGTCAGTACATGTGTTTTTTAATTCTCCTTCGTGAATTGAATGCAGTTATGTATCAGAGTTTCTTAACCTCTGAATAATTGTTGTGGGTCAGACTGCTGTATAACAGCTGCTTAGCTCATCAGTCTGGTTTCACTGATGGTGATTTTACGGTATTTTTTTTAAAATGTTCATCTCTTTTCTTCAAGGAAAGGGACAGAAACGAGTATCCCTCCGTGAGATTAATCACTCCATGTTGCTTTCTCTCCTTCAGGAGGATGTTTCCTGCCATGAGAGTGAAGATCGCCGGTCTGGACCCTCATCAGCAGTATTACATCGCCATGGACATCGTGCCCGTGGACAACAAGAGATACAGGTACCGTCCTCACACTGAATGGGAGTCAATGTGCCGACACATCAGACATCAATGTCGTCCAGAACACATTACATTTAATTGTCTTTGCACATTTTATTTATGTTCCTCGCCATTTTACTCCCCAGAGTCTCTCTACCAAACTGCTGCTAAACCAAAATGATTTCACTCTTTTTGGGTTTTAGTGGGAAGTTTAATGTCCCATGATGCTCTAAATGCTGTTTCAGATGCTTCTCAGCCGTGACGAGAATCAAACCGCTGAGAAAACGCTGAGTAATTGTATTTTGCACACACCAGCACAAAAGAGCAGCTTTCAGTCTGCAGAAATTTTAATAATCGCACAGCTGTACATAATATACGCACACGCACGGTCATATCTGCATGTGCAAATGCACGAGCGAGCCCCCACTACAGCCTTCAGAGCACACAACTCTATTTTCCTGGATGATTCTCAAACGTCAGACGGAGCATAAACATTTTGACCCAGTTGGATTTTTCTCGTCTTGGTGCCATTTCTCATGTTAGAGTCCAACGTAACAGGATTTGGACCGAGCCTCATCTTTCAGATTTCTCATAACTGCTGCGAGTTCCTGTCTTCTTCTTGGCAACGAAGAGAGAGCAGTTACTCGCCGTCATCTGCAGCAGCGAAGTGACGCGAGAGTGAGTAAAGTGAGCATGTGCTGGAGGAAAGCTCGTGTGTGATGGATCTCTCTGGATATGTCATAAGACTGATATCCTGGCCCACAGTGCTGGTCCCAGAAGTCGGAGCCAGAGAGAGGAGATTGAAATGTATTCATCATCCCAGCGGCCGAGCAGCAGCAGAGCCAGAGGCTGCAAATAGGATCACTCTCAACGTTCACGTCTAATGACGGAAACGGGGAAAAATGAGGTCGAGATGGAAAGAAAACTGGCTCTGCTGCATGTTTACCTGCTGCTGTCGACTTTATAGGATCACCTTTATGACTCGGTGTGATCTCTTCAGGTGTTATGGCAGAAAAGAGGAAGCGGAGTTTACCTGCAGTGGTTTTAGGAGCTGATGCAGATACAGGCGGTTACTGTGTGTGATGATGTGATAATGTGGCAAATAACCCAGAGCTGCCTCATTACAGTTAAAATAGAGTTTGGCTGCTAAAAGCTGACGCTGCTGTTTTTCTGTCAAAGCTGCCAGGAGACGGTTTGGTTGAAATTCAAATTACCACTGAATAAGTAGTGCATTGTTGGGGACTATTTTCAGTGGCGAATACATATTTGCTCTATTGACTATTTAAGACACCAGGACAGTGTATCTGGGTTTAAATATAAACTCTAGTGCCCATCTTCATCATAATGAAGGAACATTTGGCTCACTGATATGATTTCAATCGTTTTTTGAAAACATTGGAGCTCGATGGCACAGAGGAATAAACCAATAAGAAAAATATTGTTTTATTATTATCTTACATTTGATTAAGTTCAAA
Organism: Sebastolobus alascanus; assembly: GCA_916701645.2. Taxonomy (NCBI): domain Eukaryota; kingdom Metazoa; phylum Chordata; class Actinopteri; order Perciformes; family Sebastidae; genus Sebastolobus; species Sebastolobus alascanus. Next base: position 1,210,010 of record CAKAOJ020000206.1, on the reverse strand, counting down.
TGTAAAATACTTTATTTCATGCAAATGCAGACAAGTTTCGTCTCACAATCAGAATGAACTGCATTGAAGCTCAGTCACACCTGACCTATAAAACTATCCCACACAGTTGAACACCGTTGTGTAACAGGTCAAGTTGAGTTGTGTTCTCAGTCGTGCATCAAGTGTACCAGCAGTGTTTCTTTGCAGCTGGTGAGCACATTTTAAAGCAGAAAGTTCAATGACTTTAAACATGTTCACATGGAGTTAGTTCTGTTTTCATGCATCGCTATGTGAGGGTGAATATTTGATTAAAGGCTGAGCATGCCACAGATATACATCCGATCTCTCTCTGAGCAAAACACAACCCTGTCATCTCAGAAGAAACAGAAAGAGCTCTTCCCCCTCGTGTCAAGTCAGATTTATTTCTGACAAAAAAAAAAAATGGGTTTGTCTGCATAAAAATGAACGTAAACAAAGGGACTTCTGTGCTTTTTAGTTTGAGCCACCTTCGTTTCATATCGTTGTTTATTAATGTAAAGTTTTCCAGCGGAGCGTAGCAGGCGTTCTGCCCTGCCGCCTCTCCCCGCTCTCCCACCAGCGAACCAAGACATCATGGAGGACGTTTAGAGGCCAGAAGATCTTGTTAAATCAAATAGGATTTTCTTCCTGGCTGGGGAATTTACCGCAGTCCTTTGCAAACTGAGCCGGGAGCTGTCACTGGTGTGGCTCACAGGCCTGGGGGGTTTGGGGTCTGGAAATACGGTCTTTATTGGAATGGACTTGCTTTACTTGGGCTCGCTGCCCCTCTTTAGGAACGTCTCATTGGTACCGCGCTCATTAAATCTCCATATATTACGGCTCTCTTATGTGGACAGTCGTTCGGTTTGCTCCGAGCTGAACGTGGGGGCTGACTGGCTCCTCAAACATACCTCATTCCTTCAGCTGTGTGTCAGAGCGTGTTGTAGTTCAACACACACACACACACACACACACACACACACACACACACATCCAGGTACCCACGCACATTCAAAACACACACAAACACATCTACAAGCATTTATGTTGGCATTTAAAGTTATGTACTTCTAACATTAATCCGATGAACTCAAGTTCGAAACTTTATGTAGAAGTGAGGACTGGAAAAATGATATCACATTGAAAGATTTTTCTTGTTTTTATCTACCTTTGTGAGGACATTTGGTCCTCATTAGTAAAGAAATAGAAGAAGATGCACACACAATAGATGAAGAGATAAAACATATATGTTTCTATACAATACAGGATAATACAGCCATTCCCCAAACCCCTATTTCTAACCTAACCTTAACCCTATAGCATAAATCTTAATCCTAGTTTCTTAACCCTAAATCATCTAATCTAATCATTTAACCTTAATCTAATTTGAAATGGATCCTGTGTAGATACAACCCAATCTCAGGGGAAGGCGTATAAATGACGAGGACATTACGCATAACAAAATACAATAACATAAGTATGGAAAACACGTCACTAACGTAAAAATAACTCAACACTTTGGGATATGAACACTGGCCTCCTGGTTGAAAGTCCTGTGTTTGTTGATCTTAATCTCAGTTTATTAACCTTCAATCATCTTTAAAAAGGGGATAAAACAAACCTGATTTTGCTTGTAACTCAGGTTCTTAACATACATTTACATAAACCTAATCCTGACTCCAACCTCCATCCAATAAACTCAAATAGAAGTGAGCATCTTTTTGAGGACATTTGGTCTTTGTAAGTATAGAAAATAAAACACCATACACACACTTGCTACCTACTTACAATAAGAAATACAGTCTTAAAGGGTACACGTAAATTGGCATACATGTCACTATCCTATCCCTAACCTAAACCAACTTATTTTCTTTTAAAGATATTTTTATTGAAGCAAAATAGCCATCTTTTCCATAAACAAATACAATTGGAAAAATAGAATAAAATAAAATTCAATCAAGTAAGGTGTGAGGTTATGTATGTTAGTGAAATATTACAGTATTAAGTAGACAATAAGGGGGATGTAATGATGGTAGTAAGGCCAGAAAACACCCCCATATTTTTCATACGTTGCTGGTTTCCTCCTCACAACCGAAACCAGCTTTAACCTTATTCTAACCTTAATCCTATAAACACTAATCCTAGTCTGAAACTGGCTTTATGTAGATGTCAGGACCGGCAAAATCTTTGTGTGTGAGGACATTTGGTCCTCATAAGAATCCAAAAACACACACACACACACACACACACACACACACACACACACACACACACACACACACACACACACACACACACACACGCAGAAAGCTGTTGGTCTTCTCTTACAAACCCAGAACACACACACCAGTCAGCCCCGACTGGTAATTCAATAGCAATATTTACTCTGTCAGTACAGTAACCCAATATACAGCCTGGGTTTGGCAACTGTGTAAATGTGTGTGTTTTTATGTGCATGCCTGTCTGTGTTAGCGTGTAATATGTGTGATGAGCGCACACACACACACACACACACACACACACACACACACACACACACACACACACACACAGACAACCTGTTTTTGCTTTGTGTGTGTGTGTGTGTGTGTGTGTGTGTTTCTGTGTGTGTTGATCCCAGAGAAAGAGAGAATTAGAGTTGCGTTGCCGTTTGGTTTTGTCAGCTGTGTGGTTTGGTGTTGGCTGAGGAGGGAAAGGACCCTCCTCCTCCTCCTCCCATCACACCCCCCCATCTGTCCAGTAAGAGTGTCACATAAAGTCCAGTCTTTATTGATGGTGCCGGTGCCAGATGGCAGATTTATGAAAGATGAAAGCGGGGGGGACTAATCAGATTTCCAGTCCTGTTTGGGGCTAAAGTTTCCTCGTTCTTTAACACTTTCCCTGCGACGCCGAGCGTAACCCTAAACAGCACTCCAAACAGGAAATTACAGAAACGCCTGGCACCCTTTGTGGGTGTATACTCGTGTGTGTGAGTGTGTTTTAAGGTCAAAAGTCAGACCTGTGTGTGCTTGGTATTAGATAAAGTAAAAAACAAACAGCTAGTTAAGTTTTTGTAGTTCATTTCCCCACATTTCAAAGACATTTATGCCTATTTTACATCTTTATATTTTAACTCTAGTAGCAGCTCTTTTTTCCTTTTCCGAATCAAAGGTTTAAGTGCAGAGGATGTCGTATGCTGTACGGATTGTAAACCCCCTTGAGGCAAAGTTGTGATATAGGGTATATAGATAAAACGGACTTGTCTTGACGTAGCTCGCCAGTTCCTATAACTTAACACTTGCCGTGTGGTCGCTTCTTCCTGACAGACAGGAAGTGTGTGTTTCTCATTTCCAGGTTGTTTTGAAATAAACTCAGCACGAGCAGCAACAGCCTGCACGTCTTACTGGACGAATAAAAGATTATACAGAGCATACAGGAAGTTGGAATTCAAGGAATAAGACGTCGCTTACTAACATGTGGGAAATGCAGAAACTCAACGCAACTTTTGTGTCACAAAGTTGAGTCTTTATTTGCACAAATAACAAAACAATAAGACATCTTAAGACTTCAGTCGTGGAGGTCTGTCTGGTGAAAACTGGATTCCTGTGATGACCACATTGTATATTATATAACAAACTAGAAATACTGTGGTTGTAGAGTTCATTAGTCATTACGTTGTTAACAGAGATCCTTTGCAGATGCAGCCTACGACTTGTTTCTGGTGTCCAAAGTCTGAAGAAAACCTCTGATTAAATCAATCAATTGGTTTTCTAACTAGTGCAACATTCAGAACCTCTTTAGGAGTATCCATATTGTATATTTCTCCATAAAGCTGCTTTTTACACTACGAGCGACACCGCAACAGGCTACAAGTCATTTTCAATGGATGTCGGCAACATGAAGCTAAAAACAGACGCCAGACACTTGTCACTGAGTGACGGACGTGACGTGCTACAAATAAAGTTGAGCTGAACTTTTTTCAGCGTTCCAATGACGCGCTGAAACGTCAACCAATCATATGTTTTTGTTTCACCCTGATCCATTCCATCAAAAAATATCAATGATGGTTTTAATAACACTTCAGTGCCGACAATGTAGCTGGTCGTTTTGTTGCTTTTGTAGCTCGTTGTGTGAACATAGTATAAGAGTTATTTATTGTTTCTGTGGCAAAAAAGCACACGAAGAGAATACAAATATTAATAAAGAGGTCAATAGGTGGATGAGTCCTGGATGAAAACATCAAGTCCCACAATGCAATGTGTTGCATTTTAATATAGATGCAAAACTTGTGCATTCCAACTGCATAGTATGTGGATTTTGCGTATGCGAGAAATGCCTGGATGTATACTAGATTTACAAGAATTTATTAATATGCGACATGAGCTTATTGGACTACCGTCCCAAAATGCATTGCGTCTCTTCAGACTGTCCAATGGCGGACTGTGAGGCAGACGGTTAAAATAATGTTTAATAATAATAACTGGTTGGAACAGTTAGAGGAAAAACGCAGGAGCTCACATATATAACGTACTATATAAAACATATTTTTCACTAAAATGAAAAAAACTAAATGCTCTAATCAGGTCAGTTTGTTTACAGACGTAATGTCAGAAACATACTAAACTTCAGTCACTATCTTTACCTCCAATATGACGGCCAGAGGGTGTGTTTGCAAACATCCCATAGAAACGCCCCCGATGCTTTTTAAATATACTGTATGTATTTGTGAGCTGTGTGTTTTGCCGAGAGGGAGGATGAGTATGTATATTTTGTTTGTGTTTATGTACGTATATAGTGTGTGTGTGTGTGTGTGTGTGTGTGTGTGTGTGTGTGTGTGTGTGTGTGTGTGAGTGTGTGTGTGTGAGTGTGTGTGTGTGTGTGAGTGTGTGTGTGTGAGAGTGTGTGTGTGTGTGTGTGTGTGTGTGTGTGTGTGTGTGTGTGTGTGTGTGTGTGTGTGTGTGTGTGTGTGTGTGTGTGTGTGTGTGTGTGTGTGTGTGTGTGTGTGTGTGTGTGTGTGTGTGAGACGGGGCGTTGCAGCCCTCGGAGGCAATAACAAAAGGACCAAATGAGAGTTTTGTCCATGTTTCAGGAGTGAGTGATGACTTTGGCAGAGACGCTGCAGATAAAACACTGTGGACTGAGCGCAGGGCCAGAACTAAAGGCAAACAGCTGTGCTTCACACTCGCTCTCCTCCACTTATTCTCAACCTCGCTCTACCCGCTCTCTATTCCTCGCCGTCCTCTCCACCTCTACCTTTCTTTTATCTTTCTGTCCATCGACTTTATCTCACTCATTCTTCTCTTGATGATGCTGACTTTGTTTATCTTGCTGCACTTTTTCTGTCCATGTATTTCTTTCTTTTCTTCCTTCCTTTCGTTTCGTTTCCTTTCTTTTCCTTTCCTTTCCTTTCTTTTCTTTCCTTTCCTTTCCTTTCCTTTTATTTCCTTTCCTTTCCTTTCATTTCTTTCCTTTATTTTCTTCTCCTTTCCTTTCCTTTCCTCTCCTTTCCTTTCCCTTCTTTTCTTTCCGTTCCTTTCCTTTCCTTTCCTTTCCTTTTATTACCTTTCTTTTCTTTTCCTTTCCTTTCCCTTTTTTTTCTTTCCTTTCCTTTCCTTTCCTTTTATTTCCTTTCCTTTTATTTCCTTTCCTTTCCTTTCTTTTCCCTTGAATGGTGGTTTGTGGACTTGTTTTTAAAAAGTAGAGTGAAAGTCACTTTCTTTCTTCTGTCTCCCTGCTGTTTAACGGGTGGGACGCCCACGAGTCGACGCCCCAAACTCACACACAACATCATCAAATATTATGGCTTTGCTTGATTGAAACTATGCGGCCGAGTGTGTGACTGCATATGGGAGATTTTATGTTGCTCCTTAGTAGAAATTTCAAGCACGATGAAGAAACAACAGATGAGTCCTTAAAGCCAGTGTTGTGGCAACGTGGCCGAGTGTTTGGAGTTTGTTTTGCCAGCGGGAGTGAAAAAAAAATCTGCAGCGCTCCAAACAGCTTTTGTAATAACCCGTTTAACCCTGAAGCAACCTCAGAGATCCAAATGAGTTTTCAAAACAGGGAAGCGATGAGGGAATATTAGTCCTGATTGCTCTAAATTTATGTGGAATAAAAACATGGTTAGTATCAGATATATGTAGAGCTGCAACGATTAATCGATCAGTTGTCAACTATTGAATTAATCACCAACTATTTTGATAATCAATTAATCAGTTTGAGTAATTTTTTAAGGGGAAAAAAAGTCTAAATTCTCTGATTCAAGCTTCTTAAATGTGAATATTTTCTGTTTTCTTTACTCCTCTATGACAGTAAACTGAATATCTTTGAGTTGTGGACAAAACAAGATATTTGAGGACGACATTTTGGGCTTTGGGAAACACTGATCAACATTTTGGAAGAAGTACTCTTTATATAATATTATATTATTCAGTTTTTATCATTAAAAAATACATGTAAGAGCATTTTAATGTTGTAGTTCCACAACTTGGAGACAATTCTAGATACTTTGTATACTACTGGGTAGATTAGAAATATAGTACTGCATCATATCATTTGCTTTTTTATGTAAAAAAATAACTAGAACTGTAAAATAAATGTAGTGGAGTAAATAAAGTACAATATTTCCCCCTGAGATGTAATCTTGTAGAAGTATAAAGAAGCCAAAAGTGGAAATACTCAAGTAAAGTACAAGTAATGTAAAACTGTAAAAAAAACAACAACAAGTGTACAATGTAAAACAGAGTGTTTATATTTTGACCAGATTATTGATCTTCACTTCCTGTATCTGAAAAGAAGAAAAACACAAGTTTTGCCACAATATAAAGCACAATTAATTATTAATTTATGGTCGCACTTTGGGTTAACAGGATGTAAAGTTTCAGCGTGCACATCCCAGATACTGAACATCTACTCCTTCTGTTGATGATCATCATTTAAAAAATAAAAAAGCATAATGTTTCTTTTCAATCACTGAATTCTAGTTGTGTTGGTGCTTAAGGTGGTTTCACCATCTTGTCCTCCAGATACGTGTACCACAGCTCCAAGTGGATGGTGGCGGGAAACGCCGACTCCCCGGTGCCTCCGCGGGCTTACATCCACCCGGACTCTCTGGCCTCGGGAGACACCTGGATGAGGCAGGTGGTCAGCTTCGACAAGCTCAAACTCACCAACAACGAGCTGGACGACCAGGGACACGTAAGAGACCTCTTCTTCTTCTCTTTATCTGCACGACGGAATGCTGCAAACATGAACGGTTATTTTTTATTGGAAATCAATCAACAACACAAAACAATGAGAAATATTGTCCAGAAACCCTCACAGGTACTGCATTTAGCATAAAATAATAGGCTCAAATCATAACATGGCAAACTGCAGCCCAACAGGCAACAACAGCTGTCAGTGTGTCAGTGTGCTGACTTGACTATGACTATAGAACCCATTTTCATTCACATATCTTGAGGTCAGAGGTCAAGGGACCCCTTTGAAAATGGCCATGACAGTTTTTCCTCTCCAAAATGTAGCACAAGTTTGGAGCGTTTTTAGCCTCCTTCGCGACAAGCTAGTATCTAAAAATCGCAAGTCACATTAATGTGTTAAAGAAATAAGTGGCGTTAAAATGAATTTGCGTTAACGCGTTATTATCATGTTAACTTTGACGGCCCTAATTTATGTCATATTTTGTGCTTACTTTTCCTCTGCAAAACGTCATGGTTGGGCTTGAAGTCAGTACGTAAAATACATACAAAAACAACGTAACATAAGTACAGAAAATACATCACAAACATCACTAATATAACTTCAAAATAACTCCATCCACCTCCCCTCCCGCCGTAAGCTGTCTTTCTGACTTTATATTTAAGTCACTAACTCGGAGCATAACAGATTTACGCAGATGCTACCGGGTTAGATATTTCCTACGAGACCTAAACGCAACATAAGACAAAGGGAATCTTTCAAACAGGTTGATGCAGTTTAATATTTCATTCGTTTTAATGGTGATTTTGGGGTTTTATGCAGCTCACAAATCACTTAAATTGAACACATTTTTCAAAAACAGTTGCATCATGAACCGACAGATGAATCAGATCCGTATTTTATAAGAACTACGCGTTGGATCCTGTAATAAAGATGATCGCTATTTCAGCTGAAACTTTCTGGGTTTAAATGTCCTTGCTGTGATTTATTAGCTTAATTTTTGTGCTTTATACTTCATGTCCCTCCACGGTGCTGCAGGAATGAATGCACTGTTGGAGCTGGGAGGCAGTTTTTTTGGGTGATTGAAATGTTTTTGACACTTTTGCTTGAAAGGAAAGTTGACACGGTGCTTCACGGACTTCATGCTTTCATGAGTCACGGAGCCATGAGACTGATTTTCTGCGATACATATACACGGTCTGCTCTCCCACACTTTTCTTTTTGAAGATGGTCCACCCTGACTGAACATTATTAGGTTTGAGGATTAGCGTGGAGAGATATTAGAGGTCTGGGATTTGAACCTGTGCCCTTGTTTTAATATATAATATTCATTTCCTTCGTGGCTCTGCGGAGCGTTTAGTAATGAAACTGTTTCTTAAAGGCACTTAATGATTGAATTTGATTTGTAGTTCGCTCCAGCAGCCACACCACCGAGCTAAAATTTAAGTCTGACCACAATCGGCCTGATTTACTGCCTCGCCTTCAGCCAGTCAGTAACTGAGGTGGTGAGCTAAAGTAAGTCTCTTATTGGTTCTTGGCTGCTCTGAATGTGTAATGTGGGTTTCATAGGTGAAATATTTAACTGTAATGCAACAAGTTAGACCACAATTTGTTTGATTTACGGCCGTCCTCATGTATAATCAGCAAGTGGGCAGCGAGTCCCTTATTTTCACTTTATACTTCTCCATAGTTAGAAATGGGTTTCATGGGAAAAAGGGGCAATAGAAGGTGGAAGAAAACTGTATTAGCTTTTGATTATTAACTCTGATTGGCCCCTTATGTTTAAACCTACAGTGAAAGCTAAGAAAATGCTCAGCTAAATATTAAAATCAGTTTTATAAAAATAACAAACGTCTTCAATAACTGGCGTTCTAGCGTTAGCAAGCTGAAGACAAAGTCATTATTGTCAGGAGTTGCTGGAGACCACATTGGAGTGAAAAAGAAAATTACTTGAATTCATTAGGCGGGAAGAAACAACTCCATATGGTCACTAAAGTTGCTTAAGTGTGCTGGATGTGTAAGTCAACCCGTTCTCTTTCCCAACTCGTCAAATACCGACGCTTGGTCAGTGACCCTCGCCGTCTGATACCGACACACCGAGGCACCCTTTAGTGTCTGTATGCGACGCATCGGGCTTTCAACTCCAAAGTAAACACATCCGCATCACTATCAGACAGTCAGAGTAACTGACCGAGTATAAAAAGCGATAAAGTACATGTAGGGCCGGCGGGATGGGAGGCTGGACGGACTTTCACCAAGGAGGCCGCTGTATGCGTCCATTGTGAAACCAACTTCTGGCCTTAGCGACCAGAAGTTGATTAATGCAGCTTTAAAGACAACAGCAAAACACATTTCAGCTCACAGTCTCAATATACAGTAGTTTTTACTGGATTTAAACCATGAGGTAATGCTGTGTCGATAATGAAAACACATTGTGTTGCACTTAAGTGTCACTAAATATTTCGTCTCAAATGGCCGTTACAAAAAATAACACTAAACTTGTAATTTAAAGACCATAAAAATCTGAAAAACTGAACCTCATAACTCAAAGCTCCCTTCATCTGATCCTTTCTGCACAATATGTAAAGTTACTCAGAGCATCCATTTCAGTTTCATTCTGTCTTTTGTGGAAATTAAAGCGGATTGAAATAATATCAAACCCAGCAGCTCTTTTTTTGATTGTCGTAACAGAAGAAGATGGCGCGATGCCTCCCGTCATGACTGTCCAGCAGTTTTAGAGGCTTTGATAGTTGCATGAAGAGCTGCTACAAATCAATTTCCTCTCAGGGCTCGCCGTTAGAGCGGGGATGCCAGATGATTAGAAAAGCGGCGTGGTGATGTTTCCAGTGCGTTGGACAAAATGGCGGTGTGCAGTTGAGTGTAGTAGGCTGGCAGGTTCCTGCTGTGTCACAGCTCTGCAGATGATCCCATCAGCTCAGTGGTGACAAATGTAATAACATATGGATAGTTAGTGGGTGAGGGGAGGTCGTCTTTCCTCTCCTGCTGCTCACTTTAAGGGGTTTTGTCTCCCTGGAGGGCGTTTAGAGGCAAAAGGAAATTAATTTCGGCGCTTCCTGTGTGGGAAACCTCACCGCTCCTCGCTCATCCTCCCGACTTGTGGTGTCGTGAAATGTCTGCCTTATCAGAAACAGACACCGTACACGTCGTGAATCATCAGACGTCACGGCGCACAACGGCAGCAGAAAAAACAATATTTATAATGTCTGAGACGGCGCATCCAGACTGGTAAACAGGGCCGCCGCTAGTTTGTAATTTGGTGATGAGGTTTGCGAGTTTAACTGCGTTTGTACAACATAAAACGCTTGTCATTTTACATTTTGTCAGTAAGCAAACAATGGCGTCTTTGCTCTCTCTTTTGGTGTAAAAAAAAAACAGAGAAAGTTGTGCTTATACTCTGTAAAGCCCCTAAAAATCAGGGGCAGAAATAGTAGTTTTCTACAACATTAAATATGCATGATTAAATAGCCAACAATCAAATTTAAAGTTAGAAAAGAAACATCCTTAGGTATTATACAAACTAATCTCTCAAGTGCAGGAACCAACTGGACAAAAGGTCACTTCAAAAATAAGTCAAAAGAACAATGAATACAAGGTGATTTTGCTTATAATAAGTAAAAAATATCTGTAAAAAAGACAGCTTTTTCAAGTCACTCATTTTTATTGCGATCTGAGATAACATCCTATATCGTCCCATTCCTACTCCACATATTGATTAAACAGCCCAAATGTATATAAAAAAAGTGAAATACTTGATACGGATAATAATTCTGCACTGGAATAAAACATAAATAAAGTTCAAGATATTTCTTGTAATGAAGTATTATGGAGTATTATGGAGTATAGGGCTGCAACTAATGGTTATTTTCAGTTTTGATTAATCTGTTGATTATTTTCTTTATTAATTGATTAGTTGTTTGGTCTATAAAATGTCAGAAAATGGTGAAAAAAGTGTGACGTCCAAGATGACGTCCTCAAATGTCTTGTTTTGTCCACAACTCAAAAGATATTCAGTTTACTGTCATAGAGAAGTAAAGAAACCAGAAAATATTCACATTTAAGAAGCTGGAATCAGAGAAATATGACTTGACTTTTCTTTAAAAATTACTCAAAGCGATAAATCAATTATCAAAATAGTTGGAGATTAATTTAATAGTTGACAACTAATCGATTAATCGTTGCAGCTCTAATGGAGAATATCACCAATGTGGCTCCGAATTTAAAGAGAAAAGTTAAAAAGCAGCTGCTCTAACCAAACATTTGTGTTTTCTTTCAAACATCAACTGAATAACAATCAAGCAGCTCGATGTCGTTTGAAGACGGAGGGCATCGTACTGTAAAAGTCTTTGTGTTTGGGACGCCTCGTTGGCTGGCTGGACTCGTTAGCCTCGGGGCTTCAGATCCGCCTCACGCCGTCACTCTGGCCTGTCGTCTATTTCCTGTCTGTCCTCGCCGCTGGTCTGTGGGAAAAACTAATAAAACGCTGAAGCGGGCCGGACCGGCCAAAACATTTCTCTTTTTGTTTCATAGCTGCTTTGTTGTTAATGATCCGTTGCATTGTGATGTATCGATGAAGGATTTTCTGCAAAGTCTGCTTTGAACATTTGTCTGTTTTTCTTCTAGTTTTTCACATGACAGCAGCATGTTGTAGCCCTGCTCATATACGTATACATTCTTTCAGAGTCCTCCACGATGTAATTTCTCTAATTTATTTATTGCTTTGATGGCTGAAAGTGTTTTTAACCATGTTTGAAAATCCATTTAGGCCACACCGTTGTGTAAAATCTGCTTTATAAACAAAATCTGATTTGATTTGACTTTCTGGAGACACATCTGTCAACATGGCGGACGTGTCGGTGTCTCTCGGGTGTGAATGTCCAGATGATTTTCAAAGAAACGCCATTAAATGAAAACATCACTTATTTAGCCTGATTGTATCTGAGCGTGAACAACTGTCAGCCGACGTCCTCTGGCTGCCCTCGCCTTCGTTTGTTCCCAGTTCAGCACGTCGACGTGTGATCCTTTGACTTGACATCACCTCAGGCCGACTAGGGACTAGAAGCATGACTCCTCTGGGCCGTGTTGGTTTCTGTGTCTATATATCTCTACTGCTAAAACGTGACTGTGATTCAACTTGCATCCATGTCATGAAAGCTTTTCTATTCACTGGTTTAACGCTGGAAGCTCTTTAGTGGCAACAATCATCTGATGAACAGGAAGTGAGGTGTTGTGCTTTTCCTCTTGTAGCAGCAAAACATTTAAATAAATAGAAAAATAACTGGATTTTGCTTGTGCACCTACGGCTACAATGGCTGAACAGACAATGAAAATCTGCATCCTCAAATTTTTTTATTATTATTTAGATTTTTTTTTTAAACATTTATTTATGCATTATTATTATTTTATTTTATTTCAGTTTATTTTATTTTATTTTAGTTTTAGTTTTTTATGTCTCTCTCCCATGTTGTGGTTATTGAAATATGTTTAAAAAAAAAAATTAAAATTAAAAAAAAAAAAATAAAATAAAATAAAATTGTGCATCCCTTCAACACCTACAATCAAATTATCACGATGGAAACGACATAAAGAGACAAAACAAATCACAAACCTTTACTACTGATGCTTTAATTCTTTAGTTTCCATTTTTATGCATTAATATTTATTATTTTTATTTTGTTTTATTTATTTTATTTTAATTTTTTTTCTTCCTCCCAAGTTGTGGTTATTGAATTATGTTTTCAATTTATCTCTTGGGTTACTGTCCTGGTCAAAGATTGTGTATATATACAGTATATATACAGTATATATATATATGCACACATGTATATATTTGTGTTGTGTTGTGTTAAAATTAAAAAAAATATATTTAAAAAAATTTAATTAAATTGTGCATCTCCTCACTTGCACAACAAAATTATCACAGTGGAAAGGACATAAAGAGACAAAACAATCACAAACTTTTACTTCTGATACTTAAATTCTGTGGTTTCCATATTTAAAATGCTGTTTTACCAGTTGAAAGAACCACAGCAGGAAAAACAACCCACAACATTTGAAAGTTTTTCTTTATTTTCTTGTAAAACTGCAGCCTGGCAACATCTATTTATTTGGGAAAACACAATTTGCGCAACACCTATTGAGCCCCCGAGGAAAAAGACACCACAGCACCGCCCACGCAGTTTGATCGACAGGTGATCTCTGGGCAGATGGAGATAATAAATTGTATTTTATTTATTTTTAGCATGCATCTGTGTGTATCTATGCAGCAGCCCAGTCATACCATACAGATGTATTAGTGTATGGTGAGTGCTGGAACATTAAAAGTTTCTGATACTCGGAGCTGTTCCCTCCCACAGAAATGACCCCCTCTGTCTGTTGCAGCAGAGTTGGGGGAGTTTGGCTCTGGGTCGGTTTTCTCACTCTCAGATTAATCAAGAGCAGACCGAGGCCCCGAGGCGAGGCTGGGGCCGACACCGTCTGACGCCTCCGCTCCGCTGTGAAATAATCCTCGGCCCTCCGGCGAGCGTCATCGCAGTGTGAACTCGGTTTCCGCTTCGTGTCACGTGGCCCTGATGGAGACGCTAATTGATGTTGCAAAGGACTTGCATGTATTGTGTGTTTGCAGAGAGGAAAATCCAAGGCTGAGACTTTTGTGTTTTGGAACGTTTCGAGGCTCACGTCACACATGCACATACAGATTTGTGATATCACTAAATTTATGAGGGCCTTCAGTCACCAAAGTCACTTCCTAACCCCTAATCCTGCACCACAACATGCTGAATCCTCACTGAAACCTGATCCAACTCAAGTTTGACAACTTTTTCACATGTTGAAAAAGTGGCAAAACGTTCTCAATCTGGAAGATGTCCGTCATCATATGTGCTTATTCTCACAAAGATATTTGTATAACAATATTAGCTTCACCTTCTTCCCTTTCACGTTTCCAGGTCATCCTCCACTCCATGCACAAGTATCAGCCTCGTGTTCACGTCATCAGGAAGGACTTCAGCAGCGAACTGTCTCAAAACAAGGCGGTGCCCAGCGGGGAGGGAGTCAAGACCTTCAGCTTCCCTGAGACCGTCTTCACCACCGTCACTGCCTACCAGAACCAACAGGTACGCAACTCTCGTTTTGATTTTTCAGTCGCCCTACAAGTCTTCAAACCATGCAATCTCAGGAATTAATGCAAATTGAAATAATCCCTGCTCAATTGAATCTTTTCAAATCCCTGCTTTTTCTGCAAAAAATGGTTGAATTCAAACAATGCTTGCCAATTTTACACAGATTTCTGTATAAATATGATGACATTTGGGAGCACTTTTCAAAGCCAAAGTCAAATGAATATCGAGTCTTAGTCTCAACAAAGTTTTATTATAACTGCATTGTCTCCCTAGAACGTGTCCTCTCAGGTGCTGCTTCTCAAATTGACCAAAATGCAACCATTTCTACTTTAATTTCTAACTATTTTGATTATGGAGCTAATATATTCCAATACTACATGGCAGAATAGGAACTCCCTTTTAGATGGTTTTGAGCAACAAATGAACAGAAACAAAGGACGACTTGAAGCCTTTAATATTATCACAATTTATAGAAAAAAAGCACAGAAATGTTGATATATTTAAGTTTTTTGGGACAAGCATTTTAAGCTCCAATAATCACAAATAAGATCTCCTCTCCACGTTCTTCTCGTCTGCAGATCACCAGACTAAAGATCGACCGCAACCCGTTCGCCAAAGGATTCAGGGACTCTGGCAGAAACAGGTTCGTCATCACATTATCTGTTTACCGACCGTTACGGTGTTTTTAATGCTGCTCCACACAAAACTATTATTTTTAATTTTTTTTTATTAAATATTTTTTAATTTTTAATTATTATTTTTATCTGTGCGACCTTTCATATGGAAATAATGGTCTGAAGATAGCACTTAGCACCATATGCTGCTCCATATAAACACAGCTGCAGCACATACAGACAGATCTGACCGCTCTCTTTTTTCTATCATTGTCTCATGAAAATGTAGAAATGGTCACTTTTACCACCACATCACCATACAGATGTATTGACCATCATTAGGCCACGTCATGCTCTAATTATATACCCCAAAGTAATCATGTATTTTTCATTTAGTGTGGTACAACGTGATGATCGTAGCCAGCAGAAGGTTCAACTATCTTGATGACGTTTTACTATCAACAATCTTTATGAGAGACAAATACATGCAGCCCACGCTGACCTATCACAGTCCTTATCTCCACGTTGTTTCTCTGTGACCTCTGTTGCCCCAACTTGTAGTCACATTTTTGACGGTGTGCAGGTCAACTCTGGCATATGATGTAGCTACGTACCATTGCTGCACTGCTCAACACAAAAGAATACATCCACCTTTAATCTTAACTGTAAATTATTAGCCAACTTTTTCACATGTTGAGAGAGTTGTGTTGAATTTGTACTGTTGACACACACATCAGATCATGGTTAAAGAATATAATCTTTATATTTTATGTGTCCACAACAGGGATCCATTATCCCTCCACAAGGTTGTTACATAAAAGTGTAAAAGTGTAGTCTGTACTGACTGCAATGTAAACGCATCCATGTAAATATGCTACGCTCAGAGCTAGTGACGTAGAATAAAAAGAGAAAAAGGCTGATTATGGTGGGCGGGAGAGGAGGTGGATGGGTTCAACAAACACAGGACTTTCAACCAGGAGACCTGTAATTTTTTTGGTAAGTTACATTAGTGACGTGAATTATTTTTGTTACGTTAGTGACATGTTGTCTGTACTTATGTAACATTGTTTACGTACTTATTTTAAGCCCAACCATGATGTTTTTCATCTAAGTGGTTTTGTTGCCTCAGCCTAACTGCAGACGTTACCGTAGTTTAATTGCATGGCATAAAAATGACACCCGAAACGGTTAAAATGCGTTATCATGGCACGTGGAATGTCCTTGTGATGTCGTGCTATTTATACGTCTTCCCATGCGATCAGGTTGTATATTTAGGAGATGCTGCAGACTGAAATATAGCCATTAAAATGCTGTTGAAACGATAGTTATGTTTGAATTTCGCCCACTTCAACTTAGACGTCTAGACATCTTTCGACCTGCAAATCCATTCTTACAGGGTTGTTAACACTGAGTCATGTTTTTATATACACATCATACGACTTGGTGAAGCCAGGAAGTCGTGCAGCATCGATCATTATACGACTCTTTAAGATATATTTTATATCTGAGCCCTCCTCTTCCTTTCTCACACACCATGAAGGCAGAGACGGACCTTTCCTCGCTCTGTCAGCTGTTGCATCAGCTGTGATGTCACTACCGGTGTGCTGATGTCAGCCAGAGGGAGCGTTCCTATTGGCTGTCGACACTGTGGCATCATAAATCATGATACTGAACATCACACACCTTTTGAGCCAACTTATGATGTTATTAAATATGTTTGATTTTGTCTTCCTTACTCGTCTTGTCCTGGAGGTTCCTCCTCACTCTCTTCTTTCCTTCCTCTCTCCGTCTGTCTCTCGATTCATTCGTCTCTCTTCCTCTCCTCCTTCCTCTCTCCGTCTGTCTCTCCTCTCGATTAATTCGTCTCTCTTCCTCTCCGTCTCTGAATTATCATATACAACGTTTGTGGAGAGGAGGAGGAAGGAGAGGGGGGGGTGTACCGGACCACCAGACCCCTCCACACATGAAAGCAGCCCCCCTCCATCTGGTCCGCATTATTGGCACACAGATATTTGAGACATCTTTTTCCGTTTTTCAAACAATAGGCTGTTTGATTTATGAACTGGCATCAGAATTTCATTGCAGAAAAGCTACAGATGAAAAGATAACGGAGAGTGAGATATTTGTCTGGGGAGAGAAAATGAATTTATCCTCACGTACGGGACTGCTTGTGATTCCTTCCCTTCAGTCGGCCCTGATGTTGGGATTCGTTTTGTTCAGATTCAAGAAGAGACTTCGGCTTGTCACCTTAAAAAGCAGCTGCTTTTTATCTTGAGTCATTCATGAATATTGTTAGTGAGCTGCAGCTCTGACCCCTGACCTTCACACTGCTGCTTTTGCTAATTATGGTGATTTAAGAGTTAAATTGGTCACATACTGTTCTGGAGGTTACTCTGGATAACGGTGTCTGCTGAACATTACATGTAACTGTAGCTTTTAATTCAGCTCATTGTTAGATCAGATTTCACACCACAGCTGGAAGTTTAGATTTCTTCCTTCCATGTGGTTCAAATCTGATTTTGACTTTTTTGAATGATTGGGATGAGCCTCATATTTGGGCATTAATAATAATAAAGGTTTATTTATATGGCACATTTCATAAAAAAAAAAAAAGATAAACAAAGAAATAACTGGTACGAAAAGTAGTAGCATTAAAAACAAAGCAGAAAAAATACCAAAGATTTTAAACAATACATAAAAGCAACATCTGCATCTCCATCATTGATTTAGATGGAGTCTCACTGGGGTTGGTGGTTGGATGTTAGCATCAGCGTCAGGTGCAGCTCGTTGGCTTAATAAAGGGTAATCTGATTTGTGATTGGCTCCTGTGTGCAGGTTTGCGTTTTCATTTTATAGAGGTAGGGGGCGAGTTCGCTTCCTGTATCAAATAAGGCTGTTCTTATACACCGTTCGTAGCTATACCTACAAAAAGTAATGCACTGTTTACACTTTTTACACATTTATATATACCCCAACGAAATCAATTCATATGTATTCATATATCCACGTAATGGTGGACCAGGAAGTATAAAGAGCGACAAATGCCTCTTATAGGCAGGAGGTCGGGGTGGATAGATGGGTCAAAAACACCAGACTTTCACCCAGGAGACCGCTGTTCATATCCCGTGTGAAACCAGAAGTTCAACGTTCATTTATTTGTCACATAACTTCCGTACTTAAGTTACGCCACTTCCGCAGTTGTTTTAACCCAAACCTTTCCTAAACCTAACTAAGTAGTTTATTGCCTAAACCTAACCTAACCTAAAACCCAGGTGCGTCACATGTTGCTGGACATTCGTACAATAACGCATGAAAAATGAGGAATAACTTTTCGTAAGATATCATACGAACTGTTGTATGAGGATACGTTGATCAAATTGTCCCGACTCATTCACGCACAAGTACTGATTGAACCTGTGAAAAAGTAAGACTCTCCAGTGTTACTGTAGGTTAGTCCCACCTGTCATTTAGGAATACTCACTTTTGCTTGCACATATTATGTTTGTATATGAGCAAGACATACAGAAAAACTTTCTCTTGGAAACAGTCTTATGTGTCACTTTTCTGCCGCTCTCCTGCTTTGGCTTTTTGTCGTTGCCGGCTGCCAGATCCCATAGGACCCAAGCAGTCATTTTTATGTCACATGTACACAAGCAAGAAGATATGTGAGCAGACAGGAGCCAAAATCTGAGGCTGAAAAAGAAAAGTAAATGAAGGAGTTTTGCATTTAATGTGCTTTAAAATCGCCTTTCAAGTCATATAAATGCTCCACTTTTTTACTCCACTTTGTTTTGTAATTACACATCGGGGGGTATTTGATACAATTTTCATTAATTTTTCTGTTTTTGTTAGGTAAAAAGTTCGATGAATCATTTTTCCATCCAGTCTGGCAGCATCACACTCACTCTCTATCTGCATATTCATTGAGATATTTAAAGCCAAGACTTTTTGGCTTCACCGTTCAGACCAGATCAGATGAATCATTTTACACACAGTTCTCTGGAACGTGCCAACATATCTGGCGTGTTTGGAAATTCTTTGTGTCTCGACTCAAGTGCAGTTTGGCGGGTTTGAACAGTGCTTGTTGTAATGACGGACATGCTGACTGGGATCAAAAAGGTCAAACTTAAAAAGAGGAGACATATCACGTAACACAAAATGAGCTCAGAGTACCAGATTGTTTTTCCAATACGAATGTGTTGTTGCCATGACATCTTACATCTGAACTATGAGATTATCCAGTTTACCTCGACACTGCGCCTTTAACTAATTCAACAAAATAAACAATTCATTTGCATATTCAGTTACCTTAAAACAACGCAAATGTTGCTTGACAACTATTTATCTTGGTTCAGAACATTTTAATTCTATCATCCTATATATATAATAATGTATCCTCATACAACGGTTCGTATGATATCTTAGGAAAAGTTATTCCTCATTTTTCATTTTCCTACAAATGTCCAGCAACATGTGTCAATTTCCACTTGTTACATCCATACAGTCTTTTCAAAATAAACTTCAGTCTTCAAAAGATTGACTTTGTTAGGTTTAGGAAAAGATTGTGGTTTGGCGTTATTTAAGTACATAAGTTACATGACAAATAAATCAACGTTGACTTCTGGTTCCACACGGGACATGAACAGCAGTTTCCTGGGCAAAAGCCCGTTTTTTTTTGACCCACCCATCCACGCCGACCTCCTCCCTACATGGCGTTTGTCGCTCTTTATACTTCGTGGTTCATATTTACGTGGATTACATATGATATTGTCGGTATAACTACAAACGGTGTATGAGAACAGCCTGATTAAAATAGCATGACTTTCTTGAATTGCCCTTTTTGCTTCAGATTGTTTGTTTTGCAGAACCATCTGAGAAGCCGTCATTGGAAACTGTTTGGAAAAGTACAGGCGCGTTCAAAAAATACTTGGCAGTTGATTGGATGAACTATCTGTCAATCAAACTAATGAAAGCAAAACTAACTGTAGGCGAAAACATCTCCGTACTTAACACGTTCAGTGTCGTTCTTTGCTCTTCTATCAATGAAGAAATACTCTCCGGTTATGATGCTACTGCAGCTGCTACGCTAACCTCTTCAGGAGACGCCATTTTTGTCGCCTCACGCTATGATCTCACCGGGTCTCGCACAGCCAAATCTGCACAAGTTGAAGGCAGCTGCAACTAAAAGTGTTGCAAACAAGAAGCAGCAAACATTAAAACAGGTGTGACATCTTTTGTTTTCGTTGCCGTGCCAGACGAGTCTGTTAAACATTACTCAGTTTATATTAATATCGGATATGAGCGACATTAACAGTCATCAAAAACAGCTAACACGCTTTTCTTTGGATTTTAGCAGTGGAGTGACTGCAGAGTGAACGCAGTCTGTTTCCTGTGGAACATGACCAACTAATTCCACATTCAGGGGAAATTTAAAATTAATAGAAAGGGCAAAGCTGCACTGCTAATTCTCAAATTAAGCAACAGCTTGTTTTCCTTTTTCTGACGTTCTTAATGGCGTCTTAATATAGAACTCAGGTGTGTCTGCTGAGCGGGCTTTATGGCCTATAGCGGCTCATTTGTTGGTCCAGTGTGAGTGTATGAATGAGTGCAGTGATGGCGAGGGCCCGGCCCGATTAGCATGGCGAACTAACGAGCTGCCACGGCCAGGGAGTTAGTGGCCCTAAAATAACACGGCGAGCAGCGACGGGCGCTGGTTTCCCTGGGACGGGGCCGAGCGGCGTGCAGGGAAGTAAATCAAGCAGGAAGGAGAACCGTGTACAAGATTCAAGATGAAACGTCACCCAGATTTATGTGCTCAGTAAAAACCTGCTCCTTTTTAATGGCTCCAGTTTCCTCCGAGCACGACTCCAGTTTCTCCCTCCCTCTTTCCCTCCTCCTCTCTCTCTCACATTCACACACACAAGTATTAACTAATATCACTTCCCTTCTCTGTTTCTTTCAATATATTTCCTCCTACTCACTCATATTCTCTCTGTCTATCACTCATATCCACCCACACATGCATTTATCATAAATTTGATGACTAAAAAGTTAAAAATATCTTTTATTTACATGGCAGGTTTTCAAAAACTATGTTAATATAAAGTATATTACAGCTAAACCTAGAGTTGTTTTTCTTCTTTAAAAGCATTTTTTGTCATATTAGTTGAAGTTCTCTTTACACCCCTGACAAACAAAGAACAAAATTCGATATCTGTGGCTGTGACAGGACTGTAATAAACCCGTCCAATCATTTCATTCAGCCCAAATGTAATGCTGCTAGCTTGACAGCTGTGAGAACTAACAACAGTCATGTTCGTTATTTACGTTCATAATGATCATTTTGGGGGAGTTACTTTGGAGGAAGGCCTGAAGGGACGGACTGTCAGTGTTAATAATAATAATAATAATAATAATAATACATTTTATTTAAGAGCGCTTTTCATGAAACTCAAAGACACTTTACACAGTTAAAATGATCATAAATAAGAACATCATAATATATAAAACACACAACATTAATCACACATTTTGGAGCTAGATAGCGGCTAGTGCTGCTAGCTACTTTCATTAGAAAAGAGTTGGCAACACTGGGCTGAGTTTTAGGTTGTTTTAGGTTTTAGATAATTTTTTTAATCTAGCGTAGTCTTGCTGGTTTCTTAAGATTACCAACCCTAGCTTTAAATGAGGATAACAGAAAGAAAAGTGACTCATATCTTGAGATGATGCAAGCTGGAAATATTCGACATTATACAAAATTTAAAACGGCAACATCAGAATACAAAAGACTCCATCGACAGGACTACATGCATGATTGAAAAATGTTTTAATGTATTTTTGTTATGTTACTGTTATTATTGAATGTTGCAGTTTTCATGTCATTAAATTTAAGTGGAAAATAAATCAAGTAATTAAAAATAAGATAAAACAATGAAGTGATAATCAAAACAAATACAACAACACTGCCTTTTCCTGTTAAAGATCTTTGGGCAGGACAAAGATGGGGACTTGGACTCAAGTTACACTTAAGTTGCACCCACAGCGACTTGAGACTCGATTTGAACTTGCAAAAAATGACTTGTGAGCATCTCTGGGTCTGAGAGTCTAGAGGGATGTGTTCGGTTACAGTAGATTATAAACTGTCATTAGTTGGAGACACCGTGTAATTATACAATACAGTTGTACTCTAACTGAAAAATAGGTTACGGTTGTTATTGCATGCCTAATAAAGTTAGCAATATCTTCCTTTTACCTTGAGTAACGTTAGTTTATCCATTTTTAGGTGCAAAATACAGTTAAAGGAAAGTTTTTATTATGTGTTTTTCATATTGCATTGCAAATAGCCTGTTTAAAGTGATCATATACCAAACAACTAATCAATGCTGATACTGTTTGCTAATAGATAAAGGAGTGATGATACACTACATGCTTTGAATTCCTTAGCTATAGCTATGCCACGTCCAGAACACTCATTACAACCATGGAGAGACTTTAGACTTGACTTGTGAGCATGTCTGGGGCTCCCCAGCTGAGGGGCCTGGACCACCTTGCTCATGAGGCGAGAGTTTGGAACAACTAGAAGTTCCTCGTCGGTCAGAAGAGCTCCAGCAGTGATCAGGCTTGAGGGGAATTATCTCATCATAGATGTAAAAGAGAGTCTGACCATGTGAGGCTTAAAAAACAAGCAATAAAATGTTAAATTCCCCACCAAACTCTCTCTCTCTTTGTTCATGTCATCTGGTCAACACACACATGCAGAGATCATTATTGTCCCTTTCTGTCGAAATTCTGAAATATCTCTCTCTGTGCGTCTGTTTGTCAGGACCGGCCTGGAGGCGATCATGGAGACCTATGCTTTCTGGAGACCTCCTGTCAGGACCCTCACGTTTGAAGACTTCACCAACATGCAGAAACAGCAAGGTGTGTGGATGCACATTTCTCTTGAAAATCCCCCCTCAGTCTGTCTGTCTCGTCTACTTCTAATTCAAACTTCTAATTCAGGATTTTGTCTATAGAGATATAGAGATTTAGTGCATAATAGTAAAAGTCAAAAATATTTTTGCAAGCTTAAAAAGTCAGATCCCTTACCGTCAAAGTAGTAACTGGTCTCTGTGTCTCCATTTCTACTTACTGTTGAAGATAGTCGCTAGAAAGAAGCCCTCGTCTTATTCTGAAGGACTGACAGCCAAAGCTGATGATTTGACCTCCACCTGACGACACCCAAAATAAATGATTCCAGATATGCTCGGAGCATTGCTAACAGCATTTATTAGAGAGCTTTTTATGGTAGATTTTGTCTCGCTTAATGTCAGACAACTTGTTTTCTCTCCTAAAAAAGTCACATTAGATCAGCATTTTTACCCTCCAAACAACTCATACTGTATGGGAGAATCTTCACTCTTCTGCTATTGACATGAAGAAATGAATGTAAACTAAAATGATTAGCCATTATTAGAATAGTCACTGATTTTGATCTATTTTAGTGTTCCGGATAATAGAGAAATTAAACTATTCCTGATTTAAATGTGATCTGAAGTAGGGGTGTGAATCACAAGAGGCCCCACGATACGATATTATCACGATACTTAAGTCACGATACGATCTTATTGAAATTTTAAACATTTTTCGAAATGCTGAGTATTGCGATAAGATATATCGCGATATATTAACATTTGTCAACTGCAATTATGCAGTTTGTCAACATCTGTTTTATTTAATAAGATACAGTTTTCTTTCACATATCTTGAGGTCAGAGGTCAAGGGACCCCTTTGAAAATAGTCAAGGCAGGTTTTTCCTTGCCAAAATTTAGCGCATGTTTGTAGCGTTATTTAGCCTCCTTCACGACAAGCTAGTATGACTTGGTTGGTACCAATGGATTCCTTATGTTTTCTAGTTTCATATGATGCCATGCTTCACTCTCACTTTAAGACTGAGCCCGCCGCCATGGAAAAATCCCATTGGCTTTTTGTCGAGGGAACCAGGGCGATGCTAACTTCCTGGTTGGCCTACAAAAATACGTCATCCCTGGAGCACTCTATAAGGCAATATTAAACAAACTGCCTCCTTATCTGTGTTTTCTACTGACTCCTAAACCTAGCCGTAGCTGCAACCTTTGGTCATGCAGACAAATTAGGTATGTTGTTCCTTAAACCTGTGTTTTTAAGTCTGTTGTCTCTTCTATGTGAAATGTTTTATGTTATTTTTAAATATTCACTGTTTAGTTTTTAAGTCTGTTATTTGTATTTTTATGTGGTGCTTGTGTAAAACTTTATAAGCTGCCATCTTGGCCAGGACCTCCTTCCAAATGAGATTCACAATCTCACTGGGATTACTCTGGCTAAATAAAACATAAAAATATGGTATAATTTGCAGCTTATTAAGCAACATCTGTTTTTACTGCATCTATAACTGTGTCTAAAACTGAGAGTGGTGCACAATGACCTTGGAGCATGTGCTGTCCCAACCTGAACTCTCGCTCTGCATGCTTTCCCTGCATATATCACCGCACACCACATCAGCTATGGTCGTCCTTTATTTGAGCTTGGCCATACGCTGCTCCCCCTGGCAGCTCGGCAGGCGTCTGCTGAACTTTTCACATCACGCGCAGCCCTCCAAAATAAAATCGTTAAACGAACCCTGTGGCTTTTGGACGGCTCCGCGACACGAGACAGCGTCGGCCGGGTTCACCTCCCTTTGTCCCGGCTCCAGGGCCCCGGCGCAAGGTCTTAGTCACGGCTCATACCGAGGGCCACGCCGCCGCTTTTAAAGGCAACCGAGCCTCTCTCGGTTACCTCTGGAGGTCAGCGTGACGTGACGCTTTTTGTCTGAGCGGGCGGACATGTGTTTGTTATCATTAAACTCCTCCAAAGTGATTAGGATTTAATCACCGCCCCTGAACCTAGTATGTGTGTGTCTTTGCCCTTATGGCACCAGACACCCTTTTCCCTTTATGTAATCAACTGTTCCCCCTCGGCGCTGAAGCACCTCGAGCCCTCTAACCAGAGGAAAACATGACATCACCAAACTATCGTCCGCCTCGCTCTTTTTCCTCATATATGTCTACCTTGCCCCCCCCCCCCCTTTCAGAGCACTGCAGCGATATTATCGAAGGCATATGGTGCAAAATCAGAACCCCAGCCAAGCGAGTCCTGGATTATTTAGTTCTGCCTCCTCCTCATTCCGGGTTCAAACTGAATTTCTCCAACAGCAAGATGAACCAGAGCCAAATTCTCATTAATAGAGAAATATGCTATCATTTCACTGTGAAAGGCTCGACTCACTGGATACTAAAAGGACTTGGGGGGTGTTGGGCGGCTCTGTTGACCAGACTCGGTCCAAACTGAATCCATATTTATCTCCACATACCAGCGATGTATATTTTACGATACGGTTCAGGATCTAGAGGGTTTCAAAGACTGCAATTAGTCCGAGGGACGGAGTTTGAAAACGTCCATGTGGATCAACGAGGTTGTAAAGTGGCAACAGGTGAATTCATAATGTAGCTTGACTCAGTGCATGCTGGGAAATGCTCCCCAGGGCCGGCTCTAGTCCTTTTGGTGTCCTAGGCAAATTTCCGATTTGTAGCCCCCCATAGGCGGCGGCGGCGCTCTAGGGTTAGGGTTCTGGGGGGTTGAACTCTCGTTGCTTGCCTCGTAAACCGCAACACACATCAGACATCACAATGGTTTTAAGACAAAATTTTCATTTTTTATTTTCATAAATAACTGTATTTATTATTATTAGGGCTGTCGAGAAGAATGAGCTAAATGTGCTGTATACATGTCCAAAGAATATAAATATAATATCAACATATCCCACATGATTTAATCGGAAAATGCTCCATTCAGACTAAGGCCTAATTCAGAATATCCAAACGGAATATGCTGTTTACATGACCCGTATCAAATTCACAATAGTGTCATATTCGGCATATTAGTAGAATATTAGTGTGCATGTAAACGTAGTCAGAGCCCCACATCATGGTAGCAGGTGTGAGTTTTGGGCTCCAGACTTCATGTTTTTCTTGACTTGTTTGTGTCACTATTTGATGATTCTCTCTCCTCTATTATGTGTATTTTTTGCACTGACTCAACTGGTTGTTTTTATTTTTACGTTTTATATTAATATATTATATTACCTGTATTTCAGTATCTCTCTGTATGTGTGTGTTTTCCAGGTGGAAGTACAGGAACGTCTCCCACCACCTCCAGCAATGGAACCCCGTCTCCCTCTGGTGCTGCTCACCTCCTGTCTCCCTCCTGCTCCCCTCCCACCTTCCACCTCGCCCCCAACACCTTCAATGTGGGCTGCAGAGAAAGCCAGCTCTGCAACCTGGGCCTGTCCGAGTACCCGGCCTGCGCTCGCAGCAACATGGCGGCCCTGCAGGGCTACGGCGGCCTGGCCGACAGCTCCTACGGACGCCTCCAGGCTGCAGGGGGCGCTGTGGCGTCTGCTCAGCCCTCTGAATCCTTCCTGCCGCAGAGGACTTCCTCCTTGATTGCTGCTGGCATGCAGGGCAGCGCTCATGCCTCCCTGACCGGCGGCGGTGGCGGCGGCACTGGAGGAAAAATGGATGCCTACGGCGGCCAGCTCGGCTCCTTCCCAGCCTCGCAGCTTCAGTACGTGATGCAAGCCGGCGGCGGCTCCGGCTCCGCCTCGTCCTCTTCATCCGGATCCTCCCCGTCCTCCGCCCACATGTTCAGCGGGAGCCACCACCACGTGCAGCAGGGCTCCTACAACGCCTTCTCCCTGCACAACCCTTACAACCTGTACGGATACAACTTCCCCACCTCTCCTCGCCTGGCCGCCAGCCCCGAGAAGCCCCAGGGAGGGTTGCTCTGCTCCTCGTCTCCCGCCGGGGCCTTCACCGAGCGCCAGTACCTGTCCAACGGAAGCATGGACACGATGCACATGATCGGCAACACCGGCGGTGGCCAGCAGGGCGGCGGCTCCTGCGATGGACGCCAGTACGGCTCCTCTCAGATGTCCATGCACATGGTGTAGAAACAGTCCGCCATGTTTCTGAAGTCTCTCAGCTGAAAAGCAAATCTCTAATCTATGAACCCGTTGATGTTGAGCCGGTGTTTTTACATGAAGGTACAAAACAAACCTTTCAGAAAAGGATATGTGTTTTTTAAAGACACTCCACCACATACAGCATTATAGAGGGAGTCAAAACTATTATTTAATTATCTTTGTATTAATGAAGCGATAATTGGGACGACTCTCTTACTGTTTCTAACAGGAAACAAACTCAACAGATTGTAATAAGAAGTTCAGAAGGGATTGTGAATCTGTTATGGTGCAATAGTAGCAACACTCTTTTCAAGTGACTCATTCTTGATTTTATTTTTCGGGACTCAAAAGGCCGTGCAGTCATGACGTCATGTAACCAAAGAATCTTCACTGTGATCCAGAAGTTTTTTTACTTCAGGCAGCACTTGTGCCGAATCCTTTTAGCGATGTCAAGATTCGCCATCACGGTCTGACTGGAACGAAACAACTGGAGAAGATCACTGAATGACTCGCTGCTCCACACACACGCAGGAGATGAAGTATCTGGACGCCGCGGGGTGAATACGACACGTCAAAGAGCTGCAGGTCGGGTTAACCTGAAAACTCCCAGCAGGCGTCAGGACTCCATCAACCCTCACAGACTGGAATGGCTTCACTATTTTCGAGTGGATTATGTTTTTTTTTTTAGCATATATATAAAAGATGGCGAATGCAATCAATAACATAAGCTTAAAAGTTGTTGTGTGAAAAGTTATAAAAAAGAAGCAATAGCAAAACAGAGTAATTAAAGTATGTTTTGGTGTGTTGTAGAGATGTGTATTTAAGTGCTGAGCAATATAACAATTTTACAGGCCAATCTGTTAGAAAAGAAATGTGAGAAAAAAGGGAAAGTAATTCTTTTTGAGGCATTTTTAAAAAATGTACAGGTGCCAAGCACGTAAAAAGCTCAATAAACGTTTTAATTCATTGCATTGTTTTGATTTTTTTTTCTCTCCTTGTTAGCAGTAGGAAACATAATTATTCTGCAAAAATGATGTGTTTCCCCAACATGAGTTGCTCATAAAAAATAATTTGGAGCACATAAGGACAAACAGTGTTTACTGTAATCAACAAAATAATGATACTGGACTATTCACCTTATTCTCTGCCTGAACTAGGGTGCTTCTGCTTTGCGTTATGTTGTGTTCTCTCTTCCATTTAGAGCAGAAGTGCCATTATTTAGCTTTGCATCGCCCGTCGCCAGTGTTGATACATCCATGGTTATCATCCTTTACTTGCCAAAAAGCTGTTTTTAAGCCTTAAAAAGCTCTTATTTAGTTTTAATGTTTTTTTTCTGGTGAGAAAGTAACTATTTAGATTTCCAATATGTAATCAGTTTAACCAAATCAATTTGGAAATTTGAGAGTGAGACCAGCCGGTCAGCGTACAGAAGCACATGTCAACAAGGTTTTTGTGATTACTCTCATTGCTGGAAGAAGTAGACACAGGTCCACACTGTAGGTTTAACCATTCGGGTATTAAAAACAATAATAATAAAGTTAAATTAAATCAAGAACCACCAATTTGGCAACAGTGGCTATAAATAGCTATATAGCCACTGGCTATATCTATTTATAACTATTTATAGGCTATAAATAGCTATGTAGCCACTAGCTAGCTATCGTTATGTATCAATTACTAGTGGCTGTATAGCTATTTATAGCTTGCAATTTGGCGATAGATAACTATCTAGCTAGATGGATGTGGTATTGTGAACCATCTCTGGTAAAACCATCCGATCGCGGCAGTGTAGCTGCTTAATCATACGCTTAACAGCACTAACACAATTGCGTTCAAACCAGAAGTAAAAAAAATGGGCGGGGCAATATAAGGTGAATACAAAGAAAGTATAATGCCAAGAATGAAAGTCAATTGTTCGTTCCATTGTAACATCAACGCCCAGCAGCAGAGCTACGCTTCCGCCATTTAGGACCGAACGCTAGTTAAACATCCGCCTAAAAAGTAAAACATTATTATTTCTATTCTATTGTCATATTCTACTGAAATGGCCTGTGTTGAACAATGAAATATTATAAATATAATAAGCGTTTTCAGTCCAAAATGGCGGCAGTGGCTGTTGTCAAAAAAATACCAGAGTTTCATCTCTTTGCTTCTACAGTATACTCTTTGGTGAGTATTACACAATTATTTACTGATTAACTACATGTATTGGAAACAACTGGTAAATTATCATTTTAAAAACAGTTTGTAAGTGTGGGAGTTGAGTCGCAGCCTCTCGGCTACAATAACAACGAATGACATGATTATTAATCACACAAGCGAGACACATGTGTTCTGCACCACATCAAACGCTGATGCAATGCATCGATCATAAACCAAACTGGGAGAAAAAGACCCCCAAAAAAAGACAAATTTTCTCCCTGCTGGTTCTGTTTATTACGAGATGAAGAATAAATCTCTTGTGCCAACTGCACTCCATGCACATAAATATGGCACCTGTTTAAAGAGACAGAGAAATCCCCTTGTAATCATTTGAAGAGAGAGGAAAACATGCAGCATTTAGGATCATTCCTGCTGCAGCTTTGTGGTTCCCCTCTTGTTACAGACTCCGGGGGTTTAGCTGGGGGCCAATCAGCGCCCATTACACGCATGTCTTCTGAGCGGCTCTCCCCAATCACTTCCTATCAGGCGAACGGCTCCAGCCATGAAATATCATATCTGAACCATCATCAGAAAGTGAAGGGGGGGTGCAGCAGGACCGTGGAGACAGCGACCCACTATTAGAAACACCTGTTTTTCCAAGCATGACTTCAAATAATGAGCAGGGTGATGTACCGGAGAGAAGCACATGATTTCATAATTTGGCTCCACTCCATCTATCTGGACATTTTTTCCAATAATTATTCACGTTATTTGTCTGATATACACTCCTTCTCTTGTTCCCCCCCCGTCTTCACCGCAGGTTTACCTCAGGGCCTGTTAAATTAGGAGATGTATTTGTAAAGAGGGCAGAGCAGCAGCATGACATAATGCACAGCAGGTCTGTCTTTATACCGTAAACTATCCATCAGGTCCTTAAGTGGAAAAGAATGGCCGAGTCGGAGCAACTCTGCCTTTCATCGTGGCGTCTTTCATTAGAAACAAAATATGCAAACGATCACATTGATTGATTAATGGCAGGGTAAGGCCAGTAAAACATGAAACTGGAACAATTGGAGATACGGGTATTTTAACGAGATCCTCTGACAGAGATGAGAGAGATCTGGTGCCTAATCTGCAGCTATGAGGCCATTTTGAGTGACAGCACGCTGACTGGAGGGTATCCCATAATCCCCCTCTGTCTCAGCCATTGATCTTTCCCTTCCAACACATTTCAGACATTTTAACCGACTCTGAATCACTCTCTGGGGAACTCTGCTGGATGCAAGTCCGGCACAGTGACCATGTGCAAAAAGGGTCTGGTTTTGATACGACACAGTGTGAGTTTATATCAGGAATTCCTGGTAAACTATTGCCCTCTTGTGTTTATTCCTCTCTTATGCTCCAGTCTTGACTCATCTTCACAGTAAATTATTGCTGACAGGAGACGTGGACCCACTTCTCTGAGGTGTTACAGTGCGTCTGAGTATTGAAGCACTAAATCACGGCTCTTTCACAAAGGGCTTTCACATACCTTCAGTACGCCAGTGGGGCTTTTTTTTTTTCTTCTCCTTCAAGGAACATCTTGAAACTATTTTGGGATTGATAAAGTCATGATACAGATGTCAAGCTTAAACAAAGAAACATAGAGACTCTGGTGATGTGGCCAATGTTTTTACAGTCACAGAAGAACAGATCTCTGAAGGCAAGTTGTGTATTTCTGAAGCATGAGGACTCAGAAAGTAAGGACATGTAACAGAGTTAATGACCCCATCTCAGCCTCATCATAGCGTCCACCCTCCGGTTCCCCTTCAGGCTAACACTTTTATGGTACAGGTTCACATGGGGAGCTTTTGGACGCATGGGGTCACGTCGCTTCCTCGCATTGGACGCTTGATGCTCCAACCTGTGGTCAACTAACTCCAATGTAAACCCACCCACGCCGTTATTCAACAGTCGCAGCAAATGACGTAGTTTTAATGGCAGGAGAGTCCGCTAAGGGACGGAAGGGTTGGTTGATGGGTCAAATACGAAACTTCCCATGTCCCATGTGAAACTAAAAGTAACGTTGACTTATTTTGTCAGTCGTTAGTCATGTGATTCATCGATATCATCAGTCACGTGAGTCATTAGTCAATGAAGTTAACGTCAATCATGACTGTTTCTTAACCCTAACTAAGTGGTTGTGTTTATTTTGAAAGGACACCATGCATGTAAGAAGCGTATATTGACACACCATCCCTTGTCCGTCCAAAAGTACCCCGTGCGTTGGTCTCCAATGCCGAGGGGTACTGACCAAGCAACGGTATTCAGTCGGGAGCGAGAATTTGTTAGATGGTTGGCACCTGATTGGACGAACGCTTTGACTTGTGGGCTGTCTGTCTAGTTATGCAAATGAGGAGCGGCCAACTTGATGGTCGGCCTCTTGAAACTCAACGCTGCGCTACCAGAATGCCTTGCACGGCTGCTTCCGTAGACAATGAATGGGAAGCGTGGAAATGATGGATCCTGTGGACACGTAACATTAGCCCAGTTAGGACCATTAGCCTAGTTAGGACCATTAGCCCAGTTAGGACCATTAGCTGTGAGCCGCCGCCTCAGTCGTCGCCGTGTGGAGGCGACAGAAATGCTCTAAATTCTGTATTCAACACCTTTAAATAATCAAAAGACAACAGGGTAATGTTGAAAACAATAATAATATTC
This sequence comes from Sebastolobus alascanus, assembly GCA_916701645.2. Classification (NCBI taxonomy): domain Eukaryota; kingdom Metazoa; phylum Chordata; class Actinopteri; order Perciformes; family Sebastidae; genus Sebastolobus; species Sebastolobus alascanus. The sequence continues at coordinate 1,178,226 of CAKAOJ020000206.1, read as the reverse complement.
TGCATGAGCAACAGAAAATAGTTTAAGGTCAAGATAACAGACAAATTATTCTGTAATAATAACACACCTCTTGTCTCAACATTCAGCTGCTGTTCATGTTGTCGCCAAACAATCATCATCAGTGAACCACAAAAACACAGATTTAATTCACATGGGAATAATGATAAAAAAAAATATTTCTCTCTTCATACAGTAGAGTCAGTTATACTGCAGACAAAACATTTGATCCCAAAAAAGAAATTCAAACCACGGCCAACTGTGAAACTTTTGTTCTTCTCTACATACAGTTAGTCACGTTCTCTCTTGTTACTCTAATCTCTGGAGGGAAGAAAGGCGGACAGTGGAGGAAAGTAAATTTACAACAGATTTGAAATGGACGAGATCAGAAAAGGAGATCTGGAAAAAGATTCAGAGCTTCCTGTAAGAAGGAAACCTCACGCACCCGTCAGACTCCAAAAGCCACATATGTAGAAACAGGAACAGGAACATCGATTTGAACAAAAATAATTTTTATCATAATCATAAAAACACAAGTCTGAGTTAAGAAGAGAGAAAAAATTATTAAAAGTATATTTTCTCCATGGCCATAGTTTACCCAGTGTATAGAATGATTACAGTCGTTATATCACATGTTATACTGACTTATACTGAGCCAATGTAGCACAAGGTATCATAACAGGGTAACGTTTAATTCTACCCGTGCATGCCAAATCTCAATCTGTAGTTTATCTCTATTAAAGACAACCCTTAATCTAAACCTAAACTCAGACTTTAAACTAACCTTAGATTAACCAACACCAAACCAAAACAGATTCAAGAACAGAGCCATGTATTCTCAGTTAGACGCACACATGGAGAGGTGAAATAAAACACATATTCTCACACTCTCAGAAAAAAAGGCGTCAGCGATGGCATGCAGGTCAACAGGAAACAGTCTAAATGATTTTTCTTCTTCCTCAGGAGGGAAAAGAGATGTTTGAGATACGGTCGACCCGCACAGGCAGGTGGTTCTGATAAAACCCCCGGCCCAGGCTGTCCCATGGTGCCGTGCCTGCTGAGTACAAAGACGCCCCACTGGGAAGCCCCCGTGTCTAAATGAGAGAGGTCCGGTGCTGCGTGGAGGCTTGCAGTCAGGTCCTCAGAGATCCAGCGGATAGTGTGACTGACCGGGCAGGTGACCCGGATGTTGAAACCCCCGTGGAGGGTTGATTTGAGAGTGTGAGAACTGGAGTGTGAGAAGGGTGTGCAGTAGTAAAGGTAAGCTAAGTGGAGTTGTGCTGAAACATGTGCTATTAGTCGACTAAGTTGATCAATCAATTAATCATTTATCAAGCGTAAGCGCCAAATATTCCTTACATCCGGCTTCTCAAATAAGAGGATTGACTGCTTTTCTTTGTTTTACATAATTGTAAACAGATTTTGTTTTATTGGAAAGCAATTTGAAAACCACACTTTGGGATGTGGGAAACTGTGACGGTCAACCCTGCAAGCATTAATTGGTGATTTGAAGGTCAAAAGTGGACTAAATGTGGTTTAAAAGTGACCTTGACCCCTAAAAAACTTTGAGCTTTGAACTAGATTTAACTTAGTTTAAACCTAGATGTCTAGACTTCTTTTGCCCTGGCTGCAATCACCAACTGTAAGCTATTTTCTGTTTCTTTTTACAGAGAAAAATGAAAAAAAATAATGCACAGATTACTGGATAATGAAAAGAATCGTTAGTTGCAACCCTAAAGTGGAGGTGGAACGGAGCAGACATTATTTTCCACATTTCTTTCTTTGTAGAAATAAACAATTACAATGTGCGACAACGTGACAAAACAGAGAACATTAGACATCATATTGATATTTGTAAACCTGCAGGCATGACTCCATTCTTACTAGGCTGGCACATTTACCATTGTATATGATCAGGACATATGGTAATTATAACAAACAATACAAAATAATATTAATAAAATTAAAAAGAAAGAAAGGGAAAAAAGACAGTATTATAAATTATATAAATTAATGTTACTAAATACACCTGTGTTTTCCCTGCTATGACGTCAAAATATCTGCCATGAAAAAGGTCTATCCAGCTGTCATCAGCTGAAAATTATACATTTTAATTTAATTGAAATTTTACATGATGATAATGAAACGTTTGTATAAAAGTGAATATAACAGGATTAATTCATATTAAAATATAAATAATTGTAGTAATTTCATTCAAACTCGGCCCTAGTTGATCTCGTCTTCTGATTGGTTGCTCAGAAATCACGTGGCAGAGAGAGACTTTCGATTGGTTGTACGGGTTGTTGTACTAGCTATGTGTGGATAAATTAGCTGGCTAAACTACACGTTAGCCGAGTATTAAAAATGCGGTTTGATTTCGCGCTGTTTGGTATATTATGGATCGGTTTATTGTTCCGTTAAAACGAGAAGAAGGTCGACATTGACCGTGACGTCGAATAAAGTCACAACATTGAGGAGTTTGTGACTATAATCTGTCTACTGAACTTGCTAGCTACACACCTGAGGAGAAGCTAGCTACCTGGCTGTGTTGCCTAGCAACTCCATGAGAGCTAAAGAACCGGACATCGATGCTGTGATGGACCAACTGACGACCCACCAGTGAGTACATATCTCTTTAAACTGACTATTAGCTGTCAAATAAGCACTTTGGTGTTATTGTTGGACAGTTTTATGTGTTATGTCTTGGTTCAGGTGTGTGTCAGCTCATGTCCCATCTTTCTTTTTGACCGTTGGTTATGATAATAAGTCGGTGGTTAGTGCAGTTTGACCGGGTCTTGCAGTTATAACTATAGTTGAGCACCGCCCTGTATGTGTTGTGGTTGTTATGTGCTGACTACTACTTTATAGCACATAGAATTGATGATGGTATTAATGATGTGAGCCTAACATATTGTTTTGTGTTCTATAATGCATTTGAGAACGTTTTGAGTGTCTTCTGACTGCATAAAAAAGTGATGTTTCCATCTGTAACTGTGCAGTGCATGGCTGCATAGTGTTGTGCTGTGCATGGCTGCATAGTATTGTCCTGTGCATGGCTGCATAGTGTTGTGCAGTGGTGGAATCATGTAACTAACGTTAAGTACAATTTCGACATACTGGTACTTCACTTGAGTATTTCCATTTTATGCTAGGCTACTATCTGTTTCTACTCCACTACATTTCAGACTTTTTACTTCTCTACATTTATTTGACACTTATAGTTAATTTCTACATAACAAATATTATCAAAAATGGGCTGCACATTGATGAACTACAACCTTAAAATGCTGATTAAAAACAGAATAATATAATAATCTAACACCTTGAAAGGATTCTGCAGAAACTTTTAGTTTTGATACTTTAAGTACATTTTGCTGATAATAGGCTCCTTGTGTACTTGTACTTAAGTAAAGGATCTTACTTCTTCCTCCACTGGTGTTGTAGTGCTGTATGTACAGTCTAATAACAGTGAGGCATAAATACAGTCTTCAAATCACTGAATCACCCACAAACGCTGGTTTGATCAAATGGCCCTCAGACGAAAAACACCACACCCTTATTTTATGGCATTAAAAGGCGCATTATAGTAAAACCACACCTGGGAATTGATTTTTTTTCCCCCCACCCCTATCTCTTACACGCTTTGGCATGAGACTGGGTTGACCAGGAAGGTGTAGTTTATTCACAGGCTGACACAAGAAATGTCAGAAAGTTTAGACAAGCTCGACAATATTTGAAAGTTGAGTGAGTAAACCACGGTTTGATTGACAACTCAAGCTGTCTGAACTGATCTCCACTCGCTGCTTCTGCAGGTATTTTACATCAAAGCTGTGAACCATTTGAAAGCACTATTGGCCCTGTGGCCCGGGTCTGCCCTGAATGAAAGAGTACAAAGGAGAACAAGCCAGAGGTCAGCCCAGTACATAAAAGGTCATCCCATAAAAACAACAATACTTATAAGTGTGAGCTTGCAACAGCGGACCTCCCTTGTCCTTGTCAGGCCTTCTGAGAGGGCATCCAGAGTTTTCCATTCGCTCCGCTCATTATTTTCACAGGAAGTTTGTTTAACGGTCAAAGTCGATGCGAACAACCAGGCAGATTTGAAAATGCAGACCTAATACCACTGGATAGATATTCTGGAAAACATTCAGCCCAACACACATGCGTTCTGTAAATCACCTTTATAATGCTTGTCACATAAAATGTTACTACGACTGTGGGCTCGAGAGCGTGTCCGCTGTTTTAAAGCTGGCCTGATTTCAGGACGCAGCCACTCAGCCCCTCGGTTCTCCCCCCCCCCGCCACCATCAATCTATCTATGGGGGCCATACATGCCTGCTGGTGCGTGTCTGAATGCGGGTTAGAGAGTGGCAGCTGTGCTCTCTCATGGACCTCACCTGCACCGGCTGGGCAGACGCCAGGGACAGATTCGCAGAAATTTCACGGTGACATTTCTGAAGCCGTCAGTGAGCAAAGTGTGTGACTTATTACTCTGATAAAACAACATTCTATTGTGGTCCGGATAACACTATTAAACAACGCTGGGGTAATCCCCGGTAACAGGCCTGTTGAAAGCTGAATCACACCCGCGCTCATTGTGCCGCCCGGCAGCTCGGCTGGGATCGCATTGCGACGTGCGCTGAGAGGGGAAAACAGGAAGCCGGGGTCCTCGCTCTTTTCCCTGGTGGAATTTGGAGTGACTGCACATTGTCAGCGAGCTCCTGAAACCTGTGTGTCAAAAACACACACTGACCAAATGCTTCAACTCTGCCAAACCCTCCTTTAAGTCCCTGAAATGCACAGCTGGAGGACAAAGGCTGTGGATGTGTGTGCTTTGTGTGAGTGGCTTCAGCGTTGATGGAGGATTGTGTATTGTTGTATAAATGACTTATTGCTGTTTTTTTGAAGGGGAGAAGAGGTTATGGGTGATAAAATGGAGCGCAGCATACAACTATATTTAATCTTTTATTCAATTACTAAAGTAGACACCCAAACGTAATAACTATGAAAACACGATAAGCTAAAGCTAGCATTATAAAGACACACACAGTTCTGATCCGATATTTTCAGGTGTTCAGTATGTGGAACCTCAGACAGCTGGATACCCAGCAGCATCCATCTGCAGCTTTCACTTTATGGTGAACTTTTAAAGGAAACTGTAGAAGTTTCAACAGGCAGAAGGTCTTCACCAGCAGCACTTGTCTTCTCAGTAATGATGGCAGGTGTTGTTATTGTGTTATTGTGCTGCCCAGTTATCAATTTCTCTGTAATTGTCTCTTAATGTCTGTACATTTACAGTGTATAATGCAATGTATTTATAGCCTCTTCTGCTGCTGCTCACACAAATCAGTGTGTGAATCAATCTGTATGTGAAAGAGTTATGTACAGTTTATGAACCCCCCCATCCTAATCCCTCACACCTGCTCCATAATGGAATGCCAAGTTAAATTTACAACCACCAGTAAAGACCCAGTGGAAAGAAGATTTTAATTGAGGATGGCTCTGTGACGTTTGGACCGCACAATACAGCTGTATGTTTACTTTATTGCAATAATTTCAAGAATCACGTCTTAATTGTGGGAGCTAGATCCAAAAGAGCTGCAAATCTATTATTAGTTATTATACATTTTATTTTCTGTTAACAGAAACATCCTGGTTACTCAGCTCACTATCAACAGTTTTCACTGGAATTATATGCTGACAAAGAAAACATGCCATATTTTGGAACGTGGAAGGGGAAAAACTGTGCTGGAGATAACATAAAGTATACAGCAAGAAGTATGTATTTCAGCATTAGATGAAGCCCAAAATGGGCCCAAAATCGTCTTGATTCTCGTGTAGTGTGTACCCGGCATAACATTCAGCCAAAACCCCCAGATATAGTTACTGTAATAGTACTTTTTCTAAAAACTTTCATGTACCAATTGTACTTATCTCCATATTGGTAAAATGTATATTTTACATCTGACAAGTCTGAGCCTGACTCCTTATGATTTAGCAGTCAAAAAGCCTCACAGTTGCATTAAAGTCACTGTATGGCATTTTTACTTTGTTATTCTTCATGTGGATCCTAAACAGTAGCTAAACAACGTGGCTGCTATGTGACACCTCAGTACTGGTATGAGTAAATTAACAGTTTTGTAGTCACAGGTGTGTGCTTATTGGGGATTTTTAAAAGTCTATAAATGTATCTCAGCCAATCAGAGGCGAGGACTGGAGCCATATGTTTATATTAATATATTACTTGGCAAGTGCAGCGATGTCAGCCATGTCTGTTGTCCAGATTGAGACCTCACGCTCAGCCACGGCCTGGGCAACAGGTTTTTATTTGGACTGCACATCTCTAGCCAGAGCCGCTCTGCCCCGCCTGGCACTTAATCCACTTAAAGCCAATTACAAGACTATTACTGTGATCACCTTCCCGACAATGACAATGGAGCCTGTGGTGGAGGGAGCCAGAGATCAGGCCATGCCCTCAGCTCTGCCTCTCTCTTCCTCTCCCGCGCTGCTGTTATCTCAATTAGTTGCAGCAGCGGCGATTGATTTAATCACTGTTTTGTCTACAGAGAGGCAGTAGGTGTTGACAGATGTGTTCCTACTTTGGCGAAATGAGATTTAGAAGGAGTTTTGTAGGGCTGCCTTAAGGTCAAAGGGCAGATGGCCAGACACATCAACTCCCTGCCACACTTTGACGCTTTAATTCATTTTAAACAAACAGCAGAAAGTGTTGGGTTTGTGTTGAGCTGCTGTCACGGGATAACATATTATTTTCACTGAGTCTATAAAGTTATAAACATCCTCTTGACTACGACATCCTGAAGCATCGATTGACATTTACTGCTAAGGTGGAAATCTGTGGGATCATCATTGTTTGTCTTAATTTAAGTTTCATCATATCTAATATGCAGTATATGCAACCATACCATCTATAGTATAGGCACCATAAAGATTAAATGATCTGGAAATGTGGTGGATTCTGGTATTAGCCCGAATATAAAAGAGAGGCCTGCAACAAACCATTGGTTCACGATTAGGACAGCCCACTTTATTATTATGAAGTTATTACTTTTGCAGCAGTTGTGTTTGGATAAAGACTTTTTAAAGCTGTAAAATATTTTAAGATCTTATAAATGTATTGTTTTATTCAAAGCTTAATCAAGAACTAATCTGAATCAAAGTTTCCGAAAGAATCCATTGCGAAGCCAATTTCTTTTGGAAAAAAGAATTGCTACAAACATAAAAAATGTAGCATTTGCTCTAGTGAAGAAAAAAATGTCAGAAAAATGTCTGACAAATGTCAGAAAAAAAGTCAAACAAATGTCCGAAAAAAGTCAGAAAAATGTCAGAAAAATGTCTGAAACTTGAAAAAGGTATACCTATATGCCTTTAATTTATTAGTGTTTTAAGTTTATATACTGTAACTGAAACCACTGAATGGGAAAAACATTCAGTATTTTGCTATCAGTCAGTAAAACATGCTTTGTTAAAAGCTGGTACCTACTGTTTAAAAGTAACAATAATCAACTTTGTCACTCTTGAAGAATGTACTTTTTTTCCATCTAAAAACCAACTGCAACCCCCAAATTGCCGATGGGGGTCAATAAATCCAGCAGCTGAACCTTCAGGGGTCTTTATTAAGAGATACGGAAACTGTTTTATGTTCGCTCATGCAACACTTTCAAGTGTGTGTGTGTGTGTGTGTGTGTGTGTGTGTGTGTCTGAAGTACAGTAGACAGAAAGACAGAGTGTGTGTGTGTGTGTCATCATACATATGGTGAGCACACACACAGGCGTTTCTCCAGCATCACATACAGTACAACACGTTGATTTAATTACACAGGAAGTAGGCCCTGTGACATTCTTCTTCTTATTTATGATGTGTTGCGGCCGTTTACGTCTAAAGCAGCCGAGAGGGGGAAACCCAGGGCAGCAGTTAGTCAGGAATTTAAACCACTTGTGTTGGAAAAACACTCTGTTACAGTAAAGGCTAACTATCAAAACAACAAACAAATGCACTGAGAATCAAAGTATTCATGAGCATGTAATTCATAGCAATAATGCACTAAGAGGCAGTCTTTTTATAAAAAAAATACCTGTCCGTTATTATCAGGACAATGGCGATGATGGCAGAAAAGTGGTAGTGTCTAGAAGGTGACCAGCATGTTGGGGAAACTCTCGTGAGATGGATAAGGTTAGACATTGATCTCGAATAGTTAAGGTTAGGATAGGTGGTCGGGTAGCGAGTCTCGCAAGAGTATTTGCAAGTTGCTCCAGCTGGGCTTCTGTGCGTCGTTCTAGAGGGCATGGACTTGTGATTTAAGTTGGAGTTTAACTTGTTGGTAGTTTTTGGTTCATTGCCATTTTCAAAATGATGTAATGTCCAGAAGAGAGCTATTTTTTTTTTTCAAACACAGCATTGATATATGTAATTTTTTATTAAAACTCAGATTCTGCACATGCATTTCCCCGTTATTTGATTCAGGAGAGAATTAGGCAGCGGGATGGTTTGAATGAAGCAGAGAATCAGGGAGGGAGAGTGGGATGGCCGTCGGCGTGTCCCTGGAGAGCTGGTCAACGGGATGGGAGCTGGTCTAGTGTCAGTCTTTGCTCTCTGCTTCATTCTGTCAACTTGCTTCTACAGGTGCACTAAGTGCAAAAAAAATAGCTGTATCATGCAGATACACCAGTCAGTTGATTCTTTAACAGACTCGACAGAGAGGCTTACAGGTAGGAGATGTGAAGTGAATACAGATACACTACAGACTGTAATTTATTACACCACACAAATAGATCTGGTTGTCAAAAACTCCAGACATCTAACCAATTTTGAGATTTCCAACATAAAAAGCAAAGTTGGTATCGCTAACATGTTGTAAACAGTTGTCTATACACTCACCAAGCCGAGCAACATTAGCATCTCATTGGCGTCATATTCCTGGCCAATCGCGTCCAATATTCACTCAGCTTGTAGGGCGGGTTAACTGAACATTTGGCTTATCAGAGCACCAACAGCTGCAAACTGGTTTATAGGAGTGTGAGGTACCAAAGATATTAGCCAACAGCTGCTAATATGCTGAATAGAAATTCTGAATTGGGTGTTAATTCTTAAATGATTATATACTGAATGCATTATACATGTAGCCAGGTTTTTAGCTAAAACCATTGGCACTTTGAGGCTAAGAATCAGGAGAAATTCAGTTGATGTTACATTTTTATTTGTTAGCAGGACTCTGCAAAGATGCATGTCTCGTCTTGCTTTAGGTTAAAGTTAATGCAACAGTTTTGGAACAGTGAGACGTGCTCCTCAGATGCCTGGATGTCCCAGTGTAACTCTATATTTCTTTTTTTTTTTATCTCTAGTGAGTGAGTTGCCAGCTTTAGTTGTGTAGGTTACGGAGCAGGCACGCTGAGGGCTATCTGGTTACCGCTGCCTGTGTGAGTGTGTGTGTGTGTGTGTGGTGGGGAGGGGCAGGCGGAGCGTTTGTTGTGTGGAAAATGGCCTCTAAAGCTCCTCTACTCACCTTTCGCAGTGACAACATTTAGCACAGTGTGCCGACCCCCAACTCCCCTCTCACCACCCTCTACTTCTTACCCACCCTTATCCACATTTCCCTTTTTTAAGGCTTCACAACCTGTTTTTGGAGTGATAGACGGATGAAGTGATTTTGCAGGAGTGAATGCCCTTCAACAGATGGTCAGACATGAGAGGGGATAGTGGGTGGAGGTGGAGGTGGTGCTGGTGGTGGTTTACAGTCCTGGTCCAGCCCCCACTGTGGCCGAATGTGACAAAATGCAAAGTGGAATTCGCCGGCCACTCCGGTCCAGAATTGGCCCAGGGAAAGAGCATGTGAGAGGCACGATGGCATGTCCTTCGCGGTCCGGGCGAGCTTGGGTGACAGCTGCGATGTTTATAGGCCAGCTTCGATGACAGTCAGGGGGGGGCGGCTCGGCTCTTTTCAGACAGGAATTAGGTTTGTCATCAGATTCTAAAATCCTTCTGATTTATGACATTTCCACTCCCGTTTTCCCTCCTACCCCTTTGACCCCCACCGACACGCCCAGCAGGGAGACGATGACATTCGGCAAAACTGTTTGTTTGTTTATCTCTCACTTTCACCACAAAGGATCGATTTCCCGCCCACGCCAACGCACAGCACGCCACAACAACCACACCACATCTTGCTGCTGTGTGTTACTTTGCTGGGAAAGCATGGTAAAATGATAATAACATTTAGATTTATTACACTTTAATGGAAGCGTTTTTCGTCTGGTCTACTTGGGGCTTTTTGGTGACGTTTGTCTTGTTGTTGCTCACACAGTGAAATGACTTCACTCACGCCTATTTTTAGATTCACCACCTCAACCAGCATAGTCCGCTCTGAGCAGCTTCTGCAAACCTCCTTGTAAGACAATAGGCATTAGGGGTGGGAAAAAAAATAGATTCACCTTTGTATTTTTTTATGATTTTGAAATTGATTTTTTAATGCCAGAATCGATATATTTGCTTCATTTGAGTCTATGAGGAGATAGAAGGAAGTTATGGCTTTTATTGTTGTAGTCTGAGTAACGTGACGTATCAAATCTTTAAAGCACTTTAAACTCAAAAAGTTTTGAATTTATAATTAAAACATTGGCAAATAAAAAGTATGAAAAGGGATTTCAGTTTCCTGACTTTTTCTATTAAAAATAAAGATTTAGAATTAAGTTGTGTTTGAGACCCATTTGAAGATTTAGATGGCTGAAGTAAGTTTAGTTTAACTACAATATGACTTTGTATCTACAGTACAGTAATCTTCTATGTTTTCATAAGCGTCTGGTCTTGTTGCATTACCCTGAAACTGAATGCCTTTGTTACGCAGCAGTTCTGTTTTATTTCTGCGCTAATTGAAAACAAATTGAGTATTTTCTTGCTTTGAATGAGGAAATGAAAAAAAAAAAACTGCATTTACTGCAAGTAAAAGGATAAAATCAGCATGAAGCCTGGTTCTGCTGAACATCAACACTGTTTCCATACCAACAGCTGAGCTGATCTACATACAGTATAGCGTCTCTGGAGTGATGTTGCATTGATATTTGGCATTACTATTATTTTTTTCCCACCCCTAGTTAGAGATAGGGAAAGATTATGGTTACGTTTAACATAATAGACAAATATTAATTGCAGATCTGTGACTGGATGGAAACTCCGGTCTCCTGCATGAACGGCAGACGCCACCACCCCACCCTCCGCACTCTTCTCCATGCAACATAAGGGCATTAGACGTAAATCTTAAGGTGCGGCATTATCTGATATGGACAATATCCCTGGGATACTGCGCGTTCAAATGGTGCACAAATGCAAATGTGCACCACACTACTTCTCATGTGTCAGTCCTTTATGACTAATAGTGTTGAATTATCCTGTGATGAGCAAGGTTTCCTTTTCATTAGCCCCTAATCTCTTTTATCCACGAAAACCCCCATCCACCACCCTGGGTCTCCCAATTAAAAGAGATTATCTAAACCTATCATTTACATTATAGAAACCTCCTCTGATGAACAGCAATGTCTCAGTGGACCAGGGAATGAAATAACAAAATATCTTGCCTGACAACCAATTAATGAGGAGATTATGTGTGGAACATCTCTTTTAATAGGAGAGTGTCATCAATACCGGAGGGCTGTGTGGCAGTGCAGTTATGTAGGGAGGCAGTTTTACAGGAGGCACCCAGGCACATCACCGGGGGGTGCTGGGTGGGGGGTTATTTTAGGAAGCAGCATTTGGGAAATAACTGTGAAATTGTTGGTTTCACAATACAAAGTCAAGGCTGGGATCAGAGACTATACAGTTTCTCCCAGTTTAACATCATGTCAAATCATCAGGTTGATTTTCTGTTTGATCTTTGCAGTATTGCAAACATTATAAGTTCAAGTACAAGGACATTTAGGCTAGTACTGTACTTAACTACAATTTTGAAGTACTTTTACTTTACTTGGGTATTTCCATTTTATAAAAATGGATTTTATAGAAATGGATCTGCATTTATAAATGCCAGCTGGTGTATAAAACTATATTAAAACATCGAACGGGAGGGAAAAGGAGTCTTGTTTTCTTTAGTGATTTTTTTTTGCATTGGTGTTACTAGCGCGAGCTCTGTTGCGCCTGCTTTGCCGGCTGCAGTCCAGGTCCAGCCGAAAGTAGACTTCTTTGGCATTTTGGCAACGCCTTTCCCGGTTCACTGTGTTGATTACGATACAGTGCCAGTACATCGGCATAATGCTGCAATTGCAGTTACAAATGACAGAAATTCAAAAAGTGCAACGCTTGTTTGAAAATAGTGTTTTCCATGAAGACACCTGTCAGAGTTTTGTCGAGAGCTGGAGGAGGGACAAAATTTGACGGAGGCAGCCGCCTCGTAATTCTCTATGCAGTAAAAACCCTGAATGGTTATGTGGTTACTGCTGGCTGTCTCCTCAGGAATAATAAAGATATGGTTGATCCTTGATCCAGGCTAGAAACACGACTCCAGATAAATGGTGTGATATGACTATTGTTTGTCAACACATAACAACTTAATGAGGTGATAGCACTCCAATGTACGCTGCCCCAAAGCTTAAATTGACTTGTGTGACGACAACAGGTCACCTTCATTGGTTTATAATAAAGTTGTTCTCAATACCACAGGTGTTGCTGATCTTTGATACTTAAGCTTTGATTGGCTGAAATCAACATTTGTACTATAACAAATGAAACCGTTTGGTAGGAAAACAAGGAAGTAAGGATTGGATTTTCCGTTGCCACCCTTTCCAACTTTTCTTCTACAGCAATAAAAGTTTATGCAGCACGGGAAACTTACTGTATCCCTAGTTTCAGTGTTTCTGTATTTCAAAAGGGGATCAAGCTGGGCGGCATTTCCTCACATCTTAAAAAAATGACACTCAGCTATGTGACACTTCCCCTCTCCTTATCGTGGGAATTTATAAGCTCTCCTCCACGCCAGGTGCTCTGCTGACTGGGGAATGCACACACACACACACACACACACACTTGCAGTGCGGACATATGTCATTCACATGAATCCACACATTAAAACACATATGTACAGCCTCAGACACATGTTACACACACAAATGCACACTTAAACATTTTTGCATACATGGTATGGACACATGTACAACCTCAACTATACCTTCTCAGTGCATATATAAATAAATATTCACACACAAGTGCACTAGTGTGTGTCCCGGTGGACAGGCCCGTTGTTCCTCCACCACCCTGGTTCTCCGTTCTCTCTGCTGCTGCTGTTAACGGAGAGTATTTCACAAGCTGTAAATTCAGAGCAGATATATAAATCACAGAGGGCACAGCGCAGGGGGGGCCCGCGACCTGCAGACTTTTGCCCCAGGGGTCACTGGCGCTATTCCAAACCCAGTCGAGCTGTTCAACTGATGGGAAGACGAGGAAGGTGGGGGGAGAGGAGGAGGTCAGACAGGTCCACCACACTGGGTGGAAAAAACACATTTCAACAAGTAATTTGGTACCATACACTGCAGAAATGACTTTATTTCAATGAATATTTGTTTGTATCTTAAAGTAATGGTTCACCCAAAAACAATATAAATTGGGGCCACCACTAGTAGACCCGGTAGAGAGCCAAATGTAGGCTGAGTCCTTGGCAGCGGCCCGGGTTCGATTCTGACCCGTGTCCCTTTGCTGCGTGTCATCCTCTCTTTCTCACCCCTTCCCTGTCATTCTCCAGCTGCTCTAATAAAGGCAATAAAAACCCTAAAAATAATCATTAAAAAAGGGATATAAATTGTAGGGCTGGGACGATACACCTATTTCCCGATTCGACACCATCACGATACTTGGGTGCCTTTGATATGTATTGGGATTTTTAAGTATTGCGATTCTACAAGTATTGCGATTCGATACTGCGATTTTTGTTAAACTTTTTAATACTAGACCGTGGGAAAAAGTTGAATCATACACCTCTAGGGACTTTTACTTTAGAAAATATCAAAATTAATACAGTAAAAGTGTTTGATTTTCAGCATGTATGTAGTCAGAGATGTCCTGAAGTCAAATATATCAGTCATTGTCAGGAATTATTTATTAAAACATTTCCCTCACAAATTAGTGGTATTTTCTTTTTAATTTTTAAGGGAAATGTAATGTTTTATACTTCTAGTGAATATAATCCATCAATCTTATTTCCATATATTTATTTTGTATATACAGTTCCCTTTGTCAACACCTTATTTTGAAAAACGGACGTAGTCACACGTGTATACTTCCTCTAACTTCTCCAAGGACGTCTCTAGCTCTCCCATCAGCTCTGTTCTCTTTATACATCCATGGTCAGCTCCATCGGGGCCGTTTGAATGCATTTAATATAAATGTCAGTATATGGGTGCTCTACAGTTGTAGCGTCGGCCAATTTGACCACGGAGATGAGAGTGACGTTTTTGTTTTGTTTTTTGACGGATACGGAAAGGATATGATATCACGTTACTCAGACTACAACAATAAAAGCGGTAACTTCCTTCTACCTCCACATAGACTCAAATGAAGCAAATATATTGATTCTGGCATTAAAAAAACGATTTAAAAATCGTAAAAAAAATTGCAATACATAGGTGAATCGATTTTTTCCCCCCACCCCTACTGGATATCGTATAGAGCACCTTTAAGGTAAAAACTGACACAATGCCGTTTTAAGTGCTAATATGGTGTGAGCACCAGAGATGGTCAACTATGGAGAAGTGTACAGACAAGGCCATCACATGTCGATAAAGTTACAGGTCTGGAGTCAGATTTGTTTTGAATCTGTTAGATGACGGTTAACTATAACAAGCTGCTTGTGGAACCAAATACACAAAGTAAGCCTTCCATCTACGATTCAGACCAAAGAAAACAAACTGTATCTGTGATCAGACTCCAGCAGAAGTTGGGGATTGTCCCAGGCTCGATGGTCGGGCACATGGCTTGGCGGCTGAGGTTTGTTTTCCTCAGAACCGGTGTGTTGCAACAAGATGCCCCATCCTCCCCTCCTCCCCATCGGATCTGCTCCTCTCCCACTGATCCATCATCGGATGACAGTATGTGTCCGTAGCTGAATTTCTGCTCCACAAATAGCCCAGCCAGACAAGCCTCACTTTTCTGAGCCTCTGCAATCTCCTGCTATCTACAGCAAGTGATGCGTTACGTGTGCTGGTGTGTGAACGTCCTGCAGGCGAGCTCGGCGACCCCCGTTGCTGCGCTCGCCGACCTCCCACGCCAGGATATTTTAGGCCCTCAACCCCCTGCTCTTCCTCTGTCTGTCCTCCTCTCTCTTTCTCCTATTTCTCCCTGTTCGTGCTACCTCTCTCCCTCCTCTGTCGTCCCCCCTCGTCATTAATCATCTGCCTGCTGGAGGGGAATAAAAACAAACAGTACCCCCTCTAGGACACAAGGGGCAATTTTCAAGTGGTGGCAACAACTTTGCGACTTTTCAAAAATATTCTTTCCTCAGTGGGAGGTTTTCAGTCTGCCATGAATCTGCCAGCTGACAAAAGTTAGCACTCAGCGGAGTCTGTCAGTAACTTCAGCCCCTGTCTGACGGAGAGACATCCACACCAACAATTAGAACTTAATAAATCAGTTCCCTGTTTTAACACCTTGATTCTTCACACCAAGGGGTGCCTCTGCTGGAGCGTGATGTCTTGGTTGGAGATGTCTTCTTTGCTAATTATCTGTTCAGGCGGGTGGGGTAAGAGCAGAGAGGACTTTGGCTGAGGGAAAGTTTTAGGATTGTTCGAATGTTGAGGGGAAATATATCAATATATGAACTGTTTCTTGTCATTATGACCTGCTAAGTGCATGAAAGTAAATAAGAAAAATTAGGACCGAACGATTTTGAAAAAATATCTAATTGCGATTATTTTGACTGATATTGCAATTGTGATATGATTTGCGATATTAGAGGGTATGATCATTTTCACATCATTATTTTCATTTTCATTGAACAAACAAACATATTAAAATGATAATGGTGTGATCTTTGCCGAGATCTGTACCAAACAAAGGACAGTACAAGTAAAATATGATGTGTAGACCAGGGCATATCTGCAGCACGACAATATTTAACTAAAATGGTATTTTGACACACATTTCTTTAACAAATAATTGTGCCTCCTGCGATTTAGTAGTGAAATTGATTTAAATTCTGACAAAAATTTGACTCGTGTAATAACAATGAGTAGTTCTATATCCTTCCCCAAATCACTTCCTGTCTGCGGTGGTTGTCCATCATATATTTATGATGGACAACCACCGCCGTCAATGGCGGCTGATGCAAAACATGATGCATAAAGTAGTAGTAAGATGGAGCTCAGAAATGGAGGACCAACTTGTTGATTTGTGGCAACAACACGAGTGTTTATTTAACGTGTCTCCATGACTTCATCCATCCGTCCTTTGTGAATTTTCAGTACAAAGTAAAAACTAACATCGCTAATTCTTCCTGCCCGTCGTCCACCATGTTTGTTCATGTTTGATCGCGAGAGATTTTGCGAGATATCCGTTTTTTAGTGGGGACTGTTGTTGCTCATGAATGAATCTGTTAGTGTGTGGTGTGCTGTTTTGGCCTAATCGTTGCTCTCCACACACTATAGGAACAAAACTGTTGAATTTAACATGTCGTCATGTGTGGGGTCTGTCACATTTTACACATCTGTTGAGATTTGAAAAATCTTACAGTGACATGCTGTTAGTCACCTTTCATGAATATTACTGAAGTTATGCCAAATACTTTGTGTTCCTACTGCGCTGCAATGATAAACGCTCATCTGTAGCTAGGAGGGCAAAAGGACAGTTACGTAGGCTATGTGATGGCGTGTGTGTGTGTGTGTGGACAGGGAGGGGGGGAAGAACACCTGTGTGACAGGCAATCTGTCTCTGTCTAAAGAATGTGACAGTGACCCCGGGATGAAGGTGAGTGTGTTAGTGTGTGCGTCAGTACTTAGTGCATGTACAGAAGCAGGTGCTCAGTTCACAATAATGACAGACTTGTCATATCTGTTTAGAGGCAGTTCTTTAATGTAGTGTTGAGACGGCACCATATTAGGTGAGAATAGCAACGACAGAGGCCCGGTGACATTATGTTTTATTGCTAATGTCATTACTGTTTGGAAGCTCATTTCAAGTTGCAGGGATGTGACACATAGAGGTAGATGACAGTCCTAACAACTGTTAAATCTACAGGCTTTGAGAATAAGGAAGTCACGGCAAGATATCATTGAAAAGAGTTTTAAAGGACATCTTGTATGATGAGCTGTCAAATATATGTTTAGTTCAATATTCAAGAACTTAAGTTTAGTCATAGGTAAATATATTATCAACATCTGTGTTGAGAGTACTAGAGTACGGATTCACGTTAAATCAATCGATGCCAAATTTCGGTGTATATAGGAGTATAGAGAGACAGAGAGAGAGCAAGACCACGTCTACATTGAGTTTGCCTTTGATAACGGTCAACTTAACTTATCTTATTAACATATAGCCCATTAGGGGTTTCTGCTATGACTACCATATTACATACTTCCGACAAGTAAGCTGCAATGATAGAGAACTGATCCCCAAATTGCCCCTGAAGGCTGCGCCATTGGTGTGTGAATGAGTATTTAGATCAGATCCTGATGGGCAGGTTGGCAGCCTTGCATGCAGCCTCTGCCATCAGTGTATGAATGTGTGTGTGAATGGGTGAATGCTGACATGTAGTGTAAAGCGCTTTGAGTGGTCGGAAGACTAGAAAGGCGCTATATAAATGCGAGTCCATTTACCAGCTCTCACTGAAGGAAGTCAATCTAGACCACTGACATCAATGCACAAGCCCGTTCTTTATATAATACGTTTTATGATGAAAACAATTTTTAAGATATTGTATGGTCATGCTTTGATGCCAGTAGGGTTCCATTAATATTATAACGACATTTCACACATCAACTGACTATCTTGGCACCGACGCACCGCCCATCTAACTTTTTATTAGTTTAAATGTTTGGTTGACTGCTACAACATTAGAAGGTCTAGTGAAACTTAAACCACCTCCCAAACACCACCTCTCCTTCTCACTTGGTATGCTCTGGATGGTCAAGTGGAACATTCCTGCAGACTTCATTTCACTCGGTTGGCTCAGATCTGCTTTAATCACCTCAGCGATGGCTGAGCTGCAGATATAGAGTTACAGTACCAGGGAAAGGGAGAGAGAGAGGGTGGACCCCAGATTACTTTTCCATCATTGGGCCTAGCAAGGTTTCACAGGGTCAGAGCATGTTCGTATCAATTTGCACTAACGGCACCTTTTTTTAAAGAGATTTCCACATTTTTACGACCCTGTCTGGTGAATTTAGCTCCCAGTTAAATTTTGAACCAAAGTCAATAGAAAAATTCATTTGGGGTCATTTTGTAACCACTTTATACACATAAGTCTAATATCCACTATTCTTTTAGCTCTGTTTTGGTGTCCACCAACTCCTGAGGGAAACATCTGGCTCTTTAGCTGCTAAATGCGCCACTACGTTCACCAGCTATATGATGTGTAGGCCAGGACAACTCTGCAGCACCACAATATTTAGTTATTAATTTTGATTAAATGTGCAGCCCTAGCTCACATTTTAGAAGAGATTTCATTCCCCTATAGTGGATCGTGTGCCTGTTGGTGCTGTTAAACTAGTCATCTGTGCCATATAATGTAATATTATACGCTATTCCTCTCTCTCCACACCCCCCCACCCCTCTGTCAGGGTGCCTGATCGTTTACACCGCTCATACTGTGTGTCACCAGGTCGTTACGTTTATTTCAGACGACTACCAATTAGCTGGCTTCTAATTAGTCAGCACTTTCCCTGATTCCACATGTCACGCAAGTTCAATCCATCAGCACCGTGGAGCCGGACCAGTAGTTTTATGATTGTCAACTAAACAGCATGTGATCCGTCTTTGTTCAGCTGGACGGCGTCCTAATGGGGTTGGCTGTATTTCAGTGCCAGTCTTTCTGTTCCTGCTGCTGTAAACAGGCTATCTTTAATTGGGCTATCATGTTACTTTAGGTAACTTTTGATATTACTACGATACTTTTTGTATATTGTATATACAGTAGTACATTTCTGTCTCATGCACCATTGTTTGTAGTATTCTTTACAAGCTTTACTATTCAGTTGTTTAATGTGCTTCTTGTACTTCTTCTGCCTGGCATCAAACAATCATCTCAAATGATGCTTAAGCTCATATTTCATGTCACTCCAGTCACTAATGTTTCAGAATTAAGTATATTATTTATATTTCGTAAATTATTTAGTTTCTCTTGTGTTTACTATCCTGACTGTTTGATATTTTGTGCTAAATGCTTTTATTTTAAAGCACTGTGGTAACTTTTGTTTTGAAAAATGCCATAAAAATAAATCTGTGGTTACAAAAAATTGTTTTAATATGCTATGTTTGTTGCATTGCAATAAATTAGGGTAAATTTAGGTTTAACACACACTCTGGAGGTCTGACCAAATCCGCAGTCAATACACTTTAGTTTCTGAGCTCCTTTTTAACAAAGAGCTTATTTCATTTATAAATTTGAACTATTTTATATTCAGAAATAACAGGTTTTTAGCTTGCTATATATTTGGTTAACCGTCACTGTCTGATGCAGTGTTGCCAGGCCAAAAAACGAATAATACACAAATGCCCCGAGGGCAAACTATAGTACATTCGATTTCAGGACTGTGGCGTGCAACCTTTATTAATGCTGCATTTAACAATACAACCCGATATCATGCAAAGCGTGTAATAGAGCCGCCTGTCCACCAGAGGATAGTGTGTCAAACCACAACGTAACGTCAGTATGGAAAACACGTGACAAACATGACAACCGTCTCTACAAAACACGTGATAAACGTCACTAACGTAAACAGCAAAACAAAACACCGGTCTCGAACACCGGTCTCCCGCTTGAAAGTCCTGTGTTTGTTGGACCATTTCACCTCTCCGCCTGCCATAACTGGTCTTTCTCACTTTATATAGTATATAAAGTGAGAAAGTAACTAGCTCTGAAGTTAAACTTCTGTCACTACGAAAAACTGCAGGCGTGTAATATTCATGTCTCGGCGACACAAAATGTGACACTGACACGCTTTGTCCCGGTGGACAGGCGGGTGTATTACACGCTTTGCTGTGAGACTGGGCTGAACAATACATCCGTGGGTTGAAACATCGGACTATGGGCCAGGGTTTATTATGGAAGCTACAGGAAACACTATGCATCCTATCATGTGAGCAAATTCAAATTCAAATGTTAAATCAGCTCCACACCATTTCACTATTATGAGAAAATTTAAACTATGCCATCAAAAACATTTTATGTTTTGGGGTTTTTGGAATTACTGATTGTACAAAGCACTAAATAATTATACAAATATCTAAATGATCATGTACTTGGCAACACTGGTCTGGTGTGTATTGTAGCTTCTTAGCAGTATCTAGCACTTTTTCTTCTCAAATTATTGTTTACATGAACCCGAAAGTTACATTAGGGAAATAATTGGACATACACATTGCTGTTTAAGGTGTTGTTTCAAGGTGATTCTGACATTGTGTGGTTGCAGTTTTATATCCAACACAAAGAATCTTGCAGCAAGTAAAGCATTTAGTGGATCTAATTTTTAATCCTGCTAGTATCAGTATCTTATAGTACTTTGCTGTACACAGCGAGCTATACGTATTAACACATAGTAAAAATACTTCTAAATGTGATTGAAAAGTTGGCTCCCTGTTTAAGTGTTAGATAAAAGAGAAGAAGACCGAAGTAGTTCACGATTTGATCACTCCATCAGTGAAAATAGCTCGCTATGCTAATCATTTCAGAAGACATGATTTGAACCCATGCTGACTGATGAAATATTGTTGTCTGTAATTATATCTAAATTGATTTATGGGGATACATTTCCAGAACGCTTCGGCTGCGTGTAAGGTTGCACCTGTTCAGCCAGATGGGGATATAGATAGACCACAAGGTACAGGGCATATGCACAATACACACCATATGTATAAATAGAAAGCCTGCACAGTAATACAACCTACAGATGAAATGAAAAATCATCACTTTTTTCTGTTTATTCAATATACAGTACAATACATTTGCAACACCATCAGGTATCATGATACTCTTACTCACTGGAAATTTAATTTGACTGTAAATACGTTCAAAATGTAATTCATACACTCATACAGAAATTATACAAATGAAAAAACTGATTTTAAATCAACTTTTTGCATTTTTCAGAAGAGAAAGGTTCAGTATACAAAGCAATAACCACGGGGATATAAGCAGGTGATGGGAATCTGGTGTATGAATTTATTTTATTCATTTATTTATTTTTATTTATTCATTATTATTATTATCATTACTATTTGATTATTTTTATTTATATATTTTAACATTTCATTTATTATATATATTTTATGATTTTTAATTTATTTTTAATTTTAATTTTATTATTATTATTACCTTTTTTCTCTTGTTTTTAAATAGTTTGTTTTTCAATTTACAATTACTATCTGTTAGGTGTACAGACATTTATTATATATATTTTTTATTTTATAATTTTTTTATTTTTTATTTTATCATTATTATTACCTTTTTTCTCCTTTGTTTCTGAATAGTTTGTTTTTCAATTTCCAATAACTACCTTTTATATGTACATATTTTATGTTGTATTGTTGTAGTCTTTTTTCTTAAGGAAACAATAAATGGCATGATTAAAATATATATATATATATATAATCTTTGTATATTTCTATTACAATTTTCAGTGAAGCAACATGTCGGCTGATGACGGATTAACCGTCTTGACTTTGGCGTTTCCCTGGATTGGAATAAAGTTTATGTTACTACATTCGCGGTCAGTTGCATTTTAATACGGCGCTGTCGGGGCCGTCTCACAGGGTCACTGCAACCTTTCCCGTCATTGAGTCACTTCTCGGTTTTAGCGGCGCGCAAATTACAGCAGGGTGGGCTTTTCACATTAAAGGCCAGTGGAAATCTAAAAGCAGGACAGGGAGCTCCGGCATGCGGGTGGGCAGCCGCTTCATGTTCCAGATATCGTCACATCACATGAAGATCCCTCACCGCACACATCAATCTCTCACCAGGACAACGCACTATAACCCAGTGTGTGCTCCTACATATGGTACAGTGTATATCAGCAGGAGTGTGTCTGATATGTGGCTCTGATTGAGGAACAAGTGGATGCAGCGTTGGGTTTTGTTATGCTCAAAATGGTGTTTTTTGAGCATTAACTGAGCAGTATTTTGATGCTTCGGACAGTGATTTTGAGGTGCAACATATAGATCTGTTGAGGTACGACGCCACCTCCGGATGTGACATTTAATATATTTTATTTTTATTTAACATTTATTTATGACCTATTGCTACTTTATTTTTGTATACTCTATTTGTTGAGTTGTGATCCCTTACAGTAGTTATATCAAACAACATTAAACAACTTTATAATAGCTACTGTATATCCCTCCCATCCATCCCACTCCACATCTAAAAAAACAACTAAATACAAAATTATCACAATAATGAAATATGTAGTATTTTTAGATTATTATTGTTATTATTATTGTTGTGGTTGTTGTCGTTGTTGTCACTTTTCAGTGCTGTGCTTTCTCCCTTATCTTATTACTGCACTTGACAATATTTTAAGTAAAAATACACCTGTTCCTTCAACTTAAAATACAATTTAGTAGTGCAAGAAAAAGAAACTTCCCATCAGCACTTTCTTCCCTGCTTCTGTCTTGATCAACTGACTGTAGCCATTTCCCCTATCCACTTTCTCCACGTCTGTTAATTAATTATCTTGCTGCTTTCTGAACTTGAAACTGTTTTCGTCTGGGTTGCTGTTTTTAATGGGGGTTCAACTTACACGAACCACCGCTAGCGTCCATTAGTACCAGCGCCAACATGTAATCCTGGTCCAAGCCCAGTCCAGCCCAGGAGCCCTGCTTCATTTCACATAGATGGGTGACAAATCAGCTGATAAGTAAATAGATATACTTTATCGCTTCAGCTTTTACTATATTGTGCACTCTACCAAATAAATTCAGATTGAGAAGAACTGTTAAGACTTTCAAGGTTGTTTTTGCACATGGATGATGTAGAATGAGGAGCGAGACTTGGGCCGAAAGGGTCGAGAGGAAGCCTCTGCAGGCTGCATTACGCACGGGCTTATAACTGGGCACTGCCGGGATTGGCGATGCGTATATTTGCGGCGACAGCAGCCTCAAACGCCGCCGTTTAGGGGGAGAGGGCCCTAAAGACGCTGAGCGCGGACAGAGGCGTTTGTGAACCGTCTACACGAGGCGTAAAAACCATTCGCGACACATTTTTGTTTGGGGAAAAAAAAGCATTGAATATTTGTTGTTAATTACTAAGCTCCGTATAACAAAAAATGTTTTTCAGGACATCCCTATAATCTACAGTAATTTGTCTACTAATAAGCAGTGACTGATCCTCGACTTCCCATTTTTAGATCTTCCAGTGTCTCTTTGTTTCCATATGAACCACTGCAAACCAGTAGACATGGGAAACACCTGTTTAGGGATGTGTTAGTTCAGTATTTAAGTTGAGATTTATTTCTCACTGCTGGTGTTTGGCGCTGCCGTAGCACCTACACTTAATCACATTCACACAATTATACACATTCACACCTGAGATCCACAATCTGCCTCTGTTGGCCTCTGAGCCACCGTGGGTTCATTAATTTCCCATCCCGCTGTTCTCCATCCACATTTCTGAGGATTTTAACTGTTGGCCCTCTGGTCACAAGCCTGCCTCTCTAACCTTTAGGCTACCACCGCTGCCCCCCAACTCTTCAATCCTACAGCGTAGGAATGTGAAAGTCAAATAAAATCAGAGAGGTCTGGGTTGTGGGAGGAGGTGTGTAAAAATGTGCGGCACCAAAGTTCACCCTGTTTTGGCCAAAGATACACTCAGAGATATCCAGCGCCAGAGATTACATCTTTTTCAAAGTAAATAAATGGAATTATGATGTTTTTCTTGGCTGTCCCACATTGTTTATAAAAAAGCAGAGAGAGCAGTCCGTTCACACTTTAGGTGATAACTACAGTGGGCCTTTGTGAAGGCCAAGTGCTGGCACAGGACTGATGGTTTACTTTGGAGGCTAACATTGAGCTCAACTTTGTGTGCAAAGTTGTCAGGATTTGTACCTTGTTTACAGAGCGTAACCCGTTTGTGAACTTGTCTGTGTGTGTGTACATAGTGTGTATCTAGCTGGTGTGTGTGTATCAGCATTTGGACATGAGTAGAAATTGTATTTTATAAGTTGTAAAGGAGATTTTTTTCAGTTTTAAGATAAAAACAAGCCTGACTCTGGCAGGCCTGAATGATGGATGTATTTCTGAAGCAGAACAGAAAAGGCCTCGATGATGCGAAAATGCTTACTACGAGTAATTCAGTAGGGAGTCCAGTAGTTGTGTATATTAAGCCAGCAGAAGTAGCCAATATTAAATATTTTTTTTAAGATGATGTTTTTGGCTTTTTGCCTTTATTTGACGGTGATAGTGAGGACTCAGCCTTAGTACATGGGGTGCCTGCTCTACCAGGGGAGCTACCAGGGCTATCAGGACATCTCTGACTACATACATGCTGAAAATCAAACATTTTTACTGTATTGATTTAGATATTTTCCAAAGTAAAAGTCCCTAGAAGTTTATGATTCAACTTTTTCCCATAGTGTAGTGTTAAAAAAGTTAACAAAAATCGCAATAAATCGTAATATCGAATCACAGTACTTGCAGAATCGCAATACTTAAAAATTGATTGTGATTCACCACCACAGTTTTCTTTTTCACAGGTGAAATTTCTCTTTCCACACCTATAGTTAAATACTGTCACCTTTCCAGGGTTCTCGACCCCTGCCATGTTTACAGACAAAGTCTCTGATAAGATCTGACAGGTCAATAAAAGCAGAAATATCATCAGCCTCGTCATTAACCAACGGCTCTGGCAGCTGCCAAAATATTCCCCGTCACGTTGGCCGGCTCCTCTCTGAACGTCTTTTAAGAAAGGTGCTAATTTTATGACACGAGAACGCTTCAACCTGGCAGATACACCAAACAGTTCAGCGCCAATACACCTGATGTGAAAACTTCTCAGCTTGTAGTGATTCTGGTGTCGGTGATGCCGACATGGGTGCCTGAGCAGCTTCCCACATGTCACCCTGTTACTGACTGCCCACCTCAGTACTGTCTCTCAACACCCTCATACATTGAGGTGTTTACTGACAGTCTTCACACGCGTATTACAGTAGGTCACACTGCTGTAGCAGCCCACTCTAGCAGCACTCTTACTATGAGCACACACTAACTTTTACTACTGATAATCTTCAAATGTGCACTAATGCAAATCAGGAATTCTCACTACTATTACTACATTTATACCATGCAGTAAGAAAGAAACATCACAAGACTCTTTTAACTTAAGCTTCAGACATTTTGTAGGGCTGTCAATCAATTGAAATATTTAATCGCGATTATCGCATGATTGTCCATCGTTAATCGTGATTAATCGCACATTTTTTATCTGTTCGAAATGTACTTTAAAGGGAGACATGGGAGTGGGCAAATATGCTGCTTTATGCAAATATATTGGAAAATCAATTAACAACACAAAACAATGACAAATATTGTCCAGAAACCCTCACAGGTACTACATTTAGCATAAAAAATATGCTCAAATCATAACATGGCAAACTCAAGCCCAACTGGCAACAACAGCCGTCAGTGTGTCAGTGTATGTGATTATCATAAAGTGGGCATGTCTGTAAAGGGGAGACTCGTGGGTACTCATAGAAGCCATTTTCATTCAAATATCTTGAGGTCATAGGTCAAGGGACCCCTTTGAAAATGGCCATGACAGTTTTTCCTCGCCAAAATTTAGCCTACGTTTGGAGCGTTATTTAACCTCCTTCCCGACAAGCTAGTATGACATGGTTGGTACCAATTGATTCCTTAGGTTTTCTCGTTTCATATGATACCAGTATCTTCTTTAGCTACAACCTAAAAATCGCAAGTTGCGCTAATGCTTTAAAGAAATTAGTGGCGTTAAAACGAATTTGTGTTAACACGTCATCGCGTTAACTTTGACAGCCCTAATATTTTGCCATTTCTTTAGCACATGCTTAGCATTTGTTTTCATGCCAAAATTTACCTTCGCCCAATACTAATTTTTTATTGAATAGAGCATAAACGCACCATAATGTAACTCAATGGAACCTCCGTTTGCTGTTAGCTCTGTTAATTAGTCAAGCAGGACTGTGCTGCCCACCGGCTGCTAACAGGTAACGTTACTAACTCTCCTCCCGTCCATTTCAACACTGGTTTGTTGTTCACAGTGTCGCATCTCAGGGAAAAAATAGGGTGCGTCCCTCAGGTTTAGTAGTAGTAGCTCCATGCTTTTGAGTGCTTTTTTTCTCTCCGCCATGGCTCCGGTCCCAAACAAACTGAAACACACGTATGCGTCATTGTGCATGCGTAACTGTTGAAAAGCATCAATAAGAGGAATGGATAGTTACGAAGGCATGAGATGTCAAGGAATCGGACATATACGGTTCTCTATTCCCATCACTAGTGTTTTCCCTGTTTACCAAAGTGGCGGATGGCCTGACGATTTTACCTGCAACTGCCAACAATTTACCCGCATTTTGCAGGTGGCGGGTGCTAATTTTAGACCCTGCCCCAGACATATAATATTCGCAGGCGAGTATTTTGCATTTTCGAGTTGTTTATTTGTCGCGCCCCCACTGTGTAAAGGCGTTAACTCTGGGATACATAAATATCTTTAAATGACAAATTTACGTTCCCCGAATATTGTTGAGCAATTAATTTAAATCCCACTTATCTGATATTTAATAAAAAGATAATATTGCTCAGATTTGTGAAGACCAGTGTTGAGTGTAAAAGCAGGGTGTTGTTGGTCTCCTTGTGTCCTCCAGTGTGGTGGGACACAGCAGACATATTCTCCTGTTATATCGGGCCGGCCGGCTGGTCGAGACAACGTTGTTTTGCTGTTGTCCGAACCGTTTGATGTTCTATTTCAGCGCACACTTGAAAGACCTCTCTGTCACATTAATCAGGGCTGCAGCGAATGCCAGGCAGTGTTTTCTGTCAATCCCGAGGCCTCGACGATTTATTGGGAAAAAAAAGCGGCTATATTTGTAGTGGCAACCTTTTGCCGGACCTCACCAGCTGATGTCAGTTAATTATTTGTCCCCCTGAATCTAATACTTTTTCCCCGTGCCAAAACTGTGGGCATGGAGAATCAAGATCCCCACACATAACACACACTCGTATAGATAGACACACAAACACACACACTAGCAGATGCCATCTCTTACTGTCGGTCAGTGCGGAAAATCAGACACTTCATCCATCTGCTTGTGTTATTCCTAGCAACCAAAGTTATGTTGCCATGGTAAATATCTCCCCACATGAACTTGTCAATCAAACAGCAGCAACTTAATGTTTTTATTGTTTTGTTCCCCCTCCCCCCCACACTTGTTTTGCTAAACCTCATCTGAATTTTTGTTCATTCCCACATTGTGGTTTCTCTGCCTCATCGGGTCAGCAGTGTTTATCTGTTTACAGCTTCCCTCTGCTAACTTTAGATACTCTCATTAAAACACGGCTGTGAGTCAGAGCCGAGTGAATCCAAGCAAAGAGGAAGAACTTTATGTCCTCCAGACCATTTCAGAGTTTCTGAATGAATAATGGCTTTGGTGTAAAATACGAGGACAGATTTTAGTTGTGCACATAGTGTGTCAGTGCTGAATCGATCAGGACGTGCGTGTAACACAAACTGAAAAGGTGCTCTGTACAAGTTGTACGTCATGGTGGGTAAAAACCACATCTGTTTAGACAAATGTGTGATTTAGTGTTGTGGGTTTAAGGGAGAAAAGCCAGGAAAACTTGATAAACCACACAAATCCACCATAACCACAGAAAGCCTCTGTAAACTAGAGTAATGCCCAAATGAAGTGTGAGAAAAAGGGGGAAAAGAATGACTTTGTAATACCTTTAACGACACGGTTTACTCTAGGATGAGTGTCGTGTTTCCTCGGAAATATTGCCACGTCCGAAATGTGGGGCGGCATTTGTCTCATTTTGCACGCTGACTTACGCTTTGGTATTACACTGGAAATAGTTATGCTTGGATTTCAAGCTGTTGCACTGTTGCACTGGCCTTCCTCCACCGCTATTAAAAATATACTGCACTCCCATTGTATGTGTTTATTGGCAAGGGAGGATTTCTGAGGAGCAGTTACCGGTTTTATTTGAGACGTGTCCCAGCTCAAAGCACTTGTTTCTTAGTCGTGATGACAATATTTCAGATATTATTACATAGACAGAAAAAAGTCACTGCTCCTCAAAGTACTTCACTTCAGTATTACTTTCAGTTACTTGAACTTAAATTTGGTATTTCTACTTATTTACCTCTCCTTCGATACATTTCAGAAGCAAATACTTTTTATTCAACTACATTAATTTGACAGTTTGGTTTCTGGTTACCTATTACTTTATTATTATTTATTATTTTTATATACCAACATATGCTAATCTTATGATACATTTTTATTAGGGCTGTCAATCAATTAAAATATTTAATCGCAGTGAATAGTTTGATTCTCCATAGTTAATCGTGATTAATTGCAAATGTACCTTAAAGAGAGATTTGATAGAAAGATCGATGTACTTTATTGATCCCAAATTGAGAAATTCTTGTGTTACAGCAGCAGGTTATCCAGGCATTGCGCAGGAACAGTAAATATACAATAAAAATTCATATCAACACTAGAGATAATATCTATAGTATACACAGTATAAAGAATATATTAAAATACACTATAAATATGCCAGACTATACAACT
The DNA here is from genome assembly GCA_916701645.2 of Sebastolobus alascanus. Classification (NCBI taxonomy): domain Eukaryota; kingdom Metazoa; phylum Chordata; class Actinopteri; order Perciformes; family Sebastidae; genus Sebastolobus; species Sebastolobus alascanus. Next base: position 1,149,267 of record CAKAOJ020000206.1, on the reverse strand, counting down.
AGCTTAAAAAATATAAAATATGAACATATTTGTCAAGTATTTAACACTGTTATCAACATGGGAGTGGACAAATATGCTACTTTATGCAAATGTATGTATATATTCATAATTGGAAATCAATTAGCAACACAATCAATTAACAACACATACGTATATCTGTACATAACATCTACACACAGCTCACCCACAACCTACGCTAAAGAGAAAATATAAATATAAATAAAAAAAACAAAACATACTAACGTAGTTAAAGAGGCCATTCTGCAAAAATTTTACATTTACTTGAGATACTTTACGTACACTTTGCTGGTAATACTTCTGCACTTTTGCTCTCGTATAATTTTAAATGCAGAGTATTTTTACATTGTGGTGTTCTGAATCATAAGATGATAAGTGGACCTTCAAAAAGAGCTGATTGAATTTGGTGAACAATAATTAATTAAGCTGGATGAGTTGCAGCAGAGATGATGTGCAGTGTTTGTTTGTCTTGTTTTGATGTGTTCATCGCTGAAGGAGGCAGAATAGCAACAGGTGGTTAAATCACAGTGACGTGGATGGATTTCTAGGAAGGACTTTGCTGCCCAGTCCCACCAGCATGATGAGTATCTCAACCCATCATGGACAAACCGCTGACCTGTAACAACACGACCTTGCTCTTTGATTATACAACCATAACTCGACACGGACGGGCTCAGGCGGGATGTCATGGAAAAGTTCTCAGCGTTTCCTGCCAGCCGTTTTCCCACTGAAGGCACGGCCGGTTCGCGCTCTGCGGCCTCTGCTCTCCCTTTGTAACTTCACAGACCCTGAATCTTAGCCGGTTCTATAAAACCGCTCTTTAAACGCGACGCGGGCAGCAGGTGGGGGCTCCATGCCACGACAGGAATGCCGGGCAGCGGGAAGGACTCTGTGGGGGCTTAAAGATGCCCCTTGGCACCGTGGAGGAGACCTCTGCGGGGTTGCCCTTTAAGGCAGCGCGGCCAGCGAGAACGAAGTTGAAGTCTCTACATGTGAACCTGTCACTCTCGCAATCTGGAGGCTTGGCGGGGTGGAGGGGTGTGTGTGCATGGGGGTGGATTTAGACCATTAGTTCTGGGCTGCCCAGGCACACACTCACATGTGTGCGGAGAGTCACTGAGGTCTTTCTGCTAATTATAGGCTGAAATCTGACAGAGAAAAATTAGAGGGAAAAGGGACAGCTGCAAGGTCCGGTGGACGGCGGAGGGAAGAAGAGAAGGGAGAGGAGGGGTTTTTGATTTCTTGCTAAATCCTCAAACCCCCTCCTTGAACCTAAAAACAAAATTCAATCATCTTGGTGTCCTTCTCGCTCTCTTATCCCCTCTCAACACAACCCCGCCGCCTCCCTCGTCCTCTCAGACAAGAGGTCAGAGGTCATCCCTTGTGGGATCGCAGGACGTCCCATCTTTTCCCCGAACTAATGCCATTTCCTACGGGGAGCTTAGCCAGCAGCTAGAGGAGAACTCTGAGACCTCCCCGGTGTCAATATGGTCTCATCATTGACCACTAACGTATCACACATACTACCACCTGTGCAGACGCACTCCAACAGAGAGAATAGCATTTCATCTTTATCATAGCTCTGTAAGAAGTTGATAATTGAACCAAAAGTCTTGTTGTTACTTACAGGAAAGCATCTGTTTATTTTCTTCTACACATGAATATTCACTACAGTTGATGTCAGTGTGTCTGTTTCAAATCAGACACATTTTATACAACAACTGGAACAAATAAGTCGTCAGTAAGAGAGACAACTTTCAGCTTTCAGCTTAATTAAATTCAAAGCGGGCAACTGCACTGCAGTTCCAGACCTTCAGGGGCCCCAAAGCTCCCATATTCATTGTGTCACTCGGTTTGTGGTGCAGTAATGTGATTAATTGCACATTTTCTGAATGAATAACCACGGTTCAGTCAGTTTATGACTACCACACCAAAGTGATAAAACACTTCTTTCTTGCATCACCCTCCAACATGAACTTTTATATTATACGCAAAATTTCAACTGTAATGGTCTTAAGGTGGGTCCTGCATAGTCTTGTCTACCTGCCTTATGGGCCATGTGTCAAAATTTAAAAGATGTATATTCCTAAATAACTTATTTAACCAATTGACCACAAACAGGGAGTCAAAGGGGCCCAAGACTACATTTTTGCACTTTAATCCGGTTTAATGACTACTTTTGCTAGAATATTATTATAGATTGCCTGTAAACTCAATTTCCTGATTTGCAAAACACAAACTTTAAAAAAAAGAAAGAAAGAGGAACACATTGTTATCTAGCCCCTGGTAGATATGCATATAGGGAAATGAAATGATTTAAAAGAAAAGGTTGAATTCCTGCACGGTGTCAGCACTTATTAACACTTATTAAAGGTGATAGTACATGACCAAAATGTTATGTCTCCTATAAACTCAGTGACAGCGAAGGGATTCAACCTTTTCTTTCACAAGGCAGAGAAGAAGATGTTACTATTGAAGATGCTGCTTACCCACACTGATTAGACTTCAGCTCAGGTAGAAGTTGGGTGGAGATATGCTGAATCGAAATAAAGTCACCAAACTTGATGAGGCAATAAGATGATAAAGATGTAAATTCTCCCAACCTAACAGGTGCAGCAAAACTAATTGGAGGGTCAGAGAGATGTCAACCAAGCAGCGTCTGTACACTAGGGGTGTGAATCACCAGAGGCCCCACGATATGATATTTTCATGATACTTAGGTCACGATACCATCTTATTGTGATTTTAAATATTTTGCGATGCAAGTATTGCGATAAGTTATATTGTGGTTTATTCAACTGAAAATTATGCAGTTTGTTTTATCTGTTTGATCTAATAATATACAGTTTTCACTCTATTTATATCAGAGTTTTCATTCACATATCTTGAGGTCAGAGGTCAAGGGACCCCTTGAAATTGGCCATGACAGTTTTTCCTTGCTAAAATTTAGCGTAACTTTGGAGCGTTATTTAGTGTTCTTACCGACAAGCTAACATGACATGGTTGGTACCACTGGATTCCTTAGGTCTTTTAGTTTCATACGATACCACAATCTTCACTCTAGCTTTAAGACTGAGCCCGCTATGTTTTGAAGATCCATCAATAAATCAAATAAAAGAAGAAATCGTCTTCATCCATGACATCACACACACAGTTGGTGTGATGGCTCAGCTTCCCCTCAAAAGCCCCACAAACATTCAAAAGTCTGTTTAGTGCTGGGGAGTATGTTACTCATCTCATCCTTCATAATGTGCTAGTGTGCAAAATGTTTCTCAATGTAAGATGTAAGATTGTAAGATCATTATCTTGTTACAGGGGTTTCCGTGAGAATGTCATGAGCTTGCTTTGGGCCAGCTTAGCTGTCTTACAGCCGAGGCACAGTAGCCAAGTCCAGATTGTTTCCCTCTGCTGTCTGATTGACAGGTGTCCAACAATCCCCCTGGCTTTGCGCCGGAGATCCGAAGAGGCCGTGCGGAGGCCCCGGTGCGGTCGGGGCTGACCTTGCCCGGCTCATCAATAGCATTCATTGCTCCCAGGCTGTGTGTGACAGGTGCTCTCAAGCCCAAAACCTCTGCCCCGGCCCCCCGAACCTAAACCCTGCCCGTTTTTATTGGTCCTTCTGCCTTTCCCCTCATCCCCGTTTCCTCCAGGGACATTTAGGAGCGAGGCTCGGGTCTCCTCTGGCTCAAATTAAATGCCTGTGGTTAATTAGCTGAGGTTGCTATTACCAGCAGAGGTGGAAACCCTTACCAGTGCACCCAGGCCTGGGAACACTGGGAGCTGTGTGGCCTCCCCTCTGAAACAAGACAGAATTTGTAGTTTCTTATTCTGGCTCCAAACCTTGAACTTCCTCCCTCATCCTGAGTCAGATGCAGCTTTCCTGCTTCTCCTGCAGGCTGAAACAGACTCACATCTCCCCCCTAGTGGCTGCTACTGTCCATGCATCCCTCCATCACTACTGTGGTTGTCTCTCCAGAGACAGTACCAGGAGGTGACATGTGTAGAACTGCAGCAACACACCTTCATTCTGACTTAATTAGGACATTTGTTAAATTTTTTGTTCGTTGTAAAAGTATGTTAAATGATAAAGGAAGCAGTATGCACAAATTCTAACACTTGTTGATCTCTTATGTCCAGGCATGTGAGAGCTATTATTTCTAATCCCTTAATAAGAGGAAAACGAGTAAATATAAGACATTGCCCTTTTGCATTTCACCAAAATTAATTATTTCTGTATACATTTCTTTACACATATATTTTTACATTTCTTTATGCATTTCTGCCTCATTATGCAAATGAGGGGGCTGTCACTCAACGTGTGTCATGGGGTTTGTTTGTGTAGTTTGGGGAAATAAATAAGGGGTGAAATGCAAAGGAAAAATTGTGCAGAAATAAATAAATGCATAGATAAATAGTGAATAAATAAAAAATGAATGCCAAAATAAGTAAATAAATAAAAAATAAATGCAAAAATAAGATAATAAATAAAAAATAAATTCAAAAATAAATATAAATTAATAAAAATAAATGCATAAAGAAATAAAAGGGAAAATTAAACAGAAGAATAAATAAATAAGGGAATTAATACAAATAAAAATAAATAAAGAAGCAAATTAAAACAGAAATATTAATTTATGTCACATTTTTATCAATTAATTAATCGGTACATTTAATTTTAATATTATTTTTGCTACATTTAATGACATATGTATTAATTTATTGATTGATTTTTTTTATTTTGGCAGGTTTCGACCTCCATACAACACTCAGTGAATAATAAATCTGTAATCAAACAAAGTTGGGTGTCATTTGTCTTCAAATTGGGGGGATTTTTTTCTTGTGTGTCTTCTTTGACTGTTGTGACACCGTAGTGGTTCCTTGGTTACGAAGCTGGACTCCTGTTTATCCCTAAATAAGCTTTATGATGTACAATATTTCTGTGATGCTTGGCCTCAACACACAATTCACAACACAACTTCAGCCTCTCAAATCAGTGAACAGAAATCTCACTAAATCCATGCTTTTGTCCAGAATGTCACATTGTTTTTGTATCTATGTCATCCGTCTATTTTATGGTCTAAATTATTTATTCCTGAATATGCTGCTGGCTCAATTTATAATGATGATCACTGCTGTGAAGTGTGCATGTATCCAGATGTTGTCTTCTGTATATATGAGTGTGTGTGTGTGTCCTGGCCGGGTTCTGTGGGTCCTGCCCAGCCTCAGAGCTCCTTTACAGGCCCGGGTCTGTCTGTGGAGACACCTCCAGCTGTTTGACCTAAAATCCCTCGTCCTCCTGGAAAGATGGGATTTGTTCAACATCTTTGTCTTTCCAGGCTGCTCTTGTGTGTTATTTCTCTCTCTTATCTTGTTGTCTTTTTTATTTCTGATATTATTTTTCTCTTTTTTTATTTCAGTCCTTCTCACATTGTCTTGTTCTCAGCTTGTTCTCCTTTTGTCCTTATCTACCTTTTCTGTGTTATTTGCTTTAGTCTGGAAACACCATTATAACCCCGAACAGAGAGGGGGATCCACCAATGAGATCAGCTGATATTTTGGCTGAAGGTCAAACTCTGCATGCAAGTGTGTGTGTCTGTGTGTATGCATTATAATACTATTTCTCTGGGGAGAAAAACATTTCTTAGCATTGTAATAGCCATTTTTTAAAGAAAAAAATACAGCATTTACTACCTGAATGAAAGAAATCTGGCACATGTATCCCATCAATTTCCATCAATTTGTATTTTGATGCTGATCCAGATGCTTTTTTTTTTTTAACATTTAACCATATGTTAAAGTCAGGATTCAAGATGGTTATTGTCACTCCGGTTATACAAGCACAATCATGTGAAATGCTTTCGCTCCATAAAAGAAAGATAAATAGTAAATAAAAATAGTAAATAAAAGATATATGAAATATAATAAAATAAATAGTAAATAAAATAGTGAATAAAAGACATAAAATATAATAAAATAAAATAACAAAATACAAAAGGCAATAAAAATATCCATTTATATATTATTAAAATCTATTACACAGCGGTGTTGAATACTCGATTCTGTTTGGTCAATCATAGCGTTCTGCGGTCTGCTATTGAAAGAAAGCTCGTGAAAGAAACCCCTTCAGGGCGATGAGAGACCCCGACGTGCATCGCCCTGTCTGGGTTTCTTTCACAAGAATGACCGGCTCGATGTACATTATCTTGCTTGTTTACCTTCTTCTGACTTTGTTATCTTAGGTAAAAAAAATAACGGGATTCATTCCTCATATTTAACTTATTCATTGAGTGACACACCACAAAATCTCTGACATGTTACAAGCCTTCAGTCTTATTTGAAAAACTACGGTATGTTTCTAGTTTCTGTCTTAAATACGTCCAGCTTCACCGTCTCCCTTGTTTGTGAGCAGCCAGTAGTGCTGCTGTATGCCTGTGCTGTGTGAGAAGTTGTTAACACCGTTATTTTCTAACCTAGATGAAGGCCACGGGGCTGGTTGTTCACAGCCCCGAAGCCTGCGCGGCATCCTGAGGGACCGAAGCCGAGCGACCGTCACATGACCGGCGGCATTAACTCCTAACACCTGTGGGAAGGAACAAAATAGCCTCGCAGCTCGCGGCGGTTAAATATGAGGGGCGATAAGTCTTGTGACTTTGTGCTGATCAGTGGCATTCCCTTCCTCTTACATGTGTTTTGTGTTGACGTATTATGAGAACTAAAGAGAAGATAAGAAGATCATTCATAGGTTATATATAGGAAATAATAAGGGTAGTCTTCACAGGTCCAGCAATATAACCATGTCCCACCCAGTTTAATCTGTTTTACTGGGATCAGACTGTATGATAGTGTGTCTAATGTCCCAATCTGACAGATTTGGGGTGTTGGAAATGAAAAAGAGCTGGATTATTTGGTGTTTAGTCCCATGTATGTTGGAGACGTCTGATTCTGCATCCAAGGGATTGGTCCTATAGTCTGACGTGTGTTGTTGCCAAGTCAGAAATTCAGAGCTGCAGTGAAATGTGAAAGAGCAATAGGGCGTTCGGTCTCTAATGTGTTAATGGCGGAGCTCTGTAGGGAATGTACCGGTTGGCAAGTCAAAGGGTTAGTTCAACCAAATTACAATAAAACCATTTTCTCAGTTATCCCTAGTGATATCTAGCCGTCTAATCTCTACAAATCCTTCCTCCAATGCATTGTTTGCTATGTTTATTTCTAGAAACTGATTGATATTGATGGACTATTTCAGTAGAAAGTAGCTCCATGTTGAAAGCCCTGACGAAGACCTACAGTGGTCGAAACATGTTGGCTTTTTTTTTGTTGAGAAAATTAGTCCGATGCATGGAGTTTAAAAGATATGGGTATTAATCAGGCAGGGAAGGTTGAATGAATTAGCTGTTAAAGTTGCATTATGGGAAATGTAGGATCCAGTGTTTTATTTTTTTGACGATTACTAGGGACTGAAAATCAGAATATCTTGCCTTCTGCTGGATGGATTTTGATGATTCTTTGTTTACTCTTGTTTTGAGAGTCAACCAGCTTTTTAAAAGTGTTGTACTAAACTGCTGTAGTATAAATTCTTTTATCAAACTTGAAAGGCCTGAACTTTGACCTCTAAACCACCACACTGCCTCATGAGGCTTTTTGTTATTCTCTATACCATATTTTACTATGTGTCTGTTTTTCTCCTTCACCGAGTTACTGTTGTTATTAGAGCCTGAATATACTGGACCCCTTGCTGTCGATTAGATTATTAGATTATAGATAATTACATCAATATATTTTACCAAAAGAAAGAGGGTGGAATCTGTTTCCCCGCCGCTAGCATGTTTCCACTTTCTGCCTCGCAAAATCCCACAGGACTAAAGCAGTGTGTGTGTGTGTGGGTGCACATGCATTCCTGAATGTGTGTTACAGTACTACGCATTGTGTTGGTGAAAATATGCCTGTGATTCTGTGTGTGTGTGTGTGTGTGTGTGTGTGAGGTGCTGTGCTCTCCCCAGCTCATTAGGGACTCTCTGCTGGGAAGGTAACGGCTAATGTATCCTCATTGAGCTATATTGCGCGTGCAAAAGACCTTCATCCAAAAACCACTCGCTCTCACCCAGACCGCCTCAACTAGAAGCATATGGCAGCGTGCTGTATATGTGTTTATGAGTGTGTGTGTGTGTGTGTGTGTGTGTGTGTGCCTGTGTGTGTGTGTGTGTGTGTGTGCCTGTGTGTGTTCTGCACACCCGACGATGTTGACTGATTCATACTGCAGCGTCGCTCTCGGTGAGCTGGAGGAAAAACACAGGAGGAAAACATTTGCCAGGAGAAACTGGTTTTAAAAGAGATGATCCACAAGCAGCATTTTTAAACCAGAAAAAGGCAGTTTTGACAATATGTCCTTTAATTTTTGTCATGTTTTGTCTATTTACTAGGGCTTGGACGATTCACCTATCTCTCGATTCGATACTATCACGATACCCCGGTGCCGATTTGATATGTATTGATTTACTGTATTTGAAGTATTGCGATTCTACAAGAATTGCGATTCGATATTGCGGTTTATTGCGATAACTTTTTTAACACTAGACCATGGGAAAAAGACACTTCTAGGGCTTTTACTTTGGAAAATATCTAAATTAATACAGTAAAATGTTTGATTTTCAGCATGTATGTAGTCAGAGATGTCCTGAAGTCAAATATATCAGTCATTGTCAGGAATTATATATTTAAAATGTATCCAACAACCCAAAAATCAAAGAATAAAGACATTTCCCTCACAATTTAGTTGTATTTCTTTTTAATTTATAAGGGACATTCCCCAGAAGTGTAAAACATTACATGTCCCTTTTAAATTAAAACGAAAATACCCCTAATTTGTGAAGGAAATGTCTTTATTCTTTGATTTGACTGATATATTTGACTTCAGGACATCTCTGACTACATACATGCTGAAAATTAAACATTTTTACTGAATTAATTTAGATATTTTCCAAAGTAAGAGACCCTAGAAGTGTATGATTCAACTTTTTCCCATGGTCTAGTGTTAAAAAAGTTAACAAAAATCGCAATAAATCGCAATATCGAATCGCAATACAAATACAAATTATTTTTCTGTTGATCGATTAATTGATTGATATTGGTTGCAGCTCTAATTATGGCAAAACCTATGAAGAATCGAATCATAATATTTCTATTTTGCACTGGTCAGAAAGAAAAAAAAGAAAGTCTTCTTCCCATCAGCTGCTGATGCAGAGAGAGAGAAAGAGCAGATGATTCTTCATCAGCTCGCGGGGATTAGTAGATACTAGTTACGCCCATAATCACACACTCACTCACACTAACACGTTCTCTCAAACCCACATTTGCTCTCAAGCATTCTGTTCACTGGCACATTCTCTTAAACACAGGGGCAAACACATGCTGTCACACACTAACGTGAGAGGTTTGAGAGGCGGCCAGGCCGTGAGTGCTGCGAGGCCACATGATGGTTGGAGGGAGATTTGAGAAGGCTTATCTGAGGCTAGATAGAGCGGCACACTGCAGCTGTGCTGAAATGATTTATATCAGCACAAACACGCACACACACCGTACCCACAGACGTGTGAAACACAAGTGCATATTATTGCAGTAGAATTGCACATGACACGAATACTTAGCTGTAAAATCAATTTGCACATTTGTCTGTGACGGGACCTAAATGATGTAAGTAGATTATTACCTTTTCTTTAGCCACAGTAGGGACCAGAAGCATTTACTGGACTCTGCAGATGTTCACTGCTCAACATTTCAAAAGCCAAAAAAGAGTATAATATAGTTTAGTTACTCAGGATATGGGGCCTTTATTTTGTAGCTAAACATTCATATTGTTTTTGAAAATGTACTACTGGGCTACACAACATTTTCTGCCGCTAAAATGGCAGAAATGCAGCAGGTTTTTAGTCACCCATTAGATCAATAGAAATAAAGGGAGCAAATAGAACTTTTAGAGATGCTCCGATCACGTTTTCCTGCCGCTGATACCTATTGCCGGTCGTCGTTAAGCCATATCTGCAGATACAGATCGTTTTTGTTGTTGTTTTGTTTTGTTATAGCAGCTGGTATACAGGGCTCCAAATTATTTTTTTCTCCACCATCCCGAAAAAATCATTACAACCGCCCCAAAGTCAGTGTAAACCGTTATTGCATCAAGTGTTGTTTTGTCAGTACGGATCAGGGTCAACTACTGGAGAAAAGTGTGTTAAGAAACCTTCAGATTTAATTTAGCCAAAGAGTGATTTTGATGTTACTTAACATTAAAAACACAGTAGCACTTGTCATAGATCATAATGTTTGAGAACAATCAGTCAGCCGTGTTTGACTGTAGCATTGTACATTGAATTTCTAGTGTTATAGTAGTATTTTTTTTTTTTCAAATAGACAGCTACACCACTATTATATGGCCAAAAGTAGGGGTGGGAAAAAAAATCGATTCATCTATGTATCCCAATTTCTTTTATGATTTTGAAATAGATTTTTTAATGCCAGAATCGATATATTTGCTTCATTTGAGTATGTGTGGAGGTAGAAGGAAGTTTCCACTTTTATTGTTGTAGTTTGAGTAACGTGACGTCATATCCGTACCGTATCCGTCAACCAAAACAAACAACAGCCGGCCGCAGCGAGAAAGTAGAAAACGGCGGAGGGTCTGCGTAGATATGACCTGCACCCTCACATTTTAAATCCAAAGCAGTAAACACTACACATACAATAAAGTATGGAAACACTTTGGATTTCACACATTGACAGGAAAAGCAGAGCTAAACATCATGGCTAAAGCTGCATGCTAACTCTGTCACGGACAGGAAACGTTATCGTATTACGGTAACGTGCGGTCAAGCCGGCCGTCGCTCTCATCTCCGTGGTCAAATGGGCCGACGCTACAACTGTAGAGCACCCATATACTGACATTTATGTTAAATGCATTCAAACGGCCCCGATGGAGCTGACCATGGATGTATACAGAGAACGGAGCTGACGGGAGAGCTGGAGACGGACTTGGAGAAGTTAGAGGAAGTATACACGTGTGACTACGTCCGGTTTTCAAAATAAGGTGTTAACAAAGGGAACTGTATATACAAAATACATATATAGAAATATGATTGATTGGATTTTATTCACCAGAAGTATAAAACATTACATGTCCCTTATAAATTAAAAACAAAATACTTCAGGACATCTCTGACTACATACATGCTGAAAATCAGACATTTTTACTCTATTCATTTAGAGTCCCTAGAAGTGTATGACTCATCTTCTTCCCAAAAAAGTTAACAAAAATCGCAATAAATCGTAACATTGAATCGCAATACTTGTAGAATTGCAATTCTTCACAGGAGAAACCTCTGGAGGTGGTTTGAACCGTGGATTTCAACCCGTCATGAATACTTCTTGGATGCATTTACACTTCTATATTCTAGCTATCTGATTAGCCCAAGACGCACGTAGTGTCACTAAGTGTAAATGGGGTCTTAGCGAACATATAGCATCTGGTTTCAGCCTGGATGCTCAAAATGTGGTTACTAAGATCTCTGTCGACACTGAACAGTAGATTTACATTAACTAACATGACACCAAACCATATATTATGTCTTTCAAGTTCAGATTTACATCTCTGCTGACATGAGCTTTCAACAAAAGCATGTCTAAATCATTGTTTTAACTCTTATGGCTCTGCTAAGAACACTTTGTGCTGCCATAGCTAGCTAACCGCTCAGTATTTGCACCATTCTGTTATTTGTTTCTGTTTAACGGAGGTCACATTGTTCATCACAGATTCTAAAATCAAATGAGAAAATGAAATGTGATCACTTGCGATGTTTTTGAGCAGCAGGTGTGAACTGTAATCCGTGTTAACTAGATCCTGACACAGTCTGGACACACAGTATCTGGATACAGGATCCAGGGTCTGAGCAGCCTGTCGGGGATGATGTCCTCCTGGCAGAAGAGACTGAGCGAGGTGCTGATGCTGTCAGCGCACTGAGATCTGTCACGTTCACAACACTTTCACACCACATCCACACTTTCTCAGATACCCAGATGTCATTTTGTGAGAGGCCTTTCACCGCCTCGCACATGAGCGCAGATGCTCCAAGCGGTCTGCTGCTTCACCGAGCAAAAAGATTGAAAGAACTAACTGTACTCACGGCCTTCATAATCAAATATCTGAAAACCTTTTTAGGTTTAAATCTCTTGAAGTCCTTGTGTTGGTTGAAGGAGAGTTCATAAGGACTTGGGAAAATACAACTGCGCTGCTCAGAGAATCCAACTGCACTTAACACTATGAAAAGGCAGATTCTTTACACACGCTTTCACAACAATGACCCGCTAGCTGCACATTATCCTGCTTATTTCACAGCTAGAAATCAATAATTTGACACAAAATGGTCCGCCAGAGTCCGACATCAGAACTGCGCCCATAGCAACGGTCTGCTATAAAGAAATAACAGACCGCAGAACGCCGTGAGTGACCAATCAGAATCGAGTATTCAACAAAACCGTGTAATAATGAGTGATAATAATCCAAGGTATCATCTGTTCATCTGTCTGCAGGTCTGCGCTGCCAAACACACCTTGCCCTCCTCGCTGCTGTACATCTGAAAATGGTGAGTTTATTTGCTGCATACTTTTTTCTAACATTATATTTTATCTATGGGCTGAGGGAGGATGACAAGTCACGCAAAGTCAAAGTCCTTTTGTATACAGAAATATTCAAACACATCATCATTAGGCGAAAATAACACATACTGCATTCAAAAACTACTTGGTTTTTGACCCAAACTGCATGTGATTATCATAAAGTGGGCATGTCTGTAAAGGGGAGACTCGTGGGTACCCATAGAAACCATTTTCATTTACATATCTTGAGGTCAGAGGTCAAGGGACCCCTTTGAAAATGGCCATGCCAGTTTTTCCTCGCCAAAATTTAGCCTAATTTTGGAGCGTTATTTAACCTCCTTCCCGACAAGCTAGCAGGACATGTTTGGTACCACTGGATTCCTGAGGGTTTCTAGTTTATATCTGTGCAATCCTTATTGTTGAGCCCTGCCTTGGTGTTATTGAGTCTCTGATTTTAAAGACAAACTGAGGGATGTTGAAAGGACGTGCACTCATATGAGAGACTTTGGGAAATTGTGAGTTTTAGTGAAATGCCTTATGTGTGTATCCTCCTCATTTTGTTCCTATTCTTACCTCTGTGAATGCTGATTCTGTAGACATAATTATATATATAAAAAGCTATAGATTTCAATCTCAAATAAAAATATCACTCTGAACGTGTTAAGAGAACTCTACAGATGTAATATCGTAAAGTCAGTGTTTGTGTATCATGTGCAGTTGTTTTGCTGAGGGTAAAGATCTCCATCCAGACGGCTCATGTATGGTGTGATGGAGTTACAGCTTGCTGTGTGGTGTGCTCTCTTGGCAGCTGTAAAGGTGAGTGTTAGATATATATATAGCTCTCAGTCCTACAGGGCAGCGTAGCCTGCAGTTGGCTGGGGTTTGGGTTACGAGGGGCTTAAAGTGTAAGTTAATAGAAAGTGTACAGTGGCACAGAGATGAGCTGACGCGATGCACTTTTCTATTTTCACTTCCCAAAACCCCCCCTCCGAGCTCTCTGATGGAGCAACAGGGTTTTCGCTCTGATGCCGTTAGCAGATGCATGGGCGTTATTGCGGAGAGGGGAATTGGACATTCTCCATATACTGCGCTATAAATATCCCTGTGACGTTTATTGTACTCGCTAGGGTTCAGGTGCTAAAGCGCTTGGATCTTACTCCATCCTTTTGTCTTTATTCATTGTTGTTGTCACAGAGTTCAGTCACTTGTGACGAGGATTGTTTAGATGATGTGAATGAGTGTGGGAACAGAGAGCAACAAGTGACTCGAGTGGCTTGAAAAGATGGAGAGGAGTTAAAGATATTAACCTACTAACCTCATGGCTAGTTCTTCTCTGGCTGAAAGTGGACAACAGTTAACAAAATAGAACAATCTTCCTCTTATAACAACAACTTAATACATAAGTGAATCGATTTTTTTTTCCCACCTCTAATAAATAAAGACATTTCCACCATAACTTGGTGCATAAAACTTCACCAAAATGCAGGAAATGAAGTCTTTAACTCTTAAAATGTCTTGCCGCAAGTCAGTTTATACGTAAGTTAGGTTAGCCCGCTACAACGGTTGCAATGGCAAAGTTAGGCCTACACATAAAAACAGACACTGCTCTGACCATCCTGCTACGTTGATTTGAATGGTAAGGTCCGTTCTACTCCTATTCTATTTCTATGGTTTTCTCACATAAGTTGTTTTTGGGGCTCTGGCTGAAACAACTACTAGAGGCCTAAAAACCCTCCCAGGTTATCTTTAATGCAATAAGATTAACTAGTAAGGCAGACCGTAGATCAGGTTTTATTTGCATCGTCAAACACAACAGCAGTTTTCATGTCCTCCTGTCTCCTGAGGACAACATGTACATTCTGTCCCTCTGCTGATTTATATCTCCTGATACAGCATCCTCAGACTCTGAAAGACTGACTGATAATATAACATGGCTAACCTTACCACTAATCCCCCCCCCCACTGAAAATGAGATTAAGGCTTCTCCTAGCATTTCACTAGGTATGCACATATTCACTATATGTTCTTTTCCAAGAATATCCAGCAGCAGATCGCTACCAAATTGAATGTGACTTCAGGCTGTGGTGAGGGACACTCTATATGAGGAGCACTGATCAAGTGAGCGTGACTCTATGTGTCTCTGTACTCTCCGGTAAAGCTGTGTGTGTGTGTGTGTTTATGCTTTGACTTTAAAATGTAGCCTACAATATTTTCTTTCTAAATGCATGATGTTTCCAACGTCAATGAGTAATCATGTTAAATAATTGTGATCTATATATTGACCAAAATAATCATGATTAAGATTTTTGTCATAATCAAGCAGCCCTACAGCACAGTTTCCCTTCAATGACCAAACTCAAGAAATGTGATCCGAGCAGAAAGAACAAATCAGTCGTGTTTCAGTCTCTGGACATGAGGTGGTCTTCCCTCTTGAAGCTCCAGTTTGATGAAATCTTCTCTACTTTAGGAATACAAACGTTTCAGAGGTTTCATTGGTGTGTAAATATCACAGTCGAGTGTCACCGCGTGGACCGAATCCACCCACCAAACCCGTTTTATAGAGCCCTGCTAAGATGGAGGGCCCCTCTTCAGCCGAGTCTCCCTGCAGATGGTCTGAATTACCTCACTGTATGGCTTAGGGTTCCCTCGAGGTTCAGAGCAAGCATGAGTTGTGAGCAGGTTTTGTGTGGTCCTAACCTTTTACCGTCATTTCTCTCTTTCTGTCCTCTCAGATAACACTCCTTTCTCTCTCGTTAGAATAAGAGGAGAGTGGGGATTTGATCATTAACATCTCTCATATATTCTTTTTCTCCATATCTCTCGTTGCACAGCTTTCCTCATGTTCTTCCTTTTCATTTTATTCTCGTACTTCCTTCACTCTTGTTCCTTCTTATCCAGACAAAACAGACACGTTTGTAATATTCGTCTTGACAGATTGCATTTTTCAAAGAGGATGCGAAGTAGAAATCTGATAGCAGAACTTCCTTTGGCTCCCTCACCATCCAGGTTTTTCCTGTAACCAAAAAGAAGGAAACTCCCTGATCCATAAAAAGTCTTTGATGACAGAGATGTACTCATAATAAGGAATGTGAGCATCGGCGGCTCGCTGCAGCACGTGTCCACCACCTGTTCGCTGTAACAGACCCAACCTGAAGGCCCCTCTGTGTCAGAGCAGTAGACCCAGTGTAACACTATCACACCCTGCACTGTCAAACACATTACATCTGTATTCTCTCAGCATATGATGCACAACATTTCTAATTGGTGCTGACTGTTTGCATCAAAAGAGAAAAGTGCAACATGATACAAAGATTGTCTTTTTTGCTAACAGCTGTCAAACTAAACATTCTGTGACGTCTCCTTCTTTAGATAGTGATGACATTTACTTTTCTGTAGCTGCTCATGCGAATGACCCAGTTCTTCTTCTGTTCTTTCCAAACAAACCAAAAACAACAACACATCACTCTCTGAGCCGTTGGGGAAGCGAGTTTAAAAAAATGTATTTAGGGATGCCTCGATTGATCGGCCGCCATGTTGCCATGTTATGATTTGAGCATATTTTTTATGCTAAATACAGTTCCTGTGAGGGTTTCTGGACAATATTTGCAATTACTTAATTAATTTGCAATTAATCGTGATTAATTATGGACAATCATGCGATTAATCACGATTAAATATTTTAGTTGATTGACAGTCCTAGTACTCAGAACATGAGCTACATGTAAAACAGTTTGGTGAAGTCGGCTGGTGAGGTGATTAATCATTATATTCTTAAATAGAGAGCAGATCGCAGACCAGCTTCTCCAACTGGGAAAATGAATAAATAATATAAATAATCATGTTTTTGACATACCGAAAGCCCGTGTTTGCATGTATGTTTATGTATTATTTTATTTTTAAACACTTCTAAAGAATTAAAACTGTGTTAACAAGATTACATAAGGAACATAAGGCTACCGAAGGTCCCAAGGGAACGGTTGAGATGTATTATAGTAGTCGTACATTACATTAACCGATCGGAGATGTATAACAAAGAATAGACCCGCCTTCCTATTATGTTTTTACAGCGTCAGCTAAATTCCTTAAAAGTCAATTAGAGGTCATGTATCTGGTGGTCATGTATTTTTTCCTGATTTCATGTTGTGGGTTAAAGGAGAATAGTGTTAACAAGCCCCGAGCCGACGGAGCCAGCCGGCCTTCCATCCCTCAGCTCTTGTCAACGGACTTTACAGACCCACAAAAACTAATCTGTGTGGGAGTGCGGCCGGGCAGATGTAGAGGTTGAGGCTTTAATGGGTGGAAGCAGCCCTAATATTCCTCCAGTGAAAGAGTTCCACCCTTTCACCATGACATACTATCAGACATCAGTCTTCAATGGTTTGGTTCCTTCACAATGTGTCTTACCTGTTAAAATAACTCATACACGTAACACGATGGTCCCGTTACCTTCTTCAACATCTACAACCATCGACACTACAATTGAAATAATGTGTGTAACTTACTTAGTAAATGTAAATTGTAAAATCTTCACCAATGACATGAAAAAAATCTAGTGATTTAAGATAATGTTCATGGTACAAAACAAAACTGTTCTTCCAGCATCCTCTGTGATAGGAAGAGCTGAGGGTTAAGGGAAATAATCATAATATTATAATAAACAATTCTAATCTTATCTGTTTATAAACAATATTTTAAGAATGTATCTCAAAGTAAACAGAAGCAACGCCCCCTGAAAAGAGGAAAGAAACTGCAGCGTCAGTTATGCGCTACATACAATGCTTTCCTGACACATTTGCACCCTGATTTAGGTTACACGAGTGTGAAAGACCCATATTATTAAATATGAATTATTTAATAGTTTATTATATATATTAGATAAATTGGGGGCTCCACATGCTTTACATATTGAACTATTTAGCCTACATATTTCATACATAACCTCTGTTGTCATCTCTGCTCCGTGTAAACAGCCTGCAGTTCATTCACAGTTTCACTGAGTTTTTGTCAGATGACTGTTGGTCTCAGCCGAGTCATTCATGGCTTTCCAGTTGCGCTGAGGGGCGCAGAATTTAATGTTTTTTTACAGGATCTGTTTACTGCAATCGGTTTATTTTTGGCAAAATTTTAAATGAGATATGTAGAATAGAGTCATTTTGAGGAAATATTGCTATCTTAAGCTTTGATTTGGTGATTTTCCGTCACACATGATCTGTTCAAGGACTGTCGGAATGTTGAAATTCTGACGATAATGTCTGTTTTTACTGTTTCTGGCTATGATAAATGGTGTAATTTGGGTGATTTTTTTAAAGAAGACATGCTTTTCAAACCCGCTGGTGGGATATAAACTGACTGTCTGAAAGGGGCCATTCCTGCCTAAGTGAGTACCTTTGATAATACATTTTACAGATAATTTACAGTTTTAAAGAATACTTCTTCCGCCTGTGCTTATATTTGTGTGAGAAAATGATTAATGATTTGTGTTTTCGCCTCACTTAAACGGCGAGCAGATATAATTTCATGAGAACTTCGGGACAGAAATATGGGAACGCCTCTTCACGGGTTTCCAAGCGAACTAGCCAAAATGTAACCGAGCCTTGTCTTCACGGTCATGTAGTGTGATTCACTCTCGCGGTGTGAGCGCGCTCTCACAGTGGCTGAATATAAACCTGCAAGCTGAGACGCTACTTTTGTGAGTCATACTGACATCACATTAAAATAAAGCCTTATAAATAGAAAAGAGATGTGAGTATTATTCACCAGCGTGTTCTTGGCTGAGTATAATGGGGCTGGTTTCATGTTTCAGGTGTTTATGTGAAGACAAGGCTTCACTTCGAAATGAACTAAACTTAGACGGCATTTCTACATGTAGCAGTTGTTTTATCTTTTGTAGGATTAATGAGAAGCAGTGGGATGAATGAGTATCAACATGTGTGCAGTAACCTGTGTGTGTGTGTGTGCATGTGTTTTTCTCAACAGAAATGAGTGATTGTTGTGCATGTGCGTGGTAAACTATGGGGGTCACCGGGGGGGTCGACCGGTTGTCTCCTCTAGAATGTATCTGCATCTGAAACTCCAAGGTCAGGACTAATGTTTTTCTCTCTGGCCGTGTCCCTGAGGGCGGCAGAGAGATTAGCTTGTCGTATTTCACCTGTCAAACATTTAAAAAGGGCCGGTGAGATGCCTGCGTGGGTCTCCCGAGGTCGCAGCTGCCCATCCACAACCACTGTCACAGAAACACGAAAGGAAGGCCATGCTGGGATAGGTAGAAACACACCCGTGACACCACCGTTTAAAACATGATATTTGCCGATATGATACAGACCGACCTTTAGTGGAAGCCTGCAATGATATTTAATACATTTATTTGACCAACCAATATGTTAGTGCAGCATCAAGGACGTGGACGCTACCACTCGTTAACACCTGCAAACGCAGCATCGGCTCGGTTGTGGGTGTGCGGGTCAAATACTTGGAACTGAACTCCTGGTGTTTGTAATTAGCGAGACTTTTTCCGCTGTGTCATCCGTGCATGCCAGCATTAGAGTAAAAAGCAGTCGGACACTGAAACTCAAGAGTTACTTAACACCCGGGATATTTTGTTTTTGCTGACCACCTTCCTGCAGTGATGAACAGGTGTACTTCAGGACCTGATGACATCACTGTTGGGTGTGGTTAAAGGTGCAACAGAGCACACTGATCACCTGAGCTACGACCAACATACGAGTGAGATATTGCTTCAACAACAGCAACGTTTCAGATATTTCCACAGTTTCACTAAACCTCGACCTTTTAGACTCTTTGGTTTTTAGACTTCGGTTTTTGAAATAATTAAAACAAATAAAACAACATATGAAACAGTCTTGAAACATTCATTTCATCTAATTTTTATTTGTTCCATTCATGGTAGTGCACAAGAAAAGCACAACTCTATTTACACATTCCAGGACTGAAAAGTAGCATAGAGATGATTATTATAATAATTATTATTATAATTTAAAAAAAAATGTAAAATGTCCAAAAAATGTCTGAAAAAAGCGAAAAAAGCGTAAGAAAGGCAAAAGAAAAGTCTGAAAAATGTCCGAAAAAATGTCCAAAAAATGTCAGAAAAAACATTTGTCTGCCCCTTACTCAAAACATATATAAACAAAATAAATAGATAGTCTGTCTGTTACAGTTACTTAATAACAAATACTCACAGTAGCATGAGAAAAAGAAGAATAATTAAAACAACTGAGGAAACAGATTACCTGCCACTTAATGTAATCTAATTACTCTTTCTTGATATTGGTCCACCTCTTGTAGGGTAGAGTGATGGTATGACGAGTTAAAGCAGGGAAATCAGCAGCTCTTTAGCATCACATCGGATGTCATCGACTTCTGGTTCCGCCACCGGTTTTAGCAAGGCTTTCAAGATTTGTGAAATTTCAGAGGGTGACAGATCTGAATCCGCTCCAGCAGGCTGTCTGTACGGCAGATTCTTTCCGCACACTTCAGTCATGTGTTCTCCATGTTTCTTCTGCCAGGGAGTCTTTGCAGAGTCCACAAAAACTTCAGTGAAGCCGTAGACAACAGAACAAGGGCGATATTTAATGGGCAATCAGTCCCCTTAACTGTTCTCCCTAGATGGGAATATGGTTTGCACAGGGCCCATGTTGTTGTAGGTAATTGCAATGTATAAACTTCCCGAAAACACAAGGAACACTTGGAGCTTGAAGGTGAACAGAGGAGATAGAGGAGAACTGGCAATTAAGTGAATAAAAACTCAGGCGAATTTGAAGCAAATGTGCTTTTTGGACACATCACCATTCACAGTTAAATTGCAATTGTTTCATTTGTTTAATTTATTTCCAATCCTTCTGGGGACCCACTTTTTAAAGATGACAAACAGTAGTCTGTAAATCAAATTTGTGCATAAATGAACGTTCCTGACCATTTTACTGCCATTTTTCATCATCTTATATCATCTTGAGTTGGTTAACCAGCCATGTCAAAGAGATACGTTGGATAAATCAAATAAATGGATCTAAGTGGAGTTAACAGGCTCACGTTTTTTTCCCTCTAATCATTAAAACAAACAGACTGTATGCTAGCCTTTCATATTTGATTCAATGTTATCAGTAGGCTACAATTATCAGAACAATACGAACATTCAGGCTCCCTCATGTGGCTCAAAGGTGTACTGCACATATAAATCTTGAATAAAAGACTATGGAAGAAATTCCGCAAATTTATTTGGCGATCCTAATAAAATCGTTTGGTAAGACTGGTCTAAAAGCTGTAGGTTTAGTGAAACTTTCCTGTTGTTGAAGCACAATCTCCTTCTAAAGTACTGCAGCTCTTGTGATAGGAGTGGGTCGCCCATTAATATGTGGTGGTGGCATACTTGCCAACGTTGAGACTTTAAAAATAGGGAGGACCAAAAAGGGGCGGGGGGGGGGGGGTTGATCTGGTGGTCCTCCACCAGACAACTTTGAGTTTCGGAGACTTTGTTTCCTGCAATCTGCTGACTTTTAAAGAATGAAAATAGCAAAATAATAAGTACACTGCAACAGCATTTTTAAGTAGACCTACTTTTAATTTTACTTTTAATTCTAAGGAAATAATACAGTAAAATTCATCCCTCTGATGTGAACTTGTGTGAATCTCTGGCATAAACTAATATTCATCAGTTTTCATTCATTCATTCATTAAATTTGCACCTGCTTGAGTATTCTTACTCTTAAGTACTCTTAATATCTCTTTCCGTCACTCACTGAAGGTCCTTTCAGACACAACGCGACAACGGCACTACTACGCTCTTAAACCTATTATTTCCAACGGCTTGAGCCGCGCCACGACGGCTTTTCTCTGCGTCGAGCAAAGCCCAACTTTAAGTGCTGCACGCTGTGATGTGCACTGAACCCAACTGCCAGCACAGCTCAATGTTGTGTCGGGAGCAGCTCTATTCCGCAAGGAAAAAACATTTGGTGTAGCTGTATTGTCATCCGGGTGGAAACAGTAGAACTTATACACGCTGTACAGCGCCAGAAAGAGGTTGAGATAACGAAAAGGAAAAAAAAGATGTGAAAAATTACCATAAATAGGGAGAATTGTGACCTTGGGAGGAAACCGGGAGAGGGCAATGAAAAATGACAAGTATGGTGTTTTGTGCAATCATGGCTTCTCCTGTCCATGTTCAAGTGTCTCTGAGCAAAAAAACTAAACCCCAAATTGCTCATGATGTACAATTTGGACTAAAGTGTGTGAGAACAGGAAGTTGAAGCTACCTGGTGAAGTGCAAATGACTTTGTTCACTCCTCACCTCGGTGCATGACGAAGATGGTCCAGATGTGTCCTCCTGCTGTGTTAAAAAAAACTCAGTAAGTGAGTGAGTGAGAAAGAAGAGGACGGATGATGGAGGGAAGCAGAGTAGAGGGAAGACAGAGCGGAAGCAACATTTAAAAGGAACCAGGTAATAATTTTGGATGTCTACCTGGGGAATCCGACGTAACGACTTCCACAGATACGACATTCCACGCAGCTTCACCCCTCCATCTTGTTGTACCCCCCCAACTCTACTACCACACACCCCCCCCCCCCCTCCAGTCCCTCCGTGCCCCTCCATGACGGCCGATGATGTCAGATTCAGTATTTCACAGCCAGAAGCGGGCGATGACATGGACAATTTGGCCTGTGAGTTCTCTCCAGCCTTGGACATGGTGTTACGATTACACGCTCCACTGCAGGTCCGACATGCCAGGGATGAAGGGGTGATGGTGTGTGTGTGTGGGACCTTTTAAATAACTTTCATAGAGTACAGCTCTATCCTGCTCTCTCCTCGTAAAACACAATAGATATCCAGAGGTACAGTGAGGAAGATTACAGGAAACATGCTCATTTTTTCCTTCGCTGCGGTGGCGTCCAGTGCTCCGCCTCCACTTCCGGTCTAAACGGCCTCCCACACATGAGCACGGTGCAGAGGAAGGATTTCTGGAGTGTGTACAGTATATCACTCACAACCAGCCTCTAGAACGGGGAGGCAAAATCATTTTTCTTTCTTTCGTTTTGGACGTTTACAGCCAGTTTGGGTTTCATGGCCACAGCAGGTGAAAACCTGAGCAGGTTTACAATCACTTACGAGAGCAGAGAGTAGGAGAGTATGGCAGCTGAAACCCCGGGGTTGGCCCTCAGGTTGGAGGCTGCGGCATGGAGGATTTCAGCCTCCGAGCCAAGAAAACCCCAGGAAACCCAGCAGAGATAACTGAGTGGGATATCTGATACGGAATATCTGAGTGTGATGAGAGGAGCTGTCTTTCTGGATGTAAAACAACCCCAAGCAGGCAGGATACAAACTCAACCAAGCCTCAGGTGGTTCCTGAGGACACGATAACTACATGTATGAAATTTTATCAGTCGTATATAATGTCAATGAGACACAGAGGGGAGTCCCCTCAGTGGCTCCAGCAGCACTGAATCACCAAGCACATGTTTCAGAAGGCTTGAGAAGAAGTGTGAATGCTTTTTCAGTTTAGTTTCTTAATCTTAAAGTACTCTGTTTTGACATTCTGTGAAAAACAAACATTTTAAACCCTCTGAGACCTTTTTGAGTTTTTTAGGGGGGTACAGGGGGTCTTTAGGGGGAGATAGCAGGTCAACAGTAGATGTCACATAGAAGTGGTGTACATCATCTGAAAGCTGGGAACCTGAAGATTAATTTGAGATGCTGCTCTGCACTGTGTCAAGTTGTCTATAGTCATAAATCAGAAATAAACATGAATTAATTAATTGAAATAAAAAGTGAAAGTGTATAAGGGTTTAGAACATCATGATAGAAGTGTATGATGCCCATTCCCATGCTCTATTATGTCTCATAAGTTGTTGCACAGATTTGTTGCTAAATTTAATTTAGAAATTTAAATTTAAATTTAAATTTGCCCTAGATCTCTAGTTTGTGGCTGTAAAGTTTCACTAGGATGTGATTATCCTAGAGGTCCCCACAGGTCATTTTACACAGAGAGGTCAAGTTTCAAAATTCAAAATGTATGTAATTCCAAGACTGTTTATGGACCCCAGTATGCAGAAATATTCAAATACACCATTTTAGAACAGACAATAAAGCCGATAGGGTTCGCCCGTGATCCAGGGGGTCTCAGGGGGTTAAAGTCAATATTTCATTTCTCACGTACAGAGGAACCGAAGACAGCGAGTCGGACTCTGCGTTACAACAACACTAACAGGTCTTTAATGGGGAAAGGTGTTTGTTTTGCGCTCACAGAGGCTTCCGAGTGACTTTGAGACGACCTTGGCTGTCAGCAGACTGTAAATAAGGAGGAAGCTGCATGTGTTGAGCAGGCTGTCATCGTGTCAGGAAGTCAGTCCGTCTCCTCGTCTCTCCTCCTCTGTGATGTTTGGTCTTTATGATAACTGATTCAGACATAAATCAGCTCTTCACTGGTCATTTTTGTCAGGATGTGGATGTTAACCAGTTCTTTTAGTTTACAGTTACCTGGTTCAGTTGATGGAGTCATCACTCAATCATCAGTCATTCAACAGTCCATCAGTCAAACAGTTTAATGTCTTTGGGGGTGTTTTCAGGACATGGGGACTGAGAGAGTTGCTGTTAAAAACACAAAAAAAGCTCCTAATTTTCAGCTTTCACTTCTTCAAAATAAAATAATCAGAAGATGCACCAATATCTCATACTGAAATTGCTGGTTCTATATGATGTAGGGGTGACATATTTCCAGTTTTTGCCTCTCATGTACAGTAATTCTCCTCCTAAAGTCCCTTTCAGACAAACACGCTTTACGTTCAGTGCTCAAAGTGAGCCGGTACTCACCAGCACTTCTTCATTTTACTCTTCTCTGCCCTCTCCATATCAGGTTCTCTGGGAGATTCATAATAGACAAGACGGACTTCACTAGATATAACTTTGGATTTTTTGTTCTTCCGTGGAGTTTGTGTTGGAGTGTGACTTGTGGTGGGGGGTGGTCGTTGGTTGGCGTTAGTGGACAGACATTTCTAACCGAACGTTAGCTGTGGTTGCACACTGGAGCTGAAAATAAAGGCCTAGTTTTTCCCGGAAAAACGTCCCGCATTCTTGACATTAAAAGCAGTCTACAGGCTGATAGAGGAAACCCAGAAAGTCGCAGAAGGTCTCCTTTTTAGGTTAGGTTACCACCCGTTCACAGATTTGGCAATAAAAAGAATTTAAAACATGTTTCTACGTGTAAAAAGTCACATACAGTCCCTTTAAGAGAAGATAAAAGAATAAAATATTGCAATATTTAGATATTTATTTTGGGTAATTTCATTGTTATATTAATCAGGAATTAAAATAATGATCTTTAGAATAAACAATAAATATAATCGTTAGATTAATCAATAAAAAAATGTTTGTCAGGTGCAGCCCTATAGAACTGTATTTAATGAACATGGCCTAACCCTCATGGACTTGTATATCTTCTTCATTTGTTTAATGGCAGTTGTGCTCTGATAATTGTTACTGAAAGCTCCCCAGTGAGACAATTCATCCTCACCCTTCTCTGCTATTGTTACAGCTCGGATTAGGCATCTGAATAACTCGACACCTCCTCAGGCTGTCCATCACGTCTGCTGCTGCTTGTCCCTCTTAAAACTGCCAGTATTAGTGGCTCCACGGGAGTCTGTGTGGCCCGGGCCTCGTGTGAATTCTCAACGCTATTGTGGAAGTGTCGCGTCCACGTCGGACACATCGGACCTATAATGGTGAATTATCCGGCTCGCAGGGATTGGCCGCCATACTTCATTCACAGGAATTCAGCAATGACAGCCCTCTCCCCATGGAGGAATAAACATGGAGTCCTCACTCACCACGTCTCTCTGCGCTCACACTTCCTCACCCTCGGCTCTGACACATCCGCTCTCTCCAACATACAGATATCAGTGCTGCTCAAGGTGTGTGCTGACAGGAGTAGGTGGGTTTAGGGTGAATACAGGACAGGAAGTTAAACTGGTATTGTCTGTCCTTTCGCTTCATGTTGGGTGTTTTGATTTTGGTCGGCTTGAAATTTCTCACAGATTTAGACTTCCTGTTTGTTTTCCTTCTGGAGCTGGGAAGATTTTAGATCCCTATAAAGCGATCTTCACCAAAAAATTAATGAAAATCCTTGAACAGACCCAAATCACCTTTGTTGGCTCATGTTGTCAACTGTTTAATACATTTTCAAGACACTTTGTTTATTCACCTCAACAAACACCGGAATTTTAACCAGGAGACTGTAATTTGAGGCCGTTGTTGACCGGTGTTTTGTTTTGTAAGTTATGTTTGTGACGCAAACCCCACCTGACACATGCATACCACCCATGACCTTGGTATTGGTTGATTTTATTATGTCCTCAGAGGAACAGAGTGGTGAGTAAGCACGTTAAGTAATTCTGGATTTCAAGGACATCTGCATTTTATAAAACAATCATACAAAGTTGTGGTTGTGGTTTGATTCTTGTGGTCGAGGGACTCACTGCTGCAGAGTAAGACAGGACAGTATATTTAATAGAAATATCTGTAAACTATTGATTCATCATAATGTTCCAGACTTGTTGTGACTGGATCCAAATTATGAAATTCCCACCGAGGTTTTCATATGTTTTGGATTATTTGTGTAGCTCTACAATGTAGTTAAATAGAAGTCAGGTCTTGAAGTGTGTAAAATATTGAAAGAAATTCTGAGACTGCTGCTTCTGCTAGTACGTTTTACAGTCCACAAGTAGACAATAATCAGTAGGGCTGTAATGTGTATTTGTGCAGATCTGTCAGAGTACAGGCAAAGAACGTATATTTCTAAGGAGAACACCAGTGGGTGAAATTTCAGACCCTATAGATTCCCTTCAACGATCAGCGTTGGGGTCAGCAGCATTTAATGTTGAAATGTTTCCCGGTTTCTTTTTAATGATCAGAATAATGAAAACCTCTCTCAGATTGAAATCCAGAACACATGATGATCCCAGATCTGAGCTGTTAACCGAACCATAAATCTCTGTGCAGTTCGGAGGGTCACGTCTGTGTGAGTCCTCGGTCTAACTGAGACACTTGATGACTTTGCTTGTGGACGACAGTGAGACCAACAGACAGCTTGGCTCAATCAGAGACATGTGGGTTTAATGCATGTATATATTCTGTATTTTCTTGTGTGTATTACTTTTTGTATACTCCTGACTAACTGACATTAAGAATTTTGAGCGATTAATGCTGTCGGTTAAACGGTTAAAAGAAATTAATAAAATTATATAAAAAGCTGAGAAGAACTCAGATTTTCAGGTGATTATACACTAAACAAAACATACTTATTACCTCCTTCTAAGGCCAAAGTTGGTTTGTTGGTTTGTTTGTTTGTCTGTCTGTCTGTCTGTCTGTCTGTCTGTCTGACTGTCTGTCTGTCTGTCTGTCTGTCTGTCTGTCTGTCTGTCTGTCTGTCTGTCTGTCCTTCTGTTAGCAGGATTACTCCAAAAGTTCGCGATGGATTTCAATGAAATTTTTTGGAGGGGTGGAGTGTAGCACAATGAACAATCCATTACATTTTGGTGGCGATCCGGATAATCATCCTGATTCAGGAATTTTTTTAAGAATTCCGATCAGCCTGAGCATTAAGACCACAGGGTAAAACACATGCGCAGTGTAACTGATGACGCGTTGATGACGCATGACCTCGCCTTGTTCCTCCGTCTGAGAGCAGAGAGATACGTCTGTGGATGTGTGGTGAGAATCCGAGGTGCGGGAGCTGCTGGCCGTCTGCGGTGAGAAAGAAAAAAGCGGTAGATGACGGGATGAGAGACAACGTAGTGTAACGTTATACAGACATAACAAGGCTGCTGAAAGAGAGAGGTATCCGCCGATACGTTACACGGAAACACACCGTGTTAATAATAAGCCGACAACCTCCCGGTACCGCCAGCTGTGCGCTGTGATCTGTTTTATAAAGTCACACACCTTGGCGGAGGTCTTTGCTCTCTGAGTGCCATTCTAGTTAATATTATATTCCTTTTCTGCCAATAGATCCCCCAGGTACACACTGGTCCTTTAAATAATCATGATCTCAATATTGACCAAAATAATCGGGATTACTGTATGATTTCTGCCATAATCGAGCAGCCCTACTGTTACCTAACATTTGTATCGTAGACTTCCGTGGACCTAAACCCAGAGGGACAAGGAGTACATTTGGAGACTAACCCAGAGACAGAAACAAATGAACTTGGAGAGATCGAGTTGTAAGGTCGTTCATCTCTTGAACTTGAACTGCAGGAGTCCGTGTGCTGCTGATATGATATATGAGGCTCCCTCTGTCTGCCCATGCCAGCTCTATAGGAGGCAGTTTCATCTCTCTCTGCAGGGAACCACAGATTTATGGAGCTGAAACTGAACGCCTGTATATATGCTTTTCCAACTCTCACCAATCAGCACCCAGTGAGGAAGGCTAATAATCAAAACGCAGAGAGAGCTCTAGCAATATGGAGGATTAAATTTGCTTAATATAACACAAATAACCAGTAGTTTTTCTCTTCTTCCTCTTTGTATTATCATTGATTATGAGAATCAGATCTTAATGTTTAAATCAACCAACAAATGCCTGAAATAACTGATTGAAATGTGGGTCACAAGTGTGAAAGCTTAACAGTTAAATTAATCTGACAGGTTAGTTTTGGGGTTTTCCCACACAGACACACACTCCTTTGTTTATGGACAGCAAGTCTTCCTCCTCCTGTTTCCTCTCGTCTTCCAGCCTGCCTGCCTCCCGCTGCTTAGTCGTAAACTCACGTAATACGTTTAGCATGCTGCGCGATCGTGTCACTACCGCTGCTCAAGGCCGCTCGCTGTTATCGTATCAGCACAGCGAGGCCGTTAGGCCGTCACAGGATACGTAACGCTGACATAAAGCATCTGCACCGAAATGTCAGGAAAGCCAGGTGGTTTCTGATTTCATTACTGGCTTTTATTACGGCATTTTATTTTATATCTGACGTTGTTTATTCGCTCTCAAATTCCCTGTGACTTAAACTATCTACTGTACACGCATTCATTTATACACACATACATTTAACTGTTGTTCATGGGGCAGAATGAATCCTATTGGTTGATTTAAATCTCAGAATGATGCATATACATTTTCCCACAATCCTACGTTCAATTTGAATAAATGGCCTATGGCCTCACCCAACCTCAGCCCCAGTTAAAAGCTAACATGTCCCACGCCAGTCTGTCCATGATCGCCATGTTTATCCTCCAGTTCAATTTCTTGCATGACAAAAAACAATCCCACCTCCAAAAATGAAACGCAGAATTCACACCAGGCAATGGCGAAGGGCGTTTCACCGCAATAATTATTTTCTTCTGTGTCCGGGAGGCGTATTCATGTGTGTCAGGCGGGAAGAAATCAAATTCTTTGTAACATAGGTCAACATGTCACATGAGTCACAGGATCTGTTCACTGATTGGCTGCGGGTATTCTCTGGCCGCACTTTGCCGCTAAAAGTTAAACTTTCCCAACTTTTGTTTGGCTGCTATTCGCCGCAGAATAAAATGGCTACAGCTCGCTGAGCTCGGGAGCGCTCGCCGCAGCTTTTCATAGACGTTGCATGACAGCTCGTCACGGGCCACACTTCGCCGCTGCTCTGGTGTGAAACATCCATTTCAACTCAATGACGAACTGATTTGATTTTGGTGGTCAAAGGTCACTGTGAACTCACAAAACACGTTTTAGCCCAAAACTCAAGAATTCATATGCAAATTATGACAATTTAACACAAATGTCTAATAGGATAAAATGCTAAAGCGATGACACTATGGACAGACATGGATGTAAAGTTCAACTTGAGTGCTTGGCGGAGGCATACAACCGCGAGGGCGGTAATTCTAGTTTTTTTTCAGAGTGCTTCTTTCTCTCTTCCCTTTCAATACACTGACGTCTACTTTGCCAGAAAATCTCTGGTTCTTTGAGGTTTAACTCAGCCAATGAGATTTTCTGCCTCCAGAGCTGCTCTGCCTGCAAGATCGGACCAAAGTTCCAATCTGTGCATAAATGAAATTCAATCTGCTCCATCCATACATGCACATGCCAGCTGGAGTCAGGGACAGTCGGGCAGACAAATAGACTTCCCAGTAAACTGAACTCCCTCGATGAAAGCCTCAGAGAATAAATCTCATTGAATATAGAACGCTTATACTCAGGAGAGCAATCACAAAATGGGCCTCCTTCCTACTGCCTCTCTCTCAATCTCCCTCTTTCTTCTTCTTCAGCTCTTATCGTTTCCCCGCCAAACCTCGCTGGATGCTAAACTGCCATAGATCAAATCCGGCATGACTCTGGGAAACGGTTCAATTCCAGATTTGCCCGTCTCTACAGCAAATAATGATCTGATCAGGTTTTGGGTTTAGTATGAAACCCGTGCATAACTTGCTCCATGTGGTGTGTGTGAAAGTGACCCAGTGTGTGGGTAGGCTTACAGTAAGGGCTGTTCAACCATGCCAAATGTTTCTTCTCAAACTCTGTATTTTCCATCTCACTTTATCCTGCTTATCTTTTCCTGCTGTAGACATATACAGTAGTGACTCGTCATTTACAACTCTTTTGTAGCTAGTATGACATGGTTGGTACCAATAGATTCTTTAGGTTTTCTAGTTTCATATGATACCAGTATCTTCAGCTATCTTTCTAGCTTTAAAACTCTGCCCGCTACAACCTCCACAAGATCGATTCTGTTAATGTGTTAAAGAAATTAGTGGCGTTAAAACGAATTTGCGTTAACGCTTTATTATCGCGTTAACTTTGACAGCCCTAGTTTTTAGTTTTAGTACACTTTTCTGTGTTTGACAATTACCTGAAGCAGGAAACTACCTGTCTACGTTGTACTACAAAAGAATAAACAAGCTCAAAGAAGAAAGTTTTCTGGTGAAATAACCCTCATGAGGGGACGCAGCATCTTCTCTCCATTCATCAACCTTCACCTCCGGAGCACATCACAGAGAGACGGGGCAGTTGTGGCCCAGTGGGGTCAGAGATATACTGCTCTGTGTGTCCAGATAGGCAGCCAGCTTCCTCCTCTGACATTAACACTGGTCCTACGGGGGCCTGAGGCCGGCCGGGGAAACTCTGGAGGATGAGGAGGGATACTCTCTGGAGTCTAACGACCCGGAGAAGCTTTTACGTTGTCATATACATTGCTACATAATTTTATAAACATATACATAAATAGATCGTTTATTATAGAGTATACTTTAAATATATAGATTGTATGTACTTTATGTGTCTGGATAGGTTCCCTCTAAGTGCACTAGTTTCTTCCCACAGTCCGATAATATGCAAGTTTAGTGATGGATTTAGTGATGAATAGATGGATGGATGGATGGATGGATGGATGGATGGATGGATGGATGGATGGATGGATGGATGGATGGATGGATGGATGGATGGATGGATGGATGGATGCACACGTCCAGTGGCTCAAGCTGTTACTCTTTGCCATCTTTGGATGAATGAGTAGTTTAATGAAAGTAAAACTCTGGCAACACTTTATAATAACCATCATTTATAAATAGTAAATTGATAGTTAATTAAACTTAGTTAATGGTTATTTTACTGTTAACAAACAACAAAATGATAATTAATAATGTTTACTAATTCATGTTATTTTTTAACAGTTTATTGTTGCACACAGTATGACATTTTATATACAATATATAAGTATTTTTTCATGATAAAGATATTATTTGTAAACTTTAAAGAAGTTGTTTGTAAAACAGCTATAAACATTACATAGATAGATATTTGTTACACTTTGTTAATGGTTAATACTTATTTTTTAAACCATATATGACCATTATTTGGATGGCTATTATAAAGTTGCAACTGATGATTATAATACCTTGTTAAATGGTTGATAAATACTTTCTAAAAAGCATCTATAAACAATATTTAGATAAATAGTTAATAGTTTTCAATGGTTTATTATTAGTTTCTGGTCCATCTGTCTATGTAACGTTTATAGATGTTTTACAAAAAATTTCTTAAAGGTTTACAAATATGTTGGTAATCATTAACAAATACTTAGTATAGTATATAAATGTTATAATGTGTGCAACAAGTAACTTAATAAATAGTTTACTAATGTAATCAGAATGTAATTGTTATCGTCTCCTATCAGCTATGATACAATATAGAATTTATAAACTAATTATTTCATATATTAACAGAAAAAAAATTATTGCATTACTAATAATTAGCAAACATTGTTAATTATCATTCATTGTTTGTTAACAGTTATATAACTATTAACTAAGTTTAATTAATTATCAATTTACCATTTAAAAATGATGGTTATTATAAAGTGTTACCAAAACTCCTATATTATATTATTATCGACCATTTGACAGATCTTGACTTATAATGTAGCAACAATTTAGATTAAACAATGAAAAACTATTTTTTATTATTTCTTATTAAATTTTTGAAACCTCTCTTGTATTGACAGTTATATGCATGTAATACATTAATGAAGAACACAGACACTTAGATTTGATCCATTTTTTTTTTATTTTTACTAGCTTATTTCAATACAGCAGTCGACGAATGCAGAGAAATGAAGACAAATCAAGGAAAATAGTTTGTTCTACAGTCACTTTCTTAAATGGCACTTCATGAGACAACACGCTGTTCCCACACTTCAGTATTTTATTTGTGAATAAAGTACTTGAGTGAAGGTAAAAGGTGGTGGGGGCCGAAGGTGCTTTGTGGACTTGATTAATGGATTAGTTTAGAAGCTGAAGCTAATTGAAGTAAATCAGTGAAAAACACAAACAGATTCTGGATTCAGGCAATGTAGTATTTTCAGTTTTATTTGCTCAAAAGCAAATGAGAGGAATTCAATAAATTAGAGACATAATACTTTGAAAGGTACTTCACCTTCAAAACACCCCACACACCTGACATTCAACATATAAAGACTGGGATTTCTGTCACATTTTCTTTTACATTTTTCCCTCCAGTTACCATTTTTTCCTTCATTATTTTCCCCCCAAAGCTCATAAAGTACAGACATGCATTAACACTTATACATTTTCTTTCCATTTGGGAAATTTTTACACTAACAACACTAACAAAATCTACTGAATCCTCTAAAGATGCGCCATTCTCCCAACTATCTTTCCAGGACTGATACACAGATAAAGCTAACAGACATACAAAGATCTTCTAACAAATGCAGTGATGAGCTCTCCTCCACCAGAAAACTAAAATGAGACCTGAGGCCCATAGACCTGAGGTAAGTATTCTGCATTTCAGCGCTATGGGTGCCTCCTTAGTTCTTCAGCCTTTTGTAAAACACAGCTGCAACACAAAGGGCAATAAGGCAAACAAAGGCGAGGACGCCGACAGCCACACCAAGGCCGACAGAAGAGTCGTCTTCTTCTCCGCCGACGAGGGGCTTCTCTTTGGACTCGTTGCTGTCGGCTCTGGTGACGATCTCCGAGGAAGAGATGGTGTAAGTCTGGGTTATGCCCTCCTCGGATGTGTCCACGGTGTTCCTCTTCCTTCTCTTGTTACACTGCTTGAAGGCGCTGCAGGTGCTCTTTTCACACAGCCGGGTGATGCAGTGGAGGTAGTAGGTGGACACGGTCTCGTTCTGCTGCTCGATGAAGCGGAAGGCCGGGAAGTGGAAGCGGGAGGTCTGGCTGTCGCCGTTCTCGATCACGGTGGTGAACTGGTCCTTTGAGCAGGGGACAAACAGGTTGAAGAAGCTGGAGTTGGAAGGCAGCGGGGAGACGGAGGCGTAGCACCGGTCCAGCAGGACGTGGTACTGCCCTGTCAAGTTGGTGGCCTTGACTTCGACGTACACTTTGGTCCTCAGTTCAATCCCCAGCTGGGGAATGACCATCGGTCGGGTGTAGTTGGCGTCACTGAACAACACCATGCTCAAAGTGCTGATGAAACTCCCGTTGTTGTCCTTGATTGCAATGGAGGAGGCCGACACATCGACCTGGGTGTTGTTGATCAGATATTCTAAGGGGTAAGCACAGGAGTAGTAGTACTTCAGCTCAGCGTTGTAAGTGACCGTGCCTGATGTGGGATCGACGGACCGGATAACACCGCTGATGTTGACTGTCTGGATGTTGGAGAAGTCAGAGAATATACCAGACCCAGCAGCGCTGGTGGTCCTGAATATGCTTCCACAGGCGTGGGTCATATTTAGAGGGAAGTTGAAGCGAGCAACAGGTGGAGTAACAGATTCATCGAGGGTTGCTCTACAGGCCGGGTCCAACATGTGATTCAGGATCAGTAGAGTCTCATTGTAGCCGGTGTAGACGACGGGGCACATTTGAATCGCCAGACTAATGGATGAAGTGCCACATTGCACTGCGATGTCACTGATTTGTGGCCGCCTTGCTTCTATCCCACACTCATTCAGCGTTAGCTGACTACTTCTGCCTATAATGGAGAGTAACAGTAAAATAATCTTCATTGTTCTTCTTCTTCTTCGTCAGCTTTTCCTTGGGTTTGTCTTGACTCTGCTGCTGAAGGCTGGTGGATCTTCTCAGTGAGTTTGAATTCTTGGGGCTGTGTTCAGGGGTCTTTATAGGTGGGTTTGTCCTATGGGATTGGTCCAAAAGAAGGTCAAGCACCTTGCTATTTGTGAACAACTGTATTGTATAAGTAGGAGACCTCCAGTCTGGACCATATCCTAAGGGCAACAACTGAAACCTGAAGCATCTTGCTACAGAGACAATGGCCTTCTTCCTTTGTTGAGTATGCTTTAACATATAGATTTCCATGGCCTCTATAGCTAAGCCTTCATGAAGTAAGTGAACATAACACTGCCTGAGATGAATTCCACAGTAACATACAATGCTGCGGAGGTTCTTCTATCCGGTTTGAGCCCCAGCAGCTTCAGTAATGACCTAGTTTAGATCCATCGGAGCAGGCAGTGAACCGCGATGACTCACTCATTGTGCTTCTCATTTATCCTGACAACAATAATAATAGTCATAAACAAACCGAACATCCTCTGTGTGAAATCTAATGATACTTGAGTGTTTAATTAATTGTCAGACTTAAAGAGATCACGATGAGGGGGTTGTGAGATAAATAAAGCGACAGGAATAAACCAAAACACATAACTGGGATAATTTTCAGCTTTTTCTCTAATCTGATGTCTTTCTTCTACTCATTTTGAAACTCACAATATCACTTCAGTGTCTATAGCCGTATTTCCATTCACATTTTATTCACATTTTGAAGTATCACATTAGAAAAGCTGTATGGAAAAGGCAAAAAATTCAATAAAACGTCCTCAGTTGCGAAAAGTTTTTGCGCTTGCTTGAGGTGGTTTTTGTGATTTGATAATCTCTGACATAGCGAACATTTAACTCACATGACTGACCAGCTGTTTCTGCTGTCAGTGTCTTTTCGGATATTCCCGTAACGTGCAAATACTTGTCTTCGTCTCCGGTCAACATGAAACACGGCCAACAAAGAGTGCTACAGGAATGAGTCCTAAAACCCAGAAATGAGTTAGCATTTTAGCACTTCTAGTTCCCTCATCTGGAAGTCAATGTTTTTTTTAATGGGTTTTTAGTTAGTTTTTTGTTAGTTTGGCTAACACAAGTTTAAGAGATTTTAAGGTTTTTTCTACTAAGTGGCTAAATGAGACTACTAAACGTCATCATGCCGTGCTCATGTGACCGTGGTGTAGTTGGTTTATAGGTTAAGGTTAGCTTTTATCTTGCTAAAAAAACGTGTAAGTATCATAAACGTTTGTTTGCCACAGAGCTTTTTTTCTGCATTAATCTAAAATCCAATGGAACAATCCTATTGTTTTTTTGTCGAGGGAACCAGGGCGATGCTAACTTCCTGGTTGGCCTACAAAAAATACGTCATCCCTGGTGCACTCTATTAGCTGACATGAAAGAACAATTAAAACTTGCCCTATTGAGCCAAATTCATGAAGACCTCTCTCCATAAAACCCATTAATTTATTGTATACAGTAAAGGTCATATCCACCGTGTGTTGGAGGGGCTTCATATTAGTGTCACATATGGGAGGCGCATCAGCCTATTATGTTGTTGCCATGGCACATATTCAGGGTCTATAGTGATGAAAGGAGAAGCTGATCCTGCAGTGTGTTGTAAAGGTAACTGAAGCCAAGCAGCGTCAGTGGAGACAAAGATGGCAATTTTCACTGAATCATGACAAAGACCAGGCAGGGCTTCAATAGCACTGCAGTGAACTATAAACAATGTATAACAGAGAAATGTATGGCACTTACATAAATAACTAAACCAGACTAAACCAAACTATAGACTGACCGAATTAAAGCCAATTAAGGCCGGCTTATTACACAGCTTTGTTGAATACTTGATTTTGATTGGTCAATCACGGCGTTCTGCGTTCTGTTATTTCTTTATAACAGACCGCTGCTATGGACGCAGTTCTGATGTCCGACTCTGGAGTACCGTTTTTGTGTCAAATTATTGATTTCTTAAGTAAGTAGCCGTGTAATAAGCGGGATAATGTACAGCTAGCAAGACCCCTCCGCTTCATGTCGAGGTGCGGCATCGACCTGTCGGGGTTTATTTCACAACAATGACCGGCTCGCTGTACATTATCCCTTACGTAAATGTTACTCAATATGGCATAACTTTTACTAGGGATGCACCCGTATGAGGGTATGTACTTTACTTTAGATACTATATACATTATATTCTGGAATTTTTAATTTAGCTTTTTAGTAAGTTTTAATTTAGTTTTTAGTTTAGTAATTTAACTCAATTTTGACCAATTTGTTGCTAAATTAAAAAAGGCTTACACTTGTAATTTCTGTTAATTTTTTTAAGTTGTTTCCAAGTTGCTGGTGTACAAATTATTATTTTAATAATAAATAACAATCCAATAAATGTATATCTATGTATTTATTTGTTACATTTTGTTTTACAAAGTTAGGAAAGCAATGTTTAAGTCAAGCCTGATGTTGTCTTATAAATAAAAGAATGATCCCAGTGACCTCCACACAGTGAGGCATACGGCTTATTAATTAAACACTGGTATCGGATCAGTACTCGGAATCGGCTGATACCCAAAGCCCAGGTATCGCTATCGATATAGTGACTGAAAAAGTCTGATTGGTGCATCCCTAACTTTTATTTAAAGATTTTAAGTTGAGCTTTTGACTTTAATGAAGGTAGCAAAACACAAACACAGTCATGGTTTCCCACTGGACCAGCCAACATAAAAAATATATATATGATACTACAGATACTTCAATAAAAGGCAACTGTACCCTGGCTTTTTTGGGCCATCATCGAGGATATCGAGAATATACAGACAATTATCGATGTTTGAGATTATGTCAGAGTTCAGTGATATAATGATAAGTGGTGAGAAAGTAGAGCAGGCTAATGAAGGTTTGTACTGAATACACAAAGAGCACTGAGCATGTCACTCAGCACTTGTTGCATTATGAACCAGTTTTTTAATGTCACCACTATAACAGGACACCTTCAGCCTTTGTGTAGGTACAGTAGAAGACACTGACAGGATATAATACCTAAGAGCCCATTAGCAGCACAGACACTGTGTATTGAGGTACTTTACTTGACTTTCCATTTTCAGATTAATAATACAAAATATAATCAACTAATAAATTGTGAAGTAAGATAAGACTTAATGGATCCCGAGGGAAATTCACTGGCTACTCAGCAGTATATAAAGTAGTTAAAATTAGCCCACATTTACCAGCTCCAACTTTAAAGTGATGAACACATTACTGCATCAATAATTATAATCCAATAATATAATAAATATTATTCTTAAATGGGCCAAAGTACTTTTACTTTGGGTACTTTTGTCTGTGCTTTTAAATTTTCAGGACTTTTACTTGTAACAGGTTATTTTTACACTGTGATATTGCTACTTTTACCTAAGTAAAAGAGTACTTCTTCCACCTCTGGATGGTGATATGCAGGGTTGGAAATTTATGTCTGCTAGTATTGACCATGTTTCATGCTGTCGGAGACGAAGAAAATATAAATATATACCTGGGAAAACGCCGACAGCAGAAACAGCTGATCAGTCATTAAAGTCAGAGTTAAATGTTTGCTACGTCAGAACTTATTCGGTAAAGGTGTTTCCATAATTCATTTAGCAAATCAACTCTTTTACGACAAAGATAAAAAACACCTCAAGCGAGCGTTAAAAAATTGAGGACATTTTATGGAATTTTGCCATTTACAGCTTTTCTAATGCGATACTTCAATATGCACATCAAAATATGTGAATGAAAACACGGCTAGTGACTCTTTATCACTCTCTCTCTCTCTGTCACTCACACACACTCTCCTGTCCTGTCAGTCCCGTTGATCCCCTCGTTATCCTTTACTAATGACACCTCTTGTCCGGGGAGACGACATCAGGCAGGAAGTGAGAGGAAGGACGACAAACAGACTCTGTCAGAGTCCTGCTGTGAATTTATTGTGGTACGGCGGCTGGTGTTTGGGGGATGATGGGGTCACGAGGGTGGTGAGGGGGGGGGGGTCACCTGCTCTCCTGCTTGCTCACCTCCGCTCCTGGCTGCGTGATTAATGGTCAGAGCCCCCAAATCAGCCGGAGGGTCTGCGGCGTTGAGGACTTGCAGAGGCGGAAACACGAAAAAACGAGGTGGGAATTTCTGCTTGGAGGAAAAATACAACCCTCTGTCGCTGTTTTACTGCGCAGGTTGTGACCAAATGGCTCTCTGTATGATTGGGCCTTATGGGGTATTTTGTATGGCGGCGAGCATCAGCGAGGTGATGATAGCTGCTGAGACACAGGAAGTGAAGTGATGTTCTATCAGCAAGACTGTATACGGAGAACACAAGCTGAGTGTTAATCTGCTGCTCTTGCCAGAGCTTCTACTGTTTTTAATTGTAGT
Source organism: Sebastolobus alascanus (assembly GCA_916701645.2). Lineage (NCBI taxonomy): Eukaryota > Metazoa > Chordata > Actinopteri > Perciformes > Sebastidae > Sebastolobus > Sebastolobus alascanus. Next base: position 1,110,698 of record CAKAOJ020000206.1, on the reverse strand, counting down.
CTGAACTGTTGAGTCACAGCATCTTCAGTGGTGGAGGAAGTACTCAGAGCTTTTACTGAAGTTAAAGCAGCAATACTACAGTGTAGAAATACTCTGTTACTAATAAACAACTTGCATTTAAAATCTTACTAAAAGTATCAGTATCAAAATATATTTAAGCACCAAAAGAAACCAGACCAAAACCAGACCATTAAACTTGCAAACTAAAATGATAAACATCGCCCAAACAATCGCCTGAAAAAAACAACCGCCGATGTACTCGGCCAATATAGCCAATATAATCGTCCAATCGCCCAACCCTGGCAGAAGCTTAACCTACAATAATATATCATAATTGATTAGTTAATTTTATGTTGTATTAAGTAAGGTACAATACCTCAAAATTGTACTTGGGTGAGTAAATGTACTTTGATATATTCCACCACTGGCCCTCTTACAGGTCTCCCATGATGCATTTGTCTTATATCTGTTCAGAATTTGTACTAGTGATTATATATTTTTGACTGATTGTTGAATATATTTCTGTCAGATAAACGTATACTCGTTTTTTTGTTTTGTTTTATTTTACACAACCAGTCCACCCACTACACCCCAGTACTCGGATCAGTGTCCAGTATTTTCTTTCCTACCTTAGAAAGTAACTAGTCAGTTTAAATTGTGGCAGTTGTTTTCTTTTTGTCTAGTTAAAGTATTTTGTTAACAAATAAAATTAGTTCTGTTAGATTATATTTGGTACATAATGCGTCAGTAGTTTTGCATGCATGTCATACAAACAGGAGACATTATAATGTGTGCATATAAAGTTTATATAGACAGGAAAACATTTTCCTCTCAAAGTTTTGTTTTGTGTGAGTGCTTTAAATGCACACACTCCTGATTATGAAATATGTAAGTTGTGTTCAAGGCCTGCCTGATGTGTCCTAATTATTTGTTGTTGTTAAAGGTCAAAATATGAGACTTGAGTCTTCGACACCCACAGTTTTTGCCTTGAAGCCTAAAGTCCAATCAAGTCTGAGAGCAGTCAAGTCAAAGTCAAGGTTCGAATCCTCATTTCTGTGGACTCCCAGTGTACAGCTCTGGTACTTCCTACAGTAGAACAGAGTAGAATACAACATGTGGGAATTTACCTTCAGCTTAGATTGAGTTCAGTTTTACTTCTAACTTTGCAGGATGAAGGAATACAAAGTTTGCATTTCCTAAAAAGTAGAATTTCTGGTAGAGGTTTGGTGTACAGTACAAAGACACATACGTGATGCCCTACACTCACACACTCACCATGGCTCTTCTCCCCATGTATGTATGACCCTGCGCTAATTGAAAGCTCATCTGTTTCGTACTTCTCTCGTCCGTTTCCTCCGCTGCCGCCCGGCTGCTGCCTCGCCATTATAGCTGCTGACCTGGTTCACACCAGATAATATATCACCCTGTAAAGCGAGCCGCCATAGAAGTCCACCCAGCAACCAATTGTTATGCTAAGGAAAATAAATGTCACATATGAAATGTGTTAATGTACCGAGGTATAAGCTAAATACAGTGGAAAATACAGTTATTAGGAAAAGTTACATAAAAGAATAAAAAGAACTGAGTATTTGTGTGACGTCCCAGATCTATTGTAGTGATGTATTAGCGTGTTGTTGAGTGCAGAGCTGGTTGTGGGCTCACCAAGACAAAAAGTTGACATTAACTCTAAGATGTAGACAAGCAGCAGTTACACACCTTAGACCCAAATTCAATCTTTCTTCCAAACCTGGGTGTGCCAGTGTTAATAAAGTTGTGCTGTAAGGTCAGTAATTGAGACCTGCTGAGTACAGAAATGGAGCTTTTTTATGTTCTATGTATTCACCATAAACTGAACGAGGTCAAGACAGCAGTGACAATACAAACAACTTGGTGGTAATCTAAGACTTCATCGACCTCTGTACTGAAACCAGAACTCCTTTCACGCCGATCAACCAAAGTCTTTTCATAGAGGAGTGAATGTAACACAGCAATAACATTACTGTAAGGAATCAGGAATATTACAGGACAGGATTCAAATCCATGAAGCTGATAATTGTGAGATTTGTGTTCTTGATGTTGTAATCAGCCTATCTATCATCAGGATGACACTTGTGTAACACATATTTTTCTGTTAGGTAGAGTTGCAACAAACAACCACATACATCCATACAATCATGGTTACCATTAGAAAATGAGAATAGCAGCATGTGAGTGACTATAAAATTACAGTTTATTTGATGCTAAACAAAAGAAATGTGAAGAAAAATGGCAAAATAAACCTGTTCTCAAGAACTGATTCAGCTTTTCCCACACTGTACATGACATGCATGTAATATCTGTAAATGTAATCAATAACAGCAGCTCAGTAACAGGCGTGTAAGAATCACACTTTACTTTCCCACACACACAGATTGTTCATGCACCAGTGTAACGGTGATTTACGAGGCTCTGAATATTTCTTAGTGATGCCTGTTGCTGCCTTTGTCTTTCATGTCTCACACACACACATGCATGTACACACACACACACACACACACACACACATATGCATATGTACACACACACTGTGACTGTTGGCCTTTCATGTGTGGAGAAAAGGGCAACTGCAGGGACCAGCTGTTAAGAGCTGAAGCAGATATGTCCCTCTCGCCGGACCAGTTGCTTTTCTGCAGCTCGGTCACACACACTTCCATGTACACACACACACACACACACACACACACACACACACACACACACACACACACACACACACACACACACACACACACACACACACACACACACACACACACACACACACACACACACATTCCTGCACCGTTATAAAATGTCATTGGACTTGACGTGGTGACGAGTGGCGTTTACTCTGGAGAGCTCCTGGTTGGTGGGACGGAGGCTCAGAGCGTCTACAGTTTCATAAAGAGCCAAATGTGAAAATGAATAAAAATATAACTCAAATCACAGGAACACTTCGTCTCCTGCTGTAGCTCCTCTCATCTCTCATCCTCATCTCCTTTCCTCCTACTGTACCCTCCCTTTCCTTCATGACTCTTCATTATTCTCCATCTCAGCTCTCCTCTTTTCTCCTTTCCTTTTCCTTTCTCCTGCTCCTCTTTCCTCTTTCCTCCTCTGCTTTCCTCTCTTCTCTTGTCCTGTCATTTCCTCTCCTTTCCTTTTCCTTTCTCCTTTCTCCTTTCTCCTTTTTGCTTTTCTCCCCTCTCTTTTCCTCTATCCTTCTTTCCTCCTTTCTTTTCTTTTCTCCTCTCCTCTTGCACCTCTCCTTTCTACGCCACTCATCCCCTTTCCTTTCCTCTGCTCTCCTTACCTCACCTCTTTTCTCCTCTCCTTTTCTCTTCTTTCCTTTTCTTTGATTTCTTTTATGCTACTTTTCTCCCCTCCTTTCCTTTCTCCTTCTCCTCTCACCTCTTTTCCTCTCTTGGTTTTACCTTTCCCTTCCTTTCCTCTTCTTTCCTCACCTCTCCTGTGCTCTAGTTCCTTTCATTTTTTTCCCTCTCTTCTCCACTTCTCTCCTCACTGATCTGCTTATTTCCTTTCCTTTCGTGTCCTTTCCTTTTCATCTACTCTCCTTACCTGTCCTTTTCTCCTGTGTTCCTTTCTTTTTCTCCTCTCCTTTTCTTTGCTTTCCTTGATACTACTTTTCTCCCCTCTCCTCTTATCTTCACTCCCTTCCTTTCTTCTTCTACCCTCCCTTTTCTCTTCTTTCCCCACTTGTCCTGTGCTCTAGTTTCCTTTCCTTTCTTTCTTCCTGCCTCTTCTCTTCTCTCCTTTCTTTTCTTCTTCTTTCCTCACTTGTCCTGTGCTCCAGTTTCCTTTCCTTCATTCTCTTCTCCTCTCCTCTCCTCTCCTCTCCTCTCCTCTCCTCTCCTCTCCTCTCCTCTCCTCTCCTCTCCTCTCCTCTCCTCTCCTCTCCTCTCCTCCCCTCCCCTCTGCTCTCCTCTCCTCTCGGTTTCACTCTTTAGTGAAATTTGCTGCCATCACCTGCTGAATCACACCTCCTCCTCCTCCTCATCCTCCTCCTCCTCCTCCTCCTCCTCCTCCTCCTCCTCCTCCTCCTCCTCCTCCCCCTCCCCTCCAGTGTTGAGTTACACCAGATGTGGAGCCTCGCTGGTTGGAAGACTGATTAATTTTCGGCCTCACCGCAATCCAGCTGTTGTATTTGTGAGCCTCTGGTAAATGAGCCTCTCTTGTTTACCTGATTTCTGCCTCCACCCCAATACAGTGAAGATCAATGGACTTTCACTGGTGCTGCTCACGGCATTGTAAAAGTGACATTTTTGACAGTATTTTCACCAAAGAAATAGTCCCTCTAGAGGTATAAATATGTCTTGTGCTTTGTGTGAACTGACCCTTTAAACTCAACATGTTGTGTAACATGCAATGGCAGCAGCAGAGGACAGTTTGGTGACAGAAACACGTGGAACATTTTTCTTCATGGACTCGAGCCTTCAGGGTTCTGAGTGGAGCTGAGCCATAACTATGATAGATCGCCCCCCTGTGTGTGTGTGTGTGTGTGTGTGTGTGTGTGTCTCGTCTACTTCTACATGTATGGAAGTGTGTTTGTGTAACTTCTGTGTACTGCATGTCAGAATACTGTGTGTCTCTGTTAGCTATACTGCTGTGCATATAATAGAGCTGCAGCGATTAATCGATTATTAAATGAATCGCCAACTATTCTGATCATTGATTAATCGGTTTGAGTCATTTTTTAAGGAAAAAATTTCAGCTTCTTAAATGTGAATATTTCCTGGTTTCTTTACTCCTCTCTGACAGTAAACTGAATATCTTTGAGTTGTGGACAAAATAAGACATTTGAGAACGTCATCTTCAGCTTTGGGAAACACATTTTTCACCATTTTCTGACATTTTATAGACCAAACAACTAATCGATTAATGGAGAAAATAATCGACTGATTAATCGACAATGAAAGTAATTGTTAGTTGCAGCCCTAATCACTTTTATTACTGCCGCTTGGTCACTTTAAGATGCACAATTGTTGTGTATGTATGTGTATCGTCTTATATGCCCAAGACTGAATCTGAATCAATGTCATTTTAATTTATTTCAGACTTTATTTGTCTGTATTAGATATTTTAGACTGGAAGAGAGAGATGCATAGTTTAAGCACTTACTGTCTTTAATTTTTACTTTATGTATGTATTTATTATGGGCCTGTTATTTCGTTATTGATAAAGTAATCAGTTTGTAATACTTCGGTAAGTATAAATGAGATAATATGTACAGAAACACTCCTGTGGGTCGGGTCGAAACTGACAATTATTTCAAGCATCAATTATTCTGTTCATTATACTTTTGTGATTATTTTATAGACCAAACAACTAATCAATTAATCGAGAAAATAATTAACAGAGTAATCGACAATGAAAACAATCGTTAGTTGCAGCCTTAGCATATAAATTAGGTTAGGACACATTTACATACGTCTTAGAGTCAAATACTTCTGTTTTGTGTTTCTGTGTGCAGGGGTGCCCGACTGCCCGTCATCCATCAGTGTGTGAGTACAAGTGTTTCTATGCAGAAGTGTGTATGTGTGTGTGAGCACAAACATGTGTGCGGATTCACATGTCTTTGTGTGTGTGTGCACATGTGCTAAAGTGTTGGTGTGTAAATCAGCATGTGTTTTTGCTGTGTGTGCTCTTTTATCTTTGTAGTTTGAGTTTTTAACCTATTAGGACATTTCTAGAAAGTTTTGTAGCACAATGAAAACTTACAGTGATCACGTCTGTCTGGGTCAAATTCATCACTATAACCGGATGATTATTATAATTTGTTGTTGTACATCATTTCTTTTTCATTCATATCACAACAATTCTTATTATCAGGTGATTATACACTAAAGAAAACATACTTAGTATTAATATTATATTCCATTTCTGCCAATAGATCCCCCTAAATGTTACACACTGGTTCTTTAAGGCCTCAGAAGTATAGAAACACTACAGTAACATGTGTGACTACACATATGTGCAGGAATTTTTGTCAGTGTGTGTTTCCATAACTCTGCATGTGTGCGTGCGCTCTGTGTTACACATTAACACACACACACACACGTGCGTGAGTGTGTGAGCGGCGGTCTCCCGGGCCGGGCCATAACAGTGATGGATGGGCCGTGTGTGGAGGCCGTTATTATTTGTTATGTGAGCGGGTGTGTGTGACTGGGCCGAGGGGGCCATACACCTGCTGCGCGTCCAGAGAGCCCCGGCGAGCTCGGAGAACAGCTGGACGCATTGATTTAGCTGCTCGCTCCGCAGCCTGCAGGAACAAATCAAGCAACAGCTAATAAAACCGGCCTTTATGATGGCTGCTCCGCTCGCCCTCCAAAACAACTGGCTACATCATGTGTTTTTCTAACGCCCGCCGCCACACAAAATTAAATCCCGGGCTAAGGTGTCGCTTCTGGATGCCGTGGAGCTCATGGCTTAATGTCTGGCTTTAATGCAGCGGGGGTAATCAATGTTGCATGGTGGATGTGTCTGTTTGCATGCACAACCTCTCGCATCAATGAAAGTCTATAATATATATGTGTGAGTGTGAGTTGTTTGCTCAAGCGTGTTTGTCTTCACACCTGGATTAGTTAACGCGATCAATACTTTTTCATGTTTCTGGTGAAATACGCAAAACGCTGTAGCAGAATTAAAGTGTGTATGTTTGTGTGAGTCAGCCCCTGTTAAGGCCGTTCCTCCCAGTGCATTGTGGGTGCAGCTGTGCCGCTGTGTGTCTCCGTGCTGGCAGATGATACAGTGGGTCTATTGTGAGTCTATTGTGAAGCTTTATCAGGCCTGCAGAGCCACAGAGGAGCAGATTAACTCAGCGTTATCACGTTGTTTTAGACACATCATTCTGCAACCAGAGACGTGTGTGTTATTTATCAAACGGATGCAGAAGACAGGAAGTGTCATCCAAGACTGGAATTATGGTTCTCTGAAGATGCACGTAAACATCTCTGTAGGTCTACGCCGTTCTTGGTTTTGCCGTGTCACTTGTACGCTATGTAATCCGTGAATATGCTACGCTCAGAGCTTGGTTTTTAAGTTACGTTAGTGACGTGTTTTCCGTACTTATGTTATGTTGTTTAAGTAGTATTTTACTTAGTTTATGTACTTATTTTAAGCCCAACCATGACTTTTTTCCTAAACCTAACTAAGTGGTTTTGTTGCCTCAACCTAACTGCGGGCGTTGCCGTAATTTTGTTGCATGGCGTACAAATGACACGTGAAAAGGTTAAAATGCGTCCTCATGACACGCGGAACGTCCTTGTAATGTCATGCTACTTGAACGCCTTCCCGGGAGATCAGGTTGATGCAGGAGGCGGCGCAGGAACCTCAAATCTGCCTGAAAATGTGGAAAGAAGAAATGTGCAGCTGATTGGATAAAAATAAAAAAAAATAAATAAACATTTTACTCATGTGGGTAAGTATAAAAGAAACGATAGCCACAAAAATGTCTCTAAATGACACCTCTGTATATTTGCTTGCGTGGAGCTCGGAGAAGCATCTTCCACCCTTGAGTCATATCTCTCAAATAATCAGTGAAGTGCTCCACAATGTAAATGTACCTTGGTTACTTCTTTAATCGTTCGTCTCTGCTGAAGAATCCGTCGTTGGGAAGGATCGCAAAAATCACAGGGGAAATTGAAATTGCACATTCCACCAGTTTTACTACTTATACACAATTTACTAACTTTTGCATGAAATATACTCCCCACCCCCCGATATAGCAAGTCTGAATCTGTCTAAGTATATTCCAGACAGATAATAGTCAGTAATCTGTGAATGTGAATCTTGAGGCAGCTGCTGTGATGCTGTCAGGAGACGATATCGAGCTGCTGTTCGTGGTCATCGCTGCCACAATGCGACACGAAGAGGTGACACGGTGTCACCCAGCAGCTGTATAACTTGAATAACTAACGTGTGATGCTGTGGCCGATGCTGTGACATTGTTAAATGGACCGATCGTCGGTGAGTGACACCACTTAGTGTCACGCTGGGAGGCCGATGAAAATGGACGGGCTTTATCGTGCAGCGAGCTGAGCCCATCAGCTTGTTGTCGATGTGAGAGTCTTACGCTCTCCACTGCTGCTATAAATACGTCCCAATAATAGAGTCACAGGTCAACAAGCTGCAGGCAGACATCAGAGGGAAGATCAGGACAATGATGGGTTACGAAGGAAATATTTACAGCTACGACTCAGCATCTCATGGCCTCTCTGTAGCCACCAGTAATAAAATCTGATTCAATAATTGAAGCAAAACGGAGAAGCTGAGAGATTGTCTTTGACATTGTAGTGTCAGCCACTTCTGAGCTTTGCGATATCTATTTCAGGAATCTTGCCGGCCGAGCCAAGACTGTAAAAACCAAAGCTGGACTTCAGATGTTAAAGCCATCAGCTGCGTGTGTGTGTGTGCATGTGTACGTACAGTAGATGAGCTCGTATCAGATGCCTGCAGTAGTCCATAGCTAAACCACGGAGCTCCACCAATCCTTCATCTTCATTCACCCGTGTGATAAAATCCCTGACCGGTGTCAGAGATGGAAAAAGATGTGATGAGCCTCTCTGCTCACTGTGGCCGTCCTTCACAACGATGGGATCTCTTCGTAAACACTCAACATCAGGCTTATCTTTCCATATAATGGCCATACCCACCTTTAAAGTACATATTCTGTTTAGTGATATCTGGCCAGATAGATAGTTGGTCTCTGGTCTCTGTGTTCCGTCCACCCCTAAGTTCAATATCGCCCAACCCTACTGAAGACTCTCCCACAGTAAACATGGCTCCTTCAGGCTCTCCCTGCATGCAGCAGGTCAGGTCAGTTTGTCCTTCAGACTCGTTGACCCAAGGTCAAAGTCAGACATATAACCTCTCTGATATCCACGCTTTATGTCGTTCACCTTTGACCCCTCGGCCTCTGAGGTCAGATGGACCACACACCTCTTACAGCAGGTGAGTATGAACTGTGGAATCTCATAACTTTTACTGGAGGCAGGTGGTGCTAAAGAGACCAATAGTCATCACTCTGCTATGTCAACTAGCATTCTCAGCACCTGTCCATTACAATATGAGACAGCACTAATAATAAAGAAACAGTAATGCTGTGTTCAGACCAAGAGCAAAGCAAATTTTCGCGCGAGTTGGACCGCCGGTATCATTTGTGTTCATTCGTGCTAGACACGCCGGAGAGAAGGAGCTTCTCATCAACCATGGAAGAAATAACCACTGTTGCTGGTTTGTACATGTTGTGGAAGTCCCAGATATGTCAGAAAACCAAATGCCGTCGTGTCTGGGTTCATAACATCACCCGGCGGCGAGCTGTATTCACATACAGTGCCATTGCACTGACTGTGTCTAGCAAGCCATCGCTACTGCAGTATGAACCCCACATAAACAGATTGTGCTGTGATTTAATTGCAATAAACAGACCAAAAGGATGCTGAAATAACTACATAATGATGCTGATTTGTAAAAAGTCTGAATTCATGCTTTGTCAGGTCTGTCCACAAGACGACAAGCAAACAACTTTTAAATTTCTTGTTTTCCGAATGGAGTTTGGACCAATCAGTGCCAGGCTATGCAAATGACATGAATTTCCTTGCGTTGCGTCATTCGCGCCACTTCCATCTCCCAGTGCAAATTTGCGTCTAATTCTCGTATGTAATCGTGCTGCACAAAGTTTGCTTCGCTCTTGCTGTGAACACACTATTAGACATCAGAATCTGAAGCAAAAGTCTCGCCAACAACCGAACGCATTCAGTTTCTATGAAAACTTTCTGTGTGGATTCTAAGGAGCTATCGAGTTAACAGTGTTTCCATGAGAACACAGTAGTTATGAAGGTGCTATTTACACACACAGCAAGACGCCGCTGATAGTTGGACATTTATGCTCTTGAGCAAGGCTTCGGTGGACGGCGGGTGATTCATACCCAGTGCCCGCTGCTCCCAAGGAACAAGCCCTAAATTATTAGAAGGGGAAAAGAGCTGCCAGACTGAAAATTAAGGAGGAAAAAACTTTTCAACGTGAATTATTCACTGGACACGACTCGAGGGCCTCAGACGTCCCTTTACAGCCCGACTCCCAGCTTCAGAACGCCTCTCCCTCCCTGCTCTGTTTTTCTGCCTGCGTCGCTGAACCGTCTACTAATGCCGTTCGATCCTGTCGCCTTACTTGTTTTATTATCGCTGCTGAGATGTCAGCACAGACCACTCTTTGTCACCTCCCAAAGTTGCTGTGAATTCTCATCATGGCTGTTTCTGTGGAGGCGTATACAAGCCCCGCATGGTGGAAATGACATTTGCTCCTCGCAGAAAGTCTGGCGGGGGGAAGGCGAGAGCTGCCATTTGGCAAAGCCATCAGGAGCACTTTACGCGTCTGACCTTCACGTGTCTACATGCAGTAAATATAACCCCCCGGCTTTGTGGATGAGCGCTGAGAACTCTGACTTCCAGAGGGAGAAACGGAGAGAGGAGAGCGTGAGAGACAGAGGTGGAAACAGAGAAGTTTAGCTGGGAAACATTTCTGTTTATAAAAAACACAGTCATCTTAGCATGAATCACACAGCGGGGCTGCACCGTCCACGTTCACGTTTGGTGAAATTCACAATATTTTCCTGAATTAAATTCTGGTAATGGTTTTCATCACTTCTGTGTTCACAGAAGACGTATTGCTTTCAGCTGACAGCTTGTTGCGCTTCTCTTTGGCCTGAGTGTTTTCATGCAACTTACATTATATACAAATCAACAATATTCCAGGAGGTTAAATGACTCAGATACATTATATTTAACCTGCCACTGTATATAAATGCCATGACAAGTAAAAATTTAAAGACTTAGTTCACTCAAATACAAAAACATATTTTCTTTGGCGAAAAGGCGTGTGAATAACACGATAATGCGCAAGGCAAAAGCATGTAATAAGAATGCCGTTCTTGCTTTAGGCGTGTCATTTTCACGCCATGTAGTCTGTACTGACTGCAATGTAAATGCATCCACGTAAATATACTACGCTCAGAGCTACTGACGTAGAATAAAAAATGAGAAAGACCGCTTATGGCGAGCGGGAGGGAGGGGAGGAGGATGGGTCCAACAAACACACGACTTTAATCCAGGAGACAGTGTTTTGTTTTGTAAGTTAGTGACGCTTGTCACGTGTTTCGTAGTGACATTTGTGACTTCTGATGTTATGTTTACATACTTATTGTAAGGCCAACCATGACTTTTGTTTTGTTGCCCCCTGCTGGTACTGCACCTTCATACACATGTGTAATATTCACGCCGTGGCGAGGCAAAACGTGCCATCGTGCTATCCTCTGGTGGGACAAATATAGGAATCTATACCTGGATTGTAGGGCTGGGACAATACACCTATCTCCCGAATCTGTACTATCACGATACTTGGGTGCTGATTCGATATGTATTGCAATTTTTATGTATTGCGGTTCGATATTACAAATGATTGTGATTTTTGTTAACTTTGTTAACACTAGACCATGGGAAAAAGTTGAATCATACACTTCTAGGGACTTTTACTTTGGAAAATATCTAAATTAATACAGTAAAAATTTTTGATTTTCAGCATGTATGTAGTCAGAGATGTCCTGAAGTCAAATATATCAGTCATTGTCAGCCATTATTTATTAAATTTTTTTCCAGATACCGAAGAATAAAAAAAAAAAATAGTGGTATTTTCTTTTTAATTTATAAGGGACATGTAATGTTTTATACTTCTGGTGAATGTAATCCAATCAATCTTATTTCCATATATATTTTTATATATACAGTTCCCTTTGTTAACATCTTATTTTGAAAACCGGACGTAGTCACACGTGTATACTTCCTCTAACTTCTCCAAGGTCGTCTCTAGCTCTCCCATCAGCTCCGTTCTCTTTATACATCCATGGTCAGCTCCATCGGGGCCGTTTGAACACATTAACATAAATGTCAGTATATGGGTGCTCTGTAGTTGTAGCGTCGGCCCATTTGACCACGGAGATGAGAGTGTCGGCCGGCTTGACCGCACGTTTCATTCAACTTTTGTGAGAGATGGACAAGCAAAATAGAAATTGACAATGTCAGGGTTTCTTTTATCTACAGTATTTTTCTCATAATTTATCCAGTTCATAGAAGGTAAAATTATATTTTAAAAAAAATGCATTTAGTTATATTGTTTATATTCCTTGTTTTTGTTCCTCATCAGAATTTAAAAATTGGCAGACGTGTTTCCTTCTGGTGTTTGACTCTTGAGAGCTTCAGCTTGTAATGGGTTTCAAACTCTTTGACCTTTGACCCAGGAAGCATGTCTTGGTGTCGCTGGACGTTTTAAACGCACAGACTGACAGAAAACAAACGTCGGTGTCAATGAAAATGTAAATCATTTAAACTTGGTGAAAGCTCTCGGTGCCCCGGGGAGCCGGAGGGGGATACGCTGCAATAACAGCAGAGAGAGACAGAGTGAGAGAAAGCTGCCATTCATGACGATTTTCAACAAAACCCCACAAACTGTCGCTTCCTGCTACTAATCACTGCTCTGTCAATGATCCGTTGTAACTGGACAGTACATGTCTCTTTAATATACATGCAATTATACTGGACATTGTCCTTCTTCTTGTAGTCTAAATCGTCTTATATAATTACGTATGCATTGATAAACTGCTACTTATAATGAATATTTTGGAGAGTTTAATGAATTTTTGGGATTTGTCATAAACACGTTACACATCTTTGACCTTGAAAACAGCAGCCGTCTTCACTCAAGGTCCACTTACTCTCTTGTTCTCTAGTTTTTGACCGTATTACACGTCTTCATCAGTAGATCAACTGTAATGAAACTGTAGATGGTCGATATTTTATGGGCATTTTTAGGGCTTCTGTAGGCCTGAAAAGTTGAGCTTCAGTCTTGACTTTTAAGTCAACACGAATGATAAATCCTAATAATTTCTCTAACTGGTATAATCAAATATTACAATCAAACAACATGCCGTCATCAGTGTGTATTCCTCCCTTGATATGATATGTTTATTATGTTTATTTGTTTCACGCATATAAATAGACAATGAAAATGAAAGGAATGTAAAAAATTGTGTGTAAAAACCTACTTAAATATAAACCACACCCAAAGGACATACAATAGGTACAAATATTACCATACAAAAATCACCAGTACATTATAAATATTAGTGTTCAAAAATATACATATATATAAATATGTGTAGGAGTAAAGTTCAAACTGTCAACAGTTCCTAAGAGTGATAATTCTTTTCCAAATCAAATGTTATTGTCAGCAGAGCATTTCTAAGTCTCTTTTTGTACATAGACAATGACAAAGAGGGATCCATTAAATGTACATTTTTATTCCTTAAGATAGCTCCACCAAATTTGATAGAAAACTGACCACGGGATGTTTTATACAAACAAAGATGTTGTTCACAAAATAATATCTAAAAGTAACTAATGTAACTAAGTAATGTTTGATTTGGGATTGAAATTGGTAAGATCACATGTTTTGGGTGCTTTAAAATGATTTGCAAATTTCATAATGAGCCAAGAATGTTGTTATTTATAATATATCTTGGTTTATTGTTGTGCTTTTGATACTTGAGAGCACTTTCAGCATTTGTGGATCATAAGATTTTCTATTTATTTATTTATTGCGAGCCGTATAAGATTTGGGTTTCAGTTACTTTAAATGTGTCTATTGTGTCAGATAGAGTCCAGTGGCCATTAAATCCTCCATAGTGTGTGTGTGTGTGTGTGTGTGTGTGTGTGTGTGTGTGTGTGTGTGTGTGTGTGTGTGTGTGTGTGTGTGTGTGTGTGTGTGTAGACTGAACAGATAGGGTTACACAGTGAATCTGTGACTGAAGAGCTGGTGGACGGATTGCTATAAATTGCCTTGCCATGCTGACATGCTGCTCTCTTTGAGGTCTCCTTTTTGCAGCATAAACGCTCCATCAGTCAGCACAGACAGTTCACCGTAGATGGAGCAGATCCCATTTTAATCTGTCCCCAGGCACAGCGCTACTTACATCAGATCCTGTACACGGAGAAAATGCCACTGAACCTTTTGGTACGGCTTATTGCTAATGTTCGCTGACTGCACATTGTTTGACCGACACTTAACTGCCTCACTACAGATGCAGGTGGTGACGGTGCTCTGGTGAATGAAATAATCTAACTAGTTGAGTCTAACCTCACAGGGCAGACCCAAGCAAGTTTTATAGATCGATGTGACTTAGTAAATCTGGGCCATTCTCTTGTTGATGATCCGCTGTGCCACAGTTTTGTTAAAGCCCCCATGTGTAGGGAATTGAAAAATATATTGTGGAAGACAGTAGCATGATCCGTTAAATGTGGATTTTAGCATTTTCTTACTTTTCTACAAACAAATACACATCAGAATAATTTAAAAATATATAAAATGTTTGGGAAAAAAAAAAAACGCAGCAAAGTCGTCTTCTTGGACAGCAAACTGCCCATAGGGTTCCCTTCCAGTGGAGAAAACATAATGCAGGACCCTCTAGGGCTCCCGTCTAGTGGAGAAAACATAATGTAGGGCCCTCTAGGGTTCCCTTCTAGTGGAGAAAACATAATGCAGGGCCCTCTAGGGTTCTCTTCCAGTGGAGAAAACATAATGCAGGGCCCTCTAGGGTTCCCTTCCAGTGGAGAAAACATAATGCAGGACCCACTAGGGTTCTCTTCGAGTGGAGAAAACATAATGCAGGTAATTTTTTTTGCCCCTGACCCTCAGACAGCCTGAGTACACCACTGCTAGGCGCCTTCATTGGGCCTCATAGCAGCAACAACTCCACCTAGAGTACTGAGATCTATCGACCGGACCATTTAGCCTGCCTCTGGGAGGCGTTTGTATAACTGCAACACCAGTTTATCCCCTGTAATCTGTAAAAGGAGACACATTTCACATCACACATAGACAACATTCATCTGCAAAAGCTTTCTTCTTTGTTGGTGTTGCCAGTAAGAGATCAGATGGAGAGAGAGAGTCGAGAGAAATAATGCAGAGAGCTCTGGGAGCTTACATTCAAAAGCATCATCCAATGACCCTCTCACCCCCACCCTTTGTCCCCCGACTCATCTGAACCCTCTGTCCCCCTAAATTTAGTTTGGGTATTTGGGGCAACCACTCCTTCCCATTCTTTGCCCCCCCTCCCCCCCTCGACCTCCCTCTCTGCTGGCATTTAGGCTCAATTCATCTTTGTCAGGGACGGCGGGGTGATCCGTCCGGGCGCAGACATCTCATGGTGAGACGCAAATGTTCTGATAAGCTGTGAACAATGTCGTTACACGTTAATGATCCCGCCCGGAAAACACGATGTATAAACCCTGCTGCCACTGCCCAGTTTGGTAAACGATTAAAGATATTCCAACGACATATTCTCAGTTGGATTTGGCTGAAAAACTGCAGCTATTTAATAAATGTTAATTTATTTAACAGTAGATTGGCCTGTTGGTCAGTCAATAACAGATGTGTTCGTAATATATAATTGGCTTTGATGCTCAATGCTAACACTTAGCATGCAGTTGCTAATAAGAACTCGTGGCAAGTTCTCTTATGCTAAACGGTAACTCGTCATATTTTAGGAAGGTTTTTATTAGAGATTGGTTTAAAAAAAGTACTTTGATCTAGGGATGCACCGATCCGACTTTTTCAGTCCCGATACCGATAGCGATATCTGGGCTTTGGGTATTGGCCGATACAGAGTACCAATCCGATACCAGTGTTAAATGAATAAGCTGTGTGCCTCATTGTGTGGAAGTAGTGACTGATTACAATACATAAAGTTACTGAAATGTTATTTAGCTATTATTAAAATAATAAATTGTACACCAGCTACTTAAAA
The DNA here is from genome assembly GCA_916701645.2 of Sebastolobus alascanus. NCBI lineage: Eukaryota > Metazoa > Chordata > Actinopteri > Perciformes > Sebastidae > Sebastolobus > Sebastolobus alascanus. Next base: position 1,094,808 of record CAKAOJ020000206.1, on the reverse strand, counting down.
ACGTGACGTAAAATGTAAAAAACGTTAAAAAAAAAAAAATTTAACGTAACGTAAAAAATCTTCAATATTAACCGTAATTACAATTCAAGTGTAAGGCGTTTTCATGCAGCAACAAATTGGTCAAAACTTAAACAGTAATTATAATTCCAGTATATAATTTATATGGAATATAAACATAGAATTGAACTGAATAGATTGTCACCATTGTCACCAATACCCGATCCAGCCATTGGAGTCAGTATCAGCCTGATATCCGATCCGATATTGGTGCATCCCTACTTTGATTATCATATCATTATCATCCATATTGATATTTACCCTGTTTCCATTAGAAGTGTGGCAGGTACTGAGTCCATTGGTGTCCTTATTTTAGTTTTCTTGCAATCATTAAATACTTATTTTAAGATACTCACAACCCAAACTTGTCATGATCATTTGATAGAACTATAAACATTCTTTTATATTAATTATTATAAACAGCAGTCATAAAACATGTCTGATGTAAGGCCATTATATTGTAATGATTATGCCTCACTTTTTGCCTAATTTGTGTCTATATTTATAGAGAAAAACAGACAGAGAAATTGAACTTCTTGGAACTGATGGATGTGATTCAGAGTTGTCATTGCACATTAATCTTATCCACACAAGTTTTCATTTTTTGGAGTTGGCTTTCAGGGTCGGGCTGTAATTCAGACTGCAGACTGGACATCTGTGTGTATGTGTTTGTCCAACAGAGAGACTGAGATATGTGGGCATGGATGAGGGAGTTCAGATCAATAAAGAGATGGAGAGAATGTCCGTTAAAACCAAATATGCTCAGAAGCAAAGTAGTGCTTTATCTGCAAGTATCTTTTAAAAAAAATCTCCCATGTTTTGATATGGAATACATTTGCTGCCATAGTTCAACTTTTGGAACCTAAAACTCAGAAATGCACAGTGGTTGATTTTCTTTCTGCACCTGAAAAGTTCACATTTGGGAGATTCAAGAGTGATGAATACCCATTTATCATCTTCTGGCCTTCTGGAAACTGTTTCACATGGTACGTGTTGTACTAACATGGTTTTTGTGCACCGGCTGGTGAGCAGTGACATGATTTTTGTGCAGTGTGTTCACACCCTTTGTACACTTCCACGAGGGTACAATGTGTGTGTTTATGTGTGTTGTGTAGGCTTAGTTGTGTATGTGTGTGTGTGTGTGTATGTGTGTGTGTGTGTGTGTGTGTGTGTGTGTGTGTGTGTGTCTGTCTGGCCAGGCTGGGTTTGTTTGGCCAGCTGTTTGGAGGGAAAGCCTGATCCCATGTGACCTTGTGTTTCTCCAGCTGCTCTCGGATCAGAACAACCAGCTCTCTCTGCCAGGAGAAACCCTGTTTACCCGGCTTTTTTTGGTTTTCTTTTTAGGATTATTATTGTTGGTAACGGTAGTAGATGGACTGGTACAAAGAATTAAACTTTTTAGAGAGAAATCTGGGAACATAGAGGTTGAATCGATAGAGGTAAAATGGTTAAGTGCTGCCCTACGGCAACAAAACAGTCACACAGTGATAGAAATTCTGCTTTAGCTTCTATTCATCCGTTGCATTCATGGGAACCTGTTCCTGATTTATGCTGCTACAAGCCAACTAACTAATATAAAACCTCTGATGAGTTGAAAGAGCCATCCTCTGCAGTCTTTAGAAGTTAGATGGAAAAAGCTTTGAAAAGCATAAAACTCAAAAATAAAGAAGATAAGCCTCAGAGCTTATGTTAAAATGTAAAGGAAAATTATTGAGACATTTTAGTAAATAATGGCAACATACAAGCTCGAGCAAAAATGGAAATATTGCTGGAATTAATCTTGTAAAAAGCTGCGTCTAAAAACCATTATTTTAAGAGTGGAGTTTGGTGCAGATGGCGATGCCTATGAAACACTATTACAGTAATGCTCGTCCTGATTTATCACCACACACTCTGTAATCACAGAAGCAGATGAGCACAAATGACTTCTCCTTAAATGTAGAAAACATTTGCTTTGGCTTAAAAATTTCAAACATTTTTGCATTTGCTAACGGAACATTTTTGTCATTATCTGAAATATGTGAAACTCTCCACACAGACATTATAGCGCAAGTAGAAGTTGTTGACAGTAATCAACAGATGTGGCCTCAGATGCTGGCTCTCCACTAACATTAGACTCAATTAGACTAAAATATCACCAGCAGTTAAGGCTGCAACTAACAATTATTTTAAATCTCGATTAATCTGCTGTTTATTTTCTAGATTAATTGATTAATCATTAGGTCTATAAAATGTCCAAAAATAGTAAAAAAAAATGTCCAAGGTGATGACTTTAAATGTCTTGTTTTTTGCAAAAGCTAAAGATATTCAGTTTAATATGATATTAAAAAAAAAAAGAGGAAAGCAGGAATATTCATTCCATATTTGAGAGGCTGAAAAACAGCATTTTCTGCCATTTTTGCATGAAAATTTGCTATTATTTATGTATTAAAAATACTGTATGAATTTTAGGGCTGCACAAGTAATCGAATGTTAATTGTGATGACGATTTTGGCTTCCCACAATTAAATGAACAGGATCGACTGTGATATGACATTAACAATGCGTGCTCCGCTCGTAGAAAACTCTACTGGATATCAAATCAAACGCTTCCTAAACTAACAGCCAGCCACCAGGAGGCGATCGAGATGCTTTGGCTTCACTTTTGGAGTGCTGTCACACCGCATCCTACAGCGGCAGCTCGTGAAAAACTTTCCTGAATGTTGTGGCTGCAGTCCAGAGTAGAGGAGACTGGACACTGTGAATAAGGACTCGTCTTATTTTGATGCAGATATTTGCATTTGCAAGAATGTAGCACAGTAGGGAAGTGAAAGTGAAAATGAAAGTGCAATAAAAATATGTTGTCCCTGAAATCATTGAATAATCGTGATAATAATCGTGATCTCAATATTGATCAAAATAATCATGATAATCATTTTGGCCATAATTGTGCAGCCCTAATACATTATAGGAAAAATGATGGATAAACTTCACTTGAGCAAAATAAAAGTTAATATTAGTAGTGTTAGTCTCCAGGATGCAGAGTGTATAGTTTCAGTACAGATAAACAAGTAATACTCTCAGTGTGATAAATATCCCAAACGTTGTTTACCATCGTCTTCGAGGCGACAGAGTCTCAGGAAGTGAAGAACAGAAACGGGATTCTCCAGAGAAGAGAGACCGGCGATCAGAGAGGTGGTGAAACCTGTCGGCTTCACACTCGCACTGTCACACACACACACACACACACACACACACACACACACACACACACACACACACACACACACACACACACACACACTGCCAGGGTGTACACACATTCCCATAGAGCATATAAACACACACATTCTTGTACACACATGCACACACAAAGCCTGTTGTAATGAGAACATTATCATACGTCGGCCATGTCTCACGCTATTCACAGCAGCTATTTATAGGGTTGTTCACTGCTAGTAAAGACTTTGATCTGTTTGTGTGTGTGTGTGTGTGCGTGTGTGTGCACTAATTAAAATGGCGGGAGAGCCATGACTGTCAACAGCCAGGTGCTGGACGTTAGAGGGAATTTGGCGCATGACCGTGACGAACCCGGGCGCTCGTCTTACAAGGTGTGACGCAGCGAGCCAGCAGGTTCCCCAAACACACCAAAAAGACATTTACATACATATTTATGTGTTAAATATATCTAGTTATTGGTTCCCAGCGGGGGAATTTGCAGTCTTACAGCAGCAAAGGTGACAGGGCAACAAGAGGCATCAGTAAAAAAAGATATAATAAATAAATAAAGATATATTAAATAAATAAAGATATAATAAATAAATACACAGCAATTCTTTATTCAAAATTGTGTTCAACATTTATTTCTACATTTTGTGTGTCCAATCATATTTAACAAATTTATTTTGTGCTATGATCTAGATTTATACTTTTTTAAATATAAATTCCATTCATTATATAGAAAAGTTAAACATTTTCATTCATAAAAATAGAAATATAATATAATATAAATGAACAAATAAATAAATAAATAGTTGTGATTTGCATAGAGTGTAAATTTAAGTGTGTAAAATTATTTATTTTACCATATTCCCTTACCAAATAAAACAACCTTATAGTGTCATATTTGTAATAATATATATCTATTTTTGTTTAAATAGAAATAGAAATAAACACGAAGAAAGTGTATTAAATGTTTTTTTATAATCAAGATCTTTAGATATTTTTATGTGTAACATAATGTTTCACAGGAATTTATCTCTGTAAATATATCGGGGACGGTTGTAATATTTTATATTTACTCATATATTTACTATAATTAGATGAAAAAGATTTCTTCTATGGGGTAATTAATATTTCTTTTTGGTCAACAAATCAAATGACTCCTCTATACAAACTAATCATATTAATATAAAAATAAAATCTACAAAATCTACATCTACAAAATCATAATAAAATACATAAAGAAACACAAATCAAATACATATTCCTACATTGATCTGCACCATGATCTAACCTAATTGAGGTAATTAACATTTGATATTTGCACCGCAGTTAATAAACAGGTCATTTGTCAGTCAGAGAGATAGATGGACAGCTATAGTCCTCGACATTTCCAGTAATCCCTTGTCTGTTCCCGACTCTTGTTTACAGATGTCTCTCTCTCTGCTGCTTTAAGTCGCTGATGTTTAAAAGTGTCCGGACGGCCTTTTCTGAGCTTTCAACCACCGCGGAGGCTTCCAGCTCAGCTGGTCGCTCATGTCTGTCAGCGCCGCTATTACCATCCCCTCTGTGTGTGTGTGTGTGTGTGTGTGTGTGTGTGTGTGTGTGTGTGTGTGTGTGTGTGTGTGTGTGTGTGTGTGTGACCTTGAAACTAACGCTGAACATTATACTCAACACCTTCCCACATGCACATACACACATGCACAACAGTTAGCTAACTCGTATTCTCAGCCGGAGGCTATTGACCCGTTTACATTGCTAACACATGTTCAGATCATTGCATCCAGTCAGTGTGTTATATGTGCAGTTTTTAAATTAGTTCTATCTTAGTGAAACTTCGGTTTTAGAACGAGGCTAATTGAGAAGCTCTCTGTAGTTTTTCAGTTCAAAGTTTACATAAGAAAGTTCAGCATATTTTCCCAGATCTCAAAGGATTACATTGGGAAGATTAAAGAGGTTATCCATGAGTTAGTTTCATATTTAAATCTAATATTGCACGTGGTATAGAGGAAAATCATTTCTGCTCTGATGGGCCTCTACTGCTATGGTATGCTCTTCTTAGCTCACGCAGCGTAGTGGCAGCTTGTTAAAACCTTCCGGATGTAAAGGGTTCTGACTCATGTAGACTAAAAAGTCCAACTTCCACGTGCTCTTCTGCAGGCTGTACTCTCCTTGGTCAGCTATCCATCGAGGCTCATAGTGAGTGAAACGTAGTTTATTTAAAAAAAAATATTTATAGAACCAATGATGGACTTTCAAAAACTGACCAATTTGCTGAAAATAACTGAAATACAGTCTACAATCGGCATCAAATACAAAAAACTGTAAATAATGCAACATAGCTCTTACACCCAGTGTTCAGGTGTGTTGTGTTGAACGCTACAGTGCATTAAGAAGTGTTGTACTTCACACAGTGTGGACAGACCATGAAGAAACTGATAGACGGCAGCAAAAGCTGGATACACTCGCTGGTTTTCATCCTGTGTGTACTTTGCAGTACTCTTGAAGTTAGCCCCCTCTCTAAAGTAGTTTGGTCAAAATAGAAGTACATTTTGGAGAAACGGATTAAGTAAATAAAGTACGTAAAGCAGTGTTCTAGTGTTGCTGTGTCAAGACCACCTAAACCGAGACCAAGTCATGACCAAGACTTTGAGGAGTTGAGACCAAGTCAAGACCAAGACCAGACCAGGGCAAGTCCCACAGTGCATGACACACTTATGATAAAATATGGAACATGCAAACCAGAGGCACTCCTCAAATTGATCTGAAAGATCCACATTTCCCTTTGTTTCCTACGATCAGTTACAGTAATGCACACACACAAACACACACACACACACACACACACACACACACACATACACACACACACACACACACACACACACACACACACACAATAATGCACAACATTTAGTGTTATCGTCACAGTTGTGGTCCTGACTGGTCTTGAGATAAAATACAGAGTCCTCTTTGTCTGAGACCAAGACAAGACCGAGTAAAAACTAGGGATGCACCGATCCGACTTTTTCAGTCCCGATAGCGATAGCGATACCGAGTACTGATCTGATACCAGTGTTTAATGAGATGCCAAGCAAGCAGTGTAGTTGGTACTGTCACATGTTCTTCTCTGGATGTTCTGTTGATGTATTTTCTTTGGTGGCACTATTTTGTAAATATTCATTTGATGACAGAGAGCAGAAAGTCAGGTATATAACAAAAGTATTATATATAATTCATCCCTCCAGTCTTACTTCTAGAATCCAGTGTGAAATAATTCATACAGCGCTCATATTTTGGAGATGCTAAAGATATTTTATTATGTAAATGTGTTTCCCCTGGAGGGAAAAGTGTTAGAGCTGAAGTGGCGCGGTGCTAAAGTGAAGAGGCTCAGTGGCCATGACAACGTGCTAATGCTACAATGGGTCTCTAACGAGTGAGAGCCAGCGCTAATTTCCCTGTTTGACAAAAGGACTCTGTGATCCTCGGCTGTTAGCGGTTCGCTGCACTAGCAGGTGTGTGTAAGTGTGTGTCTGTGTGAGAGAGAGAGACACAGAGAGACTAGACTCAGACACTTTTACTGAAACCTGTTAGCTCAAAACTAGATTAAAATGTGTGCGTTTGAATTATCTTGTATTCAGTGCTGCAGTTCACGTGCATGTGAGCGATTGCTGAGGTTACGGGGTCGGCGGCGGCCTGCTGGGGGTTATTGGCCGCAGGTCACGGAGCAGACAGGTTGAGCGACAGATCGGTTACATCTCCCAGCATGCTCGGTGTGTTCTTGGCACAGGAAGTGCCACTGATGCTGACCGCTCACAGCGAAAAGCTCTGATGAAGACGAGCTGTCAGCGTCGACCAGGACACCCACAGCAGAAAAACACCGGTTGGCAAATAGAGAAGAAAACCTCGTTCAAAATCACACTGACACTTATGTCATAATAATAATGCAAATTACTAAGAGTCAGGCCCAACAACATAACCATGCTCAACATTATGATGTGCTGTTTGCTCCCAGTGGTGGAAGAAGTTCTCTTATTAGTGCTTTTATTTAAGTAAAAGTAGCAATACGACAGTGTATAAATAAAAGTCCTGCGTTCAAAGTATTACTCAAGTAAAAGTAACAAACGTATTAATCAATGTTAGATAGTAAACTGTGGAACAAAAAATGACAGAAATCCTCAATAAGAAATCACATTGATTTTTATTTTGAATGAATATTGTTTTTCTTCTTTTTACTTATGAGATGATTGTGGCAAAAGCATGAACAGGAGAAAGCCTGTGCGGCGTGCTGAGTGTATTAATGTCTGTGCTAATGTAAATCTCAGTGGGGTAAAGTAGACTGAGAAGCTAACCTCAGATTTAGAGGTTGGTCTGGGATTAGGAGGATGCTCACATCACACTCATGTTCCCACCGGTACCATCTCCTACTGAGGAAAACCACGCTAAAAATGCACACGGCCGTGATACTGCAAGGAACCGGGGATAAAAGTATCCACCAAATGCCACATGTGAGAAGAAGAGACCAGCGCTATGTGAGGAGATGAAGAGGAGATGGAGGAGGCGCTCTGATGGTGATGAATGACTGGACAAGTGGAAGGAGTGAGGAGGGGAAGGCAGAAGAGGCAGAGAGAAGGGCAGGAGGACGGTGACAACTCTGACAGCTTCAGGCCTCGTCCACTCCTCCGGCCTCGGGATAAATTTAAATCTGATGATGGGGCGTGCTGTCCCAGACCTGTCACTGCTACAGACGGCATTTTTCTGTGTCTGTACATATATAACCGTCCTTTCCCTGTCAGAGCCCACGAGTCCTGAAATCCCTAACAACTACACAGGAAAAACCTGTTCACCGGTTGTGTAAATGGGTCAAGGCGGGTTATCCAACAAGCCTTCCCAGGTTACACCCAGTCCACATTGTCTACCATCTTGAGTACTTTTAATGACGCACTTTGACTGTACTGTAGAGAACTACAGTTGCAGACCCAGATTTTAATGAATCCATCTATCAACCAATTTCCTAAACTCCTTAAACACACCTGGAAGAAACACGTTCTCACTCCCAACTCATCAAATACGCCGCTTGGTCAGTGGCCGTACGCTTCAAACTGTGATGCTCTACGTACCCCTCTAGCGTCAATTTTGCTCAAATCAATTTCCGCTCGTTAGATGCATACACAGTCTTTTCAAAATAATCTTCTGTTTTCACAGGAAACAACTTGATTAGGTTTAGGCAACACAACTCAAGGAGGGTTAAAAGAGGAGATGTCACAGCTTCATAACACGTCATATCATTGGGGTACAACTAGGGCTGTCAAAGTGAACACGATAATAACGTGTTAACGCAAACTCCACTAATTTCTTTAACGCATTAACACAACTTGCGATTTTTAGGTTGTAGTGGGCTCAGTTTTAAAGCTAGAGTGAAGATACTGGCATCATATAAAACTAGAAAAACCTAATGAATCCATCGGTACCAACCATGTCATACTAGCTTGTCGCGAAGGAGGCTAAATAACGCTTCAAACTTACGCTAAATTTTTGCGAGGAAAAACTGGCGTGGCCATTTTTAAAGGGGTCCCTTGACCTCTGACCTCAAGATATGTGAATGAAAATGGGTTCTATGGGTACCCACGAGTCTCCCCTTTACAGACATGCCCACTTTATGATAATCACATGCAGTTTGGGGCAAGTCATGGTCAAGTCAGCACACTGACACACTGACAGCTGTTGTTGCCTGTTGTTATGATTTGAGCATATTTTTTATGCTAAATGCAGTACCTGTGAGGGTTTCTGGACAATATTTGTCATTGTTTTGTGTTGTTAATTGATTTCCAATAATAAATATATACATACATTTGCATAAAGCAGCATATTTGCCCACTCCCATGTTGATAAGAGTATTAAATACTTGACAAATCTCCCTTTAAGGTACATTTTGAACAGATAACAAATGTGCAATTAATCACGATTAACTATTTTAATCGAGTGTCAGCCCTAGTTTGAATACAAGTGACTTGACATCTGGATGTGACACTTTTAATTGAAATGTGCATTTGACCGTAAACATGCAGGAAAACACATGAAGAGACTCATGGACTCCATCGTCTTGACTCTGCCCTCTATGTCCCCCTCTGCTGTCTCGAGTCGTACATAAATCACATGGTGTGTACAGACACACAGACACCCTGGGGTGTCAGACTGGCATCAGTTTCTGTCTATCAACCCTCCTGTCTGTTCTCCATAGTTGTCTGTTTGCATTTGTGTCTTCTCTCACTCTCTCTGTCTTACTCCCACTCACAAATGCTAAGTGGGTGTTTGAGTGTCTTGAGGACTTGTGAGACTAATGACCGCGTCGCCCACCTGCCTGCCAGTTCATTCATGATGACACAAATACAGGCAGAGATTTCAACATTTGCTTAGTTGGTTCTTAACCATTTGTTATACGGATCTTAGCATGTGTCCAGCGCTAACGCCATCTGTTCTTGCACGTTCTTTCCATCGCAGCCACCTTGTAAGCCTAGAGCGTGCTGAGACGGTAACAGACGAGACGAGGCAGAGGGTAAAGATTTAACTTGGCGCGGGACGGGACAAGCTGATGAAGTGGGACACTTCGTATCTGCGGGGAGGGATCATCAGATGCTTCGTCTGCATCAGGTTCTGCTTCCTCTTGTTTCTCAAGTTAGTGCCTTCATTTGCTTTGGAGGCTTTAAATATCTCACATGTGAGAAAGAAATGAGATAAGCACAACTCTGGAATGCAGTTTACATTTGATGGATGGTAATGTGAGCGTTGCCATAATTATTAGACCAGATTACTGGACCTGATAAGATTAGACATCTATAGTTAGATACAGTAGTCAGGCTGTTCTCATACACCGTTCGGAGCTACAAAAAGTAATGCACTGTAATTCGTATATATCCCACAAAATCATTTAGTATTTAATCCATGTAATCGTTAACCAGGAAGTATAAAGAAACGCTGCGTAGGGAGGAGGTCGGGGTGGATGGGTGGGTCCAAAAACAACTGAGTTTCACCCAGGTGGCCGCTGTTAGTGTCCTGCGTGAAACCAGAAGTCAATGTTGATTTATTTGTCACATAACTTCTGTACTTAAGTAACGTCAATTCCGTAGTTATTCAAACCACAATATTTTCCTAAACCTAACCAAGTTAGTTGTTTGTTTGTGTCTTTTGAAAAGACTGCATGCATGTAACAAGCCGAAATTGACACATGTTGCTGGACATTCGTAGGAAAACACGCAAAAAATGAGGAATAACTTTTCGTAAGATCTCATACGAACCGTTGTATGAGGATACGTTTGACTAGTATAGTAGTTTGACTGAATTATTTTGACTCAAGGTCAACGTACTGGATTTTTCCAGAGGGTTTTAGCCATATCTCATGGTCTTCATCAGTGGGTGGAATTTGCTCAGACTCCAACCACCATATTTTTTGGATATTTTACTAATAATTTTCATATGTTTTTGAAATGCCATTGAAAGCTCTGGGATAAGCTAGTAAGTAGAATTGAATCAGGATTATTTTTGTCAAACTTGATATTAGGGCTGCAATTAACAATTATTTTCATTGCAGATTAATCTCTTGATTATTTTTTTGATTAATCGATAAGTTGTTTGGTCCATAGAGTGTCAGAAAATAGTGAAAAATGTCAATCAATGTTTCCCAGATCCCAAGATGTTGTCCTCAAATGTCTTGTTCTGTCCACTACTCAAAGATATTCAGTTTACTGTCAAGGAGGAGTAAAGAAACCAGAAAATATTCACATTTCAGAAGCTGGAATCAGAGAATTTTGACTTTTTTTTCTTAAAAAAATTATTAAACCAATTAATTTGACCGATTATCAAAATAGTTTAATCCTTCGTCTAAACAGACGCTTCTTAGGATTTCCCACTATACTCCTAGCTGCTGCTCCATCGCTATGGTCTCTCCCTCCTTCTTGCCCCGTTTAGCTCTGGCTGCTTGATGTAAAATGCATCACTTCCAGTGCACCATGCATGGGAAAGCCGCCACAGACACCAGACAGCTTTCCCTGGCAGCGATAGGCTTAATCAGCATTGTGTGAACTCATTTGAATGTAATGGATGTGTGAGGTCAATGTTATTTTACTGTAGTTTAGGTTTCACACGGGACACAAACAGCAATCTCTGGGTGAAGGTCCTGTGTTTGTTTGATATAATTTGAACATTTGTTCATGGTACCAGTAATTTTTAGTTGGGAAAACACAATGCATAGTAGGCTATGTCTGCCTGAGACTGGAACTTGTAATTGGCACCAGTAACACTGGGTCTGTTGGAGTGTTCTGGTGTTACTCATACTGGCTCTTCTGGTGGTCAGCATTACAGTTTATCAGCTGTTCCCTTTCATTTTTTATAACTAGAGAGTGTTGAGAGATTTGTATCTATAACTCTCTACACCACAATCCATCTTGCTATCAGCTCAGTGTTAAAGCGATGTCTCAGATCATCAAACGTTCTCTGCATTATGATGAAACATATTTTTGATTTGCACCAATGAATGAATGAATTTCACTTTGATTAAACATGCACTTGTGTCTAATTTTGCAGCTGGTTAGAATATGGTTAGATATGAAATTTCTGTCGGATTGTGAAGCCTGATAGATGTAATCAGGCACCACCAGTGCAAGCAAATCGATTTGTATGTATCTTAAAACGAATTGTCTCATTTTCACACTGCTATCAGATAACTGGCTGTGATCTGCCAGCGCCGCGTAACGGCTGGTGTGGATTTGAAATTAGGCCACAGCTGTCCCAGAGAACCTTATCGTGCCTCCATATTCGTGTTTCTCGCAGAACGGGATAACCTTTCCGTCCCTTGGGGGGGCCAAGACGGAACGGCTGGGACCATCTGACACCAGATCAGCCTGGTGGAATTTGGGGAATGGCGCTGTCCCTCTGCCGTGCCCGCCCCACCGGGTAGGTGTCATCTCTGAATTGTGTTTATTTGTTGGCACCCTGTCGTGAAAACCTTCCCATCAACTGCATGTTAATCTTGTCAGTTAATGTTGTAATTGTTGTCTTCAAACTGCCACCTCAACCACATGACAATGAACTCCTCATCCTCCCATCCTTTCTTTCTGATATTCACTTCTGTCCTCTTCGCTGCTGTCCCAAATAAATACACATAAACTCGTAGCCCAGCGTGGGTTTGGTGACATGTGGTGGTGGTGGTAGACGGCACTAAAAAGGCTCCAGTGATGAAAAACCTCCCAGCCGTCCTGGGAAGCCATCTTCTGTTTCACACCAGGCAGAATTTATGAGCTCAGCACTCAGCATCTCTGCTCTCCTGCTGAGATGGAGAGAGTTTCAGAGAAAGACATGTAGAAAGAGAGATAGAGAGAGAGAGAGGAGGAGATAGAGATGTAGAGGAGCAGGAAGTGGTGGAAAGAGATGGGGTGAGTGTCAAGAGGAGAGAAGTACATGTAGATGAGAGTTTGAGAGGCAAAAGTGAAAATAAGAGCTGAGTGACCCGAAAAACTAACCAGGTTTGTCAGCCAAGACAAGTTAGCCACATCAGACCTATGATTTTTCTTGTTTCCCAACTGATTGACATTTGTCGCCAGGAATAAATGTTGGCATTGTAAGTTGAATGTGGACGTTTTTGCATTCGGTCAGAGCAGGTGATATCCAGCGACCGTTATTGAAAGTTCCGTGGTGTAATAACGAGTATAACAAGTATGCTTGTGCGGTATTATGGTATACCAGGGTATTTAGAAGTCCTGATGGTATGTTTTTCAATACCGGCATACAGATGCTGCTCTTTCTATGATGCTGTAGTGATGTGATGTATTGTAGTGCACAGCATGCACCACCAGAGGTCGGTATAGTGGATACGAGCAGCTGAACTTGAACTGAGAGTTTTGGGTTTAGTCTAACGTAGTGTCTAACGAGCCGTGTTAGACAGTAGTTTTGTTGCCTAAACATAACCAATCGTTTCACAATGTTAACCACGTGGCATTGTGCATTTCTGCAAGCGTGATACAAGGCCGGTATGAAACGTATTTTTGGTTCAGAAACATCAACATTCAACGGTTTGCAGAAACGAACGATGCCAACATTTCTTCTGGCGACTGGGTTGCTCTACTACATCCCTGACCTCAACCACTCACACACCATTTAATGGAAACTGTGTGCCACATAAGCGCAAATCATCTGAGCCTCATGTTTTTCCTACATATTTGAAAGGCTTGAAGTCGTGTTTTGCCCAAGTCTGTCAGACAGCCGCCATATAATGCCTTCAAAGAAAGATGGATTCACACAAGAAAAAATAACCTCCACCATCCATCACCAAGTTTGTTTACTTGGTGACGAGATCAATATTTTGCAGGCGACCCTGGTGGAAAGTTGGATGTCCCGACTGAGCGTCGAGCCACACTGACAGCTCATGGAAACTGTGTCGCTCAAGCAAGTGGCTGAAGCTCCGCCAGGACGTGCGACTATGTGTTTTGTGCCGGAGATGGATGAGGGAACTGACAAAAAAGAGCTTCACAAGCAACACACGAGCGTGTTATCAGTCGAATCAAAACTCAGTTCATTGCGTCAAAGCGAAACCCACTCCTGCAGAGGGTTCAAGTGTCAAAGGGTCACTCTTATGCTAATTAAAATCCCAAATGTCAGCCAAGGGGTCAGTCTAGTTCCCCAACCGGTGTCTCTGCCCCGTCTTTTCTCATCCTGACTCTAGAACACGTCAAGGAAACTGGACAGGCAAGACAGAAATGCACAGTTTGGAGATGTGATGGGAGATGGCCGCGAGGAGTTCACAGGGCAAAAATAACAAAGACAGTGATCACAGCCGTAAATTGTGCTGCAGACACATCAAGCTGTCTACGCACTCCTTAGGTCGAGTGTCAGCTGGTTTGGGAATGAAAACACTTAACCCCACCGTGGCTTAAAAGGTCATAACTCACAACTCTCCTCCCCCGACATGAGTTACTGCCTCTCGTTAGGACTGGACATCCCCGTCTCTCACCTTCCTCCCTGCTGTCCCATCTGTGTAACCAGTAGATGTATCCGTTGCCTGCATCTCTGGGGGCGCTGAACAAGATACTCTTACCCAACCCACCAAAAATGTGCCACAAGTGTGCAGTGAAAGGAAGTGAAAGCAGCGGCGGTGTCACACGCGCTTTATTTTTACAATTCGGACACACGACGCTCTCATGCGATACGGCTGGTTAATCTCCTCGGGTGTACATTTATATTCTATTCAAGTTTGGGAATAAGGCAGCTTCAGTACAAGCCCAACCCCCGCCGGTTGATGGCACTCTGCCCGGAGACCCCCACCACCTCTACCACCAGCGGATAGTGGTCCTTAACCCTCTCAACACCCAGCGCCGCCAGGAGCATCTCAAACCGCTTCATTTCCAACGCTTTGATTTATCTGAAAATAACCCTCAACACGGTGTCTGCTCTTTTTTGCTTTTTCTGCTTTTTACTCAGGATGAAATACAGAGGGCTTGATTCAACATGGACTTTAACAGAAGTGTGATGAATGAAGGATTTATACAGCTTCGTAGCTTTTTTGGGGGGGTAATTTGGGGATATGAAATAAATGTGCTGTCAAGGCGGTGTAATCGAACCGTGGGAGTTGCTGCAAGCATGGGGGAAGATTTATCGCCCGTACAGCAGCATGTTAGCCAGATAAAATGTTACTTGAGAGACATTAAAAGGCCTGCTGTAGGTACAAATGAACTCAGAGCGGCTGGGAGTGAGATAGCGAGGCTGATGGTTCGTGTCCACAGTGGCGTTTTTTATCGCGAGGAAAAATAAAAAAGTAGAAAACGGCGGAGGGTCTGCGTAGATACGACTTGCTCCCTCACATGTTAAATCCAAAGTGGTAAACACTACACATACAGTCAAGTATGGAAACACTTTGGGTTTCACACATTTCCAGGAAAAGCAGAGCTAGACATCACGGCTAAAGCTGCATGCTAACTCTGTCACGGACAGGAAACGTTAACGTATTACGGTAACGTGCGGTCAAGCCGGCCGTCGCTCTCATCTTCGTGGTCAAATGGGCCGACGCTACAACTGTAGAGCACCCATATACTGACATTTATGTTAAATGCATTCAAACGGCCCCGATGGAGCTGACCATGGATGTATAAAGAGAACGGAGCTGACGGGAGAGCTAGAGACGGACTTGGAGAAGTTAGAGGAAGTATACACGTGTGACTACGTCCAGTTTTCAAAATAAGGTTTTAACAAAGGGAACTGTGTATACAAAATACATATATAGAAATAATAAATATAATAAAATCAAACATTTTTACTGTATTAATTTAGAGATATTCCAAAGTAAAAGTCCCTAGAAGTGTATGATTCAAATTTTTCCCATGGTCTAGTGTTAGCAAAAGTAACAAAAATCGCAATAAATCATAATATCGATCGCAATACTTGTAGAATCGCAATACTTAAAAATCGCAATACATAGCGAATCGACAGCCAAGTATCGTGATGGTGTTGAATCGGGAGATAGGTGATTCGCCCCAGAATGGGAAGCGTGGAAAGGACGGAGGCTGTGGACACGTACAATGAGAGATGTTATAAAATGACAGAAAAAGGAAAAACAAAATGAGGTAAATTGGAGAAAGTGGAACCAAAAGAAATCCCCAACCTTCCTATCTAATGATCTCTCAAACATGCAGCTTATCTTATCTCTGCAGCAGCTGAAAAGCCTCCTCCTCTCTCCTCCCGCGGCTGATAAAACAAGTGTGCAAGGGGAGAGGATTTCTCAAAGAGATTTCATCTGTTTTTCTATCCCTCCCCGACATCCGATCGGAACCACAGCGGCGGTCTCTGGAGGCGAGGCCCGGCCGTGTTTATTCGGCGCTGAAAAAAGGTTATCTGCAATTTATGAAGGTGCTAAGCAGCGATCTGTCATTGTGGAGGAGGATGGGGAGGAAAGAGCTGATGAGCGGGAGGAAGAGGGAGGTAGTTATGGTGTAGAGAGGTGGTGAAAAAGACAGGATGTATCGGAGGAAGAGGAGGTGGAAAAACATGGGAGGAGAGGAGTGGATGGAAGTTTAGCAAACACTGTCAACGTGAAAAAGTTATGTGATTCAAATTGTACATCTCGCTCTGAACACTGAGTAGCAGTATGCAAACTGAGACGGCCAATAGCATCAATTGCATTGACAAAAAAATAGATTTTTGGTCTGATATAGGCGTTACAATCTCCCCACATTTACAGTACGACCACCTGTTATCAAGACTGCAGCATTGGCTTTTTACTAATTATTAGCTTGCTCATTAGCTTTAGTGTCCCCCAGAGACTTTGTGTTGTAACTCACTCATTTTTGTGTTGTGTACGGCATTTGCAGCATTATAAGTTGATAATTGTTGACAACAGGAGACTGACAACAAAATGGACGTAGCTTAGCCTTCTCTCCCTTTCAAAAATGGCCAATAATTTTCTGTTTTTCTGTATTTCAACGTCATGATTTCTTACACAAAAAGAGCAGATAACAAATTATCTTCCAATATCTGTCTCAATATGTTTTGTTGTCTTTTCTTCTGTGAAATCCCCCATTGTGTTATATTTCTCCTACCTTTAACACACAAGTGAGAGCCAGTTAAGAGAATAAAGTATAGCCCTGTCTAGGGTTGCCATACAAAAAGTCAGTAATATCTTGTATATCTTGAAAAAATGTTTATGTCAACTCCACTGTCATTATACAGATGATTTTTTTGTCAGGGGATGGCTACGGCGTATAAAATAACTGCCAGATATTCCAATGTATATTGTTCTGTATATTAATATTTGGACAGTCGGCTTTAAAGATCAGATTTGAAAAACAAATCAGATTTTCTGGCTGCCTGCTTCCTCCTTCAAAATTTCGGATAAAAGAGTCCTACCTGCTTGTCTTGGCAGCTGTGAGGCTGAACTCTTGGCCCGGAGGGGAAAACCTGAACCTCAGAAAGTAAAAGGTTGGACACTGTCAGAGAAGAGAGGGCTGATGGGAGATGAAAGAGAGAGAGAGAGCTGGTAGTATGAAAAGAAAACAAAAAGAGGGGGCACTAAAGACAAAGAGAGAGAGGTGTGTGGACAGAGGGAGGTCTGTGTAATAGTTTTATTGAGTTAATCACATGAGAGTGAGACCGGCTATGGCCAGAGGCGTCTGTCAGGGCTGCGGCGGTGATGCCACGATGTGCTTTTTATGGCCGGTGATCCCAGACTGCAGGAACGCTGCCGCTCACAGCCATGAAAGAATAGAAGACTACTTCAATTGAGTTATTGGACTGAGAGGTGGAGAGAGGCCTTTTAACTTAATTAAACACTAATATGAAGCAGTCAGTGCCTCACCCCCTTTCATGTGTGTGTGTGTGTGTGTGTGTGTGTGTGTGTGCGTGCATTGCTGGAGGTGAAGTCTTTGACAGAGAAGTTTGTGAGCTTGGACCCCCTCTGGAGTCTCCAGTACTGGCCAAGTCAGAGGTGTTATTAGATGAGGATAGAGAGATTAGTGTGTGTGTGTGTGTGTGTGTGTGTGTGTGTGGGGGAGTGTGTGTTTTGATAGCATTAGTGTGATAGGATTAGTCAGAGGCCACAGGGTTGTGTGAGTGAGTGTGTATACGTATAGCTGAGCCCTCAAGTCAAGAAAATGTTGTTTTATGAGGAACATATTTTTAATATTTGACATTTTCACTTTGGCGTTTTACATTGACTGTGAAACAACTTGATTTATTGAGACATTTTAACAGCAGAGGGGTAGTTGTAAACACCCCGACTCTCTCATAAACAAACACACAGGCTGTATTCGAAACCTCATACTATACTAGTAGTACGTACCGATTTGCCCAAAATGTAGTATGTAGTATGCAAACAAAAGCAAAATGTACAGTATGCCAAAAATACCCGGATGTCGTACTGATTTGGAAAAAATCTCCAGTATGCATCAGATCATCAGAATCTTACTGCCTAAATTTGAATATGAATGGGTACAACCTGAGTAGTACATTTCTAGTCAGAAATTCATAAATCTGCCGTAAATACAGTATGAAAAGTGAGTAACAGTGTTTTACAGGTCATCTGATCCTCTGTGTTTTGTAATATGTGTGTACCCTGCTGAGTGCACCTCTGTATTATTGTGCCCTCGGCATGTTAACGCTCTGTTTTTCTCATCTCTCGTGCATTTTTCAGTTTCATATTGCAGAATTTCAGCAATTGTATATGTAGTTACACAATATCTAACAGCTGGAAGTTGAGTTTCAAGGTCACAGGTAACTGCCAGCACGATCTGCTAACGTCTCTTTAAAGTATCACACCAGTGGTTTTGAATGTTTTAGCCCATTAGCTACAAACCATGCAGAGTTTACGGCTGAACGTTTTTTAGACCTACCTCCAAGCAGCCACTGGTTTATGTCAGTATAGTATGAGAATCAACTTGCAGAGACTTTAATGTTCTGTAGATAAATGGCAGATTATGTGAAGTGTATGCAAGTTAATGGGCGAAAAAGTACAAAACCACTGGTATGGTCCTTTAAATTGGTTGATCTGGGATGTTTTGTGTTCAGTAGTACAACCGACAAGAGGCGGTGTTTTTACTACTGTGATTAATCGGACTGTCTGTGGTTTTCTCTAAACCCTCTCTGTCAATTACCATTACCATTCGCATGAAAGCATAACTTCCTGTTGTGCTCCATTCCTTGTTGAATTTGCTCAGATAATCCTTCATCAGGGCCATCCCCTGCCGTTGGCTTGTCAATAGCGTGGTATTGCAATATAGAAAACTGCATCTTATATAAAACAGATGTTGACAAACTGCATAAATTGTTATTAGTTTAAAAAGGTAATTAATTGCAATACATCTTATCGCGAAATTTAAAATCACAATAAGATCGTATCATGACTTAAGTATGGTGATAATATCGTATCGTGGGGCCTCTGGTGATTCCCACCTCTAGTGGAAAAGGGTGAATAGCTCCTGTCTCACAACTCAATCATGAGTGGTCCTCACAGTGTTTTTCAATATGTAATCGTATATCACTTTGTCTGTCATTACATGAAAGGAACGCCGTTTACATCAACTTCTCTTAAATCTCCCTAGATTAGCCAGATGCTAGGCGGCTGTTTGGTGGTCTGGACTGAGGCAGCAGGTTGTGTTTGGACTGATGTTGCTCGGTTGATTGGTCAGTGCGTGTGTGTGTGTGTGTGTATTACTGGCAGGAGGTCCAGTTATTGACAGAGGGATTATGGCGAGCTCGGAGTTCAAGCCTCTGTGCTGACAGACAACTCGCCCCAGAGAGTCGACACACACTCTGGAGACACACTCGGCCCGCGCCCTCACCTGACCCGATGTGTGTGTTTTTATCATGGCGATGACTGCAGGGCAATGTCTTTATCAACTTTATCAATCTCAGAATTTATCTGTAAATTATGGGGTGTTTTTTCCAGGCTTATATGATATCAAAATGGAAAAAAATCTAGAGGAATCCCTCTCTAAAGTCTCTAAATTTAACAAGAGAAGCCTGTGGGACTCAAGTTGTCTGAATGAGTTTGAGTTGACTTGGTTGAAAAACGCATTACCGTTCCCATAAAAAGATCTTTAGAGAACGACCACAAAAAGTGAACCCCTGCACTCAAAGACATATAAAAACATCTGTGTACACCACAGCAATATATCCCTTATATGAGTTAAAGTAGTGAAATACGGAGCAATACTTCACTACGAAACAAAATACTGCATGTTTATTCCCTAAATGAAATGATTGACAGCTCACTATTCTTTCTGGGTGGTCTCCGGTGGTGCTGGTGGTGCTGGTGGTGGGGGGGGGGGAGGGGGTTGACAGGCTCTATGTTACCCTCTCAGCTATTTTTCATCCCTCATTTTTCCCCACAAAAACACTTTAAAGGGAATAGCCACATTACGCAGGTCATGAGTCGGTTCCTCGGCCCCAAAGGCCGTTCTGACATGTTAGACACAGAATCTAATTCCCTTAAAGAGACACTCAGCCCTCTTTAAATGACCTCAGACTCGTTCCCTAGCCCAGTTAGTGAAGAATATTTCAAACATTTAGCCATTGAAATTGCTGAAATATAGTTAATATTACATTCATCTGGCTTTATAACAGCTTTTTTGGGATAATTTCATATTCAAATTTAGGTCCCTGATTATTTGGGATCATGATTGTTGCTGTGTTTGTGAAAATGACCTGAAGTAGCCTGATTTTGTTGTGGCTCACAATACGGCAACAGCAAAAGTGTTTTATAAGCTGAACTCTTGTAAAATGGGTGTGAATGGTGTAGCTGCACGGGAAAACTAGGGACTTGGAATACTTGAAATATTCATTTTCTCCACCCATCTGCGTCTGTGTAGTTAGAAAATGCTGGATGTGCACCGACAGGCGAAAACTTGCTGCTCTGATGGTATGACATCACTTTGGCCGGCCGTGCGAAGAAGATAAGGAGAATGAAGCTAATGTTATTCAGAGTCTGTGGCTCTTATATTGTGTAGCAGGCTGCTGTCTGACTCAGTGTGACCGTCTGCCTGTGACAGGACGCTGACATCACTGCTTTATGAGAGATTTGATAGGCTTAATAGAAATAAAGTCTCCATCTACGTACGTAGATGGATGCAGTCGGTGTTCCATCAAAATAAGGCAAAACTATAGAGGCACCACCTTGAAACCAAAAACATATAAATTTCTCCCTTTTGGTTTCAGATTTTTTTCTCATAGGAGAACACAGGACTTTAATTTCAGCAGGAATTTAATTTAACCTGTCTGTCTCTGATTCATGCATTTGAGTACATTGCCTGCAACACTGAACATAGAGGTTATCTTCCCAAATATCATTATTAGGGGTGTAACGATACATCGATTCAATGATCCACGATGCAATATCATCGATGCAAAGTGAAAACATCGATCAATGTCCAGTTGAGGGTTTTTTAATTTTATGCAATGCATCTTTTTCTCCATTTGTGTTGAACCAGTTATACACCTTCACCTCGGCTGTAGTCACTGAGAGAGGAGAGAGTTAAACTCCATCATCATGGCAACCGTCCCATCACAAGCATGCTCCTTGCTCCAGGTTAACAACCATATCCTTGCTAGAGGCTTAAAACAGTCATTGACCTTCTCCCCTCTAAGTGTCGTACCTCATCCAGATGGAGGCCTTTACCACCAGTCAGACTTCACAGACATTCTTCACATTGTTTCTCATTTCGTCTGATTATTCCTTGTTTCTTCTCGCTGGGTCGTTCCACAGTAGTTTTGACACCTTGATCCAATGCTAGACCAAACACTGAGTGTTGTGATGGACCACTGATCAGGTCTGTGTTAAAGCCCTGGAGGATGTTGGGGTCAACAGAGTGGACAGACCTCCCCACTGAAACCAGTAATTAGCTGTGTGTTTGGGTTTCTGTTGAACTACCAAGGAACTACAACAATTCTTCTGATTTTTGAAAGCAGGTGTTTTAAATATTCAGTATTTTTGCATACGAAGGCAAAAATACAGTTATTTTTTCTACCTACAATGAATTGTCCTTTAATTTTCTATCTGTTAACCTACTCTGGCACATATATATTTTAACCATTTGCTATTTAACATTTTTTGTGATCAACTTTTTATTGTCTTTGTCACATGAACATCGTTGTACACAACTTACCATAGACAAGGATTCTTGCACATATAAACAGTATTTAATACAATCTATATACATATCACCATTGCCTTACAAAAAATAAATAAATAAATAAATAAATAAATAAATAAATAAATAAATAAATAAATAAATAACATTAAGAATAAGAAATAAAATAAATAAATAACATTAGGAATAAGAAATAAAATAAAATAATATTAAGATAAAATAACAACAAAAAAAACAGTATTTCCCAACATAGGTAATGTGTATTAAAAATAAGAAATAAAATAAAATAAAAATGAATAAATAAAGAAAAAGAAAAAAATTTCCCCAACACTGGATAATTTGTCTCGGTCTTCTTACACTCTATCGAAGTGACACATTATATCTGTGCAAGAAAATGTGGAAACACTCCACTTTTTCACAATGACTGTGACAACAATTATAGCCCAACGTTTCCCATAAAACTCGGGTGTTTTGGGACTTTTTTTGTCTTTGGACGTGACTTTACTGATTTGCATTTAGTGCTCAAAACTTACAGATAAACCAGCTGTGCTTCGAACTCAAATGTGTGTTGAGATATGAGTTTAAAAAAAGAAGAATTAAAATTGCCAGTTTTCCTAATGAAGACGACACTGTTGCCCATGTTTATTTCCATAAAAAGCATCATTTAAATACTAATGATCCAAACTAGCATGCTTCCATCTTGACTCATACATTTTAAACCACACTGCTCAAAAAGCTTGCGTATTTTTAGAAATAATTTAGTGGAAGATTTACGATAACATCAGATCTTGGATGAAACACTCAGACGTGTGTTTTGATGTGTGTGTGCAGAATATTTATGGCGTGTGCCTCCAGATTTGTGGAATTACATAAAGTAAGTCAACTTTGCAGGTCAATTGTGCTGTTAGTGTTTATGGATTCTCACAGGAAATACCATAAAAGTAAATGTTTCATAGGAAAATGTGAGTTGAAGCTCTCGAGCAGTGACAGTCTAACCGTCTCGTTCCCTCTGCCAGTGGTTGGACGATTATTCATGAAGAAATACTTTCTGTCCGTGGTTCTCTTTGCTGTATGGATTAAGTTAGTGTTTTCTCACACAGGAAATTGCATGTCTGTCAGGAGGATTGTGGGTCAGCGTCCTGCTCGTAAATCACGGCTCTAACAGTGACCACGCAGTAACTCCATGTTACATAAAATGGATCTGCTCCCTTCAATGTTATATTTTTCAGCAAA
This sequence comes from Sebastolobus alascanus, assembly GCA_916701645.2. Lineage (NCBI taxonomy): Eukaryota > Metazoa > Chordata > Actinopteri > Perciformes > Sebastidae > Sebastolobus > Sebastolobus alascanus. The sequence goes on along the minus strand of CAKAOJ020000206.1, from coordinate 1,071,694 downwards.
TTGTGCCACAACATGTTTTCATTACTCGAGGCTGATTCAGTTTACAAATTCACTTTTCCTTTTTAATGAGCTCTCTTTTAGACTCTCATTGGATTTTCTTCTTAATGCACAAACGTTTATTGGCCTTAACGTCCCATTGTTCCCAAAAAACCCAACATAATAACACAGATTAAACCTTCAGCAAACATCCAGTCATTTTATCGTCGAGCCAACAACCACCCTGTAAATCCAGTAGAGTGCCGTTGTTAAAGTGTTTCTGGAGCAGAAAGAGTCGGCTCCATTTTTTCGTATTTATTTTCTGTGTTTAATTGGACAAATGAATAGCATTCCAGCCGGGGAGCATAGTGGCATTATTGTTCTCGGAGAATAAACACAGAAGGGTCCTGCGTGGACTATAAAACCCCAGAATAAACAGCTCTCTCAAAGCCCAGTATTGAATGTCTGTTTATGACTTGTAATATGAAGTGCAGAGCTCTAAAATCACTAATTACATCAGCTATGTGGATTTCTGCGGAGAGCTCTTAAAAGGGGTATTGCTGGCTGTAAGTGTGTGTGTGTGTGTGTGTGTGTGTGTGTGTGCGTGTGTGTGTGTGTGTGTGTGGGTTTGCATAAGATGTCTAATGTGCTTTTGGCAGCCTCATGCCTAAGTGAATATTTAGTCTTTATTTAGTCTATTCTACGCTTTAGGTCCATTTGCTCGGTCTTAACTTTATTCCTGCTGCAGTATTACGAGCCGGCGTGTGTTGCACATATGTGCACGTGTATAAATGTGTGTGTGTGGCTTCATAACAGCCCACAGAGGGCTGACCTCGGTGCAGCGCGGGAGAAAAAAAATAGTTTCCTCTCCCCTGATCTCGGCAGACTCTGGTTATTAAAACATGTTTCCCTCTTCCGCTGAGATGAGAGGAGGTGAGCTGCCGACCCCCTCAACACGTGCGGTGACGACTTTTCAGCCACCATTAATAAAAAACCTGACATGGAAAGGAACAGTTTTATAGGAATAGATAAAATTGTTTTTTATTGATTAACTTGATAGATTTATTGTTGGATTGATTGCACATCTGGGAGTTGATTGAGGCAGATTTTTCACTTGAGCAACCAAGACTTTAAGGTCATAACACTCAGAAATACACCATTTGTGAAATCTTGGATTTGACTCAGACTTTTGACTTTATCACCAAAATGAAATTAACTAGGTCTGTCAATCGATTAAAATATTTAATCACGATTAATCGCAAATTAATCGCACATTTTTTATCTGCTTTTAATGTACCTTAAAGGGATATTTGTCGAGTATTTAATACTCTTATCAACATGGGAGTGGACAAATATGCTGCTTTATGCAAATGTATGTCTGTATTTATTAATGGAAATCAATTAACAACACAAAACAATGACAGATATTGTCCAGGAACCCTCACAGGTTCTGCATTTAGCATAAAAAATATGCTCAAATCATAACATGGCAAACTGCAGCCCAACAGGCAACAACAGCTGTCAGTGTGTCAGTGTGCTGACTTGACTATGTCTTGCCCCAAACTGCATGTGATTATCATAAAGTGGGCATGTCTGTAAAGGGGAGACTCGTGGGTACCCAAAGAACCAATTTTCATTCAAATATCTTGAGGTCAGAGGTGTAGCGTAAGTTTGGAGCGTTATTTAACCTCCTTCGCGACAAACTAGTATGACATGGTACCAATGGATTCCTGAGGTTTTATAGTTTCATATGATGCCTGTATCTTCACTCTAGCTTTAAAACTGAGCCCACTACAACCTCAGAAAGAGAATAGCAGCTGGGTCCACCGGCGGGCCGTTGGATTTTTAAGAGGTTAATTAAAAATCGATGCAGCGTTTTGGAGAATCTATACAGTATCGCAAAACATAATATCGTGATACTAATGTCTATCGACATATTCTTACACCTAATTTTCAGCCCTGAAAATAAGCAACTTCAACTTCAAGTCCTCAAATTTCAAGCCATTCGTTTCTCGGGATTTTGATGATTTTACTACAAACCTCCTGCGTCTGCGTTCATCTTTAAGAAACTACCTGCTGCAATAAAAGTGCGATCACACAAACAAACATCAAGGAATGAAGTGGGAAAAGTCTGAGGACGGCTGAGGGGTGGAAAAAAAAAAGCAGAGTGAACGCAGAGAAAGGAAACATTCATTGCCGTGTGTGTGCAGCTATGCAGTTCAGTTCGTGGCCAGTCAGCTCTGTTGGCCGGCGCTGCATGCACCGTCACCTCATCACTCAGCGGCCTGCCTGGACACCCAGCAGCCGCCGCCCTGCTGCTGCTGCTGCCGCCGCGGCAGCCACATTACGACTGCGTCTCGTCAGAATGACCCGCCACCTCATATCTCAGCGCACGTACGGGCTCATTCATGAGTGCTGGACACAGATTTAACACAAGGCCCGTCGCTGGGATGACTGGTGGCCTGGCAGGCTGATGGACGGCCTGCCTGTCGGTTAGAGCTGTTCTGCTGTCTGACTGGACGCCGTACCGACGGTGCTGAGGTCATCGCAGACAGACGAAGCTGCTGGGAAGTATTCCTGGACATTTTCAAGAGCCAGTTGGCTGGTTTGATTCAATATATTTTAAGGCTTAGAGGAAATGTGTTGCTGCTGCCACATAGGAAGATGTATTACTTGAGAAAACATGAAGATTAAATCACATCACAAGGTTTTCACACAGAAAACTGCCAATTGATTTAAAAACTGGAAATGATAATTTGCATAAATTACAAATAAATAATTCTGGAAATTTAAAACTAGTATTTATGACTAGTGGTATTGCAGCTTTCAGTGGTGGAAGAAGTTAATAGATTTAAAAACAACAAATTAAACTAAAATGATGATAAAATGATTATATGATTTATTTTTAATTAAGGTACACTCGATATTGTAGCATTGCATACCCTAAATGTATCTCTAATTTAAAAACACTAAATTAGGTGCCTATTTTACTGAACGTTTTCCATATTTAAAGTCTAAATAAATAATGGACAGGTTGTTATATCCCGGCTCCACTTGTGTTAAAGAGTTTCAGTGCAAACTGTCCAGCGGAGTGATAGTGCTGCTGTAACAGGAGGCCTGTCACTGCCAACAACATCTATCTCAAGCACGGGTCGGGTCATACTCATTTATAGCTCGGATCACATTCACCGGCCACCAAATCAAGTCAGCAGCTACGAGTCGATCGTATCCTGCAGTATATAATGTCACACAGACCGTACGATGACAGACTTTAACAGCGTGGACCACAAAGTAACACTATCTCCTGTCCATCAACATGTAATGCTAATACACTTTAACTGCATGCTTGCTGCCCGGGAGCTCCTTCCAGGGACAAAATATCATCAGTCACACAGGAAGTGATCTGTTTACTTGTTTGGAATAAACAGTATAAAATAATTATCATGACCACCACCTACAAAAACCCCAAACTTTATAGTTAATCCCAGTAAAAGACGAGGTGCTGCTTTGACCAACACACATGGTGGCTGTAGGAAAACGTGGCCAAAAGCCGATGAGCACTAAAGGTGCCGGTAATGCCTCCATGTTTGGATATCAGTGCAGAGACGGCGACCCCTCGACCCCTCGACCCCTGACCCCTGACCCCTGACCCTCACTATCTCTGACTTGTGGCCAGCAGCCAGCGCCGGACTCTGCACCATTATGGGCTGAGCGCTGCAGCAGGTGGCAGGAGGCGTGTAAGCTCCTAACATGGAACAAGGATCTGAGGCCAGATACCAAAGGGGGGCCGTCTGGGACCAGTTTAAGAAAAGGCAAGACTGCCATCTAGTGACTGAAAGGCAGACTGCTCAGTTTCCTGACCTGCTTATTCCACTACATTCCAGTGTTTCTTTTTGTTTTTTAATCATGCTTTTTATTGTTTCCTTAATAAAAATGACTACAACAACAAACCACAACAAATAAAGTAATGTGAACATATAATAACAGATAGTAAAAAAAAAATATGGTAATAATAATTAATAATAATAAAACAAAAGAAAAAATATATACAATAAGAAATATATACAATAAATGAAAAATAAAAAAATGTAATAAAAATAAATGATAATAATTCCAGTGTTATCTTTTTTGATCATGCTCTGTATTGTGTATTATGCACACTGGATGGGTCGCTAATCCACCACACAGCTGACAGCTGACTGGGGCCTCATTAACATGCAAAGCTATCTACAGCGCTTTCCCTCAATACTGGACCAATTTCAAAAATTGTTGTTCCTATTAGCCAGTTAGACACCAAAACATGGAGAAATAGGGTCTAGGTTAAAAAATGCCTAAGTTACCATTTAAGTAATTTGAGGTTGTTTTACAACTGAAGCCTGACGTAAACACTTTGTGGCCAGAAGGTGGAAAGCGTGAGGCTGAAAATGATTAAAGTCGAGCTAGGCATGGACTTGCTTACTAGGTACACTGGTGACTGAGAAAATGGCTGTTAGGGCCCAGATATACAAGCCGTTGTTATGATACGTACATGAAACAAAGCGGCGTTTGCCGACCACTTTCACACCGCTCTCACTCAGCACTTAGCTTCATTCCAGATGTTCATGTCCCTGTGAAAATATCCATGTTGGAATGATCAGATGAGATGAAGATGAAAAATGAGAAGAGCCTTCTGTGTTTGCCCTCTTGACTTTACTCGTTGGCTTGCTTTCCTCACTATCGTTTCTCTTCTCGTGCACTGATTCGCTTAAAGCTGAACAGCCGATCAGATTGATTTCTCTCACTGACAAGCTCCGCCGCCGATTCCACATGCTGAATCGGCTGAAAAACCTCTGACACGGGCAGACTAGAGCCGACACCGAGAAAACTAGACCGACAGATGCTCACCGACGGCCCCAAACTGTCCGACGGCCGACCGTCAGGACAGATGAGTGAAGTGAGACAGATGTTGACGTTTCATTTACGTTGTTAAAAAGCAAAACACACCCCGGAAATATTGCTGTGGGATTTTCGTATTCAGATTTGGCCTGAGCCATTTAAAAATACTGAACTATATCTCGATCTGTAACCTCACTTTAAGTTCAGTGAAATGTCACATACATGTTTGGCACTCACAGATAGATCACTTTTACCCTTTAAATCACACTTTGTGATGATTAATCTAAACTGTTGTTGGGTGCTAATACGGTGTAAGAGCTGTGAGTGTGTCAGAGTGCGGTCTGGGATTTTCCTGAAGAATTTTTAATTTTGGTAGGTGTGACATTTACAGCCTGGAGACCAAAACCAGCCCCATAAAGAGCTCCTGGCCCCCTTTTTTTAACAACCCTGTAAATACAGAGTTAATTTGTTTTCTGTCCGCCGTGAGATTAAAACGTGAACACTGAGCGAGAGGTGTTTTAAAGGGTTCGTTTCATTATTCCAGAGCGCCCCACGGTCAGGAAATAAACACACTTGTGGAAAATGAAGTGTCTGATGTGGGTGTGAAACTTTTCTAAAAGGCCGGGCACCTTCGAGAATGCATTTCTCCCCCGCTATGAAATATGTTTACCACATCTACCCGGCCTCGGGACGATAAATTCAGCCAAAGTTACAAGGACTGTAAAGTCGAGCTACATCTCCCTGATTTCAGTGGTGGACGGCTGCAGTGAGGCCAGCAGGGATCAGGGGAGGTTTTGCTCTGTGGGACAGTTTGGTCACACCCAGTTGGTCTGGAACTCAGGTAGTCTTCCAAAGTAAATGAATAAATTACTTTATAAATTAATTGATATGCCATTAAATGTACCAAAAAAATATTTAAAAAAAAATGTAGGCATTAATTACTTTAATAAATGTGATATAAATTGATATTTCTGTTTTAATTTGTTATCTGTTCAAATTTTTTTATTAATTTCTCTATTTATTTACTTTCCTATCAAATTTTCCCATTTATTTATTTAAAAATAAATACATAAAAGATAATGCAACATATATTGATATTTGTTTTGATTTGTTTCTTTATTTATTTACGTTTGTATTAATTCCCCCATTTATTTACTTTTCTATTTAATTTTCCCATTTATTTAAAAATAAATAAATTCTTAAAAAATAATGTGACATAAATAGACAGGAAATAAACACACTAGTGGACAATGAAGTGTCTGATGTGGGTGAGAACCTTTTCTAAAAGGCTGGGCACCTTCTCCCCCGCTATGAAATATGTTTACCACATCTACCCGACCTCAGGACGATAAATCCAGCCGAAGTTACAACGGCTGTAAAGTCGAGCTACATTTCCCTGATTTCAGTGGTGGACGGCTGCAGCGAGGCCAGCGGGGATCATGGGAGTTTGTTTCTCACTGACTCGTCACACCCAGGTGGTCTGGAGCTCAGGTAGTCTGACAGGTTTCAAACCCCCTGCCATGTCCAAACCATCTTTGGCCTGGTTTGGCTCCAGGCCTGAATCGCTCCCTTTGGGCTTGTAGGAGAGAAACCAGCTTAAATCATACCTGTCTTCTCTGTGTGTGGTGATCATCGTGCTGCTTTAAACATGCATCTATTTAAGGCTTAAGCCGTATATGAATGTATTTTATAGAGCTGCAGAGGGAATTGGTGTAGAAACACTACATTTCTCTCTGCAGTGGAGGATTTATTTGTTTTGAAAGCCCCAAATAAAACCTCAAGTACTGTGAGAAAAAGTCAGACCGTTTATTTGGGAAATGAAGCGTGCTACTGAATAACAGTTACATCCTATCAGGATTTCATAACATAGAAAAACCAACAGTGTGAACCCTCTTTATACACAGACCGTCACAAAATGTCCATTATGATTCAAGCGATGGTGAGGATGGCTCGCTCCCTCTTCCTCCTCTTCTTCTTCTTCTCTGCTAGTTGGCCAGTAGCGTCAGCAAAGAACATCACGTCCTCTTTGCTCTCGATCTCCCGCTGGAGGAACTGGAGCGCCGCGTTGTTAAAGCCCATCACGTCCTGCGACGCAAAGAAATAAATAGGTGTGATGAGAATGAGAAGAAACAACAGCTTTTCTCTGTGACAGAATTATCTTCTCCAGATGTTAACTTACTCTGATTTCTCGCACTTTTGAGACCGTATTGGTCCGTAGCTCGTCTATGACCGACAGCAGCATCTGGTTACTGGAGATCTGACCAAAATGGATCCTAGAAAGAAACAGACGACAATATCAGCCCGATACTGTATCACCAGAACAATCAACAGCAGCGTGTGCAGATCTACATTTACATTTAGATTCTGCTCTACCACCTCTGGAAATGGAAATGCAGAAAATGAATACTATTTGCTCTCAAACCACCTGATTCGACTGTTATCAGCTCATTAAATGTGCGTTATTAATTAATTAATGCTATCGGTTAAACGGTTAAAAGAAATATTAAAAATGAAATTAAAAGCTGAGCAAAACTCAAAATAAAATGTTATTTGAATAAGCACAAGTGCATAATGCATAGTAGACGTAATCTTTTACTTGTTTATTAGTTTTTAATTCACATATTTTGCACATTACTATTAAAGATTTCCTCTGCTCATCCTGTTTCCTGCTGCATTTTTTGTCTGACAAGCTGCCAGATCTCTGAACCCTCAAATATTTAATTCAACCACCAATCACAAAACCTTATTTTTCTTTTATAGACACTTACTTGAGGAGGAAGAAAAGGCAGCGGCAGACCAGCTCCACCTCCAGGCCCTGCTGGACGTAGCTGTTGAACAGCATCAGCAGCTTGGGGACGTAAGGGAACGGTAAGACCAGCAGAGAAACCTCCAGCTCACTGGGGGACACAAAAACACACCGACTGTGTTTATATGCACCAAACACTGCAGATGGTGATTAGCTTTAAAGTCAGAGTGAAACATCAGGTGGTTTTGATCTCGTCGTACCTCGATCTAACCTTCTTTATGACGTCTAGAACGTAGCGGGACGGCTGAAAGAGGGACAAAGACGGACTTTAGTTAGCTACAACCTAAAAACACTACATTTAGGTTTATTATTGAAATCATTGTTTTACTTACTGAAACGTTTCCAAACGCCACGAGGATAGGGTTGGGTTGTGGTGGAGGAAGCTGCAAAACAACATCAGCTGTTTGTCAAATTGATTTGAAAAATAATTATACTGACATCATAAATATGCACAAACAAATAGCATAAAGAAGCTGAAAGAACGTTTTCCATCTTGCATCCAAAAAACAACAACATAACAGGATGTTCCTCTAAAATGGGGCAACAACTGATATAAGATGTAGGATTACTGGATCATGTCTCTACCTCGTTGCCTGCTGTCTGACAAGCTAATTTATACTCTTCCAGCTTCCTGCTTTCCTCCTTGTAAAGCTCCAGAGCCTCCATGATTCGCTCTGCCTGCAAAAAGAAATCACACAACATCAACAATGAGCATAAAAAACTTGGTAATTCATAGCTTCATCAGTCTGTGAAGACGGAGGTCAAAGTCAATAATGCACAAATAAATATGAATGCCATTACCTTTAGCCAGTCACAGAAGTACTTTAATGTCAATGACATCAACTACAACCTTAACTATATAAATATTTGCATCCAAGCAACATCCAACATGTGCTAAATGCTAATGAGAATGATGTTCATGCTACAACTCACAGCTTTGACTGTCTCGACGGTCTTCTTGCCAGCTGGTGCTGCCTCTCCTTCAGTCTCTCCAGGTACCTAAAGATAAAACAAGTTAATGCATCATTTACATCCATCCAACACAAAAGCAGAGCTGATTTTTCTTTGACATAAATAGGCAGCAAGATTTGATGCTGATATAATATTTTATTTATACATTTAAAAAAATAAAAAATAAATGCAAAAATAAATAAATAAAAGGGTAAATTGGATAGGAAAGTCAATAAATATGGGAATTAATACAAAGGTAAATAAATAAAGCAAATTAAAACAGAAATATCCATTTATGTCTCATTTTATCAATTAATTGGCAATATTTATTTGTAATATTATTTTGGTACATTTAACGGCATATTAATTTATTTATCGAGTCATTTATTTATTTTTTATTTTGGCAGCTTCTGTCCTCAATAAAAATGGAAGGACCTTTGTAAACAAATGCTGTCAGCTGATAGCTCCTTATGCTTGGAAATCTAAACATAACAAAGTTAAGTTTGGACTGATGCAGCCTCAGTTATGGTTGGTAATAACAGCTGGATTGCAGCTCATATTACAGGGACTGAAATCTGCATCTCTCCTCCACCAAAAACTCAACCGTGGATTGAAACAGGCCAGTGTGAAGCTGTATTATATTATTAAGAATAGGTAATGTCTGGTGAGAAGGTTGAAAACTGAGCGCTCACCACAGGTGCATCTCCTTTGGCCATGCTCTCCTCAAACTCTGCTTCTCGCTCCTGTAAATATATGAAAACAGGGTAATTTAGTATGTGTCTGAATAACGGTCAGATGTGTCTGTGTGGCCCCCGTCCTCCTCCTCACCATCTCCCGCTCCTCCTCCAGGATGATGGGCTCTCTGGTCCTCTCCCACAGACGCAGGGATTTGTCGTGGGATGACGACACAATGTGGTCGCCGTTTGGGCTGATGGTCAGACACCAGACCTCCCGATGATGGCCCTGTAAGACCAGATCAAGAGAAAGGTAAAGAAAAATGTTTTATATCTCTGTAGGGTCCTTTCCATAATGTTATCAGTCACTTATAATAACAATCTGAGCCTGTCAGTGGCAAAAACGAGCACTTTTAGTGGACGTAACTGACGGTGAGGAGTTGCCCCGATGTGATTACATTACAGCCTGTTTAGCGGCTGCCGTCTACAGCGTTCTTCCTCAATACTGGACCAATTTCATAAATTGTTGTCTCCGTTAGTCACTTAGACACAAAAACATGGAAAATAGGGTCCAGGCTAAAAAATACCGAAGCTACCCTTTAAGTAACCAGTAACTAAAGTAAATAAAATCCAATATATTTAGTGGAGTAGAAGTAGAAAGTAGCATAAAATCACTCAAAGAAAACCACTCAAGTAAATACAAGTACCTCAAAATTGTACTTAAATACAGTACTTGAGTAAACGTACTTAACTGTCTATCAAATGCACATGATCATGCAGAAACCACCTAGTAACAACTTAACAACACCAGTGATCCAGAAATCATTTGTGCCATTGTCCATAAATGCACATGATCTAGTTTTGGACTCTCCGTTTGACAAATCTGGTTTACAGCTGATAAATGAGGCGCGGTCAGTGTTTTATTTCAGCATTTGAGATGTGAAGGAAGTCTGCCAGAGGACGCTTGATCTAAGACACTGGACCACAAAATATCCAGGCTGTGGAGCGGAACGTCACCTCCAGCGTCTGGATGTGCTCAAACTTGTCGGCGTCCCACTGTTTGATCTTCTTGTCCTTCCCCGCTGTGAAGAAAGTATGAGTCTTGGGGACAAACTGGAGGAACATGACGCTGTGGAGGAGAAGGGAGAGAACGTCAGCCAAGTGGATGGATGAAATAGAAAATAAATCAAAAGAAAGAAAGCAGACGACTCAGCAGGAAACTAAGAAGAGCGGGAAATAATCATAAAGCAGGACAAGAGATAAAAACACAAAGGGAGACATCAAAAAGATCAAAAGAATGACAGAGAACTAAGTGAAAACACAGAAAGGCTGAAAATAAAGCAAATTAATTCAATAAGAAGATAAAAAGTGAGATGATCCATGAGAAAGCAGATGAGATGAAAGAGCAGCTGGTGTGAAGTCACAGGCAGTCCGAGCTAACAGGACGTGGATCAGTGTCTCTGACCACAACAGATGAGCTCACAGCTGGAAACTCAACAGGAAAATGATTTGATACAATTCCAATGAACACATGACAAACATTTGGTTTGGGTCCATCTTGTTGGGCGTTACCTGTCGTCATGAGCAAACATGGAGCGGTGACAGTCGCCGAAGTCCAAACCCCAGATCTTCACATTTCTGTCGGCGGAGCCGGTGGCGATAAGTGTGTTGTCCTGGTTAACAGAAAACAAAAAAGGTCAGAGTCAAGATGATCCAAATTGATTCCACGAACTGATGCAATTACCTAAATCAAAACAATCAACAATGGCTGCACAAATGTGGGAAGAGATTCTTAAAGGTTCCCTGTGGAGTTTTTGACATCTAGCAGCACTATGGAGCCGTATTTCTATGTTTAGCTCATGCTTTCACACGAGGATGCAAATACGCACATATGCTGCAATGCACCAGCAAAGTAAAGGAAGACTGCGAGCAAGTAAACAAACTGGATTTAAAATACTTAAAGTGGCAATAGACACGTTTTTTGCTGTGACTTATCATTATGAAGTAAATCTTGATTACACAATGTAATGGCTATAGAATAATGACACCATCAGCGTTTAGATTGGTTCCTTATAAGCCTCGCATTTGGCTTTGCAAGTGTTTTATGTGGAGAGAAGTGCATTCAGTGCATTTGTTAGAGATCAAGGATATACACAATGTAGTGTGGATGTAAACAGAACGTTTGTTTGTTTACAAGAAAACTCCACGTCACCTTTAAGGATGAACAGACGTGGATTTATTAATCGAATTAATCTTCGACGCAAAAACGTGAATGGCCCTCTCTAGAGCCAGTTGTTTTAAGAGTAGTGTGTGTGTACGTGGGAAATGAGTGGTGAAGCAAGAGAGAGAGAGAGAGAGAGAGAGAGAGAGAGTGAGAGGCGGCGACGGAAGCGAGTAACGTTATCAACTCCGGCCCAAGCAGGAAAAGTTAACATAGTTTGGTTTGTCCGTTCTGGGCTACTGTAGAAACACAACGATTCTTATTATCAGGTGATTATACACTAATGAAAACATAGTTATAAATATTATATTCCATTTCTGCTAACAGAGACCCCTAATTGTTACACACTGGTCCTTTAACTGCGATCATCGCGCAAAATAAAGCATATTATAACATTTATTACTGATGTGTAAAAGCAGCTGATAGTTAACAGTTTGAGAGTACTCACATGACAGATGTCCAGACAGAGAACAGGCAGTTTGTGTCCGTACAGAGACAAGAAGAACTGCAGCAGCGAGAGGGAGAAATGTTCAGTTAGTCTATTAATGAAGACATTACACACTGAATATACCAAAGTTATTTTATTAATATATATTATTATGTGGTGTGTACCTTCAGTGTGTCTGTGTAGAAGACCTTGACAGTGCAGTCTAACAGAGAGACGGCCAGCAGTCGGTGGTCGGGAGAAAACTTCAAACACAAAACGTCCTCCTCCAACTGCAGAGTGCGCGTGTGCTTCACTGTCAGCCTCCTGTATCACAATATCACACACAATATTAAATCATGTCTCTCAGTCTTGTTTGACTTAATTTAAAAAGCAGGCCAAATCAAACCTTATTGCGGCCCCACTTTGGGCAGCCTTGCTTTAGACAAACTGCTTATTTGTAAAAGCTGAACCAAACATTTATCTGGGAAGATCTCTGTTGTAGTTGAGTACTTTATTGGAGATGCAGTGATATATGAGATTGTCCTAAATGCACCGTACTGATAATTTGAACATTGGACAAAGTGGTGACTTACTTCTGTCCCGTCCCTTCGTCCTTTATCAGCTCAAACTCCCAGAACTTCACCGTCTTATCTGCACTTCCTGTGACGATCCCCCTCTACAGGAATGACACAACAAATGAGATAAAGCACAGAAAAGACAGCTATCTTTCTGATTAATGTAAAGGTATGACATGGTAAGATAGATTAAGAAAAAGTGTTAGACAGGTGTGACTGCAGGTAGTCGGGTTTACCTGGTCTGGGGCGAGGCACAGGGACCACAGAGATCCATTATGGGCATCCACAGTCTCCAGCAGGCTTCCTGAGGCCAACTCAAAGATCTGCAGCTTCCCGCTCTGACAGGGAAAACAACACAATATATAAACTAGAAAAGATTTTTTATTAACAGACCGCCACGCCAGTAACCCTGCCGTCCCGTCACATCAAAGTTCTTAATTAAAATGAAACAGAAAACGGACTCTGAGACAGCAACAAATTCATAGAAAGATGGATTTAATACCTTGGTTCCCAGGATGATCTGTCTGTCTCCGGGCACAAAGAGGGAGCAGAGGGCGTATTCACAGGCCATGGTGCGAATCACCTGCAGAGTCGACCTGTAACGGCGGGGAACGACTTCCTGTTAGACCTCCACTCTGCCTTTATTCGTTTCATGAAAGAGCTGTCAGACTTTTCACCTGTTCCAAACTTTGACTGTGTCCCCAGAGGCGGAGAGGACGGCCAGGTTGTCCGAGCTGAAGGCCAGCGTGCGGACGTCGGTGCGGTGGCCGCCGAGCGTGAGGCGAGCCGTCTTATTGGCTGCTGGCGTCTTGTCTGAAGTCTTCAGGCTGTAGGTCTCGATGGTGTTGTTCTGCAGCAGCAGCGCCACCTTCAGCTCGCCGCCTGCACACGACAGGATGTCCACCCATCTGAGAGGGACGGAGGAGACGAGTGTTAGGAGTTAATACGCCTCTCTAGCCTCTGAGCTGCTGTTGTGTTTGGCTCCACACTCACCTGATCTTGGCAGAAGCCTTGATGTTGATCAGTCTGAGGATCTCATCCTTCAGCATCCTCTCCACCACCGGCTCTGCTGCCTCCTCACCAGTATCCTCCTGAGCTCTACAGCAGAGGGCAGCAACACAAAAAGCTTCAGCATGCAAATGAGTAACTACTGCATACACACTACAGTCCAGTGCAGCATAGATAATGTACTTAAAATACTAGTATAAGGAGTAGTAGTAGAAGGAAGTATCGCATTATGTACAGGGTTCCTACAGCTTTAAGCTAAGTTCACACTACACGACTTCCTGTCTTGTAATCAGGAGTCTTGAAGTCGTGGTTTTCACACTACATGACTGACCGGAGACAGGAGGTCACACAATACAAGGATCCACAGGAACCCTGATAAACCTTCTAAATGAACTAAACAGAAATAACCGTCTTTACTTTGCTGCCTTCTTTTTGGCTTTCTTCAGCTTCTTTGTCATTTTCTTCTGCACTTCGTCCTCTGACAGCACAGTGAAGAGCTCCAGGACTGAGTCGTTGCCCTGATGAAACATGAAAACACATATGTACGTATAGCATTAACTTCCTACAAAACATCAATATCAATAATGCATTTAAATCTCAAATTCTGATAAACACACAAAAGTGCAATGATTGCATAAAATGCTACTAAACAATGTAAAAATCTCTCTGTAACTCCATCTTTAGAGTCCCGACACATCTGGCCAACATCATAAAACCAACACAGACAACAATCAACAGCTGCCTCATTTCACCTCATGTTAATTGAACACACTGTAAAAAAAATACAGCTGACAGCCAGCTGAATGCTAAAAAGCATGGTCATTCTGAGGAAATAACCTGTCAGTAAACAATGTTCCTAATCAAAAAAAAAAAAAAATGAAGGAAACACAAACAACGGATTTCACACCACTGTGATTCATTTCAAACAGTCTCGTCATGTGGTCACAATACAAATTGATTAAAGGACAAACATTTTTCTGTCCTGATCTGTAAAGCTTTTCTCTGATTTGCCCTGTGGTCTCATGGTTGGGGACAAAGAAAATTAAAAAAATAAGAAACCGCACTAAATGAGCAAAATCACAAATTCACTGGGCTAAACAGCCAAAAGACTGCTTTCAATGAGCTAAATCAGCCAAACCGCCACTGATGAGGGCCTTTTAGAGCCAACAGTGCTGGAAAAATCACCCAAAACTATGACCTCAAATGTCACCTTGAACTTCCTTTAAAAATAACATCTGGTTTCTACAGAAGCCCTGGAAGGGCAAGCGAGAAAAATAATTCTGGTGATACATTTTCTAAGTCTGATCTAAAGTGTTTTATCTACTGTGTTTATGACTTAAGTAAAGAACAGGTGAACTGGAAGACGCTTTGACACTCACGTGGCAGGCGATGACTCTGGCCTTGGCATCTGCTGCCAGCGAGACGACTCGGTCTCTGGCCTCTCTCAGGATAGAGCCGGCTTTCTTACAACTCAGGATCCGCTGAGAGAGAAAGGACACACATTAAGGTATATAACGTATGTATGATTCAGGTTTTGTGGCCTCAAATGATGCAGAGATATATTCTTTATCCTACTTGATAAGGTATGTGTTAAAAATGTTATATATCCATGTACTCGTCATCATTTTATTACAGTATTTTCTCACATAAAAAGAGTCCATTATTTCTCGTACCTCCTCAAGACTTTCATCCACCTCTTCCTCATTGTCTTCATCATCGTCATCATCCAGCAGAGTTTTACCCTTCTTCACCTTGGGCTCACCTTCAGCTTTCTCCTGAGCAGACAGACAGACAGACAGACAGACAGACAGAGACTTTACAACAACCAAGGTAACATTTGTTTTTATTTATTCATCTCTTTTGGTAAAATTTCCATAGAGCAAAGTGTCCTGCTGTGTTGTTGCTCACCTCCTGCAGGTAGTTGATGTCCCAGGCTCTGAGCTCACTGTCTGCTGAGCCTGTTAACAGCCTGTTCTCCTGGTTCAGCAGCGCCATGCCCCACACCTAACACACACAGAGAAATAAACACCGTCACATAGATTCATCCCAATAGGACAAAGTCAAGTAGAACAAATTATTTCAACGTTCAAATGGGCTGTTTTTTGTCATCAGTGGCTGATGCAGCCTCTTAAAAAAAGACCAAAGAAACATCTGTTAAACATCATTTTTGTGTAGAGATGTTAAAGATATATTTCCACTGTTCAAAATATAATATCTTCCCTTTCTCATAACAAACGCACATTTGCTCTGCTTTAGAAAACAGCCCAGAGGCATGACAATCTAATAGAGTTTGAGAAATGAGACGACACTGGTTATGTTTACATGTGTTTAGTAACCTGGACCTTTTTCTTAAAACGTGATGTTGACAGGCTAATATAATCCTGTTAATCCAGCCCTTTCCGAATTCCGATTTTTTTTTCAGTGTCTAAAATGCGTTTTGCTGCTGCCCCCCCCCCCCGTTCACAGCAGTACATTGCTTTGCTCCCGTGCTGCTACTCCTGTCTGTTTCTCCAAACTCCATCTACTGTAGGTAATACACTGACTATGGAGAAGTACCTCATATAACCACACTGAGAAACACCAGAACTATCAATTTAATATTAATGAATATAGAGGATGAAGTCGCTCACCTCACTGCGATGGCCCACCATGGTCTTGAAGCAGTGCTGTGTGTCCAGGTCCCACCACTTCACAAAACTGTCCTTTGAGCTGTACAGCAGCAGAGCACACAGACAGTGTTAAGCCTTTATATTGTTTGAAAAGCACACGCAGGTTCATAAGGCTGTCTGGTTGCATCCACAGCAAGCTTAAACTCACAACCATATTAATGACTCTTACTGTTTGTTCAATGATAGTATGTGGACATAAGTTTGACTCTTCTGTGTCCTCAATTATTGTGATAATGTGTTTCAAGGTTTGGTACCTCGTGACCAGGAGGTTCTTGTCTTTGAGGAACAAGGCCTGTGTGACGACGTCTTTGTGGCCTTTCAGCCTGTACAGCCCGCACTCATTGATGATGTCCCACACGATCACATCAGTGTCCTGAACGGGAAGGAAAAGGTAACAACATGCTAATTAACACGTGCTATAATAACAAATAGGAAGCAAACCAGTCCTTTAAACGTGATGCTAGCCAGCTAAAATAATCCTGTTAAACCAGCCCTTTCCAACGCCGTTATCTGTGCTCTTTTCAAAGCCACCAGACTCCATTGACAAAAACAGTAATTTTACCTCGCAGAACACGGGAGTTGCTGGTCTACCGCTGCCTCGATCGGTTAGTTTGTTTGTGTTATTGATTGACTTTGGTGTATCCGAACTAACCCTTTAAAACACCAAAGTCACACAATAACACAAACAAACTAACATATCAAGGCAGCGGTAGACCAGCAACTTCTATGTTCTGCAAGGTAAAATTACTGTTTTTGTCAATGGAGTCTGGTGGCTTTGAGGAGAGCAAAGAAATACCCTCCTGACTTACCCTGGAACCAGTGACGAGCCGAGCTCCGAGCGCGTCATAGTGCATGACAGTGACAGCAGACTTGTGGCCATTGAAGGAGACGTTGCTCTCGCTGTTCAGCAGGCTAAAGATCCGCACAGCGCCGTCCTCGTAACCCACGGCGATGTGGATTCCATCGGGCGACGGGCAGAGGAAGGTCACCTCATGTTTCTGACCCTGCAGGATCAGGACCTAGACAGAATGAAACAATCTAAGCTGGAACCGTTTTTTCGGGAGACCTGAACTTGTCCTCCACTACCAGTATAACCACGTCTAAATCTCACCTTCTCTCCTTTCCGGGTGTCCCAGATGAACACGTGTTCACATGCTGCCACGGCGACGTAGCGCCCTTTCTCTCCCCCTCGGAGGGTCACATACGTGATGTTGGCTTTTTGGCTGCCGATGACTCCAAACACGGCACTGGCAACATAGCGCAGATACTGCTTGGTCAACCCCATGACCAGCAGGTGATGCTGAATCCTGTTTCACCAGGACAAGAGAGAGACTTTGATTGATCACAATATAAAATAACAACACTGTAGTATTCCTAAACTACTCAAACAGGAATCTATGGTGTCTGAGTTCTTAGTGACCTTATCTTACTTTGTTTAGTGTTTCTCCCCATAATGTGCTGACAAATGACCTTACAAAACAAACAGATTCTATAATAACTATGTTTATTATCTGAGGCCAGGCCAATCAAGTTCTTTCACACCAAACTGGTAAAAACGGGGTTATCGTCATGTTGAAACAGGGAAGGGTCTTCCCCAAACTGTTGGGGAACTACTTTTTACTCCACTTCATTTATCTGACAGCTTTAGTTACTTTACAAATTAAGATTTGTGCACACAACGCATATTAAGAGTTAATCAAATATGATGTTTTGCTATAAATTAAACTGCCCATCAGTTTATATAAGTACAACTGAATCAATTAGTCAATTGATTATGATATGATTGAATTATGATATTTTAATATAGGTTAAGCTACCCAGCAGCACATAAAGTAATTAAAATCTATCCCACCTTTACAAGCTACAACATTAAAACAATGAATGAACACATTAATAATTCAATAATTTCCCAATTTGGAATCAAAAAGTTCATCTATCTATCTATCTATCTATCTATCTATCTATCTATCTATCTATCTAATAATGCATCCCAAATTGCAATTAAGTAATAGTATATACTGTATAAACATATGAAATGAACAATTCTGCATGAGTACTTTTACTTTTGGTACTTTAAATATATTTTGATGCTAATACTTTTGTACTACTAGTACGATTATGAATGCATGACTTTTACTTGTAACAAAGTATTTCTACACTGTAGAATTACTACTTATACTGAAGTAAAAGATATGAATGCTTCCTCCACCATTGATCATAATGCATAACTTACACTACAGTTCATTTATAACGTCTGTGTTGGTCCATACAGAGATTATACGGTTTCGTGCTATTTTCATCTCCAGTTGTGTCACTTTAATATCATTACAGGTGTATTACCGTTTTTCTGTAACTAATATTTGTATATTTTGCCTTTAAATAAGTGATAAGTAACCTAAAGGATTACTTTTAGTACATTTCTAGTTTGGTAAAGCATGCTAGTCTGTTTAGTCGTTTGTTTTGGTACACTTAATAACCCGCGTGGGCGGAGTTTAGAGCTTCTGACACATGAATTAACCCAATACGCAGCAAACCCCGCCCGCCCAGTCAACGCTGTGTTATGAATGGAGTGCTCCTAACCAGGACACGCCGCTCCTTCCTGAACACACGTGGTGAAGTTCCTGATAAACGTAGCTCCTAAACTTTGATATAATGTAGATTTATGTCTGTATATGTTAAACATTAAGTTAACGTGTATTTCTTTAACGTGACGTGTTTACATGTTTGGTTATTTTCTCGTCTTACCTCTGAAAAGCGGCTGTTAGCTTCACTGGTGTTGTGTTCCCTGCGCTGCTGATTCAGACCCGACCAGTCGATCACACACATCATCGATACAAACAGTGAGTGGTGGAGGCAGGGTTATTATAGTTAACTAAAACTGACACTAAAATAAGCAATGAAAAATATGTTTAGTAAACTGAAACTAAATAAACTCCATTATATATTTAGGAATTAATTAATGTATTTTAAAATGATGTACTTATTGACTGTGTTTTTGTAAATCCCTCTTTAATTTGAACTATTTATTGATGTATTAATATTTAATTTGTAAATAATTTTTTTTGGAATTCTTCTTTTTATTGCCCATTAAAATGTTGAATAATTACGTTGTAATTTAGTCCATTGATTCAAGGGTTAATAAATCAATTTGTAAACAAATTTATTTAATGGCTATTTTTATTTTACAATTAGTTATTAATCAATTAAATGCTTTGTTACTATTTACGTGACTCTTGTGGTCCTCCATAATTTCCTGGTTAAAAAACTAATAATAATAAAAATTAACAAATTAATTTTAGCTTTTTTTCTTTTTTTAATATATATCACTTCCAGCAGATGGCACTATGTTTCACTAAAGTAGCGCGAAGAATAAGATTAAACATTTGGCCAGAATAGCCAACATTATATCCGTTCCTACACAGTTCTCCAACCATGTATTTTGAATGTATATGTCGTTAAATACTTCTGAGACATTATACCTGGCCCTTACAAAAACAAACTAAATATCCAAAAACTAAAGCTTTGTGAAAGACTGAAACTAAACTAAATCTAGCACTCTGATAACTAACTTAACCTAAAATAAAATAAAAACTAATTGAAAATTCAAAACTATTATATCCTATAACCTATTTTATTTTATTTTATTTTGTTTTACTTTACTTTTTTTTTTTGATTTTATTTTATTTTATTTTATTTTATTGGATTGGATTGGATTGGATTAGTGGAGTTCATTTTAATTACTTTATATACTGCTGCTGGGTAGTTTAACCTATTATATTACATCATCATTTATTAGTTGATTTATGTTTTGTATTAATAATCTGTAAAGTAACTACAGTAGTAACTAAAACTATCAAATAAATGTAGTGGAGTAGAAGTATAAAGTGGCTTGAAAGTAAAAGACTCAAGGAAAGTACAAATAGGCTACCTCAAATTTGTACAGTACTTGAGTAAATGTATTTAGTTACACTCCACCTCTACCGTGCACTACTTGCGTGCCAGTAAAAATATGATATCCTGTTATTTAAAAAAAGTACTCAGTACAGTTGTAGTGATGGAACAACTGTTGTGAGAGATTGAAAGCTTGTGTTTTAGTTTTTCTTTGCTCGATCGTTTTCGTTCTGTTGCTTTTGTCTGCGCCCCTGAGGAACCCCAACACACTTGACAACAGAGTTACCAAAGCTTTTATTTCTTGGAAAACAAAACCGGAAATAATGCTCAGATTTTGTTGCTGATAATCATTTTATTTATTTTATCAGTAGTCAGACATGTTTGGTTCACAGAAAAAATGCAGCGACTTCTCTCAGTACCTTAACAACCACAGCGGAAGTGTTTTTCGCTTATTAGTCAGCTGATTAGAAGCTGAAGAAAAAGTTAAATAGAAATAACAGGAAAAGAACCGGATGTTTGCATGTGTGGGCCCTACAAAATAAAAGGTTTATTGCAAAGTAGGTTTTCAAATACAAGGAATTTGGTGTTTTGGTGCATAACATAAACATAGTAAGAGAACATTTTATTTAAAAAATGTATTGGAAAAATCAAGAAATAAACATAGAATAGAAGAAAAATGTAATAAAAATATGTAAAAAATGCTATACAAAATACGTACAATATATCTTCTGTTTTTAGAAGCGGTAGTTTTGTGGAGAAATGTGCAAAATTGTTCAAGGAATGTGCACAAGTTCACAGTAAGCATATAAAAGAATATGCAGTGTATTTCAAACAGTACTGGAGGAGTCAAACAAGCATTTCATTTCACAATGTAGAGATACAGTATAGAATAGAATATATCTTTATTGTCATTGTTCAAGTACAACAAAATTAAAATGCAATCCTTAAAAAGTGCAAGAAACATAAACAGTAACGTGCCTCTAAAAACTATAAAAAAAATAAATAATAATAAAAAACACACATACCACACACAAGGCATTCACATGCTGCAGGTATATCATGACTCATATCATTATTGCACAGTGGTGTTTACAAGAAGTTCAGGTTTTGCTGTGTTTAGTGCAGTTATGGCTCTGGCAAAAAAAAATCTGTTCTTTAATCTGTTTGTCCGTGTGCCTTCAATGTCCTGATGACAGTATGTTGAGCATGTGAAAAAAAAACTTGAACCTTTATTCTGAAATTCTTAACCGGATGTTGTTGCGTGTACTCCAGCCAGCATGACTCTGCAGCAGTGAGCAGCTAGCATACTGGCTAAATGTGGAAACCTGTCTAATTAGCACTTTTAAACTTAATTTTTGACCTCTTTTGCGATTCCTTCGCTCGCTAGTATGAGAACTCGGTTTAACGACAACACCTCTTGAGTGTAGAAACTGTCGTGTCAAGATTTATTTATTATTCTTTAGTTTCTTTCTGGCGTGGACATCAAAACTAGCTGGAGGAAATACAGCTGGCGAGGTGGGTGACTGCTGATTGTGTGATAAGGACAAAATACAGGTTTAATCCATTTATAAAGCAAATATTCCTCTTCGGGATTGTTGTAAATATGTTTAGGAAGACAGAGGAGTTCAGTTATTGGGGGAGAAATGATTTTTTTCGACTGTTTCCTTCTTACTTTCTCATTATCCTGCTGTGTTTTGGTTAATTTAGCTAATGATATGCAGCTGTTACAGAGTCCTGCTTCCAGTAGCAGCAGCATAGTGGTGAATACATCAAAAATAATGTCGAGTTTGTCTTATAGCAACCAGTATTAGGAAGGTATCGTGTTTTCCTCATTTTTAAAGATAGAGTAATATGTTGATTAATCTCTTTAAAATGACCTCAAACTCGGTGCTAATCAATTTAGAGGGAAATAAAGCAGAGAAAAGCAGCAAATATAATCACATTAGAGAAGCTGGGAGTCGTAAATGTTTGCTTGATAAATAATTTAAACAATTAAGAAATCATCAGAATTGCTGGAGATTCATTTTCTGTGGATGGAATAATCAATGCATCGACTAAATGTCAATTTACAATCATATAAGCAGCAATTTATCTCATTCTAAAAGCTGGAAACAGCTGGAAAGACATTTTTGTTTGATAAATGACTTCATCAAAATCAGAATTAGTGTTGAATAATAATCAATAAGTGAAATGATTGTGTGAACCAATAACTTTAATCAGTTTGATACAACTTTCTGTGTTTCCTGTGAATTTATTTCTGATTCATGAACTCTGTTTGGAGTTTAGTTTGTTACTGAACAGAGAGATTGTTGTCATGCTTGTATTTATTGAAGCATTCATCTTCTCTAATCTGCTCATAATGTTATTACATGCAGGGTTCTCAGTAAGTTTACTGCTTGAAATCAGTAATTTATGTGTCTGCAGTCAGATTGATGGTCTTTTGAAGAACACAGCAGTATTTTGTGCTGATATGTGATGATCTGTATCTCCAGATTTTAACTATTTCATACTAACAATCACAAGTGTTCCCTCAGATTTTTCTTCGTGTCATGGCAGATTAATCTTGAAACATTTATTTAAAACACTGGAAACACAAGTGAAAAAGTCTCAACTGGTCTTAAAACTGTGGCATACGTAACTGTTCTTTAAGGGAAAAATCTACAGACGAAATGATAAATGATGATAAACTGTATCCGTTTTTAAATTGTTTAATCATTTAAGCCATTTATCATGGAAAATAACTATTAAACATAAATACAAAACAAGCAATCTGAAGACGTCCTTGTGGAATCCGGGAACATGTGATGTTCAGCACAAAATGTTTCAGCAGTCTCAAATAGCACACATCAAGTTTTAGTGTCCTGCAGAAATCAGATAGCAAGGTTTTGTTTCCAGAGCTGCTATTTCACACCAACCTGCAACAATCCATCATAAAAGAGGCAGCAGGAAAAATAGACCAGAATGCAATCTGAGTCAGGGACAACAGGCATTCTGGGAAACCATGAAGTGAAGTAGAATCCAAAAGGGGAGAAACAAAGAGACGAAACTCGGGTGTTTTTTTTGACAGCTGCCATTTTGGACTGAAAATGCTTATTATATTTATAATATTTTATTGTTCAACACAGGCCATTTCAGTAGAGACATTAAATATGACAAAAGAAAAGAAATAATCTTGTTTTACTTTTGTACGGCACTTTTTAGGCGAACGCTTTACTGACGTCCGGTAGACGCTTTCAGTCCAAAATGGTGGAAGCGTAGCTTTGCTGCTGGGCGCTGATGTTGCAATTGAACGAACAATTGACTTGGCAATATACGTTCTTGGGTAGAATCAGACAGTTCAACTCCTCTTCACTAAACTGAAATAACTGAACATTTAATTGAAGCAGGCGTAGTTTCAGTTTGGTCTGAAGCTAACAATTATTTTCATTATTGATTTTAATCTGAAAACAAAATATTTGAGAAACTGGAACCAGCAAATGTTTTGTCATTTCCTGCGTCATGAAGGACTTTAAAGATTATTGATTGGATCAAATTATAGCGCTGAAAATATTAGTTGTTTAATTGATTAGTTGATCAACAGAAAATTGGACTCATGGTAAAAGACAAAGAATTTGAAGTCGTTATCCCGACCTCTAATTATACCGGGCATTTTTTTTCACTATTTACTGACATTTTATAGACAAAATTATTACTTGATTAATCTGCAGATTAATTGATAATGAAAATAAAATAAGTAGGTGCAGGCCTTATCAATTATCCAGTCAAAATTGTTGATCGACTAATGGATTAATTGATTAGTGCTTCTCCGTCACTGTATCCTGGGAGGAACCATAGCAGACATGAACAACACTATTAAAGCCCTTTGATGCAGATTTCTGATTTTAGTTTTTAGTTTTTATAAGTTAAATTGACTTGATATCTAATGTTGTAATCCACGTTCCTCTCTCCCTGCTCGCAGCGCGGCTGCTTGGAGGTCCAGCGTCAGCCTGTAGTGTCAGAGGTGGGATGGATCCTCTGGGTGCTCGCTCCCAGTTCGTGGACATCCAGACTCTCCCCTCGTGGCAGCAGCAGCTGGGCGAGGATGGCGAGGAGACGCCGCGGGACCAGAGCGACAGCCTGCTCAGCCAGCAGGCCTTCGCCTCGCCCTTCCCCTTCAGACCAGACATCAACCGCAAGATCATCCTCTTGTGAGTCACACATGGGTTTCTTCACATTGTTGCCATTGTTGTGAAAATCTACTGTCGTATGGAGAGGTCTTGATAAAGGTAGACAGCAGTAGAGGAGCATATTATCTTTTAAATGAAGATACAACATATGAATAACCTAAACTTGAGTTGTATTTTCCGTCCGACTACATACATGCTGAAAATCAAACATTTTTTTACTGTATTAATTTAGATATTTTTCAAAGTAAAAGTCCCTAGAAGTGTATGATTCAACTTTTCCAATGTTCTAGTGTAAAAAAAGTTAATACAATAAATCTTAATATCGAATCGCAATACTTGTAGAATCGCAATACTTAAAAATCGCAATACATATCGAATCGGCACCCAAGTATCGTGATAGCATCGAATCAGGAGATAAGTGTATCGTCCCAGCCCTAGAAATTGGTGGGAGTAGCCAATCTTTATAGGCCAAGTTAATAAAAACAATGAAATACCTTTGAATCCACAAATCCTCTTTTCATACAGTAAATAATTAGATTTTCCACTAACAGAAGCGAGTCTGTGAATAATCTCAGTCAACCAGGTTTGTGGGTCGTCAGCTGGACTTTTGACAAATTCATCAGGTTTTCAATAGTTCTTTATATTTCAGTCTTAAAGCTTAATGTTTACAAAACTACTCTCACGCTGGGCTCACGCTCTTTTAGCATTGATGCTACGCTTGACATGTTTCTACAAGACATTAAATAACCTTGGAACCATTTATGATAGAGACGAGCTTTAAATTGTGTATGAACTATGAGATTCTCAGCTCTGGAGTCTGTGTCTGTGTCTGTGTGTCATCATGTCAAAATGTGTTCCTGGAGACACCTACTGTAGCGGGAACTACCACAGAGCAGGTTTGGAGTACTTTGCCTTTTGTACTTTGGTATGCTCACACAAAGGTAATGCATGATGGTGTCTTAAAGGGATAGTGTGGATGTTTCTCAGTGTGGTTGTATGAGGTACTTCTCCATAGTCAGTGTATTACCTACAGTAGATGGAGTTTGGAGAAACAGACAGGAGTAGCAGCACAGGAGTAAAGCAATGTACTGCTGTGGACGGGGGCAGCAGCTAAACGAATTTTAGCACCTAAAAGAAAGTAGAATGTGATATTTGACCAGTTTCACATTTAAAACAGCAGCAGACAGATTCAGACTAATCAGTGAAGCATTAATGTCCAATCTAAATAATTTTATAACGCAGTAAATTAATCTTCTTCCATCAGTCGGCTGAGTTCAGTGGAATCACATGACTGAAATTATAAAATCTGTCTGCTTTTTTTATTTTAAATCAGTCAAATATCACATTTGATCTGACCACTATACCACTACCTGTTTGTTTTCTTTTCGTGCCCTTTGAACTCTTCAATCAGCGTTCACACTGCAGCACCAAAACCTCCCAGATCCTGATCCCGAGGCATTCAGCCTACATTCAATACTTATATGGAAGCTTGAGGTAGAATTTGTCAGCTTTGCCATGAATAGAAACATTGTACACCAGAGGAAACATCATCATTTTGACTGTTTTCTGTGCAGTAGAAGTACATTGTGACAGTGTTTATTGTGACTTAAATGCATCACTGTCAGTTAATCAGTTATATCCTAGAAAATATAGGAGCAGTAATACAAACTCATCAACTCGTAGCAGCAGGTTTTGGTCTGTCGTGTGAACGCTGCTGCCTGCGTCTCTCCACGTGTTCGCCTGGACCAGTTCAGAGTCCAGACCACCTCGTAAATCCTCTTTGTGGAGGAACACATGACCGAGTCTGACTCTGCAGCGGTTTCTCTGTGAGAGCCTTGTTGTCGGAGCTCAGTCTTCAGGAGAAACATTCCTGCTGCTCTAACGTGACCAGAGCTCCTCCAGCAGCAGCACCTTTAACTTGTGACCACTTCGTCACAGTTCATGAGTGGTGAACAGTCCCACCATAGCTGTATTGTCCCTTTTATAACCTTTTGGTTGCATTCTGATCAGATCAGAGATTAGATCAGAATCGAGTATTCAACACAGCTGTGTAATAATTATGTTTAGTGTTTTGTGTTGTTAATTGATTTCCAATAATAAATATATACATACATTTGCATAAAGCAGCATATTTGCCCACTCCCATGTTGCACTCCCATGTTGATAAGCGTATTAAATACTTGACAAATCTCCCTTTAAGGTACATTTTGAACAGATTAACATGTGCGATTAATTTGCGATTAATCGCGATTAACTATGGACAATCATGCGATTAATCTCAATTAAATACTTTAATCGATTGACAGCCCTAATAATGTTTTTTGAACATTAAAGCATGTAAACATGTTCTAGTAGAAACCCAAATTACAAGTATGAACCTGAAAATGACCATAGTATATCTCCTTACTTCTTACGTTTGTTGTAGACTTGACCTTTCACAACCAAACCACTGCCACACCACCAAAGTCAACTCTTTTTTTGGATCCAACTCCGTAACAGCAGAGCTGGCAGCAATATGACTTTCACTTTCAGATGAGCTTGTTGCTGCTGTGAAATACATGTTCCAATTTTTACCATATTGAAAATAATGCCACTATTATCATGAACAATTTGATATGGCACATCCCAGCTAATTATAACGCATACACAAACATCATGCAAAGCTTTTAGTTCCTATGATAAATGGGTGGAGGGTGAGACTGGAGTGATTTTGTTGATGTAGCTCAGTCGGTGTTTATAAAGCTGCTTGTCTGGCAAATTTGATGCCATTTAGCGTCACAAAGAGTCTTTTTAACCTTAAGATTCAGACGGATGAAGATAAGACTCAGTAAAACAGCATCTTAAAGGCTTTGACTGCCAACACGCTCTGTTTCTCAGTAAGAGTTAGTGCCTGACTCATCTTTTATTAACATAAAAGGGATGATGTAGAAAGAAAAAAAAGCCCTCTTCCTTCTCGCTCCTGCAGGCTGAACTCGTCTTGTGACCAAATGCTTTCAACACATGCTCGAGTAGTTCCTCATTGTTCTTTCCAAACAAACCCGGAGGGCTTCGGAGTGAAGAAATTACTTTACTGAAGCAATAAAATGAGCTTTTGACTTGATAAATGTCTAAATCTTCAAGGTAAATGTGTGCAGACTAGTAGGTATGTGTGTCGTCAGCCAAACTCGGCTCCAGTGTTTGGAGATGAGATACAACTTGAGTGACCCGGCTTGTGCTGATATTTGGGGATTCACCGCAATAAATACTGAAGTAGACATGAAATATTAATAAGAATATAGCACATGCAGGGCTCTAACTCAACTTTTTTGACCACCGTCCTAAGCGGCCCCAAAATACAATTTAAGCCGTCCCAAAATAAATGCTTGTTGTCCCAAAAAAGAAATGGTATTTTTGCAAATTTGTGAGTTTTTTTCTCATAAATTTACGACTTTATTCTCAGAGAATATCCAAATTTTTTTCTCATAAATTTACGACTTTAATCTCAAAGAATTTCCAAGTTTTTTCTCATAAATCTACGACTTTAGTCTCAGAATTTCAAGAGTTTTTATCAGAACATTACCCCCCTCTCCCGGCTCCGTTATTTTTTTTTTTTTATACCTACAATGGCCCTAATACGCCGTCGTAGATTTGTGCAAGATTTAGAGTGAAATACAATTTTAAAAATAGTTGTATTTTGTTGCCAGATAACATGTACATTATGTTTATGTTTATACATATATCAACCATACATACATAAATCTATTTGAAATTTTAATAGAATCACTTTATTTTTCTTTCCACAACAGCTGTGGTGACATCGCTCTGCTGAACTGCACCGCCATCGTGAACACCAGCAACGAGTCGCTCAACGACAAGAACCCGGTGTCTGACAGAGTCCACCAGCTGGCGGGACCCGAGCTGAGAGACGAGCTGCTCAAACTCAAAGGTAGAGTTGAATCAAGAAAAGTTTGGTTTGAGTTTGGCTGCTCGGTGATGCTGTTGAGTCTGGAGGCAGAAGACATAAATGTCAGTGAGAGACCACAAAATATGAGCTGGAGATGAAACCAGGCACATGATGCTCAGCTGAGTTTGTTAAAAAAAAAAGGTCATAACTGCCATCACTATTCTGATATACAGTATATTATCTTATAAGTGTTTACTTCTGCCTACTCCTTTTCAAACATATGTCATATTTATTTATTTAAAATCTGCTGTCCATGTTTACTGTTCATTGTATTGGTTATTCTTGTTTTGTTTTCTTGTTATTTGTTACGTGTTCGATAAAATCAATCATAATTTGCATGTTTGTGTGCAGGATGTCGGACGGGAGAGGCGAAGCTGACCAAAGGCTTCAACCTGGCGGCGAGGTTCATCGTCCACACGGTGGGACCGAAGTACAAAGCCAAGTACAGGACGGCGGCGGAGAGCTCGCTGTACAGCTGCTATAGGAACACCATGCAGCTGGCCGCGTAAGAATTTTTTAAATCAAATATATAATGGAATTACAAATATATGATAGTAACAACAGTGAACGTTCATAAGATTTTTTTTGTTTCATAAAAATTTTATATTTATTATCTTAGCATCACTACTTTTACCAGTAAAGGACAATTCAACTGTTTGGTCGAAAATGTATTTAGACAGAATAAATACTCATGCTTATTAAATAATTTCTACACACACACACACACACACTTATATATATCTATATATATATAGTTTTAAAACTGAGCTACAACCTAAAAATCGCAAGTTGCCTTCATGCGTTAAAGTAATGAGTGCCGTTAACGTATTTGCGTTAACAACATAAAAGCTGCTGAAGCCTCTCGCACCAGCTACGATTTGTTGTTTGCATCTTGTATTTGCTTGACGAGATGGAAGTTTTTGTGATATTGAGGCTTTCCGTTCGATACTGCAGCTCTGAATGTGGTTTACAAATTGACCACAGTGGGTTTTGATAGCAAAAATTATAAATAAATTAAGTTTAATAACATAATATTTTTACATACATAAAATGTAAATAGATAATAATTTAAAATAAATTCTGATCAAAGTTCTGATAATGGTCTACTATTAAATTACTTTTAAAATGAGAAGTACTTTTATCATTTGGTATGCAATGGTATGTGTAGTTGTCTTGGTTTCAAAGAGCGACAGGAGGGTTGTGTGTGTGTTTTTGTGTGTGTGAGGAAACCATCTTACCAGTCGCTGGTGTGTGTGTGTGTGTACTGTAAATGTGGCGTACGCACAGTGTGTGAGGTTGTTTTTCTTGTGGCCTCAGAGAGCAGTCGATGGCGTCTGTTGGCTTCTGTGTGGTGAACACGACCAAAAGAGGTTACCCACTGGAGGACGCGACACACATCGCTTTCAGTAAGACACACACACACACACACACACTCACAAAGCTTTTTATCACAAAACGCACAGTGATGGTTCTTTATCGTGTCGTATATTATACTTTCCTTTTTTTGGTACAAACACAGTTTCCAAGACAATTATCTGTGAGTATGTGGGACTAAATAACACTTAACCTCAGTCCCACAAAGACACACACATACGACTCATACTCCAAAATTAGGTCAACAAATTATACAGGCAGACGCACACATTTAATTATGACACACACTGCAATCCTTTATCGCTTACACGCACATGATGGCCTGATAAGATCATAATCTGATAATGGAAACCACTGAAACATACACATTTCAGATGCACACAAACACATCACAGATCCGGTGACATAAAACTGAACATTCATGAAGATACAGGACTTTTTTATGTATTTGCTACTTAAAATGATAGTTTAGGTGTTTCTCAGTGGGGTTGTATGAGGTACTTCTCCATAGTCAGTGTATTACCTACAGTAGATGGAGTTTGGAGAAACAGACAGGAGTACCAGCACGGGAGCAAAGCAATGTACTGCTGTGAACGGGGGCAGCAGCTAAACGCATTTTAGACACCTAAAAAAATCAATATCACTTCAAGTGTACGCTATATTTAGAATATTTTCATCACTTTAACTTGCCGTCAGACAGTCCTTTCCCTTTTTTATTTATTCTCAAATAAAGCCTCCAGACTCCTTTGACAAAAACAGTAATTTTTCCTCAAAGAAAACAGGAGTTGCTGGTCTACCGCTGCTTCGATCGGTTAGTTTGTTTGTGTAATTGTGTGACTTTGGTGAATCTGAAGTAACCCTTTAAAACACCAAAGTCACACAATAACACAATAATTGTTTAAGCCACATAAAAATCATAAATGTTTTTTTTAAAATGCAGATTTACTGAAAATCTTTTGGAAACAAGCAGTTTGGAGACTTTTGATGGACATTTTTTAGTTTTTAGACATTTTCTAACTGTAGATGGTCAATCTAAATTCCTAATTCCTTTAATTGTTAAGTCTTTGGCATGTCGGATTGTGTGTGGTAACAAGATTGTGTGTTCATGTGTTTGCAGGAACGGTGCGCAGGTTCCTGGAGAATCATGGAAACAGGCTGGAGGCGGTGGTGTTCGCAGTGTCAGACACAGAGGAGGTTTGTGTGACTTTAGTCTGTGAACTAACTATAAACTACATCACACAATAGTCACAGTATGGGTAACTGAAAAATATATTCAGAAAACATGAAAGGAATTTATATAATCTTTCAAGGTGGGTTCACCAATGTCAGCTGAACCTGCAGCGGAAATATTTGTCTCACCCCACGCTGTAAAAAAAACCCAAACATGCCCACTTTGTTTACCACTCTTATTTACACTTTGTCAACTGTTTGCGGGCGTCTTCCTGATGAAAATAATGGAAAGTTCTGAATTTATAAGTTGATGAAAAGCGCCTAAAGTCACCATTAGTTTTGGTCAGCCTCGTCTTTGGGTCTTCTGAAGACCTTATGCCGCCCTGCTGTTTAATATGTACGTATATTTTTGGGCTTTAATATGAATACTGATATGTGTGTGTGTTCTTTCAGCCGCTGTACAAGAAGCTCCTGCCTCTTTACTACCCTCGCTCTGAGGAAGAGGAGAGGGCCTGCCTGCCTCTCCTCCCAGCTGACATTGGCAACTCTGAGGGGGAACCCGTCGTCCCAGAGAGACAGATCCGCATCGCAGAGAAACCAGGAACCCTAGAAGGTACATAAACAAACCTTTTTTTTTTTTTTTTTCCCTGGCATTTCTAAGAGTAGGCATCATTTTCTTTTCTTCAAGTGGTTTATATTTAATTTTGGACTCTTTTCTTGTGTCAATAAAATAATCCAATGAGCCTTTATGTTTGTAAGAGTCACACAGGCGTAATTTAATATTTTATTCCGCTCCATTTCTGTCCTCACTCATCTCACACTGAGGAAAAGGAACTATTTGTTGTTTTTTCCATCCTCTAGTTTAATTCGACTTCAGACAGATGACGGCTTTTATTTCAGTTTGAGGCACAAAATTAACTGAGAAAGTGTCAAGTGCACAATAAAGACCAGTTTTTAATAGGTGTATAATGTGAAGCTTTTCGTGTTTACAGTGTTAAAATCACCCTCAACTTTGTTCTATTCTGTAAATCCGTCAACAAACCACCCAGTCAGTCGGCCGTGTGGGCAACCAGTCAGTGGACACTGGACGGCTGCAGTGTTGCAGTCGATTAGTCAACAACTCAGCAAGTCAAAACATCACGTATAGCCCAAAGATGACGGTTTGGGTGAGGATTCAGTTCTGATGATGTCAGAATCAGATCTCAGTCAAAGGACACAGAGGAGCAGAAACATAAGTTTTGACCGGATCAGTGGAACATCTGGCTGCCTGGATCCTTCAGCCCACATCCCGTACCTTCACACTCTCTCTCATTCAGCGAGCCGTGCCTTCCTGGAGGACTTCATGTTTACCATGAATCTGATTATGACAAAGCGTTTCACTTGGCGATCATGGCGATGATTCTTGCCGATGGATCAGGTGTTTTGTACACCGTACACTTACATCACTCATGGTTCCCCTTGTGCTGGGAGAGAATCTACTCTGAAATAGGAGAGAAGAAGAACTACGACCATTCCTAGCTCTTGCGGTGCGGACACAATAAAACTATGTTCTACTGTTAAAAAGTTCCTCCGGTCCGAAAACGCTTTATATCAAGACACATTGAAGCTGTTCTGGAGGCTCAGTGTGGCCCAACAATACATTTTTATGTTGTATTCTTACTTTTATTTCTCCTCCATCCATATGGAGACTGAATAGTTTTTGCTGTAGTCATGGAGGAACTGAAAAGGGCTTTATATTTATTTATATGACTGCTTGTTCAGTATTTGGCTCTATTGCAGTGAAAATAAAACCGGCAAAGAAGAAGAAAAAGGTTGAAATGAGACATAAAGACTGTTGGCAGTTTCAGTTCAAACTGCCTTTAAGGCCTTAAACCCTCATATAAACTGTATTTTGTCTAAATTTTAGTTTTGGTGAAGAGGATTGTGAACATCAGTGTGTTTGTGGGTTCGGCGTTGAGCCTGTTGCCTCCATTGACCTCCAGTCCGAACGACGGCTGGCGTGGCGCTTCAGAGGTCGAGATGTGGTATTGGGGTGTTGATCCAAAGCAAGCAGGCCGCCTGCGAGTGAAACCCAACAACAACAGGCTGATGTATACACACTGACAGGCGCACATGACCATTTGGATGTAGATAAAATGCGTGGAAATGACCGTACATCTGGTTTTTAGAAAAACAATCAGAGAAGCAGACCTGAGCCTAGATTCTGTCGTCAAACACACACAAATAATGCGATGCTTGTAGATAAATGAGAAGTCCAGTTGTCATCTGTTTGTTTGTTTGTTTGTTTGTGTAGATGATTCAGAAGAGGAGAGTCTGGAGTCAGATCTGGGTCAGGTGGGGAATCACGCTTTCGCCCGGATGGAGGGCGACGTGGACAAACAGCGGAAACAGATCCTGCAGGGCCAGATGTCAGAGGCGGCCATCCAGAAACAACACCAGAGGAAGTAAGAGTCCAACACCATATTAACTAGAATAACTGGAACATACTGGGAAAAAAACGCAAAATTTTTATATAATAAAATATGTCGCTTCAAGTGGACCATGGACTATAAATTAAAGCTACTTCTCTGTGTGTGTTTCTCTCCTGCAGTTACAACCGCTGGCTGTGTCGGGCGAGAGCAGAGGATCTGTCAGACATCGCTGCACTGAAAGCCTTATATCAAACTGGTATGTGTTCATGTGTGTGTGTGAGAAGTAATATAATGGAACCTCGCATCAGTGTGAATCTGTCAGCTGTGTAATGTAAATGTAAAAGGAAAAAGAAACAGAAGAAGGACATTTACTGAAGAATGTGTTGATTGATTCTTCATCTGGTACATTTTTTGTTTTCCACCTCATTGACCACACAGCACTACATCTCCATCTCCTTTCTCAGCTGTTATAAGATGCAGTTGAATCTAACTACCAGTAGGAGGCAGCGTTGTTACACAGTTTAGCCCCAGTGTTATCTCATTTGGTCATGGGGGTCGAAGGTCAATTTGCCCATTACCTCAGATTTAAAATGATATGTTTAAACCCATATGAATTTGCTGACTCCATTTTTTTTTTTTTTTTTAAATCTTAACGATATTTAATTGAAATTAAACACAATAAATGGCACACATAATGTATAAAAAAATCCAAAAGAACAGAATATAAAGCTTTTCTGAAAACTTATTTCAGTTTCTTCTTGTGGTTAATTTTCTTATGAGGATGATCATGAATAGAGGCCTCTGTTTTTATTTACCAATATATGACAGTGTCCTCATGTGACAAAAAAAGGACTGTCAATCGATTAATTATATTATAATATCTAGTTTTGTCCAACTTATAATATCTAGTTTTGTCCAACCAACCGCCCAAAACCCAAACATGTTCAATTTACAATGAAATACAACCGTGAAAACAGGAAATCATCACATCTTAGAAGCTGTAACCAATGAATGTTTGGCATTTTTCCTTTTATACATCATTTAAATTAATGATTATCAAAACATAAGAACACAAGCAGTGATAACCAAGATCATAGCTGAACAGAAAATGAAAAGAGCGCCACCAGAAAAGTCAAACTGCATCAACAGGAAGTCCAGTGAAGAGGATGTCACAGTGACACCGTCTTTGTTGAATTGAGAGATGATCTTTGGGGATTTAAGTGTTGCGTTTGACCCGTTAATATTGTGTGTCTCCAGGTGTGGACATGTGTGGCAGGACAGTGATGGTTTTGGTTGGACGAAACATCCCAGTGACCCTTATCGACATCGAAAAGGTAACAAAATAAAAGAATTATGTCAAAGTAAAATGCCTTTATTGATGTTACAATAAATCTTTGAGCACATGTTCATCTTTATATTAATATGAGACACCAAGTTGTGTTTGTGTCTGGTGTGTTTTATGTGCATGTTTCAGTAGATGTGTTTTTGTGCATGTTTTAAGCATCTGTGTGTGTGTGAATTTTCATATGTTTATCTGTATTCACATGTGCTTATGGCTGTGTGCAAACTGCAAATATTTCATTTGCGTGCACATATGTTTGTATTCCATAATACTTGACCTATTCAAAACATCTGTTATTGTAATTTAAATTCACCACCGTATACCAAAAACATTAAACTTGAACCAAAAGAAACTAAAACTTAAGTCGTGTATAAAACAAACACAGGAGTGACCAAACCTGCTATTAAACCAAGTAATATCGAACTTACAATTCAAATAATATTGTGAAAAATGTATAAGAATATAAAGAAAATGTTGGAGAATCTAGGACTGTAACACTGATTTGGTTTGTGTTTGCGTGTGCAGGCGCTGCTGTATTTCATCCACGTGTTGGACCACATCACAGTGAAGGAATATGTGATGGTTTACTTCCACACGCTGACCGGCGAACACAACCACCTGGACTCCGACTTCCTCAAGAACCTCTACGACATCGTCGAAGCCAAGTAAGTCTGACATTTTACACTCCTCGGTACACTGAGATAATAACTGCTATTCTGAGTAACGTCCTCTGGGAGGGAGGGGAGCATAAATGAGCAGTGGTTCCATTAAACTTCAAACTATATTGTTTTACCCTTTGTTACTGGGATACAGGCTATATGAGTAGTATGGTGGGAAAGAGGATTTACTTTGTTTTTTATCTGTTTATTATCGTATATATACTGTAAGTCCATTATTAGATTCCTTGTGATGCAGACTGATCACAGCACAAAACATTAAGGTGTTTTAGAGGAAGTTTTTCAAGTGTCCCACTGAATCCAGACAGACTCTCTGGAGACAGCACGATCCAGTCAGCTATAGAGTACATAAGGCAACTGCTTTGTAGGTATACAGTGATACTTGTAGGCAATTTGTACAATAGGATGTGTAATTTCATTCTAGCTCTTCATTATAAAATAGATCTGGCAACTAGATCTTGCTCTAAAATTAGAAGGCTTGGAGCCTTTTTTTAATTTGATAATGTGTAGACATACTGTACTCCCCCTGGGGGAGAGAGAGGACAGAAGTAAAGACGGGATACAAAAACTTTTTTTGACCATGAAGCCTAAAGCCGCCCACACATGATCAGCGGTAAAATCACTCTCATTGTTTGCGGTACCGCCTGACTAGGCCCTTTGCGTTGTTCAAATTAAAAGTTCAAATTATTTTAACTTTGACCTCAGTTGCT
Source organism: Sebastolobus alascanus (assembly GCA_916701645.2). NCBI lineage: Eukaryota > Metazoa > Chordata > Actinopteri > Perciformes > Sebastidae > Sebastolobus > Sebastolobus alascanus. The sequence continues at coordinate 1,035,828 of CAKAOJ020000206.1, read as the reverse complement.
GCTGACCTTTCGAAGCGCAACCAATGAGATAACAGCTGCAGCTGTTGTTGTTGCCTAGAAACAGCTGCAGGCGTCCCTTGCACACTTTTTAATGGCGTATTATACATGTGCTGCCTTTGCTTGCAAGCATCTGCGCCCTACCTCACCATGAGCGAAGAGCACATTTCTTATCATGTGAAGGCGGCCTATTGTTACTAGGTCCGTCCTCGACTAAAGAGATTCTTAGTCGACTAACACTCATACGATTTTGTCGACTAATCAATTCGTTGATTTAATGGAGTTTCTCCACAAAGAATCACACAAAAGCACCACTTTAAATCTTGTGTTTACCAGAGATGTGCTCATGAGTTTCGGGTTAGGTTTGAAACCTGGGGGAGGAGGGGTCGCCTGTAACAATAGGAACTTACTGTATGTGTTGCATTTGCAACACGGAGCAAAGTTGTTTTTGTACCTAAAAAAAATGATGTGTATAAACCGGTGGAAACAGGCTATTTTGTGAATACGTGCCAACATTCTGCAATGTGTCTTGCATATGGTATCACGTCATTTATCGTGTATTTCTCGCATGTTTTCGTGACAAAACGTAGTTTGGAGACCTCATCGGGGATTCCTCCTGGTGAAAGATCGTGTAGTGTGTGACCTCCTGTCAGTCATGTAGTGTGAAAACCACAACGACTTCAAGACTCCTGATTACAAGACAGCAAGTTGTGTAGTGTGAACTTAGCTTAAGAGGGGGCAGCCCTAAATGTTACTCTACAATTCCTCTGGTTTATCAGCGAAGTGTGTGAACTACACTGCAGACTGGATTATCTACTAACAGTGACAAACAGAGTGACGGCTGACTCAACAGGTCCAACGAAGGTTGAATGTGCATCAGCAGGTCCGAGTTATTTTCGTCTGGTGTATGAAATGTCTCTATCGACTACGCTGCATTTTTATAAACTGTAAAAACCAGGCGCTGTCACACCCACTCTTCCTCTCCTTGTAGTTCTTGTGTTCATTGATATGAAGTTACATCCAGTAACTCAAAACACAACCAAACGTTACCAGCTGAAACACTGAAAGGGACAAAAAGTCAGATGAACATAATCTAAACCGTCCCCTAAATGCATTTCATAGATGTGCGACATTTTGTACTAATATTTTTACATTGTCCAGTTATTGGACTCGTCATTTTGGATCAAAGCACCTCATGTGTGTTGACTGTGATTACTTTGAAGTCAAATAGAAAGATAATTATATGAGGCATTAGCTTAGATCCCATTGTTTTAGTTGTTTCTACTCTAGGTTTTGTCTCATCCCTCTGCCACACACTATGATTGAATAAGAAAACCCTTATTGCTTTAACCCCCCGCCCACGCAAGGGCACGACTTTAATGTTCTGTGCTGTATGTTCTGGGTTTACTGGCCAGCCACGTCTCCGCTCTTTAATAGCTAGAACTGCGTATCAAACATAAAACATGAGGCGTTTTCTCAGAAATGATAGGAAAACGTCCTCCAGATGGAACGAAGGTCTGACAGGCTTTGATAGCTCACTGGCATTTTTGTTGTTTCTCTGTTTATAGTAATAAAACATTAAGTCTGGCTATGTTATTGAAATGTAACAGTGCAAAATGAAAATCCTTTGTAGCCTCCTCAGAGTCAAATCTGTAGCTGGATATGATAAATGCAACATCTTCTGTGAGGCCTGGCTGTCATTTGACCCTCGTTTGGCTCTCGGTCTGTCTGAGCTGCAGCTGCGTTGACGTTCAGATGCATCGTTCATGCTTCAGCATGACACCGCCAAGGTTACACTGTTTAGACTTTTGGAAAAAGCAAAACGAGCTGTGAAACGCTTTTGTTTCGCCGTGGGTTTTGGAAATCTGGCGGCCATATTTGGAACAGGAAACCCAAACTTGGAGCGTGTTTTCGGGGTGATGTATCGGCTGCGACTCAGCCTTAATCAGAGGGTTCAAACTTTTGAGAGCAGATTCTTGTTCTGAACTAACTCTGGATAAACCGTTAGTAGGAATTACAAAATGAATTGTTAGAGGAACTGCTGTATATAAAATAGAACTTTATTTATGCCGAGAGAAATTGTTGTGCAGCAGCTGCAGTACAAAGCAGGAAAGAGTGCAAATAAAAACAAAATTTAAACAATAACGATTATCAATGAGGTGCAAAAACCAAATGTACACAATGCCAGTGAAATAAACAGGTTAATGGTAAGATGCAAATCCAAAATAAAGAACATAGAAACTAAAGAAGCAATAGCCCACTCACTTTAGATTCACTCCCTTTAAGTTAACTTACTCTCGATAAATTCAGGATAGAGACGGTGTCATATATTTGAAAACAAACTTGAAAAATATTCCTTCTTATCTTAAGATCAACATACGGATGATAATTGGTCAGTTTTGTCGTGTCAAACACCCGACAGATGCAGTCCAGAAGTCGGACCTGGATCTAAATCAGTGATTCTAATGAGAAACTTCAAAGATTGTTTTGAATACGCCGTGTCATCACATACAGATTATTATCACATGAAATACTCTACACATGTATTTAGAAGTTGTATCAGGGGCGCAGACATCTCGTCCTGAAAAATAGGCGCTTGGGAATGGATGCGTGTCATGACAGCGTCGCTCCCACGTTTGAGTGGGCCTGTTGCACGTCTACATTGACAACAATTGATTTGAGGGCGCAAAAAACGCGGCTTGTGAATGGCCCCTTTCTTGGTGTGCCACCTTTAATCCCCAAAATGTGTTTCATTTTCTAAGCTCTCCCTAAAATATGTCAAACTTCCTAAAAAGCGCCACAAAATTTCTTAATAATCCATAACAATTTCATTGAAATAAAGGTCAGTTTTGTGCTTCTCTAACTAAACAATGTGATTCAACTTGTATTCAATTCAAGTATTTATTAAGAACAGATCACAAATATATCGTTGCAGTTTAAAAAAAAAAAAAGACTTAATCATTTACTAAAACAGCTGGAAACTGTATTTAGTAAATGTTACTGAAACAGGAGGACATTTGTGGGGATTAAATCATAGTTTTGTATTTTTCTAACTTGGGAGCTACTTAAAGAGAAACTCAAGGGCTCACTGGGTTAAAGGTTTCGAGTTGTAGTCTCTTTCTAGTTTCTAGTAACCACAACCAACAAGCTTCCTGTGTCAGTGGGAAACTCCATGCAGTCATTACGCACCTTTAACCTCCCCGTGTTTCTCTAGTCATTACCTTGCGAGACTGGTCATTCAGTTGGTTTCACCACACCTTTCTTAACCTTTTTCTGTCTGGAAAATTCAGTGAGATGTAGCAACATATTCCTGATGTCTGCCCTTTTTATTTTACATGATACGTTTGTCACCCAAAGACTGTAAAAGTGAAGACACCTTCACTCAGCTTCCCCTTCCCCTCATCGGAACAGGGAAACCCCATTCAGCCATCAACGATAACCATGACTGCTTTGTTGCTGATTCATCACAGCTCGGGATGTAATCACCTCTAAATGTCATGGTTATTTAAAGTTCCACAGACTCTCTGCAAACTTTAGCTTTGGCTCAGGGAACCTTATTATGAGAAGCTGGACTGGTTAGACTGAAATTAGGAATAGTTTGACGACCACAGACCTGCTGATTTTAATGTTTTTGTATTATTTGTACAACTTCTGACTTAGATATTGGACTCTGGCTGCCTGATGGGAACAATTTGAGTAGAAAAAACACAGAACCAGTTTCTTCTAAAAGGTTTGACATTTAGCAGTGACCTAGGCTCAGCAGCTCTCTATGATTCTGTGAGTAGTCTGCCTCCACGCCGGCCACAGCTTTGGTCAGAGGCTTTTGGGTTGTCCGTACGTATGTGCATCCAACCGAACTCTTGAACGGTTGTATATAATGAACCTCACAGCATCGTGGGGTCAGGTAGTCCTAGTGGGAATTAAACCCTTTCCTCGGGTACTTGATGTTCTTATTCTGCTCTGTTTCAGATCAAGTTTAGGGATCACATGTCATATAAACACAACCTTCGTCTGTAAATGTTATTTAAGGCTTACAGTTTCTACTTATGCCCCAACTTGTAAGTCACTTCTCAAGCGTTCTTACTGCTCTTAGCCTTGGCGAGGCAGTGTTGATCTACACCGGCAGTGGAACCACTAACCCTGGCCTGGCATGTCCAGCATGTTCAACCCATCAAGCTATTGATTTGCTGCAGATGCAATTTGGCTCCAGACAACCCAACTAAGCAGACTAAAGCCAAACATGCAACACAAAAGTTTCCAAAACTGTCTGGCTAAGTGAGGCGACGTTGATTACTTTCTCTAGGAGACAGATGAGGTTGATCATTATTTTTGTCCCCTCAGGGTCCAGTGCTGGACCAGAGCAGAAGCCCCACGTCATGGTTTAGTACTCCTGATTCCCCTCTGAGTTAGTTTGTCAACTAAAAGATCAAGTTCCTCCCTCTCTTGGCCGACTGTTTTGTGTTATATCAACAGATGGAGCCAGACCGTGTGTGTGTGTGTGTGTGTGTGTGTGTGTGTGTGTGTGTGTGTGTGTGTGTGTGTGTGTGTGTGTGTGTGTGTGTGTGTGTGTGTGTGTGTGTGTGTGTGTGTGTGTGTGTGTAGCATGACAATGCAAACTGTTGCAAATGTGGCGTGTTATTGTCAGAGTGCTGCCATGAAATGAGCTGCCAAGTCTCCAGTGCTGAGTTGATTATAGATGACCTGTCAGTCACTGAAATTTGAAAATAACTGCTGATATTTGATTTGTAATTACAGTTTAGGTTACTTCAGGTTTGTTGGTGTCCTAGAGTCACTCTCTGAGTATTGGAGCTGACAAATCGGGGCCAGTGAATCTCTACTGGCAAACTGTGTCTCCCACCTTTAATCCCCTGAGATCCCGACCGACTTAACTGTCTCTCAGAGGCTGTAGCAGGTTCAGTGTTAGAGCTAGAGTGAAGGTACCGGCATCCATCCATTGGTACCAAACATTTCATGCTAGCTCGTCGGGAGGGAGGCTAAATGACGCTCCAAACCTCCAAATTTTGGCGAGGAAAAACTGTCATGGCCATATTCAAAAGGGTCCCTTGACCTCTGACCTCAAGATATGTGAATGAAAATGGGTTCTATGGGTACCCACGAGTCTCCCCTTTACAGACATGCCCACTTTATGATAATCACATGCATTGTTATTTTCTCCTATTCTAAAATGGTGTATTTGAATATTTCTGCATACTGGGGTCCATAAACACTCTTGAATTACATAACTTGGGTATCACTGTAAAGCTGAGACTCTTGTGGATCCAATGAGTCCAACTGTATTCATGTGTGATGATTTTAGTCCCCATAGTAGCCATTTCATTGTAGTGAGACCATTTTATGAAACTTGACCTCACTGTATAAAATGACCTGTGGTGACCTCTAGGATAATCACAGCCTCATGAAACTTTACAGCCACAAACTAGAGACCTAGAGCATTCAGAGGATGGATAGCTAGATTGACAATAAGGGGGTTTCTGAGCAGTTTACACAACAGAAGTGCTCGCCATCCAATCGCAGAAAAATGCAATTCTTGCATAAATCTCCAAATGTCAAAAGTATTTTGGAGGGATTATTGATCGTTTTTATTAATTATTGAGTGGAAAAAAAATTAATTTAGCACAAAATCTGTGTAACAAATGGTATAAACCCAAAAATTGCTGCAACAACTTATAAGACATAATAGAGCATAGGGATGGCCATCATATACTTCTATCATTAATAAATTAATGTTTATTTCTGATTTATGAGTAGACCAACTTGACACAAAGTGCTGAGCCACATCTCAAATTAATCTTCAGGTTCCCAGCTTTCAGATGATGTACACCACTTCGATGTGACCTCTACTGTTGACCTGCTATCTCCCCCTAAAGACCCCCTGTACCCCCCTAAAACAGACAAAAACGGGTCTAAGTGGGTCTCAGAGGGTTAAAACAAGGAAGCTGAGCGTGTGCTCCCAATTATTAGGGAATCACCAGTTTAACTGGCTTTTACTGGTTTAGTGACCTCAGGATTGCATCTCTGCTTTTTGCCAATGATGTGGTTTTCTTGCTTCATTGGACCGAGACCTCCAGCACGCACTGCGGCGGTTTGCAGCCGAGGGTGAAGTGGCTGAGATGAGGGTCAGCACCTCCAGTTCTTAGTTCATGGTACTTTGCCAGATAACGGTGGATTGGAGCTGAGTTGCTGCTCCAAGAGAAGTGTCTTGAGGTCTTTTTCATGAGCGATGTGTGAGATTGACGGGCTGAATTGGTGCACCATCTGTGGTTTTGGCTGCGTTAAATGTCGAGTGTCGTGGTAAAAAGAGCTTTGTCTGAAGGTGAAGGTCTCCATTTACAACTCTATTCCAAGCCTCACCTCTGGCCATGAGCTCATGGTATGAGATCATGGAGACAAGTGACAGAAATTAGTTTCCTTTGCAGGCTGTTTTGGCTGCCCCTTAGGGACAAGTTTAACTTCAGTTAAGGTGGTTCTGACGTCTGATTAGTTGTGATCAGTGCAGTATAGTACAACACTGTACTGTGGCGGCTGCCGTAACTAACACTGTCCATCAACACACCTGTCCAATGCAGAATATGTATTAATATGTTCAATAATACAATCTGATTTGTGGGTGATGCTGGAAGAAAGGCCAGGAGGAAATCCATGGATATCCTGCTGTTACTTATTACTTACAATACATTGTCAGGGACCAACATGTTGGACGAATGTTGGCATATTGTGACGTCATGGCAGCACTGGAGGAAAATTCAGGGAAGCTTCAACAATTCGACATGACACAACTTTGTCAGTTTGCACTGAAATTAATTTTGCATCCTTAGGCAGTTCCGTTCAAGAAATTTACACATATGACAGTTTCGTAGACGTACGAAACACATTCAAACGGTTATGACATTGATTCAGATCTTATTTAGCAGCAACACTGTTTTTGGTTTAGCAACAGGACAGACTGAAGTATGAAAGAATTCTTCAGCCTGTTGCGTTTAAATGAAGGGACTCAAAATCGCCTATTGGAGAGCAGAAGTTGGTATTCTTCGTTTAAAACATGTGAGGATGCAGATGCTTGTGTGTGTCTATGTGGTAAATGTTCCCTTACTGATGGATGGATGGACTGGAGCTGACTCACTGTGAAGTTGTGTTTTTTGGGTCAGAATCTCTCATGTTTGGACACAACTACAGTGACTTCACACACATCCCGTCTTCTCTTTCAGAGAATTAATCCTAGTCACTTCATCTTTGTCATTTTCTTGTGTTGTATTTAAGGATTAATGAGTCATTCCTTGCTGTTAAGTATTCTTCCTGAAGGTTTCTGTTTTCTGTATTGCAGGTTTAAGAAGAATTTGAAAGCCTTCTACTTTGTACATCCAACATTTCGCTCTAAGGTAAGAGTGTGCTTTGTCATGTATTGATGTTTGCAGTGTCAACAGAGCTTACTGTATGTTCAGGCCTAGAGGATCATATCAGTGAATACATTCCTGCTACAGAGTACTAGAAATTTAAATTTCAGTAGTGGTAGTAGTAAAAGTAGAATTGTTGGTCGTAGAAGTGTTATTGTCGTTCTATTTATCACATTTTCATTCATACATTTCGACTCAATTTGCCACTGTATGTTTTGGCTCATAAAGGCAAAATCATTTCTTATATCTGTAAAGATTTTTGCAAAACCTTTTACCACTTTTGAACCAATCTTCACCAAATTTGGTAAAACAGTAATATTTAGAGCTATCAATTGATTAAAATATTTAATCGCGATTAATCACAGATTAATCACACATTATTTTATTTATTTGTGACCTTTAGCTCATTTTGTGTTTTGGATTCTTCTGTCAGGATTCACATCCATTAAATGACTTTTGACGTTGTAAGTTTTTTCGGTGGTGACACGTGAAACAAGTTGTCAGGGCACAATTTAACATCAGGAGGGACTTGATTTGAATATCGATGACGGTTCAAAAGCAGCATCAAGGAACGTTAGCGTGTCTAGTTTGTTGTGGAAAAACGTACCAGCCTCTTTGACATGAATCAATTTCAGTCACTTGGACTGCACATGGGCACAAATGGAAACAATATTTTTAAACATGTTGGATCCATCTTACTGCTGGTAGCTATCTGTAGGAGGAAGGTTGACCTGCAGGTTTTATGTTATCAGAGTATTTTTTTAGGCCATCCCCAAACCTTTTCTTTTTTTTTTTATATATTTTTTTCTTTAATTCCCCCCATGTACCAGAGTTAATCATTCGATTAAGATAATTTTTTGCAGTAAATTAGGGCTGTCAATCGATTTAAATATTTAATTGTGATTAATCGCTTGATCGTCCGTAGTTAATCACGATTAATCACACATTTTTTTATCTGTTCAAAATGTACTTCAAAGGGAGATTTGTCAAGTATTTAATACTCTTATCAACATGGGAGTGGGCAAATATGCTGCTTTATACAAATGTATGTATATATTTATTATTGGAAATCAATTAACAACACAAAACAATGACAAATATTGTCCAGAAACCCTCACAGGTATAAAAATATGCTCTATTCGTAACATGGCAAACTGCAGCCCAACAGGCAACAACAGCTGTCAGTGTGTCAGTGTGCTGACTTGACTATGACTTCCTTGGATCTGGATGCAAAATCAAAAACTTGTGAATATTTTTCTGTTATTAAAATAATATTTCTACAAAATTGTGCAGCCTTGGCGGAGATATGTGCTCTCTGAGTGCTTTCTGGTTTACATCTGTTTGTTTTTTGATGTTTACTGGAATTGAAGTACTTTTTGCGCCATTTGCCAAACTTCTCCTCAGGGATCATTAAAGGTTCATTAGACTTAATCTAGTTCTGTTGTTTGCTTTAGAGAGTTTTGTCTTTATTGGTAAATCAAGATCAAATGCCATCTATAAATGATGAAGTGTCCCTTTCTTATTTCTTCTTTTCTTTTGTTCACTGGGTCGCTCCAGGTCTCAACGTGGTTCTTCACCACCTTCAGCGTGTCGGGGATGAAGGACAAGGTCCGCTACCTGGACAACCTGCAGCAGCTCTTCACCTGCATCAAACCGGAGCAGATCGACATCCCTCCGTTCGTCCTGGAGTACGACGCACGGGTAAGCAGCAGAACACACACGAATACACAGAGCGGTAGATTAATCCGTAACGTACACACACACACACACAGATGTCATTGGCTCGTAATCTATAACCATCGCACTCTATTACATGACTGTATAGTGTGATCTTCACTCTTAAACATTTCGATTGTGATTTAAAAAATACACTGAGTATTGTGATAAGATATATTGCGATTTATTACCCTTTTCAACTGCAAATTTTGCAGTTTGTCAACATCTGTTTTATCTAATAAGATGCAGACAGAATAGCGGCCGAGAGCGTCGTATTGTTAAGAGGTTAATAGTTTATATAATAAAAGATCGATACTTGACATCCGTGTATCGATACAATATTGCCACGCAAAATATTGAGATACTATGCTGTACTGTAGTCTTTGCGGTGTGTTCGAGTGCAACATTTTGGCCAAGACAAAGGGACGTGAGGCGATGCAACTGGTGATAAATAAAGATGCATATTGCAGCTTTAAAGAGCTCTGATGTCTAAAACTTATCGTCAGTGACTCACTTCCTTATATACATATGTGAGTGTTTGTGTCTGCAGCTCCCTTTTTGTATTTCCGATCGGTCTTTAGCATTCACAGGTGGCAAGCGATGCCATTTACATACTGTATAGCCTCATATCCGCTCTCTTATTGTGTTTTAATGGAAACTTAACGTCTCGCAGATTTCCCCGTGTCCTCACATGCCAAATCTAAACACTGAAACGTGTTTACAACCATGTGTGTTTTATTCTGAGCAACTATTCATCAGCTGTTTTTGAAGGTGGAAAAACAAAGCAGAGAGGGAATGAGGAAAAAGTCTGTTCATTTATCTCCATTTGATGTTTCTCCTCTTCTTACTGATTTAAACAAGAGAAGGGGTAAACGGGGTAACAATCAACTAATGACTTGTTTATTGTGTGTTTCCGTAAATGACACCTATAAATCAGTTAGCCTACACACTCGATTAAAGTGAGATTGTCCAGGATGCTCTGTGTTGATTTCCCTTTGAAATGTTGGATGTGATGTGAGGACAATTGAATGAAGTCATGGGTATCAATAGCTTTGATTTAACAAGGCTTCAGGGTTGAAAGAGGAGCGAACTCTTGTTACTCTTGTGATCTGACATGTGAGAACGTGAAGAAAAAGGCCTGAATAGATGTTTAGAGCACCAGATGTAGATGTGATCGCTCTGAGTTCAATCCAGCTGACAGGTTTTCATGTTCGGCTCCTTTAGATGAATGTGTGATCATGTTTGGATTCCTCATGATCCGTGATTGTCTGGCATCTGCCTTTGTGTTTTGACTTTGTGATGATTTGTAGTTGTTGTTGGCTGATAAAAGGTATAAATGTGTCTTTTCCTGCATTGAGTCTTGTGTTTCTGGATGAGGATTGAGGAGTATTCGGTCCAGTTGTGCCGTGACCTTTAAGCTTATATTGTGTTTTTGATTCTTCTGTCAAGATTCACGTCCATGAAATTACTTTGGTGTTGTAATTTTCTTCAGTTTAACACGACTTAACATCAGGAGGGACTTGATTTGAATATCGATGACGGTTCAAAAGCAGCATCAAGGAACGTTAGCTTGTCTAGTTTGTTGTGGAAAAATGTACCACAGTCTTGTATCAGCCTCTTTGACATGAATCAGTTTCAGTCACATGGGCACAAATGGAAACAATATTTTTATACATCTTGGTACCATCTTACTTCTGGTAGCTATCTGTAGGAGGAGAATGATGTGCAGGTTTTATGTAAGGGGGGTATTTTTTTAGGCCATCCCAAACCCTTTTCTTATTTTAATTAATTCAATGTTAAATTCCCTATGCGCCATTTGATTAAGATTGGATTTTGATATATAAATACGTTTTTGACATACAGTATATGAGGACTCATAAGAGGGATGTTTCATTTCATTGTATCTTTATTTTAGCCTCACTGTGAACTTTACATAAACATATGAACAGATTAGCTTCTATGTGTTCCAGAAACACAACTCTTAACTGCCATATTTACGTTGATTTTTATGGCAGACTGAAATAACATGCATTGTGTTTGTTGGTAATACGGAGCTAAAGGTTATTCCACCTGTTTTAGAATAGACTTTGCCTGTTAGACGCTGTGTCATCATGAATACGTTAGAGATCGTCATTTTTTGTAGGAGCTTTGGTTCAAGTCCCGTTAAGTATTTATTTAATGCGAAAATGTTAACTTTAGGTATAACATTAAAATAGTTGTATTAAGGATAGATTACGGTGGTTATACTACTAGTATACTATTACTCAGGGCTTAAATTGTGCCGGATTCTGCTCCAAACTCAAGATTTCATATGCTAATTATGACCATTTCACACAAATGTCTAAAAGGATGAAGTGATGACATTTTGCACAGGAACCACGAGATGGTAATCTAGTTTTGCATACTTTTTAAAGGTGTTACTGACACTTGAGATGATGTATTTTGGTAGTGCATTCCATATTGAGATTGATCTGTAAATGATGTTTAAGTAGGTTGGTTCTTGGTTTGGGTAGTGCTAGATGGCCTTTGCAGTATCGGTTAAAGTAAACCTGGTCTGGCTGGGTACTATAGAAAAGATACAGTATAAATATTCTGGCAGGAGATAGGGGAGCAATGTGTTTTTTTTTGGTTTGTTGGCTCGTAAAGACACTGGACCTCAAATTGAGGTATTTAAGGGTGTTAAATTCCATATTGGGTGAACAGTGTAGGACTCGTAGCTCTCTTGGGGGTTTGTACAAAACGTTCCTCCAATGTTCATCTGATATGGATTAAAACAGCTGAGAGTCAGTACTTTAACCTCACAGTCACTGTTTTATTTCACATCCAAACTGCTGGAGTACAGAGCCAAAACAAGACTGTACTATTACTTACAGACTGCTCTGATTAGGAGTTTGATTAAAGGTTCTTTTTGCAGTATATTATGAATTCACTTTGACCTGGTAAGGACAGTAGTAAGTAGTCAGATGCCAAGCTGCTTAGTTTCTGTCTCAGTTGTCTTGAGAAGCTTCACTCTCACTGCCATGTTTTAGTGTTCTCTGTGGCTTCACTTACTCATCAGGAACTTTATTTCTAGGTCACCCTCAGTCTCTTGTCAGTAAGTGAACATAATGGGCTGGCCTCGTTTAAGGCTGTAGTACGGTGCATTTCCCCCTTTTCAGCGCTGCAGCCAGCCAGTGAACTGGGCTGTAACATCCATATCAACACCTTTGTGTTGATGTTACCCAGAAATAGTTCTCTCTGCTGGGCTGAATTACAGAGCTGGTGCTGGTGTCCAGGAAATAATGATTCCTTTTGTTCACTAGTTTCATAATACCGGCTTTAGAGAGCTTTATAGGAAGTTTCTGCTTATTGGTTAGCTGTCCTACTTTGCTGTTTTGGTTCACTCTCACAGTGTTGTTGTCGGTCGTAGTAGGCAGCTGTTTTCAGAGAAAAAGATGCAAAAACTCACTACCTGCTAAGCAACAAACGGCAGATAGACACCGTTAGCGACTATCTGGTGAACATAGTGGAGCATTTAGCAGCTAAAGAGACCGATATTTCCCTCAGGAGTTGGGAGAGACCAAAAACAGAGCAAATATTGGACTTACAATCGCAAAATGAATGATGATGATGCTCCGTAACTGTAGCGAGTATCAATAAGCAACTGTTTGCTAACAAAATGACCGTCTTGTTTTGTAGATGCATTTTTGATTAATGATAGCAGTAAGTGTCAAGTTCACTGACAAATTTCATTTCCTATGACTACTTCAGAATAAAAGTCAACTCGTGTTTCACTAGTTAAATGCTTTTAATGTGAAGCTGCAGCAGTGGAAAATGTTTGGTGTGCATTGGCAGTAACTTAATAAAGCATTTTTTCCATGAATGACACCACAGACACCCAGTTCGTAATACTGCAAATATAAATATTGTAGTACTTTCATCAGTGGGCCATAGGCTCGACCACTATTGTGTTACCTTGTTCGGCGATAGATAGCGACTTAAAGCTGCAGTCGGTAACTTTCAGCAAATATGATGAAAAGTTATTTTTATAAAACGGTCACTATATCCTGACTAGTGCATGAAACAGGTAATCTGAAAAAAAATCATGTGCCTCTGTGTCCTTTTAGTGCTCCTTATGACATTTGCAAGTGGGCAGTACTTGGTTTTGGCTCGACTGTTCTCAACATGGCTGCAGGGTCACAAACTTTCTCATTTCAGAGCTAAACAGCACACTACAAGATGTTTCTGAAAACATTTGAGGAGAGAAATAGTCTTTACAGTAACAGAATATTGATTCATATTTGATCAGCGCTGTCTAGTTTGACCGTTTGATTGGAGTTCGCGAGTGATTGACAGCTGCTGTAGAGACACCTCGGCTCTGATTGGTTGTTTTGATTTGGGCACGGTAGAAACTCGCATATGCCATTAGGAGCACTAGGAGGAGGTAGAGGAACATGATTTTTTTTTCACATATTATCTGTCTTATGCACTACTGTCAGAATATAGTGACAGTTTTAGAAAAACAACTTTTTATCATATTTGCTCAAAGTTCCCGACTGCAGCTTTAAGAGTTTAACACCAGCCATACATTACAAACACACACACACTCAGTCCGATGGTATAACACACCAGCAGTAACACTGATAAGTAGCGTGAGAGAAAGACAGGTGAGCTTGAGTTACCTCTGAGCTCAGCTAGTTGGAGCTTTCCGGGAAAGTTGCATTGAAAAGATAAAGACCGCTATCAGCTCCACTTTACTGTAAGCCTCCCATTCAAACAAGTACAAAACCCCCGATTATGTTTCATCGAAGTGTTATTCCCTGCCCAATGCACACCTCTTGCTTTGTTAGGTGAATATTTAGTGTCTTTGGTAACTTTTATCTGGAGTCAATCTGGTTGTCACCGTGCCACAGTTGTAACCGTAAAGGAGAGGTCATCAAGGAAGGATTATTATTATGCAGACTGGTCCAGCTGGAATAAACAAGATGACCGAAGGGGACATTATTGTGTCCTTTCTTATGACATAGTGCAGGCTTTTCTAGTTGCCAAAAACTTGGGGAAATTCTTTCCTTTCACCACTTAAAAGTAATTTGTCACAGCACTTGGTCTCAGAGGAAGACAGTCACTGTTGTAACTGTCACTATCAGAACAGGGAGAGGTGTTTCTCATATATACAGAACGTGTTTGACTCGACCCACCCAGATATATATTCCCCCATTCAAAATGTTTTTCTTGTTTGAAAATGTGTGTGGAAATGCAGCTGTATGTCTCCCAGAAAGATACATTCATGGCCAGCTGTTAGTTGAGCCTCCGTCACCTCCCTCTGGGAATTAATTATCAACCTGTTGGAGACTAATTATGTCACTGCTGTGACATTTTTGTTCCTGATTGGCCAGAGGGAGACTGTGTCCTTCCTAAAGGGAAAACATGTTCACGGATCTTTCTAGAACAGTGGTAGAAGAAGTATTCAGATCCTTTACTGCAGTAAAAGTACTAATACTACACTGAGAAAAATACTCCACTACAAGTCCTGCATTCAAAACCTTACATAAGTAAGAGTATGTATCAGCAAAATCTACTTAAAGTAAAAGTATTGATAGAGCAGTGTTTTACTATTATATCTGATGTTTCTGGCAATCGACACAGAGAGAGAGAGAGAGAGAGAGAGAGAGAGAGAGAGAGAGAGAGAGAGAGAGAGAGAGAGAGAGAGAGAGAGAGAGAGAGAGAGAGAGAGAGAGAGAGAGAGAGAGAGAGAGAGAGAGAGAGAGAGAGAGAGAGAGAGAGAGAGAGAGAGAGAGACTGACCCGACCGAGAGAGAGAGAGACTGACCCGACCGAGAGAGAGAGAGAGAGACCCGACCGAGAGAGAGAGAGAGACTGACCCGACCGAGAGAGAGAGAGACTGACCCGACCGAGAGAGAGAGAGACTGACCCGACCGAGAGAGAGAGAGACTGACCCGACCGAGAGAGAGAGAGACTGACTCCGACCGAGAGAGAGAAAGAACTGACCCCGACCTAGAGAGAGAGAGACCTGGACCCCGACCAGAGAGAGAGAGAGACTGACCCACCGAGAGAGAGAGAAGAGACTGTCCCAGATCGAGCGAGGGTGAGGCGAGCGAGCGCGAGGGTGAGCGAGCGAGGGTGAGCGAGCGAGCGAGGGTGATCGAGCGAGCGAAGGGCTGACGAGCGAGGGTTAGCGAGCGAGCGAGGGTGAGCGAGCGAGCGATGTGAGAGCGAGCGAGCGAGGGTGAGCGAGCGAGCGAGAGGGTGAGCGAGCGAGGGTGAGCGAGCGAGAGACTGACCGAGCGAGCGAGAGGGTGAGCGAGCGAGAGACTGACCGAGCGAGCGAGCGAGAGGGTGAGCGAGCGAGCGAGAGGGTGAGCGAGAGAGGGTGAGCGAGAGAGGGTGAGCGAGCGAGGGTGAGCGAGCGAGCGAGAGGGTGAGCGAGCGAGCGAGAGGGTGAGCGAGAGAGGGTGAGCGAGCGAGGGTGAGCGAGCGAGGGTGAGCGAGCGAGGGTGAGCGAGCGAGCGAGAGGGTGAGCGAGCGAGCGAGAGACTGACCGAGAGGGTGAGCGAGAGACTGACCGAGAGGGTGAGCGAGCGAGCGAGAGACTGACCGAGCGAGCGAGAGACTGACCGAGCGAGCGAGAGACTGACCGAGCGAGCGAGAGGGTGAGCGAGCGAGCGAGAGGGTGAGCGAGCGAGCGAGAGGGTGAGCGAGCGAGCGAGAGGGTGAGCGAGCGAGCGCGAGCGAGCGAGAGGGTGAGCGAGCGAGGGTGAGCGAGCGAGCGAGCGAGAGGGTGAGCGAGCGAGGGTGAGCGAGCGAGCGAGAGGGTGAGCGAGGGTGAGCGAGCGAGCGAGAGGGTGAGCGAGCGAGGGTGAGCGAGCGAGGGTGAGCGAGCGAGCGAGGGTGAGCGAGCGAGGGTGAGCGAGCGAGCGAGAGGGTGAGCGAGCGAGAGGGCGAGAGGGTGAGCGAGCGAGGGTGAGCGAGCGAGCGCGCGAGGGTGAGCGAGCGAGCGAGAGCGAGCGAGCGAGGGCGAGCGCGAGAGGGTGAGCGAGCGAGGGCGAGCGCGAGAGGGTGAGCGAGCGAGAGCGAGCGAGCGAGGGCGAGCGCGAGAGGGTGAGCGAGCGAGCGAGCGAGCGAGGGCGAGCGCGAGAGGGTGAGCGAGCGAGCGAGAGGGTGAGTGGGCGAGCGCGAGAGGGTGAGCGAGCGAGCGAGAGGGTGAGCGAGCGAGGGTGAGCGAGAGAGCGAGAGGGTGAGCGAGCGAGGGTGAGCGAGCGAGCGAGAGGGTGAGCGAGCGAGGGTGAGCGAGCGAGCGAGAGGGTGAGCGAGCGAGGGTGAGCGAGCGAGCGAGAGGGTGAGCGAGCGAGGGTGAGCGAGCGAGAGGGTGAGCGAGCGAGAGGGTGAGCGAGCGAGCGAGGGTGAGCGAGCGAGCGAGAGGGTGAGCGAGCGAGCGAGAGGGTGAGCGAGCGAGCGAGAGGGTGAGCGAGCGAGGGTGAGCGAGCGAGCGAGAGGGTGAGCGAGCGAGGGTGAGCGAGCGAGAGGGTGAGCGAGCGAGCGAGAGGGTGAGCGAGCGAGGGTGAGGGTGAGCGAGCGAGCGAGAGGGTGAGCGAGCGAGGGTGAGCGAGCGAGCGAGAGGGTGAGCGAGCGAGGGTGAGCGAGCGAGCGAGAGGGTGAGCGAGCGAGGGGGTGAGCGAGCGAGCGAGAGGGTGAGCGAGCGAGGGTGAGGGTGAGCGAGCGAGCGAGAGGGTGAGCGAGCGAGGGTGAGCGAGCGAGCGAGAGGGTGAGCGAGCGAGAGGGTGAGCGAGCGAGGGTGAGCGAGCGAGCGGGGGGGGTGAGCGAGCGAGAGCGAGCGAGGGGGGGAGCGAGCGAGGGTGAGCGAGCGAGGGGGTGAGCGAGCGAGCGAAAGGGTGAGCGAGCAAGCGAGTGAGTGAGACAGAGACAGACAGACAGACAGACAGACAGACAGACAGAGTGAGTGAGTGAGTGAGTCAGACAGAGAGAGAGAGAGACTGACAGAGAGAGAGAGAGAGAGAGACTGACAGACAGAAAGAGAGAGAGAGTGAGCCAGAGAGAGAGAGAGAGAGACTGACTGACAGAGAGAGAGAGAGACTGACTGACAGAGAGAGGGAGACTGACTGACAGAGAGAGAGACTGACTGACTGACAGAGAGAGACACTGCACTCATACCGGTTACAGCTGATAACGGCGTCCCGACCGACAGCGTAGCTCCCCCCCTCCAGTTCCCCCCCGAGGTTAACACTGTTAGTTCTGTTTTCATTGTTAACGCCATTAGCTGTAAGCTGCCGCCATGTTGAGAGCCGTGTGGAGGCAATAAAAATGCTCCCCATCTCGCATTTAACACCTTCAACATCGACTTTTTTTCTCTTCCATCTCAGGTGAACGGACCGTACCATCCCTCCCAGTCCTCCAGTCTGTGACCGGAGACCGGTCGGACCTCCCTACCGAGGTGACCAGGTGCTGTCGGCCCGTCAAGTGGAAGCCATTTATGGACATCGTGTTGCCCGTGTGGCTCTGAACTCGTAACCTCCTCTTAAGGCTCTGAACCATCGTGGGGAAACTCTCCTTTTTGGTCCGTCTCCGCCAAAAGGACTAAATTAACAGTCGCAGCCCACATTTAGCAGCATGTGGCCAGCTGAGCAGCCATTCTCTCTCACCACGGACTATTTGTGGATCTGGTAATGGTTTCTGGATTATGCCTTACAACGAGATTTCTTATTCAGCAGTTTCCTCAAACATCCCTAAATATGAAGCTTCGTGTCAAGCCTGACAGTTTGCTCAAAACGTTTTCCATCGTGTGGTCGTATCGGACGTCCTCGCCCATGTCTCAGAATATTGTCAGATTTTTTTAAAATGCTGGAGTAAGATGACGTCTGTCGTCTCATTGTGTGCCGTACCACGCTGGACGGATGTAAAGACTAAGACGGAGGCTGGAAATTCCCACCCGTTACGTTGCAGTCGGAAAACCCCAGTTCTATGTTAGCTAACGAGGTATCTATGGAGTTACTTTTGTGTCTTTATTATCCAATCAAACAGAATAGATTAAAGAGCAAAACTTATGACACTACAATCAAAAAATGTTTTATTGCAAGTAAAATAAAAATGCGATTAAAAATGTAGCTGTTAATACGAATTCAAAAGTTTAATTCCCTGTTGAGCTGAATCTCGTGGGCGGGACCTACGCTGAGAGATGTAAGACTTGTTTCTATTGGTTAATATCGATAGCTTGGCAACATCCACTGGTAGTTTATCTTATGTTTGTGATGTGCATTTAGTAACATTAGATCGTTGGAGGCTAATTGAGCTAAGCTAGCAGCTACAGGCTGACAAAATCATGCGTTTTTTAACCCATTACAACATCACAGATCGTTAAACAAAACAGCAATATACATGCACCAATTCAAACATATTCTCACCCCAACTCGTCACATGAGGACACTTTGTCAGATCCCTCGCTGTCACTTTTCGGTCGCAGTAAACACGTTAATGTTGTGAATTAAACCAAAACACTTGCTTAGGTTTAGGCAACAAAACCACTTCGTTAAGTTTGTGAAGTTATGTGTAAATAATTAAGTGCATTCATTTTCTGTCTTCTCCACGGACTTCAAAACTCCGTCTCCACGCCAAGCTGTCATTCCGATCGATATTGGCCAATAGAGACGCGTCTTACATCTCTCAGCGTAGGTCCTACCTACAAGATTCAGCTCAACAGCTAGTAAAACTTTCGGTTTTGCATTGATACATTCTTAATCGTAAATTTATTTTACTTCCAATAAAACATGTTTTGATTGCATGTTGATAGTTTTGCAATCAAAACTTATTCTGTTTGCTTGAATAATCAAGACAAAGAAGTAACTCCATAGGTATCATATAACATTAACTTAATATCAGAACGTTACTTTTACCCATTTAGCAACTTAAAGCAATACTTCTACAATTTGGAAAATACGCTTATTTGCTTTCTTGCCATGAGTTAGGTGAGAAGGTCAATACCACTGTCACATTTGTGCACAAAATGTGAAGCTACATCCAGGAGACTGTTAGATTAGCTTAGCATAAACACTGGAAACGGGGGGGAAAACCTCAACTTTTTTTTTCGGATTGCACAAACAAGAGATAGCGTGTTAGTTTGTGAGTTTTAAAGGTGCTAGTAGGTGTATTTTCTCACTTTGAACAGAGCCGGGTAAACTGTAGCTTCATGTTTAATGCACAAATATGAGAGTGGTATCCCTCTTTCTATCGAACTCTTGGCAGGGGAGCAAATAAGCGTATTTCCCAAAATGCTCTGTTGCATTTTCCTCACAGGAAATTTATAATTTCTCACCTTATTGTGTGTATAGTATACTGAACTTTCTGTCACTATCGTTGGTAAAAGTAGCACTGAGACAATTCATCGGAGGGTCAATCAAAAGAAAATTAATCTGCAACGATTTTTTACAATTTTTTTCTTTCAGTTTCTGAAATAATTTGCTGTTTTTTCTGTTTTATATTGTTATAAATTGACTTTTTTTTTTAACGTCACCTGGGAACTTGTGATGTATTTCTTGAAACTTTATAGATTAAACAATAAAGTAATCAATTTAAAAAAAAAAAAATCAGTACATTAATCGATAATGATAATTAGTCTATTAGCTCAAATCAACAGCTGTCAGTCAGAAAGTCCTGCCTGTGTAATTAGCGGTTGTTAAATCAGCCTACCTGTCAAGCTGAAGGTCCTTCCTGTCTGCAGATACGTTTTAAAGCTTTACGACGGCGTTTCTCCACCTGGAGGTCAGGAGATGATTTATATGATTACACACAATATTCTCCCAGTGCACTAACTCAATGTCTCGTGTATTTGAATATCAGAGGAAGCAGAGCTGCATTTCACAAGACAAAATTTTACATTAAAGGACGATTTGGAAGCAATCTTTGGTTGATGAGAACGCATCGCTTTTATTTAAAGGGAAGGTTCACCCCAAAATCAAAAATACATATTTTCTTTTACCGAACCAAACCTGCCAACCGTATCACCGTGCAGAAGGAAGCGTGCATCTATACTTGATACTGCTAGCTCACGTAGCTACTAGCTGCTAGCTAACATTACAGCTCAGCTGAGGACGATGCCATTAATGTTTACATCTCGCGCTGTCACAAGTCTCTCGTCCATGCACGCATCCTTCTGCACTGTGATACGGTTGGTGGGTGTAGTTCGGTAGAAAGAAAATAGTTCCTACATGAAACTACTCACAACGTCTGTGGATTTTCTTCAGTAAGGGGTCGTTCAAATGCTGAGTTTTTTGCGCCCTCAAATCCATTGTTGTCAATGTAGATCCGCGGAAGGCGCGCTCAAAAGCGAGAGCGACACCGTCGCGGCGCACAATCGTTCACATATTTTAATTTACATCCGTAGCTTAATAACATAACAAACGTAGTCATTTTAAGCCAAAACACGATGATTTTTTACCAAACCTAACCAAATAGTTTTGTTGCGTTTTTTTTTTTGTTTTAGTTACGTTAACCTCATGTTTAAAACTGCGACCGTGATCCGGTCCCTCAAAATGTAATTGAGAAAGCAGTTTAGTTGTATTGGAACGTAATTATGTAGGAGACTGGGTTGCTTTAAGGTTACACGAGCCAGAAAGGAGCGGACTTCCTGTTTTATAGCTATTTTCGCTCTAGCATGATGAAGAAAAGTAGAATTCGCTAATTTTTCTCTTTCCGTTGCCAATGGAGCTCGATATTTGTTTGTTATAAATAAGCGTTTCGTCCTTTTTTTATTTGCACAGTTAGCTTTACCTGGTGTTTTCACAATGCACAAGTAGTTTGATTTAACTTGGAATACCAGACTTTAACGGGGCGACTGCAAATCAAATGTACTGAACTAAACTTTGAAAACATTCCCATTCATTAAGTAGCAAACCCCATCTGTCTGGTACCCCAAGAGGTAACACTCTCACAATAAATGTAGGTTGTGTTTGACTAACGTATGTCAGAGTTGGGATTCCACATGCATGTACTCACCCTGTCCCGTCTGCTGTGTTTCCACACAGCGTCAGGAATCTGCACATCTTTAAATCATTTGAGCTGTTGGCGAGAAGCAGCCTTCCTCCGCTCGTCATGGTACAGTAGAGCTCTCGTCCTTAGATGTTCTCAATCCTGACACAGAAGCATGTCCGCACAGTCAGGGAAGTCATGTGAGATTATCATTACAGAGTTCAGCTTCAAACTTGAGGCTTCTTAAATTGTAACTTACACGTTGTTGGATTTTGTAGTCATCTTCCAGCGGTGAGATGTTTCGTGTCAGTCGCGAGGACGTTTCATTCGATTGCTGTACTCCGTTTCAAATCCATTATCAATCACCCTGTAAAGAAAACGCAAGCAGTCAAAATTTAAGTAGATTTTAACAACTTTAAATCTTGTTTTTATAAAAACAACTGAGATGATTCCCAGTAGAGTTGCATTGAAAACTTGTGACTTTCCTCACCTTGTGATTTTACAAAAGTAAAGATTTAAAGACCGAATATGACAATGAGTCGTTAGAAATATCACATATATGACTCTGGATGTTTTCAGCTGTCTCCACTATTAAGAAACAACCAGAAAATTGTCTTCAGATAAACTTTATTGTCAGAACTGTGATTATATCCGAATGTATATAAATGATGAGCCAAACTTTGAATTCCTGAAAATGTATATTATCTTTTTTTATGATTTCAAAGTGATAAATGGGCGTTGGTTGTCCACAACTTCTAAGATTTACAGCATTGTTATGTTTTTTTTTATATATATATATACTGATTAAAATGATTTTCCTCTGTAAAACTGTTTTTCAGTTTGATAATTTAAAGCTCTGATTCCTCTCCTTTTTAAGAATTTAAAAACGAAGCTGAATACAAAGACAATAAAGCTCATGTCTAGCATTTGCCACAATTTTGACAATATTGCAGACTAATTTGTTTTTATATCATAGTTTTCAAATCAAAGACAGTTGTAAGGTTTATTCAAGTTGCTGTCAAAGTTAACAGTGATAACGCATTAACGCAAATTCGTTTTAACGGCACTAATTTCTTTAACGCAGTGAAGATACTGGCATCATATTAAACTAGAAAATCTAATGAATCAATTGGTACCAACCATGTCATACTAGCTTGTTGGGAAAGAGGTTAAATAACGCTCTGAATTTACGCAAAATTTAGCGAGGAAAAACTGTCATGGCCATTTTCAAATCGGTCCCTTGACCTCTGACCTCAAGATAAGTGAATGAAAATGGGTTCTATGGGTACCCACGAGTCTCCCCTTTACAGACATGCCCACTTTATGATAATCACATGCAGTTTGGGGCAAGTCATAGTCAAGTCAGCACACTGACACACTGACAGCTGTTGTTGCCTGTTGGGCTGCAGTTTGCCATGTTATGATTTGAGCATATTTTCATGCTAAATGCAGTACCTGTGAGGGTCTGGACAATATCTGTCATTGTTTTGTGTTGTTAATTGATTTCCAATATAAATATATGCATGCATTTGCATAAAGCAGCATATTTGCCCACTCCCATGTTGATAAGAGTATTAAATACTTGACACATCTCCCTTTAAGGTACATTTTGAACGGTTAAAAAAATGTGTGATTAATCACGATTAAATATTTTAATTGAATCACAGCCCTAGTTTTATTTACATTCACAAATTAGTGCTCCATTTAAACGGTTAAAGTCTCCCTTTCAGTATAACGTTCCCCTCAAGTTCCACTGCACCTTTAAACAATTGGACCTATAAGTGACATTTGCAACTGCGATGGAAAACCGTGAATTCTTAGCAGAGATAATACCAAGACAAATTAAAAGTCATATGTTACGCATTTACTAAATCTGTTGTCTATATACACTGAGTCAAGGCACTGCTGTGAATTTAAGCCAGCCACAGAGGAGAAAATTAAATACATCACTGGCAGCGGATGAGGAGAAATTGAAAACATTTCTAGCTGATCACTCCAAGTTAAAGACAGTCAGCTATTAGGTGTTAGAGAGTCTCAGCCTGTGCTGCAGCCAAACTTCTGTGAAGTGAAAATCTGTCTTCAAACAGAGTTTACTTGTAAGGCGTTTAACATGTGGCCTCGAGTTAAGACATTTTAACATTTCAGGGTGGGCGTCTTCCAGGGCGAAGATGTAAAACTATAAATGCTGTCAGCTTCTTTGTCCTGATGTATTTGATAGTTTGACCCGACTTTATAAAATGGTGATGAGGGAGGAAGATTATTGTACTTTCCCTTAACTTCACTGATCAAAATGAAAGAAGTACTATATCATTAAATATTTTACCGTTGCTATGTATAACAGACTGTTGCTATGGGCGCAGTTCTGATGTCAGACTCTCGCTGACCGTTTTTGTGTCAAATTATTGATTTTTTTGAAGTAAGTAGCTGTGGAATAAGCGGAATAATGTACAGCTAGCTACTTCAGGGCAATGAGAGTCCCCTCCGCTCCACTTCGGGGAGCGCCACCGCTCTCAGTTTAAAATTTCGACATTTTCATGAAAAGTCATACTATAGTATGACTTTTCATGAAAATGTCGAAATTTTAAACTCAGTTTTTTTTCCACCAAATTAATCGACAGACTATACTATGCCTGTTTTCATGAAAATTTTCGACATTCTATACTATGACATTTTTTTACGAATTTTTTCGAAAATGTTCATGAAAAAAGTCGTCGAAAATATTCGTAAAAAAATGTCATAGTATAGAATGTCGAAAATTTTAATGAAAAAAGGCATAGTATAGTCTGTCGATTCATTTGGTGGAAAAAAAACTCAGTTTAAAATTTCGTCAATTTTCAAAAAGTCATACTATAGCATGACTTTTCATGAAAATTGACGAAAATTTAAACTGAGTTTTTTTTCCACCAAATGAATCGACAGACTATACTATGCCTGTTTTCATGAAAATTTTCGACATTCTATACAAGGGCTTTTTTTTACGAATATTTTCTAAATTTTCATGAAAAAAGTCATGTCGAAAATATTCGTAAAAAAATGTCATAGTATAGAATGTCGACATTTTTAATGAAAAAAGGCATAGTATAGTCTGTCGATTCATTTGGTGGAAAAAAAACTCAGTTTAAAATTTCGTCAATTTTCAAAAAAGTCATACTATAGCATGACTTTTCAAGAAAATTGACGAAAATTTAAAATGAGTTTTTTTTCCACCAAATGAATCGACGGACTATACTATGCCTGTTTTCATGAAAAATTTCGACATTCTATACTATGACATTTTTTTACGAATATTTTCGAAAATTTTCATGAAAAAAGTCATGTCGAAAATATTCGTAAAAAAATGTCATAGTATAGAATGTCGAAAATTTTAATGAAAAAAGGCATAGTATAGTCTGTCGATTCATTTGGTGGAAAAAAAACTCAGTTTAAAATTTCGTCAATTTTCAAAAAAGTCATACTATAGCATGACTTTTCATGAAAATTGACGAAAATTTAAACTGAGTTTTTTTTCCACCAAATGAATCGACAGACTATACCCTGCCTGTTTTCAAGAAAATTTTCGACATTCTATACTATGACATTTTTTTACGAATATTTTCGAAAATAATCATGAAAAAAGTCATGTCGAAAATATTCGTAAAAAAATGTCATAGTATAGAATGTCAAAAATTTTAATGAAAAAAGGCATAGTATAGTCTGTCGATTCATTTGGTGGAAAAAAAACTCAGTTTAAAATTTCGTCAATTTTCAAAAAAGTCATACTATAGCATGACTTTTCATGAAAATTGACGAAAATTTAAACTGAGTTTTTTTTCCACCAAATGAATCGACAGACTATACTATGCCTGTTTTCATGAAAATTTTCGACATTCTATACTATGACATTTTTTTACGAATATTTTCGAAAATGTTCATGAAAAAAGTCATGTCGAAAATATTCGTAAAAAAATGTCATAGTATAGAATGTCGAAAATTTTAATGAAAAAAGGCATAGTATAGTCTGTCGATTCATTTGGTGGAAAAAAAACTCAGTTTAAAATTTCGTCAATTTTCAAAAAAGTCATACTATAGCATGACTTTTCATGAAAATTGACGAAAATTTAAACTGAGTTTTTTTTCCACCAAATGAATCGACAGACTATACTATGCCTGTTTTCATGAAAATTTTCGATATTCTATACTACGACATTTTTTTACGAATATTTTCGAAAATGTTCATGAAAACAGTCATGTCGAAAATATTCGTAAAAAAATGTCATAGTATAGAATGTCGAAAATTTTAATGAAAAAAGGCATAGTATAGTCTGTCGATTCATTTGGTGGAAAAAAAACTCAGTTTAAAATTTCGTCAATTTTCAAAAAAGTCATACTATAGCATGACTTTTCATGAAAATTGACGAAAATTTAAACTGAGTTTTTTTTCCACCAAATGAATCGACGGACTATACTATGCCTGTTTTCATGAAAAATTTCGACATTCTATACTATGACAATTTTTTACGAATATTTTCGAAAATTTTCATGAAAAAAGTCATGTCGAAAATATTCGTAAAAAAATGTCATAGTATAGAATGTCGAAAATTTTAATGAAAAAAGGCATAGTATAGTCTGTCGATTCATTTGGTGGAAAAAAAACTCAGTTTAAAATTTCGTCAATTTTCAAAAAAGTCATACTATAGCATGACTTTTCATGAAAATTGACGAAAATTTAAACTGAGTTTTTTTTCCACCAAATGAATCGACAGACTATACTATGCCTGTTTTCATGAAAATTTTCGACATTCTATACTATGACATTTTTTTACGAATATTTTCGAAAATTTTCATGAAAAAAGTCATGTCGAAAATATTCGTAAAAAAATGTCATAGTATAGAATGTCGAAAATTTTAATGAAAAAAGGCATAGTATAGTCTGTCGATTCATTTGGTGGAAAAAAAACTCAGTTTAAAATTTCGTCAATTTTCAAAAAAGTCATACTATAGCATGACTTTTCATGAAAATTGACGAAAATTTAAACTGAGTTTTTTTTCCACCAAATGAATCGACAGACTATACTATGCCTGTTTTCATGAAAATTTTCGACATTCTATACTATGACATTTTTTTACGAATATTTTCGAAAATTTTCATGAAAAAAGTCATGTCGAAAATATTCGTAAAAAAATGTCATAGTATAGAATGTCGAAAATTTTAATGAAAAAAGGCATAGTATAGTCTGTCGATTCATTTGGTGGAAAAAAAACTCAGTTTAAAATTTCGTCAATTTTCAAAAAAGTCATACTATAGCATGACTTTTCATGAAAATTGACGAAAATTTAAACTGAGTTTTTTTTCCACCAAATGAATCGACAGACTATACTATGCCTGTTTTCAAGAAAATTTTCGACATTCTATACTATGACATTTTTTTACGAATATTTTTGAAAATTTTCATGAAAAAAGTCATGTCGAAAATATTCGTAAAAAAATGTCATAGTATAGAATGTCGAAAATTTTAATGAAAAAAGGCATAGTATAGTCTGTCGATTCATTTGGTGGAAAAAAAACTCAGTTTAAAATTTCGTCAATTTTCAAAAAAGTCATACTATAGCATGACTTTTCATGAAAATTGACGAAAATTTAAACTGAGTTTTTTTTCCACCAAATGAATCGACAGACTATACTATGCCTGTTTTCATGAAAATTTTCGACATTCTATACTATGACATTTTTTTACGAATATTTTCGAAAATTTTCATGAAAAAAGTCATGTCGAAAATATTCGTAAAAAAATGTCATAGTATAGAATGTCGAAAATTTTAATGAAAAAAGGCATAGTATAGTCTGTCGATTCATTTGGTGGAAAAAAAACTCAGTTTAAAATTTCGTCAATTTTCAAAAAAGTCATACTATAGCATGACTTTTCATGAAAATTGACGAAAATTTAAACTGAGTTTTTTTTCCACCAAATGAATCGACAGACTATACTATGCCTGTTTTCATGAAAATTTTCGACATTCTATACTATGACATTTTTTTACGAATATTTTCGAAAATTTTCATGAAAAAAGTCATGTCGAAAATATTCGTAAAAAAATGTCATAGTATAGAATGTCGAAAATTTTAATGAAAAAAGGCATAGTATAGTCTGTCGATTCATTTGGTGGAAAAAAAACTCAGTTTAAAATTTCGTCAATTTTCAAAAAAGTCATACTATAGCATGACTTTTCATGAAAATTGACGAAAATTTAAACTGAGTTTTTTTTCCACCAAATGAATCGACAGACTATACTATGCCTGTTTTCATGAAAATTTTCGACATTCTATACTATGACATTTTTTTACGAATATTTTCGAAAATTTTCATGAAAAAAGTCATGTCGAAAATATTCGTAAAAAAATGTCATAGTATAGAATGTCGAAAATTTTAATGAAAAAAGGCATAGTATAGTCTGTCGATTCATTTGGTGGAAAAAAAACTCAGTTTAAAATTTCGTCAATTTTCAAAAAAGTCATACTATAGCATGACTTTTCATGAAAATTGACGAAAATTTAAACTGAGTTTTTTTTCCACCAAATGAATCGACAGACTATACTATGCCTGTTTTCATGAAAATTTTCGACATTCTATACTATGACATTTTTTTACGAATATTTTCGAAAATGTTCATGAAAAAAGTCATGTCGAAAATATTCGTAAAAAAATGTCATAGTATAGAATGTCGAAAATTTTAATGAAAAAAGGCATAGTATAGTCTGTCGATTCATTTGGTGGAAAAAAAACTCAGTTTAAAATTTCGTCAATTTTCAAAAAAGTCATACTATAGCATGACTTTTCATGAAAATTGACGAAAATTTAAACTGAGTTTTTTTTCCACCAAATGAATCGACAGACTATACTATGCCTGTTTTCATGAAAATTTTCGACATTCTATACTATGACATTTTTTTACGAATATTTTCGAAAATTTTCATGAAAAAAGTCATGTCGAAAATATTCGTAAAAAAATGTCATAGTATAGAATGTCGAAAATTTTAATGAAAAAAGGCATAG
Organism: Sebastolobus alascanus; assembly: GCA_916701645.2. Lineage (NCBI taxonomy): Eukaryota > Metazoa > Chordata > Actinopteri > Perciformes > Sebastidae > Sebastolobus > Sebastolobus alascanus. Next base: position 1,007,697 of record CAKAOJ020000206.1, on the reverse strand, counting down.
TATAGTCTGTCGATTCATTTGGTGGAAAAAAAACTCAGTTTAAAATTTCGTCAATTTTCAAAAAAGTCATACTATAGCATGACTTTTCATGAAAATTGACGAAAATTTAAACTGAGTTTTTTTTCCACCAAATGAATCGACAGACTATACTATGCCTGTTTTCATGAAAATTTTCGACATTCTATACTATGACATTTTTTTACGAATATTTTCGAAAATTTTCATGAAAAAAGTCATGTCGAAAATATTCGTAAAAAAATGTCATAGTATAGAATGTCGAAAATTTTAATGAAAAAAGGCATAGTATAGTCTGTCGATTCATTTGGTGGAAAAAAAACTCAGTTTAAAATTTCGTCAATTTTCAAAAAAGTCATACTATAGCATGACTTTTCATGAAAATTGACGAAAATTTAAACTGAGTTTTTTTTCCACCAAATGAATCGACAGACTATACTATGCCTGTTTTCAAGAAAATTTTCGACATTCTATACTATGACATTTTTTTACGAATATTTTCGAAAATTTTCATGAAAAAAGTCATGTCGAAAATATTCGTAAAAAAATGTCATAGTATAGAATGTCGAAAATTTTAATGAAAAAAGGCATAGTATAGTCTGTCGATTCATTTGGTGGAAAAAAAACTCAGTTTAAAATTTCGTCAATTTTCAAAAAAGTCATACTATAGCATGACTTTTCATGAAAATTGACGAAAATTTAAACTGAGTTTTTTTTCCACCAAATGAATCGACAGACTATACTATGCCTGTTTTCATGAAAATTTTCGACATTCTATACTATGACATTTTTTTACGAATATTTTCGAAAATTTTCATGAAAAAAGTCATGTCGAAAATATTCGTAAAAAAATGTCATAGTATAGAATGTCGAAAATTTTAATGAAAAAAGGCATAGTATAGTCTGTCGATTCATTTGGTGGAAAAAAAACTCAGTTTAAAATTTCGTCAATTTTCAAAAAAGTCATACTATAGCATGACTTTTCATGAAAATTGACGAAAATTTAAACTGAGTTTTTTTTCCACCAAATGAATCGACAGACTATACTATGCCTGTTTTCATGAAAATTTTCGACATTCTATACTATGACATTTTTTTACGAATATTTTCGAAAATTTTCATGAAAAAAGTCATGTCGAAAATATTCGTAAAAAAATGTCATAGTATAGAATGTCGAAAATTTTAATGAAAAAAGGCATAGTATAGTCTGTCGATTCATTTGGTGGAAAAAAAACTCAGTTTAAAATTTCGTCAATTTTCAAAAAAGTCATACTATAGCATGACTTTTCATGAAAATTGACGAAAATTTAAACTGAGTTTTTTTTCCACCAAATGAATCGACAGACTATACTATGCCTGTTTTCATGAAAATTTTCGACATTCTATACTATGACATTTTTTTACGAATATTTTCGAAAATTTTCATGAAAAAAGTCATGTCGAAAATATTCGTAAAAAAATGTCATAGTATAGAATGTCGAAAATTTTAATGAAAAAAGGCATAGTATAGTCTGTCGATTCATTTGGTGGAAAAAAAACTCAGTTTAAAATTTCGTCAATTTTCAAAAAAGTCATACTATAGCATGACTTTTCATGAAAATTGACGAAAATTTAAACTGAGTTTTTTTTCCACCAAATGAATCGACAGACTATACTATGCCTGTTTTCATGAAAATTTTCGACATTCTATACTATGACATTTTTTTACGAATATTTTCGAAAATTTTCATGAAAAAAGTCATGTCGAAAATATTCGTAAAAAAATGTCATAGTATAGAATGTCGAAAATTTTAATGAAAAAAGGCATAGTATAGTCTGTCGATTCATTTGGTGGAAAAAAAACTCAGTTTAAAATTTCGTCAATTTTCAAAAAAGTCATACTATAGCATGACTTTTCATGAAAATTGACGAAAATTTAAACTGAGTTTTTTTTCCACCAAATGAATCGACAGACTATACTATGCCTGTTTTCATGAAAATTTTCGACATTCTATACTATGACATTTTTTTACGAATATTTTCGAAAATTTTCATGAAAAAAGTCATGTCGAAAATATTCGTAAAAAAATGTCATAGTATAGAATGTCGAAAATTTTAATGAAAAAAGGCATAGTATAGTCTGTCGATTCATTTGGTGGAAAAAAAACTCAGTTTAAAATTTCGTCAATTTTCAAAAAAGTCATACTATAGCATGACTTTTCATGAAAATTGACGAAAATTTAAACTGAGTTTTTTTTCCACCAAATGAATCGACAGACTATACTATGCCTGTTTTCATGAAAATTTTCGACATTCTATACTATGACATTTTTTTACGAATATTTTCGAAAATTTTCATGAAAAAAGTCATGTCGAAAATATTCGTAAAAAAATGTCATAGTATAGAATGTCGAAAATTTTAATGAAAAAAGGCATAGTATAGTCTGTCGATTCATTTGGTGGAAAAAAAACTCAGTTTAAAATTTCGTCAATTTTCAAAAAAGTCATACTATAGCATGACTTTTCATGAAAATTGACGAAAATTTAAACTGAGTTTTTTTTCCACCAAATGAATCGACAGACTATACTATGCCTGTTTTCATGAAAATTTTCGACATTCTATACTATGACATTTTTTTACGAATATTTTCGAAAATTTTCATGAAAAAAGTCATGTCGAAAATATTCGTAAAAAAATGTCATAGTATAGAATGTCGAAAATTTTAATGAAAAAAGGCATAGTATAGTCTGTCGATTCATTTGGTGGAAAAAAAACTCAGTTTAAAATTTCGTCAATTTTCAAAAAAGTCATACTATAGCATGACTTTTCATGAAAATTGACGAAAATTTAAACTGAGTTTTTTTTCCACCAAATGAATCGACAGACTATACTATGCCTGTTTTCATGAAAATTTTCGACATTCTATACTATGACATTTTTTTACGAATATTTTCGAAAATTTTCATGAAAAAAGTCATGTCGAAAATATTCGTAAAAAAATGTCATAGTATAGAATGTCGAAAATTTTAATGAAAAAAGGCATAGTATAGTCTGTCGATTCATTTGGTGGAAAAAAAACTCAGTTTAAAATTTCGTCAATTTTCAAAAAAGTCATACTATAGCATGACTTTTCATGAAAATTGACGAAAATTTAAACTGAGTTTTTTTTCCACCAAATGAATCGACAGACTATACTATGCCTGTTTTCATGAAAATTTTCGACATTCTATACTATGACATTTTTTTACGAATATTTTCGAAAATTTTCATGAAAAAAGTCATGTCGAAAATATTCGTAAAAAAATGTCATAGTATAGAATGTCGAAAATTTTAATGAAAAAAGGCATAGTATAGTCTGTCGATTCATTTGGTGGAAAAAAAACTCAGTTTAAAATTTCGTCAATTTTCAAAAAAGTCATACTATAGCATGACTTTTCATGAAAATTGACGAAAATTTAAACTGAGTTTTTTTTCCACCAAATGAATCGACAGACTATACTATGCCTGTTTTCATGAAAATTTTCGACATTCTATACTATGACATTTTTTTACGAATATTTTCGAAAATTTTCATGAAAAAAGTCATGTCGAAAATATTCGTAAAAAAATGTCATAGTATAGAATGTCGAAAATTTTAATGAAAAAAGGCATAGTATAGTCTGTCGATTCATTTGGTGGAAAAAAAACTCAGTTTAAAATTTCGTCAATTTTCAAAAAAGTCATACTATAGCATGACTTTTCATGAAAATTGACGAAAATTTAAACTGAGTTTTTTTTCCACCAAATGAATCGACAGACTATACTATGCCTGTTTTCATGAAAATTTTCGACATTCTATACTATGACATTTTTTTACGAATATTTTCGAAAATTTTCATGAAAAAAGTCATGTCGAAAATATTCGTAAAAAAATGTCATAGTATAGAATGTCGAAAATTTTAATGAAAAAAGGCATAGTATAGTCTGTCGATTCATTTGGTGGAAAAAAAACTCAGTTTAAAATTTCGTCAATTTTCAAAAAAGTCATACTATAGCATGACTTTTCATGAAAATTGACGAAAATTTAAACTGAGTTTTTTTTCCACCAAATGAATCGACAGACTATACTATGCCTGTTTTCATGAAAATTTTCGACATTCTATACTATGACATTTTTTTACGAATATTTTCGAAAATTTTCATGAAAAAAGTCATGTCGAAAATATTCGTAAAAAAATGTCATAGTATAGAATGTCGAAAATTTTAATGAAAAAAGGCATAGTATAGTCTGTCGATTCATTTGGTGGAAAAAAAACTCAGTTTAAAATTTCGTCAATTTTCAAAAAAGTCATACTATAGCATGACTTTTCATGAAAATTGACGAAAATTTAAACTGAGTTTTTTTTCCACCAAATGAATCGACAGACTATACTATGCCTGTTTTCATGAAAATTTTCGACATTCTATACTATGACATTTTTTTACGAATATTTTCGAAAATTTTCATGAAAAAAGTCATGTCGAAAATATTCGTAAAAAAATGTCATAGTATAGAATGTCGAAAATTTTAATGAAAAAAGGCATAGTATAGTCTGTCGATTCATTTGGTGGAAAAAAAACTCAGTTTAAAATTTCGTCAATTTTCAAAAAAGTCATACTATAGCATGACTTTTCATGAAAATTGACGAAAATTTAAACTGAGTTTTTTTTCCACCAAATGAATCGACAGACTATACTATGCCTGTTTTCATGAAAATTTTCGACATTCTATACTATGACATTTTTTTACGAATATTTTCGAAAATTTTCATGAAAAAAGTCATGTCGAAAATATTCGTAAAAAAATGTCATAGTATAGAATGTCGAAAATTTTAATGAAAAAAGGCATAGTATAGTCTGTCGATTCATTTGGTGGAAAAAAAACTCAGTTTAAAATTTCGTCAATTTTCAAAAAAGTCATACTATAGCATGACTTTTCATGAAAATTGACGAAAATTTAAACTGAGTTTTTTTTCCACCAAATGAATCGACAGACTATACTATGCCTGTTTTCATGAAAATTTTCGACATTCTATACTATGACATTTTTTTACGAATATTTTCGAAAATTTTCATGAAAAAAGTCATGTCGAAAATATTCGTAAAAAAATGTCATAGTATAGAATGTCGAAAATTTTAATGAAAAAAGGCATAGTATAGTCTGTCGATTCATTTGGTGGAAAAAAAACTCAGTTTAAAATTTCGTCAATTTTCAAAAAAGTCATACTATAGCATGACTTTTCATGAAAATTGACGAAAATTTAAACTGAGTTTTTTTTCCACCAAATGAATCGACAGACTATACTATGCCTGTTTTCATGAAAATTTTCGACATTCTATACTATGACATTTTTTTACGAATATTTTCGAAAATTTTCATGAAAAAAGTCATGTCGAAAATATTCGTAAAAAAATGTCATAGTATAGAATGTCGAAAATTTTAATGAAAAAAGGCATAGTATAGTCTGTCGATTCATTTGGTGGAAAAAAAACTCAGTTTAAAATTTCGTCAATTTTCAAAAAAGTCATACTATAGCATGACTTTTCATGAAAATTGACGAAAATTTAAACTGAGTTTTTTTTCCACCAAATGAATCGACAGACTATACTATGCCTGTTTTCATGAAAATTTTCGACATTCTATACTATGACATTTTTTACGAATATTTTCGAAAATTTTCATGAAAAAAGTCATGTCGAAAATATTCGTAAAAAAATGTCATAGTATAGAATGTCGAAAATTTTAATGAAAAAAGGCATAGTATAGTCTGTCGATTCATTTGGTGGAAAAAAAACTCAGTTTAAAATTTCGTCAATTTTCAAAAAAGTCATACTATAGCATGACTTTTCATGAAAATTGACGAAAATTTAAACTGAGTTTTTTTTCCACCAAATGAATCGACAGACTATACTATGCCTGTTTTCATGAAAATTTTCGACATTCTATACTATGACATTTTTTTACGAATATTTTCGAAAATTTTCATGAAAAAAGTCATGTCGAAAATATTCGTAAAAAAATGTCATAGTATAGAATGTCGAAAATTTTAATGAAAAAAGGCATAGTATAGTCTGTCGATTCATTTGGTGGAAAAAAAACTCAGTTTAAAATTTCGTCAATTTTCAAAAAAGTCATACTATAGCATGACTTTTCATGAAAATTGACGAAAATTTAAACTGAGTTTTTTTTCCACCAAATGAATCGACAGACTATACTATGCCTGTTTTCATGAAAATTTTCGACATTCTATACTATGACATTTTTTTACGAATATTTTCGAAAATTTTCATGAAAAAAGTCATGTCGAAAATATTCGTAAAAAAATGTCATAGTATAGAATGTCGAAAATTTTAATGAAAAAAGGCATAGTATAGTCTGTCGATTCATTTGGTGGAAAAAAAACTCAGTTTAAAATTTCGTCAATTTTCAAAAAAGTCATACTATAGCATGACTTTTCATGAAAATTGACGAAAATTTAAACTGAGTTTTTTTTCCACCAAATGAATCGACAGACTATACTATGCCTGTTTTCATGAAAATTTTCGACATTCTATACTATGACATTTTTTTACGAATATTTTCGAAAATTTTCATGAAAAAAGTCATGTCGAAAATATTCGTAAAAAAATGTCATAGTATAGAATGTCGAAAATTTTAATGAAAAAAGGCATAGTATAGTCTGTCGATTCATTTGGTGGAAAAAAAACTCAGTTTAAAATTTCGTCAATTTTCAAAAAAGTCATACTATAGCATGACTTTTCATGAAAATTGACGAAAATTTAAACTGAGTTTTTTTTCCACCAAATGAATCGACAGACTATACTATGCCTGTTTTCATGAAAATTTTCGACATTCTATACTATGACATTTTTTTACGAATATTTTCGAAAATTTTCATGAAAAAAGTCATGTCGAAAATATTCGTAAAAAAATGTCATAGTATAGAATGTCGAAAATTTTAATGAAAAAAGGCATAGTATAGTCTGTCGATTCATTTGGTGGAAAAAAAACTCAGTTTAAAATTTCGTCAATTTTCAAAAAAGTCATACTATAGCATGACTTTTCATGAAAATTGACGAAAATTTAAACTGAGTTTTTTTTCCACCAAATGAATCGACAGACTATACTATGCCTGTTTTCATGAAAATTTTCGACATTCTATACTATGACATTTTTTTACGAATATTTTCGAAAATTTTCATGAAAAAAGTCATGTCGAAAATATTCGTAAAAAAATGTCATAGTATAGAATGTCGAAAATTTTAATGAAAAAAGGCATAGTATAGTCTGTCGATTCATTTGGTGGAAAAAAAACTCAGTTTAAAATTTCGTCAATTTTCAAAAAAGTCATACTATAGCATGACTTTTCATGAAAATTGACGAAAATTTAAACTGAGTTTTTTTTCCACCAAATGAATCGACAGACTATACTATGCCTGTTTTCATGAAAATTTTCGACATTCTATACTATGACATTTTTTTACGAATATTTTCGAAAATTTTCATGAAAAAAGTCATGTCGAAAATATTCGTAAAAAAATGTCATAGTATAGAATGTCGAAAATTTTAATGAAAAAAGGCATAGTATAGTCTGTCGATTCATTTGGTGGAAAAAAAACTCAGTTTAAAATTTCGTCAATTTTCAAAAAAGTCATACTATAGCATGACTTTTCATGAAAATTGACGAAAATTTAAACTGAGTTTTTTTTCCACCAAATGAATCGACAGACTATACTATGCCTGTTTTCATGAAAATTTTCGACATTCTATACTATGACATTTTTTTACGAATATTTTCGAAAATTTTCATGAAAAAAGTCATGTCGAAAATATTCGTAAAAAAATGTCATAGTATAGAATGTCGAAAATTTTAATGAAAAAAGGCATAGTATAGTCTGTCGATTCATTTGGTGGAAAAAAAACTCAGTTTAAAATTTCGTCAATTTTCAAAAAAGTCATACTATAGCATGACTTTTCATGAAAATTGACGAAAATTTAAACTGAGTTTTTTTTCCACCAAATGAATCGACAGACTATACTATGCCTGTTTTCATGAAAATTTTCGACATTCTATACTATGACATTTTTTTACGAATATTTTCGAAAATTTTCATGAAAAAAGTCATGTCGAAAATATTCGTAAAAAAATGTCATAGTATAGAATGTCGAAAATTTTAATGAAAAAAGGCATAGTATAGTCTGTCGATTCATTTGGTGGAAAAAAAACTCAGTTTAAAATTTCGTCAATTTTCAAAAAAGTCATACTATAGCATGACTTTTCATGAAAATTGACGAAAATTTAAACTGAGTTTTTTTTCCACCAAATGAATCGACAGACTATACTATGCCTGTTTTCATGAAAATTTTCGACATTCTATACTATGACATTTTTTTACGAATATTTTCGAAAATTTTCATGAAAAAAGTCATGTCGAAAATATTCGTAAAAAAATGTCATAGTATAGAATGTCGAAAATTTTAATGAAAAAAGGCATAGTATAGTCTGTCGATTCATTTGGTGGAAAAAAAACTCAGTTTAAAATTTCGTCAATTTTCAAAAAAGTCATACTATAGCATGACTTTTCATGAAAATTGACGAAAATTTAAACTGAGTTTTTTTTCCACCAAATGAATCGACAGACTATACTATGCCTGTTTTCATGAAAATTTTCGACATTCTATACTATGACATTTTTTTACGAATATTTTCGAAAATTTTCATGAAAAAAGTCATGTCGAAAATATTCGTAAAAAAATGTCATAGTATAGAATGTCGAAAATTTTAATGAAAAAAGGCATAGTATAGTCTGTCGATTCATTTGGTGGAAAAAAAACTCAGTTTAAAATTTCGTCAATTTTCAAAAAAGTCATACTATAGCATGACTTTTCATGAAAATTGACGAAAATTTAAACTGAGTTTTTTTTCCACCAAATGAATCGACAGACTATACTATGCCTGTTTTCATGAAAATTTTCGACATTCTATACTATGACATTTTTTTACGAATATTTTCGAAAATTTTCATGAAAAAAGTCATGTCGAAAATATTCGTAAAAAAATGTCATAGTATAGAATGTCGAAAATTTTAATGAAAAAAGGCATAGTATAGTCTGTCGATTCATTTGGTGGAAAAAAAACTCAGTTTAAAATTTCGTCAATTTTCAAAAAAGTCATACTATAGCATGACTTTTCATGAAAATTGACGAAAATTTAAACTGAGTTTTTTTTCCACCAAATGAATCGACAGACTATACTATGCCTGTTTTCATGAAAATTTTCGACATTCTATACTATGACATTTTTTTACGAATATTTTCGAAAATTTTCATGAAAAAAGTCATGTCGAAAATATTCGTAAAAAAATGTCATAGTATAGAATGTCGAAAATTTTAATGAAAAAAGGCATAGTATAGTCTGTCGATTCATTTGGTGGAAAAAAAACTCAGTTTAAAATTTCGTCAATTTTCAAAAAAGTCATACTATAGCATGACTTTTCATGAAAATTGACGAAAATTTAAACTGAGTTTTTTTTCCACCAAATGAATCGACAGACTATACTATGCCTGTTTTCATGAAAATTTTCGACATTCTATACTATGACATTTTTTTACGAATATTTTCGAAAATTTTCATGAAAAAAGTCATGTCGAAAATATTCGTAAAAAAATGTCATAGTATAGAATGTCGAAAATTTTAATGAAAAAAGGCATAGTATAGTCTGTCGATTCATTTGGTGGAAAAAAAACTCAGTTTAAAATTTCGTCATTTTCAAAAAAGTCATACTATAGCATGACTTTTCATGAAAATTGACGAAAATTTAAACTGAGTTTTTTTTCCACCAAATGAATCGACAGACTATACTATGCCTGTTTTCATGAAAATTTTCGACATTCTATACTATGACATTTTTTTACGAATATTTTCGAAAATTTTCATGAAAAAAGTCATGTCGAAAATATTCGTAAAAAAATGTCATAGTATAGAATGTCGAAAATTTTAATGAAAAAAGGCATAGTATAGTCTGTCGATTCATTTGGTGGAAAAAAAACTCAGTTTAAAATTTCGTCAATTTTCAAAAAAGTCATACTATAGCATGACTTTTCATGAAAATTGACGAAAATTTAAACTGAGTTTTTTTTCCACCAAATGAATCGACAGACTATACTATGCCTGTTTTCATGAAAATTTTCGACATTCTATACTATGACATTTTTTTACGAATATTTTCGAAAATTTTCATGAAAAAAGTCATGTCGAAAATATTCGTAAAAAAATGTCATAGTATAGAATGTCGAAAATTTTAATGAAAAAAGGCATAGTATAGTCTGTCGATTCATTTGGTGGAAAAAAAACTCAGTTTAAAATTTCGTCAATTTTCAAAAAAGTCATACTATAGCATGACTTTTCATGAAAATTGACGAAAATTTAAACTGAGTTTTTTTTCCACCAAATGAATCGACAGACTATACTATGCCTGTTTTCATGAAAATTTTCGACATTCTATACTATGACATTTTTTTACGAATATTTTCGAAAATTTTCATGAAAAAAGTCATGTCGAAAATATTCGTAAAAAAATGTCATAGTATAGAATGTCGAAAATTTTAATGAAAAAAGGCATAGTATAGTCTGTCGATTCATTTGGTGGAAAAAAAACTCAGTTTAAAATTTCGTCAATTTTCAAAAAAGTCATACTATAGCATGACTTTTCATGAAAATTGACGAAAATTTAAACTGAGTTTTTTTTCCACCAAATGAATCGACAGACTATACTATGCCTGTTTTCATGAAAATTTTCGACATTCTATACTATGACATTTTTTTACGAATATTTTCGAAAATTTTCATGAAAAAAGTCATGTCGAAAATATTCGTAAAAAAATGTCATAGTATAGAATGTCGAAAATTTTAATGAAAAAAGGCATAGTATAGTCTGTCGATTCATTTGGTGGAAAAAAAACTCAGTTTAAAATTTCGTCAATTTTCAAAAAAGTCATACTATAGCATGACTTTTCATGAAAATTGACGAAAATTTAAACTGAGTTTTTTTCCACCAAATGAATCGACAGACTATACTATGCCTGTTTTCATGAAAATTTTCGACATTCTATACTATGACATTTTTTTACGAATATTTTCGAAAATTTTCATGAAAAAAGTCATGTCGAAAATATTCGTAAAAAAATGTCATAGTATAGAATGTCGAAAATTTTAATGAAAAAAGGCATAGTATAGTCTGTCGATTCATTTGGTGGAAAAAAAACTCAGTTTAAAATTTCGTCAATTTTCAAAAAAGTCATACTATAGCATGACTTTTCATGAAAATTGACGAAAATTTAAACTGAGTTTTTTTTCCACCAAATGAATCGACAGACTATACTATGCCTGTTTTCATGAAAATTTTCGACATTCTATACTATGACATTTTTTTACGAATATTTTCGAAAATTTTCATGAAAAAAGTCATGTCGAAAATATTCGTAAAAAAATGTCATAGTATAGAATGTCGAAAATTTTAATGAAAAAAGGCATAGTATAGTCTGTCGATTCATTTGGTGGAAAAAAAACTCAGTTTAAAATTTCGTCAATTTTCAAAAAAGTCATACTATAGCATGACTTTTCATGAAAATTGACGAAAATTTAAACTGAGTTTTTTTTCCACCAAATGAATCGACAGACTATACTATGCCTGTTTTCATGAAAATTTTCGACATTCTATACTATGACATTTTTTTACGAATATTTTCGAAAATTTTCATGAAAAAAGTCATGTCGAAAATATTCGTAAAAAAATGTCATAGTATAGAATGTCGAAAATTTTAATGAAAAAAGGCATAGTATAGTCTGTCGATTCATTTGGTGGAAAAAAAACTCAGTTTAAAATTTCGTCAATTTTCAAAAAAGTCATACTATAGCATGACTTTTCATGAAAATTGACGAAAATTTAAACTGAGTTTTTTTTCCACCAAATGAATCGACAGACTATACTATGCCTGTTTTCATGAAAATTTTCGACATTCTATACTATGACATTTTTTTACGAATATTTTCGAAAATTTTCATGAAAAAAGTCATGTCGAAAATATTCGTAAAAAAATGTCATAGTATAGAATGTCGAAAATTTTAATGAAAAAAGGCATAGTATAGTCTGTCGATTCATTTGGTGGAAAAAAAACTCAGTTTAAAATTTCGTCAATTTTCAAAAAAGTCATACTATAGCATGACTTTTCATGAAAATTGACGAAAATTTAAACTGAGTTTTTTTTCCACCAAATGAATCGACAGACTATACTATGCCTGTTTTCATGAAAATTTTCGACATTCTATACTATGACATTTTTTTACGAATATTTTCGAAAATTTTCATGAAAAAAGTCATGTCGAAAATATTCGTAAAAAAATGTCATAGTATAGAATGTCGAAAATTTTAATGAAAAAAGGCATAGTATAGTCTGTCGATTCATTTGGTGGAAAAAAAACTCAGTTTAAAATTTCGTCAATTTTCAAAAAAGTCATACTATAGCATGACTTTTCATGAAAATTGACGAAAATTTAAACTGAGTTTTTTTTCCACCAAATGAATCGACAGACTATACTATGCCTGTTTTCATGAAAATTTTCGACATTCTATACTATGACATTTTTTTACGAATATTTTCGAAAATTTTCATGAAAAAAGTCATGTCGAAAATATTCGTAAAAAAATGTCATAGTATAGAATGTCGAAAATTTTAATGAAAAAAGGCATAGTATAGTCTGTCGATTCATTTGGTGGAAAAAAAACTCAGTTTAAAATTTCGTCAATTTTCAAAAAAGTCATACTATAGCATGACTTTTCATGAAAATTGACGAAAATTTAAACTGAGTTTTTTTTCCACCAAATGAATCGACAGACTATACTATGCCTGTTTTCATGAAAATTTTCGACATTCTATACTATGACATTTTTTTACGAATATTTTCGAAAATTTTCATGAAAAAAGTCATGTCGAAAATATTCGTAAAAAAATGTCATAGTATAGAATGTCGAAAATTTTAATGAAAAAAGGCATAGTATAGTCTGTCGATTCATTTGGTGGAAAAAAAACTCAGTTTAAAATTTCGTCAATTTTCAAAAAAGTCATACTATAGCATGACTTTTCATGAAAATTGACGAAAATTTAAACTGAGTTTTTTTTCCACCAAATGAATCGACAGACTATACTATGCCTGTTTTCATGAAAATTTTCGACATTCTATACTATGACATTTTTTTACGAATATTTTCGAAAATTTTCATGAAAAAAGTCATGTCGAAAATATTCGTAAAAAAATGTCATAGTATAGAATGTCGAAAATTTTAATGAAAAAAGGCATAGTATAGTCTGTCGATTCATTTGGTGGAAAAAAAACTCAGTTTAAAATTTCGTCAATTTTCAAAAAAGTCATACTATAGCATGACTTTTCATGAAAATTGACGAAAATTTAAACTGAGTTTTTTTTCCACCAAATGAATCGACAGACTATACTATGCCTGTTTTCATGAAAATTTTCGACATTCTATACTATGACATTTTTTTACGAATATTTTCGAAAATTTTCATGAAAAAAGTCATGTCGAAAATATTCGTAAAAAAATGTCATAGTATAGAATGTCGAAAATTTTAATGAAAAAAGGCATAGTATAGTCTGTCGATTCATTTGGTGGAAAAAAAACTCAGTTTAAAATTTCGTCAATTTTCAAAAAAGTCATACTATAGCATGACTTTTCATGAAAATTGACGAAAATTTAAACTGAGTTTTTTTTCCACCAAATGAATCGACAGACTATACTATGCCTGTTTTCATGAAAATTTTCGACATTCTATACTATGACATTTTTTTACGAATATTTTCGAAAATTTTCATGAAAAAAGTCATGTCGAAAATATTCGTAAAAAAATGTCATAGTATAGAATGTCGAAAATTTTAATGAAAAAAGGCATAGTATAGTCTGTCGATTCATTTGGTGGAAAAAAAACTCAGTTTAAAATTTCGTCAATTTTCAAAAAAGTCATACTATAGCATGACTTTTCATGAAAATTGACGAAAATTTAAACTGAGTTTTTTTTCCACCAAATGAATCGACAGACTATACTATGCCTGTTTTCATGAAAATTTTCGACATTCTATACTATGACATTTTTTTACGAATATTTTCGAAAATTTTCATGAAAAAAGTCATGTCGAAAATATTCGTAAAAAAATGTCATAGTATAGAATGTCGAAAATTTTAATGAAAAAAGGCATAGTATAGTCTGTCGATTCATTTGGTGGAAAAAAAACTCAGTTTAAAATTTCGTCAATTTTCAAAAAAGTCATACTATAGCATGACTTTTCATGAAAATTGACGAAAATTTAAACTGAGTTTTTTTTCCACCAAATGAATCGACAGACTATACTATGCCTGTTTTCATGAAAATTTTCGACATTCTATACTATGACATTTTTTTACGAATATTTTCGAAAATTTTCATGAAAAAAGTCATGTCGAAAATATTCGTAAAAAAATGTCATAGTATAGAATGTCGAAAATTTTAATGAAAAAAGGCATAGTATAGTCTGTCGATTCATTTGGTGGAAAAAAAACTCAGTTTAAAATTTCGTCAATTTTCAAAAAAGTCATACTATAGCATGACTTTTCATGAAAATTGACGAAAATTTAAACTGAGTTTTTTTTCCACCAAATGAATCGACAGACTATACTATGCCTGTTTTCATGAAAATTTTCGACATTCTATACTATGACATTTTTTTACGAATATTTTCGAAAATTTTCATGAAAAAAGTCATGTCGAAAATATTCGTAAAAAAATGTCATAGTATAGAATGTCGAAAATTTTAATGAAAAAAGGCATAGTATAGTCTGTCGATTCATTTGGTGGAAAAAAAACTCAGTTTAAAATTTCGTCAATTTTCAAAAAAGTCATACTATAGCATGACTTTTCATGAAAATTGACGAAAATTTAAACTGAGTTTTTTTTCCACCAAATGAATCGACAGACTATACTATGCCTGTTTTCATGAAAATTTTCGACATTCTATACTATGACATTTTTTTACGAATATTTTCGAAAATTTTCATGAAAAAAGTCATGTCGAAAATATTCGTAAAAAAATGTCATAGTATAGAATGTCGAAAATTTTAATGAAAAAAGGCATAGTATAGTCTGTCGATTCATTTGGTGGAAAAAAAACTCAGTTTAAAATTTCGTCAATTTTCAAAAAAGTCATACTATAGCATGACTTTTCATGAAAATTGACGAAAATTTAAACTGAGTTTTTTTTCCACCAAATGAATCGACAGACTATACTATGCCTGTTTTCATGAAAATTTTCGACATTCTATACTATGACATTTTTTTACGAATATTTTCGAAAATTTTCATGAAAAAAGTCATGTCGAAAATATTCGTAAAAAAATGTCATAGTATAGAATGTCGAAAATTTTAATGAAAAAAGGCATAGTATAGTCTGTCGATTCATTTGGTGGAAAAAAAACTCAGTTTAAAATTTCGTCAATTTTCAAAAAAGTCATACTATAGCATGACTTTTCATGAAAATTGACGAAAATTTAAACTGAGTTTTTTTTCCACCAAATGAATCGACAGACTATACTATGCCTGTTTTCATGAAAATTTTCGACATTCTATACTATGACATTTTTTTACGAATATTTTCGAAAATGTTCATGAAAAAAGTCATGTCGAAAATATTCGTAAAAAAATGTCATAGTATAGAATGTCGAAAATTTTAATGAAAAAAGGCATAGTATAGTCTGTCGATTCATTTGGTGGAAAAAAAACTCAGTTTAAAATTTCGTCAATTTTCAAAAAAGTCATACTATAGCATGACTTTTCATGAAAATTGACGAAAATTTAAACTGAGTTTTTTTTCCACCAAATGAATCGACAGACTATACTATGCCTGTTTTCATGAAAATTTTCGACATTCTATACTATGACATTTTTTTACGAATATTTTCGAAAATTTTCATGAAAAAAGTCATGTCGAAAATATTCGTAAAAAAATGTCATAGTATAGAATGTCGAAAATTTTAATGAAAAAAGGCATAGTATAGTCTGTCGATTCATTTGGTGGAAAAAAAACTCAGTTTAAAATTTCGTCAATTTTCAAAAAAGTCATACTATAGCATGACTTTTCATGAAAATTGACGAAAATTTAAACTGAGTTTTTTTTCCACCAAATGAATCGACAGACTATACTATGCCTGTTTTCATGAAAATTTTCGACATTCTATACTATGACATTTTTTTACGAATATTTTCGAAAATTTTCATGAAAAAAGTCATGTCGAAAATATTCGTAAAAAAATGTCATAGTATAGAATGTCGAAAATTTTAATGAAAAAAGGCATAGTATAGTCTGTCGATTCATTTGGTGGAAAAAAAACTCAGTTTAAAATTTCGTCAATTTTCAAAAAAGTCATACTATAGCATGACTTTTCATGAAAATTGACGAAAATTTAAACTGAGTTTTTTTTCCACCAAATGAATCGACAGACTATACTATGCCTGTTTTCATGAAAATTTTCGACATTCTATACTATGACATTTTTTTACGAATATTTTCGAAAATTTTCATGAAAAAAGTCATGTCGAAAATATTCGTAAAAAAATGTCATAGTATAGAATGTCGAAAATTTTAATGAAAAAAGGCATAGTATAGTCTGTCGATTCATTTGGTGGAAAAAAAACTCAGTTTAAAATTTCGTCAATTTTCAAAAAAGTCATACTATAGCATGACTTTTCATGAAAATTGACGAAAATTTAAACTGAGTTTTTTTTCCACCAAATGAATCGACAGACTATACTATGCCTGTTTTCATGAAAATTTTCGACATTCTATACTATGACATTTTTTTACGAATATTTTCGAAAATTTTCATGAAAAAAGTCATGTCGAAAATATTCGTAAAAAAATGTCATAGTATAGAATGTCGAAAATTTTAATGAAAAAAGGCATAGTATAGTCTGTCGATTCATTTGGTGGAAAAAAAACTCAGTTTAAAATTTCGTCAATTTTCAAAAAAGTCATACTATAGCATGACTTTTCATGAAAATTGACGAAAATTTAAACTGAGTTTTTTTTCCACCAAATGAATCGACAGACTATACTATGCCTGTTTTCATGAAAATTTTCGACATTCTATACTATGACATTTTTTTACGAATATTTTCGAAAATTTTCATGAAAAAAGTCATGTCGAAAATATTCGTAAAAAAATGTCATAGTATAGAATGTCGAAAATTTTAATGAAAAAAGGCATAGTATAGTCTGTCGATTCATTTGGTGGAAAAAAAACTCAGTTTAAAATTTCGTCAATTTTCAAAAAAGTCATACTATAGCATGACTTTTCATGAAAATTGACGAAAATTTAAACTGAGTTTTTTTTCCACCAAATGAATCGACAGACTATACTATGCCTGTTTTCATGAAAATTTTCGACATTCTATACTATGACATTTTTTTACGAATATTTTCGAAAATTTTCATGAAAAAAGTCATGTCGAAAATATTCGTAAAAAAATGTCATAGTATAGAATGTCGAAAATTTTAATGAAAAAAGGCATAGTATAGTCTGTCGATTCATTTGGTGGAAAAAAAACTCAGTTTAAAATTTCGTCAATTTTCAAAAAAGTCATACTATAGCATGACTTTTCATGAAAATTGACGAAAATTTAAACTGAGTTTTTTTTCCACCAAATGAATCGACAGACTATACTATGCCTGTTTTCATGAAAATTTTCGACATTCTATACTATGACATTTTTTTACGAATATTTTCGAAAATTTTCATGAAAAAAGTCATGTCGAAAATATTCGTAAAAAAATGTCATAGTATAGAATGTCGAAAATTTTAATGAAAAAAGGCATAGTATAGTCTGTCGATTCATTTGGTGGAAAAAAAACTCAGTTTAAAATTTCGTCAATTTTCAAAAAAGTCATACTATAGCATGACTTTTCATGAAAATTGACGAAAATTTAAACTGAGTTTTTTTTCCACCAAATGAATCGACAGACTATACTATGCCTGTTTTCATGAAAATTTTCGACATTCTATACTATGACATTTTTTTACGAATATTTTCGAAAATTTTCATGAAAAAAGTCATGTCGAAAATATTCGTAAAAAAATGTCATAGTATAGAATGTCGAAAATTTTAATGAAAAAAGGCATAGTATAGTCTGTCGATTCATTTGGTGGAAAAAAAACTCAGTTTAAAATTTCGTCAATTTTCAAAAAAGTCATACTATAGCATGACTTTTCATGAAAATTGACGAAAATTTAAACTGAGTTTTTTTTCCACCAAATGAATCGACAGACTATACTATGCCTGTTTTCATGAAAATTTTCGACATTCTATACTATGACATTTTTTTACGAATATTTTCGAAAATTTTCATGAAAAAAGTCATGTCGAAAATATTCGTAAAAAAATGTCATAGTATAGAATGTCGAAAATTTTAATGAAAAAAGGCATAGTATAGTCTGTCGATTCATTTGGTGGAAAAAAAACTCAGTTTAAAATTTCGTCAATTTTCAAAAAAGTCATACTATAGCATGACTTTTCATGAAAATTGACGAAAATTTAAACTGAGTTTTTTTTCCACCAAATGAATCGACAGACTATACTATGCCTGTTTTCATGAAAATTTTCGACATTCTATACTATGACATTTTTTTACGAATATTTTCGAAAATTTTCATGAAAAAAGTCATGTCGAAAATATTCGTAAAAAAATGTCATAGTATAGAATGTCGAAAATTTTAATGAAAAAAGGCATAGTATAGTCTGTCGATTCATTTGGTGGAAAAAAAACTCAGTTTAAAATTTCGTCAATTTTCAAAAAAGTCATACTATAGCATGACTTTTCATGAAAATTGACGAAAATTTAAACTGAGTTTTTTTTCCACCAAATGAATCGACAGACTATACTATGCCTGTTTTCATGAAAATTTTCGACATTCTATACTATGACATTTTTTTACGAATATTTTCGAAAATTTTCATGAAAAAAGTCATGTCGAAAATATTCGTAAAAAAATGTCATAGTATAGAATGTCGAAAATTTTAATGAAAAAAGGCATAGTATAGTCTGTCGATTCATTTGGTGGAAAAAAAACTCAGTTTAAAATTTCGTCAATTTTCAAAAAAGTCATACTATAGCATGACTTTTCATGAAAATTGACGAAAATTTAAACTGAGTTTTTTTTCCACCAAATGAATCGACAGACTATACTATGCCTGTTTTCATGAAAATTTTCGACATTCTATACTATGACATTTTTTTACGAATATTTTCGAAAATTTTCATGAAAAAAGTCATGTCGAAAATATTCGTAAAAAAATGTCATAGTATAGAATGTCGAAAATTTTAATGAAAAAAGGCATAGTATAGTCTGTCGATTCATTTGGTGGAAAAAAAACTCAGTTTAAAATTTCGTCAATTTTCAAAAAAGTCATACTATAGCATGACTTTTCATGAAAATTGACGAAAATTTAAACTGAGTTTTTTTTCCACCAAATGAATCGACAGACTATACTATGCCTGTTTTCATGAAAATTTCGACATTCTATACTATGACATTTTTTTACGAATATTTTCGAAAATTTTCATGAAAAAAGTCATGTCGAAAATATTCGTAAAAAAATGTCATAGTATAGAATGTCGAAAATTTTAATGAAAAAAGGCATAGTATAGTCTGTCGATTCATTTGGTGGAAAAAAAACTCAGTTTAAAATTTCGTCAATTTTCAAAAAAGTCATACTATAGCATGACTTTTCATGAAAATTGACGAAAATTTAAACTGAGTTTTTTTTCCACCAAATGAATCGACAGACTATACTATGCCTGTTTTCATGAAAATTTCGACATTCTATACTATGACATTTTTTTACGAATATTTTCGAAAATTTTCATGAAAAAAGTCATGTCGAAAATATTCGTAAAAAAATGTCATAGTATAGAATGTCGAAAATTTTAATGAAAAAAGGCATAGTATAGTCTGTCGATTCATTTGGTGGAAAAAAAACTCAGTTTAAAATTTCGTCAATTTTCAAAAATCATGAAAATTGACGAAAATTTAAACTGAGTTTTTTTTCCACCAAATGAATCGACAGGACTATACTATGCCTGTTTTCATGAAAATTTTCGACATTCTATACTATGACATTTTTTTACGAATATTTTCGAAATATTCATGAAAAAAGTCATGTCGAAAATATTCGTAAAAAAATGTCATAGTATAGAATGTCGAAAATTTTAATGAAAAAAGGCATAGTATAGACTGTCGATTCATTTGGTGGAAAAAAAACTCAGTTTAAAATTTCGTCAATTTTCAAAAAAGTCATACTATAGCATGACTTCATGAAAATTGACGAAAATTTAAACTGAGTTTTTTTTCCACCAAATGAATCGACGGACTATACTATGCCTGTTTTCATGAAAAATTTCGACATTCTATACTATGACATTTTTTTACGAATATTTTCGAAAATGTTCATGAAAAAAGTCATGTCGAAAATATTCGTAAAAAAATGTCATAGTATAGAATGTCGAAAATTTTAATGAAAAAAGGCATAGTATAGTCTGTCGATTCATTTGGTGGAAAAAAAACTCAGTTTAAAATTTCGTCAATTTTCAAAAAAGTCATACTATAGCATGACTTTTAATGAAAATTGACGAAAATTTAAACTGAGTTTTTTTTCCACCAAATGAATCGACAGACTATACCCTGCCTGTTTTCATGAAAATTTTCGACATTCTATACAAGGGCTTTTTTTTACGAATATTTTCGAAATTTTCATGAAAAAAGTCATGTCGAAAATATTTGTAAAAAAATGTCATAGTATAGAATGTCGAAAATTTTAATGAAAAAAGGCATAGTATAGTCTGTCGATTCATTTGGTGGAAAAAAAACTCAGTTTAAAATTTCGTCAATTTTCAAAAAAGTCATACTATAGCATGACTTTTCATGAAAATTGACGAAAATTTAAACTGTTTTTTTTTTCCACCAAATGAATCGACAGACTATACTATGCCTTTTTTCTTTAAAATTTTCGACATTCTATACTATGACATTTTTTTACGAATATTTTCGAAAATTTTCATGAAAAAAGTCATGTCGAAAATATTCGTAAAAAATGTCATAGTATAGAATGTCGAAAATTTTAATGAAAAAAGGCATAGTATAGTCTGTCGATTCATTTGGTGGAAAAAAAACTCATTTAAAATTTCGTCAATTTTCAAAAAAGGCATACTATAGCATGACTTTTCATGAAAATTGACGAAAATTTAAACTGAGTTTTTTTTCCACCAAATGAATCGACAGACTATACTATGCCTGTTTTCATGAAAAATTTCGACATTCTATACTATGACATTTTTTTACGAATATTTTCGAAAATTTTCATGAAAAAAGTCATGTCGAAAATATTCGTAAAAAAATGTCATAGTATAGAATGTCGAAAATTTTCATGAAAAAAGGCATAGTATAGTCTGTCGATTCATTTGGTGGAAAAAAAACTCAGTTTAAAATTTCGTCAATTTTCAAAAAAGTCATACTATAGCATGACTTTTCATGAAAATTGACGAAAATTTAAACTGAGTTTTTTTTCCACCAAATGAATCGACAGACTATACTATGCCTGTTTTCATGAAAATGTTCGACATTCTATACAAGGCCTTTTTTTTACGAATATTTTCGAAAATTTTCATGAAAAAAGTCATGTCGAAAATATTCGTAAAAAAATGTCATAGTATAGAATGTCGAAAATTTTAATGAAAAAAGGCATAGTATAGTCTGTCGATTCATTTGGTGGAAAAAAAACTCAGTTTAAAATTTCGTCAATTTTCAAAAAGTCATACTATAGCATGACTTTTCATGAAAATTGACGAAAATTTAAACAGTTTTTTTTCCACCAAATGAATCGACAGACTATACTATGCCTTTTTTCATGAAAATTTTCGACATTCTATACTATGACATTTTTTTACGAATATTTTCGAAAATTTTCATGAAAAAAGTCATGTCGAAAATATTCGTAAAAAAATGTCATAGTATAGAATGTCGAAAATTTTAATGAAAAAAGGCATAGTATAGTCTGTCGATTCATTTGGTGGAAAAAAAACTCATTTTAAAATTTCGACAATTTAAAAAAAAGTCATACTATAGCATGACTTTTCATGAAAATTGACGAAAATTTAAACTTTTTTTTTTTTCCACCAAATGAATCGACAGACTATACTATGCCTTTTTTCTTTAAAATTTTCGACATTCTATACTATGACATTTTTTTACGAATATTTTCGAAAATTTTCATGAAAAAAGTCATGTCGAAAATATTCGTAAAAAAATGTCATAGTATAGAATGTCGACAATTTTCATGAAAAAAGGCATAGTATAGTCTGTCGATTCATTTGGTAGAAAAAAAACTCATTTAAAATTTCGTCAATTTTCAAAAAAGTCATACTATAGCATGACTTTTCATGAAAATTGACGAAAATTTAAACTGAGTTTTTTTTCCACCAAATGAATCGACAGACTATACTATGCCTGTTTTCATGAAAAATTTCGACATTCTATACTATGACATTTTTTTACGAATATTTTCGAAAATTTTCATGAAAAAAGTCATGTCGAAAATATTCGTAAAAAAATGTCATAGTATAGAATGTCGAAAATTTTCATGAAAAAAGGCATAGTATAGTCTGTCGATTCATTTGGTGGAAAAAAAACTCAGTTTAAAATTTCGTCAATTTTCAAAAAAGTCATACTATAGCATGACTTTTCATGAAAATTGACGAAAATTTAAACTGAGTTTTTTTTCCACCAAATGAATCGACAGACTATACTATGCCTGTTTTCATGAAAATGTTCGACATTCTATACAAGGCCTTTTTTTTACGAATATTTTCGAAAATTTTCATGAAAAAAGTCATGTCGAAAATATTCGTAAAAAAATGTCATAGTATAGAATGTCGAAAATTTTAATGAAAAAAGGCATAGTATAGTCTGTCGATTCATTTGGTGGAAAAAAAACTCAGTTTAAAATTTCGTCAATTTTCAAAAAGTCATACTATAGCATGACTTTTCATGAAAATTGACGAAAATTTAAACAGTTTTTTTTCCACCAAATGAATCGACAGACTATACTATGCCTTTTTTCATTAAAATTTTCGACATTCTATACTATGACATTTTTTTACGAATATTTTCGAAAATTTTCATGAAAAAAGTCATGTCGAAAATATTCGTAAAAAAATGTCATAGTATAGAATGTCGAAAATTTTAATGAAAAAAGGCATAGTATAGTCTGTCGATTCATTTGGTGGAAAAAAAACTCAGTTTAAAATTTCGTCAATTTTCAAAAAAGGCATACTATAGCATGACTTTTCATGAAAATTGACGAAAATTTAAACTGAGTTTTTTTCCCACCAAATGAATCGACAGACTATACTATGCCTGTTTTCATGAAAATTTTCGACATTCTATACCATGACATTTTTTACGAATATTTTCGAAAATTTTCATGAAAAAAGTCATGTCGAAAATATTCGTAAAAAAATGTCATAGTATAGAATGTCGAAAATTTTAATGAAAAAAGGCATAGTATAGTCTGTCGATTCATTTGGTGGAAAAAAAACTCAGTTTAAAATTTCGTCAATTTTCAAAAAAGTCATACTATAGCATGACTTTTCATGAAAATTGACGAAAATTTAAACTGAGTTTGTTTTCCACCAAATGAATCGACGGACTATACTATGCCTGTTTTCATGAAAAATTTCGACATTCTATACTATGACATTTTTTTACGAATATTTTCGAAGATTTTCATGAAAAAAGTCATGTCGAAAATATTCGTAAAAAAATGTCATAGTATAGAATGTCGAAAATTTTAATGAAAAAAGGCATAGTATAGTCTGTCGATTCATTTGGTGGAAAAAAAACTCAGTTTAAAATTTCGTCAATTTTTAAAAAAGTCATACTATAGCATGACTTTTCATGAAAATTGACGAAAATTTAAACTGAGTTTTTTTTCCACCAAATGAATCGACAGACTGTACTATGCCTTTTTTCTTTAAAATTTTCGACATTCTATACTATGACATTTTTTTACGAATATTTTCGAAACTTTTCATGAAAAAAGTCATGTCGAAAATATTCGTAAAAAATGTCATAGTATAGAATGTCGAAAATTTTAATGAAAAAAGGCATAGTATAGTCTGTCGATTCATTTGGTGGAAAAAAAACTCAGTTTAAAATTTCGTCAATTTTCAAAAAAGGCATACTATAGCATGACTTTTCATGAAAATTGACGAAAATTTAAACTGAGTTTTTTTTCCACCAAATGAATCGACAGACTATACTATGCCTGTTTTAATGAAAAATTTCGACATTCTATACTATGACATTTTTTTACGAATATTTTCGAAAATTTTCATGAAAAAAGTCATGTCGAAAATATTCGTAAAAAATGTCATAGTATAGAATGTCGAAAATTTTAATGAAAAAAGGCATAGTATAGTCTGTCGATTCATTTGGTGGAAAAAAAACTCAGTTTAAAATTTCGTCAATTTTCAAAAAAGTCATACTATAGCATGACTTTTCATGAAAATTGACGAAAATTTAAACTGAGTTTTTTTTCCACCAAATTAAAAAAGCCATAGTATAGTATGTCGAAATATTTTGCAAAAAAAAGTCATACTATAGTATGTCGAAATTTTTTGCCAAAAAAGGTCATAGTAAAGTATGAGGACATTTTTTGCAAAAAAAAGTCATAGTATAGTCTGTCGAAATGTTTGGCGAAAAAAGTCATAGTATAGTAGGTCGAAATTTTTTTCAAAGAAAGTCATACGACAGTATGTCGAAATTTTTTGCAAAAAAAGTCATAGTATAGTATGTCTACATTTTTGGCAAAAAAAGTCATAGTATAGTATGTCGAAATGTTTTGTAGAAATAAAGTCATAGTATAGTATGTCTAAATTTTTTTCATGAAATTTTTCGACATACTATTCTATTACTTTTTTCATAAAATTTTTCGACATACTATACTATGACTTTTTTTTCATGACATTTTTCGACATACTATAGTATTACCTTTTTCATGAAATTTTTCGACATACTATACTATGACTTTTTTTTCATGAAATTTTTCGAAATACTATACTATGACATTTTTTATTTAATTTTTCGACATACTAGACTATGACTTTTTTTCATACAATTTTTCGACATACTATACTATGACTTTTTTTTCATGAAATTTTTCGACATACTATAGTATTACCTTTTTCATGAAATTTTTCGACATACTATACTATGACTTTTTTTTCATGAAATTTTTCGAAATACTATACTATGACTTTTTTTATTTAATTTTTCGACATACTAGACTGACTTTTTTTCATACAATTTTTCGACATACTAGACTGACTTTTTTCATGAAATTTTTCGACATACTATACTATGACTTTTTTTATAACATTTTTCGACATACTATACTATGACTTTTTTCATGACATTTTTCAACATACTATACTGATGTTTTCATGAACTTTTTCAACATACTATAGTATTACCTTTTTAATCAAATTTTGACATACTGTACTATGACTTTTTTTTCAGGAAATTTTTCGACATACTATACTATGACTTATTTTCATAAAATTTCTTCGACATACTATACTATGACTTTTTTTCATGAAATTTTTCCACATACTATAGTATTACCTTTTTCATGAAATTTTTCGACATACTATACTATGACTTTTTTTTCATGAAATTTTTCCAAATACTATAGTATTACCTTTTTCATTAAATTTTTCGACATACTATACGATGACTTTTTTCATGACATTTTTTTCGACATACTATACTATGACTTTTTTTTCATGAAATTTTTCGACATACTATACTATGATTTTTTTTCATGACATTTTTCGACATACTATACTATGACTTTTTTTTCATGAAATTTTGACATACTTTACTATGATTTTTTATTCATAACATTTTTCGACATACTATACTATGACTTTTTTTTCATTAAATATTTCGACATACTATACTATGACTTTTTTCATGAAATTTTTCCACATACTATACTATGACTTTTTTTCATAAAATTGACATACTATATTATGACTTTTTTTTCCATTAAATTTTGACATAGTATACTATGACTTTTTTTTAATTCAATTTTTCGACATACTATATTCTGACTTTTTTTTCATGAAATTTTTCGACATACTATACTTTGACTTTTTTCATAAAAATTTTCGACATACTATGACTTTTTTTTCATTCAATTTTTCGCAATACTAGACTGACTTTTTTCATGAAATTTTTCGACATACTATACTATCACTTTTTTCATAAAATTTTTCGACATACTATACTATCACTTTTTTTCATGAAATTTTTCGACATACTATACTGATTTTTCATGAAATTTTTCAACATACTATAGTATTACCTTTTTCATGAAATTTTGACATACTATACTATGACTTTTTTTTCAGGAAATTTTTCGACATACTATACTATGACTTATTTTCATAAAATTTCTTCGACATACTATACTATGACTTTTTATTCATAACATTTTTCGACATACTATACTATGACTTTTTTCATAAAATGTTTCGACATACTATACTATGCCTTTTTTTTGATGAAATTTTCCACATACTATAGTATTACCTTTTTCATGAAATTTTTCGACAAACTATATTATGACTTTTTTTATGAAATTTTTCAACATACTATTCTATGACTTTTTTCATAAAATGTTTCGATATACTATACTATGACTTTTTTTTCATGAAATTTTTCCAAATACTATAGTATTACCTTTTTCATGAAATTTTTCGACATACTATACGATGACTTTTTTCATGACATTTTTCGACATACTATATTATGATTTTTTTTCATGAAATCTTTTGACATACTATACTATGACTTTTTTTCATGAAATTTTTCGACATACTATTTTATGACTTTTTTCATAAACTTTTTCGACATACTATACTATGAATTTTTTTTCATTAACTTTTTCGACATACTATACTATGACATAGTACTGTTGTTGTGCATGTGCTATTGTTTATGTTTGTTTAAGTTATGTTATGTTGTGCTTCTATTGTGTTACTGTGCATTCACACCAAGCGCGAAGCAAATTGCACTGACTATCTAGCAAGCCACACGTTGCTACTGCGGTATGAACCCAAAATAAACAGATTGTGCTGTGATTTAATTGCAATGAAGGGATTAAAATGATGCCGAAATAACGACATTATGATGTCGATTTGTAAAAAGACTGCATTCATTCTTTGTCAAGTCTGTCCTCAACACAACAAGCAAACAACTTTTAAAATGCTTGTTTTCTTAACGGAGTTCGGATCGATCAGTGCCAGGCTATGATAACATTGTAGCTGCTCCATTAACACTCCATCTACAAATAAATACAGCAGCAATGTCAGTGACGACAGCGGGGATATCTCAACCCTGATATACTTTCGCAAAGTATGTATATATTATTAGACACCACTTATATGATGAATGCTGTTGATACACATGCTTTAATAAAAAACTGAAATACTTTTAACCTTGCATACTTTATGTCCTGCTTATACCTTTTCACCTTGTATAAAATGCATAATATACTGACTAGTAAATGTTACCATTTACTATTACTGAATATCATTTGCTTCATTATAAGTTGTCTCTCAATCAAACATTAAGATATAAGTGGAAAAAACTGTTCACAAAACATTATAGACATGACCACTGACTATTTAGCCACCAATTCACATACTGACCATATATGGTCGTTTTGACCGAGTCTTGTTGACATACTATGCTATGACTTGTTATGACATTTTTAGACATATTATACAATGATGTTTCTTACCTTTTTATGGCATGCTCGTCTCTTCAACGAAGTCATCAACAGTGGAAGGTCCGTGTTCCTCCCCGGCCCTCTGCCCTCGTTAGGCCGAGGCGTCAGACGGGTCAGTCGGCTGCTCTCTCTCTGTGGCTGCAGTCTGTCTGTCCATCACACAACTTGTCAACATTATCGACAACGTTAGTCTGTTTTGGGAACAATATTCCTGTTTTAGCAGAGATGGTTTCCACTCCAGCTTCCATGGCACACGTGCACTGTCAGCAAACATTTTCCATGCAGTTCGTACAATCTCACGTTGACTCACCTCCACCTGCACCACAACAACTCTGGGCTGCACACCAAGCCCCGATTGCACATCTTCTTCTTCTCCAGTAACCTCTCCAACTCCTGTTTGCACCTCCAGCTTCCCCTACAGCCCAAACAAATATGACAACTCAGACAGCCTCTCAATCATCCCAGTTATAATCAATATATATATATATATATATATATATATATATATATATATTGAAACCATGATTAGACACACGTTGAGTGACTGCCCCCTAATTTGCATAATGAGGCAGAAATGCATAAAGAAATGTATAAAGAAAAATAATACAGAAATAAATAAGTTTGGGGAAATAAATGGGCAGAAGGGGTGAAATGCAAAGGGAAAGTTGTGCATAAATAAATAAAGAAATGTGCACATACATACATTTTAAAATACATTTTAAATAAATAAAAATAAATGCATAAATAAATAAATAAATAAATAAATGAACAATGCAAAAATAAATTGATTGGTTGATTGGTCGGCTGGTTGGTTGGTTGGTTGGTTGGCTGGTTGGCTGATAGATAGATAGAAACATTGCATTCCTAACTTTGTAAACCAAAATATAACAAAACACACATCGGTATATTAATGAATAAAGTGTTTTAATAACTACAAAATAATCAAAACAAGGCAAACAAAGAGATGGGAGGATTTTGAAAAGTTATTAATGTAAAATGTTGTGTGTGACGTACCTGCAAACATAAGACAGATCGTAAATCCAGAGCCCCTGGGTGTGTTTCCCCTTTAAGAGCACAGGAAAGATGGAGACACATAAGTGGCTGAATGAGAAGGATAAACAGCAGGTGTTGCATTCAGAGTGTTTTTTTCATCCAGTCTCACCTTCCCTCCGCAGAAAACAGCATCGTGTTCCAGGAAGTGGCCCTGTGCTGATTAAAAACCTCCAACCTACACGTCTGTCCTCCGCTGTCCTCAACACCTCCCGTCTCTTCACCTGCCCACATCCTGCTGACCGCTGTGACCCGCTTTCATCATGTCTCATCTTCAGCTTTTTAATCTCTCTATTCGTTCTGGCTGGATTAAAGCACTGAGCAGGGGGATGAGGATGGAAGGATGCTGCTGTCTCTTCTGTAAATGAAAAGCTGTGGTGAGTGGAGGAGCAAATCCATCTTTTATGGACCTCCCTCCGTGTCAGACAAGGATTAACTGGTCAAAACACGGAGGCAGACCGAGCAGGAGAACACAGGAAATTATCAGTCGCCTTTGGCCAGTGTTCAAATTACACTCTGAGGGGCAAAATGTGTTATTTGCAACTGAACTGAAATATAAAGATAACTGATATATAACAGAAAAACATCTACATGAAGTTGTTGGAAATTACAGCTGCTCTACATGATGATGAACATGCTCAATTTTACGTATGCACTCACCTACATCAAACAGGATCTGCTGTGGTCCGGATACATCAGCCTCAAACAACAATCAGAAGCTGCTGCAGAGCTGGAAGAACTTGGAAGTCACAAAAATAAGATGGACTTGAGACATGAAGGTCAAAATGTTCAAGTCTCATGGGTTTGAATGTTTTTTATGTCTGTGATCCACTTGTATTCTGTTGTGGCAGTAATATTGTAAGAGTACTCATACATTTACATAGTGTGTGTGAGATTCAGAGGTCAATATTTGCATTGCTAAATCAAGAAGCGTTAAATTTGCTCATCGTCAATAATGTAGTGATGACTGTGGTATCGATCTTCTCATCTAACTCTAAGCAAAAAAGCAAATAAGTACTTTTCCCAAAATGTTGAACTAAAGTTCACAATACATTATCTGCTCTTACCTGGTCAAACAAGCTGAACTAACCCCTCCATGCATTCTTGGTGTGAACACATCTGCAGAGCCTTGATGACTCATCTCAGTTTATAGGCCGACTGTGCAGCTGTTTTACATGATAATGTTTCCCATAATCCACTCTGACTTCAGACCAGCGTGGGCACCTGTAGGGAGTGTGACAGAAAGGGAAAGGCTGTGAATCAGAATGACTCATCTGCAGGTTTCTTGTACAACAGAAGGTTCACACATTCGCACAGACAAACTAATGACAAATTAGCCAAATAGCAAACAGCAAATGAAATGCAGGCTTCAACAGTGCAATGGAGGTTAGAAAAATAAACTTTTAAGCACACAGTCAGCACCCATGTGTGGAGTTTTCATGACTGACATTAGCTCATAGCTATTAGGTCTCAGCATTTCCTTTGAAGCTCAGATATAGACGGTATTGTGTGACTCCTTGATCAATCGAACCAAGTCCGATCTCCAGATGATAAAAAATTAAAAACTGCCCATATTGGTAATTAGTAGCAGTACACAAAACAAGAGGGGAATGTTGAAGTGCATGTGGAAGCTGTGTGACCTGTTTGTCGAGTGTGAGTTCGGTCAAGATCACGGTCGTACCCATAAAAAGTGTGCGGACGCACTAATGAGACCTCCAAGGGGACGCTGAGTAGTTGAGTAGTTTCCAAAGTCATTACCTCTCCTGCTGTTTATGTGTTTCCCTGCTTTCTACCAAGATTTGAACACCAACACTGCTGTTGAGAATGAGTCATTTTCTTTGCTTGTGCATTTTATTTACTGTCGCCCGTCCAATGTGGTGGTTTGTTGTACCATTTAACAACTGGTAACCAAACTCCAAATGTTTTTGACCCCAAGTAAAGTCTGGATTGAGTCTAAGATCCTGTGTCTGGTTTTCAATATAATAAAAGGGAAGAAGAGTACACACAGAGATGGAAAAAAAGTTGAATGTCTACCGAGGCAAATAGCGTAAAACCCAGAGGAAAATCTGATGCACAGCACACGGAGGTGAAACAAGAGTGTAAGAACAAACAAGACTAAGAGACAACAGCAATGCTGTTGGCTCTGTGAGGCTGTAATTAAAGTGGCCCAAACTAAAAGATTTTTCAAATCTTAACAGACATTGAAAATGTGAGAGACCCCGCACATAACGACATGTTATGTTAAATTTAACAGTTTTGTTCCTATAGTGTGTGGAGAGCAACAATTTGGCCAAAAGAGCACAACACACACTAACAGATTCATTCATGAACAACAAGAGTCCCCACTAAAAAAATCTGAAATCTCGCAAAATCTTTCGCGATCAAAGGTGAGAAGTAGGGTCATTTTCTCACACACTTCTATACAATCAGACTTCTTTTTGAAACCAGAGGAGTCGCCCCCTGCTGGATATTAGAAAGAATGAAAGTTGCCGCCTGACTAGAGTAAAAGTCAGCAGGATTAATCCTCTGGGGACCATGAATGTCTGCACCAAATTTCATAACAAGGCAAAAGTGAGCATGACTCAAATACCCCCGCTCACTGCTTGACCCCTACTAAAGTAGGGCCAAAGGTTTTGCCCTTTTGGAACTAATGGAATTAATGGGCATTAACCAATTAACTTATGGGCACCCTGGACTTATAACCTCCAAAAGGCACAACTAGAACACACTGTCAACAATCATACCACATTTGAAGTTCCTAAGTTAAATAGTTTCCTGGCTGCGTTCCCAAAACAGGCGAAAGGTAATGTAGCAAAAAGAACACCCCAACTGAGCCTTGAAGACTACAGTCCACCTCAGCACTCTATCAAACACAGATAACGCTTGGGAAATAAACAAAAACAGATGGTGTTTAAGCTGCGTCTGGAGGCAATATCTTATCACAGAAAACCATTTTATGGAACACACGAGTTGTGGAGTTCAGCTGGCATCTCTGTGTGTGCATGAGCCCTGGTCAACTGAGTTGTCCCGTCTGTCTTATATCACTGCCCAGATATGTGGCAGGGTTTCAAAGTGAGCATGTGCTCGCTTGATTAAAAATGAACGCCCGTCCTGGGTCTGCCTCTCTGAATAGTGTGTAATGTCGAGGGGGGTAGGACGGGGTCAGAGCGCAGTGAAGAGATGTGGCCACTAGGGGGACGAGCTGGGCTAAAGTAGCACAGAGTGGTGATGGTTTTTATCTGCAGGGGTCAAACTGAAACATAGAAATACTTCAGAATTGGGGAAAGGATGTTCATTGTCCCCTTTTTTATTTTATTTTATCTCGTTTATAATTTACTTTACTCTGATCTATGTATTTTCTTGATTTTATGTCTTTTTGTAAAGCACTTTTAAAAAGCCGATTAATGAAAATATTCATTAGTTAACAGAGCTCCACTTCAACCAACTACAACAGTAATATCCTGCTTTTAAGACATTAATACACGAGCAATAATAATGTAATGATAGAACGATGACTACATTTTCCTGATTATTCTTAAAATGTTCAATGCAGGACTTTTACTTGTAACAGAGTATTTTTACAGAGTGAGATTAGTACTTTTATTGAAGTAAAGGCTCTGAATACTTCCTCCACCACTGATTATCATATTGAGAGCTGTGTTGTGTTAGTGTATGAATTAACATGTTGACCGTGTCCACATGCAAACCAGCGTTCACTCAGGATACTCCGGCATGTTGTATCTGAATGAAGCACACGAGCAGTAACACTATCAACAGAGCAGATAAGCTGTTGTACTGATTATAAGAAACTCCAGTACATCTGTGGTATGTTGATACTAGCTGAGACACTGAGGCACGTAAAGTCATTATCCCTGTTCATGTCTGTTTGTAAGGAATGTGACGCTTCAGTAATATTTGGAACATTTAAATGCCATATTTGTTTACAGTACTGTAGACAGGGCCAACAGCTTTTCCAAAATAACAAACGCAACCTTAAAACACCTACTGACAAACTGATTATTAATAATTTTTCTTAACATGGAGACTCATCCATACAACAAATTACGCCCGTATGCAGCCTTACTAGAATAAATCAGAAAAGAGAGAAAAAAATAGTGCAATTAAACAAAAATCACCAACAATAAAAACGGTTATACAGACTTCATGGTAGCTGCAACATGCATTAATTCAGTGGAGGATTGTAACTAAGTACATTTACTCAAATACTGTACTTAAGTACAGTTTTGAAGCACCTGTTCCTTACTTGAATATTTCCATTTGATGCTACTTTATACTTCTACTTCACTCAATTTCAGAGGGGAAATATTGTACGTTTTATTACACTACATTTATCTCACAGCTACAATTACTACTTACTTTCCAGATTAAGATTTTACATTTAAAAAAACATGTGATACGTTTATAAAAAACAAGGCACTGTCACCGTTTTAGTAAAAGTCCAAATACCACAATGTAAAAGTACTCCATTACAAGTAAAAGTCTTGCATTTAAAGAGCAAAAGTATTATCGGCAAAATGTACTTTAAGTATCAAAAGTAAAAGTACTTACGGCAGAAAAATTGGCCCTGTGACTGATATATTATTATGATTATTATGCAACATTTTACTGCTGTAGCTGGTCAAAGTGGAGCTCTAACAGTTATTTGAATTAAACAATCTGAAAAGTTGCATATAAGCCTTTGCTTTTCTGCAAATGGAGAACATTTGATTTACCTGTAGATATCACACTAGATCTGTTTGACAAGTTAGTTGCATTTAAAGTACACCCTATAAGTTAAAATGACAACCTGCAATGATGTGGTCTATGGGGAACTGAGAAGATACTCACTCTGTATCGCAGTTAAAAAGATAATTATTGGCTGATTATTGCTAGAAGGTAAAGAAACTAAAGTCAAATAATGCAAAGTGTTTGCTCAGCCTGGATAACGCGAGTTTACAGTACATTAAGCAGATACTGGATGACTGTGGTTCGTCGTGCCTCTGGCTCAACAACTGGTTGAAACAACAGAGGCTGAAAGATCAGTTCATGCGAAAGTGGCTCAGAAGTATGACGTCATGTGACATTTATGTAGAATTTAAACAAGAGCCTAAATTGGAAAAGTATCTGTTGTATGAAAACCAAAAGTACAGGCAGACTATTTGTGACTTTAGAGTGAACAACAGCAGAAGGTCACTGGAAGATATAAAAGGCTGGATAGAAACCAGAGGATCTGCAACCTTTGAAATTTACATCTCATGACAATCTCTTGGGAGACGAGCATCATATTTTGTTTGAATGTAAGAATGTAAGTATAATGAATTATAGAGAAAGGCATTTGCCAAAGTATTATTTAAATCGTCCATCTATGTTTGAATTCATTTTCTTATTACAATCAGATAAAACAAAAGTTATTTGTAAACTAGGTGCCTTTTTGAAGAATGTCCTTCCTTTGTTTAAAGGTTCTCTATACGATATCTAGAGCATTAATATAGCTGCAAACAACTATTGTTTATGTAAAGATATAGATGAGTAAGTCTACCTGAGCAGATAATGAAGTCTCTCTACCTCTTTGAGTGTTGTAATCTGAGCTTCTCTGTACTTTGTTTACATCGCCGGGCTGGTCACGTGTGCCTTTAGTACATGTGCTTGTGCCCCATTGCCTTGCTCATAACCGCCACTTTGCACTGCTGTCATACGGCGCTTACAGTTGATAACGGCGTCCCGACTGACAGCGTCGTTGTGGAACACAAATGCATTACTTGAACCCTGACAAGATGGATTTTCGTGTGACCATGTGACATCGCGAGAATCCAGCTGCAAGGTTAAACACTGTTAGCTCTGTCAGCACTGTAACCATTTCTTGCACTGTTAGCACTGTTAGCACCGTTAGCTGCGAGCCGACGGTTCAGCCGTCACCATGTCGAGAGCCATTGAGAGGCAATAGATATGCTTTCAATTTTGAGTTTAGCACCTTTAAGTAACATTTGTTGTACTTTAGCCATGCCGCATGCTATCGTTTTGTTATTGTTGTTTGTTCTGTTTGAGCTCCGTACCATGTGATCATGGTCCCGAGCCACAAAATAAATTAAATGAAATATAAAGTAGCATAAAATGGATGTATTCAAGTAAAGTACAAGTACCTCAAATTTGTACTTATGTGCAGTACTTGAATAAATGTACTGAGTTACTTTCCACACTGAGTTTGAAAGATGGGTTTTTAAAGGGTTAAAGGAAGACGCTATCCAGTTGCATGATGGGAAATGTAGGATCCAGCGTTGTTGGAGCTTGACCCATATTAGGGACTAAAAGTCAGGATATCTCGACCTCTGCTACTCTTCTTTTTTTTTAATCTGTCTCTCATAAGTCTCCTAACTTTACTTACATTTTGAGGTACTTTACTTACTGTAAAGATTTTGATATGTTCTCACTGGATCAAAGTAAAAGCTGCCAAATTGCCAGTGAAAACATGTCAAGTTAAATTTCAACTGTGGGCTTTATGTCCAAGCAGGTGTTTTGCCTTTTGACACCTGTTGTGACATCAATGACTGGTTTGAAACAAGTGAAACATGCAAAAGGTTTCAACCCATTGAGAATACTTCAGCAGCACTTATCTTCCTTGAGCTACGAGTTTTAGTGCTTGAATACTTAACATTTATTTATTTGGTATATTTTGATAAGTGTATTTTGCATACACAGCCCCGGTGGCTGTTCTCAGCTGAAAGGTCACAGCTTTAATGGCGCTGACAGAGTGTGAGTGATAGGTAATGTAGTACACATCATATAGCCTGATAGTTTAAAGGCTTTACCTTATATGATCACTCTGCAGTCCAGGCGCTGTGTGACTGACGTGCTGTTTGACAGAAAGGCCCATTTTCTTATTCTCCTGGAAGCGGATCAGACACCCTGAAAGAAGAGGGCTCCATCTGAGAGGAACATAATGGGAACAGCATGTCAGAGTATACAGTGAAAGTACAGAAACACACTCTGGGCCAACAAAATGTTCACAGAGTTTAGGGAAGACGGACACAAACGCACACAGACGGATGCTGAGGTTCTTCGGCGTCTGCAACCAAAAACATTCTGCGCTGGCCATTGCTCCGCTGAAAATATGCAGGATGCAGAACACGCATATGTTATGTCACATAAATCTGTTGGTTAGATATACGCAAGTTGTCAGCAGACAGACATGCAGGCACGCCCATCTAATCATGCTTGGCGCAGGATCTGTAGGGCCGTGGGTGTACGTTTTACATAGATTGATGGGTGGACGGTGGTGTGTGTGTGTGCTGAAGTCTTTCTGGGAAACAAGCCACCGATGCGTGGAAAGGTACACGAAACCATGCCGAATCCTCTCTCTCTTTTCTTTCTCTGTTTCAGCCACAGGTCGGTCACCCCTCGCTGACCCTCCACCCATCACCTGTTTCTCGGGACCTTGCTGTCCTCCTATATATGGCTCTCCTCTGGGGCTCTGCATGGTGCAGGAGGGGGGGAAGTGGCTGTTGATGTTTGCGCAGCTTGCTTGATTCCTGAGAAGCGTGGACAGTTTACACGAGCTGCTCAACTTCTCACACTTTTTCTTTTTTTTAATGCTCATCTGTTTCCTTCACAGGTCAAAGTCCAGACAGTGAGCACATGGAGAGGAAGTCTAGTGGGTCTAATGGACCTGCAGGATGTGATGGATTGCTCTTAAGTGGAGTTGCTTTTAAACCCTTGTGCATTTCCAAGAGGGGATCTTGAGTGTTTTCATGCAATGTAACACAGATTGGATTCTTATTGTTTGTTGGACGACCTTTTGGTCTTAGGCTGTTCCAATTAAGGGAAATTTTATATTATCAATATTTTTAGTCTGCTTATCGCACATTTTCTATCTGTTCAAAATGTACCTTAAAAGGAGATTTGTCAAGTATTTAATACTCTTATCAACATTGGAGTGGACAAATATGCTGCTTTATGCAAATGTAAGTATATATTTATTATTGGAAATCAATTAACAACACAAAACAATGACAACTATTGTCCAGAAACCCTCACAGGTACTGCATTTAGCATAAAAATATGCTCAAATCATAACATGGCAAACTGCAGCCCGACAGGCAACAACAGCTGTCAGTGTGTCAGTGTGCTGACTTGACTATGACTTGCCCCAAACTGCATGTGATTATCATAAAGTGGGCACGTCTGTAAAGGGGAGACTCGTGGGTACCCATAGAACCCATTTTCATTCACATATCTTGAGGTCAGAGGTCAAGGGACCCCTTTGAAAATGGCCATGCCAGTTTTTCCTCACCAAAATGTTATGGAAGTTTGGAGCGTTATTTAACCTCCTTCACGACAAACTAGTATGACATGATTGGTACCAATGGATTCATTAGGTTTTCTTGTATCATATGATGCCAGTATCTTTACTCTAGCTTTAAAACTGAGCTTTAAAACCCGCTACAACCTAAAAATTGCAAAATGAGTGCAACTTCAAAAGGATAAAACACTAAAAATTGGGGCTTGAAAATAATTTTCTGAAACCTAGAATCGACCGCTCCTAATCTCCACTACTGTTTTCTTGAAATAAACCAAATTACAGTCAACTTGCATAGAAAAGAATAAAGCACAGAAATGAAGCTAACATTTGGCTTCTTGGCTCTGACCTCCCTGCAGAATACACTTGAGTAATCCTGCAGTGAAACTCACACCTCTCTGGGACTACAGTCAGAGTCTACAGGTGTGATGGGTGTGGAAATATTCCCAGAGCAGTGAAGCACGCGGCAGCATTTGCAGAACAGAAGGAGAGCTGGGCATGTTGACAGCTCCCAGTACAAACCTCCAAACTGTAAAGGTGTTTTGAATATGTGTTTCAGACGGTGGGGCATGTCATGCATGACTGTAGCAGTGAAACCTGAGTTTATTGACTGAACTATCTTGCAGGCTTAGCTCCATCACATCACATACTTATTAGAAAAAAAAAAATCTGTAGTTAAAAATGCCATAAACACAAGGTTTAAATCAGGGCTGTTAATGGATTAAAATTGTTCATCGCGATTAATCGCAAATTAATTGCACAATTTGTATCTGTTCAAAATGTACCTTAAAGGGAGATTTGTCAAGTATTTAATACTCTTATCAACATGGGAGTGGGCATATATGCTGCTTTATGCAAATGTATGTATATATTTATTATTGGAAATCAATTAACAACACAAAACAATGCATTCAGTACCAATGGATTCTTTAGGTTTTCTAGTTTAAGTACCTCAAAATTGTACTTACCGTATGTACAGCACTCGAGTGAATGGATCGCAGCATCAAATCGGGCAGAAGCAGCCTTGGTTCAGTCAAAAGGACGCCCACCTGGTGTTACAGCAGTTCATCCTCTGCCGGGAAAACCAGACATGAGTAGGCAGGTTTGTCAACATGCTCCCCGATTGCACTGTAATTCACTAACAAACTCACAAAACACACACAAGACATAATCAGCAAAATCATCATCCCAGAAAACAGATGCTATCGCTGCCACAGCTCATTACTGTTGGATCGTTTGCATGGATGCTGATGAGGTTTCTCAGGGATCTACAGTACCGTTCATCAGGCTAATTAATCCGCCCTGACCCCCGAGGACCCCGTACAGTCGCACTGAAAACAGGAAGGATATGAAAGCATTTCTCAACATTAATTACCGAACAAATTAGTTCCATTTAACTGGTGGCAACACACTCCTCGGCTGCGAGGCCAACGTGAATGAGCAGCAGCTGCACAACATTTGGTGCCTGATGTAGAGAATCAACGTGTTGAAATCCTCCACGTTGTTTCTGCTTCTCACAAGTTTAAGAGAACATCGGCTCACAATATCATCACGGTTATAATGAGGATTTCCGGGAACACAATTGGTTCTGGTAATGATGACTAATCATGTTAACTGTATTCTGCCCCACACAGTCAAACAGCAGTGGGTGTTGTGAAACAGAAAAATACATCACCCCCTCTGTAAATATTCCTGCTACACAAACAGATAGTTAGTTAGTTTAGTAATGGCTTTAGTCTTTGAGAGACACTGTTGGACAATGTCCAGAGCAATGTTGTCAATAAAGTCAAATTAAAATAGAAAATATAAGTTCCCTCAGTAGTGGCAATAGAGTGCTACAGGAATGAGTCCTAAAACCTG
The DNA here is from genome assembly GCA_916701645.2 of Sebastolobus alascanus. Lineage (NCBI taxonomy): Eukaryota > Metazoa > Chordata > Actinopteri > Perciformes > Sebastidae > Sebastolobus > Sebastolobus alascanus. The sequence goes on along the minus strand of CAKAOJ020000206.1, from coordinate 968,529 downwards.
GGAATGAGTTCGCATTTTAGCACTTCCTGTTCCTTCGTCAGGAAGTCAATGTTTTTTTTGAATGGGTTTTTAGTTACATGCCTGAAATAAGGTCTGTGGTTAACACAAGCTGGAGATATTTTAACGTTTTGTTCTACGACATAAAATATATCAATAAATATCTCACTCGTGAATTTTGAAGCCGTTATGTGTCTGAAATAAGGCGGTTGCTAACAAGTGGCTAAATGAGACAAATGGTGCCTTCAAATGAAACTCGTGAGCTCGTGTTTACACCATGGGAAGTCGTGTATACGTGGCGTTCCAGTGGTTAAGTCGTGAGAACACCGCTGCTAAGCAACGGCAATATTAACGTTACTGTCAAGCCACAGACGCTAACAATTTAGCAAGCTAGCAAGTGGGTAACGTTAACCGTAACGTTAACGTAACGTTAGCTTTTTACTTCTGCCGATTGCATTCACGCTTCAGAAATCATAAAAGTGGTGTTTATTTGTGGAGATTATCTTGCTGAACAAAACGTGTAGGTATCATAAATGTTTGTTTGTCACAGAGCTTATTTTCTGCAATAATTCAAAACCCAATGGACAAGTCCCATTGAAAAAGAAAAAAAGGTGTGAAAAATTGCCATAAATCGGGAGAAATATGGGAGAATTGTGACCCCGGGAGGAAACCAGTAGAAGGCAATGAAAAACAGGAGTCTCCCGGGAAAATCGGGGGGGTTGGCAAGTAAAACAGTCATCACTGAGTTTACAAGGTTCTCGACACAGTGTGGATACTCAGTTATAGTGTTAGGACTTGCTAAAAATGAGTTGTATTCAAGAATCAGACATTAAACAGGTGATAAAATCAAAATGACTAGAGTCCAACAATAAAAACTGAGAGAAAAAGAACAAATCCAGCTGCTATCAGAGACCAGTGGCTGGTGTGTGACTCCCCCCCCCCCCTACCCCGACATGCCCTCTGCTCTGTGTTAACTGTCCATTGTCTCTCTCTCCCCTGCATACTTGTATCAGTATTTTTCCAGAAATCATGCATTGTTTGACCTGGCGAACACTGCTGGAGGGGTTTTGTGTGTGTGTGTGGAGTTGTGTTTGCATGAGGGAGAGGGGGAGTGGGGGGGGGGAGGTTGTGTGGTTTTTTTGAGGCCCTGAAACTCCCTCATGAAGGCCAGTTGTCTGTGTTTCCGCCTCTGAAACTCAGGAAACGAGACGCTTAACTGTGACTGAGAAAAAGGTGACAGCTCAATAAAAGGAAAAAGGAAATGAGATGTGGACAAATATGAATGTACTTTATACACAAACTGCTCTGTATTGTTGTTTTTTGTGTTTATATGGATAAGAACAGCAGTTTGGTCTCTCGTCAACCTCACAGCAGATATATAGAAACTGTAATATGTTAAAGAATTGGCTATAAATGCCTCTCACTTGGTTCTTCAGTGATGCTCTAAATCAGTGGTTCCCAACCTGGGGTCCGGGCCCCCCCCTTAAGCTGGTCATACACTGTACGATTTTAGAAATGTTGTTGTGTAATTCCTGCTCCTACTGTACGAGTAGATCGTTTGCGATGTGAAGCCAAAGCTCATGATTTATGTGCTCACACTGTACGATCCGATCGTCAGCAGAGAGAATTGGAGGTAAGCTAGCTATGTTTTACTATATCTATTGTACATTGTTATCTTTATAGCTACGCTCTGATTACTGTAAGAAAAGTAGAATTATGCCGCCGTAGTGTCCAGTGTTGAATATTGTAATATTTTAACGGATATAGTATGCAATTCACATACTATTGGTTTCAGACATGGCTTCAGACATACTAAAGAATCTCACATACTGTTTTAGCGTACTGAATATGCAGCATGTTAATATGGAATTTGGGATGCAACCCCATGCTCTAGAGGATGGAAGATAACAACTACATTTTTGCAGCCTTATGAAACCACAAACCACAGTGGAGAGAGGAGGAAGAGGAGGAGGAGGAATAAAATGAGGCATGGTTGAAAAAATTAAAGGTTAATACGGTCCGTAAAGCAGCATCAGCACGTGGACGGAGGCTAATGGAAAAAGAGGTTTTTGAGAGCACATTGGTGCGTCACCTAAGTCAACACGGTGAGTGAGTCATCCCCTGCAGATAAGTCAGTGTGTTTTATGAATGGCAGCTAGAGAATCAGGGTTGTGAAGGGAGGAAGGGGGGGGCGTCCTGTCTAAGCGGAAAATGACATGGCGGAAAACGAGCATTTCATGGCCTACATCAGAGGATGGATGAGCAGACAACATAGCCTATGTGTGATAAGGGCAAACACACATTTTCAACCACATACTTTCACGTTTACAGCAAGCAAAAGGGGAAATTAATAATTAACAAATCCACATGACAAGTTGCAGCTAAAACTTCCTTCTCTTTTCTTTTCTCTGGAGCAGAGTGTGTGCAGATGTAAATGTATGGCGAGGCTGAAGGACCACAGGCTTAAATGCTTTGAAGTACTCCTGTTCACAACAGCAATGCCAAGGCTTTTATTACCCAATAAAAACTCTGGCAGAGAGAGAGAGTGTTTTCCACTGAACTCAGATCAGCGAGAACGGGATTCAAAGTTCTGAATGCTGAGCTGACTGATCACTGATCTCCCCACTAACCGCTTTCCCCGGTGATGAAGATGGAAAACATCTAAAGTCATCATCAGGATGCCCACAAGGCTGAGGTGAGGAAAGCCCATAATAAGTGCACAGGATGGTAAAACTGAAGCTATCAGAAATATGTTAACACCACTTTCTGTAAGTGCATTCAAAGATTAAATATTTATTCTAACTAAAAAAGCAATTAGGTTAATGTTTCAGTTATGTATGAGACATTTTACTGTGGCGTAAATGCATGTAGATAGAATATCATCAAGCAAGACCTGAGGGTTATTTATTAAAGGACAGATCCATTATTTTTTTGAGGTTTTTATATCACTCTGTAGCTTCACAGTGGTGTTCCTTATGTATTCAAAGTATGTACGTTTTAGCGTCAACATACTATTTTCTCTTCAAGCCCTTCTAAAAACGTTTTCCCTCGTGTCCCGACGTAGGTTTCTGCATGATGACGCTGCTACGTGTACAGTATATATTCATCCATATATTCAGTGTATTAACGTCACATACAGTAACTTAGATACTTACTTCTCCATAGTGAGTGAAGTACTTACAGTAGATGGCGGTCGGCACATTCCCAGTTTGGAGAAGCAGACAGGTGTACCAGCACGGGAGCAAAGCAATGTACTGCTGTGGACGGAGGCAGCAGAAAAATACATTTCAGCCACCTAAAAAAAATAAAAATAAATCAATATCAGTTTAAGTGTACGCTATATTTAGAATATTTTTGCCGGTTTACCTTGTCATGAGACAGCTATACAGGCGGTTTCCAACGGGGAACTGAAGTTGTCATCTATGCTCTTGCCAAAGCAACCAGACTCCATTGAAAAAAAGAGTAATTTTACCTTGCATAACAGAGGAGTTGCTGGTCTACCGCTGCCTCGATCGGTTAGTTCGTTTGCATTATTGTGTGACTTTTGATTAGTTCGGATTCACCAAAGTCACAGAATAACACAAACAAACTAACTATCGTTTTAAAGCTTCAATCTTTACCTATTTTAGTTTTATAGGTCTGGCAGTTAAATGCAATATTACCTGCCAGACATAATCAAACATTTTTACACACAAATCCCTTGAAATGCTAGTTTGGGATAAATCAGTTTGACAGTCAACAGAAACAGCTGAAGCAGATATTGCATTTAATACTCTTTTTATTCATTATTTCCTCTTCAAACACATTTTCCTGATGTACATGTACATTTCCATTCAAAAGGAAAAACTCAAGTGAGGTAAAAGTCCTGAAAAATGAAATAGTATAATGGTTGTAACCATCAAACTCATCGTCACAATCACGAAGCTGACAAAAAAGCTCTTTTGCATTAACTATTTCAAAAATATATATAGTGCGACAAATTTCATATTTTCCCCTCACTTTTTAAACTTGTATAGCAACAGGCATCCCTTCATACACACATGCAAACAAGCACACACACCTCCACGCATTAACGTAAACACAAATCTGCTGCAAAATATAAATCCTTCATATAGAAAAGTGTAGGAGAGCCTCCGTCACATTCCTACGGTAAGACTTGTACTGTAGACAAGCGTAACCACTAAATATTGAATCCACAGCTTGCTCAGCACCCCCTCCAGCAAAAAATACATCTACAGGTGTCATAAATAAAGAAACACGCTGTACTAATAAACAAAAGCCCAAACAAGTGGGACAACCAAAGGCAAGGGGAGTGAGAGAAGCAACGGCATCAATAAGTAGTTTACAGCAGAAAAAGAAAAGTGGGGGTAAGAAAATAAAAAAGGCAAACTACACTTCATCCTCTTTTTTTCTTTTTTTTTTTCACAAAAACGTCATACATCGACATACATACATACATCAACCCTGATGAAGGAAGTGATTTAGCATGTGCTGCACCCCACTCTCATCCAGTGGGGGAAGGTAAAGCTTTCATTAACAGGCACACATTTTCAGTCATCAGAAAAAACAACCGTAAACACATTAAGGTAGAGAAAACGCAGAGGATTTACAATCCTGGCTGCGTTCACCATCGACTGTCTAGAAAATGCACGTATTTTGCATCTTCTTTGACGTCGCTCAAAGCTACTTTTAGTGAGCGATGTCAACAAAAAGCCCAAAGAAGGGACTCATCTCGCCAGCAGACTTCAACCTGCAACTGCTGGTTTTGAACGTGGCTCCAAGCTTCAATAAACCAATTTATCATCACTCAAGAGGGGATAAACAAACTGGGGAATGATTGAGATTCTTTAGCACTAAATCAATGTTTTGTCCCCTGGCTTTCAAACAAGAAAAAGCTCATGTTAGGGTTAAGAGTGTGGTGATAAATCCAGCTAAGAGTGAGTGATAAGGTTTCAGAGCGAATGGATGCACATATAAAACCCAGCGTTGCTGTCAGCAAGCTGAAGTCTGCTGGCTACCTCCACCTTCAGGCAGGATCTACTCCAATGAGATCCTGCAGTTCTGGGTAAGAAGAGTCACAATTAATACAGAGAGAAGAAAAGAAAACAAAGGTGAGTATTCGGAGGGGACGTCTCAATGTCAAGGGCAGATTAAACCCTCCAAAAAAAAAAAAAAAAAAAAAAGGGGACAAAACAAAGCCCTCAAAAACACATTATGTCCCTGAGAACCAGCTCAACTCCCTCCAGCAATTGACCACATTAGCTTATTTACATTCCTCTCAGGTGGCTGGGTTTGGAGTAAAACAAGGCCTCTTTAAAGTGCTTCTGTTTAGTATGGGGTCTCTGCTGGGTGACCTCCAGCTACTGTGCCAAAAGTATGGCTCGTCAGTGCACTACTAGGTATTGCTTTGGTTTGGATTGGAGGACAAAAACTGTCGGCAAAACAAATTAAGCCAGGTTGCTTCGGAGTAGATGGAGCTACAATGGTGGAGCTAGGCAGTCCATTAAATATATAATGTCTGTTTAAAAAAAGCAGGCATTCAGGCACGACTGAGGTCAACATGGCTGCCAGTGACAACAAGGCCCAAACATGTAGGAAAAGACAAAGAAGGGGGTTAAAACAAATCGACTGTGACAGGAATGACTAGACAGATTTGGGACTGAAACTAAAAGACAAAAACTAAAGAGGGAGAAAACATAAAATAACAAAAATTCAAACCAAAATTATTTTGCTCCCCAACTAGAGATGTATTCTCCGATAAACTACGATGAAAGTTTCACGAGGTTTAAAGGGGCTGAAAAAAAATGTTTTCCCTCCTGATCACCATTTAAAAAACCCTTTAAAAAAGCTCTCCAAAAGGCACTTGAGTGCTTGAGTTGCTGGTTGTAACTTTGGTCCAGACCGAGACAGTGTGTGGCACCTCACTTGTTGTTAAAAAAGGCGATAGCAGTTCCCATACCAAAGTTTAGCAGCTAAGCCAGCAGAGAATGCCCTAACCCCGGGGTGTGACCTGCAGGGGAGGCCACGCTGACCGTCCTCTAAGAATTTTTTTAAGCAGTCAGGACAGCCAGATAAGAGCGACGCTCCTGGTTATCTGGTATAGACACCAGCCGTGAGGTGGCGAGCAGGAATAACTGAGACGCAGCAGTTGTCACTTACATAAGAGCAACTTTTCTCCTCTCAAGCGTGGATGCTACAGAGTGATGACAGGTTAAAGTCACAGCTAAGGCCATCTGCTAGTAATGCCTCACTGCAATGTTCAAAATTAACAGCTAATAATAGGCTTGGGGGGGCAACTTAGGGGAGGGGGGCCTTGTGACTCAAGTCAGTTGTAGCTTCCAGGACACATCGAACTCCAAGTCCGAAAGGGGAGTGACATCCCACTGGCATTTCTCTTAACATACCAGTTGCACTCCTCGGTGTCTGTGCTCCCATGACCACAAAAGGGGTTCAAACACCGGGTAGGAGAGGACAGGAAGTGACTCAGCTCCCCACACATGTAAGGTGGCGGGGCTGCTGCTGCTGCTGCTGCTGCTGCTTGCACACCCATCCCCAGTTCCCTGCTCCCAAGATACCTCCCCCAGGAAAAAAAGGATAATTATAGACGGCCTGCAGTTTAGAGAGCCGGTCGCTGAGCTGCGTCAGAGGAAGATCCCGTTTCAGGGCTGCTGTCGAGCCTGCAATGGTTGTGAGGGATGTCGGGTCCGCCATGTGCTGCTCCTTTTAAGGGAAGGGACATCCAGTCAGCCTGTCACTCCAGGACTCCCAGCCAGCTCTCGCTCCAGGCGGCGTGGCCATGCTCTCTCCTGTCAGCCAGCTTCCCACAATAGCCAGAGGATTGTGACATCTGGAGGTCACTGGTGAAGCTTTGGAAGTGACTTAAAAAACTCCTCAGACACACAGGAGCCCGTCTATCTGAGGCCCAAACTGTCTCGCTGCAGATTTCCGCTCTCGACTGAAAAGTACAGGGCTGAGTAAAGTGGATAAACGGGGGGAGGGAGGGGAGCTCATCCTACACTGAAAAGTCAGTGGAAAATAAAAATATTTTCTCTTGCATTGTTTACAAAATCACAGGCACTGCCGGCATATTAAGGAGACCACAAATGTCTGCGAGAGATGTCAAAGTGAATTAAAACAAATCTCGCTTCCCCTTCATTTCTACAAAGTTATTAGTGTACACACCTTTCTTCCCTCCCCAGTGAACTAAACTTTAACACTGGTGCTCTGCTTTTTTTGGGGGGACGTCACCTATTATATTACCCCTTCCCCAATAATACTATTTTTCAATATTTTACATTTTTTTCTGCCTTTTTCACATTTTTTTTCTAATCACAGGAGAAAAACAAATTCAAGGCTATAACATTTTCTTCTTCCCTTTCTTCAAAAATACTTAAATTATTGGGGGGTAAACCTGGAGGTTAAGGCACAAAACACAACTCTGATAAACAGGGAAACAACCAAACATGATGAGAAAAAAAATCTAAACACTTAAAAATATCGCTTTCTATTCAATGACCTAGACAACTCTGTAGATAAGGAATGAGAAAGGATTCCAAAAAACAAAGCAAAACACTTGTCCACTTAAATATAATTGTGCCTTGAGAGGAACATAGTATTTATTGCCTCAATAATCATTTTTTTGGGGAGTTTTTTTTTTTTATTCCTTCTCTCTTCTCAGCAGCAGTGGTGCCCTCTTGTACATCCTTCAACTTTTTTTTGTGTCAGTTGCATGGCAGCCATGTTGGAATGTTCTGGTTCGCCACATAGTAGTTGCTGAAGTTGTGGTCTCGGACGTAAGGCGCTGGCTGATAGTAGCAGGTGACGCAGGACGCGTCAGGGATAGCGTTCTGCTCTGCCAGCACCCGGAAGGCCATCAGCGAGATGAGGTGGAGGGTCTGCCGCCGCTCGTGGCCCATGAGGCACACCGTGCTTTCGTTGACCACTCGCCGCAGGATCATGAGGTAGTCGTACTTGCTCTTCTCCTCGCCAATAAAGTGGCTCTGGAGGTAGGCCTCCACCTTGCGCTGCTGCTCGCCGATGTCAGGGAAGTCAATGAAGAAGCGGGAACACATGTACCGCTCCAGCGCCTTGAACTCCTCCTCGCTGGCGGGCCGAAAGTCCCGCACCAGCAGGTTGCAGTATTTCAGCAGGCCGCCGCCTCGGATCTCCTCAGGCCGCTTGGTGGCGATGAGCTTGTTCCGCAGGTGGCTCAGCGCCATGCTGAAGTCCCCGTAGACGCTCTCCCCGCTCACAGTGGGGTGAAAGGCCTGCGACATGGGCGTCTGTGCCAGCTCGTAGTAGGCGAGCATGGAGTCCAGCACAATCTGAAAGGAGTCCACACTGAACTCAAACTGCCGGCGTATTGAGTCCGCGAACTTCAGCTCAACGTTGCGGCCGTTGTTGTTGGAGAGGGAGATGAGGCTCCAGCGGTCCTGCTCTGTGTTGACCTTCACCAGCTTCTGGACGTACGCCTCTTTGAGAGTCATGGGTGTAATTTTCTCTTTGTTCACACCCTCAGGCAGAAAGTCCAGCAGGGTACCCAGCACCACGTCCTTAATGAGCCTGAACTCGGCCTCATGCGGCAGGTCCACCCTGAAGATGACGTCCAGGTCCTTGTAGCTCCAGCCAATATCCTGCACCAGCACGTGGCTGGCCGTGGAGCCGTTGAGACGTACGTCCTTTACTCGGATGCCACTCAGCTCCAGGCGGGAGCGCACCCGGGCCACGATGTCCTTCAGTCGCACCTCTAAGGTCGGGAAGTTCCCCCGTCCGTGAACGGGCACGACCTCCGTCAGGACTTCATTCAGCCGGTTCACCTGCTCCCAGGTGAGGACACTGACAGAACAACTCTTTGATTCCTCCTTGTTATCCATCTTCTCACAAAGTTCAGATTAACTGGGATGGAAGGAGAGAAAACAGATGTTAGTTGTGGCTTTTAAATGCGACACAAATCTCACTTTAGAAAATACTATAGCAGATTTAGCTCAGTTTTAGGGGTGGGAAAAACTATTCATCTATGTATCGCGATTTTTTTTAATGATTTTAAAAGATTTGAATGCCAGAATCGATATATTTGCTTCATTTGAGTCTAAACGGAGGAAGAAGGAAAAATTAATAAATAATGCCTGACAATGACTGATATATTTACCTTCAGGACATCTCTGACTACATACATGCTGAAAATCAAACATTTTACTGTAAAGTAAGTCCCTACAAGTGTACAGTATGATTCAACTTTTTCCCATGGTCTAGTGCTCAAAAAGTTAACAAAAATTGCAATAAATTGTAATATCGAATCGGCACCCAAGTATCGTGATAGTATTGAATAGGTAGAAAGTTGTATCGTCCCATTATTATTATTATAATTTTTTTTATATAGAATATATATAAGTGTACATCAAAATGTTACACAATATATATCCAACAAATCTATATTTCTCCAAATTCTTACATATTGAAAACAAATGTCATTTTTGCAATTTGTATAGCCTACATTGTTACTTTTTGGACTTGAATGAGGGATTATATATTGTGTAAAACTAATATCAAAATTGAGTGTAAAAATGTCATTATACATTTTGAAAATGATAATTATTATATAACATTGAATTAATTGGAAAAAAAAAAATTATGATGTGGTAAATTTTATATACATAAATGCAAAATAACAGCAGCATGCTGACAATCAAACATTTTTACTGTATTAATTTAGATATTTTCCAAAGTAAAAGTCCCTAGAAGTGTATGATTCAGCTTTTTCTCATGGTCTAGTGTTAAAAAAGTTAACAAAAATAGCAATATTGAGTCGCAATACTTGTAAAAATCGCAATATATATCGAATCGGCACCTAAGTATCGTAATAGTATTGAATCAGGGAGATAGGTGGATCGTCCCAGCCCTATAACAATAAATGTCAAACTCAAATAAATGTTATAAATTAACTATGAGCTTGCTAGTGTTAAAATATCTCATGAAACAGTAGCAGCATCATTCAGCACCAGCACAGCAGAATGCAAGCACGAGACAACCCACTCACACTCTCTCACACACACACACACACACACACACACACACACACACAGTAAAGGGACAGAGCTCATGAGGATTCTAGAACAGCTAGAGCCTGGCTTTTATTCCAGAACGCTGAGAGACAAACACCTAGCTTAGCTTTAAAAGCACACTAAAGCCTGTGTTAACCTAAATAAAAACCCACATTAAACGCAGTAAACTAACGTTACCGGTTCACATGTCGTCAACACATCACCACCAGTAATCATTTGTTCCAGCTGACTTGTCAATTTACCCGTGACGACGACTACGACATATTAGTTTAAACGCTAACCGCTAACTTTACTCGGTGCTAGCTAACTGCTAACATAACATTCTAAAAACTAACGGCCACGCCATTAAGATATAGAACATTCTAAAAACTAACGGCCATGCCATATTAAGATAAAGAACATTCTTAAAACTAACGGCCACGCCATTAAGATACAGAACATTCTAAAAACTAACGGCCATGAATTTAAAATAAAGAACATTCTAAAAACTAACGGCCATGCCATATTAAGATAAAGAACATTCTAAAAACTAACGGCCATGCCATTAAGATACAGAACATTCTAAAAACTAACGGCCACGCCATATGAAGATAAAGCTAGCTAGATCGACGTTAAATTTGACTCAAAATTCAACCATATGGCGACGAATCCATCTGTGAATTCAGCAAAGTCACGTACGATACGTTTTAAATAATAAATACAAATAATATCACGTTAAAATATCCACGTTTTTTGAGTCATAGCTACTTTAATTTAGCTAGTCTAAACTTACCTAACGTACGGAGGTGAAAAACTACCCTTTTAACATGAATAAATGAGCAATTAAAGCAAGTACATACGTTTCCAATAGCGTGTTCTGAAAGCAGTCAAAGTCAGAAAGAGAAGATGTTAACTTCGTGCAGACTCCTCCACATAATCCACCGCCTGGGAGACAAACACATGTAACGCAGCAGCAGAGAAGAAGTCACTATTTGAACCTCTCTGCTCGCTCAGGACACGCCTGTTTTATAAAGCCGAAGCACGACCCGCTGAAAACAGATGAGCAGCCGAGGCACGACACAGTCCCCCCCCCTTGTCTATGTAACGTGACTTTTTACAATTTAAAAAATACAATATTAACCATATATAACGTTGTGTGATCAGAATAAAACACAAACTTTGTATATTTACCCACTTAGAAGGTCCAAACTTTCGTTAGCAGCAAGATCACAAAGTCGTGAATTCGTCGAGTTTTGATTGTACCAATGCGCCGAGCGAAGAATCTGATTGGTCGACGAGGTTTTGGCGTTGCCAAGTAACCAGGGGCCGTCTCCAGGCAGGAGGCGTTCAGTTGAAAAGCAGCAATCTATTCTGCTGTAGTACCCATATAAGATTAAATAAGTGCACATCAAATATATATATACAACAAATAAATATTTCTTCAAATTCTTACATATTGCAATTTTTGCAATTTTTATAGCCTACTTTCAGTTACTTTTTGGACTCGAATGAGAGATTATATATTGTGTAAAACTAATCATAATATCAAAATTGAGTGTAAAAATGTCATTATACATTTTGCACATGATAAATACAACACTGAATTCATTGTAACCTTATTGATTATATATATGCTCAATTTTGCATTTTACAAAAGTTATACATTATGTTTGTTTGTTTTTTTATATTTTATTTCAAACATGTAAAAACAAAAAATATATAAAAACAAAACTAAATAACAATAAAATGAAATGAATGATAAACCTATACACATACTCAAATGTTGAGTACATATCTGCAAAGTTTGTATATCTGAATGTTTTTTCAATAAAGATTGAAAAAAAATGTGGTCTTCATTGTTGTTAATGCTCATCTGAGAACTCTAAAATGTTTTTGTTCGATTCTACTCTATATTTTTGTTGCCCCAAAATTGTACAAATATGTATAAACAAAGATTTGCTTTTGTTGTTTGTTTTTATATTTAAAAAAGGGCCAAAAATCCCACACATACATGTAAAGAGACATTAGACAATGAAAATAAATAAATTAATAAATAAATAAATAAATTAATTAATAAATTACACATTTACCACCGGATCGTCAAACGGCCGATAAAGTTTAAATCATTATTTTTTAAATTTGCTTAAATTTAGTTTAAATACACGGTGGGCAAGATATACACCACATTAGTGTTAAATATTTATTTATTATCAACACTAAATACGAGTTAAGTAGTCAGTTTATTGTATTGAAAGGCGTTTCTAATATTTTGTCTACCCACACTGAGATCAGATGAGGACAAAATATATTAGAAACACCTCTCAATAGAACACAACACAGCTCAAAAGCACCAATAACATTATTTAAATTGATCCTAAAGCTGTATTATTAAAACTGTTTCAACCAAACTGAACTTTATAACCTGTACAGATGTAGCCTATATACCTAAAAACTGAACTGTAGCTACAGTTTTTATATAAGTTCCATTTATCTGGAATATCCTCTGACTAACAACATATCCAAGCTGCTGAAAAAGAACTAACAGTGGAGTTAATGTCTTCCATTACACCTTGCATTGATTTTTATATGAGTCTTGTTCTCGCTATATTGCAGGAATGCCACATATCTCCCATTTTCTATTTAGATTACTTCTTGGTAGAAAATAGTTCCAATGAAAGCGATGAGAGTGGTCTCAGTCATGTGGTGCACACTGATCTGTGCAAACCAGGTCACAGACAGGTCACCAGACATTATCTTGTACCAGAACAATCAAATCATACTCATTATATGTCGGAATTTATCAAAATATAATATCTGAACCTCCTGTTTAAGTCCTTTGCATAGGGTTAGAGCTGTAAAATCATGTGGTATGTTTTGTAAATGGAAAGACAGGATGTTGTTTAATAGCAGAGGAAGCAAGAGACTCCGCTGATGGTCCTGACAGGCCGTTCTACGATACAGGAAACACTGCAGGCAGATATGCTGAATACCACCAACACAGCAGGTGGGAGCCTCCCTTAGACTTCCATGGAAGTCTAAGATTTCTATGAAAGTCATTTCACCAGAACACAAGAAAACATTCCTCTTTAAACCTCTTTCTGCTGCACAAAATCAACGTTGATGAGCACAGCTGCATTGTAGAAGTCCCCTGTGACAAACTCTGGAAGTGAGTTCCTCCCTTAGTGAGCCAGAGATGTATTATTGTGAAGGATACAGGGAAACCACAGAAGGTATGTTAGTGCGATCATTCTTTGGAAAGTAAAACATAGACTGCAGAATGCCCCTGCTGCATCAATAAGAGCTTGTTGCTTGTTAAGGTTATTTTATTTTGAAAGAACAGCTTACAGGTGGAATGTGTGAGATCTCTTTTAGTTTAAAACATTCAAAAAATGAACTAACAATATCAACAGAATGTAGGGCTGTCAAAGTTAACACAAATTCATTTAAACACCACTAAGTATTTTTATTTAACCTTAAAAAAACTCTTAAAAATCCGACAGGTCGCTGGTACCAACTATGTCATATAGCTCGTCAGGAAGAAGGCTAATTAACACTCCAAACCTACTCTAAATTTTGGCGAGGAAAAACTGGCATAGCCGTTTTTAAATGGGTACCTTGACCTATTCTGTGGCTATAATCCAACGTCATGATTGTTAATATGCTTATTTTTTTGGGTGAATTCTCAATATTCTCCACTTATTGTCTTCAAGAAATGAGGAAAAGAAATTAGAAACATAATTTGAAAACATTTTCATTTTGCAATGAAACAGGAAATCAGTTCCGTGTAAACTGGTCATTTCCTGCAGTGATCACATACATTTGTCAAATATGCTTCATAAAATGTTAAAAATGGAGTAAAATACTATGGCATCATCTCAGGGCAGGTTCTGTTTAGTTAGAGTGCCTTTATGTTTCTAAAGGTGTGTAACTGGCTGCGAATGTGTGTTTTCTGCTTGACAGGAAAACATGATGAGATAGGTTTCGATAGCTGCAGGAAACACACACACACATCAATACATGAGTCACTGGAGAGGAGAGTTGTGGGTTAAAGGGAACAGATCTGACTCAAGATGCAGCTTCTCGCATAGGAGATTTATCCTTTTCTCTGCTGCATCACTGGAGGGAAAACGAGATGAAACCATCGATCGACAGTGTGGAGCTGAGCCGTGTCAGCAGTGGGGGGGGGGGGGGGGGGGGCTCTGAGGGAAATGGCTGTACATCAGTGTCAGTGAGTCAGCAGCAACACTGATAGGAAACTAGTTGAGCAGAGAGGGGATTCCCTCGTGTCTGCATCGTACTTTCATTGAAACTGACTGAAATTTACAGAGGGGACGTCCAGCTTAAGTGATGGAGAAACACCTGTGAAGGACTCTTCCTGAACAGAAAAAGTGTTCTTGCAGAAGGATTTACTTTATGGCAGCACGTCTATGTGATGAAGGCTGATGAGACAAGAGGATTTTTATACATAAATCTCTCTCAGTAGAGATCATGACATGTGCAGTAAAGTAAACTATAGGGCTGCAAATAAGAATTATTTTTTCTCAAGAAATAGTGTAAAAAATGTCAGAAATAGGGCTGTCAATTGATCAAAATATTTAATCACGATTGTCCATAGTTAATCGTGATTAATCACAAATTAATGGCACATTTTTTATCTGTTCAAAATGTACCTTGAAGAGAGATTTGTCAAGTATTATGCTCAAATCATAACAAACTGCAGCCCAACAGGCAACAACAGCTGTCAGTGTGTCAGTGTGCTGACTTGACTATGACTTGCCCCAAACTGCATGTGATTATCATAAAGTGGGCATGTCTGTAAAGGGGAGACTCGTGGGTACCCATAGAACCCATTTTCATTCACATATCTGGAGGTCAGAGGTCAAGGGACCCCTTTGAAAATGACCATGCCAGTTTTTCCTTGCCAAAATTGACTGCAATTTTGGAGTTGGAACATTATTTAACCTAAGCTAGTATGACATGGTTGGTACCAATGGATTCATTAGGTTTTCTAGTTTCATATGATACCAGTATCTTCACTCTAGTGTAAATGTGTAAGTTGTGTTAATATGTTAAAGAAATTAGTGGCGTTAAAAACGAATTTGTGTTAATGCATTATTATCGCGTTAACTTTGAGAGCCCTAAAATAGATAAATAAATAAGTCAACAATGACTTTTGGTTTGACACGGGACATGAACAGCGGTCCCCTGGGTGGAAGTCCTGGGTGTGTTGGACCCATCCATCCACTCCGACCTCCTCCCTACATGGACTTAATTGCTCTTTATACTACATCACCTGACCTCCTCCTGTACTCCCGTCATAATTACTATGACCACTAGAGGCAGCTCTGCAAGTGTAATTTAAAAAGAATGAAGCTGCATTAGATGCATCGTCTACCTTTGAAGTGATTTTAGCACTAGGTTTAGACAGAGCATTGCTAAGACCAGACGTTTTGTTAGCCTGCTGCTAGCTGTCAACACATGGCCTCACGGTGTTTGGTGTACTGTCTGGACGAATATTAACCTTTGACCTCTGAACCCCGGCTGACCTGAGTGGGCTGACAGGCGAAGCAACTTTCACTAAGTTGGTTCTGACTTGCACCAGATGTTACAGGCTGCTCTCATACACCGTCCTACAAAAAGTAATGCACTGTAATTCGTATATATCCCACGAAATCAATTCATATTTAATCCACGTAATTTTTAACCAGGAAGTATAAACAGGGACAAACGCCGTGTAGGGAGGTATAGAGGACGAAAAAATAGCAAAAATAACATTAAACATAATATTAAACAGCCCCCCTCATTTGCATAATGAGGAAGAAATGCATAAAGAAATGTAAAAAGAAATGTGAAAAGAAATGTATAAAGAAAAGAATACATAAATAAATAAGTTTGGGGAAATAAATAAGAGGTGAAACGCAAAGGGAAAATTGTGGAGAAATAAATAAATAAATGCATAAATATATACATTTAAAAATAAATAGAAAATAATTTAAAAATAAATGCACAAATAAATAAATAAAATAAAAAAATAAATAAAAATAAATACATAAATAAATAAAAGGGAAAATTAAACAGAAGAGTAACTAAATAAGGGAATTAATACAAAGATAAATAAATAAAGAAGCAAATTAAAACAGAAATTTCAATTTATGTCGCATTTTATCAATTTATTAATGGCTACATATATTTTCAATATCATTTTCCTAAATTTCATGTCCTATTTATTTATTTATTGAGTCATTTAATTATTTATGAATTTATTTTTGATTTTCCATCCTCTATAGGGAGGAAGTCGGGAGGATGGGTGGGTCAAAAAATACCAGACTTTCACCAGGAGACCGGTGCGTCACATGTTCTGGAAATTCGCAGGAAAACGCACGAAAAATTAGGAGTAACTTTTTGTAAGATATCATACAAACCGTTGTATGAGGATACGTTGTGTACTATAGGAGTGGCACAGTGCATGTGACTCCCCCATCATATACACCCACCCATCTGCATCATTACACAATTTTCAAAAGAATTTCTTTTACAAAACACAAATATATTACCCAATCTGTGTGGGCTTTCTGCTGTCTCAGCAAAACAGCAGTGACACAATGTGATGTTAGTGCTTTTATCACAGGACACATGTGGATCTGGAGTCTGCGCGTCATAAACATCACACTATAAATTTAATAAGTAAGACGCTGCCTGGTGAGCCACGGCTAACGCACTCCAAGTGAAATAACAGCCAAAAGACTTATGAATCCACTTAAATACACTTTATAATCCTATTTATAGTCGACAAATCTCACCTTAAGGTCAATTTAATAACTGGTCTGAAGCTTTCGATTATATTACATGATCTTCATCAGCAGATGCCAAGTTGTCATGAAAATGTAGATGTTAAAATTTTCATTTTTTTCAGAGCACTTTGAGGATTTCTCGTGCATTTTGGAGTAAAAGTCGAAGATAGGGATACAAATCTACAGTTAGAATGACAACTGGCAAACATATTCATTCACATATTAAGTTTGAAGGGTTATTTAGTCACCTATATCGAAGCATTCTTGTTAGCTCTGCTGGTAGTATATGCCCAAAAGTAAGTGGACAACTAAACATTGCACCCATGTGGTGTTGTTGAAGGTCTCATTCCAAAACTGTGGATATTAATCTGCGGCTAGAACAGCCTCCAACTGAGAAAACAATTTCTTTATTGACCTTAATTTGAGAGAGGACCTTCCCCAAATTGTCTAAAATATGTAGTAGCATCAAGATTTCCTTTAGGGACGATGTAGCCATGCACAAACCATAAAAAGACCCAGACCGAAAGTACACAAAAGTATGTGCACAATAGTGTAAGTAGCAGTACTGATGGTGTCATGTACAATTTGTATTTTAGGTATTAAAGAGAAAAACATGTAAAGCAGAAAATAAAAATCAAACTTTAAATTCTTCATGTCTGATTTTACAAGCAGTCACTGGGGAGAACCTCTGCAGATGTGGTCTGATCTAGAATCTGTGTAGCAGAAAGTTTTGGTTATTGTTACTGGCAACAAGTTGGGTTTGATTTCAAATTCACGCCAAGATTTCTGCTCCAATGAAGGTTTATTTTGAAGAAATATTTCTTGTGCAACCTCAACAAAATCCTCCCTAATCTTGTCAGCTGCTGACTTTCTGAAGCAACACATATTTCAAAATACGATTCTTGCTGTTGCCACGTCAAACTGTATGTGTTCACTGTATAGTCAACAGTTTTTAGGCTTACTCATTTTACAAAATGTTAAGGGTCAGAAAGCGGACTTGTTTAGGGAGGCTGATGCTGATGTAAAATGCCCTCAAAGGGTCAACGCATTTTCTTGCTTACCTCTACGTGTATGTTGCTATGCAGGTAGGTTTGGCAGATTTAAAAATTCTGAGATACCTCCGATTTTGAGATATCTGTCTCTGAAACTACTGGGACTTTTTTTTGGTTCTGCCAAAAGCATGGAAGAGTTACATTTGAAAAACTCCACAACAGTTTTAGACACAATGCCCACGTTACCGTGGATAATCCACAGAGCATTGTGTCAACAGTTTTCATAGGGACTATTTCTTCAGTAGAAAGTAGTTCTGTTCACTATGGAAGACCATTTAAGTCAGTAAAAGAAATAATAAGATGACTTACTTATCTCGAAATAATGACTTAGCATCTCAAAATAACGAGACACTCATTTTCAGATACAAAGTCATTATTTTGTGATACTAAGTCATTTTTGAGAAAGCGTCTCATCATTTTGATATACTAAGTCTTTATTTTGAGATACTAAGTCATTATTTTGCGACACTTACTCCTTATTTTGATATACTAATTCTTTATTTTGATATACTAAGTCATTATTTTGAGATACTAGTCATTATTTTGCCATACTAACTCCTTATTTTAAAATATTAAGTCATTATTTTGACATACAAACTCCTTATTTTGCGATACTAAGTCATTATTTTGAGAAAGTTTCTTATTATTTTGAGATATGAAGTCATTATTGAGATAAGTAAGTGGTCATTTTGAGAAAGTTTCTCATTATAATGTTGTTTGTGACTTACAGGATCTTTTTTTTTCATCACATTGGCGGAAACGTGTTTCAATAGTCCACCTCACGGTCTGCTGATTATCTAGATAAACATGGTAACACTGTACTGGAAAGAGATGAAGAGTCCATTCACATCAGTTGTGTTGGGGTGGAGGCAGACATCTCAAAACCTCATCAAACAGAGCTGGAACCACCTGCATGGCGAGATACCACTGGAGGTTTAGTCAGTCTTTTTTTTATAATTTGAGGCGAACTGATCCTTTAATGATTTGGTGACTGTATAATGAGAGGCAGTGAAGTGGTAGTAGGGGGAGGATGAATGGAGCAAATGACACAAAGATATCTATAGATTGAGACTGAGGACGTGGTGGGTTGAGTGGTTAGTTACTGCTGACAGGAAAAGCACCTACACAGAAATTACAGTTAGTTCAATATGTGTTTCTGAGGAGCCGCTCGTTTACGACTGGGAGAGAAAAGCTCTCTAGGAAATACTCTTATCACCTGCTCACTGTGTGTAGTGAAGGAAAGCATCAAGGCTGGATATCCAGTAAAAATCTAATGCTTCCTCTCTCCACAGGACATTTCCTTGAGAAGTGAACCAGGCTGGCCTGTAATAGTCATTGGATTTTCATTTGGGAGGCCCTGTTTAGTTTACCAGAACATTTAAACACAAATTGGTTTTGCTATACTTGTGAGGACTTTGCATTGCCTTGCAGGGAATCCAAGTTTAGTCTAAAGCTTCATCCTGCGGTAGTTTATTGAACCATCGTGCAGTCATTTATTTACACAGCTTATTTAAACATCCAGTGGACACAAAGCAACATTAGCATTCAGTGTGAGTCATGCTTTGGCCCCCTGGTGATGAATCACTCTAAATGCTAAATGCTCCACTATGGTCACAACGCTAACTCTGTCTCCCTGCTGCTGGCATGTAGCGCACTAGATTCATACTGGGCACTTTAGTTTCAAGAGTTTGTTTGCTGAAAACTGCTGCTGCTAAAAATTACGCTGATGAGAGCGCTGAGACTGAACCAAAACAGTAGAGTTGTGGGTCGGAAAAACGAACCAGTGAGCTCAGAGATGCTAAAAGTCTCCGTAGAGCGGAGGGAAGCAATCTCTTTTACATTACACATAACCATTTAATCTATTGTTTACATAAAACTATTGTTTAGTGCAGCTATAAACAAAATACAGTTGTGTATGTGGAAATGTATAGCAGTTTGAAAACGGCTAGGCTAATCACTGAGAAAAGTCATTGCACACTATTCCTGATCATCCTGTTGTGATGTATTTTGTTGCGCATGTGCTGGCAACAGTACGAGACAAGTTTACAGAATAAGAAGAAGAAGAAGAAGAAGAAGAAGAAGAAGAAGAAGAAGAAGAAGAAGAAGAAGAAGAAGAAGAAGAAGAAGAAGAAGAAGAAGAAGAAGAAGCGGAATAATAAGCCAGACGAATAACAACTAGTGCGCCTTGTGCTTTGCACATGAGGCACACCAAATAAGACAAGTGTTTTGGGGCCAACGTATCCTCATACAACGGTTCATATAGCTTACGAAAAGTTATTTTGTTATTTTTCCTATGAATATCCAGCAACACGAGCGATCAATGCACCTGCAAAAGCCCCTGCGGTGTTTAGGCAGCAGTAACGTTATAAGAGTGAGAAGAGGCGGACTAATTTGTCTAATCTTTGCAGGTCTGAAGGAACCTTTTAGTTCCTTGAAACATAGTTCCCGGGACTAAAAAGTCCCGAGAACTTTTGGTGGAAACCCGGCTTATGAGAACAGCCTGTTGGGGAAGAGGCCAGGGCTGAACTCAAGTTATCTGCTTCACATTAACTTTCACAAAAACACACACAACAATCTTTTTCAGGTGTCTCGTTTCAGGTGTTTCGAGGTTTCAACGACTCTCAACTGAACGTCCATGATGCAACAATATGTGTTTGCTAGTAGATTCTGTTGACAGAACAACATATTCCTGTGTGTCTGCGTATGAGGTGTTGTTATTTTAGCTCTTTGTGTCGAGCCATCTGCTTCCTGGCTGTGAAAACATCCAGTATGTATAGACACCCTGAATAAAGTATCGCTGAGGTGACGACGGAGCGTCAGCATGATGCTCTTGTTTAGGGAGCAGCAGGTTAGTTTCTGTGGTTGAGGCTCAGTCTACCTGAACTGTGTGTGTGTGTTTGTGTGTGTGTGTGTGTGTGTGTGTGTGTGTGTGTATGTGTGTGTGTGTGTGTTCCTCCTGCAGCTGGAGCTCTGCCACCTGCTTCTCTTAGGCGCCGTGCCATCTGAGAAGCGACTCAGTGTGTCCAGGCCACGGATGGGTAAGCAGCCCTCGCCATTAACACATTAAACACACACTGAGACACGCAGACACAATTGATTTGCATGTGCACGTATTGTACCCATGTAAGCAAACACACACACACACACGGGAGAGTGCCATTAAAGGTTCCACTACGTCTGCTGACGAAAACATGTGCTAATCTTTTCAGAATGACTCAGGCGGACGATTATAAAAGCCCTGCGCTTCCTCTGACATCATTTAGTTGTTGTTGGTTATCGGAGGGCACATTACTTCCCCCCCGCCCGCCGCCTCCTCCATATACTCATTATTACATGATCAAACCTCATCTGAAGGTCAGATCCTGCTCCATGACTGTATCTGGCTGGTGCACTACTTTTATTACGCTCTAGCCTGCAGTTATAAAGAAAAAGTTCCCCCTTTCCACCTGTCCTTAACCGTGATTTATGTCGCCCTGCAGAGTCACTTCCCAAATAATTCATCATGTGCATATATGAATAATAATAAGGAGTTTTGGGACGAACTCCACTGTGGAAAGACAGACCTGAACACGGTGTTCTTCTCCTCAGTCTATGAAACATTTTGGGCTGTTTTGATCTCAGTCTCACCCTATACATCATACCGGCACATATACTTCGCAAAAAAGTCAAGGCCACGCCCCCTTTTGGGGGAACGAAAACCGAAGATCTCCTAAACTTCAATGCAATTTGACATGTGTTTGGATTGTAATTTTGACACATTTGTATGCGTTCATCTCTTGTTATACAAACGTTTGTTTTATACACATTTCTAATAATTATTTTGCGATCTTGCCTGAACCTGAGCGTTCGCGATACCTTAATAAATTAACCCCCTGAGGTGGCGTTGGACTTTTTTTCTCATAAAATTCTGACTTTATTCTCATAATATTATGACTTTTTTTCTCGTAAACCAATGACTTTATTCTCTTAGTATTACGACTTTATTCTCGTAATATTATGACTTTTTTCTCGAAATCTTAGATTTATTTTTCCTCAATGTGGCCCTAATACTCTGTCGTAGGGGAACAAATCAGAGATCAGCGTTTATGGATTTATTACATTTATTTTACACAGCAACTCTTCAGCATAGCGTTATTACTATTAGCGGTTTGTTTAAAGTAGAAGTTCGGAGACAAGTTTCAACTTCTTCTGTTTACTCTGTTACCGTCTATGAGAGACACAGGATTGGTTTATCCCCAAAAAAGGCTGCGTGGTCATGAGCGCCTACTCTGAATGACATATTGCGGGTCTGATTTATGGTGGGAAACCCCTGTTGGCTGAGTGTAGTCATTGATAGAGAGTGTTTTTTACTGAAACCATAGTAATACAGCAAGAGAGAGAAAGTCAATGATAAAGACAGCGTATGACAGAGAGAAAAGCCTTTTTTAACGGACTGAAAGTCTGAGAGAAAGTGACACGAGAGAGAGATGACAAAGCTCTTAATGGTCTCAGTGAATTGTTACCGGTGTTCAGAGGAGTCTATATGTTGCTATATTTACTTCAGCAACCTCCAAACAATCAGTTTTTCCAATAACCTCACTGTCTGTCTGGACGACAAAGACGCAGAGAGTGATCTGTCCCCAGAGTAGATGGACTCACTCACATTATAATGTGTTTTAAATCATCAGTTATATCAAACTGAAGTGAACTCAGGGAATCTAAACAGAATAAAAAATGCTGAAACAGGCACATGAAGAAATTACACAACACATCCCCCGATTGGTTGACACCGCACGCCGGTAATAACTGGATCTGGGGTGGAAAATTTTACACCCAAGAAAGGTTTTATGCTCAATTGGGTTTTAGGATGGATTATGTCGGTAAAAAATAGCTAGGGTGGGCTGTTTTCCCTAACCCTAGTGGCCTAAACTTAACAAAACCTTAATCATAGAGGTGTCGGATCAGAAAAATTTGAATTTTCTGTCAGTGGATCATGTTTTGGAGGAATGTCTTCCTGCCAACAGGAGCACCAGATAAGAAAATGCTTAAATGAGTCAATTTGGAGGGTGATAAGAAATGACCTATTTCGTCGTTTAGGATGGATAATTCTAGGCAATGTAACACCAGAACTACATAAAACTCAAAACATCCCAATTTTTAATCCAGACTTTTGGGAGGCGGCCCTGACTCATCCCGAACAGAGCTGCTGATCACTCCTTTCCTCTCTCTGTCTTCATGTAAACAGTTCAGATAATCCAGGATTACTAGAACCTCTTTCTTCCCCCTGTCTCCTCTTTGTTCAAACATACTGAGGCCATCCACCGTTGGCCGCCGCAAAGCCAAATACAACAAGCCAATGAGTAATTTTATAAACAGAGCAGCTCTGGTTCAGCAGGCTAAAATGTCTGGAAATCAGCCTCGATGCACTCACAATGCCAACATGTGTTGAAATGACAAGCGAGGACTGGAGAGGATTACTGAGGCATGATGGGACTGAGTACAAACATGACTGTAAAAACAAAAGCACTGTTTGAGTCGTGCGTACATCACAGTTCTCATTTAGGGGATAAATAAAAAGAAGCTAATTATCAGAGAGGAAATAACTTATTGTGATTTGATGACATCTAACAGGTTAGTTTAAGAAATTTCCTGTGACTGATGGAAACGGTTTGGTGTTTTTTTTTTTCTGTGACACTTTTCTGTGCCAATTTTTGGACTGCTCGATAGTTGTGGTTGTGATGTAAGGACTGAATGTCATTCAGTGACGCTACACTACCTGTGCTGTGGTTGTACAACGTAAGCTTTGTGTCATATTTAACATTTTTCCCGAAACAGAGGAAGCGGTGTTCACAGAAACTATTAACACACTTGTGTAGAACCGTCAAAAACTGAAAGCTGTCTTTTGACATACAGAAACTAGAGTAGATACAATACATACACTGTATATAAATATATGTTTCTGTAGGCAGAATATAACCACGAGTGTGTGTACTGGGATCACAGCTTTCCAGTTGACAGCGATCTTTTCAACAGGAAGCACCTGTTCACTTTCCCTCCGACTATCTCAGACAAACACACAAAATGCTCAAACTGCCAGGAAAGTTTTCTTAACACAAAGCTGAAGGTGACCTCGACTTTAGGTCATCGACACTTTTTTGTCCAACAAGTAAAAGTTTAAAACAGCCTCAAACACACACAACTTGGGTGTGAGTTTGATCATAGCACTGGCAGGTGTACAAGCTCAATATTAGCAATAAGGTATATATTAAAGGTAAATATTAAAATATTCTTCCTTAGGACACCGAATCAACCGTCGTTCTTTTAATCTAAGCTCAACTGAACACACAGACGGCAAACAAATACGCCCCGAGAGTCAGGACGTAATTTACTGTACGAGAAAAGTGATGAAGCTTCAATCCTGAATAACCTGCAGCATGATCTGTAGACCGAGAGACAAGTGTCAGTCTGCCTTAAAGTACAGACCTTCTTCACTTTTGTGCAATGAGTTTTGAAATGTTGTGGAGTCTAATTTTGACCAGTTTGTTAGTTCAGACCTCGCTGATGACTCAGACTCGTCAACGACCAACCTGAACCTGGTAATCAGACAGTTTCATATCTTTTCATGCAGCAGCTTGGAAACAGTTTTAAGCTGAATAATAGATCTGGTGAACAGTCATCTTCTACTTTTGAAATCTATGCGCTAAATGAGGGAATGACATTTAAGGTCTGATGTCATTCAATGTTAGATATATCTTACATAAAAAACACATGCGTGGTAAATTATTATTCGAATGACACCGTAGCTTCCGGGGAGCCCGATTTTTCAGGGGTAGGAGGGCACTCTACACAGTTCTGTACTGTACTTTGCTATTGTCATCTATAGTGGTTAGTTGCATAAAAACACACTTCAAATGATTATGATTATTTAAATATTTGCTTTGATTAAAAAAAATCTTAGTAGCAGTTTTAATTATGTATTATGAGTTGCTAAGAGCTACAGTAGTGTTAGGAAGTTAACCCCAAACAGGATGTCAAACAGAAAATTCCTGAGAGTCACATATAACTCAAAGTGTCTTCAAAACTCTTCTACCAGTTAAAATGATGGTTGCAGGTGTTTGTTGAGGGAACCATCCGTCACACACAGACGTCACTGTGGTTTCATTTTTGATGAAAAAAATCCCCACTGACACATTAAGCTCATGTTTCTTCTGAATATGAAATAAGACGTTGCTGGCATTACTAACACACAGAACAGACATAAAACAGTAGATATATATGCAGAACAACTTGTAAAGTCAAATATTTGCCTTCATTAATAAGGAAATTCAGAGCATCTGCAGGCATTAAACTGCCATTAATTTATTTAAATTACATAAGTCTGTACTCAGTGTAGTGAAACACATAAAAAAAATACTACTAAGTTGCTCTACAGGTTCAGTATGTACACAAACACTGATAACATGGACACTCGAGATCTTTGTGAGAAATTTAGGCAATGAGAGAGTTGAATTTGTAGATTGTTTGAGACGGAAATAAGAATATCAAACTGTAATGTAGTTGATAGATTGTGAATGATAGTTATGTACAGAAAGAAAGAGTATTGTAGTTACTAAATTGAAAGCTAAACTAGCACAGACTCTTTATTAAGTAAAGTTTAGTTTAGTTTATCAGTAGAGAGTCTACAAGTACTAACGTGATGATCACCAACTGGAGTTACACAGTTTTAAGAATGCATTTTTTTCTCTTTACAATGCTACTACTAATATAATATATATTTTTTTAACATTTCTAACATTTTAAAATGTATTCAAGAGCAATTAAGAGACACTTGAGACACCAGAATGATGATATAAAGAACAATTACCTTTGGTAGCCTATGTGATCATCTATTAAATGACATACCACCACCAAAGTAAACACTTTTTTGTGTGTTTTTCATTTATGGACCCCTACCCTCTTATAATTGCTCATTTTTAAATAACTAACTATGATGTAAACTCTCATAAACTTAATGGCGAGGGAAGGAAAGCCCCAACACTTCATGAAGTATTGATTTGATGCCAGCTAATTTACTGCACATCACACAGAAAATGACGCCATTATGCTCAATAATACTGAGTTTGAAATTAATAATGATATTTAATAATGTTTATTAAATATGTCAGCCCATACCACTCGCCTCTAATACAATAAAAATATGGCTAAATGAGGAAAGAATCTCTTTGAATGTGGTGAGTAACTGTGTGTTAAAGAGCTGTCATTTTTCTCACCGATAACAGAACTTGACTGAAGATAAAAACACTGAAAATATGTCAGTTTTGGCATAAAAAATTGTTAATTCAAAGTTAAAGTATTTTGTATTGACCCTGAGGAGATTCAACGTTTTAACACAAAGCCGTATCAGATGAATTCTTGTATAAATGATTGTGTAATGAAATTAACTTTAGTCGAAGTACAGCGAGTACTTTCAGATGAACATGAACGGATGCATTCTCAGCAAAACAAAAAGAAAAAGTTGTCTTTTTTTTGTGAGTAAACAAAACCTGCCGCAGAGAAAGGTGCTTAATTAGCATGTGAGCTGCCAACTTGGAAGAAGCCGCTATGTGTTTTGTCCAAATTGCTGTGCGGCTCTCTGCCAGCATCCCGGAGTGATGCGACAGCAGGATGAGCAGCAGAAAACACATTTGTTCTTTCAACAGCGCTGACGGAGAACAACGCTTTAATTTATAATGATGTACAACAATTCATAGATTTCTTTTATGCAGGTCAGTGTTTAATCAAGATGTTTAAGTGGTTAAATTTACAGTTTTGGTACTTTTTGAGGGAACCATTTTTTGAATCAAGCAATTCTAGTTGGAGTTTAGTGACTTCTCTTTGGCTCCAGTCACTAAGGAATCACTGAAATCCGTCCAATTTGCAACTGAACTGAAAAAACTCCACTCAGCAAGTTTACCTGATTTGACTCAGATGAGCTGCTGCTTTCAGCAAATCACTCAATCAAGATTATTATAATTTAAAGTTATAATCTCGAAGATCTCCGTTTCGTTCTCTTTAGCGGCACCTATGGCGATAAGGTAATTGCAGGTGTGTTTTCCCAGAGCGCGCCGTGATTTTTCCCAGGAATGCATATAGGCTCAGTCATCGTTGTTTTACCTCATTCGGCGATAGATAGCGACTCGACAGACATTCATTTAAATGAAAATCTTCAAGATTATTACGTTAAAATTGAAAGATACAAATTCATACTAAAACAAGACTGTGCACAAAATCCGTAATTTCTACGCTTCCCATTTATTGTCGATGTAAGCAGCCGTGCAATGCATTCTGGTAGAACTGCCACGGTGCGAGGTAAGAGACGGGGCGTCAGCCTCATTTGCATAAAGTTGTGGTCTAGGCTACTTTATGCAAATCAGGGGCGTCCAGCGTGACTCGCTGCCTCTGGAAAGTCCTGAAAAACTTTTAAACTACCCGTTGTCTAAAATGACAGATTCAGCAACTGCATGGCTTATTTAACGCCTCAGATGTTTTCAGAAACACATTTCGGTGAACAATAGGGCTGCAACTAACGATTATTTTCATTGCTGATGGATTTTCTGAGAAAATGGTGAAAAATGTCGATCAGTGTTTCCCAAAGCCTATGATGACGTCCTCAAATGTTCAAAACTTGTTTTGTTTCAGTTTACTGTCATAGAGGATTAAAGAAACCAGAAAATATTCACATTTAAGAAGCTGGAATCAGAGAATTTTTACTTTTTCGTAACAGATTAATCGATCATCAAATTAGTTGGCGATTCATTTAATAGTTGACAACCATTCGATTAATTATTGCAGCTCTAGTGAACTATTTATGTAATATAAGAGAAAGTTTCCAAACAAGCCACCATGTTGGTCCGGTTTGAAAAATATTTTGAGCAAATCAATAAAGAGACAACAATAAAACAAAACAATAAATAGATAAAAAATGTTTCAGTGTTCTTTAAACTTTGGAAACTGAAATAAATGGGACATTTATAGCAAATAAAAAGAAATGTCTGACTCTTCATCTCCAATCTGAGTATTTATAGGTTCAGAAATTTGAGTATCATTTGTTTGAATTTAAATAGTTTAATCTTCAATGTATGAAAATGTGTAAACCTCACAGTTTCATATAAACCTGATTCATGCTCAACTTTCAGGGTTGTAACACTGTCAAAGCAACGGCTACACAAAGCATCACATGATAAATTTAAAATAAAAAAAACAGGGAATATCCTAAGTTTCTGATCACTTTTCATAACATCTTTATTGAATTTGTCTCAGTTTTAAACATATTTACAGATACTTTAATTTGATCTTTTTTTTTAGTTCAGTAAAAATACAAATACAGAACACTCAATTTTCAAAATCAGCGTCACTCCCAGCGACTCGATGGCTTCCCCCCTCCCCCTATCGGATATAGGTGGTGATGATGTCAGCGTGATGTCAGTGTGATGTCAGAGACTGGGGGAAATATACTGAGGGCCGAGACTGTACTGCATCAGTGGACTGTTGAGGTTAACTTCCACCACAGAGGAAAGAGAGGATGATGCTGGATGGATGATGGAGGGAAATGTTTGGAGAGAATAACTTGTTGTATGTACACTGATCGACGCTGTAGGGGAGACTTATGAGCTTTAAATAAACAACTTGTTGTCTTATGACTTGAATAACTTGTCTGAAAGATATTTAATGTATAAGGCAGATATTATTTTATAGCTTTAGTTTTTAATTTCTTACTTGATTATATTTGTTTCTTTATTATACTTTATTTTGACCAACATGGAGAACGGACTGACAATTGTGATGTTTTTGTTTTGTTTCTGATTTATGATGTTGTGGGTCTTTATTATATTGTTTTTGTTTGTTTTGTTTCACTAATATTATTACTTAGTTCAGCCTACAACTTTTTTTGGGGTCAGAATATTACTTTTATTTTGTTTTATTTTTAATATAAAGATTTAGTAATATTTAACCACTTTCATAACTGTATGGTCAAGTTGTTGCATTGTGAAAAAATAAATAAAATAACTAATATTACTGTCATCTAATCTCATGAAAAGACCAAAACCAACGATGCGTCTCTATACTTTCAGACTTCCCTACTCTGTCTGCGGCTCGCAGCCCAAAACCTATTAATTTCTTATGAGGATGGAAATATTTAAATACAGTTCACAAATATACTGTTTCTTTTTTTTTAAAGTAATCTCCAAAAACAGGGCGGCACTGTAGTTTTTAACAAACGTTACTCAAACAGGAGTAAACAGTACAATTGTTGGGGATTATTTTCAGCTGCAGATTAATAAAAATTTGGTGCAGCAGGACGGTGTATGAGGGATTGAGTCAAAATAAACTACAGTGTGTGTTTAGGGGGATGAAGGAACATGATGTATTTTTAATAGATTTTAACAGTAGTAACAATGGAGCTCTATGGCACAGAGGAAGAAGATATATCAGGCTTTGGATACACACTGAGGGTTGGTTTTGGTCTTTTCATGGGATTAATTAACAATATCTGAGGGTGACCACTGACTGGGCTTTTGCCCTTCTCAGAAAGCTTTTTATTAAAGCTCTTTTTTCTTTTCAGTTCGATTGTATTTTTTGTATATATTGTCTGTTTTTATTTAGTATGCTATGGACCTTCTCATTGTGTTCTTAACAAAGTAATTATCATTATTATTATTACTAATAATGTGAGCACATACGTTTATTTCCAACATGTCTTATCTTTTTAATGTTATTGCCTTCTATTTTTTGGGGTATTTGATTTTACTTCATTGCAGTACTGAAATGTTTTTATTCCTGTTTCAACCATGTAAAGCACTTTGTAACTTTGTTTTGAAAGGTGCTGTATAAATTAAGTTTATTATATTATTAATAAGAAAAATACTAGAATATCTCCAGCCTTATCACTTAAATCTTAACTTTTACTAGGCTGTCAACATTTTGTGCTCACTTGAGATGAGCAGCATTTTGAGGCAAAGGAAAAGGTGCATCCAAGACAGACAATGTTTGTGTAAACAAAAACAATAAGATGAAATGTGTATCATAATGATGTATTACAAAACACAAAGCAAAGGACATGAAAGAGCACATTATTGGCCGAGGCGTCACACATCTGACAATAAGGCTTGAAAAGAATCAAACAGACGAACACACAAAAAATATCTTCCTGGTTTAGTGCAATTCCTACTCTTCAACTCCAACGGCTGCGTAAAAATCATCTTTAGTAGTCGAATCCTGCTCAGTTTCCTCTTTTTATCTAAACCAGTCAGTTGATACGCACACGATTCAGATTCACGTCACACAAACAGGCTTATTAATGAGCTCACAGGAAATGTCCAAGACATTTGAAATACACTCTCTCTCACACACAGTCATTGCACAGGTTTATTGAGCCCATCATTAAGCCTACTGTCTGTATTTTTTAAAAACTAAGTGACCTTTTTCCTTAAGAACAAAACATCCTGGTTGAATCTCTACAAACATGGATGGTGGATCTACAACAAAAAATTACGACTTTTTAATCTCGCAAATTTGTGCATTTTTTTCTCGTAAATTTGCCACTTTAATCTCAGAGAATATAGAAGTTTTTTTCTCGTAAATTATGACTTCATAAACTTGCAAATTTGTGCATTTTGCCACTTTAATTTCAGAGAATATCTGAGTTTTTTTCACGTAAATTTATGACTTTATAATCTCGCAAATTTGTGTTTTTTCTTGTAAATTAGCCCCTTTAATCTCAGAGAATATCCACTTTTTGTTGTCGTAAATTTATGACTTTATAATCTTGCAAATTAGTGTGTTTTCTCTCGTAAATTTGCCACTTTAATATCAGAGCATATCCAAGTTTCTTTTCTCTTAAATTTACGACTTTAATATTGGAAATTCTGAGTTTTTTCTCTGGATATTACCCCCCTTTCCCGGCTTCATAATTTTTATTTACTTTTGACCTATAATTGCCCTAATATGCCGTCGTATGGATCAGACAAAACAAATAGAACAAAAAAGAACAAAATGAAAAGCTTTAAGCTGATGGAGGATGCAGTTTTTGACATTGCAGCAACAACACAAAGTGGTTTGACTGAAAATGTGACCCCCAAAAAGTAAATTATTGTTATAATATTGGATTATTTAACCTCAATGAGACAAGAAACAGGTAGTCATGCCTTCACTCAGCACAATGTCCTTTGCTGCCATTTTGTCTCCCACCTTGTTGACATTTCTTTGCTTTCAGCTAAATTTTTTTGAGATCACATCATCACATTTAAATCTGCATTATTACATTAAAAGGAACATATCATGAAAAACTCACTTTTTCAGTGCTTGTGCTCATACATTTTTGTATCTGGAGTGTCTACCAACCCACAAACTGTGACATAAGACGACCCAGTCAGTTTTTTGTGGGCTGTCTAGATCAGAAAACATGTGATTCAACAAGTCTTTCAGATCTGGCTCCCCTTCCTATGTCACATGCAGGCTCATTAGAATATACTGTATAACTACCTTTGCAAAGGTGCACCATATTTTTCTCTCAAGCCAATCAGAGCAGACTGGGCTTTTTCAGGAGGGGCTCTTAAAGAGACAGGAGCTAAAACGGAGCGTTTCAGACAGATATATTCATACAGGTATATTCAGACAAGCAGGATGAGAAAAATAATGTGTTTTTTTGAACATTAAAGCATGTAAACATGTTCTAGTAGAAACCCAAAATGCAATATGAACCTGAAAATGAGCATGATATGTCCCCTTTAAATCAAGCAGAAATAGGAGCAGGTCTGACTCTTGCGCAGTGGCCAAACATTTGCATTAAACTATATTCTAGGGGTTAAAATGATGTTTAATGAATGTGCTGAGATTTATGTTTGAGTCGCTATATTTTGGGTTTAGACTGCAAGCTTTACGTTAACAGGAATGAGTTCCTTTTGTCTTCTGCAGCACCACTTTGGGTTATGAGTCCGAGTAGATTTTAGCATAAAAATCTCGTCCAGCATCTTTTAGAGAGAATAACTGCTAGATAGATGCAGTAGCTCACGTAGTAAATCTGTCTGGAGTGTTTCAGAGTTGAGTTGTTGTTTGCTAACATAATATGTTGTAACAGACTGTATTATCTTTTATCTGAGCAGTGAATCTCCTTTGGATTCAACAGAGAGAGAGTTGTGTCGGGAGCGATAACTGGATGCAGAATGGAGCTGGTAACTGAGCAGACGGCGTTGGTGTGTGGCGGCTCTGACTTCTCTCAACGAGGCCAAGCTCTTGATATATCGCACCATACGGAGCGAGTTTATTATTCTGACTTACAGAGAGGAGAAATTATAAAGACTCAGCCAGGATGTCTATTTGAAATTGTAAACAAAAATTTGTTCCGTTTCAGTATTTCCGACTTTTCCCAGACGTCAAATTCTTCACACATTTTGACGTTTGTTTGATGATATGATGTCGGCATTGACAGTTGGTCAAATCAATCTGTACAGCAACTTTCAGTCATGAATGTTCACTTTCACATTGTTCACAAGTTTGCAGCTGTGAATTTCGGGTGAATGTTCTGTATAGCTGGAGATAAAAACAATATTTCCACATTTTTATCCAAAATAGTTTTGTGATTGAGAAATTATCCAAAACTTGGACATTATGAAATTTACGTTTCATACTTTGCCAGACTTTTCAGACTCATGTTGGGAAACCTGAGACTAAAGGCCTCAGAGCTTTTGGTAACACTTCATTTTACAGGTCCGCAAATTTCATGGTAATTAGGTGATAATTAGCAAGTAACCTATTTGAAATTTCTATGGAATTTACCCAAATATTTACCTCAATTTATCAAAAATTACTTTATTATAAACATTATTTAATCATCATATTCCGCTATTTCTCAATAGCTGATAATTATTTAATACATTACCAGGATAAGAATACAAAGTTAATTGATATGCTTTATTTACATGTCTGCTGATAAATAGATAATAATTAGCAAATAACTTCTTTGAAATTTCTTTAAAAAACTCCCTGAATCATTAAATTAGCTACCAGGTTACATTTGTGTCGACAATAAGTCACACAATGGTGAGATCTGCCTGATCAGAAGTGTCTTCTATTAGTTTTGGTTTTCCACCTCTGATGAAGAGCAGCACACAGCCGCTTCTCAAGCCTAAGGGCCCTATTTAACCATTATATTCTATTTTAGCATATCATTATTAAATAATGTTTATAATAAGGTAATTTTCTATCAATTTTGAGGGAAATATTGGGGTAATTCGGCAGTAATTCCAATGAAATTTGCGGACCTGTAAAATGAAGTGTTACTAAATTTTTTTGTTAAAGTGGACAGGGAGAGGTAGAGGTTAAAATGGAGGAGAGAGGAGAACGCGTAAGCAGGAAATAAGAGCAAGATTGTGGAAAAAGTGGTAAAGACGATGATGAGTTCATGCAACTTTCAGTTCGGAGGTCCAACTGGTGATACGGGGTCGAACAGAGCAGATGTGGCGTGGGAGCTCAGCAGGGAGACTTCATTTATTCAGCTCGTTCAGTGCTACACTTCCTCTTCTTCATAGTCGTCCCATACAAAGTGCACAAATAAATGATCTACAGCAGGTTATTTCAGCCAAACACGCACTCATACATAAGCCTCACAATGTATGAGCTGAAAATGATCTATGAAATGAGAGAACAGACGAGATGAGAGAGATCTTTGATCAGAAAAAGGTGGCGGTGAAAAGAAAAGCAGCATCCAAACGAGTAGCAGCAGAATGTGTCGGGTTGTGGTTCGGCGGCGTCTCTAACTGGAAGAGAAACTGGAAAGATGTCGAGGTGGTGAAGCTGGGGAGGCCTGCTGCTCTCCCCGTGTAGTTACTGATCCACTTACAATGGTCCACTTTTCTGAAAAAAGGAGGATTAGAGGAGGAAGAGGAGCTGCTAACGGTTCCAGGTCAAAGTTCAGCTGATGATTAAACAGGAGGTGGAATGGGGAAGGGAGAAGCAAAGGGCTTTGATTCAACCCTGTGTCCCCAGTAACGATTTGTCCAAACAAAAACCATATCAACAGACCCTGTAAAGTCCTCAAGTCTGTCTGCCTGGAAAAAAAATCCATCAGTGTCAAACTGACTGCGTAATCCTTCACAGAATCCCCATAATGCACTCTGAGTGCCTCAGTCTGTATGGGAGGAAAGTTTGGTCAAATCTCAAATCAACACTAAAAATAATAACAAAAACGAAATCAAGCCTCCTGTTTTGGAGCTCGGTCCTTCAGAGTCGGTTCAGTCGTGAGGCTGAGCAGCAGCACACCCACGGTCTTTCTGATTTAGAAGACAGAGAGGTCGACAGAGAGAGTCAAAGAGTAAAACATAGAAGAAGAGAGGGAGACTGTCCACGCCGCCGCGGCGGTCTCCCTCCGTCTCCTCAGGTTGATGTCTGCAGTCCAAAAGCAGTTTGTAGAGCTGAATGTAAGTTTGTCCAGTGTTGGTTGGCGGGTGTTTTTTTTGGGCAGGCAGGCAGGCGGGCGGGCATACAGGTGGCGCCCCCTGCTGCCGCGGTGGAGCAAAATGGTGCCGTCCGTCTACCGCTGAGCCGGCTCGCTGCCAGGCAGCGTGATGTTGCCCAGGTGGAGGACAGGAAGTGGGTGAGCCTCCGTGTTGAAGACCCAACTCTCAAACGGCATCAGGTCGTCGCTGGAGAACAGCAGGTACAGATACCTGAGGGGTGGGGGGGT
The DNA here is from genome assembly GCA_916701645.2 of Sebastolobus alascanus. Lineage (NCBI taxonomy): Eukaryota > Metazoa > Chordata > Actinopteri > Perciformes > Sebastidae > Sebastolobus > Sebastolobus alascanus. Next base: position 933,950 of record CAKAOJ020000206.1, on the reverse strand, counting down.
GGGAGGGATGTGTGTGTGGGGGGGGAGTGGTGGTTACCGGAGGGAGGAACAAGGGAGAGGATGAGGAGGATTGGGTAAGGAAGTTGAAGAAGAAGAAAGAAGTGAATGACAGCACTGCTGCGCAAAACTGAAAATGATTTCTGCGGGTTTGTTAAAGGGTAACTTCTGTTTCTCAACCTATTTTCCATGTTTTTGTGTCCAAGTGACTAATTGGGACAACAGTTTTTAAAAGCGGCAGCCGCTAAATGGGCTGTAATGTAATCGCTCGGGGCAACCCCTCACCATCAATGTACGCCCGCTAAAGTTCTTGTTTTCCCCACCGACAGGCTCAGATTGTTATTAGAAGTGTCTGACAACATGACACTTTCAGAGACATTGGGTTGGGGGGTCCTCCCCAAGAAAATTTGAAGGTTTTTGACTTAAAACTATGCAATTTTACATAATTTTGGCCCATTATTGTTACTAGTCAAATGATTATTTTATTATTTACACATATCACAGCCTTCGTCTGAATGTTTAATTCTTCTGGAAATGTTCAAAACTTTTAAATAATGTTTCATTAATTATATTTGTTCAAAAATACAAAAAAGCTATGACGAACAGTTCACTAATTATTGTACAAAAAGGACACGAACATTGTATTGATAAATTACAGCACCCTCGTTCAAACAGCATCTAATCGTAATGCCCATACAGCACCGTCCATGTGTCTGGACTTCCGTCAGAAAAGTTCATATATAATGTTCTCAGCAACTTTAAATGCTTTGCACAGTATATCACATGTATTCATACATATTTACTGTAAATAATCTGCAACCTGTTTGATGCATTTATGTGTGAGCAGGCTTCAGTGAGTATGAAACATTTAATAAAGTTCAGATTTGGAGCTTTAATTTAAAACCTGCTCACTCGGTTTATGAAATCTAATTAGCATCAAAATAAATCTGACAAACACAACCACACATACACACACAGTGCTGAAGTAATTAAGTTCCACACAGCGGATCAACAGACGTTTGGATGCTACATCTTTGTGCAGATCGGTGCGCCAGGCAACCAATCAGCAGCCTGTTGCTGTATTGCTTTGATGTGATTGGCTCGCAGCCAGCGGGGACAAAGACGGAGAGCAGATAGACACCAAAGGCTGCATAACACCGAGGCGTTCAAATGTCATCGTCTCAGAGCGTTACCAGCCGGCGTGGCGGCGGCTGACCTTCAACGACACCGAAGACGTGGGCGTTAATTTCAGACACATTTAAGTTAAAACAGGAGGGCTGATAAGTAGCTTCCTGCTAACAGAAGGGCTGAAAGAGCAGCTTATAAAGGCCAGTTTGCTCTGTTTTATGATTATATTAGATTGGCAGTAACAACTGTGTACACTGAATTATATCTGTACTGCCAGGAGGAGATAACATTCACCAGCAGGGGGAATCAGAGAGCCACATTAGTGGGTCCCAGTCTGAACCTCTCCTCCCTTCATCCACCACTGATGATGATGATGATGCACCACCACAGAGACATTAATCAGCCTTTAAAACACTTTGTGGTAATAATAGATATAGAAATAACAACAGATGCCAGTGTGTCAACTTTCATTATTACCCTCAGAGGAGTAATGCTGATATGCAACAACTGTACAGAAAGGTGACTGGCTGTATAATGACAAAAAATGAACAAAAGATGGAGGTAAACTAGCCGGTAATATCATGATTTATAAAGCTTGTTTTAATTCTACCATTTCAGAGGCCATAAATTTTAATAATTTAAACGTTTTCACAGGACATTAACGCGTCTGTGTTCATTATGTCACTAAGAAACAGGAGCAGTTTTTGCTTTGTAGAACCTGTTTCTTCAATAGATTGTGGTAATGTATGTTAACAAAAGCTTGTGTAAGTAATCAGCTTAATAGAAATGACCTAATACACAGTGTACTTTGATGGGGTAACATGATGTTTGCATCAACTCTACATTCATTTTGTATACTTAAAGGAATACTTCACCCACAAAACGATCATTTATATATCAATTCCTCACCCTGTGTTACCTTGAATTTGTGAAGAAAACTTTGTTTTTCCTCTCATGCCTCCACAGTGAACAAAGAATCCAAAAAACATCATTATAATATCAAACTTCTGTTTACAAACTCTCACACATCTGGTGCAGTATAATCCAAGTCTCCTTTATCCAGTCGTATAGCAAGTGTAAGACTGTTTATGTGAAAGTGTTTCAAATACAGTATTAAGGTGGATTTTTTTTAAGTAAGTAGCCGTGTAATAAGCAGGATAATGTACAGCTAGCGGGTCATTGTTGTCAAATTAACCCCTTCAGGGCGATGCAAGTCCACCTCATCACCCTGTCGGGGTTTATTTTACAGTAATGACCGGCTCGCTGTACATTATCACTTACTTGTACAATGTCCGGTGTGATTGGTAACACCGGTGTTGTCAAGAGTTTAATAACCGGTGGGAAAATGTCCTCACTGGAAATCCCTACTTTAAACTAGGGCTTGGCGATATATTGACATTATATCGATATCGTGATATGAGACTAGATATCGTCTTAGATTTTGCATAACGTTATATGGCATAAGTGTTGTCTTTTCCTGGTTTTAAAGGCAGCATCACAGTAAAGTGATGTCATTTTCTGAACTTACCAGACCGTCTAGCTGTTCTATTATTTGCCTTTTACACGTAGTCATTATATCCACATTACTGATGATTATTTATCAAAAATGTCATAGTTTGAATATTTTGTAAAAGCACCAACAGCCAACCCTACAATATCGTCGCAACATTGATATCGAGGTACTTGGTCAAAAATATTTTGATATTTGATTCTCTCCATATCGCCCGAGGCTTGCTTTTGAAGTTGGAAGTCATTTTACTTTTCATTATCTGTTTAAAAATGATGCTCGTTGAAGGTCTGTGACTGACATGCTGCTGCTTTTATCTTCGCAAAAGATTTTTCTGCACATTTATTTTTAAAGAAATCCATAAAATATGAGCAAGTAATTGTTGCAATCACTTTTTGCTGACAAGTCCTTCCAATCAGCCGACCCACCCACTAAATCATGTCCATTCAAGTGATTAATTAATCATCAAATGTACTGATGATTAAGAAATCAACGTGCCGATGAATCAACCTATTAGATGTTTGCTTACTTGAGCGTCTCGGCCAGGAAGAAGCTCTGCTGCACGTCGTCGTAGGTCGGGTTGGAGGAGTAGACGTCCTTCACCCCGGAGAAACCTCCGCTCACCCTGCAGTACTTATCGATGGCCTGGAGGAGACGAGGAGAGAGGGGGGAGGAGGGAAGGGAAGGAGGAAGGAAGTTAGCAAAAAGATGGAGAGAGAAGAAGAGAATGACAGAAAAAACAAGAGAAGAAGAAAAAGGAAAAGGGCAAAGAGAAAAGGTGGGGGGGATGGAGAGCACAATTTTAATAAGCTTACAAAGCATGCTATAATTAATTTCTTTGCTTTTGACAGATTAGAGCGAGTCCTGGGGAGACCCATACATGAAACAGCAGCTGTAAAGGAAAAGGAGATTAACACAAACGCCTCCCCTGCATTTACATTTTTATTCTCTAAAATGTCTCTTCTGGTCCCTCCTCTACACGGAGCAGCTTCATAACGAGGGAACACACTCATTTGACTCATGTAATGCTGCATCTGAGCCGGGAAAGTAAAAGTCTTTCTTTAAGCGAGCCAGAGCCGGTGGCGGTCTCATAATCAGGTTGTCTTTGCAGCTTCTTCTGCGGATTTCCAATGAACGGCAAAATGAAAGTTGATTTGAAGATGTTTCTTTTGTATTTTGAAACATGCAATCTGTGCATGCATGGGTTTTTAATCTACATTCAGGGCGAGGGTGAATCAGACTTCTTTGGACGTGAAAACAAAAAGACACATGATGTCCAGTCTTTTCAGGACAAATTTAAGCCACTTTCGTAGGTGGTTTTGAATTGTGATGTAAATCCCCTCTCTGTCCATTCACTTTGGCTTTCGAGGGTTTATCTCCGATCCTCCCAACACGACAGATGTTTCGACAACAACAAAAACAACAAACGTGGAGGACAGCCAGCCAGTCAGATAACAGCAGAGACATTTAAACGGTTTCATGTTCACATTTTCTTCACTGCGACTCACAAAAACATCCAGAATAAGCAACAGTGAACAATATCAAGTTACTGGCCTGTTGCATCCAGTGTTGCTAGTCACCTCTGTGTTACTATGACAACAAATGCTGTAGTGACAGCAAGTGAAGACAAACAAAAACATAATTTAACATATTCTGTAACATAATTGACCTTAGGTATCGATTTCTAACATCTTGAATAAAATTAGCAAAAATATGTTTAATCTTTACCATTCTAATATCATCACAGCAGCACTTGAAATTAAAGATTTATACATGAATAAATATTTTAATTGGGGGGCTGATGATTTTTAGGATTAATTAGCACACAGTGAAGCTGAGAATGCTTATTCTAAGGCTCGACATTCAAAGATTATATTAAGGTTTTCAATTGAAGCTTCTGTTGTTATATTTTATGACGTTAACAACCTAAAACAAATGGAAAAAAATTGATTTTGTGTTTATATAAATGTAATTTATGGTGTTGTTAGATTGCTGCTAGACCACCCCATTAATACAGGTGCGGGCCTCCCTCTGTGTGTGGCAAGTGGGAGAGCAAACATTTTTTGGACTGCAGTGAAAATGTTGTTTTTGAAAGTCTAAATACTAACAAATACGGATTGAAGCAGAATATTTTCTTAGATTAAATACATTACAATTTTGGACATGATCACATCTAATGTTTTTCAATGCATTTTGACTTTTGGACTTTACAACGCTCTGGAGTTATTGGAAATGTTTGGATCACACAAGTCGGAAACAATCCTACGCAGCCACCACTGGAATCTAATTCTACAAATAGTATAATACTAATAATATTAGAGTAGCCTGATCTTTATCTACAACTTTGTAAAAATACTGGCTTTAAACTATAGACTGTGTATAAGAAGTTGATGTCACCCATTAGTTTGTGGACTGCCATTTTGAAGCCTCGAGTTCAGCATTTTGGCCGTCGCCATCTTGGGTTTTCGCAACCAGAAGTGACACAAGAGGGTGGAGCTAAGTACAACTCAACGCTGAATAAGACAAGGGGGTTAAAGTTCTACGATGAAAACACAGACAACTCCCAGACCGGACAACGCCGTGGTAGCAACCTGTCAATCACAAGGTAGCCACGCCCTAAAGCATCCGCTGCTTTATGGTCTATTTGACTCTAAATGGGACCATAATTTACTAAATGAACATCATTCAGCATTGAAGAAGACTTGAAACTATTGATTGAGACCATAAACTCATGTTTACAATGTTTACTGAGGTAATAAATCAAGTGAGAAGTAGGCTCATTTTCTCATAGACTTCTATACAATCAGACTTCTTTTTGCAACCAGAGGAGTCGCCCCCTGCTGGATATTAACAAGAATGCAGGTTTAGGACACTTCAGCATTGGCTTCACTTTTCAAAACTGGAACTTACCGCCTCGTTTAAACACAATGAATAGACAGCATTCGAATTTTGATTTAGAATGTGAACGTCAACATTATGAATGAAGCTTCGAACTATTCGTTGCAGCCCTCGTTGATTCTTTATCATTTCTAATATCAAAACCAGTTGAACCATATTATAAAACAGATCACACTAGAATAATTGTGTTGTTTATCTCCCCAAGAGTTTGACAAATAAGTGGGCCAGCAAATCCAAGAAAATGTATTCACATACACACACACTTTTCCCTCACAGAGCACACCATGATGAAAAGGAGTAAAAATTCATCCTCCACTTGAAAACAAGTCTAATTTGTGAGCAGGTGCTTCCCCCGTCTACACACACATACTCATTAAAAATGCAGCGATTGTGCAGCTGGTGACACTGACAGTACGTACGCTATTACCTCTGAGCTCTATTGATTTGCAATGAGGACTTGTTACAGTGAAATTGGTGCCTTCATAAAAATTCTGGCTGCATTACACTCCCGCTCATACCTTATCGACTTTCACTGTTAACGCATGTAATTGAAAGCATTATCTCTGTCCTTGTCTTTCAGTGTCTCTCTCACACACACACACACACACACACACACACACACACACACACACACACACACACACACACACACACACACACACACACACACACACACACACACACACAGACACACACAGACACACACACACACACACACACACACACGTCTTCTCCCTCCATCCCGCCCTCCAGTGACCATTTTGCTGTCAGCAGATTTCCTGTAGCAAGGAGTTCGGACCGTAATTCCTGTTATTCACGGGCCGCTGCGCCCGACGTGCGTTTGCCCTTCTGGATCCACACTGCAGTGTCCCGCAACAGCCTGTGCAACACACACAACATGCACACACACTCACGTATGGAGGACGGAACCTGCCAAAATTAATAAATAAATGACTCAATAAATAAATTAATAAATAATTATGTCATTAAATGCAGCAAAAAAAAATATTAAAAATAAATGTAGCCATTAATTGCTAAAATGTGACATAAATTGATTTCTATTTTAATTTGCTTCTTTATTTACTTATCTTTGTATTAATTCCCTTATTTATTTATTCTTCTGCTTAATTTCCCTTTTTTATTTTTTTATTTATGTATTTATTTTTTATTAACTTTTAAATTTATTTATTTACTTTTACATTTATATTTTATTTATTTATTTATTTTACTGAAAGCCCCCTCATTTCCATAATGAGGCAGTAATGCATAAATAAATAAATTAATAAATGAATAAGGGCTGAAATGTAAAGGGAAAAGCGTGCATAAAAAAATAAATTTAAAAATAAATAAAAAATAAATGCAAAAATTAATAAATAAAAAGCTAATTAATTAATGAAAATACATAAATGAATAAAAGGGAAAATTAAACAGAAAAGTGAATAAATAAGGGAATTAATACAAAGATAAATACACATTTTATCCATTAATTAATGGCTACATTTATTTTTAATATTATTTTGGCTACATTTAATGACAAATTTATTTATTTATCGAGTCATTTATTTATTTATTAATTTTTTATTTTGGCAGGTTCCGTCCTCCATACTCACAACAAGCTGTAAAACAAACTTAAAAGCCTGGGAACTTCAAATCTTCTTACTGGGTTCCAGTATACCCAGTATATCTGTACCCATAAATGTAGAAAACAAACACACACACGCACGCACGCACGCACGCACGCACGCACGCACGCACGCACGCACGAACGCACACACACTATGACCATCTGTGCTAAATAAATTATCTGATAAAAAAGTCTACTTGTAGGAGGAGGAGGAGGTGGAGGAAGAGGAGGAGGAGGAGGAGGAGGAGGAGGAGGAGGAGGAGGAGGAGGAGGAAGAGGAGGAGGAGGAGGAGGAGGAGGAGCAGTGTGTCTGCAGCTGCTAAGTGAGGACACATTTCACATTACAGCAGCTGGGCTTCACCTTCACACACAAGTGAGTAAAACCGCATTCACAACCAAAAAACGCACACATGCATGGTCTATGTGCACACACTCACACACACAGGTAAAAGCCAGCGGTGATGGCTGCTGTGAAAAGAGGAAGCGTGACAAACCGAGGCAGGTTTGGTGGAGCAGATGGATGCAGCTGGGGTTCAGGGGGAGTGACGGGGGGAGCCGAGCTTTGAGGCAACATACATAGATGGCAGGTGTTTGTGAGAAGTGTGTGCATGTGTGAGGGGGATAAAGAGACCAATAGAAGAAGAGAGGGGGACGCTGCGCTTCGTGTGAATGTGGAGAGAGCCTCAGGTGTTGTGTGAGAAAATTATGAAAGAAACATGAAAAGACAGAAAGTGATACAGAAAGGAAAAAGAGAACATTTTAAGAAATGGAAAACATGCAAAAGAGAGAGAGAAAAAAAAGCAGAAAATAAGTGGGAGTTTCCAGGATGGCCCAAATCCATACTAAATACTAATTCTAGGACGGTTTTGCAGTCTGTTTAAAAGTAACACAATAAAAGTATGCTAAAAGAAAGTCAGTATGCCTACTGTTGATGCACACTATTCTCCCACAATGCAATGCAAATGGAAATGGAGGAGTTGCTCACAACTGGTAAAATACTCAGTTATAGTTTGACGCGCTGGGCTACCCCAGTGTTTCCCATAGGATGTAGTTGTAGCAGCGGTTGTGATACTGTACCACACGTGCAAAGAATTGGCAGAAATGGAATAGAAGTATGTTTTCTTTAGTGTATAATCACCTGATAATAAGACTTGTTGTGTTTTCGTTACCTTAGAATGAGGCGTTTATATCTACATAGGGAGCGGGTCCTCTCCACGGAGTCCGCCATGTTTCTACAGTAGCCCAGAACGGACAAACCAAACTATGTTAACTTTTCCTGCTTGGGCCGGAGTCGATAACGTTACTCGCTGCTGTCGCAGCCAGACATCATCTTTTTCTTGAATTAGAAATGTTGCCATAAAAACTTGACTTAAACTTATGACTTCTGAACATCAATGTGCTACACAGACATAAACTACAGATGAGCAAAATCCAATAGGATCAGTACAACGTATATAGGGTCTGTCATCTGCATTAGTATGCATGTATACATACAATATTAATAATGCGAGAGAGGCAAAGATGAGCCCTTCAGCAGCAGCTCTCTTTAGTGTCACTCATGCTCGGTACAATCACACATCACAAACACACTTTGCAAATGTATTTGCTTTCCACAGGACCACGTACGCACTTACTCCCACTCAGGAAAAACAAAGAGAAGCACTTTCACTGCTTCAAAATGGAGGAAAAATAGGTGACAAGAAGATTGGCAGGAGAAAGAGGAAAAACAGGAGAGTATGAAAAGAGTGGGAGACGAGCAGGCCGGTTGAGAGTTAGACGAAGAAGACACAACGAAGACAAGCTCTTTAATCCTCTGTCAGGACCAGAGCAGCGGAGTGAATAGGGCTTTCATTTCTGTTCTGCTTTCATAAAGCTTTTATTATTAACACACAAAAGAAAGAATTTATAACTAATAACACCTGAAAGACTCACAAGCTCTCACATTCACCTCCAGGTATGTTTCCAACACACGAAAACATACACAAGAATGGTTCTTTTTCTATATGTGCTTCACTGTTATGGAGGACGGAACCCGCCAAAAGAAAAAATTAATAAAGAAATAAAGAAATGACTCAATAATAAATAAATATGCCATTAAATGTACCAAAAGTAATATAAAAAATACATTTTATAAAACAGTTTCCATACTAGGTTTACTGAGAAGTTGCTCAAATGTTCCTATGACCATATGAAATTAGATGTACTTTCATTGCAGATTACGAGTCAGAGAAAGTCTGCTTAAGTGATTGAAAATGTCCTCAGTTTTAAACTCTCAGAAATTAAATGAATAAATGATGATGATTGCTGAAATTTTCATCGGAGTCCTGTTCAGGACGACCCTGACTATGACAATGTAAAAATTGATGTTATTTTACGGTACAGTTTTGGAGAAAATTAAATGGAAATTCACCCCAAAATGCATTGTAACTAGAAAATGTCCTCATGTTTAAACTCTAATAAAATCTTTTCCTTCAGAGGTTTTGCTGTAATCCTGTTCAGGATGACCCCGACTATGACAAGCAAAGTCTCAAGTAGTTTCACTATCTCACTCCAAACTAATTGAAAAGTTGGCAGCCCTGTGGAAGCTGTACTTTGGATTAGTACGAACATGCTTAATTTAAAAAAACATAGTTTAGAAAGGAAGAATGGAGCTGAAGATTTAGTGATCATAAAATTTCCTTTAACAACACGCTTAAAGATGAAAAAAATACTACTTTTTAAAAACTGCTAATTATCATATCTTTATATAATGGTGATACCGCCTTTGAAATTTACATTTTATACCAGGTGAGGATGATAATCTTATTTTTTTCCTTTATTGCATCTACATTTTCTCTGGAATGGTAATATATTTTTGTTTACTTATAATGGATTCATATTCCTTAGCTTCTTACCTTTCAAATGAGACCAGATATATGCATCTAGTCCTTATGGTTGAGGAACGAGTCCTGATTCATTTTGGGTAGTTATTTTAGGTGTTTTTTCCAAGGGACAGGGCTCCTATAGTCTCATTTACTCTTGTGCAATTCATTTCTATCTCAATTTTGGGTTGATTTTGTATCATTATTAGACAACATCTCCCATAAACCACACTGAATTTTGCTCTCTCTCACTCTCCTCTGTGTGCAACTGTTTTCGAGAGCGAGAGCTGAATATTCATGGCAAGAACTTTTCCATCAGACTTTCTCTTTTTCATGGCTGTCCTCCATTTAACAAAGCCAGCAACTCTGAAAGCTTTAGCTCCGTCTCGTTTGGGAGAACAGGCTCTTATAACTGTACATGTTTTGTGCTGCAAAGCAAATCCAACACATGTTTTACAAGATCCTTCCTTGTGGCTCACGTTGTACAAAGCAACACAAAATGAATCTGGGGTTTATTTGCTGATGTTAAAATGATTAAACATCTGTTATTTACCTGTGCTGCCTCCCAGCCCCACTGCCGATATTTGGGATCGTGGGTGAACCTCCACATGTACCAGTAGGTCTCGATGACCTCCGGCCGCAGGATGTAGTACTTCTCGTTCTGCCGCACGGCCACCGCCTCCAGGCCGCTGTCGAATTTAAAGGCCTCCGGGCCGAGCTTCAACACTGGAGGGAAGAAGAGAAAGGTGGAGGAGGAGAAAAGGGTAAGAAAAAAAGAAAAAAAGAAGGGAGGCAACAAGAAATATGTGATGAAATATGAAGAATAGAAAGAAAAAGAGGAGAGCAGGGAATTGAGAGAAACAAGGACAGCGAAACAAGGGTGAGATGGGGGAGGATAGATAGAAAGTAAAGCAGGAGATAAACATTATCTTTTGCTCCTTGTTTGTCTTTATGGTTCAGTTGCTGGTGATTAAAGCTCTCAGTTGATATGAACTGGAGCCTCCAAATCATTGATTTTACTGGATTTACATCTTTTTACAACCACTGTTTTCTGCCAATTAATTGTGATGGCATTACGACTGTGGAAAATTACTGAGAAGTTGCCTCTGAAAGGATTAAAACACACTGACACACACTCTTAATGGCCGATGTGAATGACCGCTCATTAAGAACTAACAGGCCAACTTTAGACAGCCTGGCTGTTGCTATCAAACTTCCTGCCACCTAACCAGAAAGTTCTCTCTCCATCTTCATTTGTTGCCACGGCAACCTCTCCTCTTCTTCAGAGCAACCTCACGATTTCTGACTCCACACACACAATCATGATGCATCCTCGTAGGGAAAACATCCCAAGCAGGTATTTCTGAAAGGTCTCTTTTGAATGGATGTTATATTCAAGCTTCCAGCAGTAGTTTTGTTGCGTGGCGTACAAATGACACGTGAAAAGGCAAAAATGCATTCTAATGACAAGCGGAATGTCCGTGTAATGTCGTGCTATTTCTATGCCTTCCTATGAGATCGAGTTGACTGCTCCTAACACTAGGATGGGTTAAATGCAGAGGCTAAATTTCGCTGTGTACGTACATGTGTGACAATAAAAGTTGATGTACATTTACATTTTATGTTCGGACTGATTTTTCAGACCCAGCAGGCACAGTTTGCATAAAAATGTGAGATTTTTTCCGTTGAAATTTGTTCTGATTTGTTCATAAAACTCCTTCAAATATTCATATGAACAACTGGCTTCAGCAGTACCGGTAGCTGCATCATCTGAATTGCCAGTTGCAGTAGCCATGCTGGCATGTTGGGTGCCGTAAAAACACAGTGCGTGAGCGTCAGTCACGTTCGCTAGATGCACATAGATATGTTCAGTTCACCAAAATCATGTCAATGAACGCGCTAAATGCACAACACTACCTCCAAGTCTCTAAAAAAACTATCATTCCTACGACAGATGCAGTGGATTTACTGTGCTTTAGGTTGTTAACAGTGGTTTATTGCTTGTGATCCTAAACGTTTTTAACAAAATAAATGAAATAAATATGAAAGTCTGGTTTGAAGCAGTTAATTTTGAAGTCATAGGTGTGTGTTTACAAAGCATGTTTGCAATAATGAGGAATATAATAATGGCTTACTGTAATAAAATGTAAAGTAATATCATCTTCAGGTTGTTATTGTAAATATATTACTTTACAGACAAATCTTTACTGTGCTATCATGGCAGTTTTATTCACACTAAAAGTACGTGTGTGTGTTTCCTCACCCGTCCTGTCGTAGGACTCGTGGCAGGTGTGTGCGATCTCGGCTCCCAGCTGCAGGTAGTGTCCGGCCTTGTCGTCGGGCGAGCCGTCGGCGCCCAACGCAAACATGCCGCCGGCGAAGCAGGCCAGGTGGCCCATCTTCCTCTCCAGGTGGCCGTTCTTCCACTCACCAATGAACGTTAGACCGCCGTTGGATTTGCGTATCAGGTGGCGCTCGATGGCCTGGAGGGAGGCAGGGAGTGTAATGAGAATGTGTGGGATTTATGCATTTGAAGTGAGGACATTTGTGAGAAGATGCGGTCCGAAAGAGTGGAATGAAGCAGTATGTTTTCAGTGAGAATGCACATATGTGTGTGTGAGTGTGAGTGTATTTGTATGCAGGTAGAGATTGAAACAGTATGTGTGAAATGCATTTGTGTGGGTGAGAATGAAGAGATAAGGTCAGAAAAGGGGGAATGACAGTATTTATTATGGCAGGAATGTGGATGAAGGTTACGAATGGAATATTAAGTGTATGCGTGTGGGTGAATGTATTAACGGGGTTAAGTTGTGTGACATTGAGTGCACGTGTTTGAGGGTCAAACAGAAGAAAACAGAACAAAGTGCAGAATTTAAAATCCAGCCACATCCGTCGCCCTTCGCTCTACAGCATCTGTTCTGCTCACTCGTAATGATTGACAGACATCTTCATCAGCTACAGACCTCTAACATCTGCTTCCTGCTAAATCCACTCTCACTTTATTTGACGAAACAAAAGCACGGCTCTTTTTTGTAACCTACCAACCAAACTAAAATGCAAAAGACATGCATGTTTGTGGCATTACTTCCTGAAGGACATTTTAATTTTCCCTGTGGGTGTTTGGTGATTTGACAGGAAGCCAAGTGATATATAATCAAGTTATGAGTTTGTCGTTACTGTGATGGTTTATCTCTCTCTGCAGCAGTGTTTTTAAGCAGTGTTTTTATACAGTGTAAGAATAAATGGATGGAAATGTCGTCTTCTAACGGTATACATTAGTTTACTGCTGGTGCCAAGAAAGTGATGATCTTTTTAAAATATGTAAATATCCATTCAGATTATGCACACTGTGTTAAAGTGATAGTTCAGGTGTTTTCAAGTGGGGTTGTATGAGGTACTTATCCATAGTCAGTGTATTACCTACAGTAGATGGCGGTCGGCACGCCCCCAATTTGGAAAAAGAAACAGTCTATGTTTCTGACGGGGAACTGAAGCCGGAGTCTACGCTCTCGCCAAAGCAACCAGACTCCATTGGAAAAAACTGTAATTTTACCTTTCAGAACAGTGTTGCTGGTCGACCGCTGCATTTGTATTATTGTAAATATATTTTATTGATTTTCAAAGTTTTTATCCCACAAGAGTAGAACATACAAAACATATACTGTATATTTGACTTAAATTTCAATTCACTTACTAAACCCCCAACTACAAAGAGGCACCATTCAACAAACACGTTAACAGATTGAAGTCCTCATTACCATCCCTACCACCCATAGGATTACAGGTTACAGAATACATTCAGGTGAAGGACGGAAAACCATAAGATAACCAAATTATTTTATTAATTATATTAATTACTAAAGTAGAAGGCTAATAAAAAATTAAAGAAAATTAAATATAAAAATAATAATAATAATAATAATAATAATAATAATAATAATAATAATAAATACATGTATAAATTGTTTGTGTTATTGTGTGATTGGTAAATTTGAATTAATCAAAGTCACACAATAGCAACTCCTGTGTTCTGCGAGGTAAAATTACAGGTTTTTTTCAATGGAGTCTGGTGGCTTTGAAGAGAGCATAGATAACGGCTTCAGTTCCTGTCAGAAAGGGCTGTCTGACAGCAAGGTAAAACAGTGAAAATACTGTAAATATAGCATACAATTAAACTGATATTGATTCTTTTAGGTGTCTAAAATCTGTTTTGCTGCTGCCCCCGTCCACAGCAGTACATTGCTTTGCTCCCGTGCTGGTACTCCTGTCTGTTTCTACAAACTGGGGGCGTGCCGACCGCCATCTACTGTAGATAATACACACTGACTATGGATAAGTATCTAATCCATTTAAAAGGGAGAGTCTCTTTGGTAACTGGTCAGAAGCTGCATGTGGAAATAACTAACATACTGAGACAAATTTCTGATTGCACTCTACCTCGATGGCGTCATCGTAGGTCTTGCGGGCTTCTGTGTCGGTCTTGTCGGACATGAGCCACGCCTTCAGCAGGTACTCGTAAAAACTGTCCCCGAGTCCTCCAACTGAGGTGTGGTCTGGAGAGAGAGAAGGGAAAGAAAAGGGTTAAAAAGTGCAGGGAGGAGGGACACGAAGGAGGATAAACAGATAAATAAGAAAGCCGAAGTGAATTATTCAGTTTTCCACTTTGCTTGAAAGTCAGAGCAACATATGGCATCAAAAACATCTATCGAAACCCTGGATGTTCTTTTCTTCTCTAAACCCACAATATATTGGCAGCATTTCCCCCCCCCACTCGTTTTTGTTTACCGTTTCCCTGATGTGCTCACATCTCAATGTCCCCAATCGTCCTCTTGAAAGTTTACACAGCTTTCATGGCTGTCCTGATTTGCAGGACGCCACATAGAGATGATGGGATGCAGCCAGTGCTCATTCTGATCAGACTATGAAAATAACTTGTTTTCTCCCCAGAGGGAGTTTTCATTTGTGCATCTAAGATTTGCTAAAGTGCACCATCATGGCAGTAGATATGGTTAATTCTAAAGCAATCTACTAAATAGTTTGATTGACCACATCCTCTTCTTATATGCAGTCTATGGTGGGCGACTAAGTTTGTATATTTACACAGAAAATGACAGCTAGTGATTGAGGTCTAGTGTGTAGGAAACATTGAGAGGCAGTTTGTCACTGATTGGTGCAGATTTATTCACATTTGGAAACAAAATTAATCAATAAATGAGTTGAAATCCTCTTGAACTTGTTATGTAAATAAGCCAATTTGGTGGAATAAGATCATTTACTGCTGGTGAGCCAATCTAAGAGACCCTAGTACGGTTATGATGGCAATAGCAAGTCTGTGTGTCTGTTATTTAAAGTTTTTCAGGACTCATTTCACTGCCATTTTGCTGCAGATGTTTTACTTTCCACATGTTTTATGCAGAGTGTTCATGCAGCACTAAAGCACTCACGACTTTCTCTGGGGTGTTATTTGGCAGTTAACGATGCATTTGTACGAAATGAAATGTTCTCTTTTTCAACGTAGAATAAAAATTGTCATTTTAATAATTCCCCTGCTCCTCTTCTATCCTGGGTGGAAAATAACCAGCAGACCTGGATGAATGCTGCTATATTTTGTATTCATCTTGAGTATTTCTGCTCTGCTGGCATCTGGCAGGTCACCAGCTCTCTTCTGGTGGCTCTGCTTCACGCCAAATTATCATACTTGGTTGGTGAAGTACTGAAATGGCATTTTTGAGTCTGCTGACTGAAAGAAAAAAACCCTTTCATATCCTGGTTATAACAGCATTGCTACCATTTTTTGGTCCCAAATCACAGCCTCTGTCGAACTTCATTTCCTTTTATGGTTAACACACAAAAAAAAGCTTCTACCAGGATGCTGGAAAAGAGCGACTGTTGAGCCTCACATTCAGGACGAGCAATGAGGATTCAGTCATTGAAACAAAATATGACTGACCAATTTTAAATGCCAGGAGAGAGACCTGGCTGGCACCCCTAACCAAATAATAAAAATTAAAACACAGAAAGTCAAACTGTCACAACGTGTAGCTACATTTGTCAAAATTATTTATATTCAAAATGTTGATTTGACTGGTAACTTAGTGACCTTGGTTGGACAAACTTTGGAAATGACCTGATATTGTAGATAATAGATGTACAAAAGTTTAAAAAGTTAACTTATTTTGCAGGGTGAAGCTCTCTTACTGGAGGACAGAGATCCTCTCTCTTTGGATTTGGATTGGAAGTCAATATCCTTCTGTTCATGCTCAGAATAATTCATTAGCAGTAGAGAGAGAGAGTGACAGTAAATCTCCCACAGTACAGTAGGAATTATTTCACCGTTACACAGCTGCAATTTAACGAGAGTTTTAACCATGAAGACCTTGAAATGTGAGACAACCTGATGATTGTATCAGAGAGCGTATTAGGTAAAGTCAGAAATAGAAAGTCAGGTCAAGTAAACCAGCTGCTTTCAATATTTCACAAGAATGTGATGGATGGCTGTATGCTCGTTTTAGTGTTGTCACGTTACTGGAATTTCTCACTTCGACAATACTTTAAAAAATATCGATATTCATTACCATGTACACAACATTGAGGGCATAACATTTTTGATTTTATAAGATAAATAACAGTGTGTGTGTGTGTGTGTAAACTCGCTGTCGGAGAAAAAGAGAGAGCAGAAAGCCCAGAAAGCACAGCTGGTACTCACTCGTGTATTCTTATCCTTAATGAGTATTGAAAACGTTTCAAATATTCAGTATCGATACTTTGATATTTTTGACAACACTAGTTCTTTCACAAGGCTCATCTTATAAGTTGAATTTATGTCTTTTTAGGCTTTCTTCTTTTTTGTTTTACAAAATCTCATAAATAATTGAGATTTCGTGAAGTTGTTGACTTTGTTTTAGTCAATATGATCTTATTACTATGACCTCCGCCTAGGAGGTTATGTTTTCGGTTTGGATTCTTGGTTTGTTTGTCGGCAGGATTACGGAAAACAGGGTGTAGCAAGGGCTAAGGAAGAAACCATGAAAGTTTGGAGCGGATCTGAATCACGGGGCAGTTACACGCCTTACATATGTACATGTAAACCTCTAATTATCCAGACTCTCATCTAGTTTAGAGGCTGTGAATCATTTCTTGCTGTGCTCATATTGCATTAACTCGCTATCTCTCCTTTGACTGACTGAGTTGTTTGATTTTTACATAAAAACTATGTGGAAACACATCTGAGGCGATCGCACAAGAAAGGAAAAAAAACACCTGGTGGACTCTGATGCATCACAGGGTGCACAACACAAATAACAAGTAAAGAGTGAAATCACAGCATCAGACCAGAGATAAGATAATACACCACCCACAGCTCCAACTGCCCTTTCACATAAAACAGTTCTTGAATTTAAAGAGGAAAATAAGAAGGCAACGCAGATTAAAATACAAATTGGAAGATGTAGTGCTCATTCAAGTTCTGTCTGATCTTTTTTGTATTTTTCCGTTGTCCTACTACCTCTCTCTGTTTCACAATCACCTCCCACACTCTTTCAACTTAGCATCCACCCACACACACTTCCTCCTCTCCTCTCCATCATTTTTCTGCCAATCAAAGGGTCCGGGTCATGCAGGGAGCACCTGTCAATCAAAGGCAGGGTCTGCTGGGGGGGCGGCTTCAAACACACACTAAAACTGCAGACAAAAACATGCATGTACATCTTCACAAAGCTTCAAACACACTCCGGTTTAAAACGCAGGTCAAGGGCAGGTCAGGTTGCTGCGGTAACAATACATGTACAAGTCATTTCTATGCAACACCCGACCCAGTGAAGAACACAGAAAAAATCAGCCATGTTTTAGTCCATGTTCATGCATCATACTAGTCTTTTTGAGAGATGCACCAATTGATCGCCAACCGGTTGCCGGTTGTCAGCTGATCGGCCATGAACGAGGTGGTTGGTAAAAAATATGTTTTCATCTTCCAGTCCCCTTGACCAGTGAGTCAAAAAGTTAATTTTGGACACAGTTTGTGCCTAAATGCCTGCTGTTGGATAGACAGTATACTGTATATACTATAACTTTACGAGGCTGTACATTAACAACGTTGAACCTCTGTAAAATCCAATGTTACAAGTGAGCTTTATTTCTGTTTCAGTAATAATTAATGTTGCTATATGGAAATCCAATGATGAAGAAAGAAGTGTTTGACAGACTGTCGTGTGTGTGAGCAAAGAAGAGAGTTGTGAGTGAGTTAAAACGAGGGAGTGGGTGGTGTGTGTGTGTGTGTGTGTGTGTGTGTGTGTGTGTGTGTGTGTGTGTGTGGTAATAAGGCTGTCAGTCACAGCAGGATCTCATTAAGACAGAGGAGCTCAGCCTCATTCCTCATTAGTGTGACTTAACTACTGTCTACACACCTACACTCCACAATAACACACACGTTCACACACAGTGATACATTCACACACACTCTCGACACATGCTCCCACCATTCAAACACTTCACACATCGTCTCAAACACACATTCACATATATTTCTCACCTAATACAATACTACTCACTATTCAAATGTTCATAATTCAAACACACTCACACATACACCATAACTAGGGTGAAAGACAATTGGCAGGCAGGCTGAAAAAACAAAACATGGTAACACTTTATAATCTTTACCATCATTTATAAATGGTAAATTGATGGTTAACTAAACTTAGTTAATAGTTATTTTACTGTTAACAAACATGCAATGATAATTAATATTTACTAATTATTAGTAATGCTATAATTTATGTTATTTTATCATTAGTTTTGTGTAATATGAAATAATTAGTTTATAAATTACATATTGTATCATAGCTGATAAGAGACTAACAATAACATTTTGGGTACATTAGTAAAGTATTATTATCAGTTTATTGTTGCACACATCATAACATTTTATTTACTATATTAAGTATTTGTTAGTGATTTGTAAACCTTTAAGAAATCATTAGTAAAACATCTATAAACATTACAGAGATAGATGGACTAGAATCCAATGATTAACCACTGACAAAGTATTAACTACCTATATAAATAATGTTTATAGATAGATTACAAACTATTTATTAACCATTTAACAAGTTATTATAATCATCAGTTGCAACTTTATAATAGCCATCCAAATAATGTTTATAAATGGTTTGTAGACCAGTTATTAACCATTAAAAAAGTGTTACAAATATCTATCTATGTAATGTTTATACATGTTTAACAAAAAATGTCTTTAAGGTTTATAAATAATATCTTTATCATTAACAAATACTTCTAATATAAATACATATAATATAGAAAAGGTTATGTGTGCAACAATAAACTGTTAAAATAACATTTTGTTAACAAATTATAGCATTACTAATAATAAGTAAACAATGAATTATAATTTTGCTATTTGGTAACAGTAAATAACTATAAACTAAGTTTAATTAACTATCAATTTACCATTAATAAGTAATGGTTATTATAAAGAGTTACTAAACACAATCTCAATTTGACTATATTACAAACCAATAAGAATTTTTAAGATAAAACCTCCAAATGGTGGTTGTTTACTTGCCACAGCAGCTGAAACAGTAGAAACACACTTCAGCCACAGGCAGACTTTGGCTGGTAGTTTGTGTTAATTTTGTGCCTGGATACCAGCGCACATAAATCTAACATGCGACAGCCGCGCTGCCTAACATTCAGCCCTGAAAGCTCAGTCTAAATGGTCCTGTAATGAATTTAAATGGATGTGTCCCTGTTTTACTCTGCAGCAGTTACAGGTGTTCAGAAATATGCAAATAACACCCACGCTCACACAACAACACGTTTTATCCGTATCTATCTGGAAACAAACTTTAAATGTGCCGTAATTTTCTGCCTTCCTTACTCTGTGAACGATAATCATGGCATCATTGCAGCGGCGTGAGCAGCGACTGCGGAGGATCTCTGTTGTTGCTTTATCAATGTGTGTATTAAAAACATGTTTAGCAAGATTGAAGCCCTTCCTCTTACAAAACCTTTAATCCTAAAGGCTTTTACACACTGAGGGTTTTTTTTTTGGTATGTTTTTGGTGTGAACAAACCCTTAAAAGGAACTGATGAGCACATAAACTATTGTTTTTTTTCTTTTTCATTGTCGCCCAGCTACTGGCACCCTCAAACAATCTACAGTGGACAAGGTTACAGTGGTCGTATGATTGATCCTGATTACTTCATAGCTTAATGAATGAACTGGAAATGAAGAAATTAAAAGTTTTCTAATCATCATCAGGGTCACCTTGGCCTTATCATTTGTTATTTTTGCAAGGATTTATCAACATTCAAGGACATTTTTAGCTCCGAGCCCCTCCGGGTTTCACATTAATTACATTCCTCTCACCTAACTCCCTCCCTCCCTCCCTCTAACTGTACCATGCAGCCTCTTCATACGGTGCTCACGGGGATCTACAGTAGCTCAGGTTGGTTTTTGGAGCAGCTTCGGGCTTTAATTAAACGTCCTGCTTTGCTGTAATCAACTGAGGTGGTTACGGCAACAAGGTGGGATGGAAGCTCATTAATGTGTCCAGGCTTAAGACTGTAACACACATACGGTAAACATGCAGGTAGATCAATATATGTGTAAGGTGGTATATGTGCACAGAGACACTCTGTATGTGCTCACACTAGGGCTGTAACGGTGTGTGTATTCGTACCTTGGATTTATAATGAGACCTGAATACGGTGCCGCCACTCAGCCTTGCTTCCATTTTTTTCCAGTGGCGGTATCGCCCATTGTAAAAGAGACGTTTGTAAAACTGTTGACAGGACACCTCGAACTGCAAACAAGGTTGATTATGACTCGTTCTATTATGAATTCTTGATGGTTTTATATTTGAAAAAAAGAGATTTAAGCATCTGTGACATCATCACAGTGTAAAGTCTATTGGCTGAGCGGGAACTAGCGGGCGAGGTCAGTGGGAGAAACAAAAAAAAACGTTTTTGGCGTATGCGCCAGACATGCAATCTCATTGGACTAAATAGGTGCCATCTTGGGGTCTGGGATCCAGTTCTTATTATACATCCATTATTCGTACTGAGCGCTTTGGCGTAGTCAGGCACACTATGGCGAGTGCAAATGAAACGCCGGAGCTGGAAGACCCGCTTGCGGGTTGCCGGTCAGCTACAACAGCAACGGAGAGAGAGTTGTGTATAAGACGAGGACGGTGTCGGCGTTGCTCCATCGTTGGCTGTGAGTGGAAATCACCGATCACTGGGATAATAAAATGTTTGAGTGCTTTGAATGTTTAAGGTGGAACTAACTGAAACACTCCTCCTAATGCACACGTTTTCATTTCTTCATTAATGTTCTGTGTAGCTGCACCTGATTCGACTGCTATCAGCTCATTAAATGTACGTTATTGGTCGTTACAAGCCTCATAGATGTGGGTTAGTAGGGGGCTGCTACGCCCTACACTTGCAGTACGATATGTTCTAAATATATAAAAAGAAACATATTCTTATCCATTTGGGTTTTTTCCCGCTGTACCAAATTCGCACCGAACCGTGACTTCTATGTACCATTACAGCCGTAGCACACACTATATTTGTATGACTCAGTCCCTGACAAAAACACACACAGAAAACACATAAAACATCCATCATCACCTGCCCAGTCATGCAGCTCGCCAGCTAACTATCCATCTGTTAATGTACTCATCCATCCATCAATCAATCCGCCCTCCCTCCATCTTCCATCCATTTATTTTCTCCTGCTTTTGGCCCAAAGTCTGTGCACTTACAAGTACATCAGTCTGGTGCCAAGCCACCTTTCCATCCATTAATGAGCCCATCCATTTATCCATCCACCCATGAGTGCTCGCCATTTGTTTTGTCGACAAGTAAAACAAATAAAACAGAGGTTTCATCTCGCTAGACCACAAAAAAGTCTGTATCTTGAGAGTGGTACCATCTTCTGTTTAGTTTTCTCCTCTGTGTGTAGTCTATGTATTTGTATTGCTGCCTATTTCCCATTTACTTGGGAGTGTTGTGAAATTGAATAGACTTCATATGGCACTCTCTTTCGTGGCAACTCATTCCCCTGGACAAATGAAAACAACACAATATATTCAATTTTAAAACAGATTTCATCTTTTCATTTCCTTTCACTGAACTAAAGAGCAAACCTGAGCAGATAGTCGTATCTGATCGACGGGCGCTCTGTTTTTTAAAAAATGCTTCTGAGGAAGACTGAGCCCACAAAAAAGGAATATTTTAATACCAACAATGTTTTATTATTCTGTTGGAATGTTAAAATAATAAACCACAAATCTCTACACATCTGTCACTCAGACTTAAACGCCTTCTCAGGTTCAAAACTCTCCCCACTGAAATGTTGAAAAATAAACAAAAAGGAATATTTAATACTCCCTTGTGAAGGCTTGGATGATAACTTGATATATCCCCAAGTAACGTTAGGGAGAAGAGTACAAACATTCAGAGTGCATGTATGAAAGAAAATGTTAAACACTCTGGATACATTTTTGGTAGATGAGACAAAGGACTGACATCACACTAAACGTTCTGCAGCACTCTGGAGTCACAGCAGTCGGGACAGAAAAATCTCCAAAATGTCATGATTTAAAAAAAATGTGAAGGTTTTATTTGTCACATCTGAATATGTGCCGTGAAATGCAGAGTGGCAGACTATAAAGGCTGCACTGAAAGACAAGTATGATAATTAGCATAACTGCCTTTACACACAGAGACCCCTTTGAAAATCGCCATGACAGTATTTCCTCGTCAAAATTTAACATAAGTTTTGAGCGTTATTTAACCTCCTTCTCCACAAGCTAGTATGACATGGTTGGTACCAATGGATTCCTCAGGTTTTTTAGTTTCATATGATGCCAGTATCTTCACTCTAGATTTAAAACTGAGCCCACTACAACCTTAACATTTTGTGTTAATGCGTTATTTTTGCTTTAATTTTGACAGCCCTAATCATTTCAACTTGTGCACTATTTTATGTCTAAGATTCTCTGTCTTTGATTCTCATGAGTGATTTATTTTTTATACATATTTAAATGAGCATTGTTGGAGGGATCCTGAGATGTAAGATTTTCATTGCCAATGACTGCTTCTCTGTAATTGTTGTGCATATGAAACTTGAAATATGCAAATGTACAGGGCGTCAAGTTCAAAGGATTCACAGAGGACTAGACGAGGCCGAGGAAATACAGACGCATACATCACTCTACTCTACTAGCTACGGCTATACCCAAGACTTTGAGATCATACTGTGTTCATAATCTGTATTTAGAATGCTACTGTACTCTAAAAATGTATTGTGACACATCCAGTGACTCTATATTATTAACCAAAACTCTGACAACATAAACGTTGCCTGGGTTTTCATGTTTGTTTAGGTTTTTGTTCAGTCATTTTTGGCATTTCCTCAATGTGGACACAATTAAACTGGTTGTTTGTCCGTCACCACGTGTCATGATTGTAGGTGTAGCTACCCAACACATGTGGTGCATCTCACCAGCTTTAATTATATACTTATCCTAAATTACCTTAAGCAGAAATGACAGGTTTCAGGAAAACACTAGCGTGTTACTGCACGTCTAACTTCACTCAGTAAGCTGTTAATTTCCCCGGGCAGACCGCCAAAATGTAATCAATATAGTGGGAATACTGCGTTCCCCTTCTTCCTTCTTCTTCTACTCGCTTCAATTTGTTCTCATTAAAGACGATCCATTCGGCTCCTTCTCTTTCTTTCACTTAGTGTTAATTTCTCCCGTGTCTCTTCATATAGTTCCACTTCTGAGAACATGTTCATTTAAAGCTCACAAGAACATTTTGACTCTTCTCCAAACTGGCTGTTTGTAAAGCAGAAACTCAGGAGTTCACTAGTATTCTCTAATGAAATGTTGAAAAGGCATCTCCACAACACCTGAAATTACATTTTTTCCCCGATAGCTACATTTTCATTTACTTATAACCACAAAAGAGCAGAAATGTGCATGTAAATGTTTAGGCTTTAAACTCAGGACTTGTATTAACACTAGCAGTGGTTTAATGCCACACTGACTGACTGCTAACTAAAATGTTCTGATGCAGTATTTTGTACTTACGTTGTCCCCAGCGACCCGTGCGAGGGTTCAGGTAGTTTGGGTAGAGCCCGTTGGGTCGGTCCATTTTGGCTAGCAGCTTCCGGATGTGCATCACCTGAGATCAACACCAGACACACAAGTTTTAATCCAAAAAGAAAATATTCCTTTGTGAAAAATGCTAAATTACAGTCTTCATCTTTTCACAACTACATTATATGATTTTAATTTTGCAATGTGTGTTGCTCGACTGATTTAACCTTTTTTTTTTATTGTTTTCTTTTAATACACAGAATATCACTCTTCTTAGTTATTATGCATTTTTCTCTTTTTCAAAGTACAAGTTACTTATTATATTAATTATTAGTCGATTAGTCAACTAATCGGTTGTTTTGGTCTTCGTCGACTAAGATTTCTTTAGTCGTTTAGTCGGTTTTTATGCTTTTTTCATACTGAATGACTTATTTCCAAGAAACTTCTGAGCACATCTCTGGTAAACACCAGATTTAAAGTGATGCTTTTGTGTGATTCTTTGTGGAGAAACTCAGTTTTATAGATCTGTTGATTAAATCAACTAATCTATTAGTCGACAAAATTGTATGAGTGTTAGTCAACTAAGAATTTATTAGGTCAAGGACAGCCCTATATATTTATAAAAAGTGATATAACAAAGTAGAGAACACATGCAGACATGCTGCAGTATGTAAGCATACCCAGAAACAACCACCACACATGCTGCATTTCCACTACATGGTACGGCACGGCTCTACTCAACTCGCTCCTTTTCGGTTTTCCATTTGCAAAAGTTGTGGATAGTACCTGGTACTTTTTTTGGTACCACCTCGGTCGAGGTTCCAAGTGAGCTGATACTAGAATGTGGAGCCCATAAAAACTACACTGTATCACTATTTGCTGTGGAAAAAGAAATAGAGAAAAGCACCTGGTACCAAAAGTGAGTCGAGTCGAGCCGAACCATGCAGTGGAAATGAGGCAATAGAAAATATTAAATCACAGAGCTCCTGTACCTTCTGGTAGTAGGCGGGGTTCCCTGTCAGGTAGGTGAGGTGAACAAACTCCATGTGGAGAGTCCCAAACTCGGCCAGGATGCTGCTGCCTGCTGACGCCCATCCCCAGTTACGACCAACGCCACTGGAAGAGGAGGAAGAGGGAGAAGACAAAGAAACAAAGATATATAAAAGAATAATAAAGGTTTTAACTGGCACATAGAACAAAATAACCATATTGTATCTGTGGATGCTGACTGGCTTTTCGATATAGATGGATGTCTCAACACATACTTGTGAGATGCTGGCAGTGGTGGAAGAAGTATGAGGACTATTTACTTAAGCAATACTACAATGTAAATATACTGCGTTCAAAGTCTTACTTAAGTAAAAGTACAAAAGTATTAGCATCAAAATATAGTTAAAGTATCAAAAGTAAAAGTACTCATTATGCAGAATGGCCCATTTAGAATAATATATATTGTATTATTGAATTATGATTAGTGATGCATGTGTACATCACTTTAATGTTGTAGCTGGTAAAGGTGGAACTCATTTTAATTACTTTATATACTGCTAATACATCATTATATATTAGTTGATTTTTTTATTTTCTATTAATAATCTGAATATGCAAAGTAACTAGTAACTAAAGCTGTCAAATAAAGGTAGTGGAGTTAAAAAAATACAATATCTGCTTTCAAAATGGAGCAGAGTAAAAGTATAAAGTAACAAAAATGTAAATACTCAAGCAAGTACAACTCATAATTGTACTTGAGTACAGTACTTGAGTAAATGTACTTAGTTACATTCCACCACTGGATCCTGAAATAGAGACTTTATATGCTGAAAATTAATTAAATAAGAATGATAACATAACATTTTTTTTTTTTTTAAATCCACAAATATGAGCATCTTGCATCGAAAATGGAGAAAAAAGTGAAATAAACAAAAAAGATCAAAAGCAGGAATATTGATGATTGCAAATTTAAGTAATGTGTGGTTTGATTTTCTGATAAATAATGTATAGAAAACTTAATCTATATAAATAATAAAGTCTGAACAGGGATTTACATATCACAGCAGCCTAAATAATACGCCTTAAAATGAAAATTTAATTGTCTCTAAATGTAAGAAATTTTCCAAGCGGGACTCCTCCATCTTTATAACAAACCAGATACTTTTCCATCTAGTGCAACATGGCAGCGTTAGTGTTGGATTGAAGTGCAACAGGTTCACCACCAGTTCAGGAGTTTATCACATTTACACAACAGGCATCTGCAACTGCTTCAATTTTACATGTGAGCATGTAACATTAATGGGTTGTAACTTGGGTGTGTATGAAGAGGAAGTGTGCTTGTTTAAACAATCGGAAAAAGAGAGAGATGTGTTATGAGTTAGATTAAATGTCTGCAATTATTCCTGGGGAGCATTTGAGTATGTATGAACATGTGTAGCTGCGTTTTCTCTGGTGTGTGTTTGTCTGGTGGGATATTGGGACAAAACAAAGCGTCCACTCTCCAACGAATTTAAATTACCTCGATAGAAGGAGGCCCTCTCTTGTACTACACACAACAACGCAATGCAGAAACAGGATGCTGATATCACACAAACCAAGCCAGGGTTCTTCACAACAAAGCAGCCTGCAGGTTAATCTAGCAATTTTACTTCATTTCATTGTTTCATTCAATGAATACGTAAATTGATAACACAGAGAGCAGTGGGGAACGGAGGAGATAGGAAGAACAAATCACACTCTCTCTATTCAGGTATAATGAAAAGAAAAGAAAGGCAGCAGAAACCAATAAGAGGAACAGAAAAGGATGGAAAGGTTATTATGGTAATGTTAGACTTCAGGCTGAGGCTGAACAGGAAAGTAGACCACTGTTACAAGCTGTAACTGGGTGACTACAGGTTTCTAGAAGTTGAATTTAACACTTCTTTTAGACGTTTTTGTCGCCTGATGAAAGACAAATTCACCCTGAAGACTTAAATCCCTGCTCTCACAAGCAGATATGTTCAGTTATTCAAACCAATTCAACTCCTTTTCAGGTTGAAGTTGAGTGAGGCCACGCTGGGAATAACATAAGGGCACCAAATTATGTAATAATAATAACGATGAAAGCTGTAAGTACAGTTTGTACAAACGCCGACACAGTGCTGTGCAGAGGTCTAATCAGGCAACGAAAGTTAAAACACCTGTGTGGGTAGACTGAATTATAAAGACATTTCCAGATTGAGTTGCTATAGTATAAATGGGCAGTAAAGTAAGATGAAGAATGTATCTGTTAAGGGACTTTGAGTACCAAGCATTTGCGAGGTAGATATACAGTATGAAATGTTTTACATAATGTACAATCCCAGTTCTGTATTAACACTAGAGCTGCAACGATTAAAAAAAATAATCGCCAACTGTTCTGATGATCGATGAATCAATCAAGTATTTTTTCATGCAAAAATGACAGAAAATGCTGTTCTCAGCCTCTCAAATACGGAGATGTTGTGCTTTTCTCTGTTTTATATCAGATTAAACTGAATATTTGGGGGTTTTGGACAAAATAGACATTTAATAAAGACATCACCTTGGACTTTGATAAACTAGGATGGACATTTTTCACATTTTTCTCCAAATTAATGTTTCTCTGTAACTGCTGGAGTAGGGATGTCACGACGCCAAAAATTTAGTAGTCGATAACAATACCAGTGAATTTCCACGATTCTAGAAACCAATTCAATTCCACAGTAAAAAACAAAAGTAAAACAATAAATCCCATGTACTTCAACATCCACTCCTTTATTACCGTTTGCATACTGGTTCTTGTTAGGAAATGAAACAGGTCATAATTCCCTCTCTATTATCTATTTTATATTGCTCTGAAAACATCTCCTTCTAACAACTGGATTTATTCAAGTTTCTCGCCAAAAACTACATTTACAAGATTACATTTGAACACATCATGATAGCGTTATGATTTACCATTGCCCAATAGAGCCTAAACGCATCATAATGTAAGTCAATGGCACCTCCCTTGTTGAAATCAGCAGGATGAGAGCTAGTTAACATTAGCTGTTAGCAGCCGGTAAGCAGCACAGTCCTGCACGGAGCTAACAGCTAACGTTAACTAGCTCTCATCCTGCCGATTTCAACACAGATGTGTTGTTCTCAATGTAGCATTATCAGGGAAAACATAGGGTGCGTCCCCTGGACGCGTCAATAGTGAGTTTACTGTGTCCAAAAGACATTTTCTATCGTCCATGGGATGCCGTCAGTCTCGAGCCCTGACGGTACTTGCTGTACTGTACTGTAGAAAAAACAAGTGTTGGCTACTTGGTACAGAAGTATCGGTTCTCATGACGTCCCTACTACTCCCTACTAAATAAGCAACTGTTTGCTAACAAGTTCACCATATCAATACAAGGTGATATAATAGCATTGTTATGTTCACAGCTGGTTCCCGCTGGCCCAAATTGGCCAAAACAAATCTATTATTGCAGGTTTAAATTTTGATAATATATAGCCAGACATTTTTCAGTCTATTGAAAAATCTTTAGGAAGAAAGAGTAGTGAAGAAAAAAGCTAAAATTGACAAGAACCAATCTGTCCGGGGCTGCTCGGTCGACTGGCACATTTATATTCATGTCAGGTTGGCTACAGGATGAAGGTTTTCAGTGTGAGTGTCACTGACCTCTTGAGGTTGACCATGGCCCAGGGGATTCCTGTCGGGGTGTTAAAGGCAGGAAGCAGCTTCTCGGCTAGCTGGACCGCCTTCAGTTTGAATACCTGGAGAGGAAAAGAGAGGGTTAACTTTAACTTTTATCACGTTCACTTGGATTATGCTGTAGTCCATCAACCTTCCCTGCTTAATATTCTTCCCAGCGCTGACAGGTACGAGCATAAAACAACTGCCAACCACCAAAACAAACGCAGGATGGAGACAAATAGGGCAGAGTGAGATGTCAGGAGACAAACAATTGCTAAATGATGACCACAGCGTGTCAGAGCTGAACAGATTTATGGAGGAGACTAGCAGACTAATATATGCAAAAAAAACTTCTCTTCAAACTGTGCAGCAGTAATATGAATTGTTGCAGAATACAACTGACTGAGGCGTCGAGAAGAAAAGCTTGGAAGTCAAACTACAGCGACGCAGCAGAGTGAGATACCAAAGTACACATCGGGACTGGCGTCTAATTTATACAGACTGATGGTGAGGAATGGACATGTGTTCGTTTTGAGATTACACAAGTTCTTGCACTCGTCTGACAGATGAAGGCTCAGAAAAAATCTGCTGCAGTCCTTGTTCTTTTCTCAGCATGCCAATCAAAGAGATAAAAGGAAACTAAGGTTATTCTGCTGCTGCCGAACTGCATACGAGCATCTGCTGAAAGCTGGAAATGTAACTGTGGATGGTGGAAAACAGCTCAGAGGAAAGACAGCTCATAATAAGACTCAAGACAAACAGCAAATAAGCTGACAAAATAAACAGAGGACAGTTCAGACTTCATGACTAGTGTACGGTAAATCATTTTTACTGCCATTTTCATACACAGACAGCAGAGAGATATACATTTTCTTTGCTCAAAATTACTGAATTTATTAACAATTTGTGTTGTTCAAGCTGAATTTTCATTTGAGGGACACCTGTAGAGAGTGTAATAAACCCACCAAAACATGACGCCTTACAGAAGGTGTCACATTAATGTCCAAACAAAACAGAAAAATCCAATTATTCACAGCACGAACTGCAAACCTCGATAAAAGTAAGCTAAACACTCACAGCAGGACATTAACTGTACGAGTTGACAAGAACACAGCAGTCACACATGAAAACAGGGCCCACATTGACCTGTTTTTGTCTTCTTTAGAGGGGTACAGGGGGTGTTTAGGGGGAGATAGCAGGTCAGCAGTAGATGCCACATAGAAGTGGTGTACATCATATGAAAGCTGGGAACAGTTCAGCGCTGTTGTTCTAGTCATTAATCTGTAATAAACATTGTGTTTTACTGTCAAAATGGCCATGGTATATGCGAGTCGCTTGAGGACCGATGACATTTGGTATTACAAATCCAGTTTTACAGCACAAAGTTCAAGAAAAGGCTGAACTCTAAATACCAGACTGCCAAAAGACAGGTGTTTCAAAAAGGTCCCTCCACTTTACAACCTGTCTGCATGAAGCAAATAGCTCAAGACTGTCAGTCCCTGCCTTTCTAAGATGTTCAATTTCCACTTTTGTAATGTAAAACTACAGTACAGTACTACAGTATATACTTCTGAAGGACAGTTGTGAAACAAATGTACACAGAGGTAGTTGTTCAACTTGCAGACAGCATTCAGGCAGAGCAGCACCACAGAGAGAAGTACTTCAACTCGGGGCAGACGGAGGCTGATTCATCAACACAGTCTGTCAGGGCTGAGCAGTTTTATAGAGAGACCAGATCTATGGAAAATTCCTGCTGTCTCACAAAGTGAGAGGGAGCAATAAACACATACTGGTGTTTGCAGAATACTTAAGCAGCCAGTGGGACATCTTACAGAGGACTTGGAGGTCAAACAGGAGTTAAACATGGGACAAATACAGACAGAGACGAGGGGAGAGAGAGGGAGAACAAGGTAGTCAAACGGAGGTAGAGATGGGCCTGAATATGAGGAGGATATGAAACGCATGAATGGGAAAGGAGAAATATTAGTGAGGAGGATGAGGATCTAAAGTGTGCTTCCATCCATCTGTTTTTATGCACATTATCAATTTCCGCATGTGGAAATGCTGAAAATTCGCCAAAATATCGCATAAGATGGAAAAGTGGGTGAATCAATAAAAGCAACATGTAAGAAAGTCAATGGAAACTAATTAATCATGACGTACATGAAGCACTTAAACGTCCACTGAAGCGTCTGCCGTCTACAGAGTTCTTCCTCAATACTTGACCAACTTCAAAAATTGTTGTCCCTATTAGTCACTTAGATACAAAAACATGGGAAAATAGGGTCGGGGTTGTAAATACCTAAATACCTAAGTTACCCTTTAACAAGACACCAGCCTCTCATGGCTTCACCTCAGACTGACAATGTCTATGTAGGGACTTGAAATCCATTTTATATTTGTGTGTGTGTGTGTGTGTGTGTGTGTGTGTGTGTGTGTGTGTAGGGTCATGGTGTGTGTAGTCATCATAAACCCCTCCGTTGATTCGTGGCCTGTCTGCTGGCCGCACCGAGGCCTTTAACCAACTCCATTGCCTTTTATTGGCAATCCTGCTGCTGATGTCATCAAGCAGGGACAGGATCCAAACGACCCATCAGAGGAGACGGCCAGCCGCCCTCACAGATAAAACTCTACAGTTTATGATAATCATCCTCCTCCCTGTTTTCATCTACAGGCAGGGATGAGAGAAGAGGCTGCTTCTAGAGAAACAATCGTGTTATTGTTGGTTGTTAAAGGATATAAACCTGCAGAGAGACGGAGAGTCGGCTTAATTAGTGCCTCAACATTTTCCTTATCTTGTTTATATTACTATGGGGCATTATCACACTTGAGACAAGCCGTGCTCTGACTGTTTTCACTTGTGTAGCCGAACTCAGAGGTCAGCATCTGCTGTGAACAGAACAATATGCTGCAAGCTACGACACATATAGGTACATTTTGGCTGTTGATTTTCAGTTTCAATACCAACCAGCCTCTCTTTGCAAGTCACCAGGCATTGTTGGTATGTGGTTACCTTGCACGGTAGCTGGATTCTCGCGATGTCACGAGATCACGCAAGAATCACAGGATCACATATCACACAAAATTCCATCTTGTCAGATTTCAAGTAATGCACTTTGCCAGACAATCAGCGTCCTGTAAGGAGCTACGGGCGTGGCAGGGTGTGTGTGAGACGACACGGCGAGTCGACTGTTCATTCTAAACAACAATTGCGGCTCCTGAAGAGGTTAGCGTAGATGCTGCAATAGCACAAGTTATACCAGAACTGGAGAGTAATTCTTCATTGAAAGAAGAGTAAAGAACGGCACTGAAGGCTTTTCTCGATGAAAAAGATGTTTCTGCTCTTCTCCCGACTGGCTTCGGCAAGAGTTTGATTGACAGATGGTTCATCCAATCACTTGCCAAGTATTTTTTTTGAAAGTGCCTGCCCCTTTCTAAACAGTTTCCAATGACGGCTTCTCAGATGGTTCTGGGTAACAAACCATCTGACGGGTCAGGTTAGGTAAGTGGTATTCTTTTCCAGAAACTAACTCTAACTAACAGAATAAACTCATTCAAGTGAGATTGTTTGATTCTCTTTAGATGTATACAATATTAGATGTTAGACACTATCTCTATCTCTTAGAGTAGATATAAGTATAGTCATGTGTACCTAACTGTGTACTTTTATAAAGCTGAAAAAAATCACAAGATAACAAAAGTGTGTCTCATTAGGAGTTACAGTAGAAGAAATATTTCAAAATTCAATCTCATGCGGCTCCAAATCTCATATTCTGGTTGCAGGTTTTTAAGATGAATAATTTAAAAATGCCTCAACATCAGACAACCATCAAACAGGCTGTGGAGAGATTTGAGTAATTCCTGGAGCACATGCTCATTTTGCATTCTTCATAGTGAATGAAAGTTTTTCAACCTTCCCATTGACATTCTGCCCTATTCTACCAATGATGATGATGTTCTACCGTTAAATTATCAACAAAACAAAGTGAAGTTGTGTCCTCCTCGACACATCTCCAAATCACTGCAGCAAAATAACCCCAAGGCCCATGTGCATCTATCTTGTTGATATCTTATTTACTGTAGCAAGAAGACAAGATTACAATATTAAAGGTAAAAAAAAATCCTAGTGGAGAGGACGAGCCCAGACAGTTCGTTGTCTGGCGTTCCCCAACTTGTTTCTATCATTCTCCCTCCAGCTCTGACAACTTTAGTGTTCAGCCTTTTAAAATGCATTACAGCAAACTTTAAAATCGATCACTGAAGGATGTACTCTCTCAGTGAACACACACACACACACACACACACACACACACACACACACACACACACACATGCATGAAGATTTGGGAAACAAGACAAGGTCACATGGCTGGGATGATATTATCAGACAATTTTAACTTATCATATCAGTGTATATGTTGGCTGATACCAGTGGGCAACTCCGGGTCAGAAAAGTGAAGCCAATGCTGAAGTGCCTTAAACCTGCATTATTTTTAACAGCCAGCAGGGGGCGACTCCTCTGGTTGCAAAAAGAAGTCTGATTGTATAGAAGATTATGAGAAAACGAGCCTACTTCTCACTTGATTTATTATTTAGCGTATCTTTATCTTTAACATTCTTGTTGTGTTTGTTAATTGAATATCAGCCAGAATATAAAATATCGCTTCTGGTATTTGTCTAAAAATCCAGTATCCGTTGAGCCCTAATCTCTCTTCCTTCTGCTTCTCTGCTTCTGCCTGTTTCCACTTATCTCTATTTTCTTTATTCACCCATTAGCAGAGTCCTATCTCTCTTTCAACACTCTCCCCAGCCCATTTCTCTTTTCCTATTAATCTTTTCTGCATTCTCTCTCTCTTTCAGGATTAGCAATGCCCCGAGGGCGCTCGGTTGTTTGTTTCGATGGGCCAAATTCCCAGACAGAAGATTTAGCATGAGGAGGTTAGAGGGGGACGCGAGCTGGATTTGTGGCCCTCATGGTGGAGAATGACGTTAACACAGCCGGGGTGAGCGGTTTGACTCCTACTGGGACCAGTCGTGCTAAAAAATGCGTGCGATGGCCCTGTTAGGAGCTTTGGATGGAACCGTCTGCCAAATGACACATGGATGTTACGTTCCCAGGGACAGGGAGAGCAGTAATCCGCCACTCAAACACGTCCTAAACTCAGCCAATGATCCAGTTATTACACATGAGGATATCATTCGTAAACTGTGAGCAGCTGTAAAGCAGAGAAAGCTCTGATAGATATGAGAGTCTAGACAGATACACAAAGAACAGTGTGTACTAGTACAAAGTGTCCCATATAGAAACAACAAACACACACACACAAATAGCCAACTGTACTGTATTCTGCATTGAAAAGGTAAATGTAGATCTAGTTTCAACACATGCTCAGATTATGTTTATACATAGACATCCTGAACTGTTGACTCAATCCTGTCAGCAGTGTGTGGGTGTTCCTTCTATTCAATCTTGTATAATCACACTGTGAGAGTGTGTGTGCGTATGTGTGTGTGTGCGTGTGTGCGTGTGTGTGTGTGTGTGTGTGTGTGTGTGTGTGTGTGTGTGTGCGTGTGCTTTAACTCCATCTGAAGAATTAATAGATTGGTGTCATTGGTGTCTTATTCTGAATGGAGCATTTTCCGATTAAGACATGTGGAATATGCTGATATTATTCAGGTTTCACGAGCATTCTTTGAACATGTCTACAGCACATTCAGAATATGCGTCTCAGTTTGGGTTTGGCGACACACGGCCTCTTGCTTGTTTACGTCCAGCTCTATGTGTTGTACACAAACCAACTAGCCGACAGTTTGAGTTTGAGATGCACACCCAAAAGAAGAGAAACATATCAACAGGTTTTTGGACATGCGCAAATATCGCAACGCTGACCTTTTCAAGAAGATGGTTGAAGGACTTGTCCAACAAGTCTTCCACCGGTTACGTTAATCTGAATATGCACGGCTGCATGTAACCAGGAATATTAGTGGAATATTAATTTTCATTAGCCATGTAAACAGCTTAGTAGGAATATTGTCTTTTTTGGAAGAAGGACAAAAACCAGAATATTTTGTGCATGTAAACGCAGTCAGTGTAATCACTAACTTGGTCTCTCCTGACCGAAAAGTCTCCATAACAAATACACCGTGTGAAAGATCTAAGACTAAATGACTTAATAAGATCAGCATTTTTCACACTGCAATGAAGAATCTGTTAATACTGTACATACAAAACATCACACACACACACACACACACACACACACACACACACACACACACACACACACACACACACACACACACACACACACACACACACACACACACACACACACACACACACACACAGTTTCTGGTGTAAGCAGTGGGTCACTGCTGACATGTAATGGAGCCTCCTAAAGGGATTAAGGCGTAGACTGTGAAATGTGCTGAATGCGACTGCTTGGTAAGAAGGGCCCCGAGGGCCAGCAGGAGAGACAGGATTAAGTCACCCGCTGTGTGTGTGTGTGTGGCTACTGTGTGTCATTTCCATACTTTGTCATGCCACTTCCCCATCAGCTGATCCATTTGTTTAGCATCCAGCGGGGCTGCATCAAAGGCAGCAGACACAAAGGACGAGCTGCCATCATCAAATTAGCTGCACGATCCCTGCATTTGTTGCCATCGCACCGTATCACACTGACTGCTGTCAGCTTTGACAGATACTTTGAATTGATCATTAATGGAAATGGTGCACTTGTGGAGTCTTGACTGATGAGTTATTCCGCCTTCAGCGGCTCGTTGTTCGGCTGTGGAACTCCCACCTGATACTGCGTTAGTCCTCTAGACTATCCTTCCTTGAATGTTACCGTCTTTTCCCCTGAGGACGGCTGAAAATAGAACAAAGCGAATCTTTTTCCATGCAAGAAAACGGTAAGTAAAATAAAAATGTGGGACATCCAGTAAAGTGAAAAGCTGCGATTGGATGTTATGATTACGTGGCGTTAAGTTGAAGTTAAGTTTAACATTAGTGTCGAGTTTTCTTATCAATTCCTCTTGGGGAATCAAGCAATTCTTGAGTTTTGCCGGAAGAGAAAAGACAGGGATTTTGATGTAAAAATACCCTGATACGGATTTTTTTTTTTTTTACATATATTTGGCATTTAACAAGAGATAAATGAACAATTAACACAGGATTAAAACTGGGAAATGGATTTTTCATTTCACTGGGTCTTTAAAGCAGCTGTTTCATATGCAAAGACTTCGCACAAATTGTATTTATAT
This sequence comes from Sebastolobus alascanus, assembly GCA_916701645.2. Lineage (NCBI taxonomy): Eukaryota > Metazoa > Chordata > Actinopteri > Perciformes > Sebastidae > Sebastolobus > Sebastolobus alascanus. The sequence goes on along the minus strand of CAKAOJ020000206.1, from coordinate 897,868 downwards.
TGTCAGTTCAGCTTTTTAACAATATCTCAATGGTAGGAAACATATGTCACTATACCATAGACTGTATATAAGAAGTAGGGCTGCACGATTATGATAATCACGATCATTTTGATCAATATTGAGATCACGATTATTCATAGATTTAACGGACAAAATATTTTTATTGCAATTTCACATTTAACAAAAAAGAGTGCTGCTTTCACATTCATGTTGTGCTACTTTACAACTGTCAAAAATTCTGTTAAGTTGAAGTTAAGTTTAACATTAGTGTCCAGTATTTTTTGTCACTCAATCAAGTAATTTTTGAACCACTAAAAAGTAGAACTGCATGAGTTGACTTTTAATTCACAATGAGAAATCTTTTCCTTCATTTCCCACTACATCGTTCTTGTCTTTCCCTCATTAACTTAATTCTCTTTTTTCCTGTATTCAGTGCACGGTCCATTTCCCCACATCTTTCTGCTTGTCATCTCCATTACTAAAATCTCTCACTCTTTTTCTGTCCTCTTCCCTCTCTACATCCATTTCTGTCTCTTCTCCACACCTCTCTGACTTAATCTCATTTGGACTGTCTTTTAACCTCGTCGTCCTTCCAACTCTTCTCCCCATGCGACTTTCGCAATGTGGTTGAATCAAACTATTACTTTTTAAGTAAGATAGATACCTCGTAATTTCCCCCCGGTTTTGAAAGGGCACGGCAAGCCATTTGTTTGCAGAGTGGAATTCATAAAGATGTGATGAAATTAGAATTTCTCTCCCGTTTGTTACACCATCTTGGTTCTCCCTCGTTCCCTCAGTGTGCCTGCCTGCTGGCACAGCAGCAGCCAGTTACTGAGCATGTCATCACAGCCATATCTGCAAAGGGGAGAAGGACTCCCGGGGGAGGCTAGACGACTGTTGCTAGAAACAACTGGTGTGGCCTCCATATGTGCTGCTCTCTTACTGGCAAAAGTCCCAGTGAAGCGGAAGTTAGATCATCTTTAGCTTCTGTACTGTGTCTTATTTTCCAGTGAAGCAGAATATTTGAACGGTGTACAGTTAAAAGAGGGATTTACATCAAATCCTGCGCATTTGATTGGACCGCTAAAAAGTGGACGGGCTTAGAGTTTAGCACGATAGGGAGCTACAGAGGCAAGCTGTTCTCATACACTGTTTGTAGCTATACCTACAAAAAATAATGCACTTTAATTTGTGTATATCCCACTAAATGAATTTGTGTGTAATTCAAGTAACCGTGAACCAGGAAGTATAAAGAGCGGCAAACGCCGTGTAGGGAGGAGGTCGAGGTGGATGGGTGGGTCAAAAAACACAGGGCTTTTGCCCCGGAGACCGGCGTCCTGTGTGAAACCAGAAGTCAAAGCTGATTTATTTGTCACGTAACTTGCGTACTTAAGTAACACAACTTCCGGAGTTATTTTAAGCTAATCCACAATCTTTTCCTAAACCAAGTAAACGACTCGGTTTTGACCGAATCTTGTATTTTTGTGCATCAGCTACTCCCATCTTCTATGTTCAGAACTAATGAATAAGGAGAGTCTTATTTGTTTACATTTTGACTTCACAAACCTTCCAGATCCAGAGTGAAAAGGCTCAAGTTGCTGATAGGACACAGTGATCATTTCATAATTATTCTACATCTCTTTGACTTTTCCCAGAGAAACTCTCAGCACATTCACCTCCTTACAAGCTTGCACAATTTTTTTGTGTTGCATCTCTAAAAATTTTGCTAATTCACAGTGATGGCAGCGCTAGCCAATCCCCCTCTTTCCTTTTATCCATGTATGTGTCTCTGAACTTCCTGCTGGGCAGCGGCGTAGTGGCAGTCAGTCAGAGGAAGTTTGATGCCATGAATTTGTTTGACGGGTTCAGCGTTTGACAAAAAATGAGAGGGAATCAAATGTTCCCTGGTGAGATCAAACAGACCGCCAGTGTATATACTGCAGTCTGCAGTCATATCAATCCATGGACAACAGACAGCTAAGCTCCATATCACAGGGCAGACAGACAGGAAGGAAAGTAAAGTGTGGGGTAATGAAAGAGATACAGGGACAGAACTGAGAGGATGAAGGAGCAAGACTGACAAGAATCTGAGGGAAAAGAGCGAGAGAAAAATACAGGATGTCTTCAGAGAGGCGTCAAATCACGATTCTTGGTGGCAGACACAAATGTGTGTAAACAAACTTGTTATTTTCTTGCCGTTAATCACAACACTTCTTGTTTCACTATTTGTCTCTCTCTCCACCTCCATCTTTGCCTTCTTTGCCTCTCTGTTTTGCCTCCATCTCTTGCAGTCCACAAACTTTTTCCCTTCGTCTCTGCTTCCCATGCTCTCCTTCCTTCTGTTCTACTCTCTTGCTCTAATTTCCTCTCTGGTTATCCTTATCCCTCACCCATCACCATCATAATCTATGTCCCCCCCTCCTCTTCATTTGCTGTTCCATTTCTGTCATTCTCCTATCTCTTTATCTCCTTCCATCCCTCCCTCCATCCGTCCACAGGGTGGTTGTGCTGTAGCGTTTACGCCTGCGGAGTCTGCAGCTTTTCTGTTAGACGCTCTCATCTCATTATCCTACATTACAGGGCTCGGCTTGCTCCCATGACCTTCTCCCTTCTCTGCACAATCTGCTGTTCCTCGCTCACATCATCCCTGTGGTTACAGTCCTTCTCCTTTTATTTGTTTGAAGGAACAAGGAGAAACAGTCCTACACAGTTTTTTCTCCCGTCCTCGCATGCATAATGTGTGTTAGCCAGAAAACTTTAAACCATGGGTGTGCAAATGTGGGGCCATATGGACAAAGAAGTAGTTGCTTGCAGTTTTGAAGGCTAAACATGTTCAAGACCCACTTCCTGTATGAGTTTAACAGAGATTAAAATGATATTCATCTTCTTATCCGACTGTTGGAAAGAGCGTAAACAAGCATATTTCCCAAAATATTGGAGTGCTAGTTCCATTCACTAAATTGGGTATGACATTAGTGAAATATTGCCTGTAGCAATGGGTGCCAAATGCAGCATAAATGCCGAGAGGGAGACTTCTGTACCTGTTTCTGTAACACCAGAGTGACACATGTACAGTACTCTACTATAATCCACTTAATTGACACTGGTGTCCAGCATAGCTGCCTGTAAACAGGACACTCTGCTACAGCTTATGGTCCTCTGAGCTTTACCATCATATCTGTTGTAACAACCAGAGAATAGTGTGTCAGGCTGGAAGGAAAACATCAACAGAATGTGGATATAATGTGACTACAGCTGCTACGTTTTTGTATTTTAAAAAAAAGGAAGGTAAACACACCAGTGTGCTAATGAGCTGCAGGTATTGGCAGAACAATCTCAAGAAGAAAAAGACACCACACGCCAAAATAACTGCAAGGAGAAAAAGCGGACAAAACATTTGTGTTTGATTAAAGGAGTGTTTTTGTTTCCAGTTGGAGCTGTTTTTCTTTCTTTCTTCTGTCTTAGTTTTTCTACCTGCCAGTAAAAGAAGCTGATAACTTTGTAGATTCATCTGTCGTTATCCTCAAGCTCTACTTCCTGCTGCTTTGGAAGTAAATGGAGGGCTAACTAGCTCCCCAAAACAAGGCTGTGATTAAAGACACAAAACCATCAACACTTCCTTCAAACATAATCCTGGAAAAAAGTCGAAAGTTACAACTATGAAATTTAAGGAAACATGCATCTACTCATGGACGAGAGGCTTGTGACAGAGCGAGATGTAAACATTAATGGCGTCCTCCTCGGCTGAGCTGTAACGTTAGCTAGCTCTGGGGTGCTAGGTGAGCTAGCAGTATCGAGTATAGAGGCACGCTTTCTTCTGCACGGTGATACGGTTGGCGGGTGTAGTTCATTAAAAAGAAAATAGTTCCTACATGAAACTGCTCACAACAAGGTCTGTGGATTTTCTTGAGTAACTGGGGAAAGAGACATTGCTGTTGAGTTTTTTAAAAGCATTTATAAGCCATCTAGTTCCATCATATTGTAGAGAAGGCAGACATCACTACAGCCGATAACTCCAACAATCGGCAACTCACTAATCCAAACCAATCCAGATTGATAAATAGCACTACAGGTAAGAGGAAACATAGGTAGTTTTGATTTGGAGTGAACTGTCTCTTTAAACTCTCTGGATTTACATTAACATCATCCAGAGAGTTTTACTCTCTACATAGATATACAGCAGTATTTGTCTAAAAATAACCAACCAGCTCTAACTCAACTCTTTTCTAGTGCAACTGCACATCACAGAAGCTACTAATTGGCAGAGGAACAACATCCCAAATTGGCCAGTTCACTTGAAAGTGTGAAAGCAGTAAATAACAATAAAAAAAGAGCAATGTGGGGTAGTGAGTAAAGTGAAGAGGCCATCAAAGAGAGGAGAAACAGTGGAGTAAAAGACCAGAGGACATGAGAAACACAAGTGCAGAGGAAGGAAAAGAACAAGGAGTTTTAGAGTTCTCCGGGAAAGAGGAGGGCGGCGAGATGAGAAGCTTGAAACTAGACTAGTAAGGGATGAAGAGAGACATTTACTGATGTAAAGATTAAAGGAGGTGAAGCATTAAAGGGTGTGAGAGCTGGGATGTACTGGAGAGATAAGTAAAACGACAAGGAAAGACAAGGAAAACAGATGAAAGCAGGAGGTAAAGGAAAAGGTTGGTGTGGGGATAGGGCTGAGCGATATGGCGAAAATCTTCTATCCGGATATAGGTGCGTTCATATCTTGATATTGATATATATCAGGATGTAGCATGATTTCTGGTAATTTAATAAATAAATAGTCTATGTGGAATAACCACATGGTAACGCCTATTTGTGTATACTCCTTTGTGAATTAAATACTTGACAAATGAAAAGTATTTTCTCATTTAATTAAGAAGAATTAAGTGCGAAAAGGAACATAATAGTTTTAAGTGAAATTACAGAGAATTCCATTGAAATATGATAAATTAGCATATTTAATTATCGCCCAGCCCTACGTGGGGAGAAGAGTGGATTTTTAGAAAGGAGGAGGATACAAACGTACTGCAGCAAGAAAGAAAATGTGTTGTGGACAAAAAACAGAAATGTGAGAAAGAGATGGAGCAAAGAAACAAGTTAGGAACATACTTTAGGCAAAAAGTCTAAAAAGCCTCTGAGATGAAAGTGAGGAAGTAGAGAGAGAGAGAGAGAGAGAGAGAGAGAGAGAGAGAGAGAGAGAGAGAGAGAGAGAGAGAGAGAGAGAGAGAGAGAGAGAGAGAGAAGAGAATGAGGAGAAAGAAAAAAGATTTAAAACAAAAAGAAAAGGGGGAGACAAGAGGAGAGGAGAGCTGAGATACACAAGATAATAAGCACAGTTAGTGGAAAGAAAAGAGGAGAGGACTAGATGAACAAATCCGAATGAAGGAGGAGAATAAAAAAAGAGAAATAGCAGCATGGAGATGAGATGATCAGTGCAGACAGGTGGCCGGAGAGCAGAACACAAAACAAAGTGTGAAAAGAGAGGAGAAGGTGGTGGCGAGGACACGAGAGAAAGAGGTAGAAACAGAAGGAGAGACTAAAAGAATAAAGCCGGGGACAGACAGAGGAGTAAACACAATCCATCACTGCTGCTGCTCCGCCTCCACTCTCCCAGACCAACACCTCCTCCTCCTCCTCCTCCTCCTCCTCCTCCTCTTCCTCCTCCTCCTCCTCGTCCTGAATGCTGATCTAAAGACTCTCTGAATCACACTTTTCTTTTCTCTTCCTTCTTTATGTTTATCTGTTGTACTTCCCTCTCAGTGTCCTCCTGTTGTTTGTCCTTTATTCTGCTGGTTAAATGAGAAGATTGTTGCCTTGGAAATCTTTTCTCACTTCCATTGTTTTGCCATTTACAGCAGCTTTCTTACTGGCATTCTTGAAACTCATTTGCTGCAGCACAGCCTTTCCTATTCTTTTAAATCTTCAGTTAATTAAGAGCTTGCTTTTGTTATTCAACTCTGTGCCGGCTGGGAAATGTGATTAAAATGACCTAAACTGGTCCTACATTCAAAGCCTTCTTTTCCCCAGTTCACTTCAATATCACATACTGTAGCAATTCACACTCACTCAAAAGTGACAGATGTTAAGTCCAACACAACAAATTCTGTCCAGTAATTTCTTGCATTTTGGCTGGGAACCTGAGACTATTATCTACCTACTACCTGAAGCTATCAGGTCCTCTCTGGTCCTCTCAGGTCCAGTCTAATATCGCACAGACCCACAACAAGTCAGACTCCACCTGAAGCTGTGGTGGACAAGAGACCTGGAGGACAAGCTTTTGTTTCAGGCAAACTATTGGGTGTTATGTGCTACAGTGGTTCTCCGTTGCAGCAGCGGAGTACATTTGCACGCACAATCATCAAGTTTTGGGAGAATACTAGGGCTTCCCCCTCTCCGTCGACTAATCGGTTGTTTTGGTCTTAGTCGACCAAGATTTCATTAATCGATTAGTCGTTTTTTATGCTTTTTTTCATGCTGAATTACTTATTTCCAAGAAACTCTTGAGCTGGTAAACACATGTTTAAAGTGGTGCTTTTGTGTGATTCTTTGTGGAGAAACTCAGTTTTACAGATCTTACAGATTAAATCAACTAATAGTTGACAAAATCTTATGACTGTTAGTCGTAGTCATTTCTTTGGTCGAGGACAGCCATAGAGAATACCATAAACAGTTTAACGATCTATGCTGCACTAGTGTGCATGTTTATGTACTCACTGAAGTTAATAAAAACGTGGATGAGAGGACAAACAGCAGAGATATTTTGTCTTTTACAGAAGCAGGTGAAAATAACTCAATTCAATAAAGATATGAAAGCTACAGCTGTGGTTTAATTATCTAACCGTTTGGGCTCAGGGTAGCACAAGAAGTAACACATATAGAAAGTAGCTCCATTAGTCTTTCTATCCATGTGTTTTTATCCTTTCCTTTTAAGCCCTAATTCAACCCTGCTTCTTCTCTTGTTTCTTGTTTTATCTACCCACCACTCCCTCCCCTCTCTCTCTAAAACACAGCTTCATCCCTAACAACATGCTAACATCCTACTGGGAGAGATGCTGATAAGCTCTGCGGGGAGTGAGCTTCATATTCACACACTTACACACAACTTCCCCGGGGAGCTGCTCAGTAACAACCATTTATTCTGCTGCTGCTGGTTGACTGGAGCAGTTGAGGGGTTAAGTGCCTTGCTCAAGGACACGAGAGTCCAATGAGAGTGAAGAATGAGTCTCACTCCCTTTTCTTCCCCCTCGCCCATTCATCATCCTCATCCTCCACTCCCATCTCTTTATCTGTAAGCATCACCTTCACACACCCTCCGCTCATCCTCACTGTCCCGTCACAAGTTGTTCCTCCACCACTCCCTCCATCACTGCTCCCTCCATCACTGTCCCTCCTCTGAGCCTCCCACGCTCCATCTCCCTCCTTTCCCCACCTCCCACTGCTTCTATTATCACTCCAGTGAGCTCTGATGAATGACTGAGTTAGATTTTTTTTTTTGGGGGGATGAGGTGGAATTGAGCGAGGGAAGTGGAGGGAAAGAGCGGAGAATAGACCTCTTTTCTGTGTTGCATGACAGCGTGGCGGAATTAGCAAGCTAAGTTAGCTAAGTAGCCAGCCGTCCGACCAGCAGGCTGGTGGCCAACGGCAGCGCTGTAAAGATAAATTGAGGGCGTATAAATCTTTGGATGCCTATAGTTAACTACCCCTGAGTAAAGTCAGTCAAAGAGAGCATCGTACAATATCAGCGATGCTCGCTAGAGCCTCAAATCAGTTTGTCATCTCAAATGTATGTGATATCTGGATTCTGGTATCCAACAACACAGCAAGATGACATTTACAATGTACAACTTTAGCCCACTGCTAGTGTTAGCCTTCAGACTTTCCTTTGTTTTGTCTCAAGCTAAAACCGTGACGTAGTCATGACGTCGACACAAAAAGGGTCTATAGGAGTGACTTTAAATTTTGCTTGTACATTGTTCATCAGTTTCAAAAAGCCAACCCACAACGTGTTTATCACTCAGTGTGGTCGGGCAAAGTTTAATGGTTTTTTTCAACGTTAGGGGCGTTAGTATTCGTGGGAGGAAGCCAAACTTGTGGGTGATTAGATCAGATTTGAATGATTTTTATTGCTTTCACCAACTGACAGATGACTAATAAGTTCTCTGCTTTGTTATATCACCCGATGAGGTGGACATTTATTAAGCTGCTTCTGATTTCCAAATGAAAAGAAACACTGCAGCTGTTCTGAGAATGAAGGAGACTGTCCACTGAAATCAAACTGTAAATATATTATGTTTATTTGTTCTTTTATTTTCATCAGGAAAACCCTGAATAGTTCTGTCAAAAAGTATCCAGAGCCTCTATTGAACTCTGTGCCAAACCTATATCATTATTTATTCCTCACTTAATTAATCAAGACGAACATTTTCACTTTGATTGTCAGAATATTCTTGTTTCCTAGGAAACGCTGTTCAAGTCTGCAATTTCTAATTAGCTTTTTTATTTAATAAATCATGACTGACAAGAAAATACCTGCTATTAAATATTCTGCTTCACAAGTGTGAAATTAAGCTGCATAACGACTAATGAGTTCTTTTCAATACCGAGACAAACTGTCTTCTCAACTTCAGATTCAGTTTTGAACCAGAGCAGCATTCATTTAAAGGTGAGGTACACCTGCAAAAAGTAGCTGTAAACGATGTAAAAGGATAATTTGTAGATATTTTTTCGTTTTTATAAAACACTCGTCAATAAACCTTGACTACTAATATGAGAAATACGTATATTATTAACACCCCTGCTCAGTTTTTCCACCAAAATTTGCGCAAATATTTTAAGGGGGCACTACAGGGCATTTTTTAACAGCTGTGGTACCCAGAACTAAGAAATACATGGATAGGAAATGGATCAGGCTTTATAGACCGGATACCAAAAATCAGTTAATGTGATTTCAGGCAGTATTTTAAGTAATATCTCTGTTGGTACTGGCAAAAAAAACATAGAATTATACTGGAGAGCAGAGTGGATGTGGGCGTTGCACTGAACACATATTTGATGTATTTGCTCTCATTACAGAGGGAGCACTGCTTGGCTGGGCATGAAAGCTGGAGTGGATGGGATGGACACAAAAAAAGAGAAATACATTCAGCTTCCACCAGCTCCTTAAACCAAGAGCCAAAATCTGCCTGATGGCCTTAATGGGAACAGACGAGAGGATGGTTGAGAGGAGGAAGAGGAGAGGATGGATGAAAAGCCTCCTTGCTTCTCTTTCTTCCCTCAGGTAATAAAAACACAGAGGCGAGTACTTACTTCCTGTCCAGAGAGGTAGTAGGCGGCCAGCAGTCCTCCTATGAAACGAATGTTGACCTCAAACACAGACACCTCGGCATTCTGGGAAAACGAGGGAGCACAGAGAAGAAGAACATCAGATAGGATAACACAAACAATTTACTTAATGCATTATTTATCTTTTTATATGGACATCTATTGGTTTTATCTCTGAAGAAAAGAGTGAGGGGTTTTCCATCTGAAAAGATTTTGGTTGTTAGATGTGATTAAGACCAGAATTATGTAGTTGTCAACTACAGTTGAGGAGATAACTGTGGAAGAAGTGAAACCTATGATCATAGTCGTCACTTTTATGATTCTTACTCACATTGGCCTCACTTGTGAATTAAATAGTGAAAATAAATTATTCCTAATTTTTCTGGGGACCCCCTGGAACTCCCTCAAGGATGGCTGGGGGTCCCCGGACCCCTGGTTGAGAACCACTGTCCTACAGAGTTTGTATCAACTGGTATCCCAAAGAAAGAAGCCAAATCAAAGGTAGTCACACACCCTTACAGCTTATTATTTATATAACAACTCAGACTGTACACCATTAAATCATTAAATAAAGCAGTTTACATGAGGAAAAGGCATTAAATAACCTATGACTCTCTTTAGCTACAACAGTCTGCCATTCAGGCAAACAACAGCGTTTGTGTTTTATAGCAGAACAACACAGAAAAAAAATCAATGCCATCTCATAAAATGAACATTGATTTTCAGGGAGAAGTTCAGCGGTGCAATTTCCCTCAGTACTATATATTTAAGATGGTTAAGTTGTGTAAATGTCTGACTCACTGAGCTACAGTGCTGCCATCAAATAAGACACATATGGCAGACTGAAAAACACGCCAACATGGCTTTCTGACCGGATACACACTTGTACCACGCTCTCATCACTGTGCAGCTGCTTTGAAACTCCATATTAGAAGTGAATTTGTATTCCTAAAAAAATCCTGGATGAGAAGGTGACATTTGAAAGCAAGTGACGTAAATCCTTGTGTCACTAGTGTTGATCAACAATCGATGTGGAATTGCAGTTTTCTCAACGTCAGATGCAGTTTTGAACCAGGGCATTATTCATTTAAAGGTGAGGTACACCTGCAAAACGTAGCTGTAAACTATGTAAAATGATAATTTGTAGATTTTTTTTTCAGTTTCATAAAACCCTCAACACTGTTACTGATGTTTTCTCTTCAATACACCTCATCCACAAATATGAGAAATTTTTCCACCAAAATTATCACGTATATGCAGGTTTTTTAAATGCAGGACAACCCTATAAAATAGGCGATAGACTCCTTTCCTCATTGTCAATAGATGAGTATGCCTTCCTTTTTTTTCTTTCTTCTGGTATGTCACATTCAACGTCACAAATGCGCCGGTTAGTAAAACAGTGAAAATGTTACAGTTTTTTTATATTAGTTACCAGACCAGAGTTGGTGATTGTTGGAAGAGTGTAAAGACTAACAAAGACGGTTTGATGAGTTTTATTTTGTTTCTGGTGTTTGAATGAAGTGTGTTTGAATGATCAGTGAAGTAAAATGACTGTTTTCTGACAAGAGTCTGGTGGTTTTGAGGAGAGCAAATGAATTGCATGTTTTGGATGTTAATAAATTATAATAATTGTTCAAATCTCTGTTGATTTTATTTATTATATACTGTATTCACTTTAATGAGCATCACATAGCATCGCGCTGGAAAAGGGGCAAAAATGTGCGTATTCACCCGCCCATCGGAGCTGGAGCAGATAAATACCATGACTACTGCAGAGTTATTTGTCCTGGGTATGAATGCCGATTGTTACTGTTTAAATTACTGTTTTTGTCAATGGAGTCTGGTAGCATATAACAGCTGGCAAAAATGTGACAACCTTAAAAGTTCCCTTCAGTGCTCCTAAAAACTTTAAACTAAAGCGTGGCATTTACTACAAGTCAACTATGTGTGGATAAACACTGCACACAAGGTCTTTGCATATTTCTTCCACTAATGAAGCACACAGTTGTCACCCTGGTTATTATGTTGTAGCTTGGGGTGTTACGAGGGAGGGGAGAGAGTCTGCTGGTGTTCACCCCAATGTTCTTGTTTGCGAAGCAGGGCTTAATTGGGGCTAAATCTCAACAAAAACTTCTATTTTTCCACTCTAACGGATAATCACCCTACTGCTAGTCTTCTTATAGAGTAGTCAGCTTTCCGAGAAAACACCTTGAGCGTTTTCTTAAGACAACTTAAAAAAACTTAACTATCACAGTAAGATAATTCATGTAAAATGAGTGCATATCTCTGTGAGTGACAACCCTGATGCAGTATGACGACTCACACCTTGCAGCCCAGTGCATTTAAATGCTGAAAGCTACTTGCAAATCACAATGTGACCTTGCTCTGATTATTTTCACACAAGAAATGAAAACACACCAGAGATGAGGACTTTACCTGCACATCTCTCTAAAGGTCAGTCTGAATGACCTCGATTTACAGTAAATGCACTCCAGAGAGGATAAAGAGAGAGAGAGGGAAGTGGAGGGGGAGAACAGGAACGTTGTCTGAATTTTAACGCATTGAACTGTCTACTACTGTAGGTTGGACAGAATGATGTTGATTGCAGCTTACACACTGATTTGTGCTCTCTTATGTTACTATACGAGGTAACTGTAGTCTTTAGTCAGGAGCAGGTGTCCACGGACAACATTCACGCTCAAGTGTAACACCCTCCAGTTTCGGGTCAGCGGTGGCGGCCAAATCACTGCCCATTTGCCCTCGACTTCCATCTACCCTCCACTAACCTCCACTTAATCCATCCCAGAGGATCTATTGTCTTCCTTGCCCTTTCTGCCAGTGTCTAAAGCTAATTTCCACCAGCATGCCAGATTGTATCTAAAATATTTAATCGCATGATTGTCCATAGTTAATTGCGAATAATCACAAATTAATCGCTGTTCAAAATGTACCTTAAAGGGATATTTGTCAAGTATTTAATACTCTTATTAACATGGGAGTGGACAAATATGCTGCTTTATGCAAATGTATGTCTATATTTATTATTGGAAATCAATTAACAACACAAAACAATGACAACTATTGTCCAGAAACCCTCACGGGTACTGCATTTAGCATAATAAAATGTGCTCAAATCATAACATGGCAAACTCAACAGCTGTCAGTGTGTCAGTGTGCTGACTTGACCAAAACTATATGTGATTATCATAGAGTGGGCATGTCTGTAATTTAGCACAAGTTTGGAGCGTTACTTAAAGGACTAGTGTGTAACAATTAGGCAGAACTATAACTTTTGGCAGAAATGGAATATAATATTAGTAAGTATGTTTTCTTTAGTGTATAATCACCTGATAATAAGAATCGTTGTGTTTCGTTACCTTAGAATGAGCCGTTTATATCTACATAGGGAGCGGGTCCTCTCCGCATCGCCATGTTTCTACAGTAGACCAGAACGGACAAACCAAACTCGGTTCCTGTTTGGGCCGGAGTTTATAACGTTACTCGATCTTGTCGCCGCCGCGCTCTCTCTCTTGCTCTATCTGTATCTTTACAAACTGGTTTCACTCGAGTGTCAGCAAAAGACAGCAAGGGCGTACGGGCAGCTACAATCGACCTTGAGTTAAAATGGTTCTGCACACTGTCAGAATGTGTGATAATGCACCCGTGTCACTAGCAGCTGGGTCCTCCCTCAGATCCCATGTGAGCAGTTGTGCTGGCAGGGAGAGCGTGTCGTATGTATCCTGACTGTAAGAGGAAAGAGGTGAAGAATGGCTCTCATCTCCACAGCTCCACCTACGTTATTTTCTTCTTGAGTAGATCCCACTTTGTCCAAAACCCCAGAGAGTGAATCTCAACCGCTCTGGCTTCTTTGTTTCCTCCTCAAGGTCCCTCCTCTGTTTTTACCATCTGTCTTTTATCTGCATGCTTTATGCATTTGCTATACGGCCAAAACTGATGAATACATATGCATTTACCAGCACAGTCACCAGAATAAAATGTTGATATTGTACGTTTCTGCATAAGGTTGAACGATTTGAAAAACATATCTAATTGCGATTATTTTGACTGATATTACTATTACAATATTATTTGCGATATTGGAGGGAATTATAATTTTTACATCATATTCTCATTTTCATAGAAAAACATATTAAAGTGATTATGGTGTGATTTTTGAAGGGATCTGAACCAAACAAAGATGTTTTCTTAAGTCTGTAGAATATGATGTGTAAGCCAGTACATCTCTGCAGCACCACAATATTTAATTTTAAATACTATTTTGACACATTTCACCATTGCACCACCTGTGATTTGAAAATTGTAGGTCATATTGCAATTTCAATAACATTTTGATGAATAGTTCAGCCTTATTTCTGAACCAAAAATACGTTTCATATCAAAAACGTTGGAGTGTTTTAACTGCTCATGGTGCTTTTGCCGTTTCAAACTGCATTCTCAATTACGTTTAGGTTTAGGCAGCGAAACTACTTGGTTAGGTTTAGTAAAAGGTCATGTTTTGGGTTAAAATTAGTTACATTTGGTGAAAGTCCTGTGTTTGACCAAACATCCATCCACCCAAACTTCCATCCTAAACAGAGTTATGCAGACTTTGATTAAACGTATTTGCGATACGTCAAAAACAAACGTAATCCGGGAGAAAATACGTTCCCTCGAAACGTTCTTCACAATGCAGATTAGTACCATAATACAACTGGCTCATTTTCTCAATAATTAAAGTAATTTAATTTTTCACACTATATTATAGCAAATAATCATATTAAACCGCTATATTAGACTGATTACAGAAAGATACTTATGTAGCAACAATGGACGGCGACTACAGACACTTCATCACTTCAACATTGGTGTAAGCTGCCATGCCTGCTTGTCATGGATGTTGTGTTGAACTGTTGAGTGATGAAGTGATGGGAAGCTCTCGTAAAGCTCAAGGCAAGCTTTGTTTGGCAGCAGCATCCATCTATCTAACTCCCTGTCAGTCAGTCAGTCACTCTCACTCGTTATCCATTTACAACTGGAGTTTAGGAGCCCAGACCCCAAAGAGCAGAGGAGCTATAAAACAGCCCTAATTTAAGAAAGAAAAACGCCTGCCGTGAACACAGAAAGGACGGCGAGGAATCACAGCACAAGAATAGAAGTTTGGATTAAAATGTTGTTCTGAAGCTACAAAATAGGACAGCAGTCATTTCTTTCTCTGATCTTCTATCATGAGATAGCTCTTAATGACATAATGTACTCGCTGTCCCCTGAGAATTACATCCACTTTCCAACCTTTTGTACTTTCTCTATTAATATCCACCACGCACCAGAATAAACACAAATCTGTCAACATCATCTTCTTTTTGTGCAGTTTCCTGTCGTAGATAATCAATGTCGTTTATTTCAATTGGATCCTGTCACTACTGTAGAAGCGACTCTATGGAGTCCATCACACTCTGGTATATTTAGGTTAATGTATAGTCAGCTGTTTCTCCGACTCTTACGTATTAGTTACTAATTTATTTGAAGATTATCCTCTTATTACTTGGTAAGCGTGTGAGCTAAATGTGCAGATAGTGTACAAGCAATTAGTCGGTAACACTTTATAATAACCATCATTTATAAATGGTAAATTGATAGTTAATTCAACATAATTAACAATGAAATGATAATTAATAATGTTTACTAATTATTAGTAATGCTATAATTTCTGTTATTTTATCATTAGTTTGTGTAATATGAAATAATTAGTTTATATATTGTATCATAGTTGATAAGAGACGATAATTACATCCTGATTACATTAGTAAAGTATTTATTAACAGTTTATTGTTGCACATATTATAACAATTTATATACTCTATTAAGTATTTGTATGTTGTCTCGATAATGTTTATAGATGTTTTACAAACAATTTCTTAAAGGTTTATAAATAATTTCAAAATCATTAACAAATTATATATATATTGTATATTTATAAAATATATATATAAAAAACTTATATTTTATATAAAATGTTATAATGTGTGCAACAATAAACTGTCAAAATAACATAAATTATAGCATTACTAATAAGGAATAAACACGATTAATTATCATTTCATTGTTTGCTAACAGGAAACTAGTAACTAAGTTTAATTAACTATCAATTTACCACTAAATGATGGTTATTATAAAGTGTTACCCTCAAATGTTAATATTTGCTGTTTTCCAAAGTTGTCTAAGACGTTAAACTGAAAATCTTCAGGTTTTGGACAGCTGGTCGGACAGAATGTGACATTTGAAGACGTCACCTGGGGCTTTGGGAAATTGGGACGAGCATTTTATACTATTTTATGACATTTTAAAGGTCAACTGTTGAGATAATAAAAAAGATTAACTGACAATGAAAATAATTCAGCCCCAGTCATCGGATATTAGAACTTTTCTTTCAAAATGTAAGGTTTAAACTTGTCCTCTCTGCTAACACCATTAAGCCGCAGATAGAGAACAAAGACATGTGCCTAATCTAATGTACGTGTCTTTGTTCTCTATCTGCCACTTTTCTAAATTAGACTGTACTTGACTTAACAGTGAGATAATAGAACCGACGCTCTGCTTCATATTAAAACTTTAAAGTAGTAGTCGTGAAGTGAGTAGCTCTCAGTCTCAGCACACTTGGACCATCCATTTTATTATCTCTAGACAGGAGAAATAAAATGGATGTGAGTGAAACTAGGGCTGTCAATCAATTAAAATAGTTAATCGTGATTAATCGCATCGTTCAACATGTACCTTAAAAAGAGATTTGTAAAGTATTTAATACTCTTATCAACATGGGAGTGGACAAATATGCTACTTTATGCAAATGTATGTATATATTTCTTGTCGGAAATCAATGAACAACACAAAACAATGACAGTTATTGTCGAGAAACCCTCACAGGTACTGCATTTAGCATAAAAAATAGGCTCAAATCATAACATGGCAAACTGCAGCTCAACAGTCAACAACAGCTGTCAGGCTGTCAGTGTGCTGACTTGACTATAACTTGCCCCAAACTGCATGTGATTATCATAAAGTGGGCATGTCTGTAAAGGGGAGACTCGTGGGTACCCATAGAACCCATTTTCATTAACATATCTGGAGGTCAGAGATCAAGGGACCCCTTTGAAAATGGCCATGCCAGTTTTTCCTCGCCAAAATTTAAAGAAATTAGTGGCGTTAAAACAAATGTGCGTTAACGCGCTGGTATCGCGTTAACTTTGACAGCCCTACAATACATAGAAAAAAAACCCTTCAGTATTCATATTTCATACAGCGGTATTAGTCCCTTCTCTTTCAAACAGAATGTCCTGTATTTTCACAGCAGAAACTTGTACTTGAAAAGTATTTTGTAACACAAGCACTGCACACATATGACATTTTTTCTTTCCTTCACAGTATGTGGTGTGTATCTGTGTGTGCAAGTATGCAACCTAACACAAGGTTGGGCTCAAATATTTCACCAGAGCATGAACAGAAATGTGATGATAGTCCTTGAAGTTTGAAGAAGTGAAAAACATGTCACCCAGGCGACCCGGCTGAAATATTAAATGACTTGTCATTCCAGGTGACAAGATAGCGGAACACACAGAGACGAGGAAGTCACCGTCAAATGTCTTCCACCCTCAGCAAAAGGCTAAGGGGGAAATGGGAAAGGATGGGAGAGAGGTGGGCGTTTAATCATGACAAACATGACAGCTTTCACCGTGTAGGAGTAGGAAAGCTCGGCAATGTCATGAAAAATAAGCAGCGGTGTTACTCACGAGGCCATCTCTTCTGCCTCTGAAAGAACACAGCGTCACATGTAACATTTAAGCGCTGATGTTTTCACTGTGTAAACTGTAATAAAAAAATGCGAATAAGGAACTCTTGCTCCTTTCTGATTAAATCTGGTTAATGAAGCCGGGCTCTTTGACAGCAAGCATTAATTTATCTCTCCATCTCAGCCGCATCGTCTCCGATCAAATCCTCAATTTAACCAGGGTTATTAATGCGTCAGTTAACGGGGTCCATTAATTTGGTGGATCTTTGAGCCTGCCAATGGATGCGGACCTCACGCCGACACATCCATCATCTGAGGGTAAGCTGCCGTGTGGGGGGGGCCCCACCAGGACACGGGAGACTCCAACAATGACTCACTGCTTGGCTCAACCTGACATGGCAGCTATTTAATCATTCATTAGTGGTGTGGCTGCTGGATGTGGTGGTGGTGCTGGCAGGTGGGTGGCTGAATCCAGAGGTCGCGGAGGGAGGGAGGGAGGGAGGGACAAACAAACAACATGCACTTTATTGCATTTATGTAAAATTGAGTTAACCAAATTATGTCAAGACCTCACACATTCACACACACAAACTTAAGAGGATGTTTCTGAAAACATCTGAGGAGAGAAATGTTAACTTGGTGTCAAAACTACAATAATAAGAGGAAGGAACTATCCTGGAACGTAGGTGGGACAGTGTGAACCTCACAGTATTGCTCATTTAAAGACTAATACTAATTTAAACATAATATAAAAACAGCCCTGAAATATAAATTGATAAAGTGAAACAGGGCAAAAACATCCTCACAATAAAGGTCAAACTGGCTCTGACAGAGATAGCTCACACACACAGCGGCAGTTAAGGTCAGTGTAACGTTGCACTCACACATGCATGCACAGGAGAGTGATTAAAGTTGACTAAGAGTGATGTCTTTAATCCTCTACATGGAAATCCAGGCCACGTCCTTATTCCTGCCTCAGAGCTCTGACTAGAGAGGCTGGGTGTGGCTGCACCCTCTGGGTTGAACAAATCTTTGATTTTCACAAGGGGGCCAAGCTTAATAACACTTTGGCTGCCAATTATACCGCCAGGCTACTGCAGGCTTGGGAAGTATTGCTCCCTATGAGCCGGGGAATTACCTGTTTTATAAAAGGCCTGAGCAAAAAAAAGCCAGAGTAATGCCACGGCCATATTGCAAAGATTCAGCGCAGGCTATCTTAGCATTTCATGAATGTTAGAGTAGCAGGAAGCTAATGCCTGAATCCTGAGCCTAATGCATGCAGGTATAAAGGCATCAAACCAAGCCGTTAATGACAACATAGCGACACACCTCCCTCCTCCTCCTCCTCCTCCTCCTCCTCCTCCTCCTCCTCCTCCTCCTCCTCCTCCTCCTCCTCTCGCTCGTTAAGTCTCATCCTCTCCTCCTCTCCTCCCTCTAATCTCTCCTCTCTCCATTCGCCTCCCGTTAACCAAAGGGCTTCTCCTCTTCTCTCCCGCCTCCCGCACTCTTATTACTCAATTCAAACACATTTGCAATTTTTTCTCAACGCCTCATATTCCTGTCATTGTTATTGCATTTGTAATACTCTTAATAATTCTCCACCTTTTTCATAAGGCACAAATCTCATATTGTTTGTTGCTGAGGCGAGTTTTATTACAGCGGCTGCTCCTGCAGGTATTATGGATATCACTGTGCTAGAAAACACACCTTTTTTTTTTGCACAATTTCAACGTGAACACTTCTATTTAATGAATCTAAATGTTGCCATGGTCAGGTGAATGGGTTTATTTTTATTCCTATCTGAATTATATCACTGTTTTGCTGGCCCAAGTTCCCAATAACATCGAATCTACTTTCATCTGTTCCTTCCCAGTCATAAAAATATCCATCCATCTGCCTTATTCCATCATCCCATAATAATGCACTTTATCTCTTTAATTTTCCACTCAACCGTCCTCCATCTCAGAATTCGGAAGAACCACATGGAAAACTCAATCTTATAATTTTAGTTCAACTAATAAAATCTGATACGTAAAAAATTATGGATGTTTTTAAACTTTGTAAATCTCCACAGAAGCCCTTTAAACACCTGATTGAACCAATTTGCGTCAAAAATCACACCTATTGTACCTATTCTCAGAGTCATAACTCAGGAAAAACTGAACACAAACACGTGATGAACGTCTTTTTTTAATTCAGCGTGACTTACACTTCCAACGTAAAAAAAGATGATTATAAATGCAGATCTTTCCTGATAATCATCACGTTTGGAACTATTCTTCATTACCATATTCAAATGAACGCGTAATTTGAAACACACCCCAACGATGGCTATCTGTCAATGATCAGAGAGTGTCTTACCCTTCAGTTTAGTCTATATATTTTCCCATGTGGTGTCATAAAACTGTACTATGTGTCATCAGATTGTTGCGCAACTTGGAATTTTATATCGTTATCGTTATTACTCCATTTCTGCCATTATTCTTGTATAAATCTGGCTATTTTATTGGTGATGGCCTCTTTATGAGCTTCTAGCATAGGTCCATGACCTTTTTACAACCTAAAAATCGCAGAAATGAGTGGCTTTACAGCAAATTTGCATTTTATTATCACATTAACTTTGACAGCCCTAGTATTTATCAATATGCATACCATTGTATAAGTAATAGTAAACCATAAATATTGCATATATCCACACCACTATTTTTCTGTAGGGTAATAACGTTAAATATCAGAGATCCCATTTGCATTTTAGATTAATCTAGCATTAGGCCTACTACTTTTTTTAGATTATAAAACATTTTACACAATCTACTGTATTGTTTACGAGCAGAGCTAACGTTAATGAATAGCCCCAGCTGCACAGGGCAGCACAGCTGTATTTTTTAATTCACCAAAGTTATTGCAGTAAATGACCGCCATGGCCGTTCTGGTGTTAAAAGCCTTTCAATAAAAGGAGCAAAGCAAAAAAAGCCCAGGGATCAAAGGTTAAATTGACTCTCCCTCTCTTTCGCCTCATCCTATCCACAAATTGTCTTTTCCATTCTTCCTCTCTCTCGTAGCCATCTCCACTGCACATTTGTATCCCTCAATCTGTCGTCACGGCTGATCTTTCTCCCTCCATCTCTTTCTTGGTCTATCCATCCATCGCCTACCTCCTCAGTCTGTGATTAATCTTCACTGGTCTTTCTTTCTTCCTTGTCTCTCCTTCCTTCACACTTCTCTCTGCTCTCTCCCTCCATCTCTCCATCCAATCTAAGCCTTTCCCCTCCTTTCGCTCTGTCCCCCGTTCTCCTCGCTGCATCCCTCTTTCCGCTGTTCGACCACAGTCATCCTGAGGTTAATTAGCCCTCCAAGTGTCAGACTGTTAGATCCCCTCTGCCTACCTGCTGGCTGCCCTGTGATTGCCTCAGTAGGGGGACTAACAAGCTCAGGAGTCAGACAGAAAGTAAGAAAAGAGAGGCGAGAGAGCAAGGAGAAGGCACGGACAGAATAATGATTCCAAGGGAATGTTTTTTTAAGGGGAGACAGATGTGAGAAAAGGGGGAGAAAGGAGGGATGACAGCTTAGCCATAATGGGGAAGCAGGGAGAAAAGGAAAGGGGGATATGTAAGGATAGTGTCAGGTGGACAGGTAAATGAAGCAAGCCTAGCTAGTATATATATATAAATGTGAGATAACCAATTGGAGGATAGAAAGAAAGGGTGAAAAATAATATAATTTGGTATCAAGTTGGAGAATGATGGAGGTGTGGATAAAGAGAGACAATGAAGGGATAAAAAATTGAGGGTAAGAAATAACTGCAAAAGAAAAGACTAAGAATTATTGAGGAAAAAGGGAAAAACTAGGAGGATGGACAGAGGGTAAAAAGATAAAAAGAAGTAATAGACATGGCAGATGATGGATAGAGGGACAGATAAAAAATTGTGATTGTCAAATGTAATGAAAGAGGGGAGACTGAAGACAATAAAGCGGCGATGTCCAGAGACTACAAAGAGGTTATAAAAGAAGACAGAGGGAAGGAGCGACAGTAAAGACAATGTAGGGAAGAAAGAAAAGATAATAAAATGCTAACGTAAGAGCATTCAGGGAGCACAGTAAAGACATAACAGAAGGGTAATGCTGGTAATGGGAGAGGAGGACTGAAACAGAGAAATAAATGAGGAGAGCTGCAAATATGATGGACAAGGGATGGAAAAGAGAGGAGGTTGTTAACCAAAACACTGGGAGAGGAGAGGAGAGGAGAGGAGAGGAGAGGAGAGGAGAGGAGAGGAGAGGAGAGGAGAGGAGAGGAGAGGAGAGGAGAGGAGAGGAGAGGAGAGGAGAGGAGAGGAGAGGAGAGGAGAGGAGAGGAGAGAAAATAGATAGAAATGGACAGAACGAAAGATGAGGGATGACAGTTATGAGTAAACAGACACTGAGTAGGCAATCAAGCAAGAGATAGCACTGAGATAATAACTTTGAAATGAGTGTTATTTTTGTAATATTAATAGTTTAAAGATTATACTCTTAAATTTAATTCCTGTTACACACTTTTGATTAACCAAGAGTCTAATACAACCCCTTTGCCCCTCGCGCCATACTCTACGTCCAGATTATGCACCGTTTAGCAAGCAAAAGTGGAGTTTGACACGTCCTAAATGCACTTGCGCGATGCACTTAAGACCATGCGTCATAGATCGTTTAAGTAGAGCCCCGAGTTCCTGTTACATTATTATTTGTCTCTCATTGAACGCTCAGTGCTAAATGGCTCTCATCAGAGAGGGCAGGCTATCAAAGTGAGTGGCCAAATGAAGCATTCGGCTATTGACCTTGATAAGAAGTTATGATTTGTGATTCCTAAGGGCTTTCTTCTAAGTGTGTTTTCACAGCAGGAGCTGGTAATCAAACTATAAAGTGTTCAATCCTGAGAAGCAACAATGACACTCAAGTAACACTGTGAAGAATACCTGAGCATGTTGTTATTTTTAAACATTTTCATGTGTATGAAAGAAAGTTTAGGTACACACCACTCCGAAGTCCAGGTTCTGCTCGATCCACTCCTGGCCGTCCTTGAACTCCTCGTGCAGACCCATGATGTAGAGGGTGTCTAAAGCATCCACGATGGTCGCCCCTAGTTGGGAATTTCCTGCACAAGACACACGGTAAAACAAATAGGACAATGAGATTCATTTGTCCAGTCACGCTTCATATAAAACCTCGCACCTCTGGGAATTATGAGTGGAAAACTAATCACACAACACAATGGGCCTAAATTGTGAAGAAGACATTTGTTGCATTGAAAAATAAGAAATTACTCAGATGAATTTTAATATATGCAATTAAAACTTTGCTGCACGTCCATCATGCAAAGTGCAAACACAGGAAGAAACTTCAAACTACATATAGAAAGAGAAGCAAATTCTTCCAAGCAATGAAATCTGTGCAATGTCATCCTCCGACCAGTATGAGACGCTGTGACATGAGGTGACTGGAAAAACACTGAGCACATACTGGAAATTAGTCTGTTCATTCCCTTCTATAACAACATGTAATGTATGTTTCTCCCCTTCTTACACACTCCTATTTCTGATTCTTCCACTCTCTCATATATCATTTCTGTATATTCTTTCCCTCCCTTCCTCTTTGGCTGCACTGGGGATGTTCAATGCCCTCCAGGTGTGTATGTTTTGGATCATAGGTTTATATTAATATTTGAACAGCCCTTATATGATGCAGGACCTCCATCAACCTGCATCTGTAACCACGCTGGGGATTGTTGTGGCTCAATTTATCTACATCCTCTGAATTACAGTAGTCTGCAACTGACACAATCAGGTCAATGTCTGGCAACAGAGATAAGAAATCAAGCTAATTAGAGCAGAGATAAAATATCAAAAGGTGTCATGATAAAATTTAAATTTGCCTCATTAACTTGAGAGCCATGGTTTGGATATCATGGACATTACAGCTTAAGTGTCGTGATTCCGTTCACGTATATATAACATAGGAGAAGCATTCCAGTTTTGAAAGCCAGAAATCTCAGATAGCGGCAAAGTACAGCTGTTTCTCTACCATTGATCAACCACTCCATAAAACCCTGCAAATATATTATAGTTATTTTGTGCACCACACAAATAAAATGTTACTTATTGCCTTTTAGATGAGGTAAGTTGCAACTTATGGAGTACTGTTGGTTCTCGTCGCTGCTGTATTTTAATACTGTTCATCATTGTAATATTACTACAGCTGAGGTCAACAACTCTCTGACTCCAGCTTTGGGACGGTTATCTCCTAATAATGCACAGTCATGTGCTTTTTAAAATACTACAGGCTTTGAATCTCGTCCCTCAGGCTAATTACAAACAGGGAAGACACAAGACAGTCAGTCCCTGTACTATAGCCTGGGCAGCTTATAAAAATCTATATTGTCTTATACTTTTCTTTAGTTGTGGTGACGTCCAATAGCTGGATAAGTGAATATGAATCATTTCATCTTGCTGCTTTAAATGGTCGATGTATATCTACATGATTTTGTTCCCACATTTAACACTACTGTGGCTGATAACGTCATTTCATCACTTAGTTACCATGATAAAATCAATAGATATGATAATGAGATTGATAATTAAAGAGAGATACTCTTTCAAAACTGACGAGTTATATTCATTAAAAGAAAGTTATTATTAATTAAACAAAAACAAAAAAAATAATTTAATCTGATGAATCACTTTATTCAAATTGAGGATTTTGTTCGAGCCCTATTAATTGTATTATCATCGGCATGTTTATTATTAATTGATTGATCTTAATTCTACTATGAAATTTTGCTACTGCTGAAAATTACATGTGGCACTTTAATGCACATCTTGGCCATTGATCATTGATCAGGGTATTCTAAGATCCAATCCCTCTACCACTGCTCGCAGAATTTGGTTCAGTTCGATGCACATACATTCACAACATATTTCAGTGCTAAAAGTCAGCGGCGCTGCCCTTTAAATCCTTCCTCATTTCATATCAGCTCCAGCGTGTGCCGCTGGAATTCCTGAGCCTCCCCGCCATCCCTTCTTATCTATGACTCCATTGAAAAGGAGAGCGTCTGGCTTCATGCAGGAGCTGCGGCGTTATTATCATTATAGACAGGAACTCTAAATCACTCTAAAAATACACTGCGGCCAGCCAGGCAGGCCGGGCTGATAGCGAGATGCCCTGGCCGACTGCCGGATCTTGACAGATTGGCCCGACTGTTGGTGGAGCGGAGCCCCCTCTGCTGCACCGCGAAACCCCCATCTCCCTCCGTCTGTCGCTTTCATCACCTGCAGGTACGCTGCAGGCAGTCAGAGCAATGTGACACCATTGAGGCAAAGATAGAGGCCTGTCAAAGTTCTCCAGTCACACAGTATTATCCCATTCACGTCCAGGTTTTGTGTAGCAGCTCCTTAACGCAGTGTGTCCACAACAATGAAACACCAAAAATGAAAATGTGATATTGACAGTAAGTTATTTAGCCGATCTTAAGAAGTGTGTTTCTAATTGTTTTACAAACCCTTCTCATCACTTCTCTTAACTTTTATTAGCGCATTTTCATTATTGATTAATCTTTCGATTCATAGATTCATTGTTTAGTCTATGAAATCTCAAAAGATTCTCAATTCTACTGTCCAAATGCCCAATTTACAACAACCCTAATGAATTAAAGTCAGTTTGTGGGGATAAACTGTAACGATTTTCATGTTGTACTTAACTACTAAGTTATGAAATGTCCTCAAAAATGGAAAATGTTCTTAACCAATACTTTGAATATTTCTCCTATCTACCTGTAACAACTTATCCACTGACACCTGGTTCTCATTTATTTATCCCCCAGCCCGATTTGTAATTTCAGCTGCAACTTCAAAGCAGAAGAAAACATTTATTTGCAGTTTACTTGTGTTTCTCTGACTCTGATGTGGATGTTTGTTTTCCCAACCTTGAGAAGTTTAGCTCACTTTCATGTTTGGATGTAACCTTGTGATCACACCTTACAGTCTCTCCTCTCCGTCCTCTTTCTGCTCCATCACACCCTCCATCTTCTCATCTGCCCCTCCTTCCACCTAACCATCTGTTTGTTCTCATTTATCACTGTCTTGCTGTGTTTCTTTCCAATCTTTCTGCGATTCTCCATTCAAACCCTGATGCACGAACACTCCTTTCACCCTTCTGAAGGTGCATCAAAGAGTATAGAAGCAAAGAGACCAAACTCTGGTGCTTTTTTGACAACAGTCGCTACATGGCGCTGCGGTCGTGCTGCTGCCATTTTGGACTGAAAACGCCAATGAGTCTATGGCCATGGATGTATAAAGAAACGTCTGTATATCAGAGGATACTTTTTTATTAGGTAAATCAACTTCCCAGTACGAACACTCAAATAGGCCTCATTTAAATCATTATGTCCTAAAAGTGGTAAAATGAACTAACAACTGAATCCAGAGTTATTTTCCTCGCCATAATGAACGTGCATCAGACCCACGGGACTGCACCGCCCTGCACGCTCATATGACATATCCGGTTCTGCCAGCTTCCTGCTAGCTGTATGCGGCTGTAATAATGGATATATTGGCTGTAACCATCACTTTTATTATCTTCTAATACACCCATGGACTGTATGCTGTAAGCCTGCACGGTGGTGGATGTATTAATGTCTCTGTTCCCATACAACCGGCTATCGGCCAGTAGCTAGTAGTGCTAGTAGCATGACATAAACAGAATTTAATGGAGTTGTAGGCTATTTACTAACATGCAGGACAAAAGCACAGGACACAACCTCTTCTACATCCATGGTCTGTGGTCTATTGGACTCCATTTTGGATCCTAGACATGAAAAAGTTTGAGATTGCTCTCAAAATCTGTGTGCTGGATTTTTCTAACTCCCATTTATGTCCGTCGCTCACTTTATGCTCCTCTGGGAAGCAGCCGGGAGAAAAGTTTAATAAATAAATAAGTAAGTGAATAGTTATAATAGTATGCATATATATAATATGTTTTTATTGTCCAGGTCATTTCTGTAGAGACACTAAATATGACAATAATTTTGTACGGCACTTTGTAGGCGGACGTTGTACTGGCGTCCGGTAGTTGCTCTCAGTCCAAAATGGCGGAGGCGTAGCTCTGCTGACCAATTGGTTTCCACTACTTATCAATATACGTTCTTTGGGTGCATTTCTCTCTTGCTGAGCATTCTCGGTCTGCTAAATCTCTGTTAATGTGGCTCGTCCCTGCTTTTCCCTGTCTTCAGACCTCATATCTGGGCTTGTATTGTTTCATGGTCCTTCTTGTCAACACAACCACCATCCTCCCTGCATCTGAGTGCTGTGCAGCTCTTTCATACTTCGCCAACTGCATCAACTGAAGCTGACTTGGCACTCTCAAAAGGTAGGTTTAGGGGTGCCAGGCATTGCTTATCTGAGACAAATGGGCCGGGATGAGGTTTATTTATTTGGGGAATTATCGCCGCAGCCTCACGCAAACAGAGAGACACCCTCAGCTACAAACTCTCTTCCTCTCGTAACCTAGATACAGGTTCCTCTTCCTTTGATTTAATTCACACCAAACACACCTTCTTTCTTCCTCACCTGAACTCTCTCACACTCTCCGACTTCCTCTCTCCATCTATCAAAATCTCACACATCTCTTCCACTATCTCTCCCTCAAACACTCCCTGTGCCATTTTCATTAGACGGCAGGTTTCAGAGCTCCCCGGTCTGAATTCACACGAGGCAGGAAAACGTGATGTCATTATTCAGTCTCCATTCTCTCCGTCTTGTAAACCGTCGGCTCGGGGAGAGTGGGAGATGATGGAGAGCTCAGGTGTGTGTGTGTGTGTGTGTGTTTGTGTGTGTATGTGTGTTCAGTCTATGCATGTTGCACAATTTCATTTGTTTTTGTGTTTGAATGAAATGAGAAAGTGTAGAGATGGTGCGTGTATGTGCAAGGGGAGTGTTTATAGTTTATACATGTGCGTGCTTCTTCCTTGCCGAGTGGGTTTCTCAGCAGGATCAGATTCAGACGCCTGGCTGGAAGTGAAGGTTTTTCTTGACAGAAACACAGTTGGACTGAGCTCCAAGAGGCATTTCTACGTAGGACACCCTCTCTGGAATTCACTTTACGCCTTTCTAGCAGCCTCTCTGAATTTGCTCTGGCCCTCCTCCTCCATCCCATTCAGCCTCTAGTCTTTACTGTTGAGCTCCTTCTAATGCCCTCTAGTCTACACAACCATCTGCACTGGGCTCTCCAACATTTGCTCCTCACAACTATCTAACTATAAATAAAGGAATCTCTGTCTCTCTTTATGTCCTTTGCATATCTCAAGACCCGTTCATTTGATCTACTTCACACTTGGTGGATGTATTGCTACCCAAGAACATGCAGTTTCGAAACTGGTGCAATTTGGACACGCGTCACATTCAATATTAATAACCTTTGAATAAACAAGCAGCCAGCGCTTAAGAGAGACAAAGTCTCCATCCGGTGGACCACCGTGGGACCTTATTTCGGAAAAAATATAACGGTAACAGCATTCGTAAAGATAGCGGTAGTTAACGGAGAGAGACAAATATTGTTTTGACCCCGTTTGAATTGCGCCATGAGTCTGACATATGATGTTTGTCAATTTAAAACCTCATTTTGCAAGTCAAGAAAGTCTCAGTTTGTCGTAAAACTGTTGAAGTATCAGACTGTGAAAATACGTAATTAGAAAGACGACACACCCAAAAGTGGCGTTAGTGACGCCTCTCACAAATATTAATGATCATTATGAATAATTATGTAAACAACTTTTATCTGAAGACTGAAGATAAACCTTTAGCCCGTGTCAGATTAAAGACTACTGTAGTAACACTCGCTGTCACAGCCTCCTCCTCCTCCTCCTCCTCCTCTCCTCCTCCCCTCCTCCCCTCCTCTCCTCCTCCTCCTCCTCCTCTCCTCCTCCCCTCCTCCCCTCCTCCCCTCCTCTCCTCCTCCTCCTCCTCCTCCTCCTCCTCCTCCTCCTCCTCCTCCTCCTCCTGGTCTGTTGCTCCAGGTCCACCGTGGCATTTCAGCCTGTTTTGTAATGAGCCCAGCAGCGGTAAACAAAGCCAGCCCCCGAGCCAATTCAGACCAGTGTGGCTGGCAGTGGACAACTGGTTACCAACTTATTTGGCACCAGACTGAAACATCTGCTGTGTTGTGTTTTCTGCCTCAGAGGGTTACTGGTCAGACTGGGCCTTCCGCTCAACATGAGCTCCTCCACTAAACCCCAGCCTGAATACCCGTCTCCGGGCCCGGTGCCAACGGGCCTCAGTCTGCGCTGCTTTTACTGTAGACCCATTTCACTCGTCTGTACAAAGAAAAAGGAACTTTTCAGCAAACTGCGACACGTGTAGCTTGTGTTAAAGCTGTGTGTAAAGAGTATGTAAAATGGAGAGCTGAAGCATCGAAAGGATTTCAGAGCCACATTTGGTGGAACTACATTATATACAATATGTCCGTCTGAATGCCAGCGCTACAGGCCAAGCTGGGATTAGACTGAATCACACAGCACAACTCCACAGGCTGTATGGACTGTGGGTAAATCCCTATAATGCTCATACACTATTTCTACAGGGATGCATATAGTGCATATAATATCAAAAATAAGAAAAGAATATTCAACAAAAACACATTCTGCAAACTTAATTCCCGATAAATTTTAGGTATCACACCGGAGACGGGACAAACAGACGAGCTAAACAAAAGTCTAACTAAGTAAAATGATTGAGAAATGTTTTCCTCTCCCTCACAGAAAAAAAGCTGTGGCACCTTCTTTTATTCAACATCTCTTTCAGTATTATTTTCTTTTGGTCCTTTCTTTTGGTTCAATGTGACAACATTGAAAAGCACTTTAAAAATATTTACTATAAAACGTTGTGAAAAATTATTGTATATGGACATTTTAACAAGGTACATTTGCACTGCCATCGACTGAAAATCATGTTTTCCTTCAAGGCAAGAATCTCCTACAAGGACACAGTGAAAGAAGAACTCCACAAAGAATATTTTTCATTATGCGCTCCATCTCTTTACCTCTTTGTGAACCCCCCCAAAAAAAGAAATCTAAATTATCCATCTGCCCAACTGTGACAGAGAATATGTGGGCTTTGAGCTGGTAACTGGGGAAGTAATTGGCCTCCTTGTTTCCTTTTGTACACCGTGTTACTGCGATCAAGTCTTTGAAATGTCCAATTTGTGCTCTCCTCACATGTAGCGGGTCCGCTGCTTTGATTAAAATATCTAGTGCGAGATGTTAAAAGTAGGTCTGTGTAGCTGACAGATTATAGAAAGAGTAACTTGATCAAAGTCATGTGGGAGAAACAGTGGAAGTTGGTCAATATGTAAAGTGTGAGTGATGGAGAGGAGGAGAGGAGGAGGGGTTTAAAGCACTCACCAGCTGAGCTAGAAAAACATCAGCAAATGCTTCAAAATCCAACAGTATAATAATACACAAGGTCGTATCAGATAAAGAAACTAATCCTTAGTTGCAGTCTTAAAGAAAATGTATGCACTAATTACAATTTTTTTAAAGTGCCCCCCAAATTTTGTAAATACAAAAGTTTTTAGACAGTGGGTGCAATAGTTGCCCCCCAAATATTGTTTTAATTTCCTTGGAGTCTCACATGTAAGGGTAGAATAATTAAGATGTTCTTCTTCATCCCGACTTCCTCTCGTCTAATGTTCGATATGCTAATCCTCCCTTTAACTCGCCTTTTTTCTCCCTTCATGATGGTGTGTTTCCTTTCTCTCACTCTCAAGATTCTGGCTTTCTGTGTTTGGGCCCAAATTCCTCTCTCTCTCTCTTCTCTCTCTTCTCTCTCTTCTGGGTATTTGGTGTTTGGCCACTTTTATTTGCTGGTGTTTCTTTTCCTTCTTGATCTGACTCACGATCTGGTTTGAGTCTCCATCTCCTCCATTATCTTATTTAACCACAGTGGATTATGTGGAGGGTTTTATGATTCTCTATCTTTGCACTTACATTGTATGGTGTTGTATTTTGTGAAGCACCTTGTAACTCTGGTTTTAGAAATAAAGTTGTCAAATAAATATGTCACCCAGCCCTGTTCTTGACTGTCCACGGTGGTGTGACATAAACATGAAGCAGGTAGGAGGACCAACCAGGTGAACAAGGGAACTCCTTTTTCACAGCTCTCCTCTGCCACCGAATCACGGTTCAGCTCCCTTGAGTCTGTAACAGGCTAGTTATACCAATATTAATAGAAACCCTAACAGCCTCAGAGTTATGTAGAGCTGCATTGTGGGTAATGGCGCCAAAGTGACTCATCCAATTATTCAGTGGCACTACTTTGTAGACTGCAGCTTTTATCATCATCTGGTCACATAGACAGCGAACAATAAAAAAAGTAAAGCCTGTGGGTATGAACTTACAAGGTAATGTTTTTCATAAAACTTCCCCCTTTTTCTACTCTTTTTGAAGGGCTTATGCGCATTCCTGCTGGACTCAGCAGCAGGCAAATCCTCCTGTTTCCTCCTGTCCAATTTGGCACCGGCAGCCTTGCTGAAAGTTTAATCTGAAAGGAAAGAGGGGAGTAAGGGAGGGCCAAGTCGAAGAGTTCTGAAGGAAAGTTTGACGTCTTGTTGGGACCTGAATTCAATTCTCTCCTTAGTCTCTTTTTACTCTGCAAATGTGCCAACCAAAGTCTGCAGAGCTAGAAACGATGGCATGAAAAATACAGCCCTGTCTCTTGCACCCGATTCGACTGTTATCAGGCCATTAAATAGCATAACGGGCAACAACAGCTGGCAGTGTGTCAGTGTACTGACTTGACCCAAACTGCATGTGATTATCATAAAGTGGGCATGTCTGTAAAGGGGAGACTCGTGGGTACCCATAGAACCCATTTTCATTCGTATATCTTGAGGTCAGAGGTCAAGGGACCCTTTTGAAAATGGCCATGCCAGTTTTTCCTTGACAAAATTTAGCGTAAGTTTGGAGCGTTATTTACCCTCCTTAGTGACAAGCTAGTATGACATGGTTGGTATCCTTTGGTTTTTTAGTTTTATATGATACCAGCATTTTCACTCTAGCTTTAAAACAGTGGCGTTAAAATGAATTTGCGTTAATGCGTTTTTATCGCGTTAACTTTGACAGCCCTACAATCTATAAATATGACATCCTCTATCCTTAGACCCTTGATTTGGATGAGGGAAAAACAAAAACCCTTTAAGAGGAAAAAGGGAGAAACTTCAGGAAAAGCAACAGAAGAGGGATCCCTCTTCACAGACAGATATGCAATAAATGTTGTAAATAAATGAGTTGGCTGCTTTTGTCTACTTTTGCCTGAAATCAGGGACCCATTATCGCAAAAATCACCACAAATTTCATCCGGCTAAACGGCCACCATCATCACTGTAAACTCCATGTACGCAGTGCTAGATTAGAAAGCTTGGAAGGCATGGCAACAGTAAATAAGGGTCAATTTAATACCAGCCCTCCCTGGTATAGAAAGCAGCTTTGGGCCCTCAGGCAGTCATTTTAAAGTGATCATCAGTGAACCCTCCCACCCCACTCAACAACCCCCCTACTGCCACAATCATGAAGACATCCGAGTCTACACCTCAGGCTGACAAGAAGAAAAAGGGCAAAAAGCTCGATGTGTGGTGCTTTCAAGCGTGTCATTGTTTTCAGTTTAGCAGCATGTCGCTTTGTATCTCATCCAACGAGGGAAATCATTGCATTCATTAAGTAGATATTAACCAGCGAAACAGAATTTTTGCCATTAGTTGCAAAAACGAACATTTGAATAATGGGAGACTTTAATCAGGGGGTTGATGGGGGAGCTGTAGCTATGAGCTCATGAATATGAAAGAGATTAGGAAATGTTCCTGGGGTGGAGTTAAAGGGATAGTTCGGGTGTTTTGAAGTGGGGTTGTATGAGGTACTTCTCCAGTTTCTTAACATTCAAATAAGACCATATACATTTAAGCCTTATGGTTGAGGAGCCCCGAAGGTTGTTGGAAAACCTAGACAAATCAGGTGGTAGATTTTGGTACAACTTATCATTTCTTTATGCAAACATCCAAAAAAATATTAACATTAAAAACTACTGGAGCCAGTAGGGCTGCACGATTACGGCCAAAATGCTCATCATGATTGCAAGCTGTCAACTTTTACCGATTCAGTGGCATCTAAATAAACAAAAACCTCTACGTCAGGTGACACAGTGCATCTGGTCAATACTTTGGAGAAAATGTCTTGAATATAGATTGTACTACTGTGTTGTACGACTTCTTCTATGTCCTATTTTTCTCAACTCCCATTAGCGTAAAAAAACGTTGGGAGCTTTAGTCCTTACTGGAATCAACCGTGATGAAGAATGTTTACATTAATGGGACTGTAAAGTGCTTTGGATAAAAGCATCCCGCTGACAACATGCGGCATTTTATAAAGTTTAAGATAATCACTGAAGAAGTGCTCTAGGATTACTGTCTGCAGTTTACTTAATATCTCGCCTTGCAATCAATCCATCCTGGCAGTGAGCACTTTATTTCACTGTGGACTAATATACTTGAGCTTGAGGCAATTGTTACATCTTAGCTTTTAAGAATCTGACTGCACTGCTGGTTTGCAAATAAGCAGATCAACACCTCAGTGTCTCTGCAGACTCCTTATTTATGTTTGCTCACTCCCTTCCTTTTGTCAGACATTATAACTGAATTAAGAGAAATTGACTCTTCCCATCCAACTCACTCAGCCTTTTGAGTCATGTTTATTCACTTTCTTTCAGAACAGAGTCAGAATGCTT
This sequence comes from Sebastolobus alascanus, assembly GCA_916701645.2. Taxonomy (NCBI): domain Eukaryota; kingdom Metazoa; phylum Chordata; class Actinopteri; order Perciformes; family Sebastidae; genus Sebastolobus; species Sebastolobus alascanus. The sequence continues at coordinate 864,973 of CAKAOJ020000206.1, read as the reverse complement.
AGGCCTGATTCATACTCTAACAGCCGCTTTGCAGAGCTTCAGAAGGACGGTTACAAACATGCACACAAAGAAAAAGCCACAACCCAACTGAGGCCACAGAAATTGCAGAGACATAACTGGACAGGAAGGCGGTCATAGGATTTCATGTTCTGAACATCCCGTTGGGATGTAGTCCAGCTGAGCAGCAGAGACGAGGCTTACAATACTCATTCTGTGCTAAATGAAGCAAAATGAAACCATTTGGCTACCATCCACTGGACAGAAGACAATATCACTGACTTACTTACTTCCTGTAGCTGTTTTTGCAGTAGCATAACTGATTTGGCCATGTATTAGGTATTGCAATTGTATTGATTTTTTACTCCATCTTATCATACATTAGGTGTACCAGTATATTCCACTGGCCAGTTCACATGGTAAATCAACTAGGGCTGTCAATCATTTACAATATTTAATCATGATTAATTGCAAATGAATCACATTTTTTTTTTTATCTGTTCAAAATGTACCTTAAAGGGAGATTTGTCAAGTATTTGATATAACATGCGAGTGGACAAATATGCTGCTTTATGCAAATGTATGTATATATTTCTTATTGGAGATCAATTAACAACATAAAACAATGACAAATATTGTCCAGAAACCCTCACAGGTACTGCATTTAGCATGAAGTGTTTGGAGTGTTATTTAGCCTCCTTCGTGACAAGCTAGTATGACCTGGTTGGTACCAATGGATTCCTTAGGTTCTCTAGTTTCATATGACACCAGTATCTTCACTCTAGCTTTAAAACGGAGCCCGCTACAACCTAAAAATTGCAAGTTGCCATGTAAACTTTTCTTTTTATGGCACTACATTTGGACCCTGACTCTGTCACTACACACACAGTAAATATGTCATTTCTGTTTAATTGGTCTTCACACCCATGGGTGCATTGCCATGGTGCCCCATACATAACCCTTTTCCAGGATGCAATGCTCTGTTTCACCCTGGGAGCCATTCATGTGAAGACATGACCTAGATAATGGGGAAAAAAAGAGGAAAGCTACATGGCTGTGAGCGGACATCTGACTTCATGGTTATCACGGTATCCACGTGTACCCTGCAGAGATATTGCAAGAAGGAACGAATATCCAATAGCTCTACAGAAGATTACACTCCTCAGTGTCTATTGATTGGAAAAGCTGGGAAATCAAGGCAGTATTTGATCTGGTATTGTGGTTGTATGGGATTCAGGATTAGACCAAACAGAATCTATTTGGAGCTGCCTCCCTTCATCACCAGAGCATCATGGAGATGATCAGACAGAGGTCAATTCTTGCCCAAAAAACATGGGTATTTCTGCTCTGATCCAACATGGCGAGTTTTGCTGTGATTTAAAGACTCCAATAATAGCATTATAGCATTTCTGAAAGTTTTACCGAGCAGTTCACCTTACAAAAGCATGTGTACGTTACTTGAAACTGAGTACAAGCTGACAGATCGTCTCTCTATGGGCAACATGATGCACAAACCACCAAAATAATCTTATAATGGACACAGCAGGTGCCAGTGTTGCAGTACTGGGCCGACAGAGACGCCAGGTGTCCAAACCTAAGCCCGGTTTCGCATCATCTTCCATCGCCTCCTACCTAACAGGCCTCTCGCAACTGCATGCCTGAGGCAGTCTGTGATAATCATTTACTGTGAGCATGTCAAACTGCCTGTGGGAGAGGTGAGAGATTCTCCACTTGTAAGTTTAGATTAAAATCATCAGACGGAAAGCTTTTCGGGGAAACCAATAAAGCAGCAACAGTCAGTAGGTCGAGTGTGCGGGGCGAGCCTCAGCCTCACCAGTGGATTCCCTCGTGTGCAGACAAGATTAAATCCACGAAAATAGCTTCAATAAGGTCACTAAAAGCCACAAATTAGGTCTACAGAGAGAAACAACTCTGGAAACTGACAAAACCCACGATCCTCTATTGTTGGCTGAAAAATATTTCTGGTTATGCAGGAATTTTCTAAAAAACATGGTATAGACTGATACAAAAATAATCTCAATCATCCCTTATGAGTGTCTGTATCTGCAGAGACCCTGCCCTCTAGGGACGGGAATCACCAGAGGCCCCACGATACTTAAGTCACGATACGATCTTATTGCAATTTCAAACATTTTGCAATATGCTAAGTATTGCTATAAGATATTTTGTGATAAGACATATTGCGATATATTGAGATTTATTACCTTTTTTCAACTGCTAATTATGCAGTTTGTCAACATCTGTTTTATCTAATAAGATACAGCTTTCACTCTGTTCTTTTCTCCACTGTTGATAAATACATTTTCCAGGCTCATGTAAAGAGAGACATGTCTCATTCAACTTCAGGATATATCCAGAATCACATCAGTACCGCTGTAAAAGGGTGACTCAGGCTTTATTTTATCTCGCCTAAACTACTGCAACTGTGAAAATGGGATTAACCTTGGGTTTGTAAACTAGTCTGACCACAGAGGGACGGAGAGACGGCGGTGTGGACTTACACTCACACTGAAGTCCTGATCAATGTAAAGTGACCTGCGTCCCCTGAGAGCATTTTCCAGCAAACACTGAGGAGTGTGTTTAAGGATCAGAGCTTCTGCCGTCCATCTACAATAAACAAGGCCATTTCAGCTGCCCGTGAAGGCTGGCCTTTGCTTTCACTGACCCACAACCTCAGCAAGGGTCAAATGCTTTCAGGTTGAATCAATGGTGGCTGATGTTCCTCATTCAATTACCCATGGGTATTATTACCCTGTGTGTGTGTGTGTGTGTGAGAGAGAGAGCGACAGAGAGATGAATAGAGTTGTCCATCATCTGACTGAACAGGCTAACCTCTGAGGACAGAGTTACTATGATCAAAGCCACAAAACACAAAAAGCAGTCATGCAACCAGCAGTGTGTGGTGGTGGTTAGTTCAGACATGTGGTTTATCAGGGCTGCAACTAACGATTATTTTCATTATTGATTCATCTGCTGATTATTTTCTCCATTAACTGATTATTTATTCTTCAAATTGCTTAATTTGTTTGACCAATAGTCCAGAACCCAAAGATATTTAATTTACTATCATAAATCAAACTCGGTCCCCTGTGCATGTTCTGATCTTGGAAAGTTTCCTTTAGTGTTCCTGATTGATGGAAAGACCTTCAACACACTTTAAAGATCAATACTCTTCTAATCTATGCACAGTTCAAAACCATGATGACAAATTAGGGCTGTCCTCGACCAAAGAAATTCTTAGTCTACCAACACTCATACGATTTTGTCGACTAATTGATTAGATGATTTAATCGACAGATCTGTAAAACTGAGTTTCTCCGCAAAGAATCACACAAAAACACCACTTTAAATCGTGTGTTCACCAGAGATGTGCTCGTAAGTTTAGTTTAGTTAATTTGGTGCAATTTGGACGCACGATGCGTTCAATATTAATAAACTTTGAATAAACAAGTGAACGGCACTCTGTTCAGCAGCAGCTGTGGGGCGTCAGAGCTCTGCAGACTAAGATGAGCATATCTTCTGCAGCGGGTACAGACCGTGGTTCATTGCAGTTAACTTTTGCTGCTGGATGCTGGATATAGGCTGCTAACTAGAGGTCGACCGATTTATCGGTCGGCCGATTAATCGGGCCGATTATTTGACATTTTTTCATAATCGGCATCGGCCGATGCCTGAGCATATTAAGCCGATTATCAAGCAGGCACATCTGCGGGCAGCCAGTGTTGTTGTTGCTGTGGAACACGTGTGACACCGCCCCTTGTGTATCAATCAAATTGCCGTTCTGCCGGGAGGAACCGGTAGGCTTAAATTCTTCTCTTTCAAAGCCCAATATATTTAATTGGTTAGATATGAAATGCTCCGACGTTATCAATTCTGTTTTTGGCAACGGAGAATTTCTCTCCGTCGGTAACGCAGCGCTGTGTGCGGGGCGGAGCAGCTCTCACATCCACGCTGCTGCAGCGCAGACACACACACACACACACACACACACACACACACACACACACACACAGAGCTTCTGCTCTTAGTAACTATGGCGGAGAAAACTAAACTTATAAAGCGTGATTACACTTTACTAGAGTTGATGCTGACAATGCTTGTCATAAGTGCAAGTTTGCGTGTGAGGGCGGAAACACGAGCAATTTGTCGAAACATTTAGCAAAAAGTTCACTTCCTCATTAAACGTGTCTACGGTCTATGGGCTCTTCAAAGCGTCTATGACGTCACTGGCCTGTTTGTAGTCCGCAGCAGATGTGAGCAGCAGGCTGTGTAATACGAGTGAACAAAGTTATTATTATGTTTTGATTACTTAGATTATGGCCATATAGCTTGTAACAGTGTCTGTCAACAAACATAAATAAAAAACATGCTTTAGGACAGTTTTGGAAAGGTGCTTAAAAGGTTCTGAGCTCTGTACTATTACTACTATTAACCATCATGTACAAAATAAAATATGCACTGCAGTGCAGACACAAAGTGCAGATTGGAGAGACAGACCATAAGTGTTGTTCAATAAATGTTTACTTAAGTTAAGACATTTTGTGTATTATTTGTTATTATTAAGCTGTTATATTTTATCAGATGGAGGAAAAAAAGAAAACCAGCCAAACATATCGGCAAAAAAAAAATCGGCATCATATATCGGCCATCGGCTGTCCTGATTCTGTAAAAAATCGGCATCGGCATCGGCCATAAAAAACCCATATCGGTCGACCTCTACTGCTAACGTTACAACCAAACTCTTCCCTGGAGTCAACGAGCGATGAGCGGTTCTCCACAACGCTGCAAGTAGCACTTCCTTAGGGCCAAACAATCAGCCTTCTCCGAATGGTTACAAGCCCCCGACAACGCTGCAAGCAGCAATACCGGGAGGATACCGGGAGCCAAGCAATCGGCCCATTCTGAACGGGCACGCCACAAAATGGCCACTGCACTACTGATATTAATGAATATGCTGCATTAAAAAGATTTATTCTTAAACTGCAGGAGTGAACAATATGCAAGAACAACATTTGGCTTCATGTACTGACATTTTGTTCTCTCCTTCCTGTTCTGAAAACATCATCCATTTCTTTGCCAATAACTAAGTGTGTGTGTGTGTGTGTGTGTGTGTTTGTGTGTTTGTGTGTGTGTGTGTGTTTTAAGGTAGCTTGCTGTGTCTGACACTGCCTGAACCGTGCTTTTCTTAACCTAGCTTGAACTGCATTTCCTTTATGAGGCCATGTGTTATCCTTGCTTGAACCGCTTACCCTCCAGACAAAGGCTGTGTTTGTATCTGTACTCAAAATCAGCTCCATTCGTTCTCCACAGAAGGAAGAAGAAAAAACACTAAACAGGGCCAGGCAGTGAACTCAAGGTTATCTGAGCCTGGTGCCACAATGAGAGGCCCAGTCTCCTCCTCATCCTCTTGTTACCGTTCTGGCCTGCCCTCCTCTCTTTGGACAGATTAAGGCTGAGCTGTAAGGCGTGGAGCGAGCACACACAGCTTTGCCCTTTGTGTCTTTAACAACTTCACAGAAGGCATGTTTAACAGAGGCAAATCGTACGCAAACTGCTGTGTATGTATGCTTGTGTCAGGCAGGGAGACTGCTCACTTCTAGCCTGGTGCAGGACAATACTGTAGCAGCAACAGGAATAGGGGTGTCACGGTTCTTCAAATCCACGATTCGATTTTAGCGTCACATTTTCAATTTAAACATGCCATTGTTAAGAGTATGGAGTCTTGATTCCTGAAAATCAACAGATCATTGGTTTTATGTCAAGATAACTGACATTTACACTTTCAACAAAAAGAAGATCCACTAGATGGCAGGACGGCATTTTACAACAACAGCTAGAGTTTTAGGGCTGTCCCGAATACCATTTTTTGGGCTTTGAAGCTCTGGTGAGAAATATTCGAAGGTATTCAAAGCTTCGGTACAGTAACACTGCCGCACTACTGTAGACATGCGTACCTCTACACATAAAAAACAGAGATATCCTCTGAGAATAACTAATAATAATAATGTTGTGAGATTATTTCTTATTTCATGGGCTATTTTGGGATTTATAAATTATTTTTACACACTTATATATATATAAAAAAAAAACAATCAAAAGCATTTGAATACTGATTTGGAGGTCGATTACCATGGCAGCGGTCGAAGCTTCGAAGCCTTCCGGTCAGCCCTATAGAATGTCTCAGAGTTTACGAGGCACACCTGAATGCACCATGACGTCCCTGTTGTAGACATACAATCGATTTTAAGTGGAGTTAGCACGACCGCGGCTGAAATCGCCAAACAGTACAGTGCCGTCTTCTTTGGTTGCCGCAGTCTCTAAATCTTCTGCAACGACATGTTCGTTGTTTACATCATTCACGGGGAAGGCAAAATGTCGCCACACCGATGACTTCCATGGATGACTTCAGGGAAGCAGGAGGATTTTCCAGTTCTGTTGTTTCTCCGTCATCTCCGACTTCGGCAGTTGCCATGGTGTCTCACACCTCGTCCTAACTGGAAGCGATGCGAACGAGTGAGCGAGCGAAACATCAGATTGTTTCAGTTTTTCCCAATGAAGATGTCCTAACCTGCGTCAGCGAGCTGGCAAAGTGACGTGTCGCTTGTTTGAAAAACCACTCGCTCTGGCTCTATTTCGCGCACCTCCAACCTATTTTCACTAGTCAAAAATCAACGTTAGAAGTAACTAACAGTTAATCAATATCGTACTCTCTATGTAATTGAGAGTGACACCACTCGTAATGTATCTGGACAATTTTTTGCACTCCATTCGCCAGAGTTTGCTCGCTCGCTGTATGTTAGGAAGAGGTGTCACAGTGCAGCTGCAGACTACCGGTAAAATAAGCTGAGTCATCTTTGAGCTGCAGACTACCGGTAAGATACGCTGTGTCGTCTTTGAAGTGTTGTTGTTGTTTTGTTTTTTCCATTGGATGAAAATAGGCAGGGGCAGAGAGAATAAAAAGAATCGCTGATCCTAATTTCGATCGATTTCCAAAATTGTGACACCCCTAAAAAGGAAATCTTTCCACATTTTGCTTTTAGTCCCTGCGATTACTCTCAAAACTCAAGTTAAAATGGGTATAATGTCTTGGATTGACTTTACCATCAACATATAATGCAGTAGGGTTCACTTTAAATGACAAAGCATCAAAGTGGTTTAAATCTACAATTCACAGTCGATCAGAAATCCCCGTCTCCGTCCAATCAGTCAGCCTTTTTGTGCATGTGTGTGTCCTTTTGGTGCGAGCTGTCAATGCTCCTAATAGTTACAGCAACACAGCAACAAGAGTCTGCTGCATCTCCAATATATTGCTTTCTCTTTTCTCTCTTCCAAGACAGACACTCACACACACATAATCAATACGGCCAAGTTCTGTAGGAGGACAGGATACGCCTAATCAATAATGGAAGTGTGTTTTGTGAAGGCTTCTTTGCCTCGTGTCTCGCTTGTCTGTTGCTGGCCACCCTGTGACTAATAATCTGCAGATACCCAGACTCAACCGTTACAAGGAGGCAGGAGAAAACACACACACACACACACACACACACACACACACACACACACACACACACACACACACACACACACACAAAGAGATGCTGCAGATGAACAGTCAAACCCCAACAAATGGAAACACACAAACAGCATCTATCTACCATTTAGCAGCAGCTCATAAAATAACTAAGGTGCCTCCGGCCAATTTGCCAGACGGAGCATTCAAATTTGACACAAAAGCCTCATAAGCATGCGCCCTCACACCACACACACATACACACACAGAAACACACACACACAGGAACCTTAGGCACAAACACACACGCTGAGGAAAACACACAGATCAAACTGGCAACTGAAACGCTCAGATAAACCAGCATAAAGCAACATCTTCACACGCATAAATTCAAACTAAGCAAAGATCAATACAGGATTGCGGGCATCTATATCAGCACTTATCATTCAATTTGAATGGTTAATAACCAGTGCATCTATTGATATGTATATTGATCATACTTTAATTAGAAGTTCAAATAACCCTCTCAATCATGAGAGGATAATAATATACAAAGGATGCCTGCAGCACACACAGCCATTTTATCCAGCTATTGCTCACCATGAAACGTGTTTATTAATATTATCTTTATAAAGCTGGGACTGTGGGCTGTAGATCTCTGGATATTTTTCTTCATCCGCTGTGACAGCTACAAGACCACAGAGGAAGACATGCTATCGTCTGACAAGAGAGGAAAGTGTAGTAGCGGAGTAGGCCAAGGAGACGGGCAAGTGTGCAAAAATAAAATACTGCTTTTCTGGCCGTGTCGACACGCGAAAAAAAGCTGTGAAAAAGTCAGGGGTGTGTTCACGTGTGGTGGATTGTGTCCACCAGGGCCAAAGCTTACCTCACCAAATAATAGGGAGGCATCTGAAAGGGCTCCTGTTGGTGCGTAAATGTTAAGGGTGCTCCGATAGATCGGCCACCAATTATTATGGGCTAATATTCGTTATTCCGCCTCACTGTTCTGTAAAATAGGTACGGACACTTGTCTCTCGCATCAACAAGTGCAGTCCAAGTTGTGTGACCTGTGCGATCATAGTCGGCAGCTGCAGAGGCGGGTACCAAAAAAACAGCTTCCAAAACACAAATCACAGATGAAGAGCGGCTGCACAGGACTGACCTCTCTGTGGGAAAATAATCACTGCCAGTGGCAACGGTTCTCTCTCTACAAACAGGAATTTCCCTCCTGACTGGACCCTGACAAACACCTCACAAAGTGTTTGTACTCCCACTGCCTAATGCAGAATCTAACAGTATAGCATTTTACTGGGTAAGGACTTGTGAAATATTACAAATACGTCGAATACATTTTATTTTATCTGGCATTTCAGTGATTTCTCTGCTTGTGTTTTCCGTGATCTTGTGCTTCTGCTCGCAAACACTCATCCCAAAGTGATATGCATCCTGCCGACGGCATTATCACATAACCTTGTCCACAAGGGAAAAGGCAGGGCGTGTGTGTGTGTGTGTGAGAGAGACGGAGTGTGTGTGCATTCATGCATGCATTCATGTGTGATTTACAACTGTGTGAGTGGACTGCCAATGGGCACAGACAGCAGTGGGAGAGAGAGGTTCGTCTGGCTTACCAAAGATATTTGTGGAATGTCCTTTCTTGGCGAGGGGCTTCAGCTCATTGTGACCCCAGCCGTACTGTCTGTAGCTGTCCCACGCATGCTTCATCATCTGAAGAAATAAAAACAGCAACAGAAACAGCATATTAGAAGATGTCAAGTCTCCTGACTTGGCAAAGCAAGAGCGTAACATCACAGCCACAAAACCTGCAGCTGACATGATTGTACCTCCAGATAACAGCTCGGTAAAGTTGGCTGGATAATGATGTTTAGATTTGCATCATAATTTTACTTAATGTTTATATAATTAGGATTTTGGCATAATGTGATTTCAGTTACAACAGCTGTTGTCTAAAACCAGTTAAGGCACCAACGAAAACAATACACTGCAGAACAAAAACTATTATATAGTTTTGTTTCTCAATCATCAAGATGAATAAAAGTAACTGTATGTGACTGCAGATTCTTGCCAAATAACCCACATAATAGATATAGGGATAATAATTAACCCTTGCTGGTGAGGTAGACAGACTTTGTTTAAAAGCCATTTATTTTGATTTAGACCTTTGCTTTCTTTCAATCTTAAACTGATTGGCACCTCAGGGCAGACAGGGTTCAACGGAAATCTATTTGCTCAAAGTCGATCTTTACAAATTGTTTTATTTTTTAGTGGTTATCAAATAACAACGAGCTACTTTGACCGTCTCCGATGAAAAAACGAGGTGTTTAATTATTTTTTGCCCACCAGACACACACAGAATCCGTGGTGATTTAGCAGGGCTGAAGAGAGGGCGTGAACACAAATATAGGTATGACAATAAACCCATTAAACACAAACTGTGGATATATTTTGAAGCTCTCTCTTTGTTTATTGTTTCCATGCATTACTGTCTCTGCATCTGTAGACATGTCTGTCAGATAGAACGAAATTCTATTCTTCAGATTGGCTCGAGGAGGAGGGCGAGGATAAAAAAGAGCATGAGATTGTGAGATGAGCCCTGACATGGAGGCTGATGCTGAGAAGAGAAGCTCCAGGGCAAACAGAGAAGATGACACAGCCGAGGAAGGAGAGAGTGCCAGCTTTTACTGAAGCGCTGCTGCTCTCTTTCAATTCCAAACCTTTTTCCCTCCTCCACAGCCCTTACCTCAAGTGGCATCGACAACCTCAGGAAAGTACATTTCCTGTATATGGCGTTGTGTCAGTCACTGTTTGGTTCTATGGACATCTGTTGATTTCCTTCTCTCTATGGTCCTTCTAGCTGGCTATCTGTCCATCTGCCAGCCTCTCTGTCTCTACATGCATGTCAGCTTGTCACATCACGATGACCTTGATGATGACTCAGTTGGCACTGAAGCCCTGCATCCTGCAGGACACAGTTCTTCTTATTGTGTTTATTTTGTCTTATTTAACCTTCATTATTCAACTCAAATATTTTATCATTATTTGGCTGCTGTGTGCAGTCTTTTCATGGGTTATGGGATTCATCTCTATAAAACTAGGGATGTCATGATACCAGAAATGTAGTAGTCGATACCAATACCAGTAAATTTCCATGATTCTCGACACCAATTTGATACCACGGTACAAAAACAAAAGCCAAACAATAAATCCCATCATGTACTTCAACATCCACTCCTTTATTACCGTTTGCATACTAGTTATTGTTAGGAAGTTAAACAGGTCACATTTCCCTTTCTAATATCCATTTTATATTGCTAAGAAAACATCTCCTTCAAACAACTGGATTTATTCAAGTTTCTCGTCAAAACCTACAAGATTACATTTGAACATATAATGATAACGTTAGACTTTACTTCACCTAATCCTCATTTTTCAGGCTGAATAGAGCTTGACTGGATCATAATGTAAGTCAATGGCACCTCTTGTGTTGAAATCGGCAGGAGGAGAGCTAGTTAACGTTAGCTGTTAGCAGCCGGTAAGCAGCACATTCCTGTACGGAGATAACAGCTAATGTGAACTAGCTCTCGTCCTGCCGATTTCAACGCAGATTTGTTGCATCAGAAAAAAATTGGGTGTGTTGGTAGTAAGTTAACTGCGTTCCAAACACAATTTCTATCCCCCCCAGGACGACAGGACGCCTTTAGCCTCAAGCCCTGACGATACCTACAGTATCTGCGGTACTGTAGAAAAACGGCATCGACTTGGTACCGAAGTATCTGTTCTCGTGACACCCCTACTCAAAAGTAAATGGACTTGCATTTATATAGCGCTTTTCTAGTCTTCCGACCACTCAAAGCGCTTTACACTACATGTCAGCATTCACCCATTCACACACACATTCACACACTGATGGCAGAGGCTGCCATGCAAGGTGCCAACCTGCCCATCAGGATCTGATCTAAATACTCACACACCGATTGGTGGACGATCTGCACTACCTTTGAGCCACAGCCATAATTTATTTAATTCTACAGTATGGTGAGTGATCACCCTAGAGCTCAGTATAAGAGAAATGGTGTGTGTGCTGCACCAGGCAGCAGAGTAGAAACTAAATGAGCTATCAGCAACACACACATACACGTGGCTAGTGCACTGCTGCATCACACACCAGGAAGTGGCCCATCAGCCACCTTGTATTTTGCCTGTTTCCCATCCTGCCAGTATGTGACTAACTGCTTGCCTCTTTATGCCACCATGTGAGGATGAGCATCCAGATCCTCCTCCATCTCCCTCTCCTTGGAGCAGGCAGGCAGCCAAGCTAATAAAGACAAGGGCCAGGAGCGCCATTGTGTTCTTGGCCTCACGGCTTTCCATGACGCACTCCATGCACACACCAAGGATTATAAATCAAATTAATACACACCATGACATGGACACTTAAGTGTTGGCTGGCTCCCCGTGATATGTGTTGATTGGATGCTTCATCAAATTTTGATTGGTCCATATGCCAAGGACGAGCGCAACAGTGCCGGGTGCTCGACAATGTTGACAAACTGCTTATTTAGAGGACCTTGGAATACTAATTGGACATTAAACTACAAAAATCTGTGATTGATTTTGACAGCTACCTCTTGCCATCGCAGCATCTTGGGAGCCTCAAGGAAAAGAGGGGAACAATTGGTTTGCATTGGCCGAAGTTCATCCCACAATTAAAGCTGAACCTCATCTGCAATGACTGCACAACTGGCTGCAGAGGCGGCAGAGAAAAAGGTAGGAGCCAAACCCAACATTTTTGTGATCTCTGACAAGGACAGTTAAACCTGCATTAATCACAATCTATTTCAATACCAACACTGAATCACTGGCACTGTGTAATTTCAAAAGGTGGGTAATAACGCCAAAAATAATAGACAATTATCCCCTAGCTCTGTGCTAGCTAATTGACTGCTGTATGGTTAAATCTGAGCAGTTATGAAATTCTGTTAAATGATGCATCTTCTTGTTCACTCTAAGATACAAGCCATAAATAAATTAAGGTGCTATCCAAGTGTTACCCTGAGACAAGCTTTCGACAGAAGCAATCACAGTGAGAGGATGGTTCATGGAGTTGAGAGAACGCCTCAAAATGTGACACCAACACAGCAAGATGAACTTTCCAATAACATGTATTTCAGAAGACGAATCACTTTCTTTTCAAGTGGCTTGTGTTACCATGACTGCCCAAATAAAGTAAGTTAGCCCACACACAGCTATTAAGATCTAGATGGGGCGTGTATTCTTAGCAACAAATGTAAATGTCTTGACTCAAGGCAATAAAAGTTAAGGATTTAATTATTGTGACATTATCTAACCTAACTGTGAGATAGTTATGATTGCTTTAAGACATACTATTACGTTCAATTACTTGTTAGTACAAGCTGCATTCAGTGTCGGAATAACTTAGAGGGTAATTTCAGCATTTCAACCTGCAAGTCTGACAAATGCCTGAGCCCACTCTCACTCACCTGCCTCTTTCCTATAACACTGAAATCATGTTTGGTGCAGACCCAGAAAGCACAACAGATCCTGTATTCTGTGGAAAATGACTCCCTTTGAGCGGTTTCCAACCTGCTGAGGAAGATACAGCAACTCCCATGCGACTGTGCAACCATTGTCTACAGTTTCATACAAGAAAAACATCTCAAGCTATCTCTTTAAACTAAACCGAATACAAATACTTGCCCCTATCAAAGCCAGTGCAGGAAGGGTGTTTGCTGTTAATAAACCATGTTCCACCCACATCGTGTCAAAGGTCGTTCATCCCTTACGTTCACTTTGTGCCCCGCTGCATTCTCCGTCACACCCCGCTGTTACTCCCAGTGAGTCGTGGTGGTGGTTAGTCCTCCTGTCAGTTAGGACCCACTGTGAATTACTACATCTGGGACTGCGGAGCATGACGACAACCAGCAGCTTGTGGTGGAAGATGAAGAGAGCCTGTTCAACCCTGACAACTCTCCAAAGTAACACACACAGACAAACACAGTCTGTTCCTCTGCATGATTCATCATCTTTTCTGTGGCAGCTGCTTGGTGAGTCTTGGAGTCACTGTGATCCTTTCCACAAATATAGGGGCTACTTTACAATACATACTTTTGGAAATACAGTTAAGTACTACTCACATCCTTTTAATACCTTTATATTAATTAGGCAGTGCAGTAAAATACTCTTTTTACTTCCAAATCAGGACTCAGCTGATATGTACGTGGTTTGTTTACATGACTTAACGGAAGTGCATATTTAACGTCTTCAGTCTGGACAGAGCGCGGCCGATGCTGCGCGATGTGGCGCGATAGTCGGACGCTCACATCCAGTTAAAACACGGTGTGATGGAAGTCTATCTTTGACATCTGGAGGTGACCCCAGAGTTATCCATTATATCATCATCAGTCAGTACGCTTTTCTCAATCGTGCCTGTTCCAGTTCAAACACTCACAGTCACATGTGCTATCTGTATCTGAGGACTTAATAAATCATTCATTGTTTCTTATACTGTGTCCAAAAGGATTGGGAAGTACATTATCTCCTTCTATGGCAATCTGCTTATTTCCATGTTGCCCAGTCTCTATATTGCCACCGTAAATGTATTAATCATGCCACATTATACGCTCGAGCTCGCTTTGGAAGGAACTTGCAGCCCAGGAGTGGCCCTGTGTTATTAAGGTCAGAGTCTGAGGGAGATGAAAAACCACTCTTCGCCTCCCTCTCCCCATCGACTGACGAGCTCGAGAGCGAAAAGTGAAGCCTCAAATATGGTGCTGGGTTTTTATGAGAAAGGCAACAGCGTTTCTCATTTGATGAATTTCTTTGGCCGGCCCACTGAAAACATTTGTTTTTATTTCGATTTCATTGGTTCCAAAATGTCCAAATGCAGTCCAAAGTGCAGACTGATTTAAAAGTCTGCCAGAATGGTGCAATAATGTGCCAGCGTGAGATAGGTCGTATATTTACTGCTGCTCTGCAGAAATCTCTCGATGCTTAATGCGCCCAGGGTCAACCACAACACTCAACCTGTGGGAAACACTCAAAGCAGCCTTCATTAAGACTGCTCGACAGCTCAAATGATTTGACAACATATTGTTATATGCACAACAACCTGTAATTTAAATTGCACTAGTTCTCAATCCAATTCGTCACATACTGACGCTTTGTCAGACCCCTCGGCATCTATTGTCAGTCGCAGTTTAGGGCACAAAATTTACATTATATATAAATGTATTTTTACATATTTTTTTATTTATATTTATATTCTGGAAAGTTTTTGCCCTGTAAAAATCATATTCTGTAAATCAAAAGAGCAGATTCAGAAAACGTATGAATAATGTTCTATTAATTATATTGTACGTCAGCTCATCCAGGTGCTCTCCACTTTGTTTTTATGTTCATTCGGCTTATGAGGGGAAGCGCAAAATCACTGGTGCTGCGCCGTTTGATTATGAATCTCCCAGAGAACCTGATATGGAGAGGGCTGAAAAAAGGACTGGAAGCTTGTGAGAAGTTCCGGTACGCAAGCAAAAGTCACGGTACACCAAGGAGTCAAATGCTGGTACTGCGTACTGGTGAGTACCGGCCCACTTCGAGCACTGCATGAAAGTGAAACTTAACGCACGAACAGCGGTCTCCTTGATGAAAGCCTCGTGTTGTTGGACCCCTCCACCTCCCCTCCCAAAGAGTCCTGGGAATGAGAACAGGCTGGAAATTGTGCATTAATGCAAATTTAAATAGTGCTTTCTTGCATATATTTTATGCACAGCACTCAGATCTTTAATATAACTTTAAAATAAAATCAGCTACAGTAACTTTCTCAGGCAGGTTGCATTCCCTCTTGATGTCCAACAAGATTGCAGAATCTATTAGGAGCCATGACCTTCACAATGGAAACCAATTGCCTGCTTGCTGCCTGTTCTAGACAAGAAGCAAAAATCTGCTACCAGCCATCTCTTCCCCAAAGGACCAACAGCCGTGATTCATGCACCCTATCCCTGATGTGCCTCATACACACACAGAAAATTACAATGTACGGAAACACACATCCACAGGGAAGTGAAATATTCATAAATCCCCTTCGAGCGAGCGGTTGAGAGAGCAAGGCCATTACTTTTGCCATTGTTTGAAAAAAAAAAATTAAAAAATCAGCTTAGCTCCCACAGAAGAGGCACACAGTGACAAGCTTTTGGAGGTTTGGGGAGCTGGAGAGCTGAGCTGGAGTTATTTGCCGCTCTGAGTGACCTCCAGAGTCAGTTTGACTGATTTAAAGCGTCGTCCGCCCGCCCTCGTCTTTTTCATCTCCTTCCAAGTCACCCCATGGAGGCTTCCTATCTGGCTTAACGGAAAGGCCTCTCAGAAGATGCACGAGGGTGGCGAGAGCTTGACATCCGAATTTCTTCTTGCAGTAAATACATTCATGGCACTTAGGCAGAGGGTGGCAATAAATTCCCCGTGAAATCGAGACAGTAAAAGAGTCTAGATAGGCTGTTTCTACACAGCTCCACAGCCAGGAGTTCAAACAGATAATGAGACACAGCAGTGGAAGATATGAAACCTACAAACAAATCTATCACTACTCCCATCATGATGTCAGTTCTATCAGTTTCTGGATCAAAAAAATATGTTAAACTGTGTTTTGCAGGAGTCTAAAAAGCCACATTTTAATCGGTATCTATCTTTTTAGTAGACTATTCCTGCTATAGTGGATAAAATTCATATCAGTGAGCAGGACCACGTTATGGTTATAGTGGATTAACTGGTTTTGATCTTGTAAAATTGTGTTTTTGAGGCGGATCTTCAGGGGTTAATAATAAAATCACAAAAAAACTGTATGAAAACGGTAATAAAGGGGTGTATGTTGAAGTACATGGGATTTTTGGGCTGTCCCGAATACCATATTTTAGGCTCCGGATCTTCAGTAGCAGTCAACAGTGAATATTCAGCAGCAAAGCTCGGTTCCGCCATTTTGAACTGAAAGCGACTACTGGACGCCAGTAAAACGTCCGCCTAAAAAAATTTTTTTATTGTGGTATTGAAGTGGGTATCGAGAATCGGGGAATTTCACTGGTATTGGCATCGACTACATTTCTGGTATCATGACATTCCAGTGCTTTAAGTGGCATTGTGGTTTATGTTGTCCTATAAAGCCTGTAAGTAATGCAGACTTAATATGTTACATTTTATTTATTTTTTGGTTAACAACAGGCAGAGCAGGACGAGCAATTTATTATTCATAACCCCTAATTCATATCCAAAAACTAAAAACATGACTGTTTCTAATGCATAAATAATTACTGATGAATAATAGCCTATGATAGATTTAAATAACTACAGCACCCAGAGTTTTGATCACGGTAACGCAGCATATTGATGTTCTCTGGTCATCAAAGAATCTACGCAGTCTTTAAGGATTTCAAACCAGATCCTTCCATCCTGTTTATCTCAGCTGAAAATGGGTAGAAATGACTCATCCAATCCTTGAGTAAGATGAGATCACACAATTACTTTGCAACCTAAAATAAGATATTTTCCCAGTGAGCCAATTTGAAAGGTAGAGGATGAGTCATCATACATATAAAGTGAATTCTGGGTTCATGTACATCACAGGTATCATTGAGTGCATCCTGTTGCTTTGAGTGGTTTTCCCTATGTATTATTATAAATGTTATGAAGATCTCGACCAATACAGTTTACTTAATTACTTACCAATTTTACTGTTTACTTACTTATTTATATGATATCTTTACTTATTATATCTCGTTTCTTTTTACTGATACCTCTTGTCGTTGCACTGTCCCCTTTGCTGCTGTAAAGGTATTTGAACACCAAGTCTGTTTTTTCGTATGGGTTTTTTTAATCAGATAAAAAACGTTACGCACAGAAACCTTGCACTGAATCCGATGTGTTTTATTATTCTATTCGTTGCAAGAATTAGCAATACGAGACAAAACTGGATTAATAACGTGGGTGCAATGTATAGCGCTAGTCCCATATGGGTCTAACGAATGAATGACATTAGCTGGAGGCTATCCTTTGTTTTGCAACCATCCCCGATTCCAAGCTGTTCTGCAACCACCTGCCACAATCTATCTTTAAATTCCACATCTCTGGATACTTTTATTTCTTTATCGTAAAGTGCTTTGAGCCGGGAGACGGAGTGAATGTTTAAGTTTAAATGAATGTTTAATATCAAACCTGTTTTGAAAACTTTAATGACAGACGAAGGTTTCGGAGTTGGGGCGTAAATGTGATTGACCCAACATGTGGTCGTAACTACTTTAAAACATCCGACAATTTTGGACAAAAAATACGGCTTTGGTGTGCAAATGCCTTAACGCTGCAAATTTCCCCACTGTGGGTCTAATAACGGATCATCTTATCTTATCTTATCTTACCTAAGGTGGAAAAATTGTTGTTTTTGTACACTAGCTATTGTCTCAATTCACTTTCTCAAACTAAGCCAGCCAGCTAGATAAACAATTATTTAATAATTTTAAGTTTTAATGTGTCCTTTCTCATTTCTTTTGTTCCACAAAAAATAGGTAAACTGCATTGGAAGTATATTTACAAATGGTGGAAAACACATAATTTCCTCTTGACTTAGATTACCACTTCAACTTGACCAAGAATAGATGGTGAACTTGAGGATGTTGTAGCAGTTTGAATGTGCTTAACATGTTTTGCACACAGTGTTGATTTAAGGGGTTTTCCTGATGTTGTCTCCCCTCTCTTACTAAGTATATGCAAATAGCAAAAGTCATGCAAATGACATACTTTTTGCCAAAGACAGCGCCAATCACACACAATCATTGGCGGGAGGCAACAAGTCTGCAATCAGCACAGAACCTCATAAAAACTAGCATTTTTTGAGAGCACTGTTATTGACTTCTAAAAAAGCTTGAGAAGAGACTGACCAGGAACATCTTTTGAAGAAATACTATTTCACGATTCAAAGCATTTTAATAACTTTATTTGTCAGTTGCTTTTTTTGCTTGAGAGCAACATTTTTGCAAAATGGGTCCCTTGCACAGACGAAAATGAACAGAGGGAGGTTGGAGGCTGGGATTCATTCAAAGTCAGTTTTGTTCTGCTTATTCAAAGAAAAAAAAATATGATTTTTTTTAGAGCAAGAAAGCACATGGCAAGGCAATCGCTGAGTCATCAACCTGTTCACATTTAAATGCAGTGCACGCAAAGTGAACTCCTGAATAAACATAAAAATTCATGTAATTACTTGCACTAAAGTTAGAAAAGTACTAAAAACGTTTTGCTTTTAACATAATTTTGGCTTCATTTAATTTCACTCCCTCACATACGTCCATAGCACATAAAATATTAAAGCATCGCACACATGCAACATTTCTGTTGGGTCCCTGAGGACCAGCACAAACTCATTCCCACATAGCAGCCCTCCACCTGGCTCTCTGGCAGCCAATTCTGTAACGTCAGAGTTATTGAAAGCATAAAATGTTTTCTGCCCTGCCTATTCGCTCGTGAGAGAGAGAGAGAGAGAGAGAGAGAGAGAGAGAGAGAGAGAGAGAGAAAAAATATATATAGCTTGATCTATGATGCCCTTGCATGCGGGTTGCTTCTTCTTTATCTCTTGCAGTGCTGCACAGTTAACATGACAAAAGCTGTCAGGCAGACCATCCCATTAATTCATGATATACAGACACACATGCTCACACTCAGATGCACACATACATACACAAGTAGACATTTTGCAAACAGGAAAGATAAGACATTGAAAACTTATCTCGCTGTCAGTTCTGTGATCTCGCTCATTGATCCAGGCGGATGAAAGGACGGCCCTGGTTTAATTTAATCTGTTGTACGAGTGGTTGAAAAAGAAACAAAGCTGGAGACAGAGCTGTTCTTGTACGACGGCAGCCAAGAGGGACAGAGAGACATTGTAAGGTGATCCTGTCCTCTGTCACTCTCTCTCTCCATCACCTGAACTCTAATTGTTGAGGCTCATTACGCTTCTCCTTTACTTAAAACGACTGAGATGCTCTCCGCCTTACACCCAGTAAAGGAATTTACCACCAGTTCTCCAGTCAAACACTGTGAATCTTTTAGGTTTAGCTGATAGGTCTGTCCTACTATCAGATATTTCAAGAGGTATAAACAAACAAATAAAAAAACGTTCATAAAGGGTTAAAGAAAAGAGAAACTATCATATGGGGGGTGGATGTACAAAAGTATATGTGTATATAGTTAATTGCGATTAATTGCAAATTTTTATCTGTTCAAAATGTACCTTAAAGGGAGATGTGTCAAGTATTTAATACTCTTATCAACATGGGAGTGGGCAAATATGCTGCTTTATGCAAATGCATGTATATATTTATATTGGAAATCAATTAACAACACAAAACAATGACAGATATTGTCCAGAAACCCTCACAGGTACTGCATTTAGCATGAAAATATGCTCAAATCATAACATGGCAAACTGCAGCCCAACAGGCAACAACAGCTGTCAGTGTGTCAGTGTGCTGACTTCACTATGACTTGCCCCAAACTGCATGTGATTATCATAAAGTGGGCATGTCTGTAAAGGGGAGACTCGTGGGTAACCATAGAACCCATTTTCATTCACATATCTGGAGGTCAGAGGTCAAGGGACCCCTTTCAAAATGGCCATGCCAGTATGACATGGCTGGTACCAATGGATTCCATAGGTTTTCTATTTTCATATGATACCAGTATCCTCACTCCAGCTTTAAAACTGAACCAGTTACAACCTAAAAACTGCAAGTTGCATAATTGCGTTAAAGAAATTAGTGGCGTTAAAACGAATTTGCGTTGTCGCGTTGTTATCGTATTAACTTTGACAGCCCTTGTATAAAATTATAGTTGTTCTGCACAAAGTGTACTGTGAAAATGTACTGTGGGATGGAAGCAAAAACAACAACAACATCCACATGTTTTTGATTGCGTCTTCCTCAGGATTATGAGAATAATCACAGCATTTTACCTAGTTTGTCTGTGATTAACTGTCAGTCAATGCTGCTGCAGTTTGAGCTTACAGAGAACTGATGCTGTCTGACAGCCAAACTCTCAACGCCTGGTTGAGAAACTGTAAAAAATCAAAATTGAGCTCAATAAATGAGTGCGCACATACACATTCACAGTCATAAGACTGAGCTGGCATCGGCCCAGAAGCAGCATCACGGTTAGCGTGCACTGAGGTGCATCCACAGAAAAGTCTCATGCCAGAGATAAGCATTCCTCCTTGTAATGGAGGAAAGATGCAAGTAAGCTGAGGAAGACAACTCATTTCACTTAACAAGTGTAATCCATGACGTTAATGGTGGCTCCAGTAAGCTATATTATTTATAAGGGGTGGGGGGGGAAATTGATACAGCTTAGCATCATGATATTTTGCGTGGAAATATTGTATCACGGACGCCAAGTATCGATCTTTCATTATATAAACTATAAACCTCTCCAACAATGCGAAAGGCCGCCGGCGGACCTGACCGCTATTCTGTCTTTCAGAGGTTGTAGCGGGCTCAGTGTTAAAGCTACAGTGAAGATACTGGTTTCATGAAACCTGATGAAAACCTAACGAATCCATTGGTACCAACCATGTCATGTTAGCTTGTCATAAAGAATGTTAAATAACGCTCCAAAGTTACGCTAAACTTTGGCGAGGAAAAACTCACAAACAAAGAGGTCCCTTGACCTCTGACCTCAAGATATGTGAATGTAAACTCTGAGATGAAGAGTGAAAACTGTATCTTATTGGATAAAACAGATTTTGACAAACTAATTTGCAGTTGAAAAAAAAGGTAATAAATCACAATATATCTGAATATATCTTATCACAATACTCAGCATATCGCAAAATGCTTAAAATCGTGATAATATCGTATTGAGGGGCCTCTGATGACAATTTATGGTCATTTTTTTTGGCAGTAGTTTGTGGTGTAGTTGCATTGGATTGCATTACATTGCCAGGTGTATCAAAGGTCTGAGTGACGGGATACTTGACACCAGCTGTAAATAATATTCCTGTCATCCTAGAATGGCCATGTAATTGAGAAAGACTAGGGAAGGAAATACTATGAAAAGAGATGGGAAAGGAAGGAGTACTTTTTTTCAAGGCTAACTTATATTTAAGCAGGAGCTGGATAAAGATACAGCAGAGGGAGAGATGATTTAAAACGGTAAGGCAGCTGAGATTTACTTTAATGTTGAGAAAAGTCAAATAATGGAGTAAAATGAAAATCATTTATGAACATAATTGGGCAAGACTTTGTGAAGAATGTCAAGTTAAAAGTGTAACTGCCTTTCAAGTTTTCTATATTTTAATTTTATCTGTTAAATAAGATAATAGTGGGAGAATGTGTGATCTATAGGACAGGTGCTTCAAACATACAGATCATAACTTGATAGGACTGCAGAAGACGTGCTCAGTCCTTTGAATCAGTTTCACAACAAGCTTGAAAAGTTCAGGACAATAGCCTTAAAAAAACTGTTTGCGTTTGAGAGATCTATGGGATGTCTTTTCTCAATATGTGCTCTACTTTTCAGCTCCTCGTGTTTCTTTATTCTTTCAGAACTTTTGTTCGATTTCTCTCCGGCGTAAAGCACATCTGTCTCTAGATGATCTCAAAAGCTCTGTTTAAAGTTGTCTCTAATTATGGCTCTGAACCTAATCAATAATTATTTTGATTATTTGTGATATGGTTTATCTTCGTAACACTCTAACAATGCCCTATTGCTGCATTCAGGCAGCAGGTGCAGAATAAGAAGAAAGAGGACACCTGCAGACAGTTACTCCAGCTGTTCATGCATTATTCCAAGATGTTTACCTCCACTGTTAACCTTGTAGTTACGCCATTTAAATAGCCTATTAGCTACTTTTGTTGTGTTACCTATTCATGGCGTTTTTTTAACGAGTGAAACCAAATACAAACAAACATTTAAATGATCTGAATTTATTGTTTTAGTGTTATTAGTGGATTACATTTAGATGTATGTCAGCGATGGTGGCTTTGTTGCCATTTTGTTGTAGTTTTGCTGTAGTTTAGGGCTGCAACTAACGATTATTTTCATTGTTGATCAATCTGTTGATTATTTTCTCAATTAAGTGATTAGTTGTTTGGTCTATAAAATGTCAGAAAATGGTGAAAAATGTCGATCAGTGTTTCCCAAAGCCCAAGATGACGTCCTCAAATGTTTTGTTTTGTCCACAACTCAAAGATATTCAGTTTACTGTCATAGAGGAAAGAAACCAGAAAATATTCACATTTAAGAAGCTGCAATCAGAGAATTTTTACTTTTTTTTTTCTTAAAACATTACTCAAACAGATTAATCGATTATCAAAATAGTTGGCAGTTAATTTAATAGTTGACAACTAATCGATTAATTGTTGCAGCTCTACTGTAGTTCTTTCCTGATATCTCTGACATTTTTTCCCACTGCGCTGCTCATAATTAGAACAATATGACATGAACGCAGCATTACTGTAATCTTACCTACAATGTGAAAAATGCAAAACCACTGGATAGATCACATTATACAAGTCCACTTTCTTAAGGTTAATACCTGTATTCAGGAATACATTTAGCTGCTGGGAGTCCAGTTGACATATAGCATCATACATAATGTATAGAAATATATAATGGCTTCTGCAGAAGGGATTGGTTGTCAAATGTCACCTCTGTATCACATAGTATGAAAGGCTGGCTTACAAGAGACCATCAAGCATGACACGAACAAACATGATTGCCTCACAAAAAAATCATTTGTAGCCGAGGCCACAATCCATGTTCGAAAGGACGTAAAACATATAAACAACAATAACAACAAAAAGCAGAGGAATGAATGTAACATTTGCAACCTTTTACATCCTCCAGATAGCTTCTATGTTTTTTCTTTTACTCCTCCATTCTGTGTTATCTGCGGATGAGAAGTGCTCATTGTTCAGCACAAATCAATACAGCAATCCTTATAAAAACAGATGATTTTATAAGCCTTGTAGCTGTAGCTGAATGAGGGCTATTCCTTCGAGGAGTCTGCCACATGACACTGAGCTTACGGGCTGTCAACTAATGTTCTAAATCTGAATATATATTTGAATAGTAAAAAACACAGATATTCAAATATGAAAATGAATATTCAATTGTGAAAAAAATGAATGCACTTGCGGGTGTCACATAACGTCACTTTCATTAATTGAAAATGTAACATAACGTTAGGTCAAGGTGAACGAGAAATAATTCAACAACAGCCGTAATGATGGCACAGAACTCTCCACAGAGAGACACCGTGTCCTAACAGCGTTAAGACGTTACGCGTTACGTTACGTCATGTAAACAAACCACGTACCCATCAGCTGTGAGCTCGAGATCAGACTGGAGACGCAACCCCTATAAAGAGGGTTGAGTAGTACTTGCTATCTTCCAACGTTTGTACTTTTTAAACAATTTTAATTTGTTAATTGACTTCCAATAATAAATATATACATACATTTGCATAAAGCAGCATATTTGTCCACTCCCATGTTGGTAAGAGTATTAAATACTTGACAAATCTCCCTTTAAGGTACATTTTGAACAGATAAAAAAAATGTGTGATTAATTTACGATTAATCACGATTAACTATGGGCAATCAAGGGATTAAATATTTTAACTGATTGACTGCCCTAGTTCGAACCTATTTGCTTCTTTAGTACAAATATTCAAACGCCATTTTTGGCCAATTTTGACAGTCCTAAGGTAGACAGAGACTGCTGCAGAGAGCAAGAGAAGGAGGGGATGGTGAGAAAGACATATTTAGGGAAAAAAAAACAAGAAAGAAAATTGAAAAGAGTAACAAGAAGAAAAGTAAGCAGGAGGGTGAGAAAGGGTTAAATACAAAGATAGGAGAAAAAGCAAGAGAGGGGGGAGAATTAAAAAGAGACAGAGTGTAGAGGAATGATGAAAGCTGAGCTGTGCCCTACCCCGGAGGCGAGTGTGCTACAAACGCACACACTCATACTGTATGGGCCTGGTGTGCAATCAACACACAAGGCCATCTGCCAAGCACTGTCAAGGCATCGGAGAGAGTGAGTGAGAGGATGAGGGAGGATGCTAGAGAGAAAAAGAGAGTACAAGAGATGAAGGAGGGGATAGTCATTGCCCATCTCTGCAGATATTCCACGTATCCGTTGGAAACCTTTGCTGTGTCTTTATGGGCCAATACATCTGGATAGCAGCACCATTTAGATCGCACTTAAAGAGGACTGCTTTGGCCATCGATTTATCTGAGCTTTACAGCCACAGTCCATAGCTCTCTGTAGGGAGACACCCCCACGCTCTCTCTCTCTCCAATGCCAGCCACAAATCAGTAATCTTTTGCTTATCAGTCAACAGTCACAGCTGAGTGATTGGCGAGCCAAGTCGGCAGACAGTTTTACGGCCTTTGAACATTGTACCGACTCCCGAAGAGCTAAAGTAGGCCACGAGACTGAGATCTGAGAGTTTCCTCCTTTCTCTTCAAGCCTGTGGTGATTCTGCATTGCAATTACCGATCAGCTGTCAGTCGAAGGCAGTCTGCGTCATTTCCCTGCAATACATCATTAAGGATGTTTGAGTTTCTGAAGGGGGGGTCCTCCTTTCTTACACACATACAGATACCAAATAGCAGGCAGTCTCTGACCTCTCATGAAGCTGTAGCAGTGTGTGTTGCCTGCGCATCGAGCTGCTCATTATGGCAAAAATCACAATCATTTTGTGCTCTGGTAAACAATTTAATCATAAACAAATTGGTTGGATATATGTGAATGGTGACGACATGGCAAAAAAGTCACACCCTCAAAGCGTGGTTAACGAGACAGGGTCAAGGTTTCAAGAAAGGTCGAGTGGTTTGCCGACATGACCGCAGACCGCGCGCTGAGGACAGCTCGCCCTGATTGACAGTTGCGCCAGGAAAATGAAGCCCCGCCCCTTCTCGCAGGGAAATAGGGCACAGCGAGCACTAAGCAACGAGGTCCGGGCCAGGGGGGGGCTGTAAAGTGCCACCTTCACCCCTGGCTTTTCCAAGCTGACCTAGAGCCGGTCGCACCACCGCGGAGGAAATACACCCGACCGGCCAACGTCGAGAGAGTTCGCATAATACGTTTTTGCCATCTTTTTTAACACGGTACTGCGGTACTAACTACTGAAACTGCTTGAATAAAACGATGGTCCTGTATCTGTGCTGGAAGCGATACTGAAACAACTCCAAGCTACGTTTCTGTGGGCATTAAAACGAGCGAGATTGGACTGATTTTCAAAAGTACCAAAACATTGTATATTATTATTACATTACTTAGATAAGAAAAAGACTGCACATTAAGCAAGCCTATTTAGAGTAGAGCCTACTCTTAAACTTTAAATTTATCGAGGTACTGACTACAATGCCTGTTGTGTGCAACAGTGCATGGAAGTTCATATAAGATGCAGAGTAAGCAAGTACGATCACTGTAATCACATTACTGTAGGTCCATCTTTTTGAGTTTACATTATATTTATATTTTATCTGGATCTGTTCGTGAAACCTACTTCTCTACTCTTTTGTGTGGATTCTCTTGTTTGTACAAAATAAAAAACTGGTTCTCAACTATTGTCCAAAAGCACATTTTTGACCTATAATGTCGGTACTTTCTTTTAAAGGTGATCAACCGATTGGTTCACTGATATCCTACAAAAATTTCAAAACAGTTTTGTCAAAATACAAGAAGACACAGACGCATCAGTTGAGTGTTTTCAATAAGCAATCTAGCATCTAATTTCAAGAGGTTATGCATTTATCCTAAAGCAGGAACGAAGCATAGACTCCAATACACAAGAGAGGATAGAGCATAAACAATTAAGTTATATTAAGAATTCTCAATTGAAAAGTAATGAAAACCTGGGGAAAGCATTATCTTCTCTCATTAGATTAAACATTCCTTTGATTCCTGCATTACCGACTCTACATATGGTCTAGACTAACTAGTGTTTTTCCAACATTATTGATGAACAAACCTTATTGAACGTGAACTCTGCCTTTGTACCACGGCCCATTAACTGCAACAGCCAGCTTGTTTCAACAGCTCTGGGCCAGCCATGCTTCATGATGTGACAGGTGAATAGTATTGGAACGGTTAATAGTCAAATTAATTCCATTCCTTTTCTTTTATTGCCCTAAAGCTCTCTCCATCTCCAGACGAAGGTTTAATGGGCACTAATGGTCGGGTCGCGTAATTAGCAGAATGGCAAAAGAGCACAGTGCTGGAAGTGGAGGAAAAAAGGAGGGTTTTTGTGTGCTGTACAGTCTATGAAATATGTATTCGGAAGGCATAAAAACGGTCATTTCTATTTCTGGAGGAACAAAGGGCCTGAGTGGCATGACTGGTCCACAGAGCAGCAAATGTATCCTGCTGATTTTCCTGATTTCTTTCCACGGTTAACATAACCAGCAACCAGCAGTTATTTCATTTAAAAATCCCAGTGCAGATGAAGACTACAAAGATGCTGATATAGAGACGCAAAGGTGTTGTGAAATAATGTCATTATGACTCTATATATACTGTCACTTATAATGATCACCAAATCAAGATTGAAAGAAAGAAACGGCTCCATCACATACGTTTCAGAGGATCAAATATTTGGAATTAAGAAAAATACCTCTGGTCTATTTCACTACGTGCAAGTATATGTCTTTGTACATCTACTCAAGGTTAAAATATTTTGGATCACACCTCAATTTGAGAAAAAAATCTTTTCCTTCAACTTCAAAATGTTTTGGCACAACTCAACCAACAGTAAGGCTGTACCAAATGTCATTTTTCTTACATTTGAAGCTTTTATTGGGGTTTTCAAATGAAGATTCGAATATCTGTCATCATATTTTATGATGTCCTTACCCTAAAAAATGGAAAAAATTGATTTGTTGTTATATAAATGTAATTTATAGTGCTGTTAGATTGCTGCTAGACCGGCAAGTTAATACAGGTACGTGCAGCAAGTGGTAGAGCAAACAGTTTTTTTGACCACAGTGAAAATGTTATTTTTGAAAGGCTAAACACATACAAATATGGATTGAAACTGAATATTTTGTTAGATAAAAACATGTTGTGAATTTGGGAAAAGATTACATCAATCAATGGGATTTTTCCTTTGGCTTTTGGATTATTGAAATACAATAAGCTCTGTGACAAACACATGTTTATGATACTTACAAAATTCATTCAAACTTACAAAATGAATGAGTGGGGTATTTATTGATGTCTTTTATGTTGAAGAACAAAACGTTAAAATCTCTTAAGCTTGTGTTAACCACAGACTTTATTTTAGGCATGTAACTAAAAAACCCATTCAAAAAACACATTGACTTCCAGACGAGGGAACAGGAAGTGCTAAAATGCTTTGCAATGCATTTCTAGGTTTTAGGACTCATTCCTTTAGCACTCTATATGGGTTTTCTAATTAATATGAAGAACTTGACAAAAATGTTGCAACAGCTCTGCACAGTCAAAATCAATAACTAAAATCACTACATATATTTAAAGAGAAGAAGAGTTAATAGCCTGTGTGAAAGGTTTATTTTGAGTTGGCTGATTTCTAATTTGCACTTTGAAAAAAGTACAATTTGTTCCATTCTTTTGTTAAAAGGCGTTGCTACATGTGGTGTTTTTGTTGCTGTTACTTATTGGCAGCGCCACCACACAGCTACAAAACCGCCGTCACAGCTAGAAAAATGGAAAAAATAATCTAAATTCATCATTTAACTCCACTCCCATCATTATAACTAGAAGCAAATCATTGATCCCTTCACAGTGATGAGCTGTGCATGAGGCCAAATTTGTAACAGAAACAAAATAACCCTAAAACAGTGTCAGACAGATGGTATAATCCCATGGAAAGTAATGTGGTAACAGACTGGCTCAACAACTACCACTGTCTGAATTACATCTTACTGTCTACATGAAACATAAATGATGACAAGAAGATGGATGCTGATACTCCTCCCTGGACTTTACAGCATCGAAACGCAGGCCAAATGTCTGCCTGTAGCCAGCGTTTTAAAAACAGAAAAAGAAAGCTCCAGTCTTTAGTCACAATTGTGTGCCAGTGTGCGATTATGATTTCTCCTTGGAACCACAAGGCAATCAGGAAAAGGGGAGTGTGCTGTACTGTGCAGTAGCCCATACAACTGCTACGTTCTTGCTCATTTGGGAGTGTATGGCATTCTCTCTGAATGGTAATTATGAAGGGAACAAAAGGGGCATTTAGAGACAAAAGCGCGTTTGGACTGAATGGGCCAGCTCCCATGCGCGGCGAGTGTTCTGACTCCAAGTGCTGTTTCAAGAGAGACGATATGAGGTAATTATGCAGGTGAAGTTGCAGGGGGGGGAGAGAAAGGAA
This sequence comes from Sebastolobus alascanus, assembly GCA_916701645.2. NCBI lineage: Eukaryota > Metazoa > Chordata > Actinopteri > Perciformes > Sebastidae > Sebastolobus > Sebastolobus alascanus. The sequence goes on along the minus strand of CAKAOJ020000206.1, from coordinate 836,021 downwards.
GGAGAGGAGCAGAGAGAGGGCGATAGGCTGGGGTTGGCCGAGCGTCTATAGAGAGCGAGACCAGAGAGCACCATCTGCATTCAGCACAGGCACGGTCCGTCTGACTCGCCATTGCCTTCAATAAAAGCTGGCGCCGAGACAGGCAGCAGCATTCAGACGTACATTACAGTCAAGCTCAAACTGGCCCTCACACACACACACATGCTGGGATTTAAATTTCACCAAACACCAATCGTGTGGCAACAAGTTTTCACCCCACGCTTTTTGTAAAATGGCCTTCATAGAATTAAATGTGAATGGGGAGCTGATGGCACTGATGTTTGCCAAACTATCACAGTGGACTAATGCCCCACATGTCTCATGCTGCAATATGTACTAGGGGTGGGAACAAAAAATCGATTCACCTATGTATCACGATTTTGAAATAGATTTCTTAACGCCAGAATTGATATATTTGCTTCATTTGAGTCTATGCGGACGTAGACGGAAGTTATCGCTTTTATTGTTGTAGTCTGAGTAACGTGACGTCATATCCGTTTCGTATCTTTCAACCAAAACAAACTGCAGCGAGCCGAAGCGATTAAGTAGAAAACGGCGGAGGGTCCACATGGATACGACCTGCACCCTCACATTTTAAATCCAAAGTGGTAAACACTACACATACAGTAAAGTATGGAAACATTTCGTGTTCCACACTTTGACAGGAAAAGCAGAGCTAGACATCATGGCTAAAGCTGCATGCTAACTCTGTCACGGACAGGAAACGTTATCGTATCGCGGTAACGTGCGGTCAAGCCAGCCGTCACTCTCATCTCCGTGGTCAAATGGGCCGACGCTACAACTGTAGAGCACCCATATACTGACATTTATGTTAAATGCATTCAAACGGCCCCGATGGAGCTGACCATGGATGGATAAAGAGAATGGAGCTGACGGGAGAGCTAGAGACGGACTTGGAGAAGTTAGAGGAAGTATACACGTTTGACTACGACCGGTTTTCAAAATAAGGTGTTAACAAAGGGAACTGTATACACAAAATACATATATGGAAATAAGATTGATTGGATTATATTCACCAGAAGTATAAAACATTACATGTCCCTTATAAATTAGAAGAAAATACCACTAATTTGTGATGGAAATGTCTTTATTCTTTGATTTTTGGGTTGCTGGAAAGAATTTAATAAATAATTCCTGACAATGACTAATATATTTGACTTCAGGACATCTCTGTATATATATACATACTGAAAATCAAACATTTTTACTGTATTAATTTAGATATTTTCCAAAGTAAAAGTCCCTAAAAGTGCATGATTCAACTTTCTTCCCATGGTGTAGTGTTAAAAAAGTTATCAAAAATCGCAATAAATCGCAATATCGAATCTCAATACTTGTAGAATCGCAATACTTAAAAATCGCAGTAAATATCGAATTGGCACCCAAGTATGGTGATAGTATCGAGTCGAGAGAAAGGTGAATCGTCCAAGCCCTAGTATACTGAATGTACAAAATATCAATGGCACTTGTTTTTCTCATGAAATCCACAAAGTATTAGTGTCACTTTCTCTCTAATAAAAGCCATTAATTCTCATCAGTTTCCCACATTAGATATTTTGCTCAACATGCAGATATGTAAATAAGGACACGAAATGGAATTCTAAGATTTAAAAGCTCTAGAGTTCAGATGAGTAGTACGCCAAAGGAAGAGGTCCTTATTGTATGGTAATAGATAGCAGATACTGATAGATTTATTGACAATAATAAAATATATTCATATCAGGTGCTGGCTACAGCTGTGATTTGCAGTTTAAGTGTAAGTGCAGTTTTATCACAGTGTTTGACTGCTCTTACTGCACTCATACTAATATGAGTCCCTAGAGTGTGTAGTCGACCCCATCAGTAAGAAGCAGTGAAATAACCTGCATCCATCCCATGATGGGTTCCCATCATAGACTGTATAGAAGAAGTGGACGTAGTCACCGTGACGTCACCCATTGGTTTGTGGACTGCCATTTTGAAGCCTCGAGTTCGGCTTTTTGGCCGTCGCCATCTTGTTTTTTTTTTTGCAACCAGAACTTACAATTCTGAGATGAAAACTCCGACAACTTCCAGACCGGTCAATACCGTGGTAGCGACCTGTCAATCACAAGGTGTCCACGCCCTAAAGCATCCCCTGCTTTATGGTCTATTTGACTCTAAATGGGACCATAATTTACTAAATGAACATCATGCTGTATTGAAGAAGGCTTGAAACTAGCGATTGAGAACATAAACTCATGTTTACAATGTTTACTGAGGTAATAAATCCAGGTCCAAAATGACACCCTAGAAGTAAATGAAAAAACTGGTCATCTTACCTCTCTGATCTTGTCACGTTTCTCTTTGGCGTCGGGCTCTGGTGGCTCACCATCACTGACGCCCACCACTTTGGGCATGGGGACAGGTGGCAGAGGTTTAGGCCCAGCATCCTTCTTTTTCAGGTCCTCCACCACTTTGTTCTTCTCCGTCTGAATCTCAGCCTGCAGCTCCTCACGTGACTTTCTCAGCTTCTCCTTTGCCTCCTGCAGTGCTCGCTCGTGGTCTGCCCGAATCTTGTCCCGCAGGCTCTCCTCCTCCTCCCTGTAGGAGGCAGGTAAAAGACAGGAGGTAAGTTTATTATTGTTATTATTATATTCTTTGTTTAGAACCCCAGTAGCTTCCACAAAGTGGTTGCTAGTCTTCCCTGGGTGAACAATCAAAGAATTATTTTAAACAAGTCTGGCTGTTTGGGGAAGAAAGGTGTGCAGTGGGGTTTCTTTTTTTTAAATTAATTAAATATGAACTTTGAGACAAACACTGTACCTCTGGGAAATAGATGATAGACTGTGTTGGAGATGAAAACAAGGATATGTTACGTGTGTTTGCTGTGTGGAATGGTACCTCTGCCCATTTTTAACCCTGAAAGTCTAAAAAATATCTAATTATTGCGATGTTAGAAGAGGTCACACCACAATAAACCACCTCTAATTCAGACCATTATGCAGAAGATAAAACTATCAGTCTCTAATGGGAAACCAACTCCCCCAACCAACTACTCTGTAATTATATCTGCTCCAGGAAATAGGACAGGTATAGAGGAACACAATGAGAAGGCCAGAAGTGCCAGAATGAGAAACATCATCTCTGATTTCACATGGTGGTAAGAAGCCCCAGGGTGTGACACAACTCTACCCCATGAGGATGTGGGTCAGTAATGAAAAACAAACGCAGCGGGATGCTGAAGCAAAGGTGACAGGAGGGTGACGACACTGTACTGTTCTTCTGCCGTTACTGAAGGAAGAAAGGTTTAAAAATCATCTTTCAATCTTGCTTGGCTGTTATGTGGGCGTATACAAATAAAACACAATGGGCCTCATGCAGCAACATTCTCTTAAATTTCTCCTATATTTTCTCTCAATTTTCTGTTAAAACTCCAAATGCACCAAATGTTCGTAACCATCCAAATCTGCTCTTACCCAGGTGTGCTGAATGATGAATCCCACTTGATCATAAATTGGAGGCGTGTGGCCAATTGTTTATTATTAGCATAGGTAACGCCCCCTAAACACTATATAAGGGTAGGCATTGGCATAGGTAGGGCAAGTATTAGCATAGGTAACGCCCCTTAAACACAATATAAGGGCAGGTGTTGTGCACATGCCCCAGAATTGGGCTGAGGGGTGCAGCGTGGGTAAAAGGACATGCATGTAAACATGTCTTTTGCTTCATCAATGTAAGTGAAGCTGTTTTAAATCTGAAATATAATTTTTGTCCTAATAGCAAACTGTGGAGATCGCAGCTTTGTTTAGGCTTTAAATACACTTAAAGCTGGGGTCTGCGATCTTGGAAAACTAGCATAATTTGAAAGTCGCATCGCCTCAGGAGCTCCGTCTAAACCCCCCCTCCCCTCGAAACTCCTTATAAGGCAACGCCCCCCACACACATGCACGAGCACCGCCGCATCTTAACTACTTCACATTTTTCGTAGCTATTTCATCACTAAATTCACTTCTGAAAAATGTTGAGGCGAGAAATCAACGGTGTAGATTTAGAATATTGACAGTTTTACGATGTTAGATGGCGAATCAAACATTTTCTCAACTGTTGTCGGAGTTTAGAAGCTCCACAAACTGCCGGCACAGCTAGCTAGCTCCTGCCGGGATCGCCACCTCTCCACCCGGGCATTCACTCACACAGACCCCGCTATGAGCTGGAGCTCTCTCAAGAGACCGGTCTCGTAGACGAGGGGCTTTTATTTCCTGGTTGACGGAGAGGGGAGGGGGGGGGGGGGGGGTAGCTCGCTGGAGAGCCGGCCACAGAGCAGCAGAGAGGGGAGGGAAAGAGAGAGATACCTGCTGAGACAACACGACCCTTTTTAACATTACTCTAATATCTGGAGGGAGATCAGTCCACTCGTTTGTTTCTGTAACTGAAAAAGCAGTTTGAGTAACGTAAATTTTGTTCGGCAATGTTTTCTATCCGCCGTCTCCCCTCGTTGATAATCCTGTTTGTCTGACTTCACTTTGAGCTGTTAGAATAAATAGTTTAAATCTGCAGTATTTTATAAAGTAAACTAACAGAACATAAACAACTAAATCAAAGTTGTATTTTTCGATAATATGGTAATAGTGGTATGAGTTCGTTCTCGTTGTCCGGTGTTTTAAGAGCTGAGTTTTCTCTTCCACTCTCCAGTGAACGTGCGGCGGACACGCGCTTTGAGTTCACGCTGGTGCACGCTGAGGCTAGAGTACGAGCAGGGAGGCAGGGAGGCATCTGATTGGTTCCTTACAACCGGGACCATTTTTACTGACTGGTAGACGTTTTTACAGGATTACAGCAGCTACAGATAACGGATCTTTTCCGGTCTTTTTTCAGTGCTCAAAAGAAACGGATTGCTGTCGGGGTGTAAAGACCATTTCAACCAATATAACAAAAAGTGTATACTGGATAAATCGCAGACCCCATCTTTAAATCTACGTGAATATTATTTGCGCCTTTAAGTGTTAACGTGTATTTGATCTCTTGCAAAAGGCAACACACTAAATGACCAAACATCTACATGATATGAACGGAATAGGGAAGAAAGAAACTGGGGACACAAACAGAAGATTCATTTCCCTTGACACTTGAGTCAGTCCCTTAAGTTCTCATCAACCCTGTTGTATTGCTTAAAGGTCCCATATTGTAAAAAGTGAGATTTATCATGTCTTTTATATTATAAAGCAGGTTTAAGTGATATATAAATACTGTTAAAGTATCAAAACACTCAACCATGGAGAAATACACACAGCCCGTATTCAGAAATTGTGTATTTGAAACAAGCCGTTAGGATTTCTGTCCATTTGTGATGTCACAAATCTACAATATTTTAGACCATTTCACAGTTTTAAACGTAAACATACTAAATGTGTCCCAGTTTATTTCCTGTTGCAGTGGATGTGAATGACATCAGCTGACAGGATGTAAACATGCACCCAAGCTGTTGCCTAGCAACGCAATTTTGTTGCCATTCCGTTGAAATGCGCTAAAACGGAGCGTTTCAGACAGAGGGTAAATATAGGTATATTCAAGCAGACAGTATGAGGAAAATAATGTGGTTTTTTTTAAATATTAAAGTATGTAAACATGTTCTAGTAGAAACACAAAATACAAGTATGAACCTGAAAATGAGCATAATATGGGACCTTTAAGTTGTCAGCTCCAAAATTACCCTTACTGTGAAATATCAAGGACCAATATGTACAACATAAAGCCTTAAAATGTGTTAGATGTGAGTTGCAGAGTACAAGAAATATGAGAAATCTTGAAACTAACTGAGTGTGTCATCTGAGTGCAAACACGTGAGCCTGTTTATTAATGACCTTCTGTGTGATAAACACAGGAAATGTGGGCGGAACCGTCGACCTGCTGTGATCCGTGTGGACTCAGCTGCAAGCCTCCACAGAGATACACAGCTCAACATCTCTGAGAAAACAATACTGAGGATGTGTGTGTGTGTGTTTTAACTCACTGTACCCATTAATGGATTTGAGATGTATGTGAATCTCATTCCTCTTCCAAGAGAACAGCAATGCGGGTTGTTAGGAGTAAGAATGCAATATAATCCATTTAAAAAAAAAATTAAAACAGATGGTTTTGTGGGCGCTTATGTTATAAAATATGTAAAAATGTTTTCTGGGCTGGCGTTTAGACCAGAGAAACACAAACCTAGTATATTTCAACTTTGTGGTGTTGCAAGACCAAAGAAACTGTAGGTGCAATCCCACCTATGGTGTTCAGTTTGTGTAAAAATTGTGACAAACTATTCAAAATTACAAGTGTTATGCACGTGACTGGGGTCTGTGGAGCAAAAAGAGATTCTCTGAACTGCTCATTAAGTGTTATTTATCTATTAACTCAACTTTTATCATCCTGCTCTTACCCTGTGTGGATTCTTGTTTTTGTCTAAGCTGTTTTCCTCTACAGCATCAAATTAAGGTCAGGATTTATATATTTTGCCCTCTGCTGCTCAGGTGTTTTACATGCACACGTGTACATCCATACAGAGTCTAAAATTACTACTGATTAGAAAAAAAAGGTAGGAAGGAGAAGTAGAGTGAGGTGCGAATCAGCCTACATTGGAGCAGATGTGTTTATTGTAGACCTGGTATGATAAGACTAGCTTATGGTGCAGCGTGAACCAAATTCACCAGAGCAACCATGAAAAAGGAATAACAGAGGCACAACGCTGACCAACTAAAGCAACCAAAACCGATTATTGTTCATGTTTACTACAGTCATTCTGCTGTTCTCAGCTACTAGCCAAGAAAAGGAAAGTCGTTGTTGTCATGTTATAGACTTGTCATATTTCTCTTTTAATACAAATTTTATGCATTCAATGTTGTGTCAATATTTCCCCGTGGTATAGCAAATGATATTGAATATCGATATTTTTCAAGGTATCTTATCAAAGTTAGAAATTCCAGTATTATGACAACACTAGTGTGAATGCAGGATTGTATATTGTGTGTGTGAGTGCATGTACCACTGATGTAACAGTGACTGTATGTCTGATTTTTGCAGAATATAATAGAGTAAGGAGACTAAAAGTGAAGTTGCAAGAAGAGCAGAGAGGAATGGAGGCAGTAAAGAGATAAAAACAGAGAAAGAATGTGGAGAGAAGATTATGTAGGACAAAGAACGGGCCACCAGAGGAAGAAAGTCGGAAAAGACGATGTGTGATCAGCATGCATCAACCATCCATTTGCTATTACTGCTTATCCTGTTCAGGTTCAATTGGGGCTGCAGCCTTTCCCAGCATGCCCTGAGCAAGAGACAGAGTAAGCCCAGGCCGTTTCACCTGTCTATCACAGTCTGTGAGCAAAAAAAAAAGTGTAAAAGATATGTAAAATAAAGAGGAAACACAATGTGAAAGAAATCGATGAGATAAAGAACTGAGACTGTGACACAAAGCCGACGAGACGCAGAAATGAACGTGCAAGACAAACAGGAAAGAGGGACAGACGCTTTATACTAATTATCCTTCACACAACACAATGTGCATCCATTTTATAATTCTATCATGACGCTGAATGTGGGGCCAACAGAGACCAAAATAAACAGCTTCCGAGTTACGCAACATCGCCCTGGAAACCACTCATAAATATTCATATTCCAACTCAGTGTGTCTGACTTTAATTGATAGAAAACATATTTTGCAACACCAAGATGGCAATTATTGTAGTGCCAGTGAATGCATGCATTTGTATGGATGTTATGTGCTGTATTTTACATTGTGGGGATTTTATGTTTATGTGGAGTGCATGTGTGTGTGTGTATTGTCAACCTAGCCTGTGGTGCAGCTTGTGCGTGAATATGAGAGTGTGTGTTTAATACATCTTTCCATTCGGTGTTGAATGTGTGTGCACGCATATCTGTGTCCTCTATTTCGAGGTCTGTGATGAGATTTCTGTGTGCAATCTTGCAATTTGTGTAAATGTGTGTGTGCGTCTACACCCAGGGGGTGTCACGCCTCCTCTGTATGCCATCCTCTGTGAGTACGTGTGCCCTCAGCAACATGCATTTAAATGTGATATTTAGATGGTGCTGATGTATATGAGTGTTCACATATGTTTGTTTATGAGATGCGAGGGAGCATGAAAAAAGAAAATGAGGAGGTTAAGCTGATGCGATCATCTCTAATGGGTGCTGACTATGCTCCATGTATGTGTATGTCAGCACGTTGTCACGGAAACACAAACTCCATCATGCATATTACGCAAATGCGCAGGTTTCAAAACGGTACACAGCAAATCTGGGGAAAATTTATTCGCAGACAAACATGCATTAGCCTTCTGCCCCCTCTTCTCTCTCCCTTTGCATGCCCCTCCTCCTCCTCCTCCTGCTCCTCCTCCTCCTCCTCCTCCTCCTCCTCCTCCTCCTGCTCCTGCTCCTCCTCCTCCTCCTCCTCCTCCTCCTCCTCCTCCTCCTCCTCCTGCTCCTGCTCCTCCTCCTCCTCCTCCTCCTCCTCCTCCTAATCCTCCTCCTTTAGTCTCACGTCACTCTTGCGAGTCTCTTCCTCCGGGCCATTATCATACTCACTCTAGCATCACTAGGATTCCCTTCGAGTCTCATATAACGTCAAACATGCAATTAAGAGCAAATCAACAGCTGCCTGACTCAATTACCTCGACAAAGACAAGCGTGGGCCGCCGCTATTGAGCACCCAGGTGACCACACCTTTAGCTTACTTGCATCTTCTCCCCAAATTTGACAGAAGCAAGGAAAACCCCAACTCCCTAATTAGTTGTTTCAGCCATGTCAGCCTCCCTGCCTGCCACTGGAATTTCTTCTTCAGTGGTGTCATGAATTCTGCTGCTCAACAAAAGCCGGCCCTTTCCATGGCAACCGGAGAGAAGCAGCAGTTGTCCGTCTGCCTGGTGGGGTATCGAAGAGAAGCCGTGGAAACACGAGGCTCGGGGGAGAGCAGCACAGGCGAGATGCCATGTAACCATGGCAACAAACAGAGACATGCACACGCATATAGGAGGTCATAGACAGCAAGTCAAGTCATTTATGCAAAGGAATAAGACCGCTGGGTTATAGACCCTTTTACAGCAGACGTCATGATTACGTCACGATGCCAGCTGGAGGCAAAACAAAGGAAAGAACGGATGCAAACATGTATCACCTCAGAGTAGTGGGTTAAAGTTACACATCAAAAATGTCGTCTTGCTGTGTTGTTGGGTGCCAGAATTGATACTTCATACATTTGAGATCACAAATTGATGATTTGAGGCTCTAGCGAGCTACAATATCAGTGAAGTGTTTCAGAGATGGAGCGAAAACGTTGCTAATGGCTAAGCCTTCTGCTAACCGTAATTAGCCGTCACCTAACCTTAACCTTCACCGCTCACGCAGGAGGCTAAACTATTAGAGAGATCAGTTTTTACCTTGGCAACAGACAGATTAGAAAATGTGAGGGCATTTAAGTAATTAAGGTTGAAAAAGCAACAGCATAGGCAAACAATGTGGCCAGAGCAGCATTCAGAAGGTGAAGAAAGCACAGAGTTGCCGTTACAATTGCTATACCTTTCCATCACCCTTCTATTTATTTCCATTACAGCCAAGTATTTCTGAGATAACATAGGTCTGTAAACCTGCCTTTGCTCTTATCCTGTGTTGTGTAGTTTTACAATGATGCAACAGCTAACAACACAACAACACCAAGGCAGCTGTAGCTCAGTGGGTAGAGCGATTCAGTCCCCGGTTCCTACTGTCTGCATGCCGAGGTATCCTTGAGCGAGACACTGAACCCCAAGTTTCTCCCCGGGCGCTTTACAGCAGCCCACTGCTCCTAAGGTTAAATGCAGAGGTCAAATTTCATGTATGTACCTGTATGTATGTGACGAATACAAATTTTAAGTTTACGTTTTTAACACAAGATTCAACTCGGGACTCCACAACCTTTAGGGGGCTGCTCTACGAAAGTATTGAGTAGTTGACCCACAGGCACCACGCGGTGGCAGAGGCAACATTAAAGCACCCACAAAAGGTCAGAAATCCATTACCTTACACTGAATTGAAGACCCTTTACATCTAAAGAAACAAATGTGAAATATGTTAAGTAAGTAGTATTTCGATCTACCTTTGTATTAAAATGAAATGCAATGCAATGAGGAACATTGTGTCCCTTATAATCAAGACACAAATTCTTGTAAATGTAAATTATGCCTCTGGATATATCCAACTACAGCAGACTATGTCATTACAATCCTATCACAAAAGGTCATTCTCGCTAATTCAGCAGCATCTTATATCTCTATATTTTTTCCCCTCTTCAACTCGGCTCACAATGGGACGGAGAGACACCGTCTTATCTAAGGAGACAACAGCCGTTGTAGATAATTGATTTTGCTTACTGACAATTTCTTTATCCATTTTAGGGGTATGATTTCCTCTTTATTCAGAACGTATTACAGATAATTGCAATATGTCACACAGAACTTGGTTGTACTGTCATTATCACAGGCAACTCATTATGGTTTTATTGTGAGACGCCCAAGAATAGAATAACAGTCTGTATAAAGTTAATTAGCTGATAAAGTCGATTAGTAAATGGACTTTAATAGCCTTACCACATGTTTTCCTTCATTGTCATGTCCAAACATGAGCCGTATTGAATCACATGGAATATCATGTTCCTGCAGGATCAGAAAGGCTTGTGTACAGGATCCAAGGCCTCTGCTGAATCATTTATCATTTGAACTCGTCACACAGGTTTTCATCTCCTTGACAAACCAACGAAAAACTAAATCAACAACTGATTTCTGAAGAGGTTTCACAACTGTAGCTCTCTTCTGTCTCATGTGTTTTGTGCACAAAAGGTAGAGCGGTCTTGGTAACATCAGCACACATCAACAGCACTATCTGCTCTTGAAAGGAGAATAAATGAATAAAAGCTAGTGGTGGGAGGGACGTTTTAAAATGCTGAGAGGTGCTCTGTGGGCTAATCGGCATCCACTTCTCTGCAGATGGAAATTAGGATGGAACAAAATGGTGCAAAGACGTCACATGCTGAAGGTTAAAAAATGAATGATTTCATAAATCTGTGGCCTATGACCATTTGGAAAGGATTTGTTTAAGACTACACAAAAACGCAATAGTCTCTTTTCATACTGAACCTAAGTAACTAATTCAAATTGACTGTGCTCGAATTGCCCGTCTGTTGCCAACATAAAAGTCCCACCTTTCATATTAGCTGAACTACTCCCACGTCATGACTCCAATGAAAGAATACATCAAGGAAATAAATTGTTTGATAGCGGTTCAGCAGCTAATACTTTTTACATTCAATTAATCTTATTGTTTTTTTTTTCAATGTTTGCATTAGTAATTCTTTGTCATTTTTCAGTAGTTTTAAATCTGAGGTTCCTGCCTGAAAATGTAGGCCACTCCAATAATTTGCTATTATTCCCTTCTTGTGCTAGCCCTACACATATCTCCTGTGGAGGTGAAACATTAGCCCTAGATGTAAAAAAAAATGTCCAGTTACCAGATGAAAAAAGACTAAATCAAAAGTCAGGTTACATTTTAATAGATGCAATTGTAATATTAAGTGATCATAGATTAAAGATAGGGTAAAGTGAGTGAATCTTTAATGCAGTATTACTCTATTATAGAGTGACAGTGCCAGCTGAAACATCCAGGGCCACCTTCGTGCATTCCCAGCCAAACTAGCCCAGATTAGATTAGCGACTGACTTAGATTGACTAATATGACAACGTGCACATTTAATAAACTGGCACTGCAAACAATGATTAGTCATACAAAGTGATTAGCCATGGTAACTGTCCTTAATAAATGCCTACCTGTCCATCATTGCTACACACAGCTGATCAAACTGCTTAAGACAGCCACATTCAACACAAATGAAAAACATCTGAATACCATTCTACAATCCTCTGATGGAAAAAAAAATGTATGTCAATCTAAAATATTTCTTAATTTATCTAGGACAAAAGAACATAAGGAAGAGAAACAAATGTTGTTGTCTTATTACAAAAGAGTCTGCAGTACTAATGCAAAACAGATAGGAGAACTGCAAAAAGCTATATATCAGTGTATACATTCTTAATGCAGGATAAATTAGAGGTTGACCGATAGTGGATTTTTATATAATAACAATGCCCTTTTTACTTAACCAGTCACCCTGAATTTAATCATTAGTAAGAGAATATCATTATATTGTTGGAATATTTGCAATGGTTTTGTGGTTTATGACTAGCCAGGATTATTTCCGTTGCGCGTCCCGTTATATTTTTAAATTCCACTCTTACAAACCATTAACATTCGTGCATATTCCCGGGGTAAGGAGGATCCCAAAGTGTGCGATTTCATATCATGAATGGATGGTTACGTAGCTAGATTATCTAGAAGTGAGAACACCAAATTGGTAAATAGGTTAACAGTTTTTCCTCCCCTTTCTCTTCCTCCTGTTCTGCCTGTCTTGTATCGTGGACAAAGAGCTGATAGCGTTGCGTTATATATTCGAGAGATACATCTTGTGGTGAGGAGTAAAATTGAAAATGGGTCAGATATGACATGAATACCACTTGACTGCTTGGTGTAAAAGCAGATGTTCACTGGGACGGCAAAACCAGCTGTTCCCGGGATCGAGAAGGTTTAGCCGACATTTTCTAACCATATCGCCAGAATAATGCTTCTTCATGGAGTGAAGAATTGCTTTCTGAAAAACAGCATCTAAAACTATCTAAAAGATAAATATCGAAAACATAATTTAAAGTCTGCCATGCATTTATGGCTGGAGCGCACTGAGTGCCAGCACCTGCCAGTCTTTAAGTACGAGTGACATTTCATGGGGTCTTTAACAGCTGTTTAGATTATGATCATAAGTTAATCACATGCACACAGATATTTTTCAACAAAAGTGGCCTCATTATGTATATGTAGCCTCCGTGCAAAAAGGTGATGTACTTCCCCTCGTTACCGATGGAGGCTGAGCAGCTATAGGTCACTCGGAGCCCAGTTCCACCAAATCAGCCAAAATGATTAATCGGTCGACCTCTAGGATAAATGCATGAAGGCGGGGTAGTAGAACCATTGCCACTGACTGTATACAACCTAATCAGGACAAGTGCATGAAGGTGGGCTTCTTAGATAAAGGTCAAGCATCTCTAAGGCAGAGAGCTCTCATGGGGAAAAGTCCCTCTGAGTTTCAAGTTGGCCTCCTGCTAGCCCATAAACACCATAAGTGGAGAGAAGAGGCCCGTGTTGGAGGTTGGTAAGGCGGCAGGATTTTCTTGTGAGCTGTAGCTCCCGGGTTTTCCTTCAACATGAGCCATCAGACAGCTTCCATGTCCTGCTTTTTTTTCCCATGACCCACTTGGCTCAGATGGAAGCTGCACTGCTGTATGTGTAACAGCTCTCCCAAGCTTAGCTGTGGGTGTGTACATGTAATAGCATCCTGCCTCTCTTATTCTTTCAATACTCTCTCTGCCCTAACAACCTCCTCCCGCTGGCTAGCTACAACCTCTCGATGACAAACACACACACCCCTTTCTCTTTAAGTGTATTCACAACTTCTCCGTCTCTTGTTTCACTCTTAGTTGTCTCATCCATCTTTGCATTATCTTAGCATACCTCCCTCCTTTCTCTTTTTCTAATTATTGGTCCAAACCTCTTTCCACCCACTTGTCAAGTGTTGTGTGTATGAATTATCTGGGTACTGTCAAAGCAGTTTGCAAAAATAAAGTCATCAAACCCCATAATGTAAACAAGACCAAGCTGAATTAGTTGCCATGAAAACATGCATACTACAGTACATAGTCCTCTGTCTTTTTACTTCTCTCTTTCTACATCTCTGTGTACCTCTCTCTCACATAAAGCCATGCATAATTGATCTATCTTCCATGCTGTATGTTTCAGGTAAACACCTGAGCCCCTGACAGCCCTCGGTCTGTACCCATGTTCCCAATCCAGCCCTTGTGACCTACATCATGGCTGGCTGACTAATGCCTTCATGCCAAACACACGAGTCAATCTCCTGCAGCTATAGCACAGGCCGGCCATAAAACAAATAAGCACTAAGCCCGGTTGGTTGCTGCCCAGCTAGATAAGGTTTTTCCAAGTGTGGAAAGGAGTCTGATGATTGAGAGGTTCAATCACCAACCCTTCAGAGAGAAACATCCATAAAGATGCTCCCATTTTCCCATTTCTATCCTGACAAAAACAATACACAAAAGCAATTTTGTCAACAATAAACAACCCTGTCTCCTATAAAATTATGTTCCCATACAACTAAACTGAATTCTCAATTACGTTTCGATGGAAACATATTCTCTCCCGGATCATAGTCGCAGTTTTAAACACATGGTTAACGTTGTAAATTGGAAAAAAACAAAATAAAAACGCAAAACAAAAACAAAACTAAGCCTACTTCACTAGGTTTAGGAAACATAACTACTTATGTTATTAAAATACATCATGGTTCGGTCTAAAATTTCCTTTAAACGTAGCCTAATTCACAATGCAGTTTCGTTGTATGGGAACGTAATTTTTAGAAGACAGGACTGCAATAAAAGCCATAAGAGACATTTTTCCTGATTATATCCAGGAACTTCTAGCTGCTGCAAAAGGCCAACAATGTCCATCAAAGCTATCTTTTTCTATTTATGCTGTTATAGTGGCACAGACAGTTGTGTATAATCACAATGCAATTTTAAACAATCACCAGATGCTTTGGCAACTTTAAAAAACATACAAAAATATTTTAGTAGATCAGAACAAATGTGGGTGAAAATGGTCAAATGTGCAAAAAAAGCTTTGCTCCCAAAACTGTTGACTTAATACCCTTTACACACCGGGGGCATGACGAATAAACAACACAAAAATGCTAAATATCGCCTGCAAATATTATATGTATAGGGCTTTTATTGTGAAAGGTAAGAACGGAAGGTGTGGATCTGGTCTGCGCTGCCTTTGTCAAAGTTGAAACTTGATTGGTTGATGCCTTTATTCGTGGTGCGAAAGCTCAGAAAAATTGACTTTGTTCCGAAAAAAAGTGTGTATTTTTCGTGTTCGGTGTGAAAGTATTCGTGACAAAAACAATTTGAAAAAATATATTGATGTGCAAATTACACGAAAGAAGTTCCCCCAGTGTGTAAAGGCCTTAACTGATAACGGACACAAAATTAAGCAACTCTATTATTCCCATTGATTCTGTCCTTTTTTAGTAAACCGCCATCATGCAGGCATTCCTACGGATCTTCATTGCCTCAAAACGTTTCCCCAGAGTCATGACACTGAGAGGAAAAAATCCCCATAAGAACAGAGATCCCATTTCCCATCCCCAGGCCAATCATAAATCCAACAGCCGGCGTGCTACAGCTCTGGTACAAGCCACATTTATTATCGGCCCGTATGGCTCTAACACCAGCTTGTGTGGCTGTGCCGGTTACTGAGAAGAGGGGGCTGGATTCGCCTGGGAATTCAGAAAGGTTTCTTTGAAATTCAAGCCTCGGAAACCTGAAGGCCAATTCTTAATTTGCCGTTGAGCGATCTCACTTTGATCCCATTGCTTTAACTGACAGGGAGCCATTGTGGAGCAAGGCTGCAGCTCCAGTGTTTGGCAGGGATGGGATTTGGTGAGAAGCTTTGTAGTTAACCACGGTCACATCGTCCCTGAGGACTGAGAGCCTCTCTCACTCTGTCCTTCTCTACCTCTCTACGATTCCCTCTCCACTTTCTTGTTCTTGATTTTTGGGTCTCTTCTTGTCCTTCTGTCACTAAAAACTTACTGTGTGGCACTCATTCCAATTCAAACAAGTGTCTCTTTTTTTTTTTTCTGGCTTTCAAGAGGTCTTGTCACCACTGCTGCACTCCAGGGAGATGACACACTCAGATGAGGCACACTCCTAATGGGCACTACTGGTTTGTTTGACACAATTTCTCTCTCACGCACACATAAGGGGCTACCACCAAATATGACACTCACTTGTTTATTCTTTCAATTAATTAGCAATGTCAAAAATAATAGCTACGGCTGTCAATCGATTAAAATATTCAATCGTGATTAATCGCAAATTAATCACACATTTATTATCTGTTCAAAACATTTTTATTTTTTAACATGGTAGTGGACAAATATGCTTGTTTTATGCAAATGTATGTATATATTTATTATTGTTAATCAATTAACAACACAAAACAATGACAAATATTGTCCAGAAACCCTCACAGGTACTGCATTTAGCATAAAAATATGCTCAAATCACAACATGGCAAACTGCAGCCCAACAGGCAACAACAGCTGTCAGTGTGTCAGTGTGCTGACTTGAATATGACTTGATCCCAAACTGCATGTGATTATCATAAAGTGGGCATGTCTGTAAAGGGGAGACTCGTGGGTACCCATAGAACCCATTTTCATTCACATATCTTGAGGTCAGAGGTCGAGGGACCCCTTTGAAAATGGCCATGACAGTTTTTCCTCAACAAAATTAAGCGTAAGTTTGGAGTGTTATTTAACCTCTTTCGCGACAAGCTAGTATGACATGGTTGGTACCGATGGATTCCTTAGGTTCTAGTTTCATACGATGCCAGTATCTAGCTTTAAAAGTGAGCCTGCTACAACCTCCGAAAGATCGAATGCGTTAATGCCTTTAGTGGCGTTTTCCTTTCCATTCATCCATCCTTCATCCCCACCTCCCTCCTTCCTTCACTTCTTTCCTGGGGGTTATGGGGTAACCGGTGGCCAGAAATAGTGCACCAATTCAATCTCAAGAGCTGCAGTGATTAGCCTATTAGGGACGGTCGTTTCAGGCTCAAAACCAATCACTAAGCTGGATTTGTTCTCAAACTATTTTCCATATATTTCCCACATAAGAGTATGACTGACGTCAAGGTGCTACCCATGCAGTTTCCTTCTTCTACACCAGTGGTAACTCATTATAAAAGTAATTTTACCAGGAGCAGTGATTCATTACATCTTCCTCGATCCTGTTACGCCTTGCAAAATCTGCAATTATCTTCCCAATTCTGGATACATCTCCCTCCGCTGCATGCCCCTGTGAGTGATCACAAAGCAGCTTCAAAGATCAAATGATATTGCAAACAGACGTCTTGACATCTCTAACGCACACAGTGAAACTGCCAACCAGGAGATAACATCACAGTTGCCGCTGTCACAACAGTAACACGGCACCGCACGTGTTGCATGTTCAGTCCCACATACGGAAATCAAAGCCCATTTTTATTAGGAAAACAACTTTTACATTTTCTGTTAGCTTTGGATTTAACATACATGGTGTTTCATGGCTTGCTGAATGAACTTGGTTTTCTGAAATGACAGTGGGGACAGTGTGAGGAAAACTGCACTATTAAAAATGACAGTGTATGGGCGCCCCGCTAGCTCTGCTGGTGTGTGGGCGCCCATAAGGCTGAGTCCCGCGGTAGGCCCGGGTTCGAATCCGACCTGTGGCCATTTCCGCATGTCGCCCCCTCTCTCTCCCCATTTCTACACTATCCACTGTCCTATAAATAAAGGCATAAAAAGCTCCAAAAAATAATCTTTAAAAAAAAAAAAAAATGACAGTGTATGTCAGCTGATGCCATTCATCGCTTCAAGCCTAAACATGCAAATGGTCATGGTTGTTGAAGCTAATTTTTTAATCATCCTCTTATTAAGTCAGGAAATCCGGCTAAAATCAATTACAGGGTTCTCCTCTGTGTGAAGGGTCATGAGAGTCACAAGATCTTGGTTATATTTAGTTTGTGACCAACATTATTGTTCTTACATTTATTTGGACAATCAAATATCAGTCAAAACAATCACAATTAGATATTTTCTCAAAATAAGTAAACAAGAAGAAAGTAAAATAAGTAAGAGAAGATGCCAAACTGTTCTTGATTTAATGATTTGGAGATTGTGGTATTATTAAGTCTCTATTATATTTTCAGAACAATCTAATGAGCTATTAACCTTCTTAAGACTAGGTTTTAGTTTTTGTTTATAGGGATGATGATATTATTTTGAAACACAACCCCTAATATTACAGATAGTGTTACTACACAGACAGAAACCAACACACCCAGATTGCATTTCCCATTGATTTCTTATTGTAAATTCTCTTTGACTGGGAATCTAAACAGTAGTATTCTGTTTAAAAAAATCCAGAACAGCAGTATTTTTGTGTTGTATATATCATGTGTCTATTTTTCAGTACTAGCATCCTGTTGTGACATGGCTTTTGAATTTTTTAAAACGGACTGACACCTGGTCTCCTCTACACTGTGTGGAAGATATGGCACGACCTTGTGACTAACCGCAGATAATGAATTGTGACATGCCTACACAACAACACATACAGTTATCAGACAGGATGTCCTTATGGAGATATAATGATGCAGTACTGACTTTTTCCTGCTCGCTCTGCTCTGTTCTAGGTCACTTTCTGCATCATTATTTCTATAAATATAATGTGATACAGCAAACTAGTATATAGGCTGTGTTGTATATACAAATCAAACAAACTAAAATGCACAAATCATTATTGCTATATCACATTTTCATTTGTATGTACATATATCAATATGCTCTACTTCTTTATACTGCATACATAAATATTAAAATATAATCTTCCGACCAGAATTTCTTTGTCTTTCCCAATCTCAGTATCTAGGAATTTCATACCAATTCCCAGGAGTTTTGTGTTGTATGAAGAATTTGCTGATACGGTTATATTCTCTAAGGTATTGATGTACTGGAGGCTTGACTTTATAAGCAGAGGATGCAGCCAACGTAGTGGACTTGACAGTCATGCACACAACACACAAACACACAGTAGTAGTAGCAGGGGTTTGTCAATGTACATCACAAAAACAAAGATTTAAACATGTCAAGAACTAAAAGCATGTTGCAAGTATGGTCAAACTTTGTAGTTTAATTATTGCATTGCAATGATTAACTGAGATTATATTGGTGTTTACCATCTTAAATAGCCAGCTGGCAACAAAAATGCCTGGAGAGAGGAGAGAGATCCACTCATCATGATTGTGATTATGATTATGATTATTTTCACTGTCGATTAATCTGTCAATCATCTTCTTGATTAATCGATTAGTTGTTTGGTTCTATAAAATGGTGATAAATTTGTCGATCAGTGTTTCCCAGAGCCCAAGATGACATCCTCAAATGTCTTGTTTTATCCAGAACTCAAAGATATTCAGTTTACTGTCACAGAGGAGTAAAGAAACCAGAAAATATTCACATTTAAGAAGCTGGAATCAGAGAATTTAGACTTTTTTTTTCTTAAAAAATTACTCAAACCAATTAATTGATTATCAAAATATTTAGCGATTATTTTAATAGTTGACAACTAATCGAGTAATCGTTGCAGTTCTAAAGCCAATGCCCTGATTTTCCCAGAATAACACAGTATAAATACAACGTCAAAGCCCCATATTACAGGTGCCTAACTTCATCTAAAACAGTGATAAATACCCCAAAAACACAAATTACTACCTGGTATCGCTGTCTGATAAATATCAAAATGTGTTTTTTGTGCTTTCATTAATTGAGTCATCAGTGAAAATTTATTTCAAACTGAAAATGGACCTCCAAATGATGATTGGTTGCTTGCCAAAGTGACTGGTGAGCTCATTTGAACCCTGACAAAGGCTACTGCAGCCAAAACATATTGCTTTTTGCACTAAAGCTTTGTCATTCTCTTAGCAAAGTTTATTCTCCGAGTTCTAATGTTTGTGAGTTTATTTATACACCTTGGTGGGGCGAAATGGAAGTGAAAAATACTAATTTACAGCCACAACTACTCTGTCCTTGAACAAGGTTATGAGCCTTATTTTATCATTCTGGCTAATGGGTACATTTCGAAAAGTACATTTTATGTTAAATCATCGGCGTGTGACCGGCAGTGACACCTTGATGATATCATACATCAGCACACCCCTACTTGTAGGAAGGGCTTGGTATTGTTGAAACTTTTTCCCAAAACTCATTCCAATATGGTACAGAATTATACCATTTTTGATGTCTCATTTCACCGAGACAAATTCCTTTTTGTTTTCATTTTGCAAATAAAAGTAAAACTTCAGAAAAGCATCAATATTAAAAGTTGATTCAAACTGCTTCAATAACGCTGTGAACTGTATTATTACCATCGACTGTGTATAAGAAGTGAACGTAGTCACCGTGACATCACCCATTGGTTTATTGACTGTCGCTTTGAAGTCAGTAGTTCGGCATTTTGGCCGTCACCATCTTGGTTTTTGGCTGGCGACATCTTGGTTTTTTGCAACCAGAAGTGACACAAGAGGGTGGAGGCAAGTACAACCGAACGCCGAATAAGACATTAATTAACTTTCATGAACTGAAAACACACTATGAAAGGGTTAAAGTTGTAAGATGAAAACACCCAGACCGGACAACGCCGCGGTAGCGACCTGTCAATCACAAGGTGGCCACGCCCTAAAGCATCCCCTGCTTTATGGTCTATTTGACTCTAAATGGGACCATAATTTACTAAATGAACATCATGCTGTATTGAAGAAGACTTGAAACTAGTGATTTACTGACTTATTCCTCCTGTTTTACTTAATGGAGGCTAATCAGTTCAACCAGAAACTCTATTCTTTGGTGTGAAAGCCCAGAATGAAAACCTATACTGTTGCACTGCACAGCCTCTGAAACCTAAGCACGAGTAAAAACCCTGGTTCAAGAACTAAACACAAAGACATGTCATGCACCCTATCTCCTCTCACACACACACATATTGCTATTCAGCCAATGTGAGCAGCTGCAGCTGTGCCAGAGAGAACAACATTATAATCACATGAAAAAGATGGAAACAAAACAAGCGAAAGAAAGACAGGAAATGAGACACACAGAGAGCAGATCTGATTTAAAAAAAAAAAAAAAAAAAGCAGCAGTGTTAATGAGGAGATTATGCTTGATGGAGGTCCACTCCTCATTCTGCCGGCTGTTCGCTCTAATACCAACTGTACTAGATGAAATCTCCTGACAACAGACAAATTAATTAGGATGAGTCTTAGTGAAATTACTATGAACATGGATCTGAAAGATGGATTTATATTGATATCTTATTCTGCATGTCGTGATATCTATTCTGAAGCCAACAGAAGATTTTACATGGGCATAGTAATAAGGACTGGTTCTTAACAGATTAGAAAAAGGCCTTGCAGTAATAGTGTTTTTTGTTCTTTTTATAATTACTCTTTATACTCTTGGATGTGCACTTGATGCTTAAAGTTTTAAACCCAGCAATTATGTCTCAAAATTTCACTTCATATGCACCAAGACGATGTGTTTAGAAGGTCAGGTATCTGAAGACGGTCACTAAAATGAAACATTCCTTGTGTAATTCAAATGTTTTGACTTAACAACAATTTATTGGTAAAGTCTTCCTACCCACCTACTTCAGGCGCCCTTGCTCGGTCCACAACCATCTTCGAAATTGGCCTTCGTTTTGAACTCAACTACACACCTGTAAAGTTTTGTGACTGCATCTTGCACAGTTGTGACACTAGACAGACAGACATTAAACACCTGGCAAGGTACTCTAAACCTCCTCTGTGGTAGTTTCCGCTACAGTAGGTGTCTCCAAGACCCCATTTTGTCATGATGACACATACATAGACTCACAAGAAGTGAAAACAATACCAGCGTAGCTGTCGCAGCTGGTAACACCACCAGAAAGAGGAAAGAAAAACCACCCAAAGCCAAGTCCTTGGTGCAGCTGGAAATTTAGAGTACCCTGCCAGCCATTTGGGCAGGCAACCAGACATCATCTGGAGGGCCTGTACTGTAAAACAGCAAAAAAGGACCATGCCTTTTATAATTTACCAGCCCAACGGGAAAAAAAATATTTGTTTCATGGCCTGCCCAATGAACTACAGTGAACTACAAAGGTATGGAGATGGTCCTCGCAGTTGTAGCAATCAGGCCTGGCAGGATTTACCTGCTGTTGAATATGATACAGGTCAACATGATGTGTCAAGGCAGAAGTATGATGGTTGGGTGTGACTTTTTTGCTGTGTCATCACCATTCATATCTATACAACCAATGTGTTATTGATTAATTTGAAATTTTTAATTTAAAAAACTTAGGCTTCAAGAAATTCAAGTCAACTACTGTAATGGGGTCACTGACGATGATTTGACTAGGGTGACCAGGTGTCAGGTCCAGGTCCCACTTTACAATGATTGCACAGCATTTTTATCACTTGTCCCATGACCCACACATTGAAAAGATGTCCTGCATTTTCATTGTCTCTAGTTTTCAAACCACTGCACAAATCTGGCTTTTATCCAACGGCCGTGAAGAAAGCAGGGAAGTCTGTCATCACGGAGCTGTGTTTGCTGTCAAATTGCGCACACGTGGGTCAAGTGCAGGTTAACATTTCACCGTCTTTGCTACGCTACGCCCAACGGAGAAAATTGCAAGTCACCACAAAGTCATAAGCTCTGCAGATTTAGGCAGAATATGATGGAAACTACCACAAAGAAAAGGAAGAGCAGCTACAACAAAGACTGTGAAACTACTTATAAGTATTTATAAGCCGGTGGAAGGTGATTTTTGTGAAGTTATTTTTCAATTTCACAAAGGGGGAATACGACATGAAGCGACACAGTTCATGTGAGTCTCACAAGAAACGTGGCTCAAAAAGAGACGTGCCGATCTATGGATGCATTCGGGCAAAGCATAGAGATGTTACAAGATAAGGGGCAGAATAGAAATGTTTATTATTTAAGTTAGATAGACTTTTTAGATTATATCAAAATTGTAGACAACCTCTCAGCCTTGGTAACATGTCCAACATAGTCCCACACAAACATACTCTTTGTCCCACATTTGGTTTGTTGGGATCTGGTCACCCTAGATTCGACTCGTCGACCTTCAGGGGACGGCCCTAGTTTCTAATCCATTTATTTTAAGGAAATAAAAGGTGCCTTTTGATTTTCAGAATAGAAGACAAACCAAAGCAAATGCAACGCTTTGGTTAGACTTTTTAAAAGCAATCGTGGCCATGGGCCAAGCTGAACTAGCAGTGATGTTACCTTTTACAAGCTCCATTTTAGGTTCACAAAAATCTAACCCCAAGCTTGATACATTCAGCCCCATAACCTGACTTTAGATGAAAAAGCTCAACAGTAGTGATGGATGTGTTAAAAGCCTCTTTTATGTAGGTGAGGCACATTCACACCTCCATTTGCTCTGACCAGAGGCTGATGTTAAATAGCTATTCCCCTGTTGATTCTACAAACCGGTATGGATGGTTTCATGAGCCCTCTGCACCAACTGCAGCACCATGGTATTCTAACAAGGTTGAGCTAGCTTGACAGTGTGTGTGCTTGTGTGTGATGGGGCGAGGTTCACGTACAAGCTGGAGCTCCTTTATTAGCACAAAGGTTCTTACACATAGAGAAACACACACACACACAAGACACAAACACGACCCAACCGAGATTTACTTTGCTGCTGACAGGCGAATGAAGCGTGAAGACACAGAAATGATATCTAAGATCACACTAAATATGATAAATAAGCACACTTTGATGTTGGCCCAGGCCTTAAATATAATCTGTGGGGCTTTGATGCTGATTTATGGCCATATCAGAGCGCAAAAGCAAAGCTATGGCCCTGCAACGCTAACAATAACTGGCAAGGCAATAAGTGGTGAAACCAGGTTATTTGCGGTCACAGCACTAAACTTCATTATGAGAGGGATGCAGTGTGAAAAGGTTCCTCTATACCTTTGGCGGTTTGAACATAACATGACTCACTTTTCATCAGTCAAAAAAACAAAAACAAGCAAACAACACCACAGTGCACACACTTAACACATGGGTCACCCCAGCAGAAAATTGAACCCATAATACTGATAGTATGGGCATGAATGCTGCAGAGGCAGTTGTTGTACTATACCACTTAATGTGCCACTAACATGGATGCACTGAAACCGCAGAAGCATATTAATATAATGGCTCTAAGTGTCATCAGCAATGGTTCCACTTGTCTCACTTTCAAAGAAGGTTCACTGACAGTAATGTCAAATTGCCTACTAAAGCAAAAGTGCCATCAGCTTTTATTTAAAAAAAAGGCTTTTAGCTTATTTTCCAGTATCAAATGTCAAACTGCTCAAAGCTAGTTTTCTCAAATTGCTCATCTAATAGCACGAGGCCTGGTCTTCCACAGAGACTGTCTAGCCAGTAGCTAAGAGTTATGTGTCATGTGATGTGAGGGGTTAAGACACGTGGGTAAAGACAGAGTGACACCTTTCTACAAAAGGTTTTGGGTGGAATAATTGAAAGCTTCAGGGGAGATAGGAATAGTCTTCACATATTTTACTCTCAAACCTTCCAGACACAAGAGTCTCCATCAGTATCTTATTATTTTTCAGATAGGAAGGAGCAGAGTGCACTAACTACTACATCTTGCATGAGCAATTTATACTCAAGTTCACTCAGCCACTTGGTAGATGATCTGATATTTACTGGGCCATGACGCCAAATAATCATTCAGAAAACAGGATATTGCAGTATCGACTTGAGCTGCAAGAGACTGTTTTTACCATAGATACTAGGGGTGGGAAAAAAAAAAAAAATCGATTAACCTATGTATCACGATTTTTTAATGCCAGAATCGATATATTTGCTTCATTTGAGTCTATGCGTTGGTAGAAGGAAGTTACCGCTTTTATTGATGTAGTCTGAGTAACATGACGTCATATCCGTTCCGTATCAGTCAACCAAAACAAACCGCAGCCGGCCGCAGCGAGAAAGTAGGAAACGGCGGAGGGTCCGTGTGGATACAACCAGCACCCTCACATTTTAAATCCAAAGTGGTAAACACTACACATACAGTAAAGTAGGGAAACACTTTGGGTTTCACACATTGCCAGGAAAAGCAGAGCTAGACATCACGGCTAAAGCTGCATGCTAACTCTGTCATGGACAGGAAACGCTAGCCTTCAAAAGCCCCAGAGACCAGCCTTCCTCGTCTCCTTGGTCCTTTTGGTAAAGCAGTTAGGTGCTGCACAGCTGACAACTATGCAATTGCTGCCCATAGGAGACAATTGTAAACAATACCCAGGTAAGGTGGTGGATGATTATTCCATTAGTTATGACATAATCTACTGTGTACCGCATCCACTGTTTTATATCTATGGTTTTTACCCTCTGCTGTGCAACTACAAATGAAGTTGCACAGCAGAGAAAAACTACATTACAATGAAACTGAATATTTTCCTGTGCTTGTGAAAGAAAACACAGACACACGGATTCACTGAAAAGCACAACTAAACAGCCAAATTGTGATTAATTCTGGTGGCAGATGGCACGCCTGTCGAACCTACTGAGCACTTTGGCAAGTACCCAGCATGAATACTCATGTTGTCATTTCTAAACCTGGACAGAATAACGATTCAGACATCTTCTTTTTGACGGTTCTAAGTCTGAATGGACAAGTAACCGTCGTCAGAGAATACAAAGAACATTGCTTTATATATGATTTTCAGACAAATGTAGGCTGCATGATATGGTTGGAATTTATATAATTATATTATGAAAATATTTTCCAACGTGGATGCATCACATTATTGCAAATGTGGGGCTACAACTAACAATTATCTTCATTATGAATTAATGTGATTAATTCTGATAAATAATTACTTTTTCCATTAGTCTTTTAGTCTATTAAAAGTCATCACAATTTCTCACAGCCCAAGGTGACATTTGCAAATTAGTACAACCAGCAATCCAAAATCCAAAGATATTTAATGTATAATGTTAAACAGAGAAAAGCAGTTAATCCTTATATTGGAGTAGCTGGATCTAATGAATGTTTGGCATTTTTGCTTGAAAAATTATCAATGAATTATCAAAATAGTTACAGATTATTTTGCTGTTGAGCAACTACTCAATTAATCAACTAATCGTCTCAGCTCGAGGCAAATGCACCCAAAATTACATCAACACCTGTAAAACCTCTATAACTCATAGTTTTGAATTACAATTTGTCCATCTGCATTCTTTTGTTTTTTTTCCAAAAGGAATCGCCCACTCAACCATTAGCAAAAAGCAGTGACGTACCAAAGTAAGCTAATCATGAAGCTAATCAATAAGTTTATGAATAATATGAATGCTATAGTCAACGTTAGCTGTGCTAAGTTTGGAAATAACTGAAAGGGTTTATTTGGATATTTTTAAGTGGGGTTGTATGGATACTCCAGTGTTCTGCGAGGTAAAATTATTATTTTGTGAATGGAGTCTGGTGGCTTTGAAGAGCTGTCTGACGGCGAGTTAAAGTGGCTGATACGGGAGCAGCAGAAAACGTATTTAAAAAAAAAAATCAATATCAGCTTAAGTGTACGCTATATTTAGAATATTTTCACTGCTACACCTCACCATCAGACAGCCCTTTCCGACGGTGAACTTAAGCCGTTATATCGCTGTCTTCAAAAATCCACCAGACCAGACTCCATTCACAAAAACGGTGATTTTACTGTTGTTAATACAATGACTATAAGAGTGTATATATACTGTATACATAGCAGCGTAGCAGGCAAACTGCCTCTCTCGAAATATACTATTCGGTCCCCACTTGCAACTAAATATCACACATGTCTGATGTCTATATAATAAGAGTAATAAGGGATTTTTCTCTGCCTTCCTTATTGCTCCTGTACACACCACCTATGGCTATTCTGTTACTGAAATGTCACTGCCTCTGTCAACACGTCAACTTGCCCCCTCTCAGATGAAGAGTACTGCTCCTGGCTACTCCTTTATTTGTTTGAGTCAGACCAAAACAAAACTGAGGCAGAATCATTAATGGCCTCACGGTATGTTGAGCTAGACAGAGCATTACACCCAAGTGATTTCTAGCACTCCGGGCAGACAGTCATCCAAAGAGGATTCATTTCATTTCACCTCATAAATGGTCGACTATGTGATCCTTGCTCTTCATTCTCCTAATAATCATATGCAGTCAAGGTATAAGTCCCTCGATGCACATTATATAGACACAGTAGAAATGCAAACCATTTCCTTGAATGTTGCACCAATCTAATCACACAAATAATCCCATTAAAGCAACTAGTTAACAGATTTATCAAATTTCTTGTGAAATATGGAGCAAAAATGCAGAAGTTTATACAAAAGAAAACTCCCACTTCTAAAAACTGCACAGCTCTCAGATATATTGTACATATTTTTATAGTATTTTTTGTACTTTTATTGTACTTTTCTTATATTCTTTCTTGATTTTGTACAAAGCTACCACTTCTAAAAACTTAACAGCTCTTTCATTTTAATATATTTAGGGGTTTTTTTATTCATAGTTTCATTGCAGTTTTTTTCTAAACAGCTTTCATTCCAATTCAGATATATTGTACATATATTTTATAGTATTTTTGGTATTTTTCTTCTATTCTTTCTTGATTTTTGTACTTACTTTTATTATGTTTTTGTTATGCACCAATACACCAGAGTACATTCTTTGTACATGAAAACCTATTTGGCAATAAACCGTTCTCATTCTGAATATGCATCAAGTAACATGCGGCACTTCTGTAATAGCTAGTCTATATTAGAGGTCGACCGATTTATCGGTCGGCCGATTAATCGGGCCGATTATTTGACATTTTTTCATAATCGGCATCGGCCGATGCCTGAGCATATTAGGCCGATTATCAAGCAGGCACATCTGCGGGCAGC
Source organism: Sebastolobus alascanus (assembly GCA_916701645.2). NCBI lineage: Eukaryota > Metazoa > Chordata > Actinopteri > Perciformes > Sebastidae > Sebastolobus > Sebastolobus alascanus. The sequence continues at coordinate 808,246 of CAKAOJ020000206.1, read as the reverse complement.
CCAGTGTTGTTGTTGCTGTGGAACACGTGTGACTCCGCCCCTTGTGTGTCAATCAAATTGACATTCTGCCGGGAGAAACCGGTAGGCTTAAATTCTTCTCTTTCAAAGCCCTATATATTTAATTGGTTAGATATGAAATGCTCTAACGTTATCAATTCTGTTTTTGGTAACAGAGAATTTCTCTCCGTCGGTGACGTTAGGTGTGTGCGGGGCGGAGCAGCTCTCACATACACACTGCTGCAGCGCAGACACACTATAGAGTAGTAGCAACTATGACGGAGAAAACTAAACTTATAAAGCGTGATTACACTTTACTAGAGTTGATGCTGACAACGCTTGTCATAAGTGCAAGTTTGCGTGTGAGGACGGAAACACGAGCAATTTGTCGAAACATTTAGCAAAAAGTTCACTTCCTCATTAAACGTCTCTACGGGTCCTACACAGCCTCTATGACGCCACTGGCCTGTGTAGTCCGCAGCATAGCAGATATGAGCAGCAGGCTGTGTAATACGAGTGAACAAAGTTATTATTATGTTTTGATCACTTAGATTATGGCCATATAGCTTGTAACAGTGTCTGTCAACAAACATAAATAAAAAAACATGCTTTAGGACAGTTTTGGAAAGGTGCTTAAAAGGTTTTGAGCTCTGTACTATTACTACTATTAACCATCATGCACAAAATAAAATATGCACTGCAGTGCAGACACAAAGTGCAGATTGGAGAGACAGACCATAAGTGTTGTTCAATAACTGTTTACTTAAGTTAAGACATTTTGTGTATTATTTGTCATTATTAAGCTGTTATATTTTTTTCAGATGGAGGAAAAAAAGAAAACCAGCCAAACATATCAGCAAAAAAAAAAATCGGCATCATATATCGGCCATCGGCTGTCCTGATTCTGTAAAAAATCGGTATCGGCATCGGCCATAAAAAACCCATATCGGTCGACCTCTAGTCTATATGTATATTTCCATCTAATCTGTAATTCTGATTGATTGCCACTACTGTATGGATATCATAATCTTGCCTGCTGTGAACCTCAATAACACCCATTGAACCAGTTGATGCATTGAACAATAGATGCTCCTCATGTTCAAATCAGAGAAAGCATTACTGCTAAATAATTCCAGTGTTGATGTATTGCAATCAGGTGATGCATATTGATCTTTTTGTACATTTTCCCACTTACCCCGTGTGGTATCAAGCAATGTTGATAGTTTCAGCTTGGTTTAATGAGATTTCTCACACTGAGACTTCTGTTGCCATCTGAAAAGAAGGAGACTCAAACAATACATGGCTAGTAGCCAGTAGCAATAATCTCTGCACAGAAGATAACTTTCCAGCACTCATCCTAGCAGTATTCCTCCTATACCTCCTGCTGTGCAGAAATACTCAGTTGTCGGTCATACTCAAGTAGAAAATTGTTCTCAATAAGGATGGTTGGCATGGAGGTTGAAGGATTATCCTGAGTAAATGGATTTTATAAAAATGCACAAACCAAATAACATCAACCTTTGTTGTATTGGATTGGCAACCTGGACATCTCAAAACCTCCCCAAAGAAACTGAAACTACTGTAGTGGGAATATATATTTGTTTTGCAAGTTGACTTTTTTTGTATTATATAGTTTAAATGTTAAAAGGCTAGCGAGTTTGTAAAGTATCTAGTAAAAACAGTTTAACCCGCAACCCATTTGCATGTTACGTAACTGCCACAAAAGGACAAAAATTCCTAGCGAGCATCTTCAGAGATCTTTACCACATATAAGGACCAGACAGAGTCATATGTCAAGCAACCATGAAAACAATGTCACAGAGAGACAGTTTTAGAAATATAAAACAGTCTGGGAAAATGTTTCCTTGCTTGTAAACCTGACTGACTCGACGAGTTTGACAAGAGAAAAAGCAGAATTAGCGAATGCCTATCTGAGCTGTGAGGAGAAATTGACTTATAATTTTATATAATCGTAATAATTTATAAAATGTTCCAAGAAATTAAGACGTCATAAGTAGTGTTACGCTCTGCCTGAGCCACACAATTCATGTGAAGACACTGCTCATGTTTAAAACACAATACAAAAACTTATATCAGCAAGAGTAAACCGTAAAGCACATGCAACTGGTTCACAAATTTACTGCCTATAAGTCCTAAAAATAACCACTCATAACACAAAAAAGATGGTCAACTACAAAATGAAAATATAGTACAGTACTGCCAAACAGCACAGGCCAGATGTGTGCAATGTCCTTTAACCATATTCTCAGTCATTTTAAATTATTGTCAATTAAGAATTAACTAGAATAGATGGATTAGCCCATGGCAAATAGAATAATAACCTTTGCTCTCTCAAAAGCTTTCATAAGACTATTAACAGGGTGAACCTGTGAACAGAGAACTAGTTCTGTGGGCTTTTCTGTGGCCAAATAAAGTAAAGGTGAAATTATACGAGCCTGCCTGTGCTCCTGAGGGTCTCTTTAAATGCTAGCACGCCTCATTTTCCGGGGGCTGTTTGAACCCTGGTCCTCTGGAGAAACACAATGATGACTTTAAGAACAGCTGAGGCAGCCATACCAAAAAGCAAATTGAACACATTTCCATAAGCCGCTATGTGAAAAAAAAAAAAAAAAAACATCACATCACATGAATGCTTATGTAAGGTTAAATGCACAGGGAACCTTTCGAGACTACATTTGCATAAAACTAATTTCAAGAGATCTCAAAGGTTTTATTTCCCCTCCTCAAACCCTTGAATTGTCATCCCAGGGACAGTAACTTCTTCTTTTATCTCACTTTAACAAGCCACTTTGGACTATAAGTTATAACTCTTAAATTCAATCAGAGATATTTGCTATGACTTGTTGCATCCTTGAAAACTGAACTCACTGAACATGCTCATAAATTTACATCATTATACTAGCCATATTAATTTATTTTTAATAAATTGTATTTCATGTCATAAATTCCAAAAAGGTGAGCCTTAGCTGCAACCTGCAATTACAAATACATGAAGCAGATCACAAAGCTAAAGAGGGGCTATAAAATTAATCAGATCCAACCGATTTACAGGAAGAAATACCTTCTGCTATCTGTTGCTGCCGACCTGAGGAACACCTCTATGCCGAAACCTATTGGTACATCATGTACAAATATGGATGCTTAAAGGCACAGTGTGTAGGATTGGGTGGCATCTAGTGGTACGGTTGCAGATTGAGCACCCCTCCGCTCACGCCGAGTGCAAAACCGTGGTAACGCCGTTGAGCTCGCTCAGAGACCATCCTTACCATAACAACACTGCTTTAGGAGCAACGGAAGTCAGACGGCGGCTGGCGGCAGTTTCACAAGCGTGCCAGAGAACTACAGTGGCCTTTAGGTAATGTAAAAATGTGAAGCGCTCTCTCTAGAGCCAATGTTTGGTTTGTCCGTTCTGGGCTACTGTAGAAACATGGCAGACTCCGTGAAGAGGACCTGCTCCCTATGTAGATATGAAAGGCTCATTCTAAGCTAAAGAAAACAATGATTCTTAGTTTTAGGTGATTCTTAGGGGTGAGGATAAAAAAATTCACCTATGTATCGTGTTTTTTTTTTACGATTTTGAAATACATTTTTTAATGCCAGAATCGATACATTTGCTTCATTTGAGTCTATAAAGAGGTAGAAGGAACCTCTGGAGAAGCATAAACATCTCCAAGCCTCCTGCCTTTATGTTTCAAAACAACCCTTATGGTTCCGACTATGACTCACAGCATCACTTTAGCCCTTGTCTGCTCCTTCTGAGTCGCTGGACTAAAAAATAATTATTTCAAGCAGGCAGAATCCCAAGCTCTAGAAGGCTTTCAGGATGGAAAAATGAGTGGCACCACAGGGGACGTGGAGGCAACACTCAATGGTACCCACTGTGAAACTGTTTGAGAAATTGCTTTTAACACCTCGCCCAGCACTCAGTAAAACTAATGACCTCCTGCCAGCATGGAGGAGACCTTTCCTATAAAATTATCCTTTCCACCTACTGTTTGGCATTTTGTGCATTTTATTTCAGCCATAAGTAGTTTGTCATCACAAGGAAACACAAATGCAAGTGCAGTATGATTCATATATGTATGCCAATCAAATGGTACTGTATATGAAATAAGAAAAAAATTAGGCCTGTCAAAGTAAGTGTGATAATAACACGTTAACACAAATTTGTTTTAACGCCACTAATTTCTTTAACACATTAACACAACTTGCAATGTTTAGGTTGTAGTTGGCTCAGTTTTAAAGCTAGAGTGAAGATATTAATCATTATATGAAACTAAAAAAACGGAGGAATCCATTGGTACCAACCATGTCATACTGTCATGCTCTAAATTCACGGTACATTCTGGCGAGGAAAAACTGGCATGGCCATTTTCAAAGGGGTCCATTAACCTCTGACCTCAAGATATGTGAATGAAAATGGGTTCTATGGGTACCCACGAGTCTCCCCTTTACAGACGTGCCCACTTTATGATAATCACATGCAGTTTGGGGCAAGTCATAATCAAGTCAGCACACTGACACACTGACAGCTGTTGTTGCCTGTTGGGCTGCAGTTTGTTATGATTTGAGCAAATTTTTTTGTGAGGGTACTGGACAGTATTTGTCATTGTTTTGTGTTGTTAATTGATTTCCAATAATAAATATATACATATATTTGCATAAGGCAGCATATTTGTCCACTCCCATGTTGATAAGAGTATTACATACTTGACAAATCTCCCTTTAAGGTGAACAGATAAAAAAAATGTGCAATTAATTCCGATTAAATGTGGACAATCACGCGATTATTTAAAATATATATATATATATATATATATATATATTATATAATATATTTTAATCGATTAACAGCCCTAGTAATAAGAAAAAAATAACTATACTATCTTTGAATTCTTCAGTGTGTAGGTTGTGCATTGCCTATAAACAAATAGAGGCTCTTAACACCCACAGAGACATTAAAAATGTCCATTTTGTTAGATCATCTCACAAATTAAAGATATTTGTTTTTTACATCACAAAATAGCCTCCGGTGCTTATTTACTGGCTTGCAGTAAGTAATTAAAAATCTATTGAAATGTAAATATGATAGAAAGCACTTTAAAGTAACTCGAGTCAGTTGAGAATAACATTTGGTAGCAGGGCATGAAACTTGTCCAGCACAGTGGTTCCAAAGACACTTAGCCATATAAGCAAATATGAATTTGATTTAAGATTGGGAAAAGAGCCTCCAAGCGATGGCTGGCTACCAGATAAAAAGAGGCTGGACAAACCAAACAACAAATGTAAACGCTGCAGCCAAAATTTACCAGCATTTGGCACGTGGCGGGCAGTCATTTCCGAGTCTGTTTAAGCAGTTACTAAAGCTTTTCAAACAGTCTGTGTGTTCTAGCTCATCAAGTTCAACCATGCCTGCCCGTGGGACAATATGAGAATACTGTGGCCAAGGTGATAAAATTTCTGTTGAACAAGAACTTAAACACAATTATACCCAATGGAAACACAATGGGTGGGAGTATTCAGAGAAAACCCAGCTGCACGAAAAGGAAAAAAAAGGAGGAGGAAGAAGGAACACCTGTGCTGACGTGTATCTAAACGTTCAGGGGAGAGTGCACCACTCTACAAGCTCTGCATCACCCCGGGGTGTCACAACAGGCTGCTGAAGAAGTGATGAGTGTCAGTACACCTGCTTTCATGGCCTAGAGGAAATATCTGAGTGTGATGTAACTGGGGAAAAGAACCAAAAATAAACCTAGTAATTAAACAGTTAATCCTTCCTAAGAAAAAAATAATAGATGTCAGGGCAGGTTGTATCATACGACGGAGTATTAGGGCAACATTGAGGGGAAAAAAAATCTGAGATTTCGAGAATAAAGTAATAATATTACGAGAAAAAAGTCGTAATTTAATGAGAATAAAGTCATACTATTTCAAGAAAAAAAAAGTCTAAATATTGCGAGAATAAAGTCATAACTTTCCCAGAATTTTTTTTTTAATATTATGAGAATTAAGTCATAACTTTACGAGAAAAAAAAAGTCGTAATATTACAAGAATAAAGTCATAACTTTACGAGAAAAATAGAAATTTCCTCCTCCACAAAAGAGGCCGTTTCCTCCAGGTCCGTGTGGTTCTTTCTTCGGAATAAACGCAGTTTCTTGCACAATCTTTTCAAGGTCCTGATACTTATGATAATGTGGTGCTGATGTGCCAAAAGATTAAGTATTTCGTTATTTGTGAAACCTTTACCAAAGTATAACTTCACAAGATGCTCCACGTTCCTCATTTTCACACAGGCGGAACGCTGCTCTATTTCCCCTCTAAAATAACACGTAAAATTACTACTTCATAATATTATGAATTTTTCTCATTATACTACGACTTTTTTCTCTTAAACTTATGATGTTATTCTCATAATATTACGACTTTTTTCTCGTAAACTTATGACTTTATTCTCATAATATTACGACTTTTTTCCTCTTAAACTTATGACTTTATTCTCATAATATTACAACTTTTTCCTCGTAAACTTCTGACTTTTTTCTCGTAATATTATGACTTGATTCTTGAAATCTCCGATTTTTTTTTTTTTCCCTCAATGTGGCCCGTCGCAGTATCACATACCAGATAATATAAAAACCCCTTGGTCCTTACCTGTGTCTGTGCTCGTCATGTCCTCCCTGTCCATGTATGACCACCTGTCCAGAAGCGTGTTTGCCCTCTTTGGGCGAGTCAATATGAGGGATGAGCACATCCTCCAAGCCCAGGTCAAAGCGCTTGTGCTTGGAATTGTCCGGGAGGAAGAAGAAGGCCCCGAAGCATAAGGTGATGAAGGCACTGAGAATGAGGAGGAGGATGAACTTCTCGGAGAGCCTCAACGTAGCCCTGTGGTGCGGGAAAGAGGAGGCTCCCGGCGACAGAGTGGGTATCCTGCGGCCCGACAGCGGCAGGAGAGCCGGTGTCGTCATGTTTGGATTGTTGACTTGAATTTAGCTTGGGGAGGTGTTGGGGGGGGGGGCTGGGTGGGTTTACAAGTGCCACAGGTGTTGTTGTAGCAGCATGCACGAGCTGGTCGACTTTATTATCTCATCCCTGCTTTGATAAGTCTAGAAACCAAAAAGGGCCGAGGTCCCTCAGTGAAGGAGTGACTGGTCAGCTGGAAAATAGTCATGACGATTCTGAAAACAGGGACAAGCAAAGAGTTAGCGTTGAATGCAGAGATGGCGACTTATAGAAACCCATTTACAGCGTAGTAGTTACAAGAAATTTGCCACCATTTTAGAAAGATCAGGGGTCTCATGTATAAAACACTGCGTAGAATCAACAGTAAATGTTGGCGTACGCCAAAAAAAATTCTGTTTTATAAAACCATGCCTGTCAGTGTGCAATTTCCTTTTATAAATCACCAATCAACTTGGAATTGTCCGTACGTGGATCAGCCTCATATCCCGCCCTGGACACGCCCACATTCATCTATAGGCTAAGTAATGTCTGATATGAAGTGAAACTAAATGTGTGAGAGGCATCATTATACGTTTAATGATTCCTCCCTGGCTTCAATTCACCTCACCATCTGCGTCGCCAATTTCAAAGATTTCAGATTCAAATAGCTGGATAGGGTATCGGTGACAATGGGGCTGATCTATTCAATACAATTTTATGTTTTTATATTATATACATTATTATTAAGCTTTGACCAATTTGTTGCTGTATTAAAAAGGTTTACACTTGAATAATAATTCCTGTTAATTTTGAAGACTTTTTACCGAGTTGCTGGTGTACGATTTATTATTTTAAATATAAAGAACAATTAAATGCATTTATATCAATGTATTTATTAGACACATTTTGTTTTACAAAGTTAGGCAAATAACGTTTAAGTCAAGCCTGATTAAAGCCCAGGTATCTCTATCAGTATCGGGACTGAAAAAGTCGGACCGGTGAATCCCTACCAACTAAAGCATAGTAATTACCAGAGACTTGCCACAATTTTAGAAAAATCTGATCTTTTCCTTTCATTTTAACCACCCTACTTCAACACAGTCAGTACTGTGTTATGTCAGAATAGAAGAGATGATACCCTTTATATGCTTTCCTTTAGTTGTCATGTCTCAATCTTGACAGCATGTCCCTTGTAACCAATACTATCATCACACAAAGCTGCTCTCTGACAGGCTAACAGCACTGAATTACGATCAAAACATGTAGCGACAAATCAAGAATATGTCCAGTGATAGCTGAAACATTAGAGTGATAAACACTCCTCTCACATGCTATGGTGAATTTAATAACATGTCATCTCTCAAAAATAAATCTCTCACACAGGCACAAAACACTTAATCCTTTGGCCATGAGAGAAATGACATATTTTCCACAAGCTTAAGGTATCAAGAAGAGCCATATCTATGACCATCACTACCAAAACTGCCTTCACTTCAACTGCGCATACTGACATCCCTAACGTTGCAGAATGAAACCAGCTTTTCTATTTTGCTTTTATTGCATTGCAGTGCAGCTTGCTATCAGACACAGATCGTGATAAAAACGACAGAGATGAAGAGCAACACATCACGGATCCTCTTGCATACAGGAGTCGACCAGAATGACAATTCACAGTTGTGTGGCAACGCTTTGCGAGAGAGAGAAGGGGGGGGGGCAGGACATGCAAGCTAAACACACTTGCATGCACGTAACGGTATCTTGTTGCTGTGTTACATCTCAGCTCCTCCAATCCTTTACAGCAAATACCCATGTGGCTTTATATCAATAAAGACATATTACATATGCAGATGCTACTATGAAGGATGGAAGGATGCAAATCGAGCGAATAGCCCCTTTAAAACAGCAGCATAAGGGGTCGTATTAATGCCCCGAAGGGTCGTTAACATAGATGTTATTTTGATCCGGTAGTTTTCCATTGGGGGTCTGTATGGAGCTGCGATGTCTCCACACAGAATACCAAGTTCATCCTCACAGTGAGCCAGTCTGTGTGAGCTGATTAGCCGATACAAAAAAAAAATGCTACATAGCAAGCTAACGAGCGGCTAACTTATCCAGCTAACGATGGGTGGCAGAAAACACGAACAGCGGGGAATAAACTAACGTAAGGATAAACGTGGATAACAAATAAAGCTACTCCGACATACGTGTTTGGGCTCGCTGACATTTAAAGCTAACCCTATAAAGCTTTCATTGTAGCCTGGTTGCTAGGCTAGGTTGCTATGGCTAGCTAGCTGGTTACCGACTGACAGTGAAGACGCTTCTCTTGTGCTGCTGCATCACCACCTTTTTTTTCTCTCAGTTGCTCGGTGAAAAACGATGCCAGTCGGGATTCCCGGTCCGCCGTTTGGAAGAAGAAGAAGTCGTCCTCATTGTCCGTGCCGTCGTTAACCTGCTCCGGTCAGCTCAGAAGCCACATAGCGGTATTACAGCTCCGCGGACGCTGAGGGGATGTTGATGAGTGGCCGCTCTGTCGGACTGCAGCGACGGACTGACTGACTGGCTGCTGCTGCTGCTGCTGCTGCTGCTCGGTGATCCAGCATCCACTACTCAGCCTGCCCGAGTTAGGGACCGTCTGCCAATTCCGCCAGGCACAATTACTGTATATTATGGTTTATAAAAAAAAAGTCACACCCTAACCTGCTGTGGCACCAACTGTACTTCCCCTTGAATCAGTGATAATAATTTATAATGCTGGAATGCTGCTGTGCATACATTAACTTAATTTGCTCAAATTATGTACCCCTCCCTAGTGGTGGAGGAAGTATTCAGATCGTTCACTTAAAGTGGCAGTAGGCAACAATTTTTTGGCATAATTTGGCAAAAATTCCATAATAACCTTTCAGCATATTGTAATTCTAGTGGTCTGAGAGATAACTAGACTTCTGCTCCTCCTCATGGCTCTGTTTTCAGGCTTTAGAAAAATCTAGCCTGTGACGGCAGATTTTGATCAATCACATGTCAGTTCAGAGAGAGAGAGCGTTCCTATTGGCTGTGCTCCGGTCATGTGACCAGAACTTGGCTTCCTTCAACAGATTTTACAATGGCGGCGGCGTCACAAACTTTCTCATTTTACAGCTAAACAGTACACTACAAGATGATTCTGAGAACATCTGAGGAGAGAAATAGTCATTACAGTAACAGAATATTGATTCATATCAGCGCTGCTTAGTTTGACCGTTTGGTCGGAGTTAGCGAGTGATTGACAGCCGGCTCTCATAGACGGCAGCTGGACAGCGGACCTTGTTTTCCTCCGGTAAGTGAAATCCTTCAGATGCCGTTAGGAGCACCGGAGGACACAGTAGGACACAGAGGAACATGATTTTTTTCAGGTTACCTGTTTCATGTACTACTGTCACGATATAGCGGCCGTTATCTAAAAATAACTTTTTTAAATCATATTTGCGCCAATCTCGCATACTGTAGCTTTAAATAAAAGTATGTAAGTATAATCAGGAAATGTACTCAAAGTATTAAAAGTAAAAGCACTCAATGCAGAAAAATGTCCCCTGTGACTGTTATACTATGATATGTTATATCATTAGATTATTATTACTCATGCATTCATGTAAGGTTGTGGTGGAGTTCATTTTGAACAATTAACTAATGATTATTTTCATTAATCTGCAGATAAATTTCTCCATTAATCGATTGATTGTTTGGTTTGTGGAAATTCTGAAAATAGTGAGAACCGTCACAATGACTGAGAGCACAAAGTGACACCTTCCCAATGTTTGTTTTGTCCAACCAACCGTCCAAACCTTGTTACTGTTATTGTTATTGTTGAAAGAGTTTGGAAACCACTGGGCTACAGCACATTGACCCCTGACAGTATTACATTAGCATATATTAAATTCATTGATTATTGTTGCTGATTGTTCTAATATTGTAGTTGGTCAAAGTGGCGCTATAGTAAAATACTAGAAAATTGTACTTACTGTAAGTAGAGTACTTCAGTGTAAGTACCAAGTTACTTTAGTCCACTAGAATTACTGATGCCTGAAATGTTGTGCATGACTACAATCAAACTGCAGTATTGAGAGCTGAAACAATTAATCGATCAACAGAAAACCAATTTGCAAAAAAGCTGATAATTATTAATTGATACATATTCAAGCAAAAATCCCAAATATTTGCTAGTTCTGGATAGTTGTTGTTTTTTTTGCTATTATTTAGACAAAAAAATAATAATAATAGAAAATTGATAGTTGCAGCTCTAGTAGTGCACCACATTTAAAATCCAATCTTCCAAGATATGATGCATTGGACAATAATTGTGTATGAAGTCAAGTTAATATTTGTTGAATTATCAATTTAATATTTTATGTTTCCTGTTGTCGGACAAACCAATTCAAACTATTCCTTATTGAAATAATAGACAGGGACCCCCCAGCCTTTTCTCATCTGTCCTAACAGACAAACCATTGAGTTGGTACAATTATCATATCATTAATGTCTTAGCTATTGTATGTGATATACTGTACATCTGAGCAAACAAACATGGGGGCCGGTGTCAGATGATAAGGTGGCTCACATTTGGCCACGACCCTACAAATACTTGCAACATTTTCTGTGTGGACTGTGAATCACTCGACTGAAGCGAGAGCAAAACAGAACAGCATTAAATAGAGGTCTTTGTTGCCCTCATAGGGCTAATAAGCAGATCTCAGCACATGGCATCTTGGAACAACAGAGAACAAGACGTCTTCTGGTTCTTTCCTCAACCTCCTGAGCTCTACAGACGACCAACATTATTAAGCAGACAGTAATGACAAGAGTGTAATATCAACTTTTGTTTGACCAAAGTCCAAACTGTTTGTAAAACAATTAAGCAAAAGAATGTACATCATGTTTAATACCTCTGAGATGCAATTTGTTTAACCAGGATGAAATTATGTTACGCACTATTCAAAAACAGTAAACAGACAATTGAGTCCATTTACTCGACATGTTACTACTCAGCCTATTCAACAGTTGTATGGTGTCTTCTGTGGCTCTTGAGGATCTTTGTCAGTTATGAGAGGATAATCTTGATGACGTCATTGTGATGTTATCAGGGTTATCTCAGCTGAGGGCATGCAGACTTCAAATTCACAACAGAAAGTCTGTGTTACAGCTGGAGTTTGAAAGATTTACCAGGCAGCGAGACTCTAATGGAAAAGATACTATCAAATTGCATTATGGGAAATGTAGGAGCCAGTGTTTTCAGAGCAACTAGGGACTTAAAGTCAAATTATCTTGGCCTCTGCTGCTTTGATTATTATTTTTTTGTCCCTTGTGAGTTGCCTAACTCGCGAGTACCCCTTTAAGTCACTCCATTTGTAAGAATCATAGTATTTAAAACAGATTTTATCAAGTCCAGAATAGAGTGCTGCAGATGACGTATTTTTGTGTAGGCCAACCCGGAAGTTAGCATCGCCCTGGCAAAGAATATAGAGAAGAGAGAAATATAGAAAGAGACGAAACGCCAGTGTTTTTTTTTGACAACAGCCGCTGCTAGCCTGAAAACGCTTATTATAATTATATCTTATTGTTCAAGCAAGGCCATTTTGGTAGAATATGACAATAGAATAGAAATAATTTTGTCTTACTTTTGAACAGCACTTTTTAGGCGGATGTTTTACTGGCGTCTGGTACCTGCTTTCAGTCCAAAATGGCGGAAGCATAGCTTTGCCACTGGGCGCTGATGTTGCAATAGAACAATCAATTGACTTTCACTTCTTGGCAGTACACATTCTTTGGCACTGGTTTCCTCGTCAAAAAGCCAATGGGATTTTTCCATGGGGAAATAGGGTCCAGGTTGAAAAATACCAAAGTTACCCTTTAACCTTTACATCCAAGATACACCCTGAGTGAAGACTTAAGCACCATGTTGAAACTGAAGACATGCATATACAGTATCACTACAGTCAAGTAGAGACATAAGTGACTTGCATAAATTCAATCCTTAAGCAAAAAAATTATAATAATCAGACAAATAACCAGATGAACTAAAACAAAAAAATGAGACATCAGAGAGAGATTCAGCTGATGTCTTAGTCATTGTTTGGCAGCTACACTAAGTGCAGCAGCGCACTGCTCTATCCACTACAGAGCCTGAATATATACATCATAAATGGTTGCTGCACAAAATTGAAAAATCTTATCAAATGCACTCTCCTTTATCAAATGCAGCCTGAGCTGTGCTGCCCAGAAGGACACAGTTTATCATATATCAGTCCCCTGGTGTCTGCAGAGACCTTTCTTTCCTTTTCTTGGCGCTGATGACGAGTACTCCATCTTCTGTTTTAGCAGAGACACACCGCTGAATATGAGACAGGTGTCACTTTGCTTTCAGGAGCATTTCTTCAATACTCAGAGCAGTTTTCCTCTTTGCCCCGGCCAAGAACACACTCCCAGCCAAATGCTCGCTCGGCTTTCTCCGCAAGTGAAGGGTGTAATTTGTTAGAAAACCTCAGCGATGACACTTCTCCTGCTGCTGAATGGCTGGCTTTCCTGTGGTGTGACTTGGGCGAGGGCCACGAACCTGGCTGAACCACAAACTCTCAAAGACACGCCACTGACAAAGGTGACCATGATTTGTTCCACTGCGTTGAGTCTTAGAGCACCGAACTTCCGTCTCTCACTCCGGCAGAACTAGTGTGTGCAGCACAAGGCGACCACATAAACATACAACCCACCATTTCAACGTAAGTACATATTACACAGAGATGGATGATTGAGAGCATGAGAAGGTGTGCAGGCCTTGGGCAGTGTTGAGTGGGTGTGTAAGAAAAGCAAAAGTACTGTTGTAGCACCACTGTGATGATCTTTGAACAGTTTTCAAAGTGTCTAATTCTTTGGTAGAAAGTAATTCTAGCGAAAACTAGATTATCCAGAGAAGCTTGGACACTTTCTGGAAAGAGATGTTGTCGTTGCAGCAAACCATGCTAGCATCGTTGTTGCATTACGTTGTTGCATTACGTTGTTGCATTACGTTGTTGCATTACGTTGTTGCGTTACGTTGCTGCATTATGTAGTTACATTATTATTTCTCAATCTCAACAAATGACAAATCAACTATAACTCATGAAATTACTCCACAGCTTCTCACTTCACCAAAGGAGGATTGTATTTCTTATCCCTTTGTCTTTCACAGTGAGCGCTCCATATTGAAGTAGAGCTTAGCAGGCAGTTAGTCTGCACTGTGACACTCTCAGCCCACATACCAAAGTGAGCTTTTCTCTGACAGGTAATCTATTTATGTATAAAGTTCAACCATAAAGACAGTCCCAGAGTTTTTGCTGAGTGTGGAGACAGCCGGCCGCTGAGTCCATCAGCTGGTCCTTGAGCTGCCACCGGCTGCAGCCTCCCTCTCAGCACCAACAGCAGGACCACTGGGACGTATGATTTACAGGACACCCCTCAGCGAGTGAATTAGTGGCAGTGCTGCGGCGTGCAGTGTCGTAATCACTGTGAAGTCCTCCCGTCGGAGAGGCATCATCACTATGAGTCACGCCGGTTGGGTGTGACGCCAGCGCCGGTGTGGGTGCAAGGAGACACCACACACAAAAAAAAACCCAAAAGAGCTGAGCAGACACAAAAAGGCTGACAGTTCCCAAATCACGGCCAAGTTTTCAGAGAAGGAGGGTGTGTGGTGTCCTTTGCTTCAATGCATCTTTGATCATCATTGTCAGAGGGATGGATTGCTGGACTGGGAAAGGATTTATCGCACATTTCACACCCACAAGGAACAATGCTGCACAGACAAAACACTCATTCTTCACCTTTTGTGGAAAGGAGGGAGAATCAGCAGAAAACAAAACAAAAGGGACACAAAATCTTTACAGGAGGCCTTGGCGTGACATGAGATGCTGTATTTCAGCTGGTAAACACAACCACCAAAAGCCGCCTGTCCTTCAGCTCCCTGCTTGACAGGATCACACGGTGAATTATGACACGACTGACGCGCCGCACCAGAAAACCTGAGGGAAGCCGGCTGTCAAAGCACGGGCAAGGTCAACTGCAACCTCTGGCTCTGGTGGACAGCAGCGTTGGTATGGGCGTCCATAGAGGAAATGTGTGTGAAGTGTCAATCCCACGCTCTAGCGGCGATAACTGCATAAAGCGCTGAGACGGGGGCTCTACGACACACTCCTGATTTTTGACATTCCAGTTAATGGTGCGACGCAGCGCCTGCCCACACCGCCGAGAGCAGTGGTCACGACTCCCTGCAGGCAGCATGGCATGATGGGTATAAACAGAGCTCTGTGCAGTAGCGTATGCATACTTACTGTATCTATCTAACAAATGATACAGAAAGATGGTGATCCCGTCTCAGTCACTGGGGGACAGATTATGCCAAACTTTATTATAGGTTTAATTATTATAGGTTTAATTGAAATAAAGACTTTTTAACCAGCAATTCACTCAATGATTCCTATATTCTTGTTAAGGGGAGACTCTAGCCTACAGGCAAAAACATCATTTTTCATGCAACGGGGTATTTTGAGATTTTGGGCTATTTTGCTTCCATAACATGTCTTCTTTCAGGCTGATCCCATACACTGTTTGTAGGAGGAGGTCGGGGTGGATGGGTGGGGTCTAAAATTATCGGACTTCGCCCAGGAGACTGCTGTTAGTGTCCCGCATGAAACCAGAAGTCAACGTTGATTAATTTGTCACGTAAGTTATGTACTTAAGTAACGCCACTCCCAGAGTTATTTTAAGCCAAACCACGACCTTTTCCTAAACCTAACTAAGTAGTTTTGTTGCCTAAACCTAAGGAAGTTGTTTCCTGTGAAGACGGAAGTTTATTTTGAAAAGACTGTATGTATGTAACGAGCGTAATTGACGCGTGTTGCTGGACATTAGTAGAAAAACAAATGACAAAGAAGGAATAACTTTTTCGTAAGATATCATACGAACCGTTGTATGAGAATATGTGTCTTCTTTCAGACTGGTGGAAAAGAAAACATCCAAAATACTCATTTATGTGATTATTTTACTACTTTGTCTATTTGTGTCTGTAAATTTCTCCTAACTTCACCACAGCATTAGATAATGCCTCATTTGCTATTTAAACATAACATTTCAGAAAACTTGTAATACAAAAAATAATTTTCTTTATGTAAGTAATCAACAAGGGAAGTTTCATGGTGATGTCTATTAGTTTTTTTTTTTTTAACCCTATTCACCTGTCTCCCCGTAAATTCTCATTAAGTGACTTGGAAGTAGATTTTTCACATCTCACAGTAGATTTCATGGAAGCGTTATCACTCTTTTG
This sequence comes from Sebastolobus alascanus, assembly GCA_916701645.2. NCBI lineage: Eukaryota > Metazoa > Chordata > Actinopteri > Perciformes > Sebastidae > Sebastolobus > Sebastolobus alascanus. The sequence goes on along the minus strand of CAKAOJ020000206.1, from coordinate 791,966 downwards.
AGTGAAATATTGTATTAAAATCTTGTGTGCCTGAACTATTGCATTAAATCGAAAATTCTTGACGTCTTGTGCATCATTTTGTACACATGCCCTTTATTATTATTTCCTAAATATTTGGGAAAACTTCACTAGAATTCAAAATAAAGTTCAGAAGTCTCTAAAAGCAACGACTCTAAAATTATTATATATCAACAGTAGCTTGATGAAGAGAAACTACATTTGCTGTAATGCTGCAATTTTGTAAGCTCAAAGCTCCAGAACGTCGGTGACTTCAGTAAAATGCAAAAGTAAATTGTACCTTCAATACCAGCCATCATTTTGTGAGTTTGTCATTTTTCAGGTGATAGCGGCCACATTTTGCAATAAAACTCCTCAAATGCAATCTGTGCAGATGAGTCACCCCAAAGTGGCTCGCAAACACACCCTGAAATAATAATGGAGAGAAAATCAAGGTGGCATGCAGAGATTCAGGTGAGCTGGGTATAAGAAACCAAAACATATAAATGTCTAAAATGAATTCAGTAGGAAAAACATCCTCTTTTTCATGTTTACCTCCAGTCTGTTTGTATGTATCTGTCTTTGATCTACAGAATATTGATCCGTCTAAATCATCACACACAGCTCCTCTTATTGCCTCATTGTGTTTATCAGGTCTGTTGTTGTTTTCTGCTCCGAGCAGGTTGTGATCAATCACTCCTGTTGCACCAGACTTCTATTGGAAAACGATACGTATCCATTTGTAAACACATCCACACCCATAATATCACCTTTCCAATATCTTTAAAATATAGAGGAACCAGAGTGAGATAAGGTTATCATGTTGTCAGTGATGTATCGCTTCATAGGCTGGTAAAGGTGGAAGGACAAACAACCCCCAATCTCATTAGACAAAGTAACTTTCTGCACTTTCTGGAGTTGTTTTTGTAAGTCAGTGAGTTTACTTTGCATTCAATTAAATATTTAAACTCACTTTATTTTGCAGACTCTCCATAATTTTTGATGCAGCCAGTAGTAAATGATCATTTTATCATATTTTGCTAGCTTTTCTTGTAGGAAACAGATGTTACATTAAATGGTCAAACTTATTACGCCTGGTGGGGATCATGCGTTCGGTTGTGTGTGTGTGTATCAGTCCGTCTGTCCGCAGCTAATCTCTCATACTACTGGACCCATCAGCCTAATATTTTTGACAGCATTAGGAAAGGTGTTGATATCCTCTTTGTAACATTTCACATTTAAGGATATTTTGGTTACTTGTTAAACCCTCCATGGTTCGGCTCCTTCTATATATTTCTGATCTTTTAACCCCATCTTTTAATTTGTGTACTAAGACTCCTCAGGTCTGGCAACCAAATGCTGCTAAAAGCTCCAGGGTCAAGGCTCAGGACAAAGACGGGCTGGCGGTGAGTGTTTTAGTTTCAATACTGTGAAGCCACTTGTCCTTTAGAAAGCATACTTGCTTGTTTCACGTAGCTGTAATCTTTTTAAAATGGTGGAGGTTCTTCGTACTGCTCCATCGGCAGTGTGTCCATAAACCTAAAGACAGCAGCAGCTCCAAACAGACAAGCTTCATTGGCTTTTACCAACTGCACTATTTTCCAGTGGGAGCTGGTTAGGCTCCATTTAGAGCCCAGTAAGTATATTACTGTCGTGACTGTGGCCTAACCTCTCTGTCTATAATCAGGTTACTCAGTGTTCAACCTGAATGATCTGCAGTCCCTCAGCTTCTGTTGATCACACAGCCATGCATGTACACACACACACAAACTGCAAGCTTATTCTGAAGTCTCTAATTTTATAAGTATTTCTGCATCAGCAGCAGTGGAGGAAGTATTCCGATTCTTTACTTAACTTTACGTACTAAAACCTAGGGCCGTCCTCGACCAAAGAAATTCTTAGTTGACTAACAAGATTTTGTCGACTAATTGATTAGTTCAAATCACATCGATATAAAAAACTGTAAAACTGAGTTTTTCCACAAAGAATCACACAAAAGCACCACTTTAAATCTGGTGTTTACCAGAGATCTGCTCATAAGTTTCTTTGAAAAAAGCAAGAAAAAAGCATAAAAAATGACTAATCGACTAAAGAAATCTTAGTCGACTAAGACCAAAACGACCGATTAGTTGACTAAGATGGGGCTGCCCTGCTAATGCCACATTGTAAAAATGCTCCATTACAAGTAAAAGTCCTGTATTGAAATTTTACTTAAGTAAAAATATGTACATATAATCAGGAAAATGTACTTAAAGGTGCTAAACGTAAAATTCAGAGCATATCTATTGCACTTTAACATTGCGAAGGTAGGAGGGTGCTACGCTTCTGCTTCTGCGACCGACGGCGTCATCAGCAGTAACCGCCGGATGAGAGCAGTGCAGTAAAAGGCACGCGAGGCCAGCCTGGCTATGTCAACAAAGCACAAAGAAGCTCTGATTACAACAGAGAGAGGGAGAGAGACTTAATTCTCTGCTCAGGTAGATATTACTCCTCTATAGCTTTACTTAGACAATAGTTGTTTGCTGCTATATTAAAGGAGCAGTGTGTAGGATCTGGTTGTCTGTGTTTGGCTCCAAAAAGAGGACCCGCTCTGTATGTAGATATAAACGGCTCATTCTAAGGTAACAAAAACACAACGATTCTTATTTTCAGGTGATTTTACGCGAAAGAAAATATACTTATTAATATAATATTTAATTTCTGCCAATAGATTCCCCCGAAACACTGTTCCTGGGTAGTTAAATTTATATCAAAACCTCATATTTTACAAGTTCTTCATATGTTTCATACACAAAAATCTTAATTTGTGAAGTAACTAACATTGTCAGATAAATGTAGTGAGTGCAGTACTTGAGTAAATGTACCGGTTAGCAGTAATAGAATAACAATAGAATTTATCAGAGCTTAATTGCTTTTGGTGGTGGGTTTTGCTTCATTTGTTACATAACTTGCCCCGGAAACTAGAATCTGTGACGCCCATTAATTATTGACACCCACACTAATTTTAACAAATCAAGATGAATTATTCACAACTCGACACACAGGGCTTCTCCAACAGTGAGTTCATATTCTTAGAGCTGCTGTTCCCACAGTGCATTTCAGGTGACCTTCAATGTACAGTGTGTGTGTGTCGTGTTGACAATGATGGACCAGTGCTGCTCTCTTGCACCTCAGAGATAAAGTGTCGACCACAGTAGGATGTCAGGTGCTGTCACAACTCTGGATTTGAGGTGACATGATGCTGTTACCTGCATCTCCGTCATCAACACTACTCTTTTTATTCTTCTCTTCATATGTATTGTGTCTTTGTCCCAGTTTGAAAGTGAAGCCATTTTTTTGATTTTATAATGAGAGCATGACAGCACCACCACTGAGTTTATTTTACTAACATTTCAACCACTTTTGGTCTTTTTAAAGGACAGTTTTACATAGATATCAGCTACCCGATCGGACAGATGCGTCGCTACAGGCGCAGCCGCTTAAAAAACGCCTGGGCCAACATGGTTCATGTCCACAGGGGCGTTTTTTATCACGAGGGATCGCCTCGCTTCCCAACATTGGACGCTTGATGGGCTGCCACTAGACACTATACACCTGATTGGACAAACGCTTTCCCTCGTGGGCTGCTGCTCTCAGCTTTCTAACCGGAACCAACATGGCGGCTCGTTTGGAAACTTTCTTCTCTTATATCATGAAAATAGTTCAACGAAATGTGTTTCTAAAAACATGTTATGCGAGAAATAAGCCATGCAGTTGCTGAATCTGTCTTTATTTTGGATCGACAGCGCTCAGTTTAAATGTTTCTAAGGAGTTTTCCAGAGGCGGCGACTCATGTCGGACGCCCCTGATTTGCATAAAGTAGCCTAGACCTCAACTTTATGCAAATGAAGAGTGGGTGACGCGACGCCCCGTCTCTCGAATCGCGCCACCACGCTGCCAGAATGCATTGCACGGCTGCAAACATAGACATTGAATGGGAAGCGTGGAAAGGACGGAGGCTGTGGACATGTACCATGACATTGACGAGTGGTGCAACTTCGCGTCTGGCGCTGAAATGTTTTATGTGCGCCTAAAAACATCTGGAAAAATGCGATGTGCGGCGCCAGAGAGGAGCGGCGGGTGAGCCGTACCGTAGGAAAGCAATGGTTTTGCAAGCGATGCATTTCTAGCGATGAGTCGCCGTATGATCGGGGCCTTAAATAAACATCCACCACCTGACAACCTGCAATCTGTGATCATCAACAAGTCATCAACAAGTTAAAGGCACACCTGGCCCATTTTTTTTGCTATAACTCTCTCTGGATGAGCAGAAAAGCACCAAATGTAAAATATTTAACAAAAGGAAAGATATCTGTGAGACAATATTGTATCACGATCGTTGGTTCTCACGATTACAAGCTGCTTTAGTGGAGCGCTCAATGGTGTGTGAAGGAGGTTTATGAGGTCTGGCATCAGTCCTTCTCTCCGGGGTTCATAGCCGCCGTGAGCATCCCGACACTGTCATTGTTTAATGTGGTGTGTATGTGTGCAGGGGGGGGGGGGGCTTAGTTCCTACTGGAGTTCACTGAAAGAAGGGAGGAAGTGAGAAATCAATAATAAAGGCAGATTTTTTACCACTCCATCATCTTTAACCCACTCCTGCCCTCATGTAATGGAAGTGTGTGTGTGTGTGTTTTATTAAGCAGTGCCACCGCTGCTGATGTAACTTCCTCTTCCTCATCAAACATTCATATAAAGAGAGCCAATCTTGAGCCGCTTAAGACATTTTTCATGATAATGCAGAATTCATCAGGAGCCTCTTAGATCAGACGTTTTCTGATTATGAATGATTTGTAGGAACAAGAAAAAGGTTAACGTCACAGGCAGAGGGACATGATGGTTAAATAAAAGAGAAGCTCTCTCCTGACACCTGGTGGTTTAGAGAGGGTTTATCACGCTCAATGAACTGTAAAAATCCTCCATGAAGTGTCAAAATATGCAGTTCACTGCCATGTTTTCTGCAAATCTTTATGAATGAGTTACAAAATTTGAGTTAATGCTGCAGGTCAGAGTGTTATTTCTACTGGGGATGTAGGGGGAAGTTGTCCTGTTTTTGTCTGAATCACTTTTAAAGTTTCAGTTTTAATTTACTCACTAAAATCTCTTGTAACTCTCTGTAACTACATACGTATTTATAAATAAATGTGAAACTTGGCACTTTGTTTTAGATTTAGAACCAGAATTTAGATATAATCACTCACTAACTGCACTGCCACACACATGGAAACAAAGGGTTATAATCACTGGAGGAAAATGACTTGCATGTCACTCTTTTGTAAAAAGAAATTGACATTAGAAGGGAATAGAAATCCTTTCTTGTCATTGCAAAAGTACAACGAAATTAAGCAGCAATCCTGACGGTGCATGCACACACCAATATCAGACAGCAATAAACATAAAGAAGAGTAGAAATATATATTATAAATAGAAAATATGTATTTGCCGTGACCTATAAACACAGTAAGATATTGCACTTCTGTATTTAGGACTTTTGCTGAGTTGTATTGGCTCTATTTACAAGTAATACATAAATACAGGAATATGTATTAAAAATTGGTTTCAACAACATAAAAAAACAAATTAATATCTGTATATTTTTACTATAATATTTTACGTTTTTTTTCTCGTAAATTTACGACTTTATAATCTTGCAAATTTGTGAAATTTTTCTTGTAAATTTGCCACTTTAATCAGAGAATATACAATATTTTTTTTTCTTTAATACAGTTCCATCAAGGAATAAGGCAAGGTATGAATAAAAACTGAGTAAGAATAAGTGTGTTTATTTTGATTGTACAGGCTTAGATGTTTCAGTAAAACGTTGTGAAGCAGAATAAAGCACTACTTAGATTAAAGGGACAGTGTGTAGGATTTGGCGCCAGCTAGCAGTGTGGTTGCAGATTGCAACCAACTGTGTACCCCTCCGCTTCTTGGATCTTGGACCACAAATCAAAAAAGATTAGTGCCCATGTACCCTCAAGTATTTGTCTATTTTACTTTTCATCAGCAGTAAAAAAAAACATGTATTTGCACTCACACTAGAGAAAAGTCATATTCAGAATACAGAAAATACACAAAGGCATTAATTGGCTCATCATGAGTTCCCTGTTTGTGGTTTTAAGTCAGTGCTGTGATGCAGGAGACGTGCTGGAGACGAACAACTTTCTTCAAAGAGGAGGCTGGTGCACCTTCTAGGTCACAGTGTTTCCCTCCTCACCAGCAGGCACGGCCGAGTTGGGTTGCTAATAAAACTGAAGTAAAAAAACACAATTCTGTGCACATTTGACGGACTTCCTCCTCATTAAAAACGTTAATTGGCACTCCAGATTGATATGTGACATCGTTACGTGCAAGGAGCAAAATCAAATGTTGTGGTTTATATGATTCATATTATTTACAGGCACAGTGTCTTGATTCAGGTCATACTCACCTTCCCGTCATGAATATGGAAACAGAAGTATTCACAAACTAAGAGCAGGGAAATTAATTTGTAAACAGTGTGTGGCACCAAAATACACTCATCAACTTATTATAATCATAAGTATTGATTGTTATTTATTTTCTAATCAAATGTACCATAATATAATATCATATTATGTGTAGTAAATAAGTATTATTTATTTGTTAATATATGGTAATGTTTGGTGGCTAACTATTTATTATTTGGTAATTATTATATATGCTCAAAAAAGTAAGTACCTGATGTTAATATTTCTATATAACAATAATAATCCATTAAAGAAAATGGATCACCAGAATTTTTTTTTTCGTCAGTTGCCTCTCGGGGCTTCCGTATTTCACAGATGTGATTCAGGAGGAGAGACACATAATACTGTGATTGAAACATTTCATCTTCCATCTCCTCTATCTTGTCATAGGACTAAGAGCTTAGACACAAAAGGCACTTTATATTCAGAGCCTTTAGCTCACACTTTGTCTCTAATGGTGAGCTGACTGCTGTTTCACAGCTACACCACCGTCTGGCAGAGGTGATCGCTCTCAGGACAGAGACTCTGATGTCCTACCTCAGTCACCGTATCTTCAGAGCTTCACTTTCCTCATCTGACCTTTTTAAGATTCACACCAACAACCTTAAGCGTGCTCCCCCGCTGCTCTGACCTTTAGGTTGCTGCCATCCTTTATTAACTTGCATCATCTGGACAGGTCTCGTCTCTGCGTCACCTCAGAGCTCTACGGTCCGCAGGTGGCCGCGGGGGGAAACCGCAGCCAACACGCTCTGAGGCAAACACTCGGACTGCTCCGTGGTGCTGCCGCAACAAGACCAGTGGGGCTTCCCGGGGTGTCCTTTATGACTGTGACCGCAGCCTTTAAATCCTCCTGCAGTCAGACAGACGGGTAGGAAGACAGACAGACAGACAGACAGACATGAGATCAAGTACTACTCCGGGGTAGGACAGTGTTGATGAGATAAACCTTAAATCATTTAAAGCAGAGCTGTTTTATATCAGAGGGTTTTGTTTATATGCAGTCAGAAAGTAGCAGTGGTGGAATGTAACTAAGTACATTCACTCAAGAACTGTTAAGTACAGTTTTGAGGTACTTTTACTTTACTTCAGGGGCTTATAGAAGTCGGGTTAGGGCCATTCTTTGGAACAGGATAACAAATTTATAGTGAAATTTGCAATAATTTTTTTTGTTATGGGAGTTATTTTGAGAGGTGTAATTGCATCTTAAGCATCTCTGATGTTTGCTTAAATATAATGAACTGCAGAGTAAAGAGATCAGATTATTGCATAATAACAAAACCTGTTTCTCTCAAAAACAGAAGTCATTCCACTCAAAAAGAACAGATGATGGTCTGTTCTCTCCTCATGTCTTGCTTAAAAACAAAGTGTACCGTTTTTGTTTTTGTTTGTTCGTTGTGAAAAACTGAATGAAAACTGCCCTTCTGACCAGACATTTTTGAAGATGTACCTGGCATGGTTCCTGCACAGCCACAGCGAGCCTCTTTGGCTCCTCCACTGGAGCAGAAAGAGCAGCAGTGAAACGTCCCGCCGTGACGCCTCAACTTCCTCTTCACGTTCAGAAGAAACGGAGAACCCTGCAGGGCGAGACAGGAGAGTCAGCGAGTCTGTCTGTCTGTCTGTCTGTCTGTCTGTCTGTCTGTCTGTCTGTCTGGGGTCGATACGTTAAATAAAAACAGAAAAGTGACCGCAGTCTGATAACTCAAACTGTCTTATATTTATCAAACATCCCAGTAGGTAAACGTAACATAAGAGTTATCACAGGCAGCTTGTTTCATTTTGTTTTGCCTGAAGAGAATTTTGTCCATGTTGATTTAATGTGTCAGGATGATGTTAAAGCCCTGAGGCGGTACGCTGTGAACTGCTGGCAACACCACCTCTCAGTCCAACTTCATATTCAACTATTCTAACATGCCGTCCTCAGCTGCCACACATAATTAATAACTATTTATATATATAACTATAAATAATAATGAGATGTTTTGGTACCTTGACATGTTGAGCTTTCACACAAACCCACACGGAGTAGGCTCCCGGCTCTTCAGGTGTGTATGAAACTCTGTAGGATCCATCGCTGTTGTCAGCCACCGTCGTCTCCACTGTGCTGAAGGAAAAGAAAATAAATCATCAGAAACAGATCGTAAATGAAAAGTTTTAAAATCAGTACAATAACTGGGGCTCAAATAAAAAAGTCCCATGTTATAAGTACCTGGGTATCTGGTTATATTAAAAAAAAATCTTTTAAAACTCATGTTGAAGAACTGTTTCTTTCCTTTTTTAGAAATAAAAGCCTCACTTTTAGCAGTATGTTGCAGATTGTACAGGCACCATTTTTAACAGTGCTTTACTATGTAGATGTAATTTACATGCATGCTGCTGCCCAAACCCTCAACCCTTGATGCTCTTTATCACAGTTCTCTTAGATTTATTACAGGTGACAGTTTAAGAACCTATCATGGTATGCTATGAGAAGGTTAGGGTGGCCATCACTTACCATCAACACGGCCTCTTTTTTATTTGAGAAACCATCCTTAATAAGCTACCATTCTATTTATCATCGCTTTTAAGACTTAGAAATATGGGACACCATACTCGTTCACAGGAATGCATTACCTTGGATACCCCATATATGAATACGAAACTGGGAAAACCTGCATTCTCCTATTATGCTGCTTATAGGCTTCAGGACTCCCTTAAAGGAAGAGTGTGTAGCATTTAGGGGGAACTGTTAGCAGAAATGGAATATAATATTAATTATAAATGTACTTGTTTTACTGTCTTGTGTTTGTGTTGTATTTATGTTTGAATGTTGATTTTCACACGATTTTATTGTAAAACTTATTTGATTATGGATCTGCAGGACATCATTGTGAAAGAGATCTATCTATCTATCTTGTTAATACTGAATATCACTGAGAAAATGCAACTGAAACTTCTACAGAAATCAATGTTAAGAGCACTGATTTCTCAAATTTGATCTCCTCTCATCAGATTTCTCTCACACACTCTGCAGAGCACATAAACAATGAACAATTGTTTCTTGTTTGTATTCAAATCATCAAGCTTTAGCCAAGTTCTTCTCAAACGGACCACCAGAGATCAAAACATAAATTCATGCCCCTCTTAATCTCTGCATAAAAATTCAGGTACATCATGGCGTTGATATGCTACAGGTCGACCTATTTCATGCTTTAACACGTTGTCATCGTCTCCAAGGGGCTGCGTTGATGACTTTAACCAACAACTTTGATGTTTGTAAGTGGACAGAGGGTTTCTGAGGTTATCTAATAACAGCCTCCTGCTGGTTGCATATAGATCTGGTGTGAGTAACTGCAGTTTGAAAATGCACGTCACTCATATTATAGATGGAACATACACGCCGCCCTCATGTGGCTGCGAGAGTTAATACACTAAATTACATTTGTGCATGCAAGCTGTTGTGGATAACTGATGATGGTAAGATATTAAATAGCCATTGGCCATTACGGGAATAAAACAACCTTTAATTAAAGTGAAACATGATTAAAAGTTGTTGATTTTGGAGAGGTCTTTAAGGGTGCAGCTCCTCTAACCAAAGGGATAAAAGTAGCCGAGTATGCAGGTGGGGAGAGCTCTGTTGACCTGCTCTGAGCAGCTGGGTGGCAGACGGTGAAAAACTTGATCAACCGCGACGACACCAAACCTGCAGCATGCAGCATGTCAATGACTCTCCCCTGACTGAGAGAATAATAAAACCTCACTGTGCCCCCCTGGGAATGTCACTTCACCAGAGTGAATGTAGAGTCATCAGTGCCTTGCTGCAGGACAGTCTGGTAAATTAAAGTTTTATCATCCTGTTCCCTCTTACTTGGTGAATCAGAAAGATCCTGGAGAGCTAAATGCTGACACAGCAGACTCACCAGTTCTTCTTCTCCTGATGAACGATGCTGACCAGGACGTGATCTCCACCTCGCTCCACCGGCTCCCCAGCCGGGTCTCGGCACACCAGGGTGAAGTGGCCATGCTCACCCTCCCTGCCCCTCTGTAGACCTGTGACCAGGGGGTTAGAGGTCAGAGGTTAGAGGCCACAATGATGTGCTAACAAACACACATATAAAGTATACAGTATATATATAAGATTATTTTTGGGGCTTTTTGCCTTTAACCCTCTGAGACCCACAATAGACCCATTTTTGTCTTTTTTAGGGGGGTAGAGGGGGGCTTTAGAGGGAGACAGCAGGTCAACAGTAGATGTCACATGGAAGTGGTGTACATCATCTGAAAGCTGGGAACCTGGAGATCAATTTGAGATGCTGCTCAGCACTTTGTGTCAAGTTGTCCTAGTCATAAATCAGAAATAAACATGAATTAATTAATTAAAATAAATTGTGAAAGTATATCAGTGTTAAGAACATCATGATAGAAGTATATGATGGCCATCCCCATGCTCTATTAAGTCTCACAAATTGTTGCAGCAATTTTTGGGTTGATACCATTTGTAACACAGATTTGGTGCTAAATGTAACAACTTTTTACCACTCAAGAATTGATGAAAATGATCAATAATCCCTCCAAAATACCACATTAAGACACCAAGACCTTGAGGAACACCATAGAAAAAGACATGCTGTGATTTGGTATCAAAAACTTTTGACATTTGGAGATTTGGATGATTGGATGGCGAACACTTCTGTTGTGGAAACTGCTCAGAAACCCCCTTATTGTCAATCTAGCTAGGAAAGCCATCCATCCTCTGAATGCTCTAGGTCTCTAGTTTGTGGCTGTAAAGTTTCACGAGGCTGTGATTATCCTAGAGGTCACCACAGGTCATTTTATACAGTGAGGTTTACACAGTTTTTCTTTAACTTTAACCTTCACTCTAGCTCTAGCTCGGCCGTGGTCGCCAGGATCCTAAAGGAGTTAAAGAGGAAGACACATCTAAAGGCAGAAAAATCTCTTTTTACACAAGTATACATGAACACAGTTTGTAAACACTCAACAAGAAGCAGAAAGACGGTCACATAAACTTAGAAGGACAGAAGGACTCGTCTCTTCAAGTTTTACATTAAAGAGGCTCTTCATCATTCAGACACACCACATAATGGAGACACTTTAGACATTTGTCTTGTGCCCCTACAGACCACAGTGACACCTTCTCACCCTCAAAACAACCTCCTACTGAGAGCTGACGTGAGCCACTTTCCCCCTGAACATCTGGTGTGAGAGTGACTCCGGGCTTCGCTGGGCTTCAGTGCTGCTGACCGGACTTTTCCAGAACCTCACATCATTACTTAGTGTTTCATTAACTTGTTCCGCGGCGCTCCGGGGACACAACCGCTGAAGATATTCATCAGCTGTCGTGGCGTTGTTGTCGTGTTAAAGCCAACATCATTTGTGTTCATATCAGTGATTTATGTTGCTTTGCGTTTCCTTGTCAGACTCTATTAGCCGCTCGATAACTAATGATCCTGCTCGGTGTATTCATCTGTTATTACTCAGTGTTTTCCACCAGCTGCAGGCAGATCTGTTTGGATACTGTTGGAGTTGCTACTGTTGCTAAACTACTTCTACTAATTCTGTTCTACTCCATATACTGCAACAAAAATCCTTGAAAAATATTACTATTACTATTACTGAAGCTATTGCTGCTAATTCCACACCATTACAGTAACTTCTACTGCTAGCATCACTACTATTGCCACATCTATATATATATATATATATAAAATCAATACAAAATAATAAATAATATAAATATGATAACCACAAGTTGCAGCCCTAACTATAATATTAAAACACTGAAAGGTTGTTGACATGATACGTCAATATTTAAACACTTGGGAGCGGACCATTCATTTGTTAATACATAATATCTTTATCTTTTTTTATTTGTTTATTCATTGTTCACCCACACACGTGACTTTTTAATTACTTTGGCTGATCAAAGCTCTTCTGAAGGCGATGTTGGTGTGTTCAGGGTGTGTTTCCAGGACTCTCCTGTTAGCTTAAGATGGAGCAAATTACACTTTTATCATTTTAACTGGTACATGGAGTCTCATATGTTTTCTACATAGCTTCAACCTGAAAACACCTATGTGTGTGTGGAGGGGTTATTCCATTTTTTATAAATAAAGGAGGATTTTTTTACTAAAACATAGGATTGAGTGCAGTAATTACAACCACTGCCATCACTAAAACCTCCTGCTACTACTACAATTACTATCACCAGTAGTCTATTACTACTATCACTGCTGCTACTAATGGGTGTGAATTATCTGCGAAGTCATGTGTGTTTCTGCTTGCTAAGCCGAGTACGCAGCAGCTGTCACCGTTACAGACGCAGCTGTTCTGGCCCACGTTTAACCTGTGCCTCGGTCCAAACCCTCTTATCACACAGAGAGGACGGGATAATCGCCAGTAAGCCTGTATGATTTCTGCTTTCTAATAGTCAACACAGAAGTCTGGCCTTTATAGTGAATATAACGAAAGAGTCGTGCTGCGTAAAGACGATGAACTGTAGAGGGACAAACAACTAAAAGCTGCTTTAGCTGATATAGTAAAATGTAGAGTGAATAAGAATAAGAAAAAAGGAAGCGTGAACTCGAAAATGTCCTGCAGACACTTGCAATGTCACTATAATTCTAGTATTATCACACTAGTATTTTCTTCCCCTCTCTCTTTTACAGCGTCTGTGTTTGTGTGTAAACATCCCCTCAGTGCTCTCGCTGCCTTCAGGCCTGTTGAGTCACCTCAACATTCCTCCGGTCCCACAGGAATTCAGTGAGTCTTTGAGCCTAAGCACCCGGGAAGGTTAACAATAGTCTTCAACTGCTCCAGGAGGACTCAGTCTACACTGACCTCCCCCCTCCCTCACATCCTCCTTACCCGACCCCCTCCACCTCCCCACCAGCCTGCCTGTAACTACTCCCACAGGGTGATCTCTAGAAATAGTTCTGGCTAAATAGCTAAAAAAAAAATTTAAAAATAAATATCTAACATAATAGGTGCTCTGGATAACTAAGGCATCCAAAGCTATTAAAACAGAAACATAACTGAATTGATGATACACCTATCACCACATCGTCCTGACATCACTCTTAAATCTGAATATATTTGCATTAGGGCTGGTTTACCTTCCCCTTCGATGGTGCACTTGCTGAGGTCCACCGTCTTAGAGTTGATCACGCCGACCAGCGGGTAGCCCTCCACCTCCCCTGCTGGCTCCCTGGAAATGAAGCTGATGCCGCTGCCGTCGTCGGGGGCGACGGTCGCCGGGTCGGGGTCGTAGCTGCTCTCTGCCAGGCTGGTCAGTCTTCTCAGGGTCACTCCTTTGGCGCTGAGGATCTCAGCGTCTGAGCCGCAGCTCAGCAGTCGCTCCGCGAACTCCACACCGCCGCCGACGTCCAACAGAGCCTGCTGCAGCTGCGCCCTCTGCAGGTGGAGCTGGTTCCTGTTGGACAAAGACGGAGTGAATAACAAGCAGCATCTCCCACGCGCTGAAAGTTTACATTGTCTACCGTTGGCTGTATTGTATGTCATTTTCGAGACTACCTGACTGTTACTGGGTTGTTTCGGTTCCCTAGTAAAAACTACCCAAATCTAGGGGGTGTCAATCTCAAATGAGAACTTTAACTCAGAGCAATATGTGGTTTTGAGATGCTTAATACTTACTTCTAACAATCTTATACTTCATTAATTTCCCAAAAGAATATTTATAACATTACTTGGCCTACTAGACGGGAGCTGTGTTGGTCGTGCCATGCTGTACCTGCGTTGGACCCGGAGCTCCTCCAGGCGGTGCAGCAGAGACAGGCAGTGGGCTTCCACAGCGCTGGCGTAGGCTCGCGCAAACACCCTCACCTCGTTGGCTGTTGCATCCACCCGGGCCTGCAAAGCCTCCTGGGATACTTCCACCTGTAACAGAGTGGAAAGAAAGAATTATTTATGTTAAGACATGTTTTGAGAAAGATTTTGTCTTTAAACTTTAACGAGGAGGTGGTTTTTGGGTTATTACGTCATGTTGAAACGTTAAAACGTGGACATAGTGGTAGGTTTCTTAAGGCTGTTATGAAGCCTGAAGTTGGGATTTAAACTTGCCACAATACGATCACCATAAAACCTAAACTTGTGCTACATGGAGCTGAAATGGGTCAAGCAAACACAACAGACTCTGTTGCACCTTCTGCAGTGAGTCCTTCAGACGCTCCATGCGAGGTCGCAGGCGCACCGTGACCAGCTCTCGGATGCGGTCTCCATGACGATCAATAACGTCGTGGGTGGGGCGGCAGCGGTGGTCGCGGTGCAGCGTGGCGGCACACTCCAGGCAGACGGGCAGGTCGCAGGGCTGACAGAAGAGCCGGAGCTCCTGGCCGGGGTGGAGGGAGCAGAGGACGGGGCGGCACAGACGACCACGAGACTTCAGCTCCTCCAGACACTGAACAGAGTGAGACGCTGTTCGCCTCTGACGCCTGCAGACAGGAGAGAGAACAGATACAATACATACAGAATAGACTCTACCTGTGCCCCTGGCAGCAGAATAGAATAGAATAGACTTTACCTTTGCCCCTGGCAGCAGAATAGAATAGAATAGACTCCACCTGTGCCCCTGGCAGCAGAATAGAATAGAATAGACTCTACCTGTGCCCCTGGCAGCAGAATAGAATAGAATTGACTCTACCTCTGCCCCTGGCAGCAGAATAGAATAGACTCTACCTGTGCATCTGGCAGCAGAATAGAATAGAATAGACTGTACCTGTGTGTCTGGCAGCAGAATAGAATAGAATAGACTCTACCTGTGACAGCAGAATAGAATAGAACAAGATAGAATAGAATAGACTCGACCTGTGTGTCTGACAGCAGAATAGAATAGAAAAAAATAAATAGGCTCTACCTGTACGCCTGGCAGCAGAATAGAATAGAATAGAATATACTCTAGTACCTTAGCGCCTGGCAGCAGAATAGAATAGAATAGAATAGAATAGAATAGACTCTACTACCTGTGCGCCTGGCAGCAGAACTCGCACAGGTTGACGCAGCAGACGTCGCAGCGGCTGTCGGCGCCTCCTTCGCCGCACAGGTCGCATCCCAGCGGGCCGTTCGTCACCAGAATCTCCAGGAACACTTCGTCCAGCGCCAGGTGGTCGGTGCTCAGCCCTCCCGGTCCCGACGGAGGAATGTCCACCTCGCAGTCGCAGTCGGGGCAGAGCACCGTGACGGTGACGGCGGGTCGGTCCTCCTCCTCCACCGCTTCGCTCGGGCTGTTCTCCGGCGGAGCGTCGCGGCGGCTGCGCGAAGACACCGAGAACGGCTCCAGCTGGCCGATACAGTCGGAGCAGAAGGTGTGCAGACAGGGGAGGATTTTAGGGTCCCGGTACAAGCGTTCACACACGTTACAAACCGCTCTCGGGTTCACCGAGACTCCGTTTTGTTCGTGCTCCGAGTTTAACGTCGGCTGCTCCGCGTTTTCTTTCTGTTCAGACCGAGACATTGTTTGTTTTTGGTGCCACAAACTAACCACCGTGAAACCCACCGAGCTCCACAAACCTGGTCAGCGAAAGGAAAACTTCTCTGGAACCTTCCCTCTGCACAACACATGAAACTAAACCACCAGTTTCCTACACTGTGACAAGAAACATACTTTAATTTCACCGGCTCACTGATTAAAATCCCACCGGAAAGTCTCACTTTTCTTCGGGAGAAGTTGGCTGCGTTGCGTTCACTGCTCCCTGGGACATACGACACCTCACTCACTACCAGACCAATAGGAAGACTCAGGGGTGGTCCAAAACCGTAGGCCCAATTCCAATCCGGCCCCTACACCTTGTAGTGACACTCACAGCTCCATGAAGCACCCTTATTTAAGGTGTAGGTATCATCAATACAGCAGCCACTTAAATAATAAATAAAAAAAAACTCAAGCTGAAAGGAATTTAAAAACATTTATTGATAAATAATCAAGATGCCTTCACTTAAAACATGACACATACATCCGAGAAAGTAAAAAGAAATTGTTGATTGAGAAAATGCACCACAATAGTTAAATTTCTGTTACACGGTAACAACACCCAATTAATTAATAAAACAAATAAAAAATAACATTATCATCAGAAATGACTGCTTTTATGTACTTTTCAGTCAAATCCTGTCACTGAATGCAACACACACAAAGAGATGTGTGTAATTAGATGAGATAATAGATGCAGAGGATGCTGGTCACAATGCTCAGGTACGTTGATGCCAGCAGGGATGATGCAGCGCTGTAGATGAAGTACGTTTTCCCTGAAACACCAGGGTCTGGAAAATATGAAAGGAGATTCAAATGTAATACAATCAGTTTTGCTTTATTTTTCATATCCATTTTATTTGATCTGATTTAATTTTTTGTCTAGGTTTTATGTTTGGATTTTGACCCTTGTGTGCACTGCAGTATGACAAAATCTGTTTGTATCAGTGAATATATTTATAATTTTTATTATGTAGAAATGTCTGCTAGATGTCAGTTAAATTAAAGGGGCATTCCACCGATTCAGTGTTGCACTTTCATGAAGTTGATGGGCATTAATTAAAAGAGAGGCTGAGATATTCTCCCTTTTAGTCCCTAATATGGGTCACACACAGGACTTTTAATCCCAGCATGGTCATGTCCAGAACCTGCGAGTTGGGAAACTCTCGCAAGATAGTTAAGGTTAGGCATTGACCTCGAATAGTTCAGCTCGAGCAGCGAGTCTTGCGAGAGTATTTTAATTATTCGATTCGTATTACTCGCAAGATTTCAAATCAGATTTCGCAATTTGCGGGTTACCTCCTATACACGACCTCCCAGCATAAATCCTACATTTCCCATAATTCAACTCTAGTGTCTACTGAATAAGGTCTGTCATTATACCCTCCAGAAACTGTATATAAGAAGTGGATGTAGTCACCGTGACGTCACCCATTGGTTTGTGGACTGACGTTTTGAAGCATTGAGTTCGGCATTTTGGCCGTCGTCATTTTGTTTTTTTGCAAAGAAGTGATACGAGAGGGTGGAGCTAAGTACAACCGAATGATGAATAAGACATATTTAGGCGACCAAAATGTTAAAATTAACTTTCATGAACTGAAAACACTGTGAAAGGGTTAAAGTTGTGAGACGAAAACACGAATAACTCCCAGACCGGACAACTCCGTGGTAGCGACCTGTCAATCACAAGGTAGCCCCGCCCTAAAGCACCCCCTGCTTTATGGTCTATTTGACTCTAAATGGGACCATAATTTACTAAATGAACATCATGCTGTATTGAGGAAGACTTGAAACTAGCGATTGAGACCATAAACTCATGTTTACAATGTTTACTGAGGTAATAAATCAAGTGAGAAGTCTTCTTCTTCTTTTTGCAACCAGAGGAGTCGCCCCCTGCTGGCTATTAGAATGAATGCAAGTATAAGGCACTTCAGCATTGGCTTCACTTTTCAGATTCAGGTTTCTAAAACAGGCTTTGTGTCAACAATTTGAAGATCCAATCTCCTTCAGGGCCACAGTAGAAACCATACATGTGTATAATCAGTGTTGTGCCCTTTTAAGTGTCTCTAGATATACAGTTATCCTTGTAAAAATATGGCATGAAGTGATTATATAAGATTACCTGTTATGGTTGCTGAAGAGACCGCGGTCACCAGGTCATTTTCAATCCTGCAGGTGTAGGTGTCGCTGACGTTGGCTGACGGCAGGGTGCTGACTACGCTGAATATCCCCACAGAGTTTTGAGTGAAGCTCGTGCTTCCATTCAGGACGTTCTCCTCAAAGTCCATCCATGTCACGGTCGGTTTAGGGAACCACCTGCTCGCCTCAGCAGCCAGGACGCCACCGGAGAATTTAAATGTGGGAGCTGAAAAGGCTGAGACGATAAAAGCATGAATCAAACTTTTCAACGTCCCAAAAAAACTAAAATAAATTAATTAAAGGTGTAACAATATGAGAAATATGAAAATTTATAGGAGAAGTTACAATTTTGAACAAATATTGTGTCCTTATATCTGCTCACAACTACATTATAGTGTGTTAGAAACCATTTATCTTATGTTTATATACTGCTTATAAATGCTAAAATAGTGACGGTTAAAGTAAAGGGTTTCAAATGTTCTCAGAGAGATTCTTTCTCAAAGCAAACAGTGAAACTGGAAAGACGAGTCATCCTACCTGCTACTCTGAGGTGAACGTTGACCCACCCTCCGCCTCCAGAGGAGCTCATGCTGCAGGTGTACACGCCCTCGTCCCTGCGTCTCACGTCCCTCAGCAGCAGGGAGGCGTTCCCCGTGACCAAAGCATCGGGGAAGAGCTGAGTTCTCCCTTTAAACTGTGAGTTCTGGTCGTCAAGATCCGGAGCTCCATCCTTATACTTGTAAACCTCTTTCGTCAGGCCCTTCTTCCAGGTGACTGACACTTCTCTGAGTTTGGCTTGTTCACTTTCTGTGTTCAGGATGCAGCTGAGGAGCGTATCCTCGCCGAGGTTGGCAGTGGGCAGCGTGTTGCTGCTCATCACCTCGGACAAGGTGCCTGTAGGACCAGGACACAAACTCATAATGGAGATCCTGATTATTAGCTTTAACATGGGGGTTATTTTAGTCCCATTTTTGGCGCAAATCTAAGATTTTGTAAAGGATTTCTTAAAGGATAGGTTCACATTTTTTTCAAATCTGTTGTAAAACAATACTCACTCACATGGCTATAAAGAGTCACAGTAATTGTTCCTCCTGTCCATACTGGTTGTGAATTGATCCCTTCCCAAATTATTCTGATGTAAGAGATGGGGGCAAGCTCAATAGAGTGCTGTAGGAATGAGTCCTAAAACCCTGAAATGAGTTAGCATTTTAGCACTTCCTGTTCCCTCGTCTGGAAGTCAATGAGTTTTTCGTTAGATGTCTGAAATAAGGTCCGTGGTTAACACAAGCTGAAGAGATTTTAACGTTTTGTTCTGATATAAAATACGTCAGTAAAAATCCCACTCGTGAATTTTGAAGACTTCTTAAAAAAGGCGGTTGCTAACAAGTGGCTAAATGAGACTACTGAATGTCATCAAATCATAAAAGTGGTGTTCATTTGTAGAGATTATCTTGATGAACGAAACGTGTAAGTATCATAAACGTGTGTTTGCCACAGAGCTTATTTTCTGTAATAATCCAAAAGCCAATGGAAAAATATCATTGGCTTTTAGTCGAGGGAACCAGGGCGATGCTAACTTCCTGGTTGGCCGACAAAAATACGTCATCCCTGCAGCAATCTATAGTCCTTGTTCAGCCAAAGCGACATTGAGGATTCAGCGGTCTGAGTTGGTCTCATCAAGCGTCTATCTTCCAAAATTACCATCTTCATAGGACAAAATTCCAGAGGTGTGGACTCGAGTCGCTATTTTGATGACTTTAGACTCGATTTGACAAACTCAAAAAAGACTCGCAACTCGACTTCAACACCAATGGCTCTCGACTTCACTTGGACTTGTGCCTTTTGACTTGAAAATACTTGATACCTTCCCACAAACCCCCAAAAGGTTAAGAAGTATGTTATTTAAAAAATGTCCCTCGAATCAATTTACTAAATCTACTAACCTCAACGCTATTCATTCTAGAGACACACGCACACCTCCTGAAATTCTTTGCATCTACACTGAAAGATTAAAACACACACCAACACTGCTTCTTCATTCCCCTTTTTGATTCTATGTTGGTATGATTGATAACCTGATTATTAACAACATGTTTAATGCAGGTGGGCTAACCCTCCTACAGTAACTCTACCTGAACCCTGAACCTAACTCTACCATCTCAAAACTTTAACTGCTTTTTAGTTTAGACAAACACAACACGTGCTGAACACACCCATGTTTCCCCTCAGGCCTGACAGAGCCTGCCATCATAAAGCAAACAGGATCTCACAACCTCGACCCATATGGTCGTCTTACCTGAGAAGGACAAGGCTAAGATGAGGATGATGAGGGCCGCGAATATTACGATGAGGGTAATCATGCTACACACAAAGAGACACACAAACACAGGAGAGAGTGAGGAAACAGACAAACTGCCAGCTTGTGCTAAAATCAACTTGCATATCAACAAAAGTATCAATACAACATTAAAAATACTCCTTAAGAAGTAGAAGTTTTGCATTAAACATCTAAGTAAAAATACAGAAGTATTATCAGTAGGGCTGTTAATCTATTGAAATATTTAATCACGATTAATCGCATGATTGTCCATAGTTAATTGTGATTAATCGCAAATTAATCGCACATTTTTTATCTGTTAAAAATGTACCTTAAAGGGAGATTTGTCAAGTATTTAATACTCTTATCAACATGGGAGTGGGCAAATATGCTGTTTTGTACAAATGTATGTATATATTTATTATTGGAAATCAATTAACAACACAAAACAAATGTTCGAGAACACAATCAAGCCTAATGGCCACACCTGTAGAAGATGATCTGTCCGAGGGACGCCATGTCTGCTGAGCAAACCTCTCGAGAAGAACGGACGATTCGATCCTGTTGCTCAAGTCAAAGGTCCAGTCATGCCATTCCTCCTAAATGTCCACCATTCCTCCAGAAATAATCCACACAGACTTCCTCTACTACCACAGAATGACTGTCCTCCCCCACAGGACTTTAAACACAACACCAAGAGTAAATATTACCTTAAAGGCGTGTGCTTCATACTTGCTGACGTGTCGTCACAGTAGCTCATTTATCTTATCAAAATAAAGGGGCATGCTACTAATTAACAAGAGAAATTGGATCCAATTCAGCAGCCTGTTTCCCAGAGTGACATTTGGTATATTACCTAATGGCAAAAGAATGATAAGTACACCCTGGGTTTCCTCCAACTATTTACTCAAGGTTGAGTAAATTTCAATAGATGTTTCTCAAAGTCACAGAAGGATCCTTCAACGTAGAGCATATTTTCACATCTAACTCGATGAATTGATGGTTTATTTTGACCAAACCAGAGTTGGTGATTGTTGAAACAGTGGAAAGACCAACCAAGATGGTTTTGATTAGTTTTTATTTTGTTTCTATCGAGTTTGAAGTGTGTTTTACAATCGGCAAGGTAAAATTACTGTGTTTTTTCAATGGAGTCTGGTAGTTTTGAGGAGAGCACATAATTGTATGTTTTGTATGTTAATACATCATAATAATTGTCTATAGTTGAGTCTGTTTATACTGTTTTGAGGAATACATCAGTAGGTCATCCAGAGTAGGCTCACATTACCATTGTAAAACAATCCCGTGTCCCTCATAGACGGTAACAGCGTAAAGAGAAGAAGTTGTGTGTGGTTGATTGCACCAACAATAAATCCCAAAACGCTGATTTCTGCTTTTTTGTTTGGACTGCAAATACACTGATAATGTGCAGAGAGAGAAACGGAACAAACTTCATCACCATGAGAAAGCATTGTAAACCAGGGACAGAAACCCCCAAAACCACTGACAAATTTCTACCGACCATCAAGTCTGCATGTGATAGATGTTGTGATATAAACAAAAGTACATGATACAATACAACCGTGTGAAATAAGAAGTGGCATTTATCAGTTTCCCTATTCTAAACACTGATGGAAAAATGTTAATTTCCCGTAAAGACACTGCTGTCACAGAAGTGGAGTTTGAAATTTAGTGTAATTTGGCTACATAGTTTATTATAGATTATTATATTATAGAAGCTGAAATTGAACTACCAAAATAAAAAAAATGATGCTGACATTTAGTGACATGTTTTCTGTACTTATGTTACGTTGTTTCCGTATGTATTTTACTTAGTTTACGTACTTATTTTAAGCCCAACCATGACCTTTTTCTTAAACCTAAGTGAGCGGTTTTGTTGCCTCAACGTAACTGCGGAAGTTACCGTAGTTTGGTTGCGTGGCATAATAATAATCTGGTATTTTGGAGAGATTATTGATAATTTTTATCAATTCTCGAGTGGTAAAAAAATCTTAAATTTAGCACCATGTAAGGACTAATAAACGGCGAGCCGGTCATTGTTGTGAAATAAACCCTGACGCGAAGTGGAGGGGATTTGCATCGACCTGAAGGGGTTTATTTCACAACAATGACCCACTAGCTGTACATTATCCTGCTTATTATACGACTACTTATTTAAAAAATCAATAATTTGACACAAAAACGGTTCTCCGGAGTTCGACATCAGAACTGCGTCCATAGCATCGGTCTGTTATAATGAAATAACAGACCCTAGAACGCTGTGATTGACCAATCAGAATCGGGTATTCAACAAAGCCATGTAATAAATCAACACAAAAATTGCTGCAACAACTTATGAGACATAATAGAGCATGGGAATGACCATCATATACAGTACTTCCATCATAATGTTCTAAACCCTTATAGACTTCTACAATTTATTTTAATTAATTAATTCATGTTTATTTCTGATTTATGACTGGAACAACTTGACACACGTGCTGAGCTGCATCTCAAATTAATCTTCAGGTTCCCAGCTTTCAGATGATGTACACCACTTCTATGTGACATCTACTGTTGAGCTGCTATCTCCCCCTAAAGACCCCCTTTAAAAAAGGACAAAAACGGGTCTATTGTGGGTCTCAGAGGGTTAAGTGTATTTCTCAAAAGGTTGAAATTGTACCTTACAACATTTTTTTATTAATTGTAGATACTTTCACCCATGCTACTTTATTTTTTCTTGAATTATTTTGACCCTCAACTACAAAATTAACTGTGAAAATTATTATAAGTCAAAATCAGTATGCTTTGTTTTTTATGCATAATAAAAATGCATCTGGGAAAATCCTCCTCAGTTATTTGACTTGAGTTATTTGAGAAGTGAAACATACAGTACCATCATTATGAAAGTGCTGCAGGGTGGCACATTGTGGTTAAACACTGTGTCATCCAGATGTATTTATAGGGGACATTTATCGAACATATTCTATTTGTTCATCTGGTTGACACCTTTTCACCCAGCCGGTGGAGGAGAGAGCATCACCTGTTTGAACAAGATCGTGTGGGAGTAAGAAAAAGAAGATAATTCAACTGGAGCAGCCCTACAACTGAATATCTCACACTTAACCCATTGTTTTTCAGCCATCATGCCTCATCATAATCTTCCTCAAAAACTTTTTGAACTAATAACGACTGCTGTGAGTACATTACTGATGTTAGTGCTCTTCTACATCCTGCAGTACATATTCGACATGGATTTTGTATGCTCGTGCACAACAGTTACAGGCATGTCTATCCATCCAAATGGTGTACTGTACTTGTTGTTGCCTCCACTGATCCTCACGTTGGTTGTCACCCTCATTGAGCCTTTCCATCAAAGGAGGATTTTCTCCACATGGCAGAGACTTTGTCAAAACAACGTCTGCTGCTATTTGGTTAAATTGGTGATCAGCTATGTCAGTCTGACTGCTGTATGGGTAGCCACTGTTATGTTTGATGGAGATTGGTACTTTTGCCTGATGACAAACCGCAACGCCTCTCTGACTGGGATTCCTTGCAAAGAGAAGCTGAGCTACGAGGAGAACCTCATTAAAAACGCTTATAAGTCTACATCACTTGTAAGTTACAATACTCAGCAATCGAATATTAAACCAAAACAGTTTTATTGACTGAAACCACAAAAATGTTGTGCTTTGTGTTCCTCAAATTATTGCATAAATCTCTGTTAAAGTTGACCTTTTTCTCTTTTCCAGGAATATGGCTTTTGTATAATTGGTCCTCTTATCGTTGTTTGGAGCTTTGTTGAACTCTTTTGTGGAAGACACAAGACATGGCACTGCTGCCCCAAATTGGAGCTGTGGAACCCTCCTTCCTACAGAATGGTTTATGAAGATCTTCTGGCAGAGCAAGTGAGTATCCATTTGCAAGAGGAGCTGACAAATATAGCAACAGAAAGAGCAAAAGCAATCTGTATGCCCCACCTTCGTGCTATCAAGGATCATGAGTTATTTAATAGAACATGTGACGGCAGCGACAGTGTGGACGACGCGGTTTCGGAAGCCTGGCGGAAAATTTCAGCATCAGATTTGTACTTGATGGAACCTGACAGACAAGAGGATTCACATGCAGGAGCTGAAGGGACTGTTGAGAGAATAGGAGGAAAATGCAATTCAATGAGGCCTAATCGACCATTGTCTCCTCCTCATCACGGGGACTGTGACTGTGAGCTCTGTGCTCTTGTGAGTTTATACCAGGAGCTAGACAGCAACCTTATATCCGATGAGGCTGAGGAGAGTGAGGAGGATGAGGTTGTGTACGGAGAGAGCGACGAGCAACAGTCGCCACTGGGGGAAATCAACAGCCACCCAGTGACCAACAAGCCGAGGCTGTTTTCTTGGCCGCGACCCCTCGGGTTCCTGGTCTCCTGGACAAACCGAAAGTTCCAATAGAGGAGGCAAGGGCTTCGATCTTCAGGGAGGGCATACAGTGTCCCCGCGATGTATGGCCAGGAAACGCAAGCTGCTCCACCATGATCTACCAGCTCGAAGGAGGCGAAATGTGGGCTCAGAAATGTGTCAACAGACATTGAATCGCTTTTGCTCTTTATGTCATCTGGGGGAATGGGTGCTCACACGTGCCAACACAGTGGGAACTGGAATGAGTTTTGATCTGCCCTGAAACAAGGTATGGACTTTGGACTTGGACTTTTTCTTTCCATGGACTCTTGACTTGCTTAAAGCTACTGTTATTAAAAAAAAAAAAACAACAACTTTGTAACCTTTGTATATGTATTATTTGGAATCTGATGTTCTTTTTCTACTGGCTTGCTCAGCGTCACCTCTGAGAGTGTAGGACTCGTTGTGAAGAGCACACAGCTCTTACATTCGTCCTTCATTATTGAATGTACATTATGACTCTAGATTCGGTCTCGGTTAGACCCATTGAATTGCAAGAGAGGGTGTTGAGAGAATAGGAGGAAAATGCAATTCAATGAGGCCTAATCGATATAATTGAAGTAACTAACTAATCTGTCATGAAGAAGACTAAGAGAACTTGTTTCTTTAAAACTGTCATGTCTGAAGTTATTGAAGTACTCATGCATTTCATTTCATTTTTAATCATTCATCATTTATATTTGAATTACTTGTTGTGTTATCTTAATGTTAATACATTATATTTTAAAGTGTGACTTTTAGGATGTGAAAGAAAGGAAAGAGGAACCTTGCCTAAAAAATGAGTGTTAAAAGAACAGGATGTTCACTGTTCAGTGTTCAGATTGCTCTTAGAAAAGATTTGACATGAATAAGGAAAGTTTTTACCTTAAGTTTTATCCTTGTGTCTTACTAGACGTGATCTTGTATCCATAATACCAAGCATTTAATCAAGTTGTGTGTATTCATTGAATGTAAAACAACTGCGTAGTTAGCAGACACCTGTGGTAACATGTGAGGTGTGTGTGCTTAACCCCTTTTTGTGGGTTTATTGAGTATCATGGAGAGTTCAAGTTTGTGCGTCAATCTTCACGGAAAGATCACGCTTTAACCACAACCTGCAGGTGCACAGGAAATGTGACTTTTGCAGCCCCCGCTTATGCAGGGGTGTTGTGCTCAAAGAAGAGTATAAAAGAGAACGTTTCAGACGGCTCCGGACTTCGTGATCTGTTTTCAGCGGGAGGCTATGTCCGATCACGAACTGAAAAAAACATTAAGGTTTCACACTTGTGAAATTTTTCATCTTTTCATCGGTGAAAGTTGGTTGTTTTCGGAAGGTGAGGCATGGCGTACTCAGAAGAGAACGCATTTCCTCTCGTTCGGCAGCAATTGATGTCAACCGGTGAACAGAAAATGTAAAGGAAGCGTGGAAAGGTAGAGATTTTCTGCTTTCACACGTTTGCTTGACAGAAAGAAAAACCAATATGATCAAAATTTAGAAAGAGGTACTCTCCCTATTTTAGATTGAATTTTTATTTCTTGTTTTTTGTAATAACCACAGCTGTGCTGAAGTTTTGAATAAATAATCGCTTGATCGCCAGTAGTTGTTGACTTTTTCTCTGACAAGTTTTTACAACTAAATAAGACCTTCCACGTCTCCACGAGGCACCGCTGAGCCCCCGAGAGGTAAGTCTTCAGAACTTTTCCGCACTGCGGCCACACTACTGATTCAATAGGATAACACACACACATAAACCAATAGGTAGGGAGGTCTGAAGGCGCAAGTCCCTTAGCAGTGCGGGACCAGGTGTCCCTGCCCGGAGAGATTCATAGCTGTTGAATTTCATATAAAGAGAACAGGGATTTCGTTTAAAGGCTTCTTGAGACGGAGCATTACCGAGACCAGGCTGTTGAGTTTTTAGGGGAACTGGCAAACAAAGTTAGTGACGTGACTTTGAATTTTAGCTGTTAGCCTTAAATAACTTTCCAGAGGCCAGTAGTTTAAATCATATAGAAAGGCTAGACTCCGTCCTTTCCCCCTTCCCTAGGAGCCGGCTAACAGCCGAGAGGAGCTCCAGTAGGGGTCTACGGTAGCAATTGGACATAGACAGTGAGAACTAGCCATTTTTATCGAGAGCTACGCGCTCGCTAGTCGCTATCTAAACTGATCCTTAAGTGCTACAGGCGGCAGATTAATGAACGTGCCGTCGCCGGCGAAAAAGCCTCAGGTTCTGACACATCTGAGGGCAATCGTCTTGTAAGTTCTCGATTTATAAAATAAGCACGCGTTTGGAAGGTATTATAACTCCCACCAGTGGGGATAAATAGAAATAATAATATTCTTTTCCTAAGCTGCTATTTTAACAGGACTGAAGTCTAGGTTTAACTGGTTTTAACTAGGGCTGTCAATCAATTAAAATATTTAATCTTCATTTAATCGCGCGATTGTCCATATTTAATTGTGATTAATCGCAAATTAATCACACATTTTTGATCTGTTCAAAATGTACCTTAAAGGGAGATTTGTCAAGTATGTAATACTCTTATTAACATGGGAGTGGGCAAATATGCTGCTTTATGCAAATGTATGTATATATGTATTACTGGAAATCAATTAACAACACAAAACAATGACAAGTATTGTCCAGAAACCGTGACAGGTACTGCATTTAGCATTAAAAAATATGCTCAAATCATAACGTGGCAAACTGCAGCTCAACAGGCAACAACAGCTGTCAGTGTGTCAGTGTGCTGACTTCACTATGACTTGCCCCAAACTGCATGTGATTATCATAAAGTGGGCATGTCTGTAAAGGGGAGACTCGTGGGTACCCCATTCCTCGCCAAAATTTAGCACAAGTTTGGAGCATTATTTAACCTCCTTCGCGACAATGGATTCCTTAGGTTTTCTAGTTTCATATGATAGCATCTTCACTCTAGCTTTAAAAGAGAGTAAAGAAGAGTCCGCTACAATTTCCGAAAGCTCGATTGCGTTAAAGAAATTAGTGGCGTTAAAACGAATTTGCGTTAACGCGTTATTATCGCGTTAACTTTGACAGCCCTAATTTTAACACACAATATCACATCACCCCAATCCTGGCTTCGCTCCATTAGCTCCCTGTTTGTTTAAGAATTGTTTTTAAGATTTTACTGATCACTTTTAAAGCACGCCTGGGTCCGGCCCCAAGCTACATAGCGGAATTGTTGAGCCCATATGAGCCGGCCTCACGGACTGTAGCACGTAGTCTGTGGATGTAGTCACCGTGACGTCACCCATTGGTTTGTGGACTGCCGTTTTGAAGCCTCGAGTTCGGCATTTTGGCCGTCGCCATCTTGGTTTTTTGCAACCAGAAGTGACACGAGAAGGTGGAGCTAAGTACAACCGAACGCTGAATAAGACATTTTTAGGCGAACAAAAAGGATATAATTAACTTTCATGAAGTGAAAACACACTGTGAAAGGGTTCAAGTTCTACGACGCAAGCACGGACAGCTCCAAGACCGGACAACGCCGTGGTAGCGACCTGCCGATCACAAGGTAGCCACGCTCTAAAGCATGTTGATTTGGTGTGTCTGGGCCTTTAAAGGTGCTATATAAATAAAGTTATTATTATTATAACAACATTCGTCAGGGAGGATGGACTCTGCTGAGCAAGAAGTTTCATGAAGAAGAAACAAGCGTGGTTTGATGATATAATTATAAATGATTTTCCTTACTGAGCCATGATGTCTTTCCCTCTCTCTAGTCTCCAATCCAAACATTTATTTACAAAACGTTTATTCTCACAACTAATTCTGCACCAGTGCTAAACCATTTTCTCACAGATCCATCTCAGACTGGTCTTACAAGACAAATCATTCCAGTTCTTGAAATTCTTCCTTCCAGTTATGATATGGGCACAGTCCTCTTCCCCGAGCACGTCATGTCCACCACCATTATCAGGCTGTGTTTCCCGCCAGTACCTAACAGGTCCACAATAATGACGTTAATATCTATTCACCAGGAAATGCTACCAAGACTTAAACAGTGTGGGACAGTGTGCTGCTGGGATGTGTACTAATATCTTTTAAAACGCATTCATCAATATTTTTGTTCTCTCTTCAGTTCCCCTCAGCTCTATAGTATTTTAGCATGATTTAGCTCATCGTTTCCAGCCTGCAACTCGACTCTCATCAGCACCGTTTCCAGACACTGCAGTCATAAAGCCACTGACTGTACACTACCTGCTCAGCACCAGACATCACACAGTCAAAGTTAGTGACTAACTGGTGAACAGAGTGGAACCTTTAGCTCAATTTAAGTGAATATTATGCTTAATCATTAGTTTGTAACAAACATAACTCAGGGCTCCAGAGTGCAACCATTTTGGTCGCATATGTGAAGTCAAGTGCGACTAAACATTTTCATTGTTTGCACCGGTGCGCCTGACATTTAGCAGGTCTGTCTCTGTGAGTGTAAGTGTGAAACTATGCCCTGAAGTCCTCCTCGAGCAACATCACAACCATAAAACATACCGATAATTCAAAAGGTAGAGTTGTCTCATTGCATCATACATACTGTATATATAGTGAGTCACCTACTGAATTTCAATTGTGATTATACTGACTACACTTCCTGTGGTCTGTTATTTCTGATTCCAATGATTACCACTGCAGACCTAAAACAAACACATTCCAGTAATATTTGTATTTTTGTTTATATTATATAAGTGAAGCACATTTCTGCCTTACTTTAGAGACAGTGGAGCTCCATCGATCCACATCCAGGTACTCTCCTTGACTCTGTCAGTCAGACCAATCCAAGCCTGAGTTTCTCTCTCAGTGAAGTCAGAGAGGAACATCTGTTCAACACAAAACACATAACGTCACAGTATTTATATTTTTTGTTTAAAAATATATTGTATTGAAGAAGTTGAATGTAAACAGCGTGAAATGAACTTGAAATATTGATTCATTAAAATACAATATGATTTGTTATGATCATTATAAGGTTATAATTTTGTCATTTTGTCAAAGTCTTGCTTTGCTATTAATTTTTAGCCATGCTAGCAGGATAGCTCTATATGGAATAGGTCTAGGTTAGTCCACCACTTTGGTCCAGACTGAAATATCTCAACATTGCTGTGGAATTTTGTGCAGGCCATTTTCAAAGGGGTCCCTTGACCTCTGACCTCGAGATATGTGAATGAAAATTGGTTCTATGGGTACCCACAAGTCTCCCCTTTACAGACATGCCAACTTTATGATAATCACATGCAGTTTTTGGCAAGTCATAGTCAAGTCGGCACACTGACACACTGACAGCTGTTGTTGCCTGTTGGGCTGCAGTTAGCCATGTTATGATTTGAGCACATTTTTTATGCTAAATGCATTACCTGTGAGGGTTTCTGGACAATATTTGTCATTGTTTTGTGTTGTTAATTCATTTCCAATAATAAATATATACATACATTTGAATAAAACAGCATATTTTTCCACTCCCATGTTGATAAGAGTATTAAATACTTGACAAATCTCCCTTTAAGATACATTTTGAACAGATAAAAAATGTGAGATTAATTTGAGATTAATCACAATTAAATATTTTAATCTATAGACAGCCCTAGTTATTTGTATATAAAAGTTAGCGTTACACACACGATACCTGTTCTTCTGAGCTGCCGATGACCACCAGATCTGCTTCTCTGTCTCTGCAGTCCTCTCTGCCATTTTTCCAGGAACCAGACTCTTCAGAGAGGAGATAACAGGCAGAACTGAACCTCCTCCATCTTGCAGGACAAGCTCTCTCTGGAAGAAACAATGAAACTTTAAACATCAGTGCCAAAGATACAGTAACATGCACATCTGGTGATTTTCAATTTAAACATGCGCATATATAATTAATTATTAATTGTGGCTTCGTGAATCATCGTGGCTTAACAGTGCTGCAAGTACAGCGAATGTAGTTAGAAAACACAAGAGAGGCTCTCTGTCTCTCTCATCTAACCTATTAACTAATATATATATATAGTATCAAGTTAACCTCTTGAACCCGAGCACCCCCGGTACGGAACAGGTGTCACCGAAATCTGTGACGACAGAAAGCCAGCAGCACGAGGTCACAACACACAAAACTTAATTGTTAAAAAACATAAATGTATTTTAATAATTCTACTTTAAAGATATATTCACAAAACTCTAAAAAAAAAAAAGGAAAAAAAAAGATAGGTAGAGAGGGGTCACATTTACAGATGACAGCCGTCAGAAATGGTGACCTCATGTGTTGCTGGCTCTCTGCGGTCACAGATTTCATTGGTCACAAATGTCGGTGTAACACCAGGGGCAGCTGCGCACATCGCAACACCAGATAAGGATGTTAAACATGTAACGTTAGCAACATGATAACCATTTTACCAAAACGAAACTCAACCTCAACACCAAGCAGATAAATCAGCACACACCAAAAAACATGCTAACGGTGTGCATGCGTGCACATTGGTGCTAGCGATTTTGCTACTTCATGCTAACGTTACCTTTTGTTACCAATTTGAAGATTCCACCTTAACATGCCTTTACTAAAACCTCTCCAACTTTGCTCTGCTTCACTTTATTAGCATCAGTCTGTGCACAGGTAATGTTCAGATGTTGTGATATGGTTTGCTAGAGGTTTTGGGCTGCATCATTCCAAAGGGATATTCACTCTAAACGATTTGTTAGGTGGAAATAAAACCTCCCATTTATGCTGTATTCCATCTTCATTAACATATACCCAGTAACATATATACTGATGCTTACACCTCTGTGGAAATCACACAAGTTTTACCTTTCTTATGATACCAAGATTATTCAAATAGACCTTGTAGTTGCAGAGATATTCTCTGTTCATTTTGTGCATGTCATTTGCGAGTAGTGGCCTGAGCCAGAGGCCAGTTCAAGAGGGTAACTTGGATATTTTTCAGCCTGGATTGGTCCAGTATTGAGGGAGAACGCTGCAGACGGCAGCCGCTAAACGGACTGTAATGTCACCATATTGGGCAATGCCTCACTGTCAAGGTACGTCCACTAAAAGTGCTTGTTTTTGCCACTGACAGGCTCAGATTGTTATTATAAGTGTCTGACCCTACAGAGAAATAAAATGTTTTTCTTTACCTTGCTTTTGTTAATCTATAACTAATAATTATATGTCATGAGTTAACAAGAAAATTCTATTTATCATCAAGACTACAAAATGAAAACAGATTTGAGTCTTGGAAGGAGATTTTAACACAACAATAGCTGTCTCATGACCACAAAGTGTCACATGTGTTGACAAAGCCATGCAACACCCCTGCCCTCCTGCAAACAGATCATGATAAAACAGGATGTCAGTGTTCTAGTATTCAAGATAGACAAAAATCATATTAAAGACTGGTTCAACACACATTTTTGGGTTCCACATATTTGACAACACACCTGTTGATTGTAGATACATTTTGCAGAACTGAAATTACAGATTACCACATGATGTAGTTCTATTTTCACTAGATGAGATTATTTGTGTGCCACACTTACTGTTCAGTTCTTTAGTCGTTTCAATGAGTCTGGCATTGAGCTGGTCCCTCTCTTCAGTCAGGTTGGCTCTGATAGCGGAGAGCTCTGCAGCTGAACGCCGTACGGAGTCATAGTCTAAAATAAACCAAGAGACACTGTGATGTTTATTACAGGATCTCAGAACCAGATAATTAACATCATATGAGGTGCTTATTGATTAGACTGTTGTCAGGCTATTAAATAGTTGTTATCGGTCGTTATAAGCACCATTGAAAATGGCCATGAAAGTTTTTCCTCGCCAAAATTTAGCATACATTTGGAACGTTATTTAACCTCCTTCACAACAAGCTAGTATGACATTGTAGTCATTTTGAGTATCTTTGTAGTTTCTTTGAGTCTCTTTGTAGTTGTATTTAGTCTCTTTGCATTCAAATTGAGTCTCTTTGTAGTTATTTTATCTCTTTGTAGTTGTTTTGTGTCTCTTTAAAGTTGTTTTGTGTCTCTGTGTTGTTGCTTTGTGTCTCTTTTTAGTCATTTTGAGTCTCATTTTAGTTGCTTTGAGTCTCTTTGTAGTTGCTCTGTGTCTCTTTGTAGTCATTTTGAGTCTCTTTGTGGTCATTTTGAATGTCTTTGTAGTTGTTTTGTGTCTCTTTGTAGTCATTTTATGTCTCTTTGTGTTCATTTTGAATCTCTTTGTAGATGCTTTGTGTCTCTTTGTAGTCATTTTGAGTCTCATTGTAGTTGCTTTGAGTCTCTTTGTAGTTGTATTTAGTCTCTTTGCATTCACATTGAGTCTCTTCGTAGTTATTTTATCTCTTTGTAGTTGTTTTGTGTCTCTTTAAAGTTGTTTCGTGTCTCTGTGTTGTTGCTTTGTGTCTCTTTTTAGTCATTTTGTGTCTCATTTCAGTTGCTTTGAGTCTCTTCGTAGTTGCTCTGTGTCTCTTTGTAGTCATTTTGAGTCTCTTTGTGGTCATTTTGAATGTCTTTGTAGTTGTTTTGTGTCTCTTTGTAGTCATTTTATGTCTCTTTCTGTTCATTTTGAATCTCTTTGTAGATGCTTTGTGTCTCTTCGTAGTCATTTTGAGTCTCATTGTAGTTGCTTTGAGTCTCTTTGTATTTGCTCTGTGTCTCTTTGTAGTTGTTTTGAGTCACTTAGTCATTTTGAGTCTTTGTTATTATAAGTGTCTGACAGAGCAATAAAATGTTTTTCTTTACCTTGCTTTTGTTAATCTAACTAAAAATGATGTGTCATGAGTTAACAAGAAAATTATTCTTATCATCAAGATTACAAAATGAAAACAGATTTGAGTCTTGGAAGGAGATTTTAACACAAACACACCAATAGCTGTCTCATGACTACAAGGTGTCATACGTGTTGACAAAGCCATGCAACACCCCTGCCCTCCTGCAAACAGATCATGATAAACAGGATGTCAGCATTATTCAAGCAAGATGAGAAAAACAGAAATATCAAGACAAAAATCGTAATAAAGACCAGTTCAACACAATAATCTAGCTGTAAATCAGATGCAAATAAGATGTAGTTCTTTAGTTTCACTGGGATGAACCGATTTTTGGGTTCCACATATTTGACAACACACCTGTTTATTGTAGATACATTTTGCAGAACTGAAATTACAGATTACCACATGATGTAGTTCTATTTTCACTAGATGAGATTATTTGTGTGCCACACTTACTGTTCAGTTCTTTAGTCATTTCAATGAGTCTGGCATTGAGCTGGTCCCTCTCTTCAGTCAGGTTGGCTCTGATAGCGGAGAGCTCTGCAGCTGAACGCCGTAAGGAGTCATAGTCTAAAATAAACCAAGAGACACTGTGATGTTTATTACAGGATCTCAGAACCAGATAATTAACATCATATGAGGTGCTTATTGATTAGACTGTTGTCAGGCTATTAAATAGTTGTTATCGGTCGTTATAAGCACCATTGAAAATGGCCATGAAAGTTTTTCCTCGCCAAAATTTAGCATACATTTGGAACGTTATTTAACCTCCTTCACAACAAGCTAGTATGACATTGTAGTCATTTTGAGTATCTTTGTAGTTTCTTTGAGTCTCTTTGTAGGTGTATTTAGTCTCTTTGCATTCAAATTGAGTCTCTTTGTAGTTATTTTATCTCTTTGTAGTTGTTTTGTGTCTCTTTAAAGTTGTTTTGTGTCTCTGTGTTGTTGCTTTGTGTCTCTTTTTAGTCATTTTGAGTCTCATTTTAGTTGCTTTGAGTCTCTTTGTAGTTGCTCTGTGTCTCTTTGTAGTCATTTTGAGTCTCTTTGTGGTCATTTTGAATGTCTTTGTAGTTGTTTTGTGTCTCTTTGTAGTCATTTTATGTCTCTTTGTGTTCATTTTGAATCTCTTTGTAGATGCTTTGTGTCTCTTTGTAGTCATTTTGAGTCTCATTGTAGTTGCTTTGAGTCTCTTTGTAGTTGTATTTAGTCTCTTTGCATTCACATTGAGTCTCTTCGTAGTTATTTTATCTCTTTGTAGTTGTTTTGTGTCTCTTTAAAGTTGTTTCGTGTCTCTGTGTTGTTGCTTTGTGTCTCTTTTTAGTCATTTTGTGTCTCATTTCAGTTGCTTTGAGTCTCTTCGTAGTTGCTCTGTGTCTCTTTGTAGTCATTTTGAGTCTCTTTGTGGTCATTTTGAATGTCTTTGTAGTTGTTTTGTGTCTCTTTGTAGTCATTTTATGTCTCTTTGTGTTCATTTTGAATCTCTTTGTAGATGCTTTGTGTCTCTTCGTAGTCATTTTGAGTCTCATTGTAGTTGCTTTGAGTCTCTTTGTATTTGCTCTGTGTCTCTTTGTAGTTGTTTTGAGTCACTTAGTCATTTTGAGTCTTTGTTATTATAAGTGTCTGACAGAGCAATAAAATGTTTTTCTTTACCTTGCTTTTGTTAATCTAACTAAAAATGATGTGTCATGAGTTAACAAGAAAATTATTCTTATCATCAAGATTACAAAATGAAAACAGATTTGAGTCTTGGAAGGAGATTTTAACACAAACACACCAATAGCTGTCTCATGACTACAAGGTGTCATACGTGTTGACAAAGCCATGCAACACCCCTGCCCTCCTGCAAACAGATCATGATAAACAGGATGTCAGCATTATTCAAGCAAGATGAGAAAAACAGAAATATCAAGACAAAAATCGTAATAAAGACCAGTTCAACACAATAATCTAGCTGTAAATCAGATGCAAATAAGATGTAGGATGAACCGATTTTTCGGTTCCACATATTTGACAACACACCTGTTTATTGTAGATACATTTTGCAGAACTGAAATTACAGATTACCACATGATGTAGTTCTATTTTAGATGAGATTATTTGTGTGCCACACCTACTGTTCAGCTCTTTAGTTGTTTCAATGAGGCTGGCATTGAGCCGGTCCCTCTCTTCAGTCAGGTTGGCTCTGATAGCGGAGAGCTCTGCTGCTGAACGCCGTACGGAGTCATAGTCTAAAATAAACCAAGAGACACTGTGATGTTTATTACAGGATCTCAGAACCAGATAATTAACATCATATGAGGTGCTAGCCGATTCGACTGTTGTCAGGCTATTAAATTATCGGTTCACAACAAGCTAGTATGACATGGTTGGTACCAATGGATTCTTCAGGTTTTCTAGTTTCATATGATACCAGTATCTTCACGTTAGCTTTAAAACTGAGCCCACTACAACTTAAAAATCACAAGTTGCGTTAATGCGTTGAAGAAATTAGTGATATTAAAACAAATTTGCATTAACGTGTTAACTTTGACAGCCCTAAAAGATAATCAACAATGTCTCACGAATGCATTATAACTGAAGTAACAAGCTTGTTTTGAAAATGTAAGGAGTAGAAAGTACAGATATTTGTGTTAAAATAGGGGTGGAATAAAAAAGTTAGTTAAAGATGGGGTCTGCGATTTATCCAGTATACACTTTTTGTTATATTGGTTGAAATGGTCTTTACACCCCGACAGCAATCCGTTTCTTATGAGCACTGAAAAAAGACCGGAAAAGATCCGTCATCTGTAGCTGCTGTAATCCTGTAAAAACGTCTACCAGTCAGTAAAAATGGTCCCGGTTGTAAGGAACCAATCAGAAGCCTCCCTGCCCGTACTCTAGCCTCAGCGTGCACCAGCGTGAACTCAAAGCGCGTGTCCGCCGCACGTTCACCGGAGAGAGGAAGAGAAAACTCAGCTCTTAAAACACCGGACAACGACAACGAACTCGTACCACTATTACCATATTATCGAAAAATACAACTTTGATTTAGTTGTTTATGTTCTGTTAGTTTACTTTATAAAATACTGCAGATTTAAACTATTTATTCTAACAGCTCAAAGTGAAGTCAGACAAACAGGATCATCAACGAGGGGAGACGGCGGATAGAAAACATTGCCGAACAAAATTTACGTTACTCAAACTGCTTTTTCAGTTACAGAAACAAACGAGTGGACTGATCTCCCTCCAGATATTAGAGTAATGTTAAAAAGGGTCGTGTTGTCTCAGCAGGTATCTCTCTCTTTCCCTCCCCTCTCTGCTGCTCTGTGGCCGGCTCTCCAGCGAGCTGCTACCCCCCCCCCCCCCTCCCCTCTCCGTCAACAAGGAAATAAAGCCCCTCGTCTACGAGACCGGTCTCTTGAGAGAGCTCCAGCTCATAGCGGGGTCTGTGTGAGTGAATGCCCGGGTGGAGAGGTGGCGATCCCGGCAGGAGCTAGCTAGCTGTGCCGGCAGTTTGTGGAGCTTCTAAACTCCGACAACAGTTGAGAAAATGTTTGATTCGCCATCTAACATCGTAAAACTGTCAATATTCTAAATCTACACCGTTGATTTCTCGCCTCAACATTTTTCAGAAGTGAATTTAGTGATGAAATAGCTACGAAAAATGTGAAGTAGTTAAGATGCGGCGGTGCTCGTGCATGTGTGTGGGGGGCGTTGCCTTATAAGGAGTTTCGAGGGGAGGGGGGGGCTTAGACGGAGCTCCTGAGGCGATGCGACTTTCAAATTATGCTAGTTTTCCAAGATCGCAGACCCCAGCTTTAATACTCAAGTAAAGAACAGATACATGAAAAATCTACTTAAGTACAGTAACAAAGTATTTGTACTTCATTACTTATATGGAAAACAAAAAAAACAAACGGAGGAAAATGAACCAGAAAAGAAGACCAAGACACACTGAGAATACATGAAGGAGACAATAAGGGTATAAAGGCAGGACAACAAAACATAAATGAAAAGTGAAATAGAAATTTTAATAAAACATGAGCAGAATGATGCTCCTAAAATGTCTGAATGTGATTTAGACTCACAGTGGACACCGAGGCCGATGAGTCCAGCCAGCAGGAAAACACTCAGCAGACCCAGACAGAGAACAACAGCTCCATGAAATCTCCTCTCTGAGCTCCTGGGACCTGAACGCAGAGAAATACAGTCAACAGTAATTGGATGATGATATACAGACTGACTGAACACTTTTACCTGTGTGATTGGTCGAAGGTCTTGGGTCAACAGACTTGTCATATCCAACATTGGCGTAGATTTCCTCCATCGCTCATAAGAATGCCAACTACTTCCTAAAGGGTCGGCTCTGCAGCACAGACTACAGCACATTGTTGTTTCAATTTCTCAACACTTTACCCTTTGAGGAAGTCACACGTTTCAGAGGTGCTAAAAGTAGATTTCAGGGCAACCCACTGCAACATTATTATCAGACACACCAATATCTCTGTCTGTCTGCCTATCTATCTGTCTCCAGATGACGACACCACACTCATCGTTTGTTTCAGATATATTAGTCTGTTTTGTAGTTGTTTTGTGTCTCTTTGTAGTCATTTTGAGTCTCAATTAATACTACTGATATAAAAGAGGATGCCGCTCTACAATCTAGGGGCCACAACAGCAAAAGCTTGGTCCCCCTGACATTTCAGCATTGACTGTGTACCAGCCAACAGCTTTATGTCAGAAGACCTCACAGACCTAGAGGAGATTTGAAGGTTTAAAAGGTCAGAGATGCAAGAAGAAACAGTTATGTCAATTTTATTTATAAGCCCAATATCACAAATCACAAATTTGGCTCAAGGGGCTACAATCTGTACAGAATACGACACCCTCTGTCTTTTATGACCGTTGCATCGGATAAGGAAATACTCAACCCCCCCCCCCCAAAAAAAAACTTTAACAGGGAAAAAATGGAAGAAACAGTAAGATTTTAAAATCAATTCTCTGGCCAGGGAGGAATGGTCAAAACAGGAGTGACTTAATCTCATACAGCAGCATTTTGAGTTGCAGCTGAGATCAGGAGGACTGATTAACACCAGGAATTACAATAGTTTAAATAACAAGAAATGAAAATGCTGGTAACTGTCACCAGATTTGTAGAAGTCATTTCATCATCTGAGCTTGTTAGACGTTACAGGTGGAGAGCGAGTAGCCCACGCAAGCCCATTCGTTGGTCATCTCCATGAAGCCTGGTGTGGAGGTGAGTCCGCTCGCTAGAATCCAAAAGATTCATTTAAAAACACAGATGGATGAAAATTAGATCCTCACACATTCAGGCCAAATATTCCTTATTCTTGCTCAAAGAACACAAAGCAGCATGCATGTTTTATTCATCTATTTATTTATTGTTTGTGACAGTAATAAGATGACATTGAAGTTTACAAAAGATAAAAAAAAGACATACGGAAAATCCTGGTTGTAAACTCACCTGCCAGCAGGTTGTAGAGGTTGCAGTAGTTGAGGCCACCATCAAGACGGCTGGTGAAACTGAGGGAAACGGACTGACCCTAATGAATAAATACATAAATTAAACTTTTTTTGCTGGCATTCATATAACTCATTTATAACTGCATTAAAAATTTGTAATATATCTACTGTGTATGGAGGACGGAACCTGCCAAAATAGAAAATTAAATGAATAAATAAATAAATGACTCGAAAAATAAATAAATGTCATTAAATATAGAAAAAATTATATTAAAGATAAATGTAGCCATTAATTAATTGATAAAATGTGACATAAATTGATATTTCTGTTTTAATTTTTTTTTTTTTTTTTATTTATTTATCATTTTTCATTTATTTTGTATTCATTTTTAAATGTATGTTTTTATTTATGTATTTATGCATTTATTTATTTCTGCACGATTTTCCCTTTGCATTTCACCCCATATTTATTTCCCCAAATGTATTTATTTCTCTATTCTTTTCTTTATAGATTTCTTTACACATTTCTTTTTAAATTTTTTATGCATTTCTGCCTAATTATGCAAATAAGGGGGCTGTCACTCAACGTTATTCATTAATTTTTTATTTTGGCAGGTTCCGTCCTCCACAGCTGTGTTGTAAATCTACATTTAAGCCAAGGATTTCCTTGGCTGCTGTCAACCTATTGTCTTTTTTTAGCCCCATCAGTAGCTTATCTATGATAATATACATGAATAAAAATTAATTTTGAGCTGCTAAATTGTAATCCCACACACTCTAAAATAAGACATTAAGCCTACAGTTACATAAAATATTGAAATAATACATCATTATGCAGTAATTAATGCCGATATTCTTTATATTTGTCAATAAATCCCATGAAAAGACCAAAACCAACAATTAATTAATTCTCGAAACCAAAGTGTAGCCAAAGTCTAGAAATATACTCTATAACCTAGCTTCATTGTTGTCCTAAAACTATTGAAAACAGCTTTTAAATCCCACTCACTAAAGCACCAAAATGTGCATATTAATCCACAGCTGCAAATGGTTCCCAACAAATGTACTATTTCCTCCAGTTTGAGTAATGTTTGCTAAAAACTACAGTGCTCAGGAAATTACTGAGCCTTTTAAAAAAAATGTAAACTATATATTTTTGACCCGATTTTAAAGATTTACATATCCAAGGAAGGAAAAAAGTCTGGAAGTTAATTTTCTTCTGAAAGAGACGAACAAACACATTGTATGTTTTGTTCTTTTCATAAGAAATGTTGACAGTAAGAAAAATATAGAGTAATGTCAGCATTATCCATATGGTTATTGATTTATTAACTATTAAGTTATTAAAGTTTTATAAGTATGCCCTGTCGCCAGAATGTTGAATTATATTTTCCTTCTTTTTTCCTTGAATAACGAAATTCATTGTTATAAAATGAGCTTCACTGATACTTACAGACACACGGCAGCCGACGGGCAGCATGGTGGGACTTAAGGTGAAGGTTATAGTCTCAGCCTGAAGGCCGTTTGGTGACGTGTGGTTGGTTTTGATGTTTAGAGGGGTGGCGGACAAAAGCTGCAACAGACAACAACATATATATGATTAATTGATCATCCATGACACCATTTACTGTACATTAACCCCCTGAGACCTGCAATCCCGACCGACTTTACGGTCTTTCAGAGGCTGTATCAGGTTCAGTTTTAGAGCTAGAGTGAAGGTACAGATATCATATGAAACTAGAAAACCTAAGGAATCTATTGGTACCAACCACAAGTCTCCCCTTTACAGACATGCCCACTTTATGATAATCACGTGCAGTTTTTGAATGCAGTATAAATGTGTTATTTTTATTTTATTTTGACTATTTCTGCATACTGGGGTCCCTAAACAGTCTTAGAATTACATAAATTGGGTATCACTGTAAAGTTGAAACTCTTGTGGATCCAATGACCTCTAGGATAATCACAGCCTCATGAAACTTTACAGCCACAAACTACAGACCTAGGGCATTCAGAGGATGGATGACTTTATTAGGTAGATTGACAATAAGGGGGTTTCTGAGCAGTTTCCACAACTGAAGTGCTCGCCATCCAATTGCCAAAAAATTAAATTCTTGCAGAAATCTCCAAATGTCAAAATTTTTTATCCCAAATCACAGCATGTCTTTTCCTATGGTGTTCCTCAAGGTATTGGTGTCTTAATGTGGTATTTTGGGGGGATTATTGATAATTTTTTATCAATTTACGAGTGGTAAAAATAGTTATATTTAGCACCATATCTGTGTATTAATCAATTAAGTAAGTAATTCATGTTTATTTCTGATTTATGACTAGAACAACTTGACACACAGTGCTGAACAGCATTTCAAATTAATCTTCAGGTTCCCAGCTTTCAGATGATGTACATCACTTCTATGTGACATCTACTCCTGTACCCCCCTAAAAAAGACAAAAGCTGGCCTATTGTGGGTCTCAGAGGGTTAACAGAAGACTGGTTCTTACCGTGTACTGACATTCGTCACAGCCTCTCAGAAGGCTGAAGGCTTCGATCTGTTGCACCAGTCTGGAGCTGATTTCTGCACATGGCTCAGCAATGAACCTTTAGAAGAAAAGAGTTTGGACACTTTCATGTTTAAAATCCTCTCTAATGACACAAAACTCTGGAGCAGATCAGAGAGCTTTACCTACCAGATTGAATGGCAGAAAGCATGGTAAGGGACGAGTAAGGGGGCGTCAGATAAAGAGCCAAACAGTCCGGCAATCAGAGCAGAGGCCAGCAGCAGAGTCCTCATGGTGACGATGAAGCAGGTTACTTCCTCCTGAGGGTGTGTTGGGTGCTCACTCAGCGGAGAGTGAACTGATGAGTCTGAATCTATAGGACTGCAACTTTATACGGGGTTGTCATGAGGGCCGAGACGCTTGAAATTGGTTTGGTCGAAGTTACGTCTTGTGCCGATTGTCTGATTTGTTGGTCTTCAGGTGTGTCTTTACACATCCATTCATTATCTGTAACCGCTTATCCTTTACGGAGGGAGCTATGGCCGATCCCAGCTGACAGTCACAGGGCTGACACATAGAGACAGACAACATTCACGCTCACATTCACACCTAATTTAGGGTCAACCTGCACATCTTTGGACTGTAGGAGGAAGCCAGAGAACCAAGCCAGCCAGCAGGTTTCACCCCAGAACTTTTAAACTTTGGACAAAGCGAATTGGTTAACAGGAATCACTGACTACTATTTGATGAAAAAGAAGAGGTCTAATATGACGTTTCATTTGATATAAATGGGTATAAATTCCTGCTTTTCACTCCAGTTTGACCTCCTTGTTCTGTGAATTCATGCAAACATCCGGTCACAAAGACGAACTGGTCAGCTGAGTTGGAAATGAAGAGCGCAATGAGGAGCAAAGTGATTTCACGCACACTGAGGCGATTGAGGCCATGTGCTCAGCCTTTCTTCTGGGGATTTGAGAGTTTGAGAAACGTTGCGGGAGATTGTAATCTACAATTAAAAATGTATGTATATATAGATATCCATATAGGAGAATATATCAAAAAACGACCAGCTTCTCTTGCTTGTTGGACATAACCAGGGGTGGAAAGTAAGTAAGAGTACATTTACTCAAGTACTGTAATTCAGTATACTTTTGAGGCACTTTACTTATCATTTCCGTTTTATGTTACTTTCTTCTTCTACTCCACTACATTTCACAGGTAAATATTGTACTTTTTTTACTCCTACATTTATTTGATACTTTTAGCTACTAGTTACTTAGTACAGTAGTCACGGATTCTGATTAATAATACAAAATATAATCAACAAATAAACCATGATGTATTATTATGGATACGTTAAATTTATTTTGCTGATACTTTTATCCAAAGCGACTTACATTAAGTGCATTCAACCATTTTGGTACAACCCCAAAAAGTGCAAGAATCATGCAAATACATCAACTTCATCAAATATGCTGAACTACTTCAAGTGCTACATTTAGAGACGGTAGGAGATGGAGAAAGCGTTTTTTAATTAACATAACATTAACCAACACAGTCTCACGGCAGTTCGTGAAATAGTCGCAAAATTTAATCTATTTGATTCATGTACGTAGACACAAATTTTCCTTTTTTTTCATGACGCTCAGCATGACTTTCAGCAACGTATTTTTCGTGCTTTTTCCTACGAATGTCAAGCAACACATGACGCAGGTGTCAATCTCCTCTCCGGTCTTTTCAAAATAAAACTACTTAGTTAGGTTTAGGAATAGATCGACTTGGTTAGGATTAGGCAACAAAACTATTTAGCTAGCTTCAGGAAAAGATCTTGGTTTTGGTTGGAATAACTCCAGAGGTGCCATAACTTAAGTGACAAATAAATCAACTCTGACTTCTGGTTTCACACGGGACACGAACACAAGTCTCCTGGGTGAAAGTCCTGTATTTTTCCCCGACCCCGACCCCGACCCCGACCCCGACCCCAACCTCCTCCATATGCTGTGTTTGCCGCTCTTTATACTTCCTGGTTCACGATTATGTGGATTACATTGATTTAGTGCTGACCATCCTGAAAAAACTGAGGAATTTTTGTCCATGTACAAGAATCAATACATTTCGTAACTACTTCACAAACTGCTGTGCGACTGGGTTGCATTAACATGTAACCAATATTAAGCTATTTTCTCACAGATCCACAGCAGAACAGTTTCACATGACAGGTCATTCCACTCAGAGATTTCAGGTCTGATATGTGCACAGTCCTCTTCGCCCCACTTTTTTTCTCCATTACCATTATCCGGCTGGTTCTTCCTCCATTTCCTAACAGGTTAAATGAACAAAGAATCATGATACTGTAAATCTCTGACACAAATACAGTTCCTCAGTGGAACATAAGGTTTCTAGGTTGATGACTGGGGCATCGAGTGCTATCAGCAGCAAAAATTGATTGTCAGTAACGATGTGCAAAAATGGACAAACAAATCTTTTTGGACAACTCTATTTAGTGTCCTGTCAAATTTACTGAATACTCAACAATCCCCGACTTTTCCCACTTGCCCACTTGCTGTTATTGTAGGGTAGTGCTCATGTTGGTCAGTGAAATTTATGTAACCTACAATCAAGTGGGATGCTGAAACAATGCATTAAAGTACGGTTCCATCTGCGTTCTGTTCA
This sequence comes from Sebastolobus alascanus, assembly GCA_916701645.2. NCBI lineage: Eukaryota > Metazoa > Chordata > Actinopteri > Perciformes > Sebastidae > Sebastolobus > Sebastolobus alascanus. The sequence goes on along the minus strand of CAKAOJ020000206.1, from coordinate 747,694 downwards.
GTTTTTTTCAAAGGTAAACGCCCACTCAGCCGTTAGCAAAAAACAGTGACATAGGTTACCAAATAAGCTAATCAATAAGGTTATGAATTATGTGAATGCTAGCACTAGCTGAGTCAACGTTAGCTGTGATAAGTTTGGAAATAATTGAAAGAGTTAGTTCGGATTTTTTGAAGTGGGGTTTGTATGTATACTAACATTACTGATTTGTGAATGTAGTCTGTTGGCTTTGAAGAGGGCGTTATAATGGCTTCAGTTCCCCGTCAGAAAGGGCTGTCTGACGGCGAGGTAAAGCGGCTGTGGATGGGAGCAGCAGAAAAACGTATTTTAGCCACCTCAAAAAAAAAAAAATATTTTCACCGCTTTACCTCGCCGTCAGACAGCCCTTTCTGAAGCCATTATATCGCTCTCTTCAAAGATACTAGACCAGACTCCATTCACAAAAATAATAATTTTACCTCTCAGAACACAGGAGTTACTGGTCTGGTCTTCGATCGGTTAGTCACTAATTGTCACTAACAGTTCACTGAACCTTGAGGTGCATGTCATTGTTTGTTTATCAATTGCTGAACATTTTTACACAAAACCAAATGCGTGACACCAGAGCAAATCTGTTGTATACAATCAACTGACTTCATAATAACTCTTGGGGCGCCATCTTGTAAGGCAGTCATAATGCAAGTATATAGGTCCTGTTTGTGCATACGTGCATTTGGGCCTGTGTTAGTGAATATATATAACAACCGAGTGAAAAAATTTAATTTCCCCTTGCGGGATTAATAAAGTATACATTATTATTATTATTATTATTATTATTATTATTATTATTATTATTATTATTATCATTATTATTATTATTATTATTATTATTATTATCAGTTCACTAGTTTTGGTTTACAATGTATAGGATGTCAAATAATTCAATAATGTATAATTTTTCCCAGGACTACAAATACTTCCTGAGAAAAATAAATCATAATCATCATCATCATCATCATCATCATCATCATCATCAAGTGCAATACTGAATCAAACAAGCCCTACTCTCTCTATGAGATAAACGGAAATAGTGCAGTAGCAGTTTTCTTATCTTAATACCCAACTTTATCTTATCAAACACAGGATCAGATGTCTGTCATATCTGCAGTGAATTGTTGGTCTAAGAACGCAGGACTATGCTTTGTAACACAAGCCGTAACACTGCAACATATTCAAAGGGGAAAAACAACCAAATGAGGAATGTGTTATTATTGAGAAAAGAGGAAGGACCTCTTTTTATGTTGTCTCTACTTCAATGTGAAAAGTTAAAATTAGGTGGTGAAGAAGTGCCAGCTAACCATTTGTTTTAACACCAGTTCACACGACTGACAAAAAACAAGTTCCTCACTCTCCTCTAGTGGTATTAAGACATGCAAATGTTGTAATAGTTTTTTCCAGTTGACAGTCACCATTGAAGTAAACTGCACGCTGCACAAATAGCAACAATGCTGCCACAGCTATTAGTGAAGCATTAATGTGTTAGAGCTGTTTCTATAATTGCATAAACAGGCAATTCCTCATTATAATTTTACTTACACGAATATCACTTTGCAGAGTAATTGTTCTGTTTCTGGCTAATCAATGGTTTAAAATTATTACTTCCCAGAAATAAATGACTCTTCCACTGAGCAAAACAGGGTTTCATTAAAAAAAACATTACTGAGGACAATTAATCTGAAAATTGTGTATATTTTCTTTAGTTATTCTTTATTATCTGAAAGCTGCAGTTTTAGAACTGCAGTTTAACAGTTCTAACAGTTTTTAGCATTGGAAGAAACCGCTTGAGTTAAGTCATATTTTATTATCTATAATAAATCAATCTATATATATTTAAATAAATTATAGTAACATAAAATGATGTAGGTGTATATGAATGTCTATATTAAATATCAAAGTAAAGGCTTACATCAGAGTCAGTGGAGTTCCATCTATCCATTTCCAGGTCCCCTCCACATCTTTGTCATTCAAACCAATCCAAGTATCTTCCTTGGTGAGCCCAACGAGAAACGTCTGTTCAACATAAAGAAACCCACATTATATATTTTAGTTTTAACCACAATATGTGCAGTTTACGTATTTATCTGAACATGAAGAAGAAAAGAAAATGTTTTTTTTTACGTTGTCCACAGTGAGATAAAGTTATTATTAATTTGTTTAGATATATGGGTTAATTGAATACATACAACAACCCTGTCTCTTAAATATCACGTTCCCATACAACTAAACTGCAAATTACGTTTTCTCTCTAGAAATATATTTAATAAAATAATTACTTTTTAGAAAAATGGTAAGAACTTTTTTATTTCAATATCAATTTGCAAACACGCACATAAACAAAGACACACTGCACCTGCTCTTTAGCGCTGTCAATCGTCACCAGATGTGCTCCTCTGTTACTGCAGTCCTCTCTGCCTTTATCCCAGGAACCAGTCTCACCAGAGAGGAGATAACAGGAAGAACTGAACATCGTCCATCCTGCAGGACACGTTTTCTCTGTAAGATACAAACAAGATACAAAACAAGTCAACAAGACTCATGTCAATGTGTCAGAAGTTAGTTCTGTAGAGTTCAACTTTTTCAATGAATGCCCCTTTAACAGCCCTGTGATGATGCTCATGTGGTTGGTGTAACCTTGTCGGAGTTTGAAACTGAAAAATGTGATTTTTCTGCTTGTTTTTTCTTTAACTTTTAATCTGATTGGCTGAACAAGACTAAAGTTTTTAAAAAAAGAACAAAAGTTTTGCACCATATAGATTATATAATTTACAAGTGATCATATAATGCAGTGTGACTCTTGTGCAACCAACCTAAGTAAAAATGTTACAGAAAGTAAATCTAAATACAGCACAAACAAGCACTCACTCTCTTTGGACAAACTCTGAAGCCTGTCCAACTCTTTAGTCATTTCAGTGAGGTTGGCGTTCAGCAGGTCTCTCTCTGCAGACACGGAGGACAGCTTGTTATCGCTGGCCTGGAGACGCTCAGTCAGGTTGGCTTTGATAGTGGAGAGATCTGCAGCTGAACCACGAAGTGAGTCAAAAATTAATCAAGATACATTTCTCAGAAACTTAAAACACCTTTTGCATTCATGTCTATAATGTAATGTACAAGACTACATTTCCTTATTTTGCCCCATGATTGTGATCACACTTTACCAACATATTAAAGAGCGTACAGTGAAAATCTGCTGCAGACTTCAGTAAGTGGAGCATATTTTCTACTGCAGGTTTATCACAGTAACTAACAGTAAAGATGCAACATGCCACTGCTGCATTCAGTATGTCTTAAATGATACTCTTGTTAAATTTTCAAAAGAGCAAAATATAAATCAGAAAATCGAGACAAGACAGACAAGTCAAACAAATGAAAAGTGAAAAAATATTTTGGGGACGGAACAAAATAAAACAAAAATTAATAAATAAATAAATGACTAAATAAATAAATGACTAAATGACTAAATAAATAAATAAATAAATGACTAAATGACTAAATAAATTAATAAATTAATAAATAAATAAATAAATAAATAAATAAATAAATAAATAAATAAATAAATAAATAAATAAATGTCATATGTCAAAAGTAATATTAAAAATAAATGTAGCCATTAATTAATTTTCCTTATTTATTTACTCTTCTGTTTAATTGTCCCTTTTATTTATTTGTTTTTATTTTTTATAAATGTTTTAAATGTATTTATTTATTTTGCATTTATTCTATATTATTTTTGTATGTATGCATTTATTTTTAATGGGAAATTATGAATAAATAAATGAATGAATGTATGAATGAATGAATAAGTAAATACACACGTTTAAAAATAAAAATATAAAATAAATGAAAGTAAATGCAAAAATAAATACATTTGAAGATCAATCTAAAAAAAACAAATAAATAAAAGGGAAAATTAAATGAAGACAAAATAAATAAGGGAATTAATACAAAGATAAATGAATAAAGAAGCAAATTAAAACAGAAATATCAAATTATGTCACGTTTTATAAATTAATTAATGGCTACCTTTATTTTTAATATTATTTTTGCTGCATTTAATGATATATTTATTTATTTATCGAGTCATTTATTTTTTATTTTGGCAGGTTTGATCCTAACAGTGATACACATATGTAAGGAAAACATTTACATCTTCCAGAGTAGAAGGATGCTCCTATAAGCACGAGTTCAGTCTGACTTTACCTTGTGAATGTGATTTAGACACACAGTAGACACCGAGGCCGATGAGCCCAGCCAGCAGGAAAACACTCAGCAGACCCAGACAGAGAACAATAGCTCCATGAAATCTCCTCTCTGAGCTCCTGGGACCTGAACACAGAGAAATACAGTCAACAGTAATCAGATGATGATATACAGACTGACTGAACACTCTTTACCTGTGTGATTGGTCGAAGGTCTTGGGTCAACAGACTTGTCATTTTCAACATTGGCGTAGATTTCCTCCATCGCTCATAAGAATGCCAACTATTTCCTAGAAAGTCAGGTCAACCCACAGGTGTGGCAGAGTATGCTATAGTCAGCTCTCAGCACAGACTATACATGTAAATGATGAAACTCCAGTTGGTTGTAATTTCTTCTTTTTTTAAAAAAAAAGAGGAAGTCACAAGTTTCTGAGGTGATCTACAAAAATCATCCACCACTGAAACTGTTTTTTTTTTTTAAAGTTCTACTTCCATGTAATGGCAGTCACATGAACACTATAAGTCTAAAGTTCTTTTCAATTTGGATTCAAAACGGATTGCTGACCTTTAAAGAACTGAACAGGAACTACGACCCTTTACCCTGTCCTCTCTGGCCTTCCCACCAAACTGCTCAACAGACTTCAAATCATCCAGAACTCTGCCGCCCGGATCATCACCCGCACCAGATCCTCCGACCACATCACCCCCATTCTCATCCAACTACATTGGCTACCTGTTCAATACCGGATCGACTTCAAAAACCTTCTGCTCACCTACAAAGCCCTCCACAACCTTGCCCCCACCTACCTCACTGACCTCCTTCAGGAGTACACCCCCTCCCGTTCCCTGCGCTCATCATCAGCTGGTCTTCTGACCATCTCCACCTCACGCCTCAGCACCATGGGAGCTAGGGCGTTCAGCTGCACTGCTCCCAGGCTCTGGAACTCCCTCCCTCCTCACATCCGGCAGTCTGACACTATCACAACATTCAAATCTCACCTCAAAACTCACCTGTTCAAACTGGCATTATGTGTCTCCCTAAGTGTGTCTCTGTCATGTCTGGCTGTCTTTATCTGTTTGAGTTTAATTTTATCTTTGTAAGGTGTCCTTGGGTGTCCTGAAAGGCGCCACCAAATAAAATGTATTATTATTATTATTATTACCAAATAAAAGTTTATTCAAGTGTGCCATTAGTATACTTATTTTAAACCTAAAATAAGACAGTATACTTTTAGTTTACTTTGTAAATACTTATCAGAGATATACTTAAGTATACTTTGCTTATACAGACAAGTATACAGAAAAGTCTAAGTATACTTGGCTTATACTTGTACTCAATCTTTTGATCGAGATACAATTAAGAAAAGTATAATTATGTATTCTTGCCTTATAGGCCTACAGAAAAGAATACTTGGCTTGTAGTTGTGCTTACTTTTTGATAGAGTAGACTATTAAAGTGTGTGAGAGTTTGTAAACAAATATTTTGATATGAATTTACTTAAATTCATCAGGAATTTTCTACATTTTTGGATTCTCAGTTTATATATATATATATATATATATATTGACAATTTACTAATCCAGTAAGTTCTCTTTTTTAACAGGTTTAATAAGAGGCCTAACAGCATGACAGTGTGGTGAAAAGGGAGACCATGTAGACATACAGTAGACTTTAGGGCTGCTGTGTGGAAGGGACGTAAAAAACAACAGAGGTTTCCTGCAAAATGAATCTAATACGATGATAAACACAAGAAAAGATATTAAAATCACTCAAAGAAGATTTTAAAAGATTTTAATGCATTTATGATTACACACACAGACAATGTCAAATACCACCAGAACAACGAACAAGTGACACTTGATATCATTTCAAAATAATTTTCAGGAAGGTGGTCTTCACTTTATAGTGGTAAGCGTGCGTTCCAATACCCATACCACCATACCATTTAGTATGCCAGAAAAAGATTTAGTATGTCCCAATACATAGAATGTCAAATGCAGTGTGCCAAAAATACCAGGATGTCCTATTGCATCCGGTCGCATTTTGCAGTACGCAAGCCACACAGACTGTATATAAGAAGTGGACGTAGTCACCGTGACATCACCCGTCAAAAGCGAGAGACAAATATTTTTTTGATCCCGTTTGAATTGCGCCATGAATCACACATATGATGTTTGTCAATTTAAAAGATAACTTTGCAAGTCAAGAAAGTCTCAGTTTGTCGTAGGTTTGTTGTAGTATCATTTAGTTTTGTGTGAAACCGCTCAGTGAACTACAAGGGGCGGGGCTTCACCCCTCTATACCCTGATTAATGGTCTATTTGACTCTAAATGGGACCATAATTTATCGACATGGTTAGGATTAGGCAACAAAACTATTTAGTTAGCTTTAGGAAAAGATCGTGGTTTTGGTTTAAATAACTCCAGAAGTGCCATAACTTAAGTGACAAATAAATCAACTTTGACTTCTGGTTTCACACGGGACACGAACACTGGTCTCCTGGGTGAAAGTCCTGTGTTTTTCCCCGACCCGAACCCCGAACCCCGACCCCCGACCCCGACCCCAACCTCCTCCATATGCTGTGTTTGCCGCTCTTATACTTCATGGTTCACGATTATGTGGATTACATTGATTTAGTACTGACCATCCCGAAAAAAATTAGGAATTTTTGTCCATAAACAAGAATCAATACATTTCGTGACCACTTCACAAACTGCTGTGCGACTGGGTTGCATTAACATGTAACCAATATTAAGCTATTTTCTCACAGATCCACAGCAGAGCAGTTTTACACGACTGGTCATTCCACTCAGAGGTTTCAGGTCTGATATGTGCACAGTCCTCTTCGCCCCACTGTGGATCTCCAGCACCATTATCCGGCTGGTTCTTGTCCCAGTTCCTAACAGGTTAATGAACAAAGAATCATGAGACTGTAAATCTCTGACACAAATACAGTTCCTCAGTGGCACATAAGGCTCTCTTGGTTGATTCTCCGTCGTAGATGTCTGTCATATCTGCAGTGAATTGTTGGTCTAAGAACGCAGGACTGCGCTTTGTAACACAAGCCGTAACACTGCAACATACTCAAAGAGGAAAAACAACCAAATGACGAATGTGTTTTTATTGAGAAAAGAGGAAGGACCTCTTTTTATGTTCTCTACTTCAGTGTGAAAAGTTAAAATTAGGTGGTGAAGAAGTGCCAGCTAACCATTTGTTTTAACACCAGTTCACACGACTGACAAAAAACAAGTTCCTCACTCTCCTCTAGTGGTATTAAGACATGCAGATATTTTGATATTTTTTTCCCAGTTGATAGTCACCATTGAAGTAAACTGCACAATGCACAAAATGATAGCTGTATATGTCTATATTAAATATCAAAGTAAAGGCTTACTTCAGAGTCAGTGGAGTTCCATCTATCCATTTCCAGGTCCCCTCCACATCTTTGTCATTCAAACCAATCCAAGTATCTTTCTTGGTGAGCCCAAAGAGAAACGTCTGTTCAACATAAAGAAACCCACATTATATATTTTAGTTTTAACCACAATATGTTCAGTTTACGTATTTATCTGAACATGAAGAAGAAAAGAAAATGTTTTTTTTTACGTTGTCCACAGTGAGATAAAGTTATTATTAATTTGTTTAGATATATGGGTTAATTGAATACATACAACAACCCTGTCTCTTAAATATCACGTTCCCATACAACTAAACTGCAAATTACGTTTTCTCTCTAGAAATATGATTTATAAAATAAATACTTTTTAGAAAAATGGTGAAAAATGTTTTATTTCAATATCAATTTGCAAACACGCACACACACAAAGACACACTTCACCTGCTCTTTAGTGCTGTTAATGGTCACCAGATGTGCTCCTCTGTTACTGCAGTCCTCTCTGCCTTTATCCCAGGAACCAGTCTCACCAGAGAGGAGATAACAGGAAGAACTGAACATCGTCCATCCTGCAGGACACGTTTTCTCTGTAAGATACAAACAAGATACAAAACAAATCAACAAGACTCAATCAAGCTGTCAATCATGACGTCGCACCCCCTTTTATAGCATCAAATAACTAATTAAAAGAAAACCTATCACACAAATAAATACTTGAACAGACATCAGCGTGATAAGAACTACCGAAAATGACAGAAACCATCATTGGGAAAAATTTATTTGACGTGTACTTTGACTTTTTAGTTTGGCCCATGTCCCATCGGCTAACATGGAGGGGGCAAGATTTATGACCTACACTGCAGCCAGCCACCAGGGGGCGATCCAGATGTTTTGGCTTCACTTTTGGGGAGCTGCCATGTCGTCCATCTTTATATATAGAGTCTAGGTATGTGTATTGGCAAAAATCTGGCGATACGATTATTGCGATACTGTAAGCAAGGCGATATATTGCGTTTTTTTAAATCAAATTTTAGGAAAACTGTCATAGTATTAAGAACACACCACCTTATGCATAAAATCTGAGTAAAAAAAAGTTTACTTTTTTATGCAATCAGAACAATGGGATCTGCATTTGAATTTATCACAGTCCCTGTAAAATCGACCATCATAGATAAATGACTCAATAAATAGATAAATATGTCATTAAATGTAGCGAAAATAATATTAAAAATAACTGTAGCCATTAATTAATTTCCCTTATTTATTTACTCTTCTGTTTAATTGTCCCTTTTATTTATCTATTTATTATTTTTTAAATGTATTTATTTATTTTTGTATGTATACATTTATTTTTAAAGGGAAAATCATGCAAAAATAAATAAATGCATAAATATATAAATAAATTCACTCATTAAAAAATAAATATAAAATAAATAAATAAATAAAAGTAAATGAAAAAAATAAACACATTTAAAAATGAATAGAAAATACATAAATAAATGAAAGGGAAAATTAAACAAAGACTAAAAAATAACGGAATTAATACAATAAATAAATAAAGAAGCAAATTAAAATACAAATATCCATTTATGTCACATTTTATAATAATAATACATTTTATTTGGTGGTGCCTTTCAAGACACTCAAGGACACCTTACAAAGATAAAGATAAAGATAATTTTATCAATCAATTAATGGCTAACTTTATTTTTAATATTATTTTTGCTGCATTTAATGATATATTTAGTTATTTATCGAGTCATTTATTTATTCATTTATTTTTTATTTTGGCAGGTTCGATCCTAACAGTGATACACATATCTAAGGAAAACATGTACATCTTCCAGAGTAGAAGGATGCTCCTATAAGCACAAGTTCAGTCTGACTTTACCTTGTGAATGTGATTTAGACACACAATGGACACGGAGGCCGATGAGCCCAGCCAGCAGGAAAAGACTCAGCAGACACGGACAGAGAACATCAGCTCCATGAAATCTCCTCTCTGAGCTCCTGGGACCTGAACGCAGAGAAATACAGTCAACAGTAATCAGATGATGATATACAGACTGACTGAACACTCTTTACCTGTGTGATTGGTCGAAGGTCTTGGGTCAACAGACTTGTCATTTTCAACATTGGCGTAGATTTCCTCCATCGCTCATAAGAATGCCAACTATTTCCTAGAAAGTCAGGTCAACCCACAGGTGTGGCAGAGTATGCTATAGTCAGCTCTCAGCACAGACTATACATGTAAATGATGAAACTCCAGTTGGTTGTAATTTCTTCTTTTTTTAAAAAAAAGAGGAAGTCACAAGTTTCTGAGGTGATCTACAAAAATCATCTACCACTGAAACTGTTTTTTTTTTTTAAAGTTCTACTTCCATGTAATGGCAGTCACATGAACACTGTAAGTCTAAAGTTCTTTTCAATTTGGATTCAAAACGGATTGCTGACCTTTAAAGAACTGAACAGGAACTACGACCTTTTACCCCGTCCTCTCTGGCCTTCCCACCAAACTGCTCAACAGTCTTCAAATCATCCAGAACTCTGCCGCCCGGATCATCACCCGCACCAGATCCTCCGACCACATCACCCCCATTCTCATCCAACTACACTGGCTCCCTGTTCAATACCGGATCGACTTCAAAACCTTCTGCTCACCTACAAAGCCCTCCACAACCTTGCCCCCACCTACCTCACTGACCTCCTTCAGGAGTACACCCCCTCCCGTTCCCTGCGCTCATCATCAGCTGGTCTTCTGACCATCTCCACCTCACGCCTCAGCACCATGGGAGCTAGGGCGTTCAGCTGCACTGCTCCCAGGCTCTGGAACTCCCCCCCTCCTCACATCCGGCAGTCTGACACTATCACAACATTCAAATCTCACCTCAAAACTCACCTGTTCAAACTGGCATTATGTGTCTCCCTAAGTGTGTCTCTGTCATGTCTGGCTGTCTTTATCTGTTTGAGTTTAATTTTATCTTTGTAAGGTGTCCTTGGGTGTCCTGAAAGGCGCCACCAAATAAAATGTATTATTATTATTATTATTACCAAATAAAAGTTTATTCAAGTGTGCCATTAATGAACTTATTTTAAACTTAAAATAAGAGAGTATACTTTTAGTTTACTTTGTAAGTACTTATCAGAGATATACTTAAGTATACTTGGCTTATACAGACAAGTATACAGAAAAGTATAAGTATACTTGGCCTATACTTGTTCTCAATCTTTTGATCGAGATACACTTAAGAAAAGTATCATGAAGTATTCTCGCCATATAGGCCTACAGAAAAGAATACTTGGCTTGTAGTTGTGCTTACTTTTTGATTAAACTAGCCTATTAAAATGTGTGAGAGTTTGTAAACAAATATTTTGATATGAATTTACTTAAAGTCATCAGGAATTTTCTACATTTTTGGATTCTCAGTTTATATATATATATATATATATATATATATATATATATATATTGACAATTTACTAATCCAGTAAGTTCTCTTTTTTAACAGGTTTAATAAGAGGCCTAACAGCATGACAGTGTGGTGAAAAGGGAGACCATGTAGACATACAGTAGACTTTAGGGCTGCTGTGTGGAAGGGACGTAAAAAACAACAGAGGTTTCCTGCAGAATGAATCTAATACGATGATAAACACAAGAAAAGATATTAAAATCACTCAAAGAAGATTTTAAAAGATTTTAATGCATTTATGATTACACACACAGACAATGGCAACTACCACCAGAACAACGAACAAGTGACACTTGATATCATTTCAAAATAATTTTCAGGAAGGTGGTCTTCACTTTATAGTGGTAAGCGTGCGTTCCAATACCCATACCACCATACCATTTAGTATGCCAGAAAAAGATTTAGTATGTCCCAATACATAGAATGTCAAATGCAGTGTGCCAAAAATACCAGGATGTCCTATTGAATCCGGTCGCATTTTGCAGTACGCAAGACACACAGACTGTATATAAGAAGTGGACGTAGTCACCGTGACATCACCCGTCAAAAGCGAGAGACAAATATTTTTTTGATCCCGTTTGAATTGGGCCATGAATCACACATATGATGTTTGTCAATTTAAAAGATAACTGCAAGTCAAGAAAGTCTCAGTTTGTCATAGGTTTGTTGTAGTATCATTTAGTTTTGTGTGAAACCGCTCAGTGAACTACAAGGGGCGGGACTTCACCCCTCTATACCCTGATTAATGGTCTATTTGACTCTAAATGGGACCATAATTTCTCGACATGGTTAGGATTAGGCAACAAAACTATTTAGTTAGCTTTAGGAAAAGATCGTGGTTTTGGTTTAAATAACTCCAGAAGTGCCATAACTTAAGGGACAAATAAATCAATTTCGACTTCTGGTTTCACACGGGACACGAACACTGGTCTCCTGGGTGAAAGTCCTGTGTTTTTTCCCGACCCGACCCGAACCGAACCCCGACCCCCGACCCCGACCTCAACCTCCTCCATATGCTGTGTTTGCCGCTCTTGTACCTCATGGTTCACGATTATGTGGATTACATTGATTTAGTGCTGACCATCCCGAAAAATAAGAGGAATTTTTGTCCATATACAAGAATCCATACATTTCGTGATTACTTCACAAACTGCTGTGCGACTGGGTTGCATTAACATGTAACCAATATTAAGTTATTTTCTCACAGATCCACAGCAGAACAGTTTCACACGACCGGTCATTCCACTCAGAGGTTTCAGGTCTGATATGTGCACAGTCCTCTTCGCCCCACTGTGGATCTTCACCACCATTATCCGGCTGGGTCTCCTCCCAGTTCCTAACAGGTTAATGAACAAAGAATCATGAGTCTGTAAATCTCTGACACAAATACAGTTCCTCAGTGGCACATAAGGCTCTCTGGATTGATACTCCGTCGTAGATGTCTGTCATATCTGCAGTGAATTGTTGGTCTAAGAACGCAGGACTGCGCTTTGTAACACAAGCCGTAACACTGCAACATACTCAAAGGGGAAAAACAACCAAATGACGAATGTGTTATTATTGAGAAAAGAGGAAGGACCTCTTTTTATGTTCTCTACTTCAGTGTGAAAAGTTCAAATTAGGTGGTGAAGAAGTGCCAGCTAACCATTTGTTTTAACACCAGTTCACACGACTGACAAAAAACAAGTTCCTCACTCTCCTCTAGTGGTATTAAGACATGCAGATGTTTTGATAGTTTTTTCCCAGTTGATAGTCACCATTGAAGTAAACTGCACAATGCACAAAATGATAGCTGTATACGTCTATATTAAATATCAAAGTAAAGGCTTACTTCAGAGTCAGTGGAGTTCCATCTATCCATTTCCAGGTCCCCTCCACATCTTTGTCATTCAAACCAATCCAAGTATCTTTCTTGGTGAGCCCAAAGAGAAACGTCTGTTCAACATAAAGAAACACACATTATATTTTAGTTTTAACCACAATATAAGCAGTTTACGTATTCATCTGAACATGAAGAAGAAAAGAAAATGTTTTTTTTTACGTTGTCCACAGTGAGATAAAGTGATTATTAATTTGTTTAGATATATGGGTTAATTGAATACATACAACAACCCTGTCTCTTAAATATCACGTTCCCATACAACTAAACTGCAAATTACGTTTTCTCTCTAGAAATATAATTTATAAAATAAATACTTCTTAGAAAAATGGTAAAAAAAAAATTATTTCAATATCAATTTGCAAACACGCACATACACAAAGACACACTGCACCTGCTCTTTAGCGCTGTCAATCGTCACCAGATGTGCTCCTCTGTTACTGCAGTCCTCTCTGCCTTTATCCCAGGAACCAGTCTCAACAGAGAGGAGATAACAGGAACAACTGAACATCGTCCATCCTGCAGGACACGTTTTCTCTGTAAGATACAAACAAGATACAAAACAAATCAACAAGACTCATGTCAATGTGCCTGAAGTTAGTTCTGTAGAGGTCAAATTTTCAATGAATGCCCCTTTAACAGCCCTGTGATGATGCTCATGTGGTTGGTGTAACCTTGTCGGACAGTTTGAGACTGAAAAATGTGATTTTTCTGCTTGTTTTTTCTTTAACTTTTAATCTGATTGGCTGAACAAGACAAAAGTTTTTTAAAAAAAAGAAGAAAAGTTTTGCACCATACAGATTATATAATTTACAAGTGATCATATAATGCAGTGTGACTCTTGTGCAACCAACCTGAGTAAAAATGTTACAGAAAGTAAATCTAAATACAGCACACACAAGCACTCACTCTCTTTGGACAAACTCTGAAGCCTGTCCAACTCTTTAGTCATTTCAGTGAGGTTGGCGTTCAGCAGGTCTCTCTCTGCAGACACGGAGGACAGCTTGTTATCGCTGGCCTGGAGACGCTCAGTCAGGTTGGCTTTGATAGCGGAGAGATCTGCAGCTGAACCACGAAGTGAGTCAAAAATGAATCAAGAAACATTTCTCTGAAACTTAAAACACCCTCTGCATTGATGTCTATAATGTAATGAACAAAAGTTTTGCACCATATAGATTATATAATTTACAAGTGATCATATAATGCAGTGTGACTCTTGTGCAACCAACCTAAGTAAAAATGTTACAGAAAGTAAATCTAAATACAGCACAAACAAGCACTTACTCTCTTTGGACAAACTCTGAAGCCTGTCCAACTCTTTAGTCATTTCAGTGAGGTTGGCGTTCAGCAGGTCTCTCTCTGCAGACACGGAGGACAGCTTGTTATCGCTGGCCTGGAGACGCTCAGTCAGGTTGGCTTTGATAGCGGAGAGATCTGCAGCTGAACCACGAAGTGAGTCAAAAATGAATCAAGAAACATTTCTCAGAAACTTAAAACACCCTCTGCATTGATGTCTATAATGTATTGCACAAGACTACATTTCCTTATTATGCTCCATGATTGTGATCACACTTTACCAACATATTAAAGAGCGTACAGTGAAACTCTGCTGCTGACTTCAGTAAGTGGAGCATATTTTCCACTGCAGGTTTATCACAGTAACTAACAGTAAAGATGCAACATGCCACTGCTGCATACAGTATGTCTTAAATGATACTCTTGTTAAACTTCAAAAGAGCAAAATGTAAATGAGAAAATCGAGACAAGACAGACAAGTCAAACAAATGAAAAGTGAAAAAATATTTGGGGGACGGAACAAAATAAAACCAAAATGAATAAATAAATAAATGACTCAATAAATAAATAAATAAATGTCATATGTCAAAAATAATATTAAAAATAAATGTAGCCATTAATTAATTTCCCTTATTTATTTACTCTTCTGTTTAATTGTCCCCTTTATTTATTTGTCTTTATTTTTTATTACTTTTTAAATGTATTTATTTATTTTGCATTTATTCTATATTTATTTTTGTATGTATGCATTTATTTTTAATGGGAAATTATGCATAAATGAATGAATGAATGAATGAATAAATAAATACACACGTTTAAAAATAATTATAAACTAAATAAAAGTAAATGCAAAAATAAATACATTTTAAGATTAATCTAAAAAAACAAATAAATAAAAGGGAAAATTAAATGAAGACAAAATAAATAAGGGAATTAATACAAAGATAATGAATAAAGAAGCAAATTAAAACAGAAATATCAAATTATGTCACGTTTTATCAATTAATTAATGGCTACCTTTATTTTTAATATTATTTTTGCTGCATTTAATGATATATTTATTAATTTATCGAGTCATTTATTTTTTATTTTGGCAGGTTCGATCCTAACAGTGATACACATATGTAAGGAAAACATTTACATCTTCCAGAGTAGAAGGATGCTCCTATAAGCACGAGTTCAGTCTGACTTTACCTTGTGAATGTGATTTAGACACACAGTAGACACCGAGGCCGATGAGTCCAGCCAGCAGGAAAACACTCAGCAGACCCAGACAGAGAACAACAGCTCCATGAAATCTCCTCTCTGAGCTCCTGGGACCTGAACGCAGAGAAATACAGTCAACAGTAATCAGATGATGATATACAGACTGACTGAACACTCTTTACCTGTGTGATTGGTCGAAGGTCTTGGGTCAACAGACTTGTCATATTCAACATTGGCGTAGATTTCCTCCATCGCTCATAAGAATGCCAACTATTTCCTAAAGAGTCGGCTCTGCAGCACAGACTACAGCACATGTAAATGATTGAGGTCTTCAGGTCTTTTAATTTCTCAACACTTTACCCTTTGAGGAAGTGACATGTTTCAGAGGTGCTAAAAGTAGACTTTAAGGCAACCCACTGCAACATTATTATCAGACACATCCTATCTCTCACATAGATTTCCTCCATCGCTCATAAGAATGCCAACTATTTCCTAGAAGGTCAGGTCAACCCACAGGTGTGGCAGAGTATGCTATAGTCAGCTCTCAGCACAGGTTATACATGTAAATGATGAAAGTCCGGTTGGTTATAATTTCTTCTTTTTAAAAAAAAAAAGAAAAAAAAAGAGGAAATCACAAGTTTCTGAGTTGATGAAAATATCTTCCATCTACAAAAATCATCTACCACTGAAACTATTTTTTTTTTTAAGTTCTATGTCCGTGTAATAGCAGTCACATGAACACTGTAAGTCTAAAGTTCTTTTCAATTGGGATTCAAAACGGATTTCTGACCTTTAAAGAACTCAACAGGGGCTACGACCTTTTACCAAATAAAAGTTTATTCAAGTGTGCCATTAGTATACTTATTTTAAACTTAAAATAAGACAGTATACTTTTAGTTTACTTTGTAAGTACTTATCAGAGATATACTTAAGTATACTTGGCTTATACAGACAAGTATACAGAAAAGTCTAAGTATACTTGGCTTATACTTGTTCTCAATCTTTTGATCGAGATACACTTAAGAAAAGTATAATTATGTATTCTTGCCAAATAGGCCTACAGAAAAGAATACTTGGCTTGTAGTTTTGCTTATTTTTTGATTATAGTAGACTATTAAAATGTGTGAGAGTTTGTAAACAAATATTTTGATATGAATTTACTTAAATTCATCAGGAATTTTCTACATTTTTGGATTCTCAGTTTATATATATATATATATATATATATATATATATATTGACAATTTACTAATCCAGTAAGTTCTCTTTTTTAACAGGTTTAATAAGAGGCCTAACAGCATGACAGTGTGGTGAAAAGGTAGATCATCATCTTCGAACCATGTAGACATAGACTTTGCTGCTGTGTGGAAGGGACGTAAAAAACAACAGAGGTTTCCTGCAGAATGAATCTAATACGATGATAAACACAAGAAAAGATATTAAAATCACTCAAAGAAGATTTTAAAAGATTTTAATGCATTCATGATTACACACACAGACAATGTCAATTACCACCAGAACAACGAACAAGAGACACTTGATATCATTTTAAAATAATTTTCAGGAAGGTGGTCTTCACTTTATAGTGGTAAGCGTGCGTTCCAATACCCATACCACCATACCATTTAGTATGCCAGAAAAAGATTTAGTATGTCCCAATACATAGAATGTCAAATGCAGTGTGCCAAAAATACCAGGATGTCCTATTGATTCCGGTCGCATTTTGCAGTATGCAAGACACACAGACTGTATATAAGAAGTGGACGTAGTCACCGTGACATCACCCATTGGTTTGTGGACTGCAATTTTGAAGCCGCGAGTTCGCCATTTTGGCTGTCGCCATCTTGGTTTTTGCAACCAGAAGTGACACGAGAGCGTGGAGCTAAGTACAACCGAATGCTGAATAAGACATTTTTACAAGACAATTCACTTTGATGAACTGAAAACACACAGTGAAAGGGTTAAAGTTCTAAGACGAAAACGAGGAGAGCTCCCAGACCGGACAACGCCGGGGTACCGACCTGTCAATCACAAGGTAGCCACGCCCTAAAACATAGAGGCAAAGTCCCGCCCCTTCCCCAGGACCCCATGGGACCGTATTTTGGCAAAAATATGAACAGTAGTCAAAAGCGAGAGACAAATATTTTTTTGATCCCATTTGAATTGCGCCATGAATCACACATATGATGTTTGTCAATTTAAAAGATAACTTTGCAAGTCAAGAAAGTCTCAGTTTGTCGTAGGTTTGTTGTAGTATCATTTAGTTTTGTGTGAAACCGCTCAGTGAACTACAAGGGGCGAGGCTTCACCCCTCTATACCCTGATTAATAGTCTATTTGACTCTAAATGGGACCATAATTTACTAAATGAACATCATGCTGTATTGAAGAAGACCTGAAACTAGCGATTGAGACCATAAACTCATGTTTACAATGTTTACTGAGGTAATAAATCAAGTGAGAAGTAGAGTCATTTTCTCAAAGACTTCTATACAATCAGACTTCTTTTTGCAACCAGAGGAGTCGCCCCCTGCTGGCTGTTAGAAAGAATGCAAGTTTAAGGCACTTCCTCATTGGCTTCACTTTTCAGACCCGGAGGTTGAACACTGGTAAGCCAGCATGCTTTTCTGGCTATTCTGACTATTCTATACTTTACTACATTCATCAGACAGCTTCAGTTACTTTTCAGATGATAATTTTCCATACGCAGCAGAAATAATAATCCAGAAACTTCATGTATAATAGTAAAACACTGACAGGGAACAATTTACTGCACAATGAGTACTTTTACTTTTCATACTTTAAGTACATTTAGCTGATAATACTTACATACTTTTAATTCAAGGTGCTCTATATGATATCCAGAGCATTAATATAGCAGCAAATAACTATTTGCTATGTAAAGATATAGAGGAGTAATGTCTACCTGAGCAGAGAATGAAGTCTCTCTCCCTCAGTGTGTGTTGTAGTCAGAGCTTCTCTGACTTTGTTGACGTCGCCGGGCCGGCCGAGCTTGCTTTTAGTGCATGTTCCTGCATGTGAGCGTGCCCCACTGGCTAGCTTACGGCGGTTACAGCTGATAACGCCGTCCCGACCCACGGCGCCTTTGCAGAAGCGTAACACCCACCCTTCGGTTCCCCCTCCAGGTAAACACTGTCAACACTTTTGCCTTTGTTTCCACTGTTAGCGCTTTTAGCACCGTTAGCTGAGCCGTCGCCATGTTGAGAGCCGTGCAGAAGCAATATAAATCCAATCTTTAAGTAAGGTGTGATATTAGTACTTTTAATTAAGTAAAGGATCTGAATACTTCTTCCACCACTGCTTATTTGATAGATACACAGATACTTGCTGTAGTAACTTGTAGCGACTTGCTGTCGCTTCAGGTTAACACAACTAGCGCTAGATGCTAAAACACGGAAACGTAGCAAAACAAAGAGCGATTGTGTGGATTCAACGTGATCTGTAAATTACGACCTACACACTGTTTCCATTCTATATTTACTCCTTGTAAGTGTTTGTATTTTCTTCATTTTGAGCTCATATCCTACAATAATCAAAGGTGCTGAAAGGCAGTTAGATATGTAAGGCAAGGCAAGTTCAATGTTACAGCACCTTTAAGACACACAATAGTTTCACATGCACTCAAGAAACACGGTTACTCAGAGAACTCTTACTCTTTTTTTGTCCACCTGCCACTGTGGCTGGTGGATTTCAACATCCAGCCATTTGCATATTTTACCAGCATTTGGCTGGTGGCTGGTGCTAATTTCCAACCCTGAGGTCAGTCATCAGATTTCTCCACTGCTCTGACCTTATTTTGGAAATATTACTACATTACGTTAACTGTAGTAATGATACAAGGCTGCTTCCTGATTTTATTATGTGTGTATGACTGCGTTTGCGACAGTGGTAAGACAGCTGTGTCTAAATTTAACAGTCAAACGTTCAGAGGAAATAGACTTCTAGGCGCTGCTGTATAGAGTGCTGCAGGGATGACGTATTTTTGTGGGCCAACCCGGAAGTTACAATCGTACGGGTTCCCTCAACAAAAAGCCGATGGGATTTTTCCATTGAGTTTTGGATTATTGCAGGATTTATTACACATTTCGTTCCGTAACTTAATCTTCACACATGAACACCACTTTTATGATTTTTGAAGTGTGAATGCAATCGGTAGAAGTAAAAAGCTAACGTTAGGCTATAAACGAACTACACCGCAGTCCCATGCATACACAACGAGGCTGTAAAGGCGGACGAGTCGGCGTGATGAAGTTTTGTAGTCTCATTTATTCACTTGTTAGCAACCGACTTTTTAAAACCTAACATTCACGAGTGGGATATTTACCGATGTATTTTATGTCGTAGAACAAAACTTTAAAATCTCTTCAGCTTGTGTGAACCACAGAACTTATTTCAGGCATCTAACTAAAAAGCCATTCAAAAAACAAAAAAAAACAGATGAGGGAATAGAAAGTGCTAAAATGCTAACTCAGTTCCAGGTTTTAGGACTCTTTCCTGCAGCACTCTATTAGTTTCAGTTTTAGTCTAATTTTGGATTATTCTGTATGCACTGCTCCTCGTCATGACCTTTCCTTTTATCCTGTCGCTCTGCTGTCACAGTGATACTTTCACTGTCTGTCTGAAGGCTTTGTCATAGACATTTGTACATGTAAAAGCACAATTAATATCAGTATACATGGCTGAGAAATTGGAGAAATCTAGCTCTCAAATCCCCTACCCCGATTAAGGAATACATTTCTTGTAAAGTTTAGGAAATCAGGTTACTGCAGAACGCCACCTGTATCTGGTTATTTAAGTGTATATAAACGCAGTGACAGTCAACTCAAAATGCTTTACGTAAAACAAAGAAATGCGTGCATATTTCTATTTAAAAAATTAATCTAAATGACAATCCCAAAAAGGCAAAGCGTAATGAATTCTCTCACACTATCTTCTCTTCATGCTGGCCTGCTCAGTGGACCAGCAGGTGGGGAACGGTCCTCTGCAGGTTCAGACCAGTGAGAGGTGAGAAGGGAGGGAAGCCTTCGAAGCCCAGCAGCTGACGGGTGGAGGATTCCCAGCTCAAACCAAACTCCAGCCGGCTGTAGACACACGGGTACTGCCGGTCAGCCCAGCAAACCCACTCCACCGCCCTCTTCACCTCCTCCCACCGCTCAGGCCTGGAAGAAAAAGCCAGCCACTTTGGATTTAATGTGTGAGGGTGCAGGTCGTTGGTCGCTGTTTTGTACTTGTTTCGTTTCGGCTCGCTGCGGTTTGTTTTGGTTGAAGGATACGAAACAGATATCACGTCACATTACTCTGACTACAACAATAAAAGCGCCAACTTTCTTCTACCTCTGCATAGACTCAAATGAAGCAAATATATTGATTCTGGCATTAAAAAATATGGTTGCAGTGTGTGCCTAAAAGTTAAGACTCAGGTCATGTTGTTGTACTTATTTGTTTCAGTGTCCTCATGTTGTTTTGTGTGGTTTTGGACAGACCTGGGCAGAGAGGAGTCGTCCAGGCGGAAGAGGGTGCGGAGCAGTTTGCCCTCCTCCAGCTTCTCCACCCTCATCAGCTGCAGGACCAGAAGAGTCGCCAACAGCCTCAGGATGTCTGCATGGGCCCTCACACCTACACCACACACATGCATACATACATATATGCTGTTAACATTGGTGGGAACTGGTGAGAAACAATGCTCATATCCTGGCTGAGATATCTGTACCAGTTATGAGGGACGGAAGTTCCCAATGAAAACTGGCCAACATGACAGGAGGACAGGACATTATTTGTGGAAAGAAATTTTACTGTTGCATTTTTTAAAGGGCGGGTCCATTATTATTATTTATTTTTATTACATTATTTATTAAGTTGGAAAATGTTGCTTGTGATTTGGGGGGAAAAGACCACCTCCTTCACTCCCTTACTGGCTTATAATGTTTTCAGTAAGCCTACTTGTCGTTTGATTGACCTAATAAGAAATCTTCACCTGATGGGTCAATATAATACAGTTGAAACTCCCCAAAACTATAAACATTATTAACAGAATTCAGACCAACCTGCTCTTTGGCAGTTTATCTAATTTAAATACTGATAACATGTTTACGCAGTGCACTTGAGTACATTTAGGACTTGTATTTTATTTTTATTTTTTTTTACTTTTAAGTAAAATGTTACATAATGTGGAGGACAGAACCTGCCAAAATCGAAAATAAATGACTTGATAAATATATATGTCATTAAATGTAGCAAAAATAATATAAACAATAAATGTAACCATTATTTAATTGATAAAATGTGACATAAATTGATATTTCTGTTTTAATTTGCTTCTTTATTCATTTATCTTTGTATCAATTCCCTTATTTATTTACTCTTTACTTATGTATTTATTTTTTATTAATTTTAAACATTATTTATTATTTATGCATTTATTTTTGCACTTATTTTTTATTTATCTTTAAATGTATTTATTTATTTATGCATGATTTCCCATTTGCATTTCACCCCCTTATTTAGATTTTTCCATTTTTTTCCATAACTTTTAACTTTAAAGTACAATAAGGTACTATTACTTAAGCGAATGATGTGAATATTTCTGTTTCCACTGAATAACCCCAACCTTATAGTCCCAGAAAATTGGTCAAAATGATCTAAAATGACAAAACATTTTCCACTCTGAAGGCCTAGAAACAGGTTCTGAGAGTTCTCACCTAGAGACTGGATGCCCTTGTTTTTCAGGAACACGTTGGCAAAGAGGTCTACGTCGATATTCATGAGTTCACCCAGTTCTGTGGTTAACTCCCAGTAGCCCTCCTGCAACACGTAGACACATTTTTAAATTTTTCATTCTGTGCAAACTGGTAAGAAAGTATGCTACCAAAACATCAATGTCCCACTTCACCAAGGACTGCTAGTACAAGCAACCGTGGTTATAGTGAAGGACAGCTAAAAAAACAAAAAAAAAACAGTATTGTAAGTTGCTTTGCACAGAAGCATCTACTAAATGAATGCAATGTAATGCAATATGGTACACATGTAATATACAGTATGAGTGGTGGAAAGTACATTTAATCAAGTACTGTACTTAAGTAAAGTACAAGTACCGCAAATTGAGTATTTCCCTTTTATGCAACTTTATACTTCTACCCCACTACATCTCAGAGGTAAATATTGTACTTTGTACTCCACTACATTTACCTGACAGCTTTAGTTACTTTTCAGATTACAGTATTTCAATCCCTTCCTGTCAGGTGTAAACGATGTATCTCCAGATGTGTTATTGTTGAATGTTTGTGATAACCTGAAGGATGAAGTGTTCTTTTATGTGTTGAGAAAATCCTCCTCCTTCAGCTAAATAAACTTTTTAAAAAGCCTTTTGGATCAGCTGGAAAATGTATCGTCACAAAGCTGAAAACAGGGCTGTTTTTCTGTCAAGTGGTTCTCTCACAGGACAGCGACGCTACTAACTTATGATGATCTTATAGAATATGATGCATTGCTGTAGATTAAACTAGCCAACAATATATGAAGGAGTCAAAATGCAACATACAGATTAATGCAGCAGTAATATTAATCCTGAAACATCAGATATAATAGTAAAACACTGACAGGGAACATTTTACTGCTCTATCAATGCTTTTACTTTAAGTACATTTTGCTGATAATACCGACACACATTTACTTGTGGAGTGGAGTTTTATCACAGTGTGGTATTAGTACTTTTACTTAAAGGAACAGCGTGTAACATTTCGGGGGATCTATTAGCAGAAATAGAATATAATATTCATAACTATGTTTTCATGAGTGTATGATCACCTGAAAATAAGAAACGTTGTGTTTTCGTGAGCTTAGAATGAGTCCTTCATATCTACATAGGGAGTCCGCCATGTTTCTACACGAGAGCCTTTCATGTTATTACGTTACCTGAAGGCCACCGTAGTTCTGACATGCTTGTGAAACTGTGGTTATGTGAGCCGCAGAGTGCAGAACCGTGGTACCGCCAGCCACCGTCTGAATTCCGTTGCTCCTAAAGTAGTGTTATTATTTTAAGGATGGCCTCTGAGCGAGGCGAACGGCGTTACCACAGTTTTGAACATGGCGGCTCACATTACCACAGTCTTGGAAAGGGAGGAGTGAGCGGAGGGGTACTCAGTTGGTTGAAATATGAAACCACACCACTAGATGCCACCAAATCCTACACACTGTCCCTTTAAGTAAAGAATCTAAGTACTTCCTCCACCACTGAATATTGCTAAAAGACACAAAGCAACTGTTTTTGTAACCCAAATTGTTGCCGCTCACGGACGAACGGTGTTAATACCCATCACTGAAACGGCTGTGGTTCACTCACTCACAACACTGAATGTTAAGAAATGGTTCCAGTGTTTTAACAAAGCGCTAGGCAGCCTTTGTGATATGCTAATGATCCTAGAGAACGATGGGTTAAAAAAATCAAAAAAAAAAAAAAAAAAATCAAAGGATCAGATCATATCTTACTGAATGCTGCATCTGGAAGATCTTTGTCCATCTGAGCTTCAGCACTTCGGAATCTGCTGACTTTCTCCTGAAACAACATGATCACAGCAGGATAGTGAATAATGGCAACAGCTGATCAAAAAACACACACAAGCATCAAGAAATGTAAACATAAACACACACGCATGCTGACTTTCTCCTACTTCCACATACATAGATGCACATACACATTTACATACAAAGGACATACACAAATCATTTTCAGTTAACACATACAGATGTTTTCATTTTGTCAACCAGTCTTGCCATCATTAAGTAAGAGTATTTTGGCAACAACAACAACTGTTATACAAGAATTATTATCAATGTTGAAGCATATCTTAAAAAAACAACAACTAATAAATGTTTTGTGACTCACTCAAAGGGTTGATGAGCTGGTGAAGACAGAGGTTGGGAGTGCTCCTCGATTGAAGACTTTGTAGATATACTTTGTGGTAGGTACTGCGCAAAAAGTGCAGGTTCACTCTGGGCCTGTACTGCCCTAAAATCTGCTGGTGGAACGTCTGCTTCAGGCATTAAGTTTGGTACTACTAATTTTTTTGATGCTGAACGTGCTCGTGACCTTCGTGTTATCATTGGATGATCTTGCTCAAGGGCTTGGACTTGAGGCAGAGCGACACTCAAACCAAAAGTTGACTGTTGTTGAGCTGCAAAACCTGCTGGAGGTGCTTGCTTGCTTAGCTTTATGGAATGATCCTGGTCAAGGGATTGGACTTGAGGCTGAGAGCCCCTGAAATCAAAAAGTGACAGTTGTTGAGCTGGAAAACCTGCTGGAGGTGCTTGCTTGCTTAGCTTTATGGAAAGGTCCTGTTCAAGGGATTGGACTTGAGACTGAAAGCCACTGAAACCAAAACCTGACAGTTGTTGAGGTGCAAAACCTCCTGGAGGTGCTTGCTTGCTTTGTTTTATGGAAAGATCCTGTCCAAGGGATTGGACTTGAGACTGAAAGCCACTGAAACCAAAACCTGACAGTTGTTGAGGTGCAAAATCTCCTGGAGGTGCTTGCTTGCTTTGTTTTATGGAAAGATCCCGTCCAAGGGATTGGACTTGAGACTGAAAGCCACTGAAACCAAAACCTGACAGTTGTTGAGGTGCAAAACCTTTAGGATGTGCTTGATTGCTTGTTTCCACGCAAAGATCCTGGTCAAGGGATTGGACTTGAGGCAGAGAGCCACTGAAACCAAAACCTGACAGTTGTTGAGGTGCAAAACCTCCTGGAGGTGCTTGCTTGCTTAGCTTTATGGAATGATCCCGGTCAAAGGTTTGGACTTGAGGCAGAGAACCACTGGAATAAACACCTGACAGTTGTTGAGCTGCAAAACCTCCTGGAGGTGCTTGCTTGCTTTTTTTTATTGAAAGATCCCGTCCAAGGGATTGGACTTGAGGCAGAGAGCCACTGAAACCACAAAGTGACAGTTGTTGAGCTGGAAAACCTGCTGGAAGGGCTTGCTTGCTTTGTTTTATGGAAAGATCCTGGTCAAGGGATTGGACTTGAGGCAGAGAGCGACTGAAATCAAAACTTGGCTGTTGAGCTGCAAAACGTTGAGGATGTGCTTGCTTTCCTTGTTTTATGGAGAGATCCCGTCCAAGGGATTGGATTTGAGAGCCACTGAAACAAATACCTTCTGGTTGTCGAGCAGCATTAAAGGAGCACGGTGTGGGTCTAGGCAATTCTGAATGAAGTGCAGCATCAGAGATTTCCATAGAGTAAGAGGAACTCTGCTCTTTTTTTCCTCTGCCAACCCGAGGCATCTCTAAAGTAGTTTCAATGATGGGTTGAATGGGTGCTGCCATGCCACGAACTCTTGATTTCTTGAAAAGTTGTTCTGGCGGTGAATCTCTGAGCAAAGCTGAAATGGCTTTAGATTTATAGAAAGGAAGGGGAGGTGGAGGTTTCCCAAGTAAATTGTAGCTTGAAAGAGCAGGGGGAGGAGGAGGAGGAGGAGGAGGAGGAGGAGGAAATGAGAGGGCTCGTGGAGGGAGCAATTGTGAAGTGCACTTCAATTGCATTCGAGGGATTAGAGGAGGAGGAGGAGGAGGAGCATTGGAAAACTCAAGGGGAAGCACGTCCTCTACGGACCACGTGTCTCTATGCCGTCCGCTTCTTTCCGTTGCTCCTTCCTCAACCAAGTGTATTATGGCTGAGGAAGAGGTACTCTACAAAAGAAGAGAAATAAAGAAAACAAAAAAGAGGTCAGAACCTATTTGTTTTGCTCAAAAATTAAAACAGAACTACTGATTTGTTTTTTTTTTAAACACCACTAAAAGTTCACACACATATATCAATTTTTAGATAAATTGGTAACACTTTAGAATAACCATCATTAATAAATGGCAAAATGATAGTTCATTAAAAATGTGTTAATAGTTATTTTACTGTTAACAAACAATGAAATAATAATTTTACTAATTATTAGTAATGCCATAATTTATGTTATTTTAACAGATTATTGTTGCACACAAAGTAAGAAATTGTTTGTAAAAAATGTATAAACATTACATAGATGGATATTTGTAACACTTTGTCAATGGTTACTAATTGGTCTGTAAACCGTCTATAAACATAATTTGGATGGCTGTTATAAAGTTACAACTGATGATTATAATACGTTGTTAAATGGTTAATAAATACTTTGTAAAGCGTCTATAAACATTATTTAGATAGATAGTTAATACTTTATCAATGGTTAATTGGAATGGCACACGGAGAGCGCAGACCTCCGCCCCCCTCTCCGTTCAGCTTGCGCCATCATCCACGGGTGTTTTTGTTTTTGTTGAGATCGGCTGTACGTAGCGGAGCATCGTAAAACACTTCATTCAAAGTGGAAAAAAAAATAAAACTCACCTAAACCGTCGTCGTAACTCTTTCAAACAATCACCAAGTGTGCTTTGGTCGAACTCAACTGTAATTGCACCGAATTTAATGTGAAAAAATGCCGAATCTACAGTCGCAACCAACAAACCAACGCCGGTGAAAACATAACCTCCTTCCTTCGGCCTTGGCGAAGGTAATAATTGGTTTCTGGCCCATCTATATATGGGCAAAAGATTTCTTAAAGGTTTACAAATCATTAACAAATAGTTAATATAGTATATAAGATGTTATAATGTGTGCAACAATAAACTGTTAATAAATACTTTACTAATGTAATCAGAATGTAATTGTTATTGTCTCTTATCAGCTATGATACAATATAGAATTTATAAACTAATTATTTCACATTATACAAGCTTATGATAAAATAACAGAAATTATGGCATTACTAATAATTACTAGACATTATTAATTATCATGTCATTGTTTATTAACTGTGAATTAACTTAAGTTTAATTAACTATCAATTTACCAATTATAAAAAATGGTTATTATCATGGTCGCTGTGGTTTCACAATAACGGCCTGCCTCTGCTGTCACATTAAATTCCTTTTTTTTTTGTGAAGCACATGGAAGGAGAATTGAGTTAGTATTGTCAATTTTCACATACTGTAGCAAATGAATGGAGCAGTATGCATTATCCTGCTTCAACAATAACGTGTGGACATCTGATGCTAATTTAGGATTCGTTAACCAATTATGTGTAATTCACACGGTCAAATTTCTTGTAAGTTAATAACCTTATTCTGATTCTTCTGATTCATTAAAAAAAAGCAGCTCTGTTGTTCCCCCAAAATAGCAAATGTGCAGCTGCAGTTTGTATGTGAAGGGACTAACCGTGGGTGAATAATGGGGAGAGATTGAGTCCTCCAACACTAAACACTTTACCTACAACAGAACAGAGAGACAAATGCAGCTCTGAAAAGTGACAATTAGTAAATCACAACAAGAAAAGTTGCGCTTTCCTTGCCCCATGATTACACTATACACAGTGTGACGTTACCATCAAAGCACGAGCCCCAATAAACACAGATTCTTCCTCGTCGCCTTCATCCCTTTCCTATAACAGAGAGACAAATGCAGCTCTTAAAAGTGACAATTACTAAATCACAACAAGAAAATTGCGCTTTCCTTGCCCCATGATTACACCATACACAGTGTTACGTTACCATCAAACCACAATCCACATCATCATCAGATTCTTCCTCCTCGCCTTCATGCCCTTCCTATAACAGAGAGACAAATGCAGCTCTTAAAAGTGACAATTACTAAATCACAATAAGAAAAGTTGCGCTTTCCTTGCTCCATGATTACACTATACACAGTGTTACGTTACCATCGAACCAAAAGCCAAATCATTATCAGATTCTTCCTCCTCGCCTTCATCCATGTGCTAAAACAGAGAGACAAATGCAGCTCTGAAAAGTGACAATTAGTAAATCACAATAAGAAAAGTTGTGCTTTCCTTGCCCCATGATTACACTAGACACAGTGTTACGTTACCACCAAACCACAACCCACATCATCATCAGATTCTTCCTCGTAGTCTTCATCCTCTCCCTATAACAGAGACAAATGCAGCTCTTAAAAGTGACAATTACTAAATCACAACAAGAAAAGTTGCGCTTTCCTTGCCCCATGATTACACTATACACAGTGTGACGTTACCATCAAAGCACAAGCCCCAACAAACACAGATTCTTCCTCGTCGCCTTCATCCCTTTCCTATAACAGAGAGACAAATGCAGCTCTTAAAAGTGACAATTACTAAATCACAATAAGAAAAGTTGCGGTTTCCTTGCTCCATGATTACACTATACACAGTGTTACGTTACCATCGAACCAAAAGCCACATCATCATCAGATTCTTCCTCCTCGCCTTCATCCATGTGCTAAAACAGAGAGACAAATGCAGCTCTGAAAAGTGACAATTAGAAAATCACAACAAGAAAAGTTCGGTTTCCTTTCCCCATGATTACACTATACACAGTGTGACGTTACCAGGAAACCAAAAATCATATCCTTTTCAAATTCTTCCTCCTCATCTTCATCCTGTTCCTAAAACAGACAAATGTAGCTCATAAAGGTGACAAAACACCACAAGTCAATTTGCCCTTTGCAGTGTGACGTTACCATATGATCCTCATCCACAAACTTTTCCTGAGGAGAAATCCAGCTGATGTAGGGGAGGAAGTCCACATCTTCCTCTGCGATCAACTTGGGGATGTCTGTGAAGCCCCCCTCTGTTTGTTCAGAGTCCTAAAAGAAGGTAGATGAGTTTGGTTTGGAGCTACAAACCCTTCAAATCCAGGGTGCAAAGTGAGCGGGTGAGTGGGAGAAATGAATACAAATAACAGTATAAATGTAACAAACCCTTTCCTCGATGGCCACAAAGCTGGTGAACTGAGACAGGATGGAGAACTCTTTGCTTAACTCGATGATGAAGCTCTTCAACTCTGCTTTCTTCCCCTGGAAAAGCAAAAGAAATCCAGGTCAACGTGGATATCAGAGTGGACGTCTAAGCCGAGGTGGGTTGGTTTTGTCCTCACTCAACACACTCACACACCTCATGTTCAGCTTCATTGGTATCCAGGCTTCCGTCTTCATAATCCCGGATGAGGGCCCTTGCTGTGAGCTTGTGAAGAAACTGAACACACACAACAAAACACATCGCAGTCATCGCCTCATCACCCTCATGATAATGACAATAACCAACAACCTGCATCAGTATCTGCAGGGTAAACTGGTTATGAAGTGTGCATTGTGTGAGACAGTGTTACAGTATTATATTTTTTTCCAGTCAACATTCATCTCAACTGACATGAAGGATTCAAGGATTTCAAGGATTAAAAGTTGTATTATTGTCATTATCCACGCTACACCCACCACAGCAGAAACAACGAGTGCACATTCACGCACGGGGCACAGCAGCCTCACTTCTTTGATTATTTAAATCTCGTTTGACATGAAGGGGAGTTTATTCATTTGTTTTCCATGACACAGCAGTCACTGCATCCCAAAATAAATCACACCCATTATAAATTCAGCTTCAGTGACCATCAATTCTCTGAAGAAGCTAATAATTTACCTGTAACTGTGTGTGGCTATCAGCGCTGATCTTTGTGAATTGGACTGTTTTTGCAATGAGGCTCATTTACATATAAAGGGGCCGACTTTGCGCTAAATGTATGCATATTACCTAACTTCAATACGTGCAAATAGCACAGGAGCATTGAGACACTATTTGCTTGACGCTGCAATTAGGGGTGCATTTCACACTTTGCGGATGCTTTGAGAATTACACGGTTTCTTTTTGTCTTTTTTGCACAGATTTAGCGGCAATGCAATCCTTTTGTGAATTTTTGCCTTAAATTATAGTGCAAATAGAAAGATTTACAGCAGGTACTGTGAGTATGAGTGTGTGTGTGTGTGTGTGTGTGTGTGTTCTTACTGTGCCCCTGGTCTTCTGCAGCTCACTGGTTGACACCATGGTTTTGAGCTCCTGACCACTCAGATTTCCAAGGAGGGTGGCCTGTGTGAAGTAACAATTATTTGAGTCATTTACCAAAAAAAAAAAAGCCAAATATTTGCTGGTTTATAGCTTCTTAAAGGATAGCTTTGGTATTTTCCAACCTTCGTTATTGTGTCATGTGACTTGTCGGAAGACAACGGTGAAAACGTAAGTGAGAGTGGAGAGAGGAGTGCTGGTGTTGTCAGAGTTTGTTGTGTTGGAGTACAGAAAGCGTAGCTTAGTCTTATCTAAAAGATTTTCAATGTCACAGCTGAATATTTAGATGATTTCGACAATGTGGATGCGACGCAAGATTTCAGAACAAAACTTCTCAGAGCGACACACACAATAACAAACAGATCGGATCAAGTGAAAGGTATGAAAAGCGTTTTATTTCTCTGTAGGGTCCTTTCCTTAATGTTGTCAGACACTTATAATAACAATCTGAGCAAGTGTCAGTGGCAAAACAAGCAAATGCCATCTGCAGCATTCTCCCTCATTACTGGACCAGTTTCAAAAATTGTAACATTAGTCATTTAGACACAAAAACATGGGAAAATAAGCATGGGCGGCGCCAGGGAGGGGCTTGGTGGTGCTGTAGCTCCCCCTGGGATAGCCATAGCACCCCTTCAGCACCCTCAAGAAATTTCTGTGGTTAATATATTTTTTGGCTGGACCGCAGAGGGCCAGCCCTACCAACGCAAAAGTCTGTCCCTGACTGAGTGATGAAGTTACAGGATTGGTCAGCTGACTGCTGGAGTTTCCTCATTGGTCGTTGCTCTTTCAAAATGAAAAGGCGGAGAACAGTTCTGTGTTTACGTTTTCTGGGGAGCGTGTCAGCGGTTCAATGTAACATGACATAGTGCTGTTGTTGTGCATGTGTTATTGTTTTTGTTCGTTTAAGTTATGTTATGTTCGCAAATTTTCTCCTCGCTTTCCTCCATTTCCTCCATGAACTGACTATCTAGCAGCCACACGTCACTACTGCGGTATGAACCCAAAATAAACAGACTGTGCTGTGATTTAATTGCAATAAATAGATCAAAATAATGCCGAAATAACAACATAATGATGTCGATTTGTAAAAAGTCTGAATTCATTCTTTGTGAAGTCTGTCCGCAACACAACAAGCAAACAACTTTTAAAATGCTTGTTTTCTGAACGGAGTTCGGATTGATCAGTGGCAGGTTATGATAACATTGTAGCTGCTCCGTCAACACTCAACATAACGTCATCTAGGCATAAATACGGCAGCGACGTTGTTGTAACCGGATCAAAGTCTGCCGAAATAACTACATAATGATGCTGATTAGTAAAAAGTCTGAATTCATGCTTTGTCGGGTCTGTTACCATGACGATAGGCAAACAACTTTTAAAATGCTTGTTTTCTGAATGGAGTTCGGATCGATCAGTGGCAGGTTATGATAACAAGCTGCTCCATTAACACTCCAGCTAGGAATAAATACAGCAGCAACAACGTCAGTGATGACAGCGGGAATATCTCAACAGTGAGAAACTTTCACAACGTTTGTATATATTGTTACACACCACTTATATGATGAATGCTTTTGATACACATGCTTTCATAAAAAACTGAAATACTTTTAACCTTACATACTGTAGGTCATGCTAATACCTTTTCACCTTGTATAAAATGTGTAATATACCGACTAGTAAATGTTACCATTTACTATTTCTGAATGCCATTTGCTTCATTATAAGTTGGCTTTCAATCAAACATTAAGATATAAGTGGAAAAAACTGTTCACAAAACATTATAGACATGACCACTGACTATTTGTGTAAGAATTTAGCTACAAATTCACAGACTTGACCATACGGTCCAGCCATATACTCGGTTTTGACCGAGTCTTGTTTTATGTGTGAATAGTCTTAATTATAATTTGAACCATTGGTACATAAATACATTTTTAAAAAGTTTATTTTTAGACTAAAACATAAAGCCAAACAGGTGATCTGTTTCGCCCAATGGCCGCAGCGTTGTGAAGACGTTTAATGGTAAGTGCATGATTTTTCCCTCTGTTGTCTATTATAAATTTAATTAATTTGGTGGTTGAAGAAGCACAAATTCTGGCTCCTTATAGTTATCTCTATGTGATGCTCCTTCATATAACATTAGGAATACTGCTGATTCATTACACTAAGTGTTGGTAACTGGCTGCGTGATCTTGTGATCTCAGCATGTGAGGCTGAAATGTGCACAAATACGTGTCTATTGCTCTCTGTTGCGTGCTGTTGTTTGCTGCTGCTGCTTGTGTACACGGCATGTCCGTGGCATAGTTGTGTGAAGTTTTATATTCAGCGGAACGGGTACTGCGCGCGTGCGCGTGTACGCGCGTGTGTTTACGTGGGACTGGGGTATTCAGATATGACCGACATGAAATCCCCGATTTTCAGAGCACCTTCTCTGAAGAGTCGAGCAACCCCATAGCACCAGCAAAAGAAAATCTCTGGCGCCGCCACTGAAAATAAGGTTGATATAATAGGGATCCAGGTTGAAAAATATCAAAGTTACCCTTAAAATGTGCTGCTTTACTATGTTTTATATCACTGTAAATGTAATATTGTTATGTTTTTGACTTTAGGTCAAAGAAAACAAGCAATTTGAAGATCACCTTGAGCTTGTTTTGGATATTTTATACTATATATAGACTAGATTAACCGAAGAAAACAAATTGACAGATAAATTGATTAATGACAAAAAAAATAGTAGTTAGTTGCAGAGATTTAGAATAAAACACACACACACTCACAAAAATATAAAAATAATTGCAAGCCACACAACAAAAAAGGCAATTCGGCTGTTTGCAATCACGTATATAAACGGCGTACCTGAGTGCAGTGTGGCACCAAGCCGTAAACCAGGGTGTGGCAGTCATTGAACAGAGCATGGAGCTGCTGGGGAGCTTGCACAGGAGGGGGCGCCGTTGGGTTGAACTGCTGCCACTTTACTGACACTGAACTGCAGCCGGGAGACGCCATACGCTTCACCTGACATGCCACCTGCCGCCGAAACAAAGTGTAAACAGGTGAATCGACGAAGGTGTTGTCATATTTTACAACATTAGAAATGCATTAGGACTGGAAAGATCCTCTTGGGAAATTTTCGATATTTACAGAAAGACCAAAATTATAACAAATAAAGACACAAACAGACAAAACATGACCAATCACATATTGGGTTCACCAGAGAGTAAACGGAAAATGATGAAGAATCTGAATATACTGTATGCTCATCTGTGATTGATCAAAGTTCAGTCAGTCTCACCTTCTCTGCCCAGTTGTGTTTGGTTTTTGTGTCGAAGAATTCGAAGGCTCCGCCTCCTGCCTGGGCCAGAGCTCTCAGCATGTGCCGATTGGCTGTCGGGCTGAAATGACAAAGAAACGTAAACACAGTCCTTTAAAATGTCTGTAATCAAAAAGGACTGTAGACAAATGCTGTGTATTAAAAATGTTCATGTAAATGTATTTGTCATTAGAGCTTAGAGAGTTTTAACTTGTCTGTATAAATCAAAAGTTGATATTTTCAAATCCCCCGTGACCTATGACCCCCATCGACCCGTTCAGACCTGAGGCCGCATGTGAAGAGGCGGCTGTGCTGGGCGTTGTCTCTGAGCAGCTTCAAGGTGAGCTCTGCGTTCTGGATGTGGCCATCCGACAGCAGCAGCAGGTTCCTGACGCCGCGGGACGGAGGCAGCAGGCTGAGAGCTCGCAGGGGCCGCCACAGCTCGGTGCTGCCCCCTACTGGAGAGGAGAGCTGATAGGAGGGAGAGGAGCAGAGCTTTCAGAACACACAGGGATATGCTGCGCTCACGTCATTCTCTTTCACTGTATTTACAAGCAGCTAAGTGGGAAAAATCTTTCACGTCAGCCCCTGACTTTTCACACAAATTACTTTTGTTTACCACACATTTAAGTGCAAAACAGTATATTATAGTTTAGTATAGTAAAAATATATTATTACAGTACAGTAATACAGTAGTGGTGGCTTTTGTGTAGTTTAGTTGATATTACAGTATATTAACTGAGGTCTGATACATTCCATGGTTTAAAATGTTATATAGCTTGTTATGCAACTGAACTTTAGAACTAAGTTAATCACAGGAAAATAGTAAATCATTTAAAGACCAAATTTTGATTTTAAAAACAATACATGTTTCATGTCAGAGCTCTGCTTCAACACTACTCATTATTCCACACAACAATGGCTTTTACAGTCTGAAAAATCTGCCAGTCACAACCATAGACTGTATATAAAAAGCTGACGTAATAGTGATGTTACCAATTGGGTTGTGGACTGCCGTTTTGAAGCCTTGGGTTCGGCATTTTGGCCGTCGCCATCTTGGTTATTTGCAACCAGAACTGACACGAGAGGGTGGAGCTAAGTACAACCGAATGCTGAATAAGACATTTTTAGGCGACCATAAAGGTTATAATTAACTTTCATGAACTGAAAACACACTGTGAAAGGGTTAAAGTTGTAGAACGAAAACACGGACAACTCCCAGCTGTGGTAGCAACCTGTCAATCACAAGGTAGCCCCGCCCTAAAGCATCCCCTGCTTTGTGGTCTATTCGACTCTAAATAGGACCATAATTTACTAAATGAACATCATGCTGTATTGAAGAATACTTGAAACTAGTGATTGAGACCATAAACTCATGTTTACTTTGGTAATAAATCAAGTGAGAAGTATGCTCATTTTCTCATAGACTTCTGTACAATCAGACTTCTTTTGGCAACCAGAGGAGTCGCCCCCTGCTGGCTATTAGAAAGAATGCAGGTTTAAGGCACTTCAGCAGTGGCTTCACTTTTCAGACCCGGAGGTTGCCCACTGGTCAAAACTCACCTTGATGAAGCTCTCGGCTGCCGGACGACCTTCAACGAGAGGCTGTGCTGTCAGGAAAGCATCAGTGTAATCTGACAGACAAAAACACAGTAAAAGTCAGAAAAATGATGACTTCTAACTACTGTAGTCATTAGCTACTTATGCAAATAATTCAGTAAGATGATTATCTATGAGAAACTGATTGAACAGGTTTAAACTATAAACAGAGTTTGGTTTATTAAGAGGAAACTTTCATGTAACAGGAGAGTTGACTTTATACGGTTGGAAAGTCTCCAGATAAAGTTCTCTTGTACCAATGGGAATAATCTTTGAGCACATGCTGTATGTCAGTGGTTCCCACCCTGGGGTCCCCGGCCCCCCTTACGGGGGCATCGTAGATCACAGGGGGTGTGCCAGGATTTGTCCGCTCTGAAGTTGTCAAACTTAGGTTTGCTCATATATAACTAAAATCATAATAACACACTTACTGGATAATTTATACAAAAGTCTGTGTATAAAAACTATTTAAAATGATCCTTTTTTTTTGCTACTTAGTAGCAAAATCTAACAAAATATTCTGCTGCAATCCATATTTGTTGGTGTTTAGCCTTTCAAAAACAACATTTTCAGTGTGGTCAAAAAAACTATTTGCCCTTTTGCAGCTTTTAGGAAGGAAAATAGGATGGGAACCACTGCTGTATGTGATACTCAGCTCACGTGAGATGAAGTGCTCAAACGCTTTAAGAGATTAACAAAACCAAAGTCGTGCTGGTTTTCTTGTTAAGTTTATGCAGTCTAATCAATTCCTTTCATGTCATGTTCAATTTTAGCTACCTCCTTAATGGTGAGATAGTTTTACTTCATGTCACCTTGCCAACTTGTACTTCCTCTGTCTGTTTTATGCTTTATCACAACATAGACAAAAAAAGTTAAAAAAAGGATCTAATTGACCTGTGCCGAAGAAAATGACATTGAGCTTGACGTTGTGGTCGAGGGTTTTGAGGACCTGCCGGGCGATTCTCTGGGCCGTGCGGAGAGACTCTCCCTTCATGGACTCAGACGTGTCTAGCAACAGGACGACTTCATCAGATGCTGAAGTTGAGTTGACTTCAAAGTCTGGATAGAAGACCAACATGCTGGCCTAGAGGAGGGAGCGAGAGATGGTTGAAAAAAAGACGAGAACGACGGTGCTGTAATTTATTAATACAATGTTCACGTCGTTTTTGTAAAACAATTAGTGAACTGTTTGTCATAACTTTTTTTTTTTTAATTTGTGAACAAATATACTTACTGAAACATTATTATGATATTATTTTTATATATATAGTTTTCTGAATCTGCTCTTTTCATTTTACAGAATATGATTTTACAGGACAAACATTTTCAGAAGAATTAAATGTTCAGACGAAGGCTGTGATAAATAATAAAATAACCATTTAATTAGTAATAGAATACTTGTCTGTCACAGTGGCAGGCAGTAAAAAAGTGAATTTCAGCCCATGCATGGAGGCATAAAAAAAAAAAAAAAGACAGACAGACCTGGCTGTCCTTGTCAGGGTGATTCTCTACCCACATCCTGGGCAGGTGGACCTCAGACAGAGTGACTGACAGCTGGAAACCTTCTTGACCCATGACCTCTCCTGGCAGCACGCTCACCACAGCCTTACAGTCTGTTTTCTATGGGATCACACACACACACACACACACACACACACACACACACACACACACACACACACACACACACACACACACACACACACACACACACACACACACACACACACACACACACACACACACACACACACACAGAGAAAAGAGAATATGATGAACATGAGGAAGAGGAAAGGGACTAGGTTTGCAAGTATTGATTACTCTTTAATGGATTATTTTATCAAGCATAGATTCAATGACTCAACTTTAGTATAAAAAACATCAAACCTGGTGAGAAATCTGCATCATAAGATACCAGATCTCAAAATAAAGTCTTAATCTTTTACGCAGTCTAAGTAGCAGACAAAAGTTAAAAAAAAAAAAAAAACTTCTGATATGACAAAAAAAAAAAGCTGTCATTTTTTATTGAAGCTGTAACAAGCAGATCTTTATAGAGGACCACAAAGAAAGAAATAGTAATAAAGTATTTAATTAATTAATAACTAATTGTACAATAGAAATAGGCATTAATAAATGTGTTTACAAATGTATTTATTAATCTATGAATAAATGACCTAAATTACAAAGTGATTAATTATTTGACATTTTAATGGGCAATAAAAAGGAAGAATTATAAAAAGAATTTACAAATGAAATATTAATCCATCAATAAATGGTTCAAATTAAAAAGGGATTTACAAAAACACCATAAAACAGTCAATAAACTATTGGATTAGCTAATACTTTTAGTAAATGCAGCAGGGAAATGCTAATTGTAAATGCTTGATTAAAACCTGTATACTTAAATCAATTTGTGAATCCAATTATTTGTTTCTATTTTTAAACTGCATTTTCAAATAGAATTTCAAATTCCATTATTTATTTATGAATTCATTTTTGCATTTTTAAATGATTTACTTATTGACTGTTTTATGGTTCATGTTTTAATCAAATTATATGATTAATAAAATGTGAAAACACCCAAATTACCTTAATCTTGACTTTGTGAGTGATGCAGTGCAGGTTGGTGATCTCATGGGGCATCTCAACTGACATGTCCAGGGTGAACTCTCTGAGGAATAAAAATCAACAAATTGAACACACATTGAAGTGTGCATTATAATAAACAGTATAGGGAACACAGGCAAACACTGGAAGGACAACACACATTTCTATCAAAATGTCTTACTCTATAAATGACAAATAATTAAGTGATTAACAAAAGTGTCATTGATGAATTATTTGTGGATCAACTAGTCAAAAGATCCAAAGCTTCACCACACTACACCACTGAGCATTAAGCACTAAAGATGGAGTCAGACTATAGGAATAAAAATGAAAAATAAATTGCATTAAAATAGTCAAAATACATAACAAAGCTCACCTCGCCTCATCAGTCACACACACCTTCTCTACAGTGACCTGTTGAGCAATGGAAAACACAAAAAACAATGAAGTAATTTTGCTTTCAATGCAGAGTACCGCACATAACTAAGATAGAAAGACACAAGCCAAATACCGTAAAATAAATACATAAACAAAAACAGTAACACTTGGCCTCAGTTTATAATTTCTTCTGTGATGAATGGTTCATGCAAAAGTAAGATAGCTTGATGAAGGCAAACTAAAACCAAACCAAATAGTGCAGGCAAGTTGATTTGATATCTTATACATTGAATTAGCTAGAAAACACACAAACATCCACCAAAGGGAAAATAAGGAGAAGAAATTAAGGCGAGACACTACAGGCATGTGGTGCACTTTTGAGATTTTGAGGCTATTTTGCTATAAATAATGCCTCATTTGCATATTTAAACATAACATTTCAGAAAACTTGTAATACAAGAAAATATTTGTCTTCAGTTAAGTAATCAACTGGGGAAGTTTCACGGTTGTATCTCTTAGTTACATTTTTTACCCTATTCACCTGTAGTGTCTCCCCTTCAAGAAATCACAGTGATGCAAATACATGTATACATTACACATTTCGCCCTTTCATTGTTTTCTTGCTGTTTTTAAGGACCTTTTGCCATTTTTCTCACTATTGACAGCCTGCAGAATAAGAACTTATACTTTGAGGAGGGATGTTTTTAGTTTTTGTTTGGACCTCCCGTCCCGTCCAGTCTCTCCTTACTTGTGTGGTCTGGTTGAGCGCTGCACTCTCCTGCCACGGAGCCACACTCCCAGGCAGGGAGAAGAGGATACTCCCGTCCCTGACGATCAGCTCAGACACAAAGGTAACTTTAATGAGGACAGTCGCACCGGGTGGCAGATTTCCCACACTGATGGTGAACACATCCTGCAGTGAGCACAAAAACAACATCACAACCAGTGTAGAAATAGAGATGCAAAGTAGGATGAGGAGCTATTTTGGGCACCTCTGGTTCCAGAAGTCCTGTTAAATTTTTACATAGACAAAGTTGCAGAGTATTAACAACTGCATTAGAAAATATCTGGTTCTTTAACACAAAGTAGAAGGTACAAGCTTGTGTACATATACATTTCAGGGGAGAAGTTAACTACGAAGGTGCATTTTTAATTTTGGAGTCAACTTTGGTTGAATTCAGCAATAATGACATGACCTAACAAACTGGTATACTGGTTGATCAGTCTAATCTTGAATAATCAGAGATTGCTAGATATAGCGCTTGAATCAGCACGATGAAATGTGTTTGGTTGAGTGTAGAGGGTGGACATACGGGGGCGTCCTGGTCCATGAGGTACGCTCCATGGCCTTTCTCAATAGCCTGCTTGTACTCCTTACGAGCCGTCTCTTTCTCCTTCACCTGAGATCCAAACAGACACAAAAATCAAATTTGGTTTTACAAATAATCCATAATGTTGGTTTTATCTTTTGTGTTATACTGGTGGACAGGGTTCCCACACATTTTCATGGACAAAATTTCATGACTTTTCAAGGATCCATAATAAAATATTCATGACCATTCACAACATATAAGTACATAAAAAAGAACTGTATAGTATACTTTATCCAAATGTTAATTATTGTATGAAAATTAAACATGGTTATGTTCATATTCACTTCAAATACTTCACACTACAGGCACAGTCAATACATCGTCTTATATCAGTCTGGCACTGACTTTTCCAGGTTTTCCATGACCGTGGGAACCCTGTGGTGGGTGAGGTCAGCTGTGTGGCATAATACAATGACTTCCAGTCAATCCAGGTCATCACTGTTGTACTTTGTGATAACATGGATGCAAACTCCAAATGCCAACTTTTTAATCTGGCTTTCATGAGAATATCAAACCGAACTTTTT
Source organism: Sebastolobus alascanus (assembly GCA_916701645.2). Classification (NCBI taxonomy): domain Eukaryota; kingdom Metazoa; phylum Chordata; class Actinopteri; order Perciformes; family Sebastidae; genus Sebastolobus; species Sebastolobus alascanus. The sequence goes on along the minus strand of CAKAOJ020000206.1, from coordinate 707,498 downwards.
AATTTTCCTCATTTACAGAAGGAACATTTACAACATAATCTCAGCCAACTGCTGAGAATAAAGATAACTAATAAAGAAATAATATAATGAAGAAACAAGATGTTAGATGATAAAGAAATGCAGTAAGTGGAAGGAAAAAAACAAATAAACAAATTTAAGTTAGGTTACCTGTCCCACCACATGTTTCCCATTGATGAAAGCTTCAAATCCACACACTGCTGCAGAATCATCCAACGGGAAGACATACTTTGCCTCAATGGGCACGGAGCTCAGATTGGTGTATTTTTGGAAGATGATGACCTAAAAGAGAACAGATTTTAAAGACAAATGTCAGTGCTTTACTTTACATCCAGTATTCTGATGCATTTTAGGTGGTTGAATCGAATGAATCATCAGATCATCAAGCCTTAGAAAAAAAGCTGTTTTTCACCTGAGAGAGCAGATCCATCAGTTTGCACTTCACATGGACGGCCTGCAGAGGAAGCTGCTGACCAGAGCTGTCCAACAGTCCGGCCGTCACATCAGCTAGTGGGTTTTTAATGCTTTCAACCCCGTCATCCTCCAACATCGACTCCGGAACTACACAAGACATACAAAATGCCTGTTTGTTTTGTAAGATGTCTGAAAAATATCTGGAAAAAAATGTCTGGAAAAAAAAGTCTGAAAAATGTCTAAAAAAAATAGTCTGTAAGATGTCTGAAAAATGTCCGAAAAAAAGTTTGACCGAAAAAAAGTTTTTCCGAAAAAAAAATCTGAAAAATGTCCGAAAAAAAAAGTCTGAAAAAAAAAGTCTGGAAAAAAAAGTCTGAAAAATGTCCGTAAAAAATGTCTGAAAACAAATGTCCACAAAATGTCAAAAAAAAAAAAAAAGTCTGAAAATTGTCCGAAAAAAAAAAGTCTCAAAAATTGTCAAAAAAAAGATGTCTGAATGTCTGAAAAATAGTTTGAAAAATGTTGGGGAAAAAAAAGTTAAAAAAAAATGTCCGAAAAAAAAAGTCTGAAAAATGTCTAAAAAAAATAGTCTGTAAGATGTGTGAAAAATGTCCGAAAAAAAGTTTGACCGAAAAAAGTTTTTCCGAAAAAAAAAGTCTGAAAAATGTCCGAAAAAAAAAAGTCTGGAAAAAAAAGTCTGAAAAAAAAAGTCTGAAAAATGTTCGAAAAAAATGTCTGAAAACAAATGTCTACAAAATGTCCGAAAAAAAAAAAAAGTCTGAAAATTTTTTTTGAGAAATGTCTGAAAAAAAAGCCTGAAAAAAAGATGTCTGTATGTCTGAAAAATTGTGGGAAAAAAAGTTTGAAATATGTCGGGAAAAAAAAGTTTAAAAAAAATATCTGAAAAATGTCCGGTAAAAATGTCTGAAAACAAATGTCTACCAAATGTCCAAAAAAAAAAAAAAAGTCTGAAAATTTTCCGAAAAAAAAAGTCTGAAAATTGTCAAAAAAAAAAAGATGTCTGAATGTCTGAAAAATAGTTTGAAAAATGTCGGGGAAAAAAAAGTTAAAAAAAATGTCTCTTGCTCAATCAGAAGTTTCCTCTCATCGGGTGGAAAAGCTAAAACTGCCTTTTTTCCCAGCTAAGTGGGCTGGTAAATTGTACTTTGATGATATTTTGGTAACAACACAATGTATTTAATTTATCAAAGTGGTTTAAAAATGGCTTCAGGAGCCAAAAGAAGTCAAAGAAATCATGTTTCTAACCCTCAAGTGAAAAGAAAACATGACGATCACCACAAAACAAAGTGTGTTTTAAAGAACCGTTAGAGGAACTATACCTTTTTCATGTTTTGCAGTTATCCAGTCCCGACCTTGGTCAGAAGAGGGCACCTCAGCTGAGGTGTCGATGGCAGGACTGAACTCCTTCAGTTGGTCTCCCTCGATGCTGAACTGAACCACGTACTTCAGTTTCACCTGATCAGGACTGTACACCACGTACTCATCGTCCTGGAGCACAAGTATCATTATAAATGTTAGAGTGCACACATGCAAAGACGTATAGATGTGTTATGGCTCAGCGATGTTAAATATGATCACAATAAGTTTGACAGAATAGCCCCAAAAGTGACAGTATTTTGCGTAAAAGGCCTGCTGCCTTCAGAGGGTACTTACACACAAGACAGTTTTCATAATCATTAGACCAGAATTTAGATCCGATAACTAACAGAAAAAAGGCATTCATTGTACATTTCCCTCAGTTTCTAAAATCTATTTTGATGAATTGCAACACAGTCTTTAAGAACAAGAAAAACATTTTTATTTTTAGTTGTACTCACATGCTATTATTCCAGTTTTTAGCTTCTTTTCTATCTGCATTCACACGCAAACACTCCTACCTCAAACTCAGAGTGAGTGTTCGGGGTGCGGCGGACCCCGTGCACGCTGTGGTATCCCTCAGGAGCCTGGGTCAGAGTGAGGTCTCTCTTGTGGACGTCCTTGCAATGTCCCAACGCCACATCAGACACTAACAGCAGCCGGGAGCCATCTGTCTCACTGGGCTTGGAGTATTTCAGACTGGTGCTGTGGATGGAGAACATGGAGAACAAAAGACAACTGAGGACCACATGCTTTTGAAATTGTTGCTTTCACTTTTTGTTTTTGTTTTAAGGCAATAAAACAGTATTGCATGGAAGATGCGGGTACATGTAAAAAAAAAACTGACAATTTTTGTGGAATAAACCTCGTCGATTTCAGATTTTCTACTAACCTAATGGCATCACTAAAGTAGATTCCACTGCCCAGATTACCAACGTCTGTTCTCTCTATCCCATGATGCTCCTCTCCAACACGGGGCAGCAGCAGACCACTAAAGAGAGAGTGAAAACATCAACTTACAAAATAAAAGTCCAAGTCAGATTTCGTAACTGATCAGTTGAAGCTGTACAGTAGACCTGCACTGTACTGTACCCATCAGGTTGTCAGCCTTACTGTAACATCACATCACAAAGTAATATATGCATATATATATTAAATATTGATTAACTGATTTAAATGGTGAATATGTTGAGAAGCGATCTAAAGTATAAAACTACATACAGTATCTTTGTACTTTTGTCTTGGCTCCGAATAACACTGGAGGATTACTGCTTGAAGATTTGAACTTTATTTATCCATAAATCCTGTGAGGGATGTCGGGAAAACTGCTCTTAATCAAATTTATAGCCAATGATCCTGGCTTTTATTTTATATTAAAGCAAATTACATGTAGTAGATAATGTTCCTCTGGTGGTAAATTCTCTTACTGCAGACAGTATGAATTTTAAAATTCAAAAAACTAATTTTCATCTCAGAAATTTTGTTTCATCAATTTCTGTGCGAGAACATCAACAACAATATCACTTTGACTGATAAGGTGAATCTCAGGATGCTCAATTAGGTTAAATGGGATATATTTTATGAATGATAGGATATTTTTATCATGAAAGTATTTAGTGTGTATGTGTGATCTCACCGAGACAGTACTCCCACAAAGTTGCTGGGGCTGGAGGAATGCAGGAGGGGCTTAATGTACCCCACCTCCTTCTTAAACATCTGAAGCTCCACCCCTCTGCTGACACGCAGAACCTGTCGGACCTGCACCTTGCTGCAAAGCACGGATGGAAACATGGGCAGTGAGATGTGCGTACGCAAAATATATATATTCATAGGTGTATATGGATACAAGTCACATTGTGTTTCTGAGTTCTCTGTTTTGTGGCACTTGGAGGCCATTTACCTCCATAACTACTCACAACTATTTACAGGTATAATTGTACAATAAATGGCCTTAAATAAGAACAGAAATAACAGGTGGTGTGCATTAATATCTGCAACAGGTTTTGTGAAAAGACGTATGTGTTTATAAGCACTGCATCACTGCAAATGGGTTCTGCTTCCCTCCAGGATATCAGACATAAAAGCATTTCTGAGGCGGTACGCTACCTGTCCTGCAGCTGAGCGGTCACTTTCTGAAACTCAGAGGTGCCGGGGGGAACAGTCTCAATGCTGCACCTCAGAGCGCGGTATTTCCCCAGACAGGAAGGCGTGGGGCTTCTCAGGGTCATCTCACTCACGTTCAGAACATCTCTGATTAACTTGACAAAAAGAAATGATCGTGTTCATGTTAGCCTGGATATGCACAGGGGACAGCAGTGACTTGGGTTTATGGATGGAAGGCAATGCCATGTATTTCAGTGTATGTGGGGGGGGTCAAACAATCAATTTCTTGCATTTACTGCATTATCTATAGATATTTTGTGGTCAAACAGTAAAAATATGTTAGTGTGCTACACAATAAAATGGTTTAAAACAAAATAAGACAAATTAGGTCATATTATTTGATAACAGCAGAGGTTTGAATTACCATACAATAAATGTAATGAATGCAAATTCATCCTCTGTTGAATCAATATGGTAATGTAACAATATCACATTTGTATCTAAACTGCCAACTCTTAGTGTGTTTATGAGTATTCATCAGGCACACCCTACTACATACTAATTGTATACACAGTATATACTGTATACTAATTGCCTTAGTATACCATTTATGCAGTAAAAAATAAAAAAAAAAATAAAAAAATAAAAAAAAAATCGAGCAATTAAATGTGTTATACGAAGAGGAACTGAAACAATATGTGAGCCGATGCCCGGTTTTTTTTGGAATAACATTGAAGCTGGCCAATGCTACATTATGATTGGCCAGTCTGCGTTCGAGGGGCGGGACTTAGCAAAGGGTTAATATGGTAACATTTTTGAAGCTGTAAGTAACCTCTTGATTTCCTTTGTGGATTGCATTGTGGGACAAAAGTGTCCATCAACAGCACACAACACTGGTTGTGGGTACTGTATGTAGCATTTGTGCAAATGAAAGACCTTTCGAATCATGATTGATTGGTTCTTTATGTCTGTATATTTGTCTGAGTGTAAGTGCTCGTGTTTGTACATGTGTGTAAGTTTTGTTACCTGACAGAGGTCCAGTTTCTGAGAGATGAGCTTGGCAGTGGGAGAAAGTTGGTAGGGCGCTATGTGTGGCAGCAGGGTGTAAACCTCTTCAAGGAGAGACGCCACCTCACTATGATTTGCCTCCTTCAGCTTCCTCTGAGCCTGAAGCAACAAGCCCTCCGCCCTGCTCACCTACACACACACACACACACACACACACACACACACAAGCGTAATTGTAATGATATTCATGATTAGACTGTCTTTCCTGGAAGGGGAAACAAACAACAGGCTAATGGGACAGCTGATGTTGCTTTCCATAGTTCCACAGCAGACTGAGATTGTGCAGAACAATCCACGGAGAAAGCCTTACATCATTGAGGCTGAGCTTGTCGATCGAAACTCTGAGGATGTTGCCGAGGCGGCCCAGGGCCTCAGTCCACAGCAGCTCCACAAACACCCCCACTTCTTGTGATACGCTTCCTGTGTTCAGCTTCTCCTCCAGCAGCAGCTGCCAGTCAAACAAGACACATGTAAATCAACTGATCAGCTCATTAGATTCAGCTACACAAGTGTCCAGCAGCAGGGACTCAAAATCCTGCTAACTAAAATACTGTTGATGTGTATCAGAAATACATTTGTCAACTCAGACCATAAAATGTGTGCAGAAAATACTGTAAACCTTATATAAAAAGTAGAGATCCACCTCTCTCTCTCCCATTTAAATTCTATAGGGTCAAAGAAACACTGAGTCTATTTTATTATGAGGGGTTGCTTTTAAAGTTGACATAGTATGTGATGCTTACTAGGCTGCCACAATGTCAATATAGTTAGTCACAGGTATGTAAACCTCGAGACACTTATGTAGTGTAATGTACTAGAGGTGTAAATCACAAGTTTCCTCACGATATGATATTTGGTGATACAATTTGATTTAATTCCATTCAGGGGCCTATGATCGATATGAGACGATATCATACGCCCATTTAACACATCGGTTGCATTTATATCAACTCACAAAATAATATTACTGGGCTCTTCCAGAAATTTGAATGAAAATCTATAATTTTTCATAAAAAGAATACATTTATCAAAATAAAGGCGTATCTTAAAGATGATACGTATCGATGTTTTCACTTTGCACCGATGATATTGGACCATTGATCATTGAATCGATATATCAATCTAGATCGATGTATCACATCTATGATGTACTATTATAATTTGTATTGTTGTATTTCTTATTATGGTGACTATGATATTATATAATGTATCATTATAAACTTCAATATACTCTGCTAATATGTCATATTGCGAGGAAATTTAGTGAATTCATTGACCCAGCATGAATTATTGTAAAATCAAAATAAAGAAATATCTTAAAAAGAAAAAAAGAAACACCTTTAAAAAAAGCTACTGGTTGGCTAGAAATGGTACTTTAACGATATCCACCACATACTGGTACTGTATGTTCAGATTTGAAGAAATTACAGCTACTTAAACATGCAATAAAATCATGCAATTATGCTAAAAACTACAATGCCCACAATGCCTTGCAACAAACCAGGGAACTGCATTCTAAGTTACAGTATAGTACCCTTCTCATAATTGCCTGCAGCTTCATGTTTCTTGTCAGTAAAATGTGTAAAACTGACCTGCTGGAGGGGGGCGGACACCAGGTCCTGGCCGTACGGAGGGGTGTTGTTCCTCAGCTGGTGACCAGTAGCCTGCAGGGTCTCTCTCAGGGTCTGGTACACCTCCAAAGCTTCCTCTGAGGTGGACAGATGCACCAGCATATCCCTCACCTTCCACATCTGTTAGCACAAACACAGGTGTTTTCCAAAATGAAAGTTATTCTTCTACTTAAGCCTGACATGAGTCCCAAATTTTGATTTGTTGTTACTCTGATGGGGCTAAAAAAATGATGTCAGGTAGCAACACTACAACAAATACCTTTTCACTTCAGTTTACTGCTACAGCATAATATAACAGAAAGCATGTTTTAAAGTGGGGGTAAGCAGTATATTTTTGGCATCATTGGGCAAAAATGTTCAGGCTTTAAAAAACCTAGCCTGTGACGGGAGACTTTGCCCAATCACAGGTTATTTCAGAGCGAGCGTTCCTATTGAGCATTACTATTGGCTGTGCTAAGGCTGTTGGGCGGTGCTTGGTATTTCCTCAACTGTTCTCAACGTGGCTGCCGGGTCAAAATCTTTCTCAGTTTACAGCTAAACAGTACACTACAAGATGTTTCTGAAAACATTTGAGATGAGAAATAGTCATTTCAGTAACAGAATATTGATTCATATTTGATCAGCGCTGCCTAGTTTGACCGTTTGATCGGAGTTCGCGAGTGATTGACAGCTGCTCAGAGACGGCAGCTGGACAGCAGACTCCAGATCAGCTCTGACTGGTTGTTGTCCTCCGGTCTGTGAAATCTTGCAGATGCCATTAGGAGCACCGGAAGACACCGGAGGACACAGAGGCACATGATTTTTTTTCAGATTACCTGTCTCATGCACTACTGTCAGGTAGTGCACGTTTTACAAAAATAACTTTTTTTTTACATCATATTTGCTCCATTTCTACCCACTGCAGCTTTAAGTGTTATAAGTTTCAAGACAATATCATAAACAGGTCACAAAGGTAGATCAATAAAAGGTCGAGCACTATAATATGTGAGTTTTTGAAGCAACATGAGACAAATGACTGGATAACAGAAAGGCAGTAAATTATTACAGACAGCACAAACAAAGATGAAGAGCAGGCAGGAAGATACAACTAATAAATATTGATATGACAGATATATGCAGTGGTGATTAAAATGACTTATTGTTTTCAATATCAATCTCACAAAAATGATTATATTACATAATTTCTAACAAGCAAGAAATAACGTCATCTGTGAGCTGACATGCAGAACAAGCACTGACATTCGGAAGACTTCATACCTTGGATGATATATCGTCCTTCCAGTACCTGACCACACGGTACTGCCGTCCATTCTCTACTTTGTAACTCTGCAGCTCCAGGGAATACCAAGTGTTGCTGTTTAACTTGAGAGAAATGTATAATATTATTAATAGTTATTCTATCACTACTGTAGTAACAGTAGTAGAAAAGCTAAAAATAAATTGCAGCTTTACCTTTTCAAAGATTGAATACTTGGCCACTTGAAAATTATCCACATATGATGGCAGATCAGGATCAGTTTCAGTATAAATTCTGTGAAACAATATACAACAAAAACGCAAAGATCAATCCAGTTTTATACATGTCACTTGGGAATACAATTTTCAGCAGAAATGTTGATTTCGTTTTTAAACTTTTGTGGTGTGTTTTTTCCAGTTGTTTCTACTACCATGTGACACGGTATGTGAGTGGTGGTTATTCTAGCAGAGGTGCAACTGTAACTCTGAATGGATTACGTACACTGAGATTTGAAGGAAGGAAAATTATCAAATCTTTCCTGGAAATTATTGTTGGTGGGCTGCACCCTCAGCTGGCAAAGTGTGCCCTGCCTGTGAGAGTGGGATAGCTAAAGGAGCATGGAATACTAAAAGATACCAATCTGCTTGATAAAGGCCTCTATTGTAACTATGCAAAAAGTCAAACCATATTTACAATGCTAAATGAATGTTTTTAAAAAAGAATGAACCTTTAACCATCTCTACAATGAATATGATTTTAATGTATGCCAATGTAGCCGGGATAATTTTATTTATTTTTTATTTTCTTATTTCTCTGAAATCTTTATGTTATTATTGTGGTGAACTTCCCCAGAATCCATCCACACCTGTATATAGATTCCTATCATATCAGTTTTCTATGGTGTACCTTTTTGTTTCCCTGGGGGCATCATTAGATGTTACTCCGCTGGGCTCACGCTTCAGTGACAATGCACTTTTGAAGCTGGTGAGTCATGTTTTAGCATGCTCGCTCTCTCATCGATATTTGTTTTACTGTATGAATAAACGTCATATGGTGATACACATTGAGATACAATGTGCCAAGGAACCTTTCGATCTAGCCTCCATTGTTTAAACAAATCACTAATTTAGATATAAGACCGAGTAATGTCAATGATTTGCCCAGCTAATTAGCCTTGAACTGGCCGCGCTGGGCTTGTTTATATGAGCGCTGGTATTAGCATGCTAGGTATTTCAGTGGTTTGCTAGCTATATGTTAACCCTTGTGGTTGAGTTAGCTTTATGGTTTGAATGTGTTGCCTGTAGGTAGCCTGTGTGAAGTGTTGACGCCCTGTCTCCAAAGCTGGTGTGTGCCTCACTCAATCACAACACAACGCAGAGCTGAGCAGAACTGAGTCTGCTACACCATTGTCTCCTTCATGACCAATCCCCCAGTGTTAAGACAACACACTCTTTTGCATGTCCAGGCTAACATGAGGATGATGGTTGTTCACACCTGTACTTTCCCAGGACATATCCGCTCCTCTCCGGAGTCTCTGCGCTCTGAGTCAGGCTGACAGAGTCCACAGGCTTGCGTAGGCCTTTGGTCGGCTCGGCAGCTGTTTTGTTCGTTGCTACTTTGGACACTACAAGGCACAAGACAAAACACATATTCACATGAATGACACACCTCATGTCACTTGTTCTACAATAAATGCATTACAAAGCATTTAAACCAGAGTACACACAGGCTATGGAAGCAAGGTGATCTATATCAATCAATCACACTTCATTTGTATAGCACCTTTCATACAGGTTAAGGTAGATTCCAACAAATACACACTTCACAAAGCGCTCGTTACACAACACTGCTGCAGGTTTGAGCAAACACACCCTTTATCTGACTTAAAGGCTGCTATGTAGTTAAACCTGCTGACTGAGTCTACACTGTATTTTTAATCAGAATGTCCATGTGGAAACAGAAGTGGGAGGACAAACCTATTGAACGACGATAAAGTCACGACTTGTGTCTGTGCAAATAAATGGCTGAGAGTAATCATGAATCATTGTGTTGGAACTGGGTGGAGTCCTGATTCTGACTGAGTTAGTCTGCCCTCTGTACTGTAACTGGCTGAGACAGTAAGCGAATGATTATCATTTTACATTCCCGCATCTATGATTGCACAGTGTACACACCATACTGCATACCCTGCACATTTTAAAACAACACAAATTTAATTTTGTTAGATGCATGTGATGCTGCTGCAGTTACAATACATTATTGTCCAACTGGAATCAATAAAGCGGCTGTACATCTTATTTCAAAGTCTCTTATCTTATAATATCTAATAATAATAAAAATAATATAATATCTAATGTCAAAAGTGTTATTTCACATTTCATTTCAATCCTGACATGTCAAAATTCCAGCAGAAAAATTCTACATTATGCAGCTTTCAAATACATAGAGTAGAATACATGTTTTGCTTTTTTACTTCATGTGGAACTGACGACATTGGCCTGGTGAAGGTATTTTGTCGTTAAAACATCATAAGTCATATCCACATAAAATAAAAAAGATGTGCAAACATGACAACAGTGTGCAGCATTTTACCCTGTTTTAAGTGTACATACTATATTCGTTGCATCTAACATGTGCTTAGTATTCATCAATATCTATGTGCTTTTTGGAAACTATTACTGCCTGTAAGGATAATACCTTGAGTTGAGAGTGGACTTTGCCACAGTGAGGAGGGAGGAAGAGGAGGTGAAGAAGCAGAGGGGGAGGAAGTATCCAGCTTGTATTCATCCACAGGCAGAAGAACTCCTCTCTCCAGACAGAGGTGCACATAATCCACCCCGACCACGGGTGTTCGGTGTTTTTGGATGCAACGCAGCCTGTTGGAGCTCAGGTCGGACACATCACTGGTCACTATCAGAGAGCACTGTGGGAAATGTAGGCGGAAATCAGACAGCAAGATGTGATTTTTGCTACATGAACATTGGACCACGAGGATGATATACAGGAGGATATTTAGATTTTAATAACCGGTGGAGAATGATCATCTGACCTGTTTATTGACCACAAAGGAAATGTTGCCTCCATTCTCTGTCACTGCTGATTTCAGCTTCTTCTTCTCCTTGAAGGGCAAATTTTTCAGCTCCAAAAGCACGGAGCAGTTCTCAAACACAGCCATGCCTGTAAGGAGAGGACACACCCACAGACGTTATTGTACTATAGAATATATAATACAATGTTTTCAGCTGCTTATGTTGTTTCTCTCTCTCTCTTGGCGTGTGAATAGTTTAAATGTCACCACTTTTATATCCCTCACGGCAAAGGTACAGAGTCCCCTGTGCAAAGAAAAACACTGATAAAAATGTGTTTGTCCCTGTTGCCATAAAATATCTTAAATCTGTAAGGACAGCTCGCTACCTCAGCACACAGCATTTTATATCTATTTATTTAACCTCGATTCAGTCCTCACCATCTAGTGCTTTATTGTAGCTTCTATTGGTGGATTGTGTTTTTATGTAAATGTGTTTTAATGTGTCCTGTCTGGATGTGATATGCAGTGTTTTAATGAACCCTTTTTAATAGCACTTTTTGCACATGCAAACCAAAGACACATTTATGCATATGCAATAAAGTATCATATATCTCTATTTCATCTCGTCAACCGCACACACTGTTACAGTATGTACAATGGCACACACACACACACACACACACAAACACACACAGACACACAGACACACACACACACAGACGCGCACACACACACACACACACACACACACACACACACACACACCTACACGCCTACACACAGACGCGCGCGCACACACACACACACACACACCCACCTAAAAGAGGATTGCTGGGAAACAGACGCGGAAGTAAATCCCCCCCCACAAAAAAAAAATACACTGTAAAAAGGTGCAGAACAGCTTTAGCATTACTTTTAATAACGTTAGCTAGCTGTTTAATTTGTTTTTTGACGTATATTTGACATAAAACGACGATGAAAACAAGTAAGAAACAAACAGTGAACACAGTAAGCAAAGTTAAGGTGTCTTAAAACGTCCAATAAACTGTAAAACATACTGTTTTTAACCGTTAAAATCATGCTAAAGATAGCACTTTGTAACATTCTGCAATTAAAATTAAAAATGCTTTTAGTTCTTGTATCAGAAGAAGTATTGAAAGATACAGACCTGTCACTGCTGCGTACCTCAGGTTACCATAAAGCTAGCAGCAAACAACCGTTTTATTTTCTGGTTTTTGCGTTTTCAAAATAAAAGGTTGTGACGTTAAAGGAAGCTTTCACCCAGTGGTGGAAGAAGTACTCATATTCATTCTCTACATAAGTAAAAGTAGAAATACTATGATCTAAAAATACTCCATTGTAAGTAAAAGTCCTGAATTCAAAATGTTAAGTATTATCAGCAGAATGTAGCCTACAAAAGATCAAAAGTAAATGTACTCATCATGCAGAATTGCTCCTTTCACTGTGTTATTATTATAGAATATTATATTATTCAGTTTTTATCACTGACAAATACATGTAAGAGTATTTTAATGTTGTAGTTTGTCAATGTTGAGCCAGTTTTAGATACTTTGCTTAGGCTTTCTACAGGTAGATTAGTAATATAGTACTGCATTTATGTAAAAAGTAACTATAAGTGTCAAATAAATGTAGCCTAGTGAAGTAAAAAAACCTCAATATTTCCTTCTGAAATAAAGTGGAGTATAAGTATAAAATAGCATATAATGGAAACACTCAAGTAAAGTACGTAAAGTATGTCAAAATTGTACTTAGGCACAGTACCTGAGTAAATGTATATTCCACCACTGTTTTCACCGTCATACTGTTAAACAATTAAACATAACTCCTGCTGTTGTTTGTATATACAAACTAAACTAAATTACTAATTGCTTGTTGTGGAAATGTGCTATACAAATAAACTTGCCTTGCCTACATTGAATTTAAGGAGCATGTCCCAAAATGCAGTTTCTTTGGACCCTAAAGCAATAGTTTGATGTTTTGGGGGATATAGTCTTAATAGTTTTCTTGCATGGAATAAGATATTTGTTCCAACTGCTCCAACAGAGGACCTGTTTCTGTCTGGCTTTTACATTGAACAGAAACTCACAAGAGAGGAAGTAGTCTCACGGTGAGTTGCTGTGACTTGACAGAGTGAATCAGTGGCTGACTTCCTGGTTCAAGGCATAATAATTTCCAGTTATCCACATGGTCTGCTCTATTTACAGCACAGACACCAGACCATGCTGCCCTCCTCTGGATGAAGAGTTGTACTGCAAACATTACTAGTATACTTTTTTGAATTTCAGTTTAGAAAATATAAGTACAAATTTAAGTACATATACATACAAAACGGATCATGCCAGGGTTACATTTATAAAGTAAAAATATAAAATAAATAACAATAAGAAAAATATACATCTATATGATGAAAAAGTAATACAAATTTAGAATAAATTCTCATCGGTGCATAAATTTATCAAACAAATAATTAGTTTTAATTGCTCACCACATTGACACAGATACACAAATATAATGTATGTGTAATATTACCCAGAGGAATTACTGGTGGACACTATATATGTATATATATATATATATATAATTTGATATTTATTTGTATAGAGTAATAGGATTAAAGCATTAATAATGTATAAGAATGTACAACAACATCTCTTAGCATTAACATAGAGGTAGAATCAGAAACTGCTAATGCTTAAAAAACATATACATTATTCAGGTTAAACAACTGGTAAATAAAAATGGCCTGTTGCTAACTTGACCTGTGTATTTAAAATCACGACTTTTATTGCCCTCCAGTGGTCACAGGTAGGAACTGCATCATATCATTTGTCAAGCTAGCGCCATTAGGGACTTTAGTAGCAATGATACAGTTATCAATACTGATCATGTTCTTTAGAGGTATCAATAATACATTTATATGTTCATTTTAAATGTATATTTTGTCATAAAACAATATAAAGCTCTGCATCATGTAATGTTAACATGACTGCAGAACATCTCTGTATAACATTAAATCACGAGTGCTTGCTGCCCTCTAGTGGTGGCAGCAGGAACTGCAACATCAAATTCGTCATTGTAACAACAATGTAACATTATTGCATACTCACACTTCCGGTTAATCATTTCAAAATAAAACTTTCAAAGTATACAGAGGTGTAGTTAGTCGTGGTCACCACGGGAGGGCAGTGTATAGTAATAGCCATAAGCATTAATAACATGACAAATACATGTTATTTAGTGTAATTATTATTTAATGTTATACAGAGTATGTTTAGGTATTTTTTGTACAAATAAAGAAAAAGAAGCACAACATCCCAATAGTGTTTTCTTTTTATTTATTATATTGTTTTGACAAGAAGATGTAAGGTATTAACAATAAGTCACTGCTGTTAAATCTCAGGTAAAAGGCCAAACAAAATGCTCGCTGGTTGTACAAAGCAAAGAGAAGACCTGTGTATTTAAAATCATAATTATTTTTTTTTCGTGATTATTTTGTACACATAAATGAAAAGAAGCACAACATCCCAATAGTGTTTTTCTTTTAATTTCAGGTTATTGGTTGTTTAAAAGAAACCAAACCAATTCCAGTTCTTCAAAGATTTAAGGAAACAGATGGGCAAGGTAATAAAACAACCTTTGAGTATATAGAAAAATAACACATCCCATCCAATTACATGCTAGGAGATGTTGACCGTTGTATTTAAAATCACAAGTTATTGCTTAGTACAACCGGCCAGCATTTTGTTTTGAAGGAGTTTGACTCAAAACTATGCAATTTTACATAATTTTGGATCTTTATTGTTACGCCCCAAAAGCTTAAAGACAAAACTTACTACAGTTGAATAATTACTTTATTATTTACACAAATCACAGCCTTCGTCTGAACATTTAATTCTTGTGGCAATGAGGAGAGGATCTGTAGGAGAGTAGGAGGGAGTGAGGCAGTGTATGGATGACCCATAACCAGGTTACTATAGTTTATAATAATGCAAGACAGTGAGGATACAGCCATTTCATATAGGAGAAGAGCGAGGATCACCCTGCGAAGGTTCATATGAGATAAAAAAAAATTAAATAATATATATTTGTTTAATTTTCATTGCAGTTAAACAATAGCCTACAGAAAAAACATACTTCCTGTGCCGATAAATTGTACATAAAGAGTTATAAAAGAATATGTGCTATGTTTAAAAATGATGAGAATGTCGATGAAAGAGCCAAATAATAAAACACCCTTGTTGCTGAAATCAGACATTATAACTGGGATTGATCCAAGGTTTGCCCTGACTCTGGTTGCCTTTAAACGCTCAATTTCATTTTTTATTTTATTTCTAAATTAAAGCCAATTTAAATTGTATGTAAAGCACTTTGAAATTGCCTCAAGTGTGAATTGCTCCATATAAATAAATTAACCTCGTCTTGATCAGTTTATCAGAATATCTGGCAAAATAATTGTCGAAATAAGTTTCTCCATCAAAGACAGGAGAACTGAGAGCATAAAGAAACCCAGTTATTAAAACACAAAAGTAAAGAGATCTATGAGCCTGAACCTCCTGCAGTGGCGTAAATATAAATTGATCTGGAATCAAAGGATGGGAACACAAAGTTTGCCAAAGCTTTGATTGAGATACAGAGCAGGCTGGTGACTCTAGAAGTGACACACCGAAATGACTCAATAAACAGTTGCTGTTGTTATTTGGTTTGTTTATTTGGCTAAAGATAAAATATAAGTTATATCCAGAAAAAAGATGGATATATGAATGATCATTAATCAGATCATGAATGTAGTTCTAGAGATATTATGGTTAGTTGTTGTGTCTTTCTAGCCAAACAGCTACCGTGGTGCTAACATAGCAGCTAGGCGGCTCACGCTAACAAGCTGGGGCCGTGCTCGGCTCGTGATTGGCTCCAGCAGGTGTGTGGGCGGGACCTCAATACAGGATATTTTGGCTTTTCTTTTGTCCAGTGGGAGGAAGTGGAGACACGTCATCCATCTATATATACAGTCTATGGTTATGACCCAGCTCTTCAGCTCCAACAAACAGGAGACGCGCCATGATAAAGTTTTAACAAAAAGATATTGTATTAAACCAAATAAGTAAATACAGTTTCAATTAAGGATTCTTAACATGTGGTGTGTGGATGCCAGTATAATCAGTGTGCATGTGTGATGGATGTGTGAGGGTGGGTGTTGTAAGGTGCAAAACGAGGCATAAGAATAAACTTAAAGCAGTATATTAAACCAAACAAATGGGTGCCTGCAGGGAAGAGAGCTGCAGCAGAGAGGCAGACCGACAGTAAGCGAGAGCTACACTGCAGCCAGGCTTCATTTAACCTGGGAACCACCTCAGGTGGTTACACTAATACTCTGGCTCCGAATGACATCAACATTTCAAGCTGGCAGCTCCCATATTTGAGATATTTTGGCTTCATTTTGTACAGTGGGAGGAAGTGGAGACATGTTGTCCATCTATATGTTTATGATCTTAATCTATCTATCTAAATTATATTATTAAATCTGGCTCATGCCAAAGCATTTTTACTGTTTTGGGAGTTGGACTCCACACCTTCCCTCCATTTTTAATTACTCACCGCTGACCCATTTCAGCTGTTGCTGCAGCTGCTGTGACCCAGACTGGATGCAGAAACGGTCAAACAGATTATTTTATGAGTGCAGCTCCATCGCTCTGTGGAGGACAGTGTGATGTTTACTGATGTCCACAGAATCCTAACATTCCTGTGTGAATACTAGAAGTCACAGTGGTGCCTAGAGCAAGCCCAGTTGCCCTTTTCTAACATAATTACTGTTCTATCCCAAGTGAATTTGTCTGGTTGAGTCAGCTAATTGCATTGCCTGAGCTGTGAAGCACAACACGGCAGCGCCAATAACAGAAACTGTAACTAGTGCTAATGTATTCGGACGTGTACATCACTCACATAATACTGGACGGCAGGACAGGATTTTGGCCCAGAAACGTAACGCCACCAGCTTGGCAAATATTGATGGTGTGAGCTGAAGATGTGGGAGTATTTGTGTCCAAGAAAATTTCTGGATGACAAATTGGACCACGTTCATCATGCTGGAATGGAAACGCAACGATTGGATTGACAGGGCGAACAGCAGGAAGCGAGTTCATCTCAGTCAGAGCTTCCTTCCGCCATGTGATTGCTAAATGTCGAAGAAGAAGAGAATGAAATCAACACCGAATACCACACACGAATGCACGTAAACACACCCACACACACAGCATCCCAGTGGGGATTTCACAGCTGCCATTTGTGCCTGCCAGGACTTGCATCATCAGGTACCAGAAACCTCCAAAGCTTCTGAAAAGCTGCAGAGAGATGAGAGGATCACTGATAAAAGAACAGAATATTCTGAATCACTCACAGACAAAAAGTGAAGGATGGAGCAGGAGGCTGTGAAATGATTGTATTCCCAGTATAATTGTAGCCTTAGATAAATCTTCCCAACCCTAAATAATTTTCTGTATATAGCCTGTGGGTATTTTTCTACATAAAGATCCAATCTGTTCATGTACCAATTATTTCTTAACACTCAGCACTTAGCAGCTACTTCCCTTGACTTTTTTCTGACTCCAGCAGTTGCAGACATCACCTCAGTCTGAGCGTTGCCACTAATTAGAGTATTACTTCAGAGGAAGCTGATCGCAGATCGGCTTCGATACCCAGCTGCCCCCTTTCCAACCCGCCACCCAGACTGTCTTTGAGTAGCCTTGTGCAGGAGTGACACATTGAGTGAGTCAGCTTTATTCAGAGCAAGGGCTGAACGGAGATGTGAGTCAGCGTTCTCATTACTGTACGCTTCCCTTTGAGTCTGCACAGCACTTATTTGGATGAATTTACTGAAGTCACAATAGTCATTCATTGCCCAGCTGTACTGTGTACCATGTAGCACTGAGCTACACGGACATAAATCACTTACAATTGATTCAGAGCTCTGCTGCCTGCCTGAGTGTTGATTGAGACCAGACGGAGAGCACACATTTTAAAGTCTTTACAGTGGTTGCCTTTCAGTGTTTTGTATTGCTTTTATTAATAATTTGACATTTGATAAACCCTCATAAAAAAGAAGTATATTCAAGTACTTCTTTTAATCGTAAAATAAGAGCGTATGCTTTCAGATTACTTTTTATCAGAGATAAACTTATCTTTTTTATCGTATACTTGGCTTATGCAGAAAAGTCTGGTAACCAAAAGTCTAAGTTTAATTGGCAAGTATACAGAAAAGTCCAAGTATACTTGGCTTATACTGAAAAGTATACAAAAAAGTATATTTGGCTAAGTAATGTAAATTCACTTAAGAAAACAGGTAGTAAAAACGATGAAACTAGTAGCTAACTGAGAGTATACTTTAAAGTGTTCTTTCATAAACTAAAAAATAGGCTACATGTCATAACTAGTAAACTAACAGTATACCTATAAGTTCACTTGTAGTATAGTTCATATTATAGTTGCAGTACAAAATACAACTTAGATGTAAACTAGTTGTGTACTCAAAGTTTACTACTCTTAAATTTAAAGTACACTTAAACGTATACTTTTGTAAACTAAAAGTGGACCAATTTAGTTCCAAGAAGTATTGAAGTAGTACACTTACAAGTTTACTACTAGTACATTGATATTAGTATACTTATTACATAAAGTATACTTGGGAATATACTTAAAGTATACTTAAGTTTCCTTCATAAAATGAACTTGAATTATATTTCTTTTTTGCAAGGGAAGCACTGCATGGTATTGAATCAGCCTATTTGTCTGACATGCTTGCAAAGTATGATCCAGGGTTTAGTTTCATAAAAGCAATTTACAAGGTGCATTTCGCAAATGATTACCACCACGCAAATTGTGGAAAGATTTGCAAGTACTTCAGGTCTGCTGCATGCTCATGGGTCCTGAATATGGAATTTGTTTTGAACAGTAAAATGGTAGGAAATTATCCCATGTTGCAAATTGTAGATTGTATTTTGCAAATTTGGTGAAAAGAGCCCCCGAGATCCTCTCACACAAGTCTTTTAGTTTTTCCAAAAAGCAAAATGCTTTTAGTTTTTGTGCTTGGAGCTATTAGAACAGCCTGCCGGAGGGTCTATGAGTAGCTGAACGTGTTGATATCTTTAAAGATAAACCTAAAAGCTACCTCTTTGGGCAGCTAATCTGCTTCATCAGGACTGTGTGGTTTGATCAGAGCTGACGTACAGGGACCAAACAAACAACCCACCGGCTGTCATCAGATTCTGATTCAAATGTTGCTAAATATTGGTTGGTGCACTCACGTCAAAGAAAGAAAATCAGGAATCTGACCATAGCTGTTGTAATGATGTAGGATCCCATCACTCATAGTAAGAAGCAGATTGAAAGAATAATACTTTTGAAATGTGCATTTTATTGTTTTTATAATTAGATTTCCATCATTCATATTTGCATCTTAATGTTACATGTCTAGTATATTTGGATACTCATGTGCATTAGTCTCCAATTGCTTTACAGTTCATATACTTCACAGTTTACACAATACTACATGTGTGAATGTGCTGTATGTTTTCTGACAAAGTGCTGTTGCTGTCCTGAATCTGACATTAGATTTCACACATGTAGTACTGCAATGCCCAAACCTGCCAGTAGGAGGAGCTCTGGCTCCAAAGCACTCTGACTGCAGACACAGTAGATGCTGGTTAGTGTGAGGATTTTATCCCTCTCACATTGCTTCTTTTGGGAGCCACATATGGTCATAATTTCCCTGAATACTCGTCACCACCTCACACACAAGACGTTTGTCCTCCCGATTGATTCCATTCATGCAAAAAGCACATTAAAGCTCCTCCTCCCTCATCCGTCCTTTCTTCCTCCTTCTCTGCCTCCTCTTTTAATGCATCCTGTGTTCGCTGCCACCTGTCTACTCTCTTTCTCTCTTCCACTGAGTCCAAAATGGAGGAAGCTATTAGCTGTGTTGCACCATCCACTTTTATCTAACCTCCTCTGCTGGAGTATAAACTGCTCCACATGTTTCCAGACACTTATGGGACAGGAGTTGATGATACAAATACATCTTTTGAATAAACTGTGCGGGCTTATTGTCCATTAGCGGCTGAGTTAATGAGCTCGCTAACTGAGCTTTTATCCCCGTTCAAGCCCAGTACAAAGGAGCTCAGAGAGAGGGGAGCATTTACATTTATTCATTTGGAGCTATTGTGACTGACTAGAGCTAGCATCTTTCCAGCTGGTGTGCACGTTAGCTCGTCAGCTACAGTAGTTTGCCAGCCAGCCAATGTACCAGAACCACATATTTTGCTGTGCCAATTTCTGGTGTGAAGGGCCATTACCTAATGTCATAGCCCCGTGTCAAAGTCTGAAAGTTTTAAGGGCTTAATTATGACTTTAATTGTTGGTTTACATTGTGCTCAGATGATGTTTAATCACATAACCACAAACTATTGCTCGAGAGGACTGTTTGGTCTCTGGTACACACATAATGGGCCTCATGCAGGAAGTTATACAAACAAATTTTCTCTTATTTTTGTTTGTATCCACGATTTGTTCTGATTTTGTTAGTACCCATTGATTTATGGGATTCACCAATGTTTTCTTATTTTTGCTCTTCTCTTAGGTAAGAGAACATTTTACGAGTGGCCGAGAGCACTCTTACCAAGATAAGAAAAAAACATCTTGTTTTTCACATTCCAAAAATTGTTTGTCCAATGCAAGGACACATACGTTTTAAAAAAATCAAATTAATCAAATTTAGATTATTATGTTTTCGAGTAATTATAATGATTGGATTATTACATTTGTGGGTTAAATAAATACTATCTAATCTTATCTAAGTTCTTCTTCTTGCAGCAGTTTTCTCTCCAATTCTTGGGCATGTGCCAGAGCATTTGGCACAACACCTGCCCTATAGCGTTAGGGGGGCGTTACCGATGCTAATACCTGCCCTTATATAGGGTTTAGGGGGCGTTACATGTAAGGGATAATGTACCGCGGGTCGGTCATTGTTGTGAAAGAATCCCAGACAGGGCGATGCTGCTATCTCATCGCCCTGAAGGGGATTCTTTCACAACAATAACCCGCTAGCTGTACATTATCCCGCTTGTTAAATGGCTACTTACTTAAGAAATCAATATTTTGACACAAAAACGGTCCTCCAGAGTCCGACATCAGAGCTGCGCCCATAGCAACTGTCTGCTATACAGAAATTACAGACCGCAGAACGCCGTGATTGACCAATCAGAATCAAGTATTCAACACAGCCGTGTAATAAATGCTAATAGTAAACAGTCGGCCACACGCCTCCACTTTATGATCAAGTGGGATTCATCATTCAGCACACCTGGTTAAGAGCAGATTTAAGAACATTTGGTGCATCTGGAGTTGACTTATCTTATTTCTTCTCTTAACAGAAAATTAAGAGAAAATATAAGAGAAATCTAAGAGAATGTTGCTGCATGAAGCCCATTGCACGGAGCATATTTTTGCCCCGGGGCCCCCTAACAGATTTATCCTGCCGTGATCCGAACAGACATATATAGAAAGACAAACAGTCCCTGTTTGTTTCTGCTTTCTCCAGGCCTCCAGCAGATTGCTTTGCACAGTACAATGATCATAACAGTCAGCATTAATATTTTGTGCTTGCTCCGCTCCCAGAGAGAAAGAGACAGAAGAGGTGTCGCAACTAAAAGGGAAACCTTTTATGTTTTGAAGTAGGAGGTCGCAGTGGAAGCTGGGAACGAGTGCTGCAGGCAGGGGTGGAAGGAAAGAATTACATTTACTCTCATTACTGTAACAAAGTCGTTATTTTGTACTTTTGAGTATCTTTAAAATTTCAGTAATTTTACTTTTATTTAAGTACTAATCACAAGAATTGTACTTCACTACATTTCAAGTCAAATACATTACAGAGTGAAAAAAAAAAGTCACATGAAATTGTGAGATGATGGAACAGAAGAAAGGAGAAAAATCAGCAGCGACAGCAGAGAAGATGCTGCAGGTGTGTCTGCAGCCGCAGGAGGGCAGAGCTTCAGAGAGGAGACACTCTTAAGCTGGAAACACACCAAGCCGACATCAAAGAACTAGCGGCGACGAAGGCCACCCGTTGAGTCGCCACACGTTGCCTTTGTCTTGGCCAAAAAGTTGCGCTCGAACACACCGCAAAGACAACAGCCAACGGCCAACTACCACGTACGTTCTGCGCCTGCGTGAGATGAAATAACTCGGTACGGTAATCCGTATTTGGCATTCAAAAAGGGAAACCGGAAGACCGAGGATGACGGATATACAAGCCGTTGTTATGATATGTATATGAAACAAAGCAGCGTCTGCCGACCATTTTCACACCACTCTCACTCATAACTTAGCTTCATTCCAGATGTTCATGTCGTTGTGAAAATATCCGTGTACTGGAATGGTTAGATGAGATGAAGATGAAAAATGAGAAGAGCCTTCTGTGTGTCATGGCCATTTTCAAAGGGGTCCCTTGACCTCTGACCTCAAGATATGTGAATGAAAATGGGTTCTATGGGTACCCACGAGTCTCCCCTTTACAGACATGCCCACTTTATGATAATCACATGCAGTTTGGGAGTAAGTCATAGTCAAGTCAGCACACTGACACACTGACAGCTGTTGTTGCCTGTTGGGCTGCAGTTTGCCATGTTATGATTTGAGCATATTTTTTATGCTAATTGCAGTACCTGTGAGGGTTTCTGGACAATATTTCTCATTGTTTTGTGTTGTTAATTGATTTCTAATAATAAATATATACATACATTTGCATAAAGCAGCATATTTGTCCACTCCCATGTTGATAAGAGTATTAAATACTTGACAAATCTCCCTTTAAGGTACATGTTGAACAGATAGCAAATGTGTGTTTAATTTGCAATTAATCACGATTAACTATGGACAATCATGCGATTAATCGCAATTAAATATTTGAATCGATTGACAGCCCTACTCAAAACGTTCCAAACAATTCCAGAGACTTCCTTCTGGTCACAGATACAGATATCCTAAGATGTAGTAGGGCAACGTGCAATACAATAATCCATGTTAACCCATTTTAACAAGCTGTGGTAAGGTGATGTGCAACATAAGGTCATGAAGGAGTAGAGAGGTTGAACCAGGATCAGCTTGTGGAGGACTTTGTGGTGCCGTTCAGACAGGTGAGTACAACAACACACTGCTCAACCCTCCAGATGAGAACATCAACAACCACTTTGTGTGTGCGCTGTGCCGTCTCTCCTTTGCTGTAATATGCGTGTTTGTGGCTGCAGCCGCTGTGGAGTTTATATTATTTATACATGTCCACATTGTCTGCTTTTGTGATGTTTTATTCTAGTTGATTCTAAAAGAAGTTTGAAGCGCCGTGGTGTCCATAGCTTGTTTATTTACTGTCAATCATTTTTGGTTTAATTGTCTGAGTTTTGTCTCTTTTCTGGTTAATTCTTGTAAGGCTACACAGAGGAAGGCAGTTGTGTATTTATTATATAATTGATAATCAGTTATGAGAGTGCTGTCTGTAGGTTTGGACAGAAGGGGTCTTGTTGCTGATGTTGTTCCACTTGTGTATAAGTTAACATTTAATGCTAAACATGTTTTTTTAATTTAACAGTAGTATCATACATCATCAGATCCTCCTCCCCCCTTTTAAAATGCAATAGAGTAACGTTTACTCAGAGTACATTTTAACTGACCTACTTTTTACAGTAGTATTACTTTTACTTGAGTATAATGTATTTAAACTAATAGTACATTTACTTGAGTACAATATTCTAGTACTCCAGGCTGTAGGTTCAGTTTTAAATCCTTGTTGACATCCATTTCCCAACACGAGTGCTGAATGGGAACAGACACAGCGTCCAGTCAAGATAGATGATGTAAACTGATCCTTACAAATCTCTTATAATTAAACTTTGGCTGAAGAATGAGAGCATGGAAAAAAGCACACATTGCAAGTGTCTGATATTATTTATATATGCATAAACAGTACGATCTTAATCTGTCAAAGTGGCGTCTGCAAATTGCATTACATGTTTATTATCGGGGTTGTCGAGTCCAGTCTGCTTTTTGTGATATCAATTTCTCCTTGTTCTTGACTTCAAGCGAGCCCTATCCCTCGGAGAAGATATTTCACAAGTCCAAACTTTTCAGAAGCTGTGACCTCTTTCAATGAATGTTCATGAATTGTAGATCACTGGGAATTATAAAAGGAAACAGCATCACTGTCAATAGAATGCATCATTCTCGGGTTCACTCATAAAAATTACTTTATTTTTTGTGGGTCCATCACACAATTTCTTTATCTTTGATTTATTATCAATCATAATACATGCTCCAAATTTCGAATTTAGCACCTTTAACAATTCAAGACAAAGTCATGTCTCTATTTCTTTTTGAACACATTTTTGAGTGGCAGCAATCCAGGTCTTTTGTGTACAATAATAGCACATATAACTTAACTTTAGAAAAAGCAGCATGTTGCAGATAACTTAAAGGTGCAGTGTTTAGTTCTCTCGCGGCATCTAGCAGTGAGGTTGCAGATTGCAACCAGCTGAAACTTTTCCCGTGTGCCAAAGCGTGTAGGAGAACTACGGTGGAAAACATGAAAATGCAAATGTCCCTCTCTAGAGCCAGTGTTTGGTTTGTCAATTCTGGGCTACTGTAGCAACATGGCGGCCGGCTCCGTGAAGAGGACCCGCTCCCTATGTAGATATAAATGGCTCATTCTAAGGTAATGAAAACACAACAAATCATATGTTCTGGTGATTATACACTAAAGAAAACATACTTATTAATATTACATTACATTTCAGATAATATATATCCCCTTACATGCAACACACTGTACCTTTAAGCAACTATTTCTTGAAGTGATGGCGTTTAACTAACCTTCAGCTCAGAGGGAAATGAAAGCTCTACGTGACTGCAGAGTTGAAAAGTGTTTGACTGAGTCACGGAGCATGTTAACAGACAATGAGCTTCCTTGTCAGAAAACAGAAAATTATCCAACGCCCATTGCAGTTCTGCATCATGGAGCACTAATGAAAGCACTGTAGATAAAATTAGAGGTACAGGTGCAAACACCTCAGGAGAATGAGGTCGTCGCACAAATTCATTTCAGAGATTCCCAGTCAGACAAAAGCCCAGCGAGCGGTGAAATCTGACTCCTCCTGCCAAACAGTATTAAATTGGCTCATTTTGTCTTCGCTCTCACTTGCTTGCCAGGTTTCTGATAACATATTCAATATAAAGCTGGCAGCAAATTAATGGCTCCTGACATAATAAACAAAACTCGATACAGTTTGCCTCGCCTGTGGGTGTGAAAGCAGTTCACTTCATAAATGTTGGCTATAGACTGTCGATATCTGTAGTTAACAAGGAACAAGCGGAAAGAAATTATATGACCGAACTACAAGGAGTATTTACACATTTCTTATGTTTGACCAAAAATAAAATAATTATATTTTTTGTTTACTCCACTACATTGATCTTTGGCTGGAGTTAGCTCAGACCTGGAGCCTGTAGTAGTCTGGCTTTGTTTGGGTTACCTGAACCTTGTACTACAAAGCAGGATTTAGAGTTAGTGAGGTAACTTCACTGTTAACTCTGGGTTTTTAGTCCTACGACGGTGGTTCACTTCTTAACGGGGTAAATCGCCATTGTAACTGATGCTGAACACCTAATCCGGAGCAGGTTATGTTCCAGATAAGACATCAACTCATATAAAAGCACTGCTTACTGACCAATCAGAGCTCAGTGCACAGATCATATGATAATATCACATAAATATGAAGAAGTTATAGTCATAATTCAGACTAAAAGTAACACAGTTGAAGCTGCCAAATGCAGGAAGGACAGCTGGCAAAACTTCGTACTTGTCTAATATTATAGTTTACTCTTTTTCACTCTGCTAACAGTAGACTTGTCCATGTTTGTGATCGGTCAGATGCTGCAGACACCACCCCTTTCATGTGAACGCGCTCCCAGACAGATAGAGAAACCCTGGGTTGATTTACCGAGTTGATAACCACCGTCGTAGGAACGTTTAGCAGGATCTCGTTTGTTAGGGTTAGTTAAGACAGATAACGAGAAGACCCTGGGTATGTTGAACTCGCTTCGTAGTACAGGCCTCTGGCTTCAGTGAGCCTAACATTGGCTGTCCTGGATAACCAGTATCACAAAGCTGGTTATGAACTGGTTCTGTTAACTCTGGATTTTCTTTTTTTTTTTCCAAATATATTTTTATTAAACTCTTGTTTTTTGCAAAGCAGAAAAAACACACAGACACAATAAACCAACACAAAATACAAACAACCAAACAAAACAACAACAAACTAGAATTACCGCCTCCCGGTTGTTTGCCTCCGCCAACCAGTGAAGTTACAGTTTTACATCCATGTCTGTCCAAAATGTCATCACCTAATCAATTCATCCTATTAGATATTTCTGTGAGTTATGGCCAAAATTTAGTTTCACCACCAAAATCTAATCAGTTCATCCTTGAGTCCAAGTTGATATTTGTGCCAAATTTGAAGATATTCCTTCCAGGCGTTCTTGACATATCACATTCACAAGAATGGGACAGACAACCCGAAAACACACGTCGGTCACAGCTGTCGCCCGGCAAGGAGGCATAAAAAGTGGGAGTCCAGGGAACCCGTATAGTGGACAGCCACCTGAGACACTTTGCACTTCAATATCATTCCAAAGCTATAATTCCACATCCTTTTTCCCGGCCAGTTTTGTCAGTCCCAACTTCATCCTTTGAGATTTAGTGGTATTCAAAGAAAGGATCCCAGATCTGGTAGAGTAAAAAGGGATCATCCTTTAAGGCTGTGGAGAAAGCTTCAAAAGGGATGATACTTGTGACAGTATGCAGCCACTGATTGGAAGCTTTATCAGTGAGCCACACGACTTTGGGTACATTTACGAACAGAGTGATATGCAAAAGGTCTCGGTTAAAAAATTCTGCATTTAGTCCCAGTAGGACAGTCCTTGCACCAAGATGTAAAGGGTGCTTAAAAATTTTAACAAGTTGTTGAAAGATCGTAGTCCAATACCGCCGGATATGAGGGCAGCTCCACAAAAAAGGAAGAAAATGAACCAATAGCAGATTGACATTTAGTACAAAGATCTGATAGATCTGGATTCATTCTGTATCTGACTTCAGGAGTAATATAAAGTGTAAAATCCTAAATTGGCTCTCCCAGGCTGAGTTAGATGCTATATTCCCACTTGCCTTTAACTTTGTACGAGTCATCCACCATGAGGCTGCAATCTTATAAAGCCGTTTGGTATGAATTGACGCTGCGTATTATCTACCAACAGAGACTCTGTAGGGAAGATAGAGAGTCCTCTAACTCTGGGTTTTCTAATCCATAAATGAGTGCGTTCTTGTGTAAGAGCCAGAGTTGTTAATTATAAGTGATTATCACCAGAACCACAAATTAAGTAGGCTACTTAAAGGGCCAGTGTGTAGGATTTTGGGGGATCTATAAGTACAAATGGAATATAATATTCATAACTATGTTTTCTTTAGTGTATAATCACCTGAATCGTTGTGTTTTCGTTACCTTAGAATGAGCCGTCTATATCTACATAGGGAGCGGATCCTCTTCCCGTTACCAAAATAGAAGTTTATTCAAGTGAGCGATTAGTATACTTATTTTAAACTTAAAATAAGAGAGTATACTTTCAGTTTACTTTTTAGGTACTTATCAGAGATATACTTCAGTATACTTGGCTTATACAGACAAGTACACAGAAAAGTCTCAGTACAGTATACTTGGCTTATACTTGTACTTCATCTTTTGATCGAGATATACTTAAGAAAAGTATAATGAAGTATTCTTGCCTTATAGGCTGACAGAAAAGGAATACTTAGCTTGTAGTTATGCTTACTTTTTGATAGAGTAGACTATTAAAGTGTGTGAGAGTTTGTAAACAAATGTTTTGATATGAATTTACTTCAATTCATCAAGAATTTTCTACTTTTTTGGAACGCCTTTTACGTTTTTTATGTTACCTCAAAGCCACCGTAGTTCTCCGACACGCTTGTGAAACTGTGGTAACGTGAGCCACAGATTGCAAAACTGTGTTACCGCCAGCCGCCGTCTGACCTCCGTTGCTCCTAAAGTAGTGTTATTATGGTAAGTATGGTCTCTGAGCGAGGCGAATGGTGTTACCACGGATGTGGCGGCTCACGTTACCGCAGTCTTGGAAAGGGAGGAGTGAGCGGAGGGGTACTCTAGTTCATTGCAATCTGCAGCCACACCACTAGATGCCACCAAATCCTACACACTGTCCCTTTAATATGAAATTAGATGAAACGGGGATACCTGTGGAAAAATGTGGTTATAGCGACAGCAACAAGTGATATTCAACAAGGTAGAGAAGAATCTGAAGCTGTTGAAACACGGGAAATCATTTCCAAATATCAATCCAAAGGTTATAAATAAGTGCGGGAATCATTATAGTCTATATAGAGAGGGAATATTTTCTGCTTTCTCGTTTGATGATGAACAAACTAACATGGAAAGAATATGCGATGCACATAAAGAAGTTAAAAGTAATGTCAGACTGCCGGAGAAGAAAAGAAGTGAATACCTGATGAGATCTTTCTGACAGACTTGCATTTCTAATCATGTGAAATATTTAACAGTGTGCGGATTATTTTTCAAATAAAAGACACCAGATGGAATAGTTTTTATACAGTATCCAATTATCTCAAAGTCGACTCATGTTATTCTGAGTTGCAGCGACGGAATAAGACTGTGAATGCATCGACTCTGTCAGGAATGAAAAAATCTTGGAGCAATTAAAATGCAGCTATAATTTCCAAAGAAGTTCTGTTTTAGGGTGCATTCATACGGCAGTGTGGGAGTGTCACTTACATGACCCATTTAACGCCAAGCGACTGCACGACGATTAACGTCTTACTCCCTCTTGGTTGGGTTGACCGCTCTGGATCCCCGGTCACCACAGCGTGACGTCGGGTTGCGTTTTCCAAAAGTTGATTCTGATTCAACTTTTCCTTTCTTCCTTATAAATATCAGTCTATGGTTAATAAGAAAGATCTATCAATCTATCCCACGGACAATATTTTAATTATATAATAGTATTATATTATTTAATTATGGTCGCTCAACAACGTTAGGGGCAACCTGCCCCTTGACAGTTGGCACAAGAGTAGGCAACCAGCACCCGACCGACGTGCCTCGCGTTTTCAAGATCCTAGATCTAAAGCCCCAGTTATGCTTTCCTCACTGATGGTCGCACAGACATGAGCGGACACGGAACTGGGACGAGGAAATGGTTTCAGCATGGTTTTCACCCATCCGTATCCGCATAGTTAGAAAATGTTGAATGTGCACGGAGAGGTGAAAACCCGCCACACGGGACTCTCGCGAAGGGGCGTGTCTGATGGTGTGACATCGCTTTGGCCTCACACCTGTGACCCTCACGGATGCATGAATCAAGCTTAACACAGGCTGTCTTGTTGGAAACTCTGTTATCAATCATCTTATGTGTGCTGGGCTGCAGCAGTATGACAAAGATTATGACATTCAATTTAATACCAAAAAGAGTAATGTCATGATATTCAGAAGTAGAACGTCTAGGAAATTTGTTTTTCCTGTGTTTTCCTTGTGTGATATTCCTCTCATGACATGCAAGGAAATTAAGTACCTCATGGTCATTTTCTCACTGATGATTTGAATGATGACAGAGACATCTATCGACAGTTTTGTAAACTATATGCCGAGGCAAATATGTTGCTTCGCAATTTAAGTATGTATTCTACCATGTAAAATGTTCATTCTTTAGAGCTTTCTGCACACCTATATCTACAGCTCATCTTTAGCGTAGCTGGCCAACAGTTAAAGAAGTATTCAGCGGCTCACAGTGGCTTACATTGATGCAGTGAGGTTGATGCTTCAGGTTCCCAGATGGCATAAATCCAATCAACTGTTTGTGTCCTATGATGTGAGGCACTTCTAAGACATCTGATGTACAATTTTATGTGTCACGTGGATGAGTCATAGAACCGCATCATAGAGGATTTAACCAGCACTAGGAAACACCCAGGCTAAGAAAACGCTGGCGAGATAGACTATATGAATGTTTTTTCTTTAATTAAATTATGAATTGTTGCGGTTTTATCTTGTATGTCTTATTTCTTTTTTCTTCTTCTATGGACTCTCTTGTGAGTCTTACATAAAGTTTGAATTGATCCTGTAGGAACAACACGCTGTCATCCTAACTCGTCACATACTGACGCTTTGTCAGATCCCTCGGCATCACTTTTCAGTCACAGTAAACACTTGCTTAATGTTGTGAAGTAAACAAAAGTACTTGTTAATAGTATGGTATAGAACGCAGACGGCCGTGACAAAGCATCTGTGTATGACACCCTGGGAATGAGAACAGTCTGTTAGGGATGATGATTGGTACGTTTTTCCAGAGATCCGATTGATCAGTCAGCTGTTTTTGAGCTGATCCTCTGAAGTTGACCTGCTCTGGAGCAGGTTAGCCATGCAAGAGAAGTTACCATGGTGATGTAGCCCGGTAACCATGGTGATCTTCCCTGGTTGAAAGTGAGCCAGCTTTGTGATACCGGAAAACCTGAGTTACACCAAGGATAGCTGGCTAACCCGATAATCTCAGTTCGTGGTACGGGCCCCAGAAGTTATGTTGTAATATTTTTCAGATAATAATTTAAATACATACATTTTATTTATATATATTTCTTAGATGTTTTACTAATACTTTTTGATATTTTTATTGCTATTTACCTAATTTTTGTGGAATAATAATAGACTCAGATTTTATTTTAGTTACACTCAGTGTGACTATTAGATAGAATTCTCAGAAACTGAAAAAGTCATGTTTTCAGGTCAGTGACATCAGACCTCATTGAAAGACTTTTTTCTGTCTGTCCTTGACAGCCTTCTCCCCGTGTGACAGCCCATGAAGCAAAAGCCTCAAAAGACGTCCTATAAAAGGTGAATGTTCCTCGTATTTCTCTCTTCTGCCAGATATTCTGACTGAAGCCAGTCACTTTCACTGGTTTCTGCCTCCCTGAAATCTAATTTCATGCTGCTCTCACCATGCACCATCCTCCGGTTACGCTACTGATCTAATATCTCAGCCGTTAGATTGATTTACATTGCTACAGCTTCTATTTGGAATGCTTCTGTGTTAACGTTAACTGAACTTGCATGCTTTTTATATTAATGTTGTAGGTCATTTGGGCTTGGGCGTGATTACATATCATTGTACCACCACACTGCACAAACTTGATTGATTTTTTAGTTCATTTAAAAAAAAAAAAAAAAAAAAAAATCTTTGACAGAGCAGAAAAACTGAAACTGGCTGGTCGTAGTTTCAACTGTTTTTTTTTGGACAATTTCCATAGTACTATTTAATAATTGATAATAAAAAAAATCTCTTGAAAGATGTCATCCATGTGCCATCTTTACTATGTGTTCAGACAGAATGCAATTTTAGAGGTGGCGTGATTGCATACAAATTCAATGGAAAGATGCAATTAGATGCATGGAAATAAAAATGAAAGAACTGCACAAACTGTCCAATAATCAAATTTGTTCAAATGCAACAGCAAATATATCTATTTTGTTTGAAATGTAATGCCGCTCAAATTATGTGTTTTTATTAACATAATGAGGCAACTATCCTCATACAACTCCAATCTTTTCTAAATAAACTTCCGTCTTCACAGTTATCAACTTGGTTAAGTTTAGGCAACAAAACTACCTGGTTAGTTTAGGAAAAGATCGTGGTTTGGGTTAAACCTTGACCTCCTGCCTACGCGATGTTTGTCAACCCGTTCTCACTCCCAACTTGACAAATACCGCCGACTGGGCAGTGCCCCTCAGCATTGGAAACCGACGCACAAAGGCACCCTTTAGCGACAGTATGTGACGAACTGAGCTTCAAACTAACTCCAATGTAAACCCACCCGCGGCGTTATTTGACGGTCGGAGTAAGTGACGTAGTATAAATAGCGTGAGAGTCCTCTCAGGGCGGGCGGGTCATGAAGTAACTGCTTCCATGTTATATCCAGCTTCAATTTGGCAAAATACAACATTAACAAATCTCTGCCAACAAAACAAGATACGGCAGGATTCATATTTGATATGTGAAATCAATACTGGGTTCAGTTTTGAGAAATGGATTTGAACCATTTAAGCCTTTAGAGCATGTTCTCTTGTATTTCCTGTTTCATTAACCCAAACCGCACTGAGAGTTCAGAGAGGTCAGGAGGAAAATAAAGCAGCTTCATGCAGCACAGTATCCTACTCTCCTTTCTCTCCATTAACGACAAACCACTTTTCAATTTGGTCCATACTATGCCTGAAATAAAAGCATTTCAGAGGATTGATCGATACTCATTGATTTCTACAAGATATTTAGTTCATCTATCCTCCTAAGTCGGGCTGAAATAAAGGCAGCACTCTGGTTGTTTTTGTTCTTTCACAGCTCACACAGTATAAACAGACCCTAAAGAATAACCCAGTGGTTTGGTGTGAAAACCGCCCGGCGTTTCACTTCAGCTGAATCGATTCAGCCTGGATTTCTCTGTAAAACACATTAGAGCCTTTTGATTTTTTTTTTCTCTCTCTGTCAAACCAAAGTCTCTGCAGACACTCACAGGTCTGTCCCTCCTCTTTCACAAAAATCATTTTCACTCAGAACAAATTTAGGTTCAACCAATAGTGCCCCAAAACTATCTGAATTTAAAGTAAACTTTAATGGGTAACACAGTTTTTCTACAACTGTGATCAGACAGTAACCTCTATCATACGAGCTGAGTCACACTGACAACTAAACGAGAAACATACATGTGTGCTTAAATTGTTTGCGGGCAAATAATAAGAAATATATAACAACACAATTACATGATCCACTTAATCCAGAGTGATATATTTTGTTATACACACACAATTGAATGAACCAGGAGGAGTAAACCTGAAGTCTTATGGAATGACATGTAATTCATTGAATAGTTCTGATGGCTTCCATCCTGCATCATCCTCTTTATTGTTATATAGCACTTTGCTGTGGTGGTCGGGTTATTTAGTTTCTCTGGTCGTCACAAACATTTCATTTTTCACAGGCTTTGTCACAGCCGTCGGCGTGTGCTTCCGCACCCTTAGTAAACACTCAGAGAAAGTGTGCCGGGAGAGCGGTGACGTATTTTTATGAGCAAAAAGACACACACCGGGGCGGGCGGATGGGCCCAACAAATACGTTACGTTAAGTTTCACTTTCTTGTTACAATCAACTGTTCGTTCGTGCCCCGTGTTCACAATGTTCAGTTTTTATTTTCACTTTACAAACATAGTAGTTTGAAGCCCAACCATGTAGTTCTTTCCTAAACTTAACTATAGTGGTTTTGATGGCAAAGATAAAGTGAAAAAGCGGCAGTATGTGACGAGTTGGGATGAAGTGTTGGAAATAATGTATTGATCGTAGCTACAGGTAAAAGGAAAACAATAAAAAAAGACGTTTGTCGTAAAGGGGGCACAGAGAAGGACAAGACAGAAGCTGAACACAGTGTTTTAAGTCCTTTTCACTTTCTAATGCATTAAGAGAAATCCCTGCATGAGATCCCACGATCAGCAGATGGACATAATGGTAGCTAATTATTGGAATTTGCGCTGAAATCCCATAACCAAACTATATGGACAGATGCAACATAGTTCAGTTGAAGCTTATCAAACAGGTTAGATGTGAAAGCACCTTAAAGGTACGGTAAATGAGCTGAAAGGTTATCTTCCTGTGTGTCCCTTATAGGTCAGCCCAGTGCTCATTCATCATCAGACTGGGCCCTATTAGGCAGCACTGATGTGGTGTCAATATCAAACTCCAAGGTCAATATTGGCCAAACAGAGCAGCAATCCCTTACTAATTTAAATATA
Organism: Sebastolobus alascanus; assembly: GCA_916701645.2. NCBI lineage: Eukaryota > Metazoa > Chordata > Actinopteri > Perciformes > Sebastidae > Sebastolobus > Sebastolobus alascanus. The sequence goes on along the minus strand of CAKAOJ020000206.1, from coordinate 673,643 downwards.
TATTGTTTATTAAATAGCAATGAGGGCTGAGGTAATAAGAAATACATGATACCAAAGTGTATTTTATGGTCAGCAAATGGGAATTAAATGAAAGCACATTAAAATCTATTATTTTCAGCCCACACTGACTCACGGGCTAAGAGATAAATCCAACATGTTGGAGAGTGTCGTTCAGCGGCACTCACTGATCTTTCCCTCTTCATATGCTTTAAAAAAAGAAAGAGCTAAAAGAGGAAATGGTGTTTGCCCATCCACGGCCCCCTCACCTACAGAGCATACCTCCTTTAAACAGCTCTCCTACTTACACACAAAGCCCTCCTCTTTTTATCCTTCAGCGATGGATGTGTGTCTACTATTCAACTGCTTATAGCAGCGAGTCTTACTTAGACAGCTGCAGGCATGGCTTTGTTTCTGTAGACTCTTGTTTTTGTAAGTGTTTTCCGTCTTAACTTGCGTATCGGAAGTCACTTTAAACTTGACAAAAATCATCAACTAAATTTCACAATAACAAATTAGTTCAAAGTGTAAATGATGAAGTTCACCATAGCCTTCATGGAGCCCCTGATTAGTTCAAAGTATGACTGAATACATAAACAAATAAGTGCGTTATGTAATTTTATATTATTCAATGTTTTACTAATAAAATAAGTATAAAAACATCAACAGACACACACCCAATATTATCATATAAAACACCCGCCGCTCTGTGAAGCTTTCCAGCTTCAATTTGGCAAAATACAACATTAACAAATCTCTGCCAACAAAACAAGATACGGCAGGATTCATATTTGATATGTGAAATCAATACTGGGTTCAGTTTTGAGAAATGGATTTGAACCATTTAAGCCTTTAGAGCATGTTCTCTTGTATTTCCTGTTTCATTAACCCAAACCGCACTGAGAGTTCAGAGAGGTCAGGAGGAAAATAAAGCAGCTTCATGCAGCACAGTATCCTACTCTCCTTTCTCTCCATTAACGACAAACCACTTTTCAATTTGGTCCATACTATGCCTGAAATAAAAGCATTTCAGAGGATTGATCGATACTCATTGATTTCTACAAGATATTTAGTTCATCTATCCTCCTAAGTCGGGCTGAAATAAAGGCAGCACTCTGGTTGTTTTTGTTCTTTCACAGCTCACACAGTATAAACAGACCCTAAAGAATAACCCAGTGGTTTGGTGTGAAAACCGCCCGGCGTTTCACTTCAGCTGAATCGATTCAGCCTGGATTTCTCTGTAAAACACATTAGAGCCTTTTGATTTTTTTTTTCTCTCTCTGTCAAACCAAAGTCTCTGCAGACACTCACAGGTCTGTCCCTCCTCTTTCACAAAAATCATTTTCACTCAGAACAAATTTAGGTTCAACCAATAGTGCCCCAAAACTATCTGAATTTAAAGTAAACTTTAATGGGTAACACAGTTTTTCTACAACTGTGATCAGACAGTAACCTCTATCATACGAGCTGAGTCACACTGACAACTAAACGAGAAACATACATGTGTGCTTAAATTGTTTGCGGGCAAATAATAAGAAATATATAACAACACAATTACATGATCCACTTAATCCAGAGTGATATATTTTGTTATACACACACAATTGAATGAACCAGGAGGAGTAAACCTGAAGTCTTATGGAATGACATGTAATTCATTGAATAGTTCTGATGGCTTCCATCCTGCATCATCCTCTTTATTGTTATATAGCACTTTGCTGTGGTGGTCGGGTTATTTAGTTTCTCTGGTCGTCACAAACATTTCATTTTTCACAGGCTTTGTCACAGCCGTCGGCGTGTGCTTCCGCACCCTTAGTAAACACTCAGAGAAAGTGTGCCGGGAGAGCGGTGACGTATTTTTATGAGCAAAAAGACAGACACCTGGGCGGGCGGATGGGCCCAACAAATACGTTACGTTAAGTTTCACTTTCTTGTTAAAATCAGCCGTTCGTTTCGTGCCCCGTGTTCACAATGTTCAGTTTTTATTTTCACTTTACAAACATAGTAGTTTGAAGCCCAACCATGTAGTTCTTTCCTAAACTTAACTATAGTGGTTTTGATGGCAAAAATAAAGTGAAAAAGCGGCAGTATGTGACGAGTTGGGATGAAGTGTTGGAAATAATGTATTGATCGTAGCTACAGGTAAAAGGAAAACAATAAAAAAAGATGTTTGTCGTAAAGGGGGCACAGAGAAGGACAAGACAGAAGCTGAACACAGTGTTTTAAGTCCTTTTCACTTTCTAATGCATTAAGAGAAATCCCTGCATGAGATCCCACGATCAGCAGATGGACATAATGGTAGCTAATTATTGGAATTTGCGCTGAAATCCCATAACCAAACTATATGGACAGATGCAACATAGTTCAGTTGAAGCTTATCAAACAGGTTAGATGTGAAAGCACCTTAAAGGTACGGTAAATGAGCTGAAAGGTTATCTTCCTGTGTGTCCCTTAAGGTCAGCCCAGTGCTCATTCATCATCAGACTGGGCCCTATTAGGCAGCACTGATGTGGTGTCAATATCAAACTCCAAGGTCAATATTGGCCAAACAGAGCAGCAATCCCTTACTAATTTAAATATATATTGTTTATTAAATAGCAATGAGGGCTGAGGTAATAAGAAATACATGATACCAAAGTGTATTTTATGGTCAGCAAATGGGAATTAAATGAAAGCACATTAAAATCTATTATTTTCAGCCCACACTGACTCACGGGCTAAGAGATAAATCCAACATGTTGGAGAGTGTCGTTCAGCGGCACTCACTGATCTTTCCCTCTTCATATGCTTTAAAAAAAGAAAGAGCTAAAAGAGGAAATGGTGTTTGCCCATCCACGGCCCCCTCACCTACAGAGCATACCTCCTTTAAACAGCTCTCCTACTTACACACAAAGCCCTCCTCTTTTTATCCTTCAGCGATGGATGTGTGTCTACTATTCAACTGCTTATAGCAGCGAGTCTTACTTAGACAGCTGCAGGCATGGCTTTGTTTCTGTAGACTCTTGTTTTTGTAAGTGTTTTCCGTCTTAACTTGCGTATCGGAAGTCACTTTAAACTTGACAAAAATCATCAACTAAATTTCACAATAACAAATTAGTTCAAAGTGTAAATGATGAAGTTCACCATAGCCTTCATGGAGCCCCTGATTAGTTCAAAGTATGACTGAATACATAAACAAATAAGTGCGTTATGTAATTTTATATTATTCAATGTTTTACTAATAAAATAAGTATAAAAACATCAACAGACACACACCCAATATTATCATATAAAACACCCGCCGCTCTGTGAAGCTGTAATTTAGCACAGCTGTGCTTTAATCTGAATGCTAACCTGCTCACAATGACAATTCTAACATACTGATGCTAATCAGATATAACGTTTTATCATGTTCACCATCTTAGATTAGCGTGTTGACATGCTAACATTTGCTAATGTGCAGCTGAGGGCTGATGGGAACCAGCCCATTCTCATTGGCGCCAAATGTAGACGCTTTGTCACAACCGTCGGTGTTAGATACCGACGCACAATGCACCCTTTAGCATCGGTATGAGACGCAGGGGTTCACCAAAGTGATTGCATCTTGGGGGTAACATGTGTGTACCAAATGTCATGGCAATCCATAAATGTGAATCCCGCAGTAGAAAAAAAATCAGGGGATCACCAAAGTCATTGGGATTCATCACCTGGGAACCATGGAGATCTGTACCAAATGTCATGGCAATCCCTCCAGTAGTTGTCGAGACATTTCACATTTCCGTGGCTATAAATATAAACCTTTTAATATTTCCCTGACTAAACAAAATCAGTTTGTCTTCTTCCAGTGTTATCAAAGTGTTACAAACTGATTTGGGAGCAGTGGATCCCCAGAGTCTCTGTGTGCAGACGCCATTGTTCCTGTAACTTTGATTTGCCTTTAGAGCAAATATTACCTACAAATCTCAGGTAAATGTCTGTACAGAGGAACTCCTGCTGTTGATTCCTTTTAATTCTTTCACCAAGGTTTGAGGCAAATTGAATAAAGAATGACTAAACCCTGCAGTTTCCAGTGGGATTTCAAAGCCTCTTTTCAGCAGAAGCAATGCGAGGTAGAATAAAGATGGTGAAAAGCACTTTGATAGTGTTCTTCCGGGCTCATGAAAGGTACACTGTACAACAATTCAAGCTGGTTCAACTTTGAGACATGAGCTCCCTCGCTGCCTTAAAAACAAGAGTAAACTCAACTTAAGGGTAACCTTTTTTTCAACTCAAAAAGTAAAGTAGAAAAAGTTGATATCCTCTGACTCATGTTCTGTTCCAGTCATGCTTGGTTTACAGTTTCTTTACCCAGATGCTCTTGATTTAGATTTTTCGCTCCACTTGTACCTGATCTCATGTCTTTTATTTGGTTTTTCAGATCAGATTTCACTTTTCAGCGATTCTCCAAAGAGGCGATTTTCCCCTGTTTCTTGCCGCACTATGTACGTCTTTACATCACTGATTCTCTTTCAAACCATCCTGGTTGCATCCTTTTTTTCCATAATTCAGTGACTTCCCGTTATGAATGTGGAACTGTAAGCACATTTCCTAAAGAGAATCTAAGCTCAAAGGTCCAATATGACCTATCTTGTCTTTCTACCAAGTCTCTGGCAATGTCCGTCTGATGGTTGGTCAGTCCACCACTTTGGTCCAGACAGAAAAACTTCACCTTGACAACAACAATTTGATGGATTACCATTATAATTTGTACAGACAACCATGGTCCCTACAGAGGTCAGAGTCTTACTGACTTTGGTGATCCGCTCTTTCTGTTGCACAACCGTGAGGTTTCTGACATTTTTCTGATTTTATTGATATGTCTTTGCAGCTAATGGATGGATTGCAGTGCTATTTGGTACCCTAGTCTTGCATAGCCAGACCTATCTCCACAGCGCTGTGTAAGCAGTCTGGCACACATTGCCGTTCTGGTATGAGGGGAAAAATGCTCTGTTTGTATTTCTTTAAACTGAGGATGCAGCGACGGTGCCGTTGCAAAATATAGAGGAGAATGCCGGCTGAAGTAGGCAGCCAATGGCAGGCTTATACCCACAGTCAGCCATGTTGCACCACCATGTTTCAACAGTAGCCAAGAACGGAAAAAACAAATTAATATTTAATCGCGATTAATTGCAAATTAATGGCGCATTTTTGATCTGTTCAAAATGTAACTTCAAGGGAGATTTGTCAAGTATTTAATACTCTTATCAACATGGGAGTGGACAAATATGCTGCTTTATGCAAATGTGTGTATATACTTATTATTGGAAATCAATAAACACACACAAAACAAGAACACATATTGTCCAGAAACCCTCACAGGTACTGCATTTAGCATAAAAAATATGCTCAAATCATAACATGGCAAACTGCAGCCCAACAGGCAACAACAGCTGTCAGTGTGTCAGTGTGCTGACTTGACTATGACTTGATCCCAAACTGCATGTGATTATCATAAAGTGGGCATGTCTGTAAAGGGGAGACTCGTGGGTACCCATAGAACCTATTTTCATTCACATATCTGGAGGTCAAAGGTCAAGGGACCCCTTTGAAAATGGCCATGACAGTTTTTCCTCACCTAAATGTAGCATAAGTTGGGAGCTTTATTTAGCTAGTATGACATGGTTTCCTTAGGTTTTTTTCTAGTTACATATGATACCAGTATCTTCTTCCTCTAGCTTTAAAACTGAGCCCGCTACAACCTAAAAATTGCAAGTTGCGTTAATGCGTTAAAGAAATTAGTGGCGTTAAAACAAATTTGCGTTAACTCTGACAGCCCTAGTAAACTTTCTAGTAACACCTGTTTTCATTTTTAAATGAAAATGACAATGCCATCTTTAACAATCAGTGAATATTGGCTAGAGAAAAGTGATCTGATTGAAGTTTCACCTGCATTTTGTTTGATGGATTTTTTAATGTTGTTTCTTTTTTCTTACTTCTTTTAAATTCAGAGCATATCTATGATTGAGGGATTGCCTCCACAGCACTAACAGTGCAAACAACAGCAGATATAAGATATAATGATATAACAGTGTTAACCTGGGGGGGGGCGTTACGCTTCTGTAGTGACGCCGATGGTCAGCTGTAACAGCCTTATGAGTGCAGTGCAGAGCGGTGGCATTAGCTAGCCAGTGGGGCACGCTCACATGCAGTAACATGCACGCGTGGCCGGACCGGCTACCTAAACAAAGCACAGAGAAACTCGGATTGGAACACACACAATGGGAGAGTGACTTAATTCTCTGCTCAGGGAGACATTAGTCCTGTATATCTTTACATAGCAAATAGTTGTTTCCTGCTATATTAATGCTCTGGATATTAAATTTAGCATCTTTAAAGTTCTTGTATGTCTAGCTGAAGTCTTTCTCACTGCATGATAAAGATCTTGGTAAAAAGACAGATTAAATGTCCCCTGCTGTTCTAATGAATACACTAAATATAGTAATGCTTTATATGGCAAAAATGACTGGCACAAAATAAGAGATACTGTAATTTCCATTTCATGATTAGGGTGAGATAGGCTAAGAGTTTAAATACTACTTGCTTCTGATAATTACTTTTATAATTTTAATCATCCCTATAACGTTGTGTTTTGACATATTAGATTTAAAGTGATGGATTAAATAACGTGGTTTTCTAAGTGGTGATTTAGAAAAGACAACTTTTTGACCTAACTTTATATATCTGTTCATAGAGTTTTGCAATCCTGCCTGAATTTAAAATCCATACGGCACCTCATTCCTTTTACTTTTCATTAGTGAAAATGAAAAACCGTGTCAGCTCAGCAGGGCTTTAGCAGCAGGGAATGGCAAATGGAGTCTTTAGATTTTATGGTCCAAATGCACAGTATGTCTGCAGACTCGAGACAAGACCATTAGTGAACCATGCAGTCATTTTTTCTCCCCATATTATAACTGGGAGGGATATGGGATTGTCCCCCCCGTCAGCAACACTTGCTGTTATCAAAAGAGCTGCATAATAAATAGAGGAAAAACCATCGCAAGCCTACTGAGAAGGAATTAGGCGTCAAACATGAAAGGAATCATGACCAAGAAGGCTCCACTGCTCTGTGGAGATGAAAGCACAGGATTTTCTAAGTAGGATCAATAACTGGATGGTTGTTTTTTTGTTCATATTTTAGCCTACCTGTAATGTTACTGATGTGAGGACTCCAACAGAGATCAGATGAAGCTAAGAAAAGACATTTAGACTAAAGTTACAGATGATCTGGCTAAGAGAATTGGAGGTTGGAGACTGGTATATATACTGAGTGACTAATGAGAGAATGAGGGGCAGGTGTGCAGGTGGTTCTGGGAATAAGATGACTGGAGATGGCAACTACTGGACAGGTGGAGAAGCTCTGCAATGACAGGAGAGGATAGTGACAGCCAGGCATGAGAAACAGACAGCGGTTGTGAAATGAGTAAATCTGAGGTTGCCGATGTGACATTCTCACTTTATGTGAAAATATTAGGGCTGTCAATCAATTCAAATATTTAAACACAATCAATCACATGATTGTCCATAGTTAACCCATAGAACCCATTTTCATTCACATATCTGGAGGTCAGAGGTCAAGGGACCCCTTTGAAAATGGCCATGCCAGTTTTTCCTTGCCAAAATTTAGCGTAAGTTTAGAGCCTTAGTTAGCTTTCTTCGCGACAATGGATTCCTCTGGTTTTCTAGTTTCATTTGATGCCAGTATCTTCACTCTAGCTACAACGGCCTGTTGGATTTTAAGAGGTTAATTAAATATTGCAAGTTGCGTTAGCACATTAAATTAAATTTGAGTTAATGTGTTAACTTTGACAGCCCTAGAAAATATGCAAACCTTTACATTTTTGGAAACAATAATCAGAAAACATTCAATTTAATGGTGACCATGGACTGCTCATGATGTGTTTTGGTTGTTTGAGATATATCCTATGGTACTAAATGGTCTTCTTTTAACATGTTTTGTGCTTGTTTTAATGTTTTAAGTTTACTGAAGTAAATGGGGTGTTTGTAATATTGAGAGAATCAGAATCAGAAATACTTTATTGATCCCCCGGGGGAAATTGGGATGTTACAGTTGCTCTTATATAAAAGCATAAAGAAATGTAAGAAAATAGAAATAAAAGGAGTAGGTAACATGCAAATGATGTTCATAATGCTACAATATAAAATTAAATAATACAAATAAGAATAAGATATAAGAAATACAAAGAAATATGTACAAATATGTGCATCAAACACATACAATATATAACCACACTGTAAATAAGTAAATACAAAATGCTGCGAAGTGGAATCTATTAAGTGTGTTAAATATAAATGCAAGAATAGAATTACATAAAATATTTCTTGAAATGTACAGTATAAATGCAGTATTAATGACAGTATGAGTATTGCACAGTTGAATTATTGTACAATTTATTGCACAGTTTATTCCGTAATGCGCGTGTAATAATAAGAACTGATGGGGTAGTAGCTGCTGACGGGTGAAATAGAGGTTGAGGTTGTTAACTATTAGTTTGCATTCACTTTTATGAACCTCATTTGCTGACATTTTCATTTAAATTCTCTTTTTCCAGTTATTACTTGCTGTTACAGTTTCTTGCATGCTTGTTGCCATTTTTGTGACCATTTTTCTGTCACTATACTTTTGATGAATGTAAAAGATGACATCACCATTCTCAATCTCATCTAAAAAAGTTTTTGTGGAAACAGCCGTTAACGAGCACGACACCAGACCTTCTAAATAGTTAGTTTAGCAGTTTAGTTCTTCCAGGGCAGAAGGAAAGCTGAACAAGATGCACAATGTGAGTCCATTCACACTGTTTGTAAGATCATAAATTCCTAGTGAATTTTTCATTATTCATAAGCAGTCTTTAAATAGCTCACTGGTATTATTCATTATCGTTCTTTATTATCTGTTTGATTAATGAGAGGTGATTTGAGTGACTTAGGCATTGAAAGGAAGGCTTAGAAAGGACCTAATTGTGACTCTAAATGATGCAATACTGTGTAATGCTGTGCTGTATGACTCACTACATATGGGGCAGCTTCTTTAACCAGTTAAGATGAATATCAAACTAGTGCACACCACATTATTGTGTCATAAAAGTCAATCAAACAGCTTTTAGATTCATTGTGTGTTTAGAGTACTCCGTCTCTGCCCCCTCCGTGACATTGACAAACACCGAAGTGTTTGAGTAGTTCTAATGTGTTTGCCTTTGTGTTTCATGCCTCCAGGTAACGGAAAAGGACAAACCATCCTTGATAAGCTAACTGACATAATGAAACAATACTTTCAAATCATCTGCAGCAGAGAGTTTCTACAAAACACCCCCAGCTGCACGGTCTTAAAATCCAGGCCATGTTCATATGGAGCTGCTACTCTGCAGCTGAGCATTCCCTGCTCCGTTTGCAGCCCTCATTGAAGGTGGTAGCCAATAGGGAGGGGCTGGCATGATTGTTTGTGCCAAATTTCATGGCAATCCATCCAGTAGTTATCAAGACATTTCACTCCGAGATTCATAGGGGAGCCAGATTCATCCTCTGGGAACCATGAATGTCTGACAAAATCTGCAAAAGTTGCTGAAATATTTCAGTTTAAACCAAAGTGTTGGACCGACAGACTGAAGGACCATCATTGGCATCCCTAGAACCATGCTGCAGTGTTTTGTTATTGTGGTGGCACACTACAGCCTCTATATCCAGTACACACCTGTACAAAGAATAATGTGTTAGCATTACCGAACCTTGTTGCAGCAGCATAGCTGTTTCATGAAAAAAATGTTTATTTAGACCTTTTTTTTTTTTTTTTTCGTCATAGGTCAACAAATAGCCACTGACCCAAAGACCACCCACATACCACAAAACCTGATGGGAGTTGAGGTAACAGGGTCGACTCTGGGGATCATTGGAATGGGAGAGATTTGGTAAAAAATTGCATGTTTGTGTTACATCGCTGATGAGTTTATTTTTTTAATAGGCATGTAAAAAACATAAGGATGTTTGTATATTTGCAGAAATAAGTAATGACTGTCTTTGAGAGTTTACATTGTTGATTATCAGGTTTTGCAACCAGTGTCTCCACAGGAAATGATGTATAATCAATGACAGTTACCAGATAATGCTTAACAAGGTGGCATTTTTCTTGCAGGGTAGCTAAATACATACGTATCGTGTTTTTTTTTCTTCAAAAGAAGCTGATTGCTCCCCATTCTTTAAAAAGAAAACCTTCCCTTGAAAAACTGGATGCACTCTCCTTAACCATGTTGACTCTGGAAGGCAATTAGTGTCTAAAAGTGTTCAGTCATTGCTCTGTTCAGGAGTGGCGACGATGAGCAGGCAGTTGGAGCCAGTAACTCTGAGAGCCTGGATGACCTGCTGAGGAGGTCGGACTTTGTCGTGATAGCTGTCAAACAGACCTCGGACACGACAGGCCTCATCGGCCGCAGAGAGCTGTCCACAGGAACACTGCTCAACATCAGCAGAGGTACAATAGGACCAATATGTTTTCTAGACTGCATTGATCATGATTCATGATTACTGGTTCAAGTTAATTATAATAATATTTTCATGTCTCAGGTATAGTTGTGGACAAGGATGCGTTAGTTAAAGCGCTTCGGTCTGGAACAATTGGTGCAGCGGCATTAGATGTGACTCATCCTGAACCTTTACCAAGGTCTCTTATACACTGAAAATACAAAAACAGAATCTCAAGCTAGAATGATGCACTACTTTAATATAGGCCTACTAATAATGTATTACTCATTGCTCACTCCTAACAGCCCCTCTGCTTCATCTTATGCAGGGATCATCCACTCCTCGGCCGGCCTAATGTTCTGATCACCCCCCACATCGGGATCAGTACCCACAGTGCAGCAAGAAGGATTATAGAGAAGATGATAGAAAATGCCCCGGCCGCAGTGAAAGGCTCGCCTGTTCCAAATGAAGTCAAGCTGCAGTGACACAAATCTTTCTGCAGAATTATTGGCCTCAAATTATTGTTTTACTTAAGATATCTTAATGATGAAATATGAACATAAGCAGTGGAAACAAGTCAAGTCAAAGTTTAATTAAAGTGTGAGTGACTCTCTCAGCACAGTTTAATAAAAAATAATAGCGGTTCATACAGATTTACTTATGCATAATTACAAAATGTTAAAATAATACAGAACATTTATATCTTATAAACACTGAATTGCACACTGTTCCGATCCAATACCAAACTATTCTTTTTATATACTTGTGATATTAATCTACACTTCAGCTCGGAGCAGCTAACCTGACATTTCACAATCAGAGCTTACCCAATTTTGTGAGTCAGGAAAAGAAAAAATACCGTTTTCCGTCTGCTTAAAACGAGTACAGTTCAGCCACTGAACGTCTGTTACCATGTCGATCATAAATGAGCACAATGTGACGCAGCTGCATCCAGTTAACACTGTCTCTTCGAAATCACATAGTCATGTACATCTACTAATTTGCAACAGCAAATATGTTTTTCCAAATGCTGCCCGGATTAAGATTTTAATCAACATGAGGCAACGTTGTTAAAGCTACTACGAAGAACTTTAATTTTTGTGTTGATTTTGGCGTCCCTGTGGACAAAAGCGGCAGTGTTTCCGAGCACCAGAGTCCCTTTAGAACAGGGGTTCTCAATCTTTTTGGAGCCAGGGACCACTTTTTAAGGATACAGCACAATTTTATTATTTATATAGCAAATTATTTCGTGGACCCCTCTGTCAGAGTGCCACGGACCCCTGGGGGGTCCCCGGACCCCACTTTGAGAATCACTGCCTTAGAAAAACTCTAATTTTACTGCAAGCCGGGTCGGACAGTCTGCCCAGTGCAGTCCTGGTTCTGGTTCTCCCGTGCCTCCCTTCCCTACAGCGGGCCCAGCAATACGGCCTGGGCCTCCAGCAGCGTGGTGCCGGTGTTAGCTCCCAGCGGTGACCGGTGAAGCAGCGATGCGAAGCTTTGCTCCTGCCCGGAGGAGGAGCCGCTGCTGCCGGGCGCCGAGCTCTCCAGCTCACTCCGGAGCTCCGAATGCAGGTCGAAGGCGGCAGCGAAGCCGGATCTGGGTCTGTACGCAACGGGCTGGTTGCTGCCGGAGGCCACCGCTGGAGTCTGAACTGAACGAGTTTCTGGTGAACCTGATTTTGTCTAATTTCACGACCCAGTGGCACCGATGACAAGCATTAAGAATAACTACATAGAAATATCCAATCTTCTTGCTGATGGTCTCGTTTACTTATGTAGGTCATATAGAGGCATCAGTGAGACTGTTTCATAACCAGTTAAAAGTTCCTCACAGTAACTTTAATGAACAACATATTTCATTTTTTCCCTACAATACCCACTCATAGCAACTAAAGCACAACATTTCTAAAGTTGTGTTTAGGCACTCACACTACTTGGTTGATGTTGGGGAAAAGACTGGTTAAATAGTGAAAACGGTGACATGAAACATGTGACAGGATGTGTTTACCATATTTAACTGAAACCAAACTCTTTCCCTAACCTTAACCAAAGTGCTTTTGTTGCTTAAATTTAACCCCAACGTGGGACTCAGGAGGATGAGCGTGCACAAATGAGGCTCTTGAGGCCACGTTTGTGAATGAGTGTAGCAATGGGGACGGACAGCAGTGCGGCTGCCACTCACTCTCTATCTATGATTGTATTTTAAAAAGGGCATGCTGTCTAGAAATGAAGGGCACCCTTTCAGCAGGCGGCCCACACAGGCCTCCCTGAAGCACACAGCTCGGCTGACTGTGGCTGGCCTTTTCCCTCAAGGCTGCTCCTATAAACTGTGAAGGTGAGAGCTACATTAGTCCATTACAGATGTGACCTCACTGAAAACTAGAGGTGTCCTTGAGATCTTTTGATCGTCCCACACCTCCTTAGTTCCATTTTCTCAACAGTCTTTCTTTTTATGCATTAATACACTAAAAGGTTTTGCTCACATAAAGGTACATTTGCATCTGAACATGGTGTTTTAAAAAAAAAAATTCTATTTGTATTCCATAGCCCCATTCGGCTGACATTAACATTAAAGGTTGAAGTGGGGAATAAAATATTCTATGTGCCCCTTCTAATTTAACTCATTGTTCCTACTATAACTATAAATTTACCATTTATAAATAATGGTAATTATAGCGTGTTACCTATTTGTAACCATTAAAATCAGCCCACCTCCCCAGTCACAGTGAGGAGAAACATTTTCTGTGGTTAGATCTAAAAGCGGCTGTTGCTATTTGTTGGTCCGGTTTGATGAGTTGCTCCTGTTCTAGATTATAACGGCAACTTCATCACTTCAGTCAATATATTGATTTGGGTACCCATTAGAGTAATCTGGATCAGTGTTCCAACATCTGAAATGTTGATGTTAATGCAAAGTATTTCTCTCACTCTCTTTTTTTTATATATATATATTAACTGAAACATCACAAAAACACCTCATGCTTCTGTGTGGGTGGATGAGTGGGAGGACGAGATTTTGAGGAAAAGCTCAATGAATCGTGTTTCAAGTGTGACTCAGTGTGCAGTGTCCTTCCCACATGACATTAACATAATTTTAACTTTTATCTTGAACAAAAAAAGGATGGAAATAATAAGAACCTACACATCAGAAATGTTGGAATCTGGAGGGAATTGAAGAGCTCGCAGTGCTCTCGGTGAGTCACAGATAGGAACCGCCTGAACCAAAAGCAGACATCAATCCCGCTCCTCCTGTTTTCTCTCAGGCTCTACTGGATGCTTTTATTTGTTCATGGCTTTGTCAGTGGCCCATCCTCATGTTCCACTTCTATTTTTGCATGTTAAACCACAGTAGATGAAAGTATATCCAGAACTTTCGCCTCAAAGCTCGAGTTCTTCTGCAAGAGAACTTTTTTTTTTTTTTATGAGAACAGCCAACTCTGTATTATTATCCAAATGAGGAGGAGGACTACTCCAGTCTTTATTAAAGCATGAGAGCACACAAGAAAATACAGTTAGTGGATTAGAAAAGCTAGCACAAGAATACTGGAAATACTTGTTTTAAAAATGAGAACTATAGTCTTATATGACCTAATGTTTTTAGTCTATATTATGTTCACACCCTAACTCCATTCACTATGTGATAAATCGCGTTAACAGAACAGAATTTATTAAGCTGCGAGAAAGATGTGAGCATTTGTAAAAGTTGTTAAACATGTTTTTCTGTGTCAGTTCAGACATCGTATGCTGCTTTTTATGCTTTTTCTCCACAGAAGTGAGAGAATAATCACTTGTAATTTTCACATAGAATAAAAAATGATTAGCAGTTGGGAGGATTCTGTGAAGACTTTTTGTTTTGTTTTGAAATGGCAAACCAAAATGAACATGTGGTGTGGCTTTTGAATCAAATTAAATGAAATACATTTAATTATGATATAAAATCCAGATTATGTTGACTACATTTCTTCAGGTCTCCTGGTAAATTTAATTAACATACTTTTGAAAGCGTTAACAATGTTGTTGAATGTAAGAGAGCTGTTAGTTATTTATGTCACTCCCAAGGGGAGTAACAAGCTTCAAGGTAATTAATCATGAAGTTGACAGAGCTGGTGAGGCAAAAAGAAACAGCAAAGATGCAGGCATGATGTGGTCACAACATGAAAATAACAAGAGCTTCTCATCCATGGTCACTAAGAAGTTGTCAACCTCAGTGGTGGAAGAAGTATTAAGATCCTTTACTGCAGTAAAAGTACTAATACCACACTGTGAAAATACTCCACTACAAGTAAAACCTCAAAACCTCACTTAAGTAAAAGTATGTATCAGCAAAATGTACTTAAAGTATGAAAAGTAAAAGTATTAATTGTGCAGTAAAATGTTCCCTGTCAGTGTTTAACTATCATATCAGATGTATTTGGATTAATATTATTGCTGCATTAATGTGTTTGTTGCATTTTACCAGCCTGTTTGCACGAAAAGGTGTAGTGCCACGATAATGTGCAAGGCATTAAGCGTGCAATAAGTACGCCTTTCTTGATTTCCGCGTGTCATTTGTATGCCGTGTATCCTGTACTGACTGCAATGTAAACGCATCCATGTATAATAGAGTTAATTACATGGTATAAAAAGTGAGAATGCTACGTTGTTTCCGTACGTGTTTTACTTAACCTAACTGCGGGCACTTGCGTGGCGTACGCGAAAAGGCTAAAATGCCTACTCAAGACACGAGTAATGTCTATGTAATGTCGTGGTATTTATACGCCTTCCCGTAAGACCACTTCATTGCTGTAGATGTTTCAACTCCATTATATCCTGTTAGCTAGTTTAATCTGCAGCAATGCATCATATTCTATAATGTGTTTCATAATCATATGTTTGTAGCGTCGTTGTCCTGTGAGAACCGCATGTCTCTAAAGAGTCAACTATTCATGGTGTCAGAAAAACAGCCCTGTTTTCAGCTTTGTGACAATGCATTTTCCAGCTGGATGGCACAGATGATCAGCTAGCAAACAAACTTTACCTGCCTTGGAGCTTTCAAACCAATCTTTATTGACAACTGTCAACAGGCAGAACGGCCCACAGGAGCCGACTAGCCGAGTTTTTTTTTTATTTCTATTTTACACGTACAGTGTGAGCACATAAATCGTGAGCTTTGGCTTTACATCACAAACGATCTACTCGTACAGTAGGACTAGGAGTTACACAGCAACATTTCTAAAATCGTACAGTGTATGCCCAGCTTTAGTGGCATAGGTTTTACTTTTTGTTTCTCTCTACTATAGAGTTGAGCCAAGATGCAGTCAGACAGTGTGTAAGTCCATCAGTGTGTCACGAAAGCTGTCAGCTACTCAGCATGTGGTGACAACAGAATCATACAAGGCTCTTCGTAGGTCCTCACAGAGCTCATACACACACATAAGCAAACATTAGAGTAAATGATCACATGAAGACAGTAATTCAAGCAGAATTTTAAGCAGGTGAGGCTGTATTTTAGCTTCAGTGTTGTTTAAAAAGAAGCCTGTTGCCACAGATGGCCACACTGAGGCACATTCTGTAGGGAGCCGACAAGTCTCCAGGCAAATGACATTACAGTCACCCTCCTCTCCTCTCACCACCCTGCCTCATGTTTCTGTCAGCTCGGATTGTGTGGGAGCCCGTCAGTGTTGTGGCTGAGAGCAGAGTCCAAGGAGTCAGACACCTCTTGTTATCCTGGGGACTGAACTTGTGGGAGGACTGGCTGTCAGAATTTGGCGACAGAGTGCATGAGGCCGCCGAGGGCAGTCTGAGTGGGTAACAGCTTTCTTTTTGTCCGTTTCACTTAATGAAGAATGAGGCACAAGTTCCTCTGCTTTGGCTGTTCACACTCAATTTATTATCATTCATCCTTTTATTACCAGCTGCAACAGCGTGTGGCTGGTATTGTTTTCACCTTGTGAGTCTGTGTGTGTGTGTCATCATGGCAAAATTTGATCCTGGAGACACCTATTGTATAGCGGGAACTACAGAGGAGGTCTGGAGTACTTTGCCAGGTGTTAATATTTCTGTCTGTGGACAGATTCTGTCAACGCGATCGTGTCACAACCGTGCAAGATGAAGTCACAAAACTTTACAGATGTGTAGTTGAGCTCAAAATGAAAGTCGAGTCTGACGATGGGTGTGATCTGAGCAAGGGAGACGGAAGTAGGGGGTTATTATTATACAGTATTTTATTGTCCAAGGCCAACCTCCACCTGTCCAGTATACTCCTTGGTGGACTGCAGCTGCTAGCAATTTAATTAATATGGTAAGGATTGAAGAAGAAAGAGGACATCCTTAACTATCAGCCCACTGATACTAAAAGTAACCGTAGGTTATGTTTATATTGGCTGCAATAAAGTTGATTAATGAATTTTTGAGTACATGAAAGCTGAATTAAGTTGAAAAACTTGCAAGGATTTGTAACTTTAAAAGGAGTATTTTTTATTAAAAATTGTATTATTTCTGAACTATATTTTTTGGTTCATTTCAAATTAGTACAGCACAAATATTACAATTTCTGAAATAAGCTGTTAGTTAACTATTACTGTTTTTATTTATAATGTTGTCTGAGGTCAGCTATTGGTTGTGATAATTTCACTTAAAGGTGCAGTGTGTAGGATTTGGCTGCATCTAGCGATTTGAAACCAACTGAAACTCTGTGTGCCAGGCGTGTAGGAGAACTACGGTGGCTGAGGCGAAAATATGAATGGCCCTACTGTATCTAGAGCCAGTGTTTGGTTTGTCCGTTCTGGGCTACTGTAGAAGCATGGCGGCCGGCTCCGTGTAGAGGACCCGCTCCGTATGTAGATATGAACGGCTCATTCTAAGCTAACAAAAACACAACGATTCAAAAAACACAACAAAAGAAAACATACTTATTAATGTTACATTCCATTTCTGCCAATATATCCCACTAAATGCTACATACTATTCCTTTAAAATAGGTAAACCTTCTGGGTGACTATGAGATATGAACTCAAAAGCCCCCATCATTCTAGTTGAAACGCAGTCCACGTAGACACAGTGTAGGGTGGTGCTATAATTAAATAAAACAATTTTTTTTTTCTGCTAAGGAATAAAGGGCAATATTATCCATATCCATATTGCGCTGCAATTCTGTTGAACAAGATGGAATTAAATATGAAGAGAAATGTTTGTAGAGCTCAGCAGGGAAGCCGTCGGGTAAAGGTGCCTTGTTATTGAGCATGCATTGAAAAACTCATAGAATAAGTGCTTCTCTAAAATGTTTACTTGCTCATCTGTTCGATGAGGTACGTTTATATTATTGAGGTGTTCAATACTAAAGTGCTTTGGATTGTGTATATGTAAGGTTGTGATGCAATCTGTAGAGGGTATAGAGAGAGAGAGGCTGGTGATGAAAATAGGCACGTGGGTGTGTGAATGTCCACTGGAGAGCTGAGAGAGGGAAAGAAGACAGGAACCCATACAGCACGTAGAAAAATGAACGCCTGGAGTGAAGATGACAAGAGGAAGGAGCTAGGGAAATGTAAAATACAGACTCACTGTAGACAAATGGCCAAACTAAGGCTTGATGTAAGAGTCAGGAGCTTTTGTTTAACTGCACATCATGGCGCATTTACTGTATTAACTTGTAAGAGAGTAGATTAGATCAGCAGGGTGTGTGAGCTCATTGGCACGGAAGAGTTATCCATCAATGTACAATTTGCTTTTCCTTTTTTCTTGAAGAACTGTTTTCTTCATGGGAAAATAATTCTTTTTGGTACTTTCTGACAGATCAGGTCATTAATGCTGAAGTTGGTTCATCTCAGTTCCTTTCTTTGAGTATAACAAGCTCATTAAAGTTTAAGTGTTCAGATCTGACGATAATTGGTGTCTGATGTTTGTGTTTTTTCCTTCATGGTCCCTAAGTGGTGGACTTATTGACTGGCATCTTAAATTCAATGGCCATTAAATGTCTAAAAATTTACTGTGTTGGAGAGAGAATGATCAGGAGGCTCTGGGATACAGAGAAATATAAGTTTTCTTGAAGTTATTGTAAGGAACTTTTAAATGGTTACGACGTTTAATACTGATGCCTCTATATGACCTACATAAGTATACGGGACCATCAGCGAGAAGATTGGCTAATTCTGCTATTCCATGCTACCAGAGGTCTAGGCCTTATCACTGGGCCCACTGGAGGGAAGGTTTTCGCGGGAGAACCAGAACCAGGACTGCGCGGGGCAGACTGTCAGACCCTGCTACAGTAAAATGAGAGGTTTTCTAAATGGACTCTGGCGCTGGTAAACACATGCAGGGACCGCCAAAATCAACACAAAATAAATGTTCCCCACAGTAGCTTTAACATGGAACGTCTTCCAATATATAATATCCCTATATGGTGGTTCAACCCAATCGACAGAATAAAACGTTGGCACTGTATGTTTCTGCAAACCGTGGATACATTGAATCCTGACGTGTCTGAACCAGAAATACATTTCATATCAACATTTTTAGATGACTGTATGTCAAAGTTGATAGTATTTTAATTGTTCGTGGCGCTTCTAGCATTTTGAAACTGCATTCTCATTTGAGTTTAGGCAACAAAACTACTTGGTTAGGTTTAGTAAAAGATCATGGTTTGGGTTCAAATAAGTTACTTTTGGTTTCACACAGGACACGAACAGCAGTCTGCTGGGTGAAAGTCCTGTGTTTGTCCCATCCATCCTCATTCTCCTCCCTACGCGGACTTTGATTACATACGTATTTGTGATACATTAAAAACAAACATAATCCGGGAGAAAATACATTCCCTTGAAACGTAATTGACTGTGCAGTTTCTAAATATGGGGACGTAATTTTAACCGTCTAACTACGAACTCGGTGGTTCGTAGTTTGACAGTAATTTTGCTCTGCTCCTGGCTAAACTCCAAACTCTGTTTTAAGTCCTGAAAATGCTTGTTCAGTTAGCATAACATAAGTGAAACCCTTGTATCGAGAGCCCAGAGTATCTGGCCCACTGATGTCAGTGTGAGTGTTACTAACATCGGGGCAGAAGCCTCCTGTCTGGGTGAGTCAGTGAGTGAATCAGAGGATCGGAGGCGTTTGGAGGATAGTGTGGGCTACAGTTCATAGATTTGTGCAGTTGGTTGAAACACCAGTGGAGGTAGTGTTCAGTCATCCAGACTGTCAGTGGTGGTAAACACGGGAAGATTTATGTCCTCGGTCTGATCATACATCGTGACAGTCCTTGTTGGTTACAGCAGCAGTAATATTTGCTTCCTTTCAGTTCCTTCTTTAGGTGCGTCTAGTGGCATGTCATGGTTTGTCTGCTTTAAACTAAATATGTCCCTCATCAGCAGGTATTGAATGAGGCTTCCAGTATGATGCAATTGGATGGAAAGCTTCACTGCTACACTGTCAGCAGTAGTAGTAGGCTACAAATATATTGTTTCATTTTTTTTTTTAAAAAAGGTTAAATAATTTCCTAAAAAGGATGGGCACTGTAGTTTATAGCAAACATGACATTAACAGGAGTAAATTGTGCATCAGCCTCACGTAGAGAGATGGACAACAGTGACACAGGGTGCTGAGGTGGCTCCAGGCTCCTCCTCAGGCACTGTTTAAATCTCCCTCTTTCTCTCCTTGGATGACAATTCATCACATCTCTCTGACTTGGGGGACACCATGGGTCATAATGTGTAATAATGGGACAATTCGATTAAATTGTGAAGATACATAGCTATATGCCACTTCTCATACATATCTGGAGTTATATTTTTGTCATTGTGTACATTTGGTTTTTGCACCTTACTGATAATCTTTATTCTTTATATTTAGTTTTTATTTGCACTCTTTCCTACTTTGCACTGCACAACATTTTCTCTGAATCTCATCTTGCATTACTTTTTTTTTGGGGGACTATTTTCAAATGTGAAAGAAAAATATCACTAGCCTTAAACCTGTTTCATGCTTCTTGCGATTGGCGTGGTCCGGACCGTCCACGCCAATGTCCTGTCGTTCATACTAATCGTTGTCAAAGCGGTTCCGAGAACGGACCTCTTCTCTTCGGTAGTCTGGCTCTGTTGTTGTAGACTAGTCAACTTTTTGAAAACCGATTGACAGGTGCTCTGAGCAGCAACGTGGTCTGTGTGACCCCGTCTGCCTTTTTACACAATCTTGGAGGTGCACGGCTTGGCGCTCGGACCCTCTGCGCACAGTCGCCCAGAGGGTCGCCCAGGCTGCAATTGCACAATATCGTCGTCCGCACCGCGCCGACCACAAGAAGTTTAATACTATTCTAAGTGATAATTGAAAAACTAAACTTCACTGTAGTAAAAGGGTTATTTGAGGTAAATCACCTCTCTGCTCCTAATTCTGTCTAGTCATTTGAGCAATTATATTTCAGTAGTGAAGTATTTCATTATACATGAACATTCATTATTCTTGGGATTCCTCAGCGAAACTGACCAGAAACCTTTACCCTTGTAACAGCACCTGACACCATGCTGTAGGCTGTTCTTTCTGAGGCTACATTTAGATTTCATTAGTGCAAAATGTCAACACTCCAGAAAGTTAACTTGACCTGGAAGCCTTTGGGAACATTTTGCCCATCGCTTTGCTCGTGTAATGTAGCTGTAATGTGGAATATTAGGATGGCTTTTTCCAAATGAAGACGGCGCATTTCAGGTAAAAATATTTCAATACAGCAGTGAGATTAATGACTTCTAGACCTCATGTGTATTTAAGAGAATAGGCACATTTACATTGTGGAGGTTAATAGAGGGAGGACACTGTGACCTCTGAATATGCCTGCAAGACCACAATTTATTTCAGTAGAATAGAAACGTCCAGCTGTCTTTTTTATACTTTTGAACTTTTGAAAGCCTTCACCTTTCAAGTGTGAAAAAAAAGTATTTGAATAAATCTTCACACTGTTCCACGACAATTATTCTTTCTTTACTTTGTATTTTTTCACACTTCCATGTAGCAATCTATTAACAAACTACAAGAAGTTCTTGTTTGTGTAGGGTGACCAGATCCCAACAAACCAAATGTGGGACACGTTACCAAGGCTGAGAGACAGTCTACCATTTAGTTATAATGTCTATCCAACTTAAATAATAAACATTTCTATTCAGCCCCTTATCTTGTAACATCTCTATGCTTTGCCCGAATGCATCCATAGATCGGCACATCTCTTTTTGAGCCACGTTTCTTGTGAGACTCACATGAACTGTGTCGCTTCATGACGTATTCCCCCTTTGTGAAATTGAAAAATAACTGGCAAATTTCGCAAAAAACTCTGAGATTCGTCTTCCACCGGCTTATAAATACTTATAAGTATACTCTTTGTTGTAGCTGCTCTTCCTTTTCTTTGTGGTAGTTTCCATCACATTCTGCCTAAATCTGCAGAGAATTGTGACTTTGTAGTGACTCGCAATTTTCTCCATTGGGCGTAGCGTAGCAAAGACGGAGAAATGTTAACCTGCACTTGACCCACGTGTGCGCAGTTTGACAGCAAACACAGCCCTGTGATGACAGCCTTCCCTGCTTTATTCACAGCCGTTGGATAAAAGCCAGATTTTAAATAAGCGTCTGTCCTGCTGTGGTTTGACTTTTGAAAACTAGAGCCAATGAAAATGTGGGACATCGTCTCAATATGTGGGACGTTGGACAATGGATAAAAATGCTGTGCAGTCACTCGTAAAGTGAGACACCTGGTCACCCTATGTTTGTGTTGTGTGGTAACAACCTGGTCTCACGGGAAGGCGTATAAATACCATGACATTACAGGGACATTCTGCGTGTTATCAGTACGCTTTTTGGCCTTTTCGCATCATTTGAACGCCACGCCAACGTTTGCAGTTAGGTTTAGGCAAGAAAAACACTTAGTTAGGGTAAGGAAAAACGTCATGGTTGGGCTTAAAATAAGTACGTAAACTAAGTAAACACGTACAGAAAGAACTACAAAATGCGGGATCAGGGATTTAAATCTATAGCACTGTAATTGATAAGTCTTATATGTTGGAAAATGTACTGAAATCTGTGTCTGTGATACCATTTGGCTGCTGAGTCCAGGGTAAAGTGTTAAGTTAGTCTTGATAAATTTGGCACTCCGGCTGCTGTACGTGGAGCCAGGTGGCATAGCAATTGTCTACTTTATAATTGTCTGGAGTGGTTGTATGCGCACGAGAGTGCGCTTGTGTTTGGGGCGAGGGCCCAAGACAAACATTTGCACTGGGGCCAATCACAATAATGTTACGCTGCTGGTTGTTGGCATAGAGCAGAAACATAGCTGACATATTGTAGTGAATATTACCTCTGCTGTTAGTCTGGTTTGTTGTTCTGACCATGTCCTACTAAAATACTGTGCAGCACACACACGCACGCACATGCACACGCACATGCCCACGCACAAAGATATAAACATATGCACTGTTGTTAATCAAGGATAAAGAGGAAGAAAAGCATAAAGCACAAGAATCCTTGAAAAAAAGACCACATTACTCAAAGGGAATTCATTTCAGATCACCTCTGTGACCCCAATCAAATAGAACAGATCATTTACTGTGGAGTTTGTCCTGAACAAATATGGATGATTCACACTGGATTAAGAAAACAGACGAGCTCGCTATGTCACGGTGACACCAGCCCTGTCTCGCCCTGTTCCCCTCAGCTCCGCATTTTTAATTAAATCTCCAGATCCTTCATGATCCATAGAACTGCAACGTCCCAGGTGTGGTTAAGGCCAGGGACGTTTCTTGCTGAGCTGAGATTTTAAATTTGTATATACTGTATACTGTTGGGTACGTTAATCTTTAACAGGTGCATCATATTTTATGAGATCATAATCCGTCAAAGTAGTAGCATAAATGTAGTGGAGTAAAAAGTACAATATCTCCCTCTGAAATGTAGTCGATTAGAAGTATAAAGTAGCATGAAATGGAAATACTCAAGTAAAATACAAGTACATTGATAGAATGGCAGATATTCTTTAAATGTTGTGTACAGGTACATTCAAATTAGGGCTGTCAATTGATTAAAATATTGAATCGCGATTAATCACATGATTGTTCATAGTTAATTGAGATTAATCGCAAATGAACACATTTTTTATTTTTTCAAATTGTACCTTTAAGGGAGATTTGTCAAGAAAATATGCTGCTTTATGCAAATGTATGTATATATTATTGGAAATCAATTAACAACACAAAATATTACGTTATTATTGCATTAACTTTGACAGCCAATATTCGTATACTTTATTCTGTCAGTGTGAGTTAGTTTCAGTTGAACATTTAATTACTATCAATGAATTTGTTATGTTTTATCCAACAAACGATAATGGACCTCCTTCACCAACCGTTCGTAAGAAGAAATTTCTTCTTAAAACCCAGTTGTGCAGTTTTCAGAAAGATTCGGACATTCACCAATGTTTTCTTATTTGGGATTTAGGTAAGAACACAATCTGTGCACACTCAAGAGCACATTTATGCACATTTGAGTGCTGACATGTTTGTGCAAAATATATTTTTTTGCATTTTTCTTCAATTCTGCAGTTGTATAATATAGAATTAAATTATAATGATATTTGATATCATTTATAAGATTTTTTAATAATTACACAAAGCATTATGGTCTTTTAAAATAAACACTATCACTTCAACGCTTAATGAGTAATAGCATCCCATGCATCTTTTTCTGTGTTATTTTATATCCACTACAGGCACTTTTGGAGTCCAATGCTCCACCCTCTTTAGACTGTTGTGTTTTGGCGTTTCAATTTCTGTGTGCGCACACGGCCCTGCAGTCTCATGCCCTTTTATGGGGACTCGCAGGGCGTTTACCTGCTAATTAGGATCAACTGGCACACGCCTTCAATTTACGAGGACAATGGGATTCATCATTATAAGAACACCGCTACGAACAATTCTGCGGTTTAAGAACACGTCATGAATCTGACGTAGGACCTTTCTCAAGAACAAATTTAAGAAAAAACTTGGCAAGATATTGGGGAATAAGGCCCAATGTTTCCTTAACCTTATCCAAATGTTTTATCGCCTAATCACACCTAAATCATACTTTATTTGCCATAAAATCCATCATTCCATAACTTTACCAAGAAGACGAGAATTTTAATTCCTGCACAAATTGGCTATTAGCAAATTAAAACAGAAAGTGACATGCAGTGAACGGCCTGTGTTAGTGCCACTACTCCTTTTATTACTGCTACTACTATTCATATGGCTAATAGAGCTCCTCCGGCTGAGGCTCAGGAGGTAGAGCGGGTTGTCCACTAATCACAGGGTTGGCAGTTTGATCCCCAGCTCCTCCTGTCCACATATTGAAGTGTCCTTGGGCAAGACACCGAACCCCAAATTTTTCCAGATGGTCGGACCACCAGGTGTGTCAATGTGTGTGTGTGTGTGAATGAGAGGCAGGCTATAAAATTGCTTGGATAAAAGTGCAATTTACCATTTATTTCTCAGAGTAAACAAGAGTCATATCTCAGTATGAATCCAACAGTTCTCAGCAGAAAACCAAAGAAGTTGTTCATATTTTATCTCGTATCTTGTTTTCTCTAAAATGCGAGAGCTTAGAGACCTTGGTGTCTTAGGAGGATGACACTAAGTCAACAGGACGTGTTGTAGCTTGTGAGAGAGGTTTGGGAGTAAAGATAAGGGCCCTCGTTACAGGGCGCATTCTCGAGCAAAGCTCAGGTGTCGATGAGATTTCAAGCGACCTCTTTGGACTCTGTTGCTGTATAAAAGACTCTCAGTCACTGAGCTATATTAAGAGTACTTAGTAGTTAAAAGAGGGGAAGGAACCTTGTTGTGAATGACAGATAAAGCCGTTAAATCACTTCAGTTCAGAACATTACATAAAACTCTGCTGGTTGAGGAGATAAAAGTGTCTGTACATTTTGTGATGCAGTCTCTTTATCAAAGAGACCTCTATAGAACACATAGACTACCAGATACGGGTACCAGACAACTAGGATTGATAAAGAAGTACAATAAAAAGTACAAAGTACATCAAATCTGCCATGGGGATTATAATAATAGCCTATAAATGATTTCCTTTGTTTCAGTTCCCATGCCTCTGCAACCATTCATTTGACAGCCTTTGTCTTTCTGGAACAAATGTACTCATACTCAGCCCTAGTCTGCACTTTGAATTGCTTTCAGCTCTGTAGATGAAAGAACATTGATTGAACTTCTATAACTACTGTATGAATATGGATGTAAGTACCTGCATCTCTTTGGCCTTGGATAATAAAGTATTCCCACAGTTCTTCAAATTACGACCGCATACTGAAAGTGTCTCCATACAGCCAACAATGGTGAGTGAGATTTTATCGCATCCATAAGGTGGTTTTCACCCTGTGATTTAAACCAGAAGAATACTGTAGATGGTCACAGTGGCAAGACTGTGAGTTTTCTATTTTTCAAGGATTCTTGTGCTTTATGCTCTTCTTCCTCTGTGTGCAATACACTGTATTTTCAAGCCATTTATGATTTCTTTTACAGATAGAAATCTCTTTACAATACGGTGGTCAAATGCAGCAATTCAATTGTGACAGCCTTGATTTGCAAGCCGTCGTGCAATCCTGACAAATTTGTTGTTTTAATCATTTGACATTTACGCTGAATGCTTGTTTTTGGTTTTGAGAAATGTAAGGAAGCTTTTAAAAGCCCTGGTGTTGAGCTCTGCTGGGTGCAGGAAATGACATTTTCTTCCTCGATACTCATCATCGAGCCGTCATCGACTATTTTCATCCTTGGAATTTGTGATAACAGTCAGGTTGGTAAAAAGTTTGGACAATTTGTCCGCCTGCTGTCCTCTCAGGTGCTGCTAAGCTGACAGGACCGCTGGTTCTCAGGACAGTGACGGCCCGAAGGGAGGTTGGAGGCTTCACTGGTGCTTATGGGCCACTGCTGTCTTGTGTCTGGTGGGAAGCTCACAGCAAACATGTGAAAAGAAGCAGAAATATCTGTCTGCAGCCCTGTACGGTAGAAGTGTAAAACTACATTTGTCAAAGATATGCAGCTACAAAACCCCCACTATTTTTTATTACCATGGTTTTGTACTCCAAGTTTTTTTTCTCATACATGTACGACTTTATAATCTCAGAAATTTGTGAGATTTTTGTTGTTAATTTGCCTCTTTAATCTGAAAGAATATCCAAGTTTTTTTTCTCATATATTCACGACTTTAATCTTGGAAATTCTGAGTTTTTTCTCGGAATATTACCCCCCTGCCCCGACTTCGTAATTATTATTATTTTTTTTTTACCCACAATGGCCCTAATATGCCGTTGTACCAGACTCCATTAACAAAAACAATATAGATAAGTTTCACTTTCAGTTTAGTTCCCTATCGGAAAATATTTTAAATATAGCGTATATTGACTTTTCAGCCCTGTCTCCTAAAAATTGCGTTCCTGTTCATCTTAACTGCATTCTCAATTACGTTTCGAGGAAAACGTATTTTGTTGCGAATTACGTTTGTCTTGAACGCATCACAAATGGTCCATGGACGGCCGCTGCGAGTGACGTAGTACTGAGCGACGTGCAGAGCAGGTGACGTTGTGTATCAAGCGAAAATGAAAGTTAGGTGGTATAATAAGAGTATAACAAGCGAGGAAGTCCTCTAAGTGCGGGCTGGAGGTGGGGTGGATAGGTCAAACAAACAATGACCTTTTCCCCAGGAGAAGGCTGATCGTGTCCCGTGTGAAACTAAAAGTCACTTGCTCGTCATTTTAAGTGGAACAATGATGTTTTTTTACTAAACCTAACCAGTAGTTTTGTTGCCTAAACCTAACTGAGTAGTTTTTTTGCGGGTTTTGCTTTGCTTTGTTTTGTTTCAGTTGACAAAGTTAATCACATGTTTAAAACTGTTTAAAACTGCAACCGTAATCCAGGAGAAGATACGTTTCCCTCCAAACGTAATTGAGAATGCAGATTAGTTGTATGGAAACGTAATTTTGTAGGAAACATGGTTGAGATTTTTTTAGGTGTCTAAAATCCGTTTTGCTGCTGCTCCCAACCACAGCAGTACGTTGCTTTGCTCTCGTGCTGGTACTCCTGTCTGTTTCTCCAAACTCCATCTACTGTAGGTAATACACTGACTATGGAGAAGAACCTCATACAACCTCACTTCAAAACACCCAAACTATCCCTTTAATGATGAGCAATCCTGATAATGCACATGCAAAATGCTCTGTTCACACCTCCATACTATTTTTACATGACAAACCATTTTTTCATTACTTATTCTTTCACGCTGCCTGTCAGAATTTCTACCGAGGAAATCTACTTTAGTCCTCACCTGCACACAGTGATGTGATGGGAAATGTCAGTGCAGATCTTGTATATAAATGGATATGGATATAAAGGATGTCATGGGTCATTTTGACACATTTCAGATAATGATGTTGTCTGTACACCAGTTATAAAGATGAGTATGGAGTGAGCAGTGAGCAAATTCCCATGTAGGTAGATCTATGGCATGTATAAATGCAGGGGGTATACTCTGTAAATCAATCAATTTATTTGAGGATTGATAGGTACAGTAAGAATAATGTCTGTGTGTAGTTTGGTTGTTAATATTAATCATTTTATGCACACTAACTGTAAATAACGAGCAGCATCTTTATTTTGTGTTGCAGCGGAGATGTAGAGAAAGATATTTTGCAGTCAGAAGAAAATGCTGTCGATGAATTTTCCTCTGAAGAGGATTCGGTGAACGAATGGTGCAAAGCTTTGTGTACATTTAAATGCACCGCTTTCAGACATGCACTCCACTCTGTGAATGTAGTGGCAATTTGACATGTCGTCTCCGTGCTTTGAACAGATCCAGACTCATTTTTCTGTAAAAAGGCAAAATGACAGTCTGACAAGATGGCACCGCGTAACATTTCTGTAATGCTTCTGACACACCTCAAGTCTGGACTGAATGCATCAATGGAAAGTGTAGAGCACACGCACAAATACACATATATATTGGAGACAGAAATATGAAATGCACATTTGTAATAATTACATTTCTCACATAAGTATCATTTCTATTGATTAAGGAAAAAAAATCAGTACAGTAAAAAAATTGTTCAGTAAAGAATTACTGATTATTTTAAGCTGTTCCTCTCACATTTAGTGAGTCTATAAAAAACATTTTCATCAAGAGCTTTTTCCCCGGCAGTATAGTCAGCTAATCTTTTCTCATTAACTTTACACAAGTTCAATTTAAAACTTTTCCTTTTATTTCCAAACCTCTGCAGCATTTATAAACACGGGTTGTTCTGACTTGAAGTCTTTAGACTTCATGAGTTAAATGAATGTACTCCTGATTGTTCACTCCGCTCATTAAAGTAATATTAGCAGACTTCCCAGCATGCATTGTTTGAGAGCTACAGTATAACTCTCCAGGTACCCGTCTTTTTTGTTTGATGATGGAAACCTGCTGTCCTCCCCCGGAGAGACTTTTGGCAGCTATATGCACTACTTTTCAAGCCATTTGATAATAAAACACCTAAAAATCTGTACATCATGTGGGGAAAACATGATGGTTGCCGAGGAAAATAATAACCCTGTAGAGCCTCCGTCCTGTTTTGTCTCTAATTGTTCTCCAACTGTCTTCATTATTCTGAAACTATAACACAACAAATGTTGAGGACGACTCGTTTTCACTCCTGCCACCTCAAAAGAGGCAAAAAATTGTCTGATGTTACTATTTTTAAGTTACATAACATACCAACCCTGTGTCTTAAAAAATTACGTTCCCACAACTAAACTGCAGTCTGATTACGGTCACAGTTTTAACCACGTTTAACGATTAATGTTGTAAACAAAACAAAACAACAAAACTAGGCCTACTTCGGCAACAAAACTACTTAATTAGGTTCAGGAACAAACATTATGGTTTGGCTTAAAATGACTATGTTTGTTACATTATTAAGCAACGGACGTGAATTAAAACAAGTGAATGTTGATTTTTAGTTTCACACGGTACACAAACAGAGGTCTCCTGGGTGGATGTCTTGTGTTTATCGACCCATCCACCACCCAGACCTCGTACCTACGCGAACTTCCGCGGACTATCATTACAAACGTATTTGTGAAACAAAACGTCAAAAAACAAACGTAATCTGTGACAAAACTTGTTTCCCTTGAAACGCATTTCACATTGCAGTTTCAGAGAATGAGAACGTAATTAACATAGGGCAGGAATTTTGGCATAAACAGCATTACTAATCTTGAAACCTCTTTTTGTTATACTATGCTCAAGAAGAATTAAAAAAATGAATGTTTAGGTGACAAATCTGCTATATTTGAATCAAAATGCCATAATAATCTGGGATGCTTTAGTTGCAAGTCAAGGATCCCCAACAATCTCAAGTAAATGATGTCTTCAATACTCTGAATTGAATATTAAGCCAACAGAAGAACATTTACTCAATTATATCAAATTTCTTAAGGGAACAGCATTGTAGTAGTAGTAGTAGTAGCAGATGGCTAGATTTCCTCAGTAATAGAACTTTTGCTCCATTCATTTGCTGGTCCAGTCAGAGAGAATGAGGAGAAATGACACTAAGTTGAAGGTATTTTAAAAACCTTAAAGATTCAGGACTTTGGAGAAAACATTTAAGCCTCAAACCAAA
Source organism: Sebastolobus alascanus (assembly GCA_916701645.2). Lineage (NCBI taxonomy): Eukaryota > Metazoa > Chordata > Actinopteri > Perciformes > Sebastidae > Sebastolobus > Sebastolobus alascanus. Next base: position 643,519 of record CAKAOJ020000206.1, on the reverse strand, counting down.
ATCCAGTACATCATATTTATCACATACATACTTTATACAACATCAAATTTGTGTTATACTATGTTCAACTCATATTCACTTTTAACTGACTTACATTAAAAAAGCAGTCATTCAAATTTTCCCAACATTCATAAATTTTACATTCATTTACATCATAATATATCTATAATTATTTAGCCTCAAGGTCCATTATCAGGTTAAAAGGACAAAACATTATACATGACCAACACTGGACTATCGATCAGCTGCTTGAGTAATGCGTTGTTAAATGGTATTTGAATGAGGATTTGCTACAGGATTGACGTATGTAAAGAGGGCAGATATTTCAGTGATTGATGGCACGATAAATTACCGTCTTTTTAAGTTATTAGATTTTGAGTGAGGTAAAATGATTTGGCCATCAACTTTTGTTCTAGTGAAATGACTGTGAAAGCAATTTCACTATATAAAAGCTCAGGTTTAGTAGAATAAATGCTGTTACTAAAGAATGTGACTTAGGGCAAGTCTTTTCTTTACTGGTAACTGGTAAATTTATAGTATTTGTATTGTTCAACAAAGGTCATTTCTGTAGAGCCATTAAATATGACCACAGAGTAGAAATATGTTGTTTTACTTTTGTACAACACTTTGTAGGCGGACGTTTTACTTGCGTCCGGAAGTCGCTTTCAGCCCAAAATGGGGGAAGCACAGCTTTGCTGCTGGGCACTGACGTTGCAATGGAACAACCAATTGCCTTTCACTTCTTGGCAATATACGTTCTTTGGTGGGTCTTCTTCATGGAGCCGACCGCCATGTTTCTACAGTAGCCCAGAACGGACAAATCAAACTCTGGCTCTAGATATTATTTAGACACTTGTGTTTTTGCGTCGGCCACCGTAGTTCTTCTACACGCTTGGCAAATGGGAGGAGTTTCAGTTGGTTGCAATCTGCAACCTCACTGCTAGATGAAATCCAACACACTGCATCTTTAAACTGAGGAAATGTAAATGTAAAGCAAATCTGACTACACTTGTGTCAGTGTGACTGAACAGTTGTTGTTTATAATTAATATATACGTTTATTGAACTTGTTTATTACCTTATCTCAGTTGGTTTTACATTTTCAAAACGCACAAGACCACTTTGAACTAAGTTAAAATGATTTACAATGCACAACAGTGAGGTGTTTGGAGTTAAGGGGAAAAGTTAACCTTTACTGACCCATGGCAGCGGTGTACTGTCACTGGGGATTTAAGCTGCATGTATTCTCTTACTGGTGCATAAAATTACTGTTGACCAAAGGAAAATAAATACCAGCAGTCATTTAACCATTGAACACCCATTTTCAGTTGTGTACTCTTCTGCACATTGTACCTGGATTCTTTTTTACAATAGGGGTGTTCTTTTTTGGAAAATGACAGAAAAGATGGGAGTCTCATCTATCAATAAATGTATTACATGTTTATATTCATGTTCATTGTACAACCAGTCCGCGAAATTCACAGTGTTAGCGTCCTGCAGGCAGAACAGTGGGTGGAAAAGGGCTACCATGCTTCTCCGCCTCATGGCTTTGGCATTGTGCTGCGATTGTCGAGCAGCGGAGCAGCACAGGAGGAGAATGATCAGCAGCAGCGTCCTGCCCAGGAGGAGCTGATGACCCCTGAGTCAACCTCATCTGTTTTGCCCCCGTGGACAAACACTGCAGGAGCTCAGAGCAGGCTGCTGCTGAGCTGCTGTTCATGTATCACCAACAATATCTGCTTACAGCAGCCCGCGGCGCTCCACACATCACACTGTGAAGAAGGCTGGGGAAACAGCTACACCTGTAAGATATGGTAAGTCAGGTTAAAAGAAAAACTTGAGCTGATAAAAAACTAATGGAAAAAACCCCCCTCAAACGTTGTACTTGAAGAGTAGCTGGGATTTTATCAAACTCTTGACACCATGAATAGTAAGTATGCGGTGTACTGATTTCATAGTCATAGATTACTTCTGCTTCCTCGCTGTGTGTGCGTGAAAGAGCGCCAAACTTCAGGTCTTCATTTCTCAAAGAAAATAACCAGTCAACACAAGAAAAACGATACTCCCCGGATAGTATTTTCATAAGAGAAAGGCTCATATTTGGTATCATGAATTTTAGAAGGCACATCATTCCTGACAAATACTGTTTCAAATGATGATCACTCAGTAAAATACTGTTCATAATGCTCTGATCCTCAGTAGATCAACCTGACACAACAGAATGGAGAGTACAACAGTAGTGGTTAATGTTCTGTGGTCGTTTGCCAAGATATTATGTGACCTTTAAAGGTTCATGGATAGCTCCTGTTCATTCGCTTTTCCTGCAGAGACGCAGAAGAGCCAGCTCAGCAGACAGCAGAGAGGAATAAAGAAAGAAGAGGAGGAGAGACAGGTGGAGAACCCATTAACAGAAAATTGATCAGGCCTGGTTCTACCCAGCGCTAATGCCAATATTCTTCCAAGGCTGATGTCTTTGCTAACACCAAAACAAGTAATCAGCGACCGTGTTACACAGACTACAGACGTCTACGACGGGCCCACTAATGATTTTGTTTACAGACACAGAAGAATGATAATTATGGTGCAAGCGAGCAGGCTGCAGTCTTTTAATTTATCCACACAGGGAAACAAATCCTTTGGTTTCATTAATTTTCCCTTCAAAGTAAAATAGTGAGTCATTTAATGTGTTTTGAATTATCTAGAGAACAAAAACGCCGTAGAATATGTTTTATAAAAGTCTTGGTTTATGGTCTCCATGCTCGTAAAGGTTGCAAAGCCAAAATAAATACTTTTTTTTTTTTAATTATCAAATGTTTATTTTACTAGTTTGTGTTTGCCTATTTATTTATTTATTTATTCTCCCTTTGTCATCTTTTTCAATTTCTATCATATGTGCCTGTTTGGCTCACTTGGTTTACCTTTTGATTAAATAATAAAATAATATAAGAAGGAAAGAAATAAAATAACAAAAGCATTTACACAAAACAAGATGAAGAATATGAGGTCTTCTGTTATTGCCAAATATGGAAGCTTATGTTGAACTTCAGGGAGAGCACATGGCCAAAATAACAAGCTACTTAATCGTTGCCTGAAAGAAAACCAATGTATACATAAATTAAAGTTACCAAACTGCACACAACGGCAGCTCTCCCCTACTCAGCTTCCTGGCAAGGAGTTAAAATACAAAAAAACTACAATTTAAAATAATTAACTGATTAACTGAAATGTTTTTGACATTAAGCTGGCAACAACATACTGTACTGTAAGGAGTGCAGGATTAATTTAAGTCCCAACACAAATTGCTCATAATACAGTAGACCCAGAGAGCCTGAGGAGCAACGCAGCACATATTAAAATATTTACACATCCACCTATGGGAGGAAGGAAAGGAAGAAGTAGTTAAAAAAGGAAAAAGTGGTAAAAAAAAAATAAGCAACTACTAAATAACTGCTGTTCAGATCTGGTTATCTAAAAGCATGATGATGCAAAAACAAGTTGTGAAATGTAAAATGAGGTGCTACTTTTGTCAACAGTAGTTTATATTGGCCCTAGAGTTAAGATATAATGAATACATACATAATGTATTTTTAAATCTCCTTGGAGAACTATGCAAAGACCACCACCCACCCTCTCTATGCACTGCAGGCTGCATCCATAAAACCCTCACTATGGCTAATTAGGTCAATAACTGTCTTCCTGCAGTAATTCTATCACTAGATTTTTTTTTTTTAAAAAAAAGGAAAATTGACTAAGACCAAGGAGAGACATTTTGAAATATGTAATGTCAATGCATTATTTCCATTCTCAAAGATTATCTTAGCTTTTGTAAAAATAAATAAAGGGACTGTATGGTATAACTGCATGAGTTATAAATGGCAGCTTAACATATTTTTTATTTATCTGTGGATGTACACTATCATCATTGACAGAAAACTGCAAACAATGACGCAGTATTTACAACAGCATGCTTTATTTTTGATTTGTTTGTCATATAACTCCATATGACTCACATGACAAACAGATGAAAAATACTTTAGCTGACTGACATGGCACATAATAACACTGAGTCTCCATATTTCAGCTGTGAGATAAATTGCCAGCGCAGAGTCTGTGTTTATGTGGGTGTGTTTCTGCAAGTGCAGTTAGAGTAATACATCCATACGTGTGAAGGCTTAATGCCAAAACACTGCACTCTGGGAAGTTAATGCAGCAGGAATCATTTTCTCCTTCGTCTTGTGAGGTAAACACTAGAATCACCCTGTTGTGTTGGAAAACAGTTGAGCCACGTTCAACTTTTACGAAGGCTGATCTCGTGTTTTACATGGTGTGTCAACGTGTTCTTACTCCCAACTCGACGAACCCTTTAGCATCGGTATGAGATGCACCAGGCTTTCAGCTAGCTCCAATATTAACCTATCCGCGTCATTATTAGAAGGTCAGAGCAACTGACGAAGTATAAAGAGTGAGAAAGTCTTAGGGAGGGTCGGAGGGGAGGCTGGATGGGACAAACAAACACAGGACTTTAACCCAGGGGACCAGCGTTCATGTCCCGCATGAAACCAAGTCAACTTTGCAGCTTATTTTTCCGTACAGTAGTTTTGTTACGTAACTTCCGTACTTCATTAATGCCACTTACTTAACCAGCGTAGTTATTTTACGTAACAAACGTACTTATTTTTACCCCAACCACGTTTGTTTCCTGAACCTAACCATGTAGTTTTGTTGCCTAACCCTACCCAAGTAAACTTAAAAACTAAGTAAACCTACGTTGAATTTTATTTTGAAAAGAGACTGTATGCTTGTAATGAGTGGTAACTGCATGTTTCCTGTGAACATGGAAGTTTATTTTAAAAGACACTATGTATGTAATGAGCGGACACTGACACGCCGTCCCTGACACGTTCAAAGCTGATGCCAGAAGGGTACCTAGAGCGTCATAGTTGGAAGCGTAGGGCCACTGGCCAAGCGTCTGTATTTGACGAGTTGGGAGTGAGAACGTTGTTTGGTGTGTATACTGTTAAAGGAATACCTCACCCATTTGTATATCAATGACTCACCCCGTGAATTCTTGAAGAAAACTGGTGAACGATTAAACTATTAAAATACTTTGGACTCGTCCCGACTGGCACTGACGAGTATAGCGTGAGACGGTTTGTGTAAAGTGTTTTAAATAGTCAGGTTTTAGTGAAGATCCATGTGTTTGGGAAGTAGTGAGCATAAATGAGACTTGGATTTTACTGCACGAGTTGTTAGTTGATAGTTTTGCTGTTGTTAAATGCGGCCCCCATTTTCTTCAAATCATCAAGACTTCGTCTTCTTCTTCTCCATTTTTTGAATGTTTTTTCACCATGAAGGCATGTGTGAGAAACAGAGCCTTCTTCAAGATAATCGAGCTAACACGCAGTGAGTAATTGATATACAAATGGTCATTTTGTGGGTGAGGTAGTCCTTTAAGGAACCAAAAGAAACGAGCCAGTCACAGAAGCTTCAAATAATCCAACCCCAAATTCTTGGAAACAAGAAAGGTACCAAGTCCTCAAGATAAACGGACAAAATACACATCATTTGCTTAAAAATAAATCAATATTGTTATAAAACAACAATAAATAAGAACTAGCATGTATCATTGGCAGTCTAGAGTGCTTTAAATTCACTGAGAGATGAAGTTAAAGCACAACTGGTCTTTTTTGTCAGTGCTGGAGAATAGAAATATTAATAATGAAGTATTTCAACTTTTGTCTTTATATGAACATATTTTGCATATTATTTATTGTTTGAGTGATTTTGTGTTTGGAAACCTGCTTGTCTCAAGTTGACACTTGATCAATTTATGAATTGTTGCAATTATAACTGTTGGTTATGCTGGTATGATCATTTAGAAGGCTACATTATTGAAGTGACCCCTGTCTAACAGAGATCCAGCTTTCACTGAGTTGATGAGTAATTTCTACACAAACAAACAAGTACATCTGGATCCCATGGATGTTGGAATCAAAGAAACGTCACGGCGATGGGAAAAACAAGGACAGTCCACAGAGGCAAAAAACAATTAGTTGCGGTTCAAAAAGATGGACGAACATGAGAGATGATCAAAGTGTGAAGCTGAAACGCATTAGTTGGGACAGGAAAGGCTGCGGGGAGGTGCTGTTGGTTGCAGGGTAACAGATGAAAAAGCTCTCTGTAGTTCCAGGCATCTTCTGGCAGCCAGAGGAAGCATGTCACATTACTTCTTCTGTGCTTTCCCAGCTGCTGCAGGGAGAATGTAGTCTGTCAACAGCAGCAGCAGCAGTCAATCTGTTTCCAAAGCCCTGAAGCTCAGACAAAGAAAAGGCTTCGGAGAGTAGAAGTCTGTGTGTATAGAAGCATCATTGGTCTGGTTTGTTGTATAGAGGTTGTCGATGCCCAACATCATGTTCAAGACTCAAGGTTATTACAGTACACAACTACCGACTAAAGGCCAGATTTACCGAGGCTTTAGAACCACTTTTGATACATACACAAGGCCAATCTCATGTCAAAATGGCCACCAAAACATGCTGCCTTTTCCTAATGAAAACTGCATTGCAACCAACTTTTGGCCGGGAAGAAAAATAGGGCACATAGATGCAACTCTGGTCAGAGAATCAGTCAACTTTAAAACTGGAAAAATAAAAATAAACTTTATTACAGAAAGGTATAGTTGACACAAATATGCATATGGGTTTTAAGAATAAATAATAACAAATGAATATATGAATTCAGACAAAGAAATAAAGCTATTTTAACCCTTTACAAATATAATAATAACCTTATCATTACCCAGTTTATATGGCACACTGTCTCCTCAGCAAACAGCTGCATTAACCCTGGCTAATAGCCAGAGGTATAGCCTGAGGTGTTAAGTGACTATGAGCTCCGAGATATCAGTAATAAAATAATCTTCCATATCATGGATATGAATATTAACAATACATTAAATTCAAAACTAACATTACAGTGACCATGACAGCAAACACGCATATACACTCACACTCTTTTAATTAACGGATTAATGAAAACCAACGAATGAAACAGTTATGCGGTAGAGTATTCAAAGAAATACATAAATGAACCATAACTGATCAGTCGTTAAAAAAAAATGAATGCAGATGATTCTTACTATTGCAAGACTGACAGCAGCATCAACATCTCTTATAGCAGAATATAATGGTAATAATCATTATTTATTTGGTCCACGTCAGCCAAAGGAGCAGCTGCTCGAGCTACTTCATGTCCATATGCCCTTCACACCTCGTCAGTAACATCCTTTGATCCACGGTTTTATTTGTTGGTACGTATGATAAAGTGTACACATGACGTGCAGCTAGTAGCCTTGAGTGATCAGTGGCAACAGTATTCAGTAATATGAGCTTTATATAGTGCAGTGTAAAGTAAAGCTGTGGAGGTCGATGTGAGGGTCAACATCAGCATCCAGGGTTCACGTCATGTCTCACACTAGTTGTCAGTGTCAACATTTTTACTATTTAACCACGACCACCTTAAGCAAGTGATATTGATTGATTAATTTGTTGTTGCTTATTATCACCATGTGTTTGACATGCTGTTGCTGTTGCTGTTGTAGATATCGACGGAATATCCAATTGACCTTTTTCACTGCAGACAGTTAAACACGTCACAGTAGAAAAATAAGACAATTTTATTTAATGTCTTCTTCTTCTTCTTCTTCTTCTTCTTCTTCTTCTTCTTCTTCTTCTTCTTCTTCTTCTTCTTCTTTTTCTAATAATATAATAGTTACTGTTTTCATTAATTACCACTGAAATGGGTCAGGTTTATTATAAGGCTGTCAAAGTTCGTTTTAACGCCACTAACTTCTTTAACGCATTAACGCAACTTGTGATTTTTAGGTTGTAGCGGGCTTGGTTTTAAAGCTAGAGTGAAAATAGTGGTATCATATGAAACTAGAAAACCCAATGAATCAATTGGTACCAATTATGTCATACTAGCTTGTAGGGACGGAGGCTAAATAATGCTCCGAACCTGCGCTAAATTTTGGTGAGGAAAAACTGGCATGGCCATTTTCAGAGGGCACCCTTGACCTCTGACCTCAAGATATGTGAATGAAAATGGGTTCTATGGGTACCCAGGAGTCTCCCCTTTACAGACATGCCCACTTTATGATAATCACATGCAGTTTGGGGCAAGTCATAGTCAAGTCAGCACACTGACACACTGACAGCTGTTGTTGCCTGTTGAGCTGCAGTTTGCCATGTTATGATTTGCGCATATTTTTATGCTAAATGCAGTACCTGTGAGGGTTTCTGGACAATAGTTGTCATTGTTTTGTGTTGTTAATTGATTTCCAATAATAAACATATACATACGTTTACATAAAGCAGCATATTTGTCCACTCCCATGTTGATAAGAGTATTAAACACTTGACAAATCTCCCTTTAAGGTACATTTTGAACGGATTCAAAATGTGCGATAGATAGATAGATAGATAGATAGATAGATAGATAGATAGATAGATAGATAGATAGATAGATAGATAGATAGATGGGAGATAATCTTTCAAAAAAACAATCCTTTATCTCCCCCAGCAAAAAAAAAAAAAACGATGGCTGGAGTATATTTAGGTGCTTTGGTTTCAGGGTCCTGGTATTGTGCATGCTGGCTCACTGTCATGGGTTACTGGAACACTTGAATGTAACAAGAGCCCTCGTTAATGTTATCAGTAACACCTGTGCTTTCCCTGCTATGATAAGCCAAAACGCCTGCTGTGAAAAAAGGCCTTTTGTTTTCCCACATTTCTAAAGAACAAATATCTTGCAATCTGTCCTCCGCTGTAGTTCAGATCACAGCGGCGACCTCCTGTCTAACGGGCATGCAATCTCTCTGAGGTGCTGTTAAATAACAACAAGATGGACAGAGATTGAGCAGCACAGTTCACAGGTTTCAGAGGACCTCACCGCACAAACAGCCGTATATCATCATCATTATTCTGAAGGGCTGAAGCTCAGTGACAGGAGGGCATACAGCCATATCACATTACAAGAGACGTGATAACACAACAACAGAGAGAGGTCATCACAGTGGGGGATACTGCATCACTGTGATGGTGGTCACACAGCTGAAAATTACGGTGCAGAATAAAACGTGTGAGATTCAAATCCAGCTCATCTGATTTATATACATGCCTGAAACACAATTAAATGGAGGGCAGTGGTCACCTTGCTTAAATCATGGATGTCAAGGATCTGGCAAAATTGCTTTTTCTTCTCATTTGCATGGGTCACACATCCCACTTATCTGCTTTGATTTAATTGGACTGACAGCAGGACTTTGCAGTATCTCAGAGAGTGCAGGTATTTCTTTATATATCTCTGGCTAACTAGACAAGGCCTGTAATGTGCGTCAAACAAAGGGGCTGAGGTGGTGAGGTACAGTAGTGGAACAAATGGAAGTGTGATTCTATCAGGAGTTGAGTTTCTGCTTATTTTCTTGCTCTTGTTTTATATTCACATCAATATGTTGATATTCAGAACTTTTTTTTAACCCTGTCTTCTTGACATTACATTTAAATACAACTCATGAAACAACAAATACGCTGTGAGGGAAATGTAATGCTGCCCCAATTACAATTTTTAATGAACATAATTAGGAAACAGTTTAATATGAACTTATCTCCCAAGTCGCTAATGTTCATGCTGGCAACACATTGCATTTGTTTTCCCTACAGTATTTGCTCGTAGGAATTCTGTATGAGTGGTGCAGGCGGACCCAAATGCAGACCCGGACAGTAGGTGGAGAGTAAGGAAGGATTTATTGCAGGAACCGGGGGGGGGGGGAATGGGTGAGCTGAGCTGAGCCGGGCAGGCTGACTGGAGTGGAAGCGTGGCTGGGGCAACACATCGGGGTAATGGTGAGGCAGGCAGGCGGATAGGCGAGCAGGCGGGCTGAGGAGACGAAGGTAAGTGGTCCTGGAGATACAAGGCAACCCGGTCTCACGGGAAGGCGTATAAATAGCACGAGATTACTCGGCCATTCTGCGTGTCATGAGGATGCATTTTAGGCTTCTCACGTGTCATTTGCACGCCAATTTTCACATGTATGGTACACAACAAAACTACAGAAACATCCACATTTAGTTAGGTTTAGGAAAAAGTCATGATTGGGCTTAAAATAAGTACGTAAACTAAGTAAAATACATACGGAAAACACTTCACAAACTTCACGAAAAAGCATGTGAGAAACGTGTCACTAACATAACTGACAAAACAAAACACCGGTCTTGAACACCGGTCTCCTGGTTAAAAGTAATCTGTTTGTTATACCCATCGACATGATTGCCATAAGCAGTCTTTCTCACTTTTTGTTCTACCTCACTAGCTCTGAGCGTGGCATATTTAAACAGATGTGTTTACGTTGCAGTCAGTACAGGATACATGGCGTACAAATGACACACCAAAAGAAGGAAAAGCTCTCTTAATGCACACTATATGCCTTGGACATTACACATATTTGTCCTTGTCCCTATCTGTTATTTCTATTTCAGAAAAGACTCAAGATTAAACAAAACTGAGCAGCCAAGAGCGACTAACTACCACTGTGGTTGAAACAATGATCTGGCGACTGAAGTCCTGGGGTTGATAAACTGCATGGTGATGAGCTTGATGGAAGGCAGGTGAGGCACACACACACACACACACACACACACACATATGGGAGGATGGATCCTGCCAAAAAAAAAAAATAATTGAATAAATAAAAAAATGACCTTATAAATGAATAAATATGTCTCTAAATGCAGCAAAATTAATGTTAAAAATAAATGTAGCCATTAATCAATTGATAAAATGTGACATAAATTGATATTTCTATTGTAATTTGCTTCTTTATTTATCTTTGTATTAATTCCCTTATTTATTTAGTCTTCTGTAATTTTATTAATTTTTTAATTTATTTTAACATTTATCATTTATTTATTTTGTACTTATTTTTAATTTATTTTTAAATGTATTTATTTATGTATTTATGCATTTATTTATTTCTGCATGATTTTCCATTTGCATTTCACCCCTTTCTTATTTCCCAAAACTTATTTATTTCTTTACACATTTCTTTTTACATTTCTTTATGCATTTCTGCCTCATTATGCAAATGAGGGGCAGAAATTAAAACAGAAATATCAATTTATGTCACATTTTATCAATTAATTAATGGCTAGATTTATTTTTAATACTATTTTTGCCACATTTAATTTATTTATTCATTTATTTTTTATTTTGGCAGGTTCCGTCCTCCATACACACACAGAGGGGGAGTCACTGCCGAGACCATGACAAATTAAAGCATTTTTATGGTGGTGTTTCGGCACCCACGCCACTTGGTTAAAGTAAGATATTTTGTAAGATATGGCTTTTTTCATATTTTGCGTCTTGCTGTGTTTACTTAATTGGAATCGGTGACAATTTTACTGGAGATCTTCAAAAGCCAGCTGCCCTTGTAGTCCGCCATACGCTGCAGGTGCTTGAAACAATCCTCAGATAAAAAGAATCTGTCACAGTGAATATTTTTGATCTCATCTGATATCTTTGATCAAGAGTTTTGAGAGTTAGCAGATGAATGTTGCATTGGCGATCTTTCATTTCCCACAAGATAGCTTGCCATGGCAATAGATGCTAGATAGATATAGAATAGATTTGCTGTATTTCATTTGTTATTATTATGTTTCATTATCAACTGAAAACCTAAAGAACTGAAAAAAACAACAATATAATAACTCACTCATAATGGACAGGCTCCCTCCCGGAGGGTCTGGTGGGCAGCCGAATATGAGCAGCTGGATGATCTGCAGTGGACCAGCTCCCTCCTTCCAGGTCTGGGGGCGGCCCAAAGAAATGACACCCACGAGAGAAAGATAAGAAAACTATACAAGGAGACAAAATGCCCTCCTCGGCCGCCTCCTTCCCGGCCTGCACTGAAACCTTGCAAAACCCAAGTTGCCATTATTACTAGTAGTACTAATATATACATATATACACATATGTATTTTCACTTCCACCACTCTTTAATACCTTCACTTTCCTTTGATCACACTTAGACATCAGCCCAGTCGCCAGGAAATTTTTTTAGCATTGTACGTTTTTGCAAACCATGGATACATTAAATGTGGAAGTTTTTGCATTCGGTCAGAAGAAGTGACGTATTACAACGTACGACCGCTATTGAAAGTTATGTGGTTTTGCAGAAACCTACAATGCACTTTCATTGATGCACCCAAATGCATGAAATACTCCCACTAACAAAAACAACTGACATCTGTTTCTTATGTGTTAATGTCTATATATTTTGTTATATCTTTGTCTGTCTAATTTGTCACCTGTCATTTGTTTGTACTGTGTCACACTGAGCAAAAAATAAATAAAAGAATGCTCAAATCATAACATGGCAAACTGCAGCCCAACAGGCAACAACAGCGGTCAGTGTGTCAGTGTGCTGACTTGACTATGACTTGCCCCAAACTGCATGTGATTATCATAAAGTGGGCATGTCTGTAAAGGGGAGACTCGTGGGTACCCATAGAACCCATTTACATTCACATATCTTGAGGTCAGAGGTCAAGGGACCCCTTTGAAAATGGTCATGCCAAACTAGTATGACATGGTTGGTACCAGGTTGGTAGTTTTAAAATTGAGCCCGCTACAACCTAAAAATCATAAGTTGCGTTAATGCGTTAAAGAAATTAGTGATGGTAAAACGAATTTGCGTTAGCACGTTATTATTGCAGTAACTTTGACAGCCCTATATATATATATATATATATATATATATATATATATATAATTTCACAACATTAATTGCATCAGCAGTCTGTTTGTATCCCTGGTCCCCGTGGTTTTATGTGCAACAAATTCATCAAAACCTTTATGGTCACTTGAGACAGCGTCACAATATTGCTGCCAGTGGTCACACCTTAATGATCTGAGTGCTTTCTGAAGGCCTCAGTACCTCACTGCTCATCCGTCAGCATTCACCATCGGGCTGTGACAGCACAGCAGTAATGGTGCAGCGTTTCTATTTTGAAGGTCGCTTACCAGTTTAAAGTGACAGGGGAAAGCGAGGGCCCTGTGTGTCATTCCGGGCCAACACCAGTTTGACATCTGCTTCCCTTGACGTTCAATCACTGTGATTTTCTGTTTCCCACTCAGGCTGTGTGATTCTGCAGCCTAGCTCTGCTCAGGCAGGTGGGAAGTGATGAATGTGGCTCAGGTCTCAAGCAGGTGGAAAATGATGAATGGCAACAATCACACCTGACCATCAATGGAGGCTGCACAAAGCAGCAACACAAAGAAAATGATTACCAGAGGAGTTCTGTTAAATGAGTTACTCCTTTATGATGTTTTATATATATATCCTTTTCACCATTTAACCTTAATATACTTTCCCTTTGCCCTACCTATGCTATTTCTTCAAATAACAGCAACAACAACAATAAATTGAGGGAACATGTGAGTGGTTTTGGCCTAAAAAGCAGTTGTTTATTCAGTCAGAAATCACACATAATCACTGATGAAATCTCACCACAGCTAACTGAGGCCGCTTTCACAAGCCATAGTCCGTTTGGTTAGTCCGAATCAGAGTGAATTTGACACTTTTGGTGCGCTTTCTATTTAGTCTGGTTTGGTTTCACAGTGCACATATTTTTCAATTTGACTCGGCACTGATCTACTGTGCGCACGAATCCCTTCTCCTCCAGTTCACTAGAAAATCTTATAGACAGCTGTGTCAAATCTACGACGGCATATTAGTGCCAACATAAATAAAAAAATGTTTTTTTCTCTTAATTTTATGACTTCTTGCAAATTTGTGAGTATTTTCTCGTAAATTTGCCACTTTAATCTCAGAAAATATCCAAATTGTTTTAATGTAATTTTATGACTTTAATCTCATAAATTCGCAAATTTGGGAGTTTTTCCGCTGAATTTTACCCCCCCTTTCCAGCTCTGTAATTATTATTATTATTTTTTTTTACCTACAATGGCCCTAATACGACTTTTTTAAACTGGAAAGAACCAAATAATCCTGCATATTGTCAATCACTTTATTCAACGTATCCTCATACAACGATTTGTATGATGAAACTACTTAGTTAGGCTTAGGAAAAGATCATGGATTGGGTTAAATTAAGTGAGTTATGAGAATTAAAACATTAGAAATTAATGTTAAAATACTAGAAGTCGATTTTGTACCTAATGAATTTTATTAGTATTGTCAAGAGTTTTATTAGTTCTAGAGCTGAAAATATAAAGTTTGTCCTGATAGTAACAGTAGACGAAAGGCCATTTAGTCAAAATCAAAATAGTTTCTAATTTGCTTATTGAAATATCTCGCTCTCAACCAAAATGTTCCCTGAGCCACGGGAAAAACTCAGTATTACTTTTCTGCTACTTAAAGCCAGCAACATGCAAATTTGTCACCTAAAGCTTAAAGCATTATTACAGATTTCAGAATCCTTCTAAAGCAGCAATCTCCAACTGTGTGATTATCTCGTCCGGTTACCATTTAAAATTCCACCGTCTCATCTCAATCTTCACCAACCTGAGATTGATGCTTGCAGCAGGAGAACTGGCAGGACTCTGCTGGTATGCAAAGCAATGATTTATTTCCAAGGCAATTTTTTTCCACACAGTTTAGATCCGTTTACTGGTAGGATACTTTTAGTGGATCTAAAGTTTGTGACTGTTTGAAAAATCCTTCTTGCACAGTCATTGAACAGTTAGATGTTAACAGTCATCGATGGAAACTACATTTTCCCACTACTTCTACATAAAGTTCCCCCATTGTACTGCAGAAAGAAACAATCCACCCTCAGCGGCCTCAGTTACAGCAGAATCTGCAAGTGATGGATTTAGCCCAAAGCCGCTGAGAATGTGTGGCTTTTTAGGGAAACTACAGAAACCATGGACCATACTGTAAGTGTGATCGATAAGTGTGTGTGAGAGGTACTGCATAACACACCACGTTATTTCTATTGAAAATACATTGTAAAATAATTCATGTGGTAAGGAAGAGTGGTTGCCAATTACCGTGTAAGATCCAATCGAAAAACTCTCACAAATGGTGCCTTTGAGAGAGCTTAGAGACTCATTCAGGGAAGCTGAGTTCCAGGATTTAACACTGAGCCTTACACATGCAAATATTAATCCTACCCATCATTTAAGAGTCTGGAACATTATAATAAATACTGAATAAAAGACAAATGAGGGTCCCAAAGTTAATTAAATCCAGATAGATAAATAGGCAACAATATATGTCTTAGAACGTATCTAGGAGGTAAAAAAATGTTGATACTGAAGGTATCTGCAAAACGTTCACTGACAATGTATTTAATTATTTTTCTACATTATCCACCTGTTTATCTAGCAGCGCTGGGGTTTGTGCTGGCTGAATGCTAGTTGCTACAGCTAACCACTAACTGAAGGTCTGTCTTCCGGAGCCGTCGCCTACCTTCCTCCCGGCGAAGACTCCTGGCTGCGGGGAGGACGGAATGAAAATCCTTTTCTCTTTTCTGCCACTTTGGATTTAATCCAATAAACCAACCAAGTCTCACGGGAAGGCATAAAAATACCACGAAATTACACGGACATTCTGCGTGTCACGGGTATGCATTTTAGCCTTTTCGCATGTAATTTGTACGCCACGCAAACGTCTGCAGTTAGGTTTAGGCAAGAAAACCACTAACTTAGGTTCAGGCAAGAAAACCACTTAGTTAAGGTAAGGTAAAACATTATGGTTGGGCTTAAAATATGTAAGTAAACTACGTAAAACAGGGAAACAACATAACATAACTACGGAAAACACTTCACAAATGTCAATAAAAATCCATCCACCTCCCAACCCGCCCACCATAAATGGTCTTTCTTGATTTTTATACTACGTCACCAACTCTTACCATAGCATTTATACGCCGATGCGTTTACATTGCAGTCAGTGGGATATATATGGTGTACAAATGACACGCGGAAATCAAGAAAGGCATACTTATTGCATGCTATAAACCTGGATTATACTTCTCTTCGTGCGAATGGGCTGGCTGTATGTACTAAAGGAAGGTGGCTCCACTATGGGTTTGACCCGGGGGTTGTTGGCAACCAACCACAGCATGTATTTACTGGCTGTACTCATGTTTCTTATGTACTTTTAAGCCTTTTGTGTTGGCGAGGACAGGTGGTCTAAACAGACAGAAACACAAGTGTAATTTTATACCAAAATAAGTACCAGAGTCACACTGTGCCACCTGATCTGCATAAACACAACCTCGGTTACACCATTCCGCCCACCCAAGCAGGTGTGTTTGGAGCCAGGAAATTACCCAATGAGCACAGCTGCATTGTGACTGTGTTTGTGCAAAAGCTCACTATACACTGACATAAAAAACAGAGCCCAAAAGGTTTCAGTTTTACTTCTGTTTCTCTTCTTGCTGAAATATTAAAAAAAAACCTTCTGCTTGTTTATGTTGAAACCTACATTGTTTTCAAGGAACTCAGCCACACCGCACAAGGAGGCAACACTTCTCTTGATTACTCTTTAGGTTGCAGCGTTTAAACGATTGGAATGGCATTTACTATTTAAATAAACATAACACCAACTGCCTACAACAGCAAAAAGATACCAAACTGTTGACTAACACATAGAACATAATTGCTGAAATGCTGCTAGGATTAGCCGTCACGTGTTTTGTGTATGAGACACAAGGGATGTCTGATTTCTCTTTTTTTATAAGCCAATTATGAGAAATGGAAAGAAGCATTCCTGAATTAGGCCTGTGGTCCCTCTGGCTCAGACAATACAGAATGAAAAAACACCTTCACTCCAATGAATGACTCAAAGCAAACACAGCAATTACAGCAGTGTTTCAGCAGAGTGTGCCTCTGTATACCAGGACGATAGGATTGCTGTTTCTTGCTAAAATGCTATTACATTTTGTGCTCAGGTAATTTAACTTTTAGTGCTAAGCTCAGGTTCGGTGTGCTATATGATATGATACATGAGCTCGGTAGCCTGGCTGGTTTTAGAGGTTATTGGAGTTTTGGCTCCAACGATGATACACCGCTCTCATTGTAGTCTTATATATGCAGCTCTCAGAGATTGAAACCGAGAGCTCCTCCGCAGTTAGCAAGTCTCACAATCTACCAGCTTTGCAACTTTTTAATAACATTTCCTGCTCTGCAAGATGTGCAGTATTGGATAATGTACCACCAGCTTTATCCATAAGAGGATGATTAAAACCTGCTGCCAGGAGCTGATAGCATTAGGCAGTCACCACTATGATAAATGACCTTCACATCTATCAACGTTATTGTCAAAAAAAGGGAGAAAATATTTAGTGATGATGTGATTAGTAAGGCGGAGCGAGGAGAATGAGACAACGCAGGAGGACAGGAGGGCATCATTAGCGTCATTAGTGCAGATCACTCTCGAAGGTCATTTCTTGAACGTTGTATCTACAATTCAGAACAGTTCATGTTCATGTTGACCTTCCCTTCATCAGCTTCACACCACTAAGTCACAATCTGAAAGGCAGAACAGTGTAATGTCTCTCAGAAAGTACTGACAGCTTAGCGTGCTTCACTGATGATCCTCTCGTCACATACCGCAGGCGCTTCACTTGAAAATAACAGATTGATTTTCTAGCGATGAACAAGCCGTGCCAAGACCTTTGGTGTTACGTTTCTATTTCAGACAAACGTTTGTAAAATCACAAAAGCGATGAATGCCATCTGCCATCTGAAGCAATTGTTAACATGCAGGTATTGTACGAATAGAAAAAAGCAACAAAGCTGGTGTGACATGCTGTTGTGTGGGTATTTTCTTTCTGATGTGAGCTGATCACATCAAAAGCAGCGTGGCAGATATCGTCATCTAGATCTATCATGTGTTTGTAACATTCCAGACAATCCAACAGTGTGAGGTTGCAGGAGGCTGGAGCTTATCCCAGCTCATGCCCAGCTTGGGCGAGAGGCTGGGTACACTCTGGACAAATTGCTGGTGTATCACAGGGCTGACAAATATATTAAACTTTTTCCACTACCGGTATGACCCTTATATTAAGGTGTAGCCGCTGTACTCCCCGCTGGGGGAAGAGTCCCTGACTCTAAATTTCAGCTCTGCTCATGAGGTGGTCCTAACGCCAAGTTTAGCCAGGTACTCTCGGGGGCAACAGCAGGTCTGAAACACTGCAAACACCCAATTTAATCCCAAATTTGTCCCAGATATATAATATCCAAATCATGTGTCATTATAACCCTTTGAGATAATCAATATTTTTTTTTAATTTTCATGGAAAAGTAGGTGGAAAAGGGTGTTTCACAATTGTGAGTGCTGGGAAAATGTGTAGACATTTATAGACTGAATTAACATATTATTCCTAGGCAGTCATCAATATATGACTATAACATATCATGTCGACATGGTCAAGGCGATCTGTTGAAGTTCTACTGAAAAATCTTCCATTTTTATAAAAACATTTGCTTGCTTTGATCTAGTGATGGTTAACTGGCAGCGGCTTTCCAGAGTTTGTTTGATGCACATGCTGCCTCATTTGATTTGAACCGCAAGACCTTCTTTGAGGTGACAGTGCTAACCACTGAGCCACTTAACACCAACATGTTAATCGCTCCATTTAAAGCATGTGAACGCAGGAGATGTGAGAGAGTTCATGTGAAAGGGTTCATGCGTGTGTATGTGAGAGTATAAGGTAGTATCTAAGGCCCTGTTCACACCTGGCATTACACCTGGCCACATGCCTCCTGAGTGACCACTTATGCAAGCCTGTACTTAGAGCTGTCCACTTGTGATCCGATAACTGAGGACCCATGTTAATACCAGGTCTGAACAGAGCCTAATTTTGGTATGGTTTTGAAAAGTGTTTATTCCAATGCTTAATTGTGTTGGGAAATTGTGACATTTAGTGCTTGCTTAGTTATACAATTGTTAGTTCATGTTCTAACATTCAAAATTAAAAAGTCCAAAGGCTAATTAAATAATCACAGCTATATATGCATGGTTGAATTAAGCCCTTGTGGTTAAAGACCTCATTTCTCACTTGTTTCTTTTATGTCGTTGGTTCTGTTTGAAATTAAAGCTGCAGTGGGTAGAAATGGAGCAAATATGATTAAAAAAAGTTATTTTTATAAAACGGTCACTATATCCTGACAGTAGTGCATGAGACAGGTAATGTCTGCTGTCCAGCTACCGTCTATGAGAGCTGTCAATCACTCGCGAAAATCGGTCAAACTAGGCAGCGCTGATCAAATTTGAATCAATATTCTGTTACTGTAATGCCTATTTCTCGCCTCAAATGTTTTCAGAAACATCTGGTAGTGTACTGTTTAGCTGTAAAATGAGAAAGTTTGTGACCCGGCATCCATATTGAGATCTGTGGAGGTAATACCAAACACCGCCCACCAGCCAGAGCACAGCCAATAGGAACGCTCTCTCTTAAATGACCTGTGATTGGTCAAAGTCTTCCCTCACAGGTTAGATTTTTTTAAAGCCTGAAAACAACAGATTCATGAGGAGGTGCAGAAGTCTAGTTTTCTCTCAGTGCACTTGAATTACAATATGCTGAAAGGCTGTTATGGAATTTTTGCCCAATGATGCCAAAAATATATTGCCTACTGCCACATTAACGCCTTTTCTCATTTTTGACTCTTGAGCAGTTTTATTAGTAAGTGTCGGATCATTTCTTTTTATCGAAGATGTGATTTTAGTACCTTGTCAACAAGTACGACAGCAGCACCTTCCATTATATTCAAAGCGACTTTATGTGTTTCGTTTACGTGCCTTTTTGTTTGCCTTTTACGTTCAATATCAAGTGTATGTTTTTATAAGTTATCAATTCAATAAAAATATTTTGTCATATTGCCACCTTACTTTGACAAAGGACCACTGAGGAGGAGAACGGGAGTGCAGAGCTCCACCGGCTGATGGGAGCAGGCAGTCAGACCGTAAGCAGATGTTGCTGTCTGTTGTCGTGTAAATGCACAGCTAGACTAATACGTCAGTTTAATTGTTAGTCACAGAAGCTGCAGTGATATAAATGTTAACATGATGCACAACTTCCTCCTTAGGAGCTAACTGAGGCTATTATTGAATCTCTCTGTGTGTATGTCTGTATTGTGTAAACATATCTGTGTTTGCATTTTCTATTGCTTTACTTATTCTGAGTTATTTACCCACACAATACCTTGCAGGCATGTGGCAGTTATGCTGGCAGCCGATGTAAAGCAAGGTGCTCCTTAGAGGAGTAAATTTGAAAAACTGGGTCTTTATCTTGGGGGACCAGAAAAATAATATTTCACTATGGTCCTGAGCTCGGCTACGTTCATATCGAGACTCTCTCCCTATAAACAGAGCTAGTTCACATTAATGGCTTCCTGAGGGACCGATAGGGAAGAGACCCTACAGAGGTAGATAGTCCTCCTCTCACAAGTCCCATCGTCTTGTAAATTTGCAACAGTCTCAGTGGGGTGATAAAACAGATGCACAATTTACAAGCTGTGGGACAGCAACAACACACTTTTGATTTATTACAGAGAGCACAAATTTGAAGCAGGAGTCATGTTTTATGCAAACAACTAAAGTATCCCTGTCTACCTTGGTATCATTCATGTTTGCCAGTTCAAAGAGACTTTATTGTTTGCGGAAACAATACTGAAAAAATAAAGCCTATTATTCTCTCAAGAAGCCTAAATAACAAAATACTATTGATTTCAGAGCTTTACTGGTTGTACGCTGGGCTGATAATGTAAACTGCATCCTAAGGGTGGCGCTAAAGGAAATGCAATGAGGTCATTAAGATAAAAAAACGTTTTTTCCTCTTCACAGCACAAATGTGCTTATCAAACTTAATTGAAGACGCTACAGAAGAAACCACCATCACTACTATGCAGTATGTCATCCAACAAGTTGCAGTGAGAGATAACAGCTGACAAGCTTTCAATTCTTTCTTGATGCAATCTTGCTTTTTTTAATTAAAGAAATGTCTTCTATTAAAAAAGGGGGCTTGTGGCAGATCATTAAGAAAGAAACACCATTAGAAAATAGTGTTTAATTAACCCAGATGTGGATGTCCCCTCAACCCCATGTTCCCTCAACCCAACCCTATGTTCCCTCAGCCCAACCCTATGTTCCCTCAGCCCAACCCTATGTTCCCTCAACCCAACCCTATGTTCCCTCAGCCCAACCCTATGTTCCCTCAGCCCAACCCTATGTTCCCTCAGCCCAACCCTATGTTCCCTCAGCCCAACCCTATGTTCCCTAAACCCAACCCTATGTCACCTCAGCTCAACCCTATGTTCCCTCAACCCAACCCTATGTTCCTCAGCCCAACCCTATGTTCCCTCAGCCCTATGTTCCCTCAACCCAACCGTATGTTCCCTAAGCCCAACCCTATGTCCCCTCAACCCTATGTCCCCTCAGCCCTATGTTCCCTCAACCCAACCGTATGTTCCCTAAGCCCAACCCTATGTCCCCTCAACCCTATGTTCCCTCAGCCCTATATTCCCTCAGACCAGTACTTCCGCCAGTGCTATGCTATTTTTCCGACAGCCCATTATTCCAAAACCCCAATAGTTTGAAAAATATCCCACCGGAACGAAAGCCCACTTTGTCCGACAGCCCGTTATTCCAAAAACAAACACCCATAGGCCCTTTTCACAGCAGCCATTTTGACATGGGTAAACACAGGTGTAATTGATAACATTATGGTCCATTATATTTAGTGTGTCCAACCCGATCTCGTCAATCTGTGTACAAATAACACAACTTTAAACTCTCAAATTGCGTGCAGTGCATACCCCAAATGCAATTTTGCTTGCAGGTGATACGCCAATCCTTTCCATTAACTTCTGTGGAGAGCAGGTACGTCTAAATATCACGTTTCACGCTGAACGTCATGACGTCACCAGCGAGGCTCAGTCCACCGCCCATTTCGCCTGGTGCGGACATCTCCAAGCAGGTAAGCGGAGTAAACAATCTGAAATTGTGGTATTAACGGTATTATTTTAGTTATTTCAGTGTTTTGCATCCCGTTACATGGGGTAATGTGTCAAAATGACAGCAGTAAAAAAGCTGCCGTAATATATCGTTTATTAGCACTTCTGTCTTGTGTCCCATTAAATCATTCGTACACACAGTACTGTCCAACTTCTATCTGTGGACATGTTGCTACGGTGCAAAATACCGGAGTAGTGTGTTATCAACTGTTATTGCTAACAATGGCTAATCTGGCTGGAGGAAACTTTATCAAGTTTTCCAACTTCCAATTTCCAAGGTAAATGGAACGCAGTATAACATTTACTAATTGGCACACAACACAGCTGAGGCAGATGGGAATGTTTGGCAGGTATTTGGTCATATAAGTATTAGACAATTTTGAGCTACATCTCTCGGGAACCATGAATATCTGTGCCGAGCTTGATGGCAATCCATCCAACAGTTGTTGAGATATATTGAACCAAAGTGGCAGACTAACGGACCGTTGCCATCCCTAGAGAAACGCCCCGCAGTGTGGCTAAAAACAGATAAAAACAGTGTGTGCTGTCATAGGTGTTTAGGGATGAGTGACAAACGCGTGACTGTCAGTTGAAGGATTGCTTTTTCTGTTATGAACATATGCTGTACTCCACAGTATCGCGTCATACCAGGCATTATTATTCTGCATATGGACAGTCTTCTCATTTAGACTCTTTTGTTGAGTCAGGGGGAATTGATTATCAGTCGAAAGAACCAGGCTGCCACCACCACTTCAGCATGCACTTATTGGCTGATTGTATTGACACTGTGATGCTGAGATGAGTTGACTGATTTGAAGTCAGAGTTGCTCCTTCAATTGTCAGTGTAGCTCCGTATCTGAGAGAGGGTTTGAGATTAAATGGTCCATGGGCTTTATCCCGGTGCTGTTGTTCACTGTCTTTTAAGCCCATGCTGGCGGGGCACCATGTTGTGAACTTCGATAAGTCAATCACTCAAACAATCTTGTTCTTTGCAAGGAGCTGATGGGTATACGGAAATCTGGGCACGTAGATGGAAAGAAACACGCACTCTTTACTGCACGGCACCTTCACATTGCCTCCAGTATGTGATGTTCAATATAATTTAACAAAACTTCATCAATGTCACATATGATGAATGCAAACCTAGGGGGACAGATACACTGCTGAAGACAGACTACATTTTAAAAAGGACCCTATGAATTCCATCAAATCCTCCATCACTCAGGCTTTTACATTGATTATGCATGTGACGTTATTTAAAGTCTGAGAGGGTTCAGTGCTTTAGGGCTTAAAGTAGACATTGGAATTGAGCTGTAGATAGACTTGGACTGGCAATCTGGCAAATGCCAGGGGGGGCTGGCCCATCTAGTGGGCCGCAAGGTCACCACCAGCAATGTGGGGAAAGAAAATTGTGGGAAAATAATTTTTACCTGTCAGCCACGGCCCACTTGACGTTGGTACAACCCATCTGATTAGGGGTTACACGGTCCAAAAATTGTTAATATACGGCAGGTGCAGTGGTACCGACTGTGATGGAAATCTGAGAGCAGGTTATCTTGTTTCAGGAGACCTTGATAGTTTATAAGCATTCTCTGAAGCCCGATCGAGGGTAATAAGGATTTGCAGTACAAGTCAACCACAGTGTAGTGCCAGCATAATCCCTTACAAAAAAGAAGTTTATTCATGTGTGCTTTTAGTATACTTCTTTTAAACTTAAAATAAGAGAGCATGCTGTCAGTTTACTTTTTATGTACTTATCCGAGATATACTTAACAAAATGATATACGTATAATTAAGTAGTATAAGTGTACTTGGCTCATACTGAAAAGTATACAGAAAAGTATAAGTATATTTGGCTGAGTAGTATAAGTTAAAGAAAACTTACAAGTATAGTTGCAGTAAAAACTATTAAACTAGTTTACTGAGTTTACTTCATAAAATAAACTTGAAGTATACTTCTTTTTATAAGGGATGCCACCCCAAATTGAACCCATTACCAGACCCACAAGTGTCACTACGTGTGAAGGATATTGGGCCCTAATCAAGAAACTATGATTACCTAAATTGACCTAGTATGTCCCTCAGATCACAGGAAGTACATTCTGTAGGGAGACAGTCTGTTCAGGACAGATTACGGCATATCTCCTACCAGGAGTCAGCAAGGCTTTTATCAGCTGGACCGACCAGTCATCCCAGCAGACGGCCAGTAGAAGGAAAATTCCTTCACACCGACTGCCGTCACCTCCCCTTCAAGTGGATCCGTCCATGTAATGTCAGAGGTCAAGACAGGAAATAATCAAATGAAATCAAGACAGAAAGAGCGGAGTTGAAAACACAAATGAAAAAAAGGGAAAAAAAAGTTTTAATCAAGCAAACAAAAAGAAATAATAAATAAATACATAAAAGTCTGGCTCAGTTGTCCCGGCCACTCCCAGATTCACCCCGGCGCCTCGGCCCTCAGGGCCCAACCAGAGATACTTTTCAAGAGCATTGTAGCTATGTTGTTTATTTATTCATTTATTATTTATTTTCATTTTTCTCTTCCCATTTACCTTTGTTTGTTGCTGCCCCCCCCCAACCCCTTGTGTTTTATTTTTTATATTTATTTATTCACTTATTTTGCTATCTCTCTCTTCTATATCCTACACACACACACAACTTAACACTAGCATACTATAATAAGGAAATCTAATCCCTTTTTTGTTTTCTCTTCCTTTTTCGTGTCCTCTCGAGTCATTGTTGCCACTCCCTTATCTGGCTAGTGTGAATCTAGCTCACCGGTTTGTCCTTTGCTGTATCAGATGTTGTATATGTTTTTTTTTCTTTCTTCACGTTGATCACTTGTACAGTACTGCACTATTTGTAGGTCGCTTGTAATGCACTGTTTGTTTTCATGTTACTCACTTGTATTGCAAGTGTTGCAACTTAAAAAGTAAGAAAAAAAAAGAAAAAAGAAACACGAATGAAAATGACCAAAAAAGCAAAAAGGTGGAGCGGGAAAAGGAAAATAAAATCTCGAGGCTGATGCTGCGAAATGTTTTAAGATAGCACATTTATTATTCAAAAATAATGGTGTTACCGTCGACGGTCCCAGTGCCATGCAAAATCCTGCTAGCTGCAACAGTGATAACAGGGCACCGAATGAAGAGGAGAAGTAAAGAGTCTGGACAGATGAGCAGCAGCAGGCTGATTCCAGCAGAGAACAGAAGAGAAGTCCGCTGCTGAGGACCTCCCAGCATGTGATACATAAGTGGTCAGAGGGGAGTCATACTGAGGAGTCTGCCATTAACTATTTTGCTTAAACTGTGATGGGGCCGATCCAGACGAAAATTGCAAGGGCTGAATTTTGTTCCCAGTCTGACCCAAGGCTGTAGACTTCTGATAGCAGCATCTCTCTTCGATCAGACACCTGATCCAATACAGTAAATAAACTGACCATTAGAATTAAAAAAGTCACATTTAACCCAGTGGTTGGTCCCTGTCAAAGTAAAAATGAAGAAATCCAAAGAAAGTCTGAGGTCCAATCCATCATTACTCAGGTGTTTTCACATCTATGATTCTCAAACTGTCCCTAAAGGTACAATCTGCTCCACGTGCTTACACCTTAAACAACAACTAGCTTGTGTTTTGACAGGTTTGAGAATGTAGGTTATTTTATCTGCTGCTCATGTTAATTGTGGTTTAGTTTTTTCAGTCTACCTCTGCAAAGCTGCTTGGGATGAGGCGCTGCTCTGCATTGTTCAAGGGGGATTTGCTGTAATTGGCTCCCTATGAGTTTTGTAACGGCAGCTCAATGTGTATTTTGTCTGTTAGGCACTATTAGCGTAATGGTCCATTTGTACCTGCGATGTGCTGAGGTGAGCACAGACAGGGTTTATGGAACATAACTATTTCTGGCTTGTAGGCAACAAACCGATCCACTGCTGTCATTAAGGGCTCATACATGTTTTGCAAATAGTGAAAGGTAGGGGCAGACTGGTGATGAGGAAAATCTGTCAGAGAATGGCCGGTGGAACTACAACAGTCTATAGCGCACCAATGACTCAAATGCCTCCCACCTCGATATTAGTCAGCAGTGACGTTTTCTCCAAGAAGCCAAGGGAAGTTTCTAATTTGAAATGTTTCTAAAAAAGGATTAAACCATTTTCTTTGTCATATTGCATTTACTGCATTTGTATAATGATGTCACCACCATCTCTTCCCCCAGAGACAGCTGCTATAGAACAGTGGTTCTCAAACTTTTTCAGGTCAAGGATTTGATAAGATTTTGTCGCAGGGTTCCCCTGATAGGACTGCTCTAACCCGTTGACATGGACGCCGAAATAAAAAACAACAGGTTCCGCAACCGCCACGCGCTGCTGATGTTCCCTATGTGGGGCCCGGGCTTAAAGGGTGGCTTAGGTGTCAGTATCAAGACGCCGAGGGCTACTGCCCAAACGTCGGTATTTGACGCCCTGGGAGACATATGATTAACTAACGAAGACCACGGCAATAACGATATGGGTTTAGAATAGTTTATTACATAGAAGATGGAGGGGAGCCAGGATGATGCAGGAGGGATGGATTAAGGGTCCGGAAGGAGGATGAGGGATAAAGGGATGAGGGGATGAAGGGTAAGGGATGAAGGGGTAAGGGGAAGAGGGATGAAGGGAGGAATCAGGGTTGTGGACGAGTACATGGAGGGGAGAGATGTTGGACCGGTGTCGACTGGAGGCAGGAGGGAACCGGGGGGAGTCGAGACTCTGAATTTGGGGGAGGCGTCTCTTTGTGAGCTCTGTTTTTTGCTGAGCCCCCAGTGGTTCCTGTATTCAAACGACAGAGAGAGAAAAGAAAAAGTTGAGTGAACGGATCACTTGTGCTTAAACACCTTTGTGTAGAAATGGGATGTGTTTGAGGCGTCGTCTTTGTACCCGAACCTAGTTGTAAAACTTAATTTAGCGGCCGTAGTAATTATGGCGGGAGCAAAGGAGGCAGTCAGGTGATGTTATTATAGAGCAACAAAGTTCATGTAGGAGATTAATGTGGACAGGTGGGTCACCAGAATGTTCTTTTGCCAGCACAGATGATGGATTTGGGTGAAAAAATACTGCTAAAAATGATTGACTGAAAAAAAAAAAAAATGATGGGAGACTGAGGTACTATAACACGAGACCAGCGCGTGGGTAGAGAAATAGGACGAGTCGGCATACATGTAGAACAGAGAGTTGGACTTTTTTTTTTTTGATAATATAACCGAATGAGAAATCATCAAATCCTCTTCAACCTACTCCACTTTGAAGTTCTGCTGCTTCGGCATACTTTCAGCTCGACTTCATTTCAGCTTTAAATGGGTTACAAGACTTTGAACTGTTAAACTTGTGATCTGCTTTTTGATATCTTTTATGTATTTTTAATCATAACAGTTTAGGTTTTAACCTTTTTTCAGTCCTTTGAGTTTATAATGGATGAGTATTGCACTGCTAAGAGTCTGTCACATGATCTGTGATGTCACCCACTTCGACCCCCTCTGCCTTTATGCTTTTTAAACATTTCAGTAGTGCAGTGCAATGTGTGTTTGATTTGTGGTTGTTTGTAGATATGCAGAAGTCTGAATTTTTTTAAACTTTGCTTTGCCCCTAGTGTAAGTTGAGCTGTATTGAACTGTAATGATAAGCTCTTTTCTGAAAAAAGTTAAGAAGTATCTTACAGGGAACTAATTAACTGTAATATATAAGGAATGATGCATGTACGCTATTTTTATATTTCACAGTTACGACAGTTTTCTTAAACCTGTGTTGCTCATGTGCCTGTATTTAACCTGTGGTCTTGAGGTAACTGTTATATAAAAGTACCAGTACAACCCTGCCAGGAGCAGAGTAGTATTCACCTGCCTGTTATGTTGGGCTAAACTCCAGGGCTGCTCTTACAGTATGTCCCAGACTGTTCCTGGCAGGGAGTGTAAAACTAGGTCTGAGGCTGGAACATTGGTGTACTGAGGCGCTGTTGAAGTACATGTGGACAATACAATGCTACAGTTTTGGCTGTGGGTGGTAAATGTGTCTACGTTTCTGGCCACTTTGGTGTAACATCCATTATTTAGGAGACACATGCCTCTGTAGAACTCATTTTTACTGGCGAAGTAGTTGAAGTGAAAAGTGGTGAATTATGGCATTTACTGGACTGTACATTGCAATCTAGTTGTCTGACTGTGTGAGAGAGGAAGCCAAAAGCCTCTCCAGCGAGGTGCAGGAGAGTTGAATCTTTGTCTCATACACTATTCATAGCTATACCTACAAAAAGTAATGCACTGTAATTCCTGTACATCCCAGAAAATCAATTTGTATGTAATCCACGTAATTGTGAACCAGGAAATTTAAAGAGCGGCGAACACCACGTAGGGAGGAGGTTGGGGTGGATGGATGGGTCAAAAAATGCAGGACTTCCACCCAGGAGACCGGTTTCCAGAAACTAGAAGTCAGCGTTAATTTATTGAAGTAACAACACAACGAGTTATTTTAAGCCAAACCAAGATCTTTTCCTAAACCTAACTAAGTAGTTTTGTTGCCTAATCCCAAGGAAGTTGTTTCCTGTTTTGAAAAGGCTGTATGCATGTAACGAGTGGAAATTGAAATGTGTTGCTGGACATTCATAGGAAAACGAACAAAAAATGAGAAAAAGCTTTTTTCGTAAGATATCATACGAACTGTGAGAGGTTGAATTTGACTCAAAATTTGTACTCCTTCCATCGTCCATAGTGAATAAACATCCAAAAATCTGCTTAGAAATCATGGAAAAAACATACACTTTTGAAGCCTTTTGAAGTTTCCGTCAGTATAAAAGTAATCATGTGATAGCCAGAAAAAACTTTGGCATTGTATGTTTCTGCAAACCAACGTGACTTGCTGTTCCCGATTGCAAAATCATCGACATACGCACAGACCGCAACGTATTCTCATAGAACGGTTCATATGATATTTTCCGAAAAAGTTATTCCTCCGTTCGAATTTTGTTTTCCTGTGAATGTCCAGCAACACGAGTCAATTTCCGCTTGTTACATGCATGCAGTCTTTTCAAAATAAACTTACATCTTAACAGGCAACAACATCCTCAGGTTTTGGCAAGAATATTACTTAATTAGGCTGAGGAAAGATCATGCTTTGGTCTAAAATAACTCCGGAAGTGACGTTAATTAAATACGTATCGTTTGACAAATAAATCAATGTTGACTTCTGGTTTCACACGGGCCACGAACGCCGGTCTCCTGGGTGAAAGTCGGGTGTTTTTTGACCCATCCATCCATCCTGACCTCCTCCCATACACGGCTTTCACCGCTCACAAATTAATTTCGTGAGATTTACAAGAGTTACAGTGCATTACTTTCCGTAGGTATAGCTGCGAACAGTGTATGAGAACAGACTGCCAAAATGTTTTCCTGCCGACTGGGCCGGTGATAGTCTGTACATAAACAGTTTGGCATATTTTAAATGGTGCCAAAATGTAAACAAAATTTAAAAAAACGTGGATCACAAGATAATATCTGTACCTAACTGTAGCTGACATTACAAAACTCACTTTGATAAGCTTTTACTATCAGGATGGAACCAACAGATGAAGGAGTCAATAGCAGATTCGGGACTCAAGGTAGTGAATCAAAACTACTTGAGGCAGGGCTCGGTACACGAGTGTTCAGTTAAAAAAACAGTCAAAGGTATCAAAATCACTTGGCAAAGGCTAAGTCCATTACAGAGCCATGGTCTAAACAGTAGAGATGTTCACTGGGAAACTACAATGCTGGAACACTAACTGCAAAGAGCTAAGACAAACTGGCAACAGACAAGGAGAGCACAAGGACACACAGGGGAGGAAGGGTGATCAGGGACAGGTGAAACTAATGAGGCAGGTGAAACTAATCAGGGAGGTGACAGCTGGAAAACACACGAGGGCAGGAAGAGAAGATTTCTGAAATGAGAGGAGAGTATACCAAAATAAAACAGGAAATAATAACTGAAAAGTGGAAACAATGACAAAATAACCTAGTCAGGAGGCAGGGTTGTAACATTTATGGGGTCTTGCTCGCCTGATTGATGGCTTTCATTGTTTTCTGTCATCATATTGGTTCCCAAATAGGCCTATATCTGTCGTTAGCATGTTTCCAGTTATCAAGATAACAAAAGTCGATTTTCAGACTAAAGTCAAATTTCTTATACAATGAAAAAGGAAGCAGCACTTCCCCAGATTTAAGAGATCCACTTTAAAATATAAGGACGTCACTCTGAACAAGATTTCAATTACAGGAGGACCAGCGAGTTCACAGTAGGTAAGTGTAATTATTGCCAGCATGCACAAAACAGCTATGACGGTAATGGGGAAGAAGGACTATGAGCCCATACAGAGCGTGTACGAGGCAGTCATGAAACAAGCAACAGCAATCATTTCAGGCTCTCAACATCCTCTCTTCTCTGAACCATCACAGCGAAGGCTGTGTGCCAAAGTACAAATCAAACCGCTTGAAGCTATTGTTTGTTCTGGCCTCCATAAACTGCTGAACTCTAATGCTAAATCTTAAATCTTAAAATACAGTAAATACACAAGCACTTTAACACAAAACTTGTGCGCTTTTGCACTTTAATTCTTACAGGTTATTCTTTAAGCTGTTGTTGACGTTGTTGGACAATTTGTTAAGGGTTTCTCTTCTTTCTGGCAATTTCTAAAAGAGGCAAAATGATAGTGGATCTAATTTAATCTAGATTCAAGCATTTGGTATGTTGCCCCAATGGCCTGGTGGGTGTCAGAGTGTTCATAAACCTTGTAGCTGTAGTTAAAAACAGATAAGCAGGAAACTCTCAACTGCAGGATTTATTCAGTATACGCTTTTCCCTCTGAGGGGTTTTAGCTTCCTCTGAAACACTATATGCAAAATCTAGTGACCTGTTTTAGTATTGTACTGCCACAGTAACAACAAGTAGAGCACAAAGCACAATTGCAATTGACATTTACTAAATATGTATTTTACTTCTTAAAGGAGCAGTGTGTAGGATCTGGCGGTAACGAGGGGTTAGGTTAGGGTGCCAAGCGTGTAGAAGAACTACGGTGGCCGACGCAAAAAAACGCTAATGGCCCTCTATAGACCCAGTTGTTGTACGAGTAGCAGGTCATTTGGATCAGAGCCAGTTCTTAGAGTGTGTTTGGAAAGTGAGTGGTGAAGCAAGAGAGGGAGAGCGACGACAACGGCAGCGAGTAACGTTATCGACTATGGCCCAAGCAGGAAAAGTTAACAGTGTTTGGTTTGTCCGTTCTGGGCAACACATTCTTACTCCCAACTTGTCAAATACCGCCTGTAAATGCTTTTTACATGCAAAGTGACCTTTCAAAATAAACTTCTGTGCTCACAGGAAGTTAAGTTTAGGCAACACAAACACTTAGGTAGGGTTAGAAAACAGTCATGGTTGGCGTTAACTTCACTGACTAGTGATTCACGTGACTCACAGGACTGACGATACCAACGAGTCATGTGACTAACGACTGACGTGACAAAATAAGTCAACGTTACTTTTAGTGTCACACGGGACACTAACAGTCTCCTGGTTGAAAGTCTTGTGTTTATTTGACCTGTCCACCACCCCTCCCATCCACCCTGAGTGAACTCTCACGCTATTAATACTACGTCGCTTGCTCAAAAATGCGAGGGCTGGTTTACATTGGAATTAGTTGAAAGCCTGGTTCGTCACATACTGTCGCTAAATGGTGACTCCCTGCGTCAGTTTCCGATACCGAATCGGCACTTTCCAATCGTTGGTATTTGACGAGTTAGGAGTGAGAACGGGCTGTTCTGGGCTACTGTAGAAACATGGCGGACTCCTTGAAGAGGACCTGCTCCCTATGTAGATAAAAACGACTCAATCTAAGGTAAAGAAAACACAACGATTCTTATTTTCAGGTGATTATACACTAAAGAAAACATATAATAGATCCCTTTAATTGTCACACACTGTTCCTTTAATGTACTTTAGAATGAATTTTCAATTATCTTATCTGCATGTTACTCACGTCAACCCTTTACACATATATTCCAGAGAATGATTCATAATGCGAAAGAAAGCTCAAAGTTAGAAACCCTGGGATTTCCACTCAATCTTTGGCCTTCAGTTACACCCTTCTTCACCTTGTGAGGTTTCATTCAGCTTAACTTATTATATTCTGTGAGTGCAGATCATTGAAACAGTGTCAGATCCTGCTGTTTCCCCTTGAGGGTTTCAGGGGTCACAGAGGCGGTGGAGCGTCCCCTCTGATCCAGGGAGGCGGCTCACCATGGGGATCTGACAGACTGACCTGCCTGGCAGCTATGATAGATACACTGGGACTAGTCTGACCTCTCTGGCTGACATCCACAAGCTCAGTGTTGGCCCCGGTCATCATCGCTGGGTTGAAGTGCCTGTTTGGGAATGGGAATGGCCCATTTCTGCTGGACTCCTGAATCACTTCTTTGTGTGCCAGAAAACGATGTGTGCTATGAGGATTTCAAAGTAACTCAGTATTTGTGTGCTCACTGAGAAGCAATATGTCCTTTCCAATTCTGTAGATCCCAGGGTCAAATGACCAATAACCAGGAAAAAGGATCAAAATATTCTCCTGAAAAAGACGGTTAGACTAGGCCAGACCTCCAGTAGAGCCCGTGGGGAAAACGAAGCACCAGAAACCTTTGAACCGTGACTTTCTGTCCATAAATGTCACTGAACCCTCTTTTCATGTGTGTAATTTAAGAGTCTTCCTCCCTGTTGAAAGTCAATCAGATGTGGCTCTAGGGATGGAAGAGTCGGTCTGTTGGTCCACCACTTTGTCACAGTCTGAAACATCTCAACAGTTAATGAAGTGAAGTTAAATTTTGAACATGACATGCTTCCTAGACGATGAATCCTACGGTCTTTGGTGATCCCAGAGGTGGGAAGTTTTGGTGTTTACTGAAATATCTCAACAATTATTGGGTGGATTGCCATGAAATTTAATACAGAGATTAATGTCCCCCTCAGGATGAATTTAAATCTCTTCTCTTTTCATCTAGCGCCATCATCAGGTTAAAATTGTCATGTATCTAATACTTTAGTTTATGATGAAATACCTACAAAACTAATGACATTCCCATCAGCCTCAGCTGCACTTAGTGTTTAGAGCTAATTAGCAAATGTTAGCATGCTAACAGGCTAAACTAAGATCCAGTTTCAAGTTATTTATTGTCATATGCACAACAATTAAAGAGAAGCAGTCGTTGGCAATGACAGTAGTAGATCTCAGGCTCCATCCACACGAATTTCCATTTTTTTAGTGACGCTCAGCACGACTTTCAACAGCGTATTTTTCGTGCTTTTTTCTACGAATATCCAGCAACACGTGACACACGTGTCAGTTTCCACTCCAATCTTTTCAAAATAAAACTACTTAGTTAGGTTTAAGAATAGATTGACTTGGTTAGGCTTAGGTAACAAAACTTAGATAGGTTTATGGCACCGGAAGTGCCATAATATAATTACGGAAGTTACGTGACAAAAACGACTTAGATAGCTTAAGAAAAAGATTGCGGTTTGGGTTAAATAACTCCAGAAGTGTTGTAACTTAAGTAGGGAAGTTATGTAACAAATAAATCAACTTTGACTTCTAGTTTCACACGGTACACGAACACTAGCCTCCTAGGCGAAAGTCCTGACCCACCCATCCACCCCAACCTCCTTGCCACATGGCGTTCGCCGCTCTCTATATCTAGGAATATATTTTGTGCTGACCATGAAAAAAATGTGAAATTCATGTCTATGTACACAAATCAATATATTACATTTCGTGACTATTTCACAAACTGCTGTGCGAGTTGGCTGGAATCCATGTGAATGCTGTGTTAGTCTTTTTTGGCTGGACCGCAGAGGGCCAGCCCTACAAACGCAAAAGTCTGTCACTGAGTGACTGAGTGAGTGAGTGAGTGATGAAGTTACAGGATTGGTCGGCTGACTGTTGGAGTTTCCTCATTGGTCGTTGCTCTTTCAAAATGAAAAGGCGGAGAACAGTTCTGTGTTTACGTTTTCTGGGGAGCGTGTCAGTGGTTCAATGTAACATTACATAGTGGTGTTGTTGTGCATGTGCTATTGTTTATGTTCGTTTAAGTTACCCAAGCGCGAAGGAAATTTTCGCCTCGCTTTCCTCCATTTCCATTACAGGGACCATTGCACTAACTGTATCTAGCAAGCCACCCGTCGCTACTGCGGTATAAACCCCAAATAAACAGACTGTGCTGTGATTTAATTGCAATAAACGGATCAAAATAATGCCGAAATAATGACATTACGATGTTGATTTGTAATAAGACCGAATTCATTCTCTGTCAAGTCTGTCCGCAACACAACAAGCAACCAACTTTTAAAATGCTTGTTTTCTGAACGGAGGTCGGATCGATCAATGCCAGGCTATGCTAACATTGCAGTTGCTCCAACAACACTCAACATAACGTCATCTAGGCATAAATACGGCAGGGACGTTGTTGTAAACGGATCAAAGTGTGCTGAAATAACTACATAATGATGCTGATTAGTAAAAAGCCTGAATTCATGCTTTGTCAGGTCTGTCCGCAAGTCGACAAGCAACCAACTTTTAAAATGCTTGTTTTCTGAATTGAGTTTGGATCGATCAGTGGCAGGCTGCGTTAACATTGCAGCTGCTCCATTAACACTCCATCTAGGAATAAATACGGCAGCAACCAGGTCAGTGATGAATATCTCAACGCTGATAAACTTTCGGTATGTACAGTATTTGCATACTGTAGGTCATGCTAATACCT
This sequence comes from Sebastolobus alascanus, assembly GCA_916701645.2. Lineage (NCBI taxonomy): Eukaryota > Metazoa > Chordata > Actinopteri > Perciformes > Sebastidae > Sebastolobus > Sebastolobus alascanus. The sequence goes on along the minus strand of CAKAOJ020000206.1, from coordinate 608,683 downwards.
TTTCACCTTGTATAAAATGTATAATATACTGACTAGTAAATGTTACCATTTACTATTATTGAATGCCATTTGCTTCATTATAAGTTGGCTTTCAATCAAACATTAAGATATAAGTGGAAAAAAGTGTTAACAAAACATTATAGACATGACCACTGACTATTTGTATAACAATTTAGCCACAAATTCACAGACTTCACATATACGGTCCAGCCATATACTCGGTTTTGACCGAGTCTTGTTAGTCATAAGACCTCAAGTCAAACATTGGCAGATCGGACATCTAAATGTAAAGAGTTTAGGGGTCATTTTAGATTCTGACCCACATCAGCAGCGTTACAAAACGTTGCCAAAGGTCGATCCTTCCTGACCTGCAATGATACAAAATAAACTAATTCAGACCTTCAAGTTCAAGCAGACTAGATTATTGCAATACATTATTCATTCACGGGTCGTCTTAAAAAACTCTTGATAGACTTCAGTTGAATCAAAACTCTGCAGCTAGATTGCTAACTGAAACAAAAAAAACGGAACATGTCAAGCCAGTTTTGGCCAGGCTCCACTGGCTTCTATACAAAGCTCTGAAGCTCAGTACATATTTCAGATTCTTTTTTATGCTCCATCATGCGCTCTCAGATCATCTCTGCCATATTCTGGATACATCTTCCACTGTCAGAGGAAAATTGGCAATGTGGGTTTCATAAAATATGCTACTAAACCATAGAACATTTCTTCAATTCAACTTGTATCTCTGTATTTTTATTCTTGGAAATTACACATTTAATTAATTTATTTGATGTTAATTATATAGCATTGGTTTGAAACTCATTAACTGTACACTTAAATGTTTGTATATGTGTGTGTGTGTGTAGAGGAGTTAGCTGGATTCAATGAATAGACTACGCTCCAAAATAAAATGTATTGTTCCTGTAATTACTGTGATTAAATTATAGCTCAGCTTTCTTCCTTGCAGATAGAATTTGCTCCCGCCTCATCTGTTTCCCTCCTCCTCCTCCTCCTTCTCTTTGTCTTTGTCCCCTTGACAACCACTTTCTGCTCTGTAGGACAAAGTGAAAATGATTGAAAAGTCAACAGTGGCTTTCTCCAGTGTGTATTCAGGCATACTGAACACCCACCGGTCAGTCAAAAGCTTTGTTCTACAGTGGACTCCCACCTGCTGTCAGTGCAAGAAACACTTGAAAAATATTATGGGAAATGATACACAGAGACTGCTAGACGGAGAGAAAACCCTCCTCCCACCACAGGAACCCAAAGACCCTGAAGATATGAGAGTCTATTTGCTGCACACCTCATCTCACACATGCACAATCTAAAAATATTGATTTAGTCAGTCAGTCAATAAAAGACATTCAGTTCTCCTGCCCTTATTCACTTAGCGGTCAGCAAAAGTTATAACTGTTGCTCTGCTGTAATCTAAATGCAGCGGTGTGAAAATTCAATTATAACTAAACAACGTAAGCAAATGCATGGAAATTAATATTTGCAGAAGTGTGGACACTATTGTCTGTGGCAATCTGAAATATTATTTGGATTCAACTTCTACTCCCATTATTCTACAGTATTAATAAATTATTATGGTTAGGCTTAGGCAACAAAACTACTTGGTTAAGGTTAGAAAAAAGATCATGGTTTGTGTTGAAATAATAATGTAACATAACAATGTAATGTAACAACCGTAACAACGCAACAAAACCACTAGTTAGGTTAAGGTAAGAACTAAATGGTTGGGCTTAAAACGACTATGTTTGTACAGTGAAAATGACACTGAACGTTGTGAACACGAACGAACAGCTGATTGTAACGTGACGCACGGGACACGAACAGTATAGTCTCCTGGATGAAAGTCTTGTGTTTGTTGGACCCATCCATCTCGCCTCCCGTCCGACCCGTGTGTCTCTTTTCGCTCTTTAAACTACGGCACTTACTCTGACCAAATGCGAAAGCGTTGACATTCAATGTATCCCTGGTTTGCAGAAACGTCCAATGCCGACATTTTTTTCCTTGCGACTGGGCTGGAAGCACAGGATGTCCAACTCCAAGCAACCTATTGTACAGGATAGACCATGGAGGTTTAAAGGAATAGTTCAACATGCGCTTATTTCGCCGAGAGTTAGATGAGAAGAGTGATACCTCTGTTGATATATTTGTCCATGAAATATGAAGCAACAGCCAGCCGAAGATTAGCTTAGTTTATAGCATAAAGACTGAAATCTTCATATTTATTAGCCTGAAAATAGTGAAATTTAATTTTCCTAGTTTATAAAATATGATGTGTGCCTTTAAAGTAAGCACTATATGTTACAGAAGTGAAAAACTAAACTGTTCTTCAAGTCATCTAATTCCAAGCAAAGAAAAAAATATCTTTTGTGCTAAATGGTAGATACAGCCCTGATGTGATGTAGCAAGGCAGTAAGAGTGTGACCTCTTTGCGTAACAGAATGGATCAATAAAAATGTAGGCAGGAAGCAGTCTGAGGACGACTCTCCGTCTGAGCACAACTGTGAAGGTCTTATCCTCAGCTGCTGCGTATTTATTCCCTGCCTGAGATAATATCAACCACGCTGTCATTCTGTTTGCCTTCTCTAATTCTCACTTCCCACATTTTGGAGGATATCCAAAGCAGAAATCCAGCTTTATAATCCAGCAAAGCAGATGTGAAAGCAGTTTCTGACAAATTCACTGCAGAAGTTGATTAGACACCTGCACAGCATCACCAATTAATATCTGTTTATTTTCTACAATTACCATCATTTTACTGTAGACTCAAACATGGTACTGACATAAAAATGGAATTTCCCTTGTCCATGACATCCACTGAGTTGTCTAATAAAATTGATGCCGGGTCTACATGTCTTGAGGGAGGGCCGCTGTCGGCATGGGTGGGCAATTTCTTAATGGACTGTAGAAAGAGCAGATTAGTTCATTGACATGTCTTACTCGCTCTCTTAAATTCAATTATCCTCTCTCTTGGATTAAATTATCACCTGCTTGTCAGACAGATGTGTTGCTGTTGTAGATGGAGAAGGTAAAGGGAATTAGATGTATGCTGAATGTGTGGAAGGGCTGTTAACGGTTGGAACAAATTCAAACTAATTGGAACAAAATGTACTTTTTCAGCCACCATTTGGAGAGGGCTATCTAGATGAACATGAGAGATGACTTCATTCAACTGTGCAGTTAAATATTTCAATTAGTCTGGACTTAGGCAATATTTGCTTAAGACGTGGGCCATCACGATTTCCTGCATAATTAATCCAATGTAATGCAGGCTATTTTTATGGAGGTGACATTTGCATTTTGTCATTTCCTGCCATGGAGCGCCATAAAGATTGACATTTGAGCAGCTGTGATGCTTGGGGCAATGATTGAGTGCAGCCATTTGTCTCTGAGTGCAGGGGCAGATCACAGCCTCAGCCTAGCTAACCAATCTCATATATCCATAAATTTGTATAAATTGTATTCATTTTGAATAAACTTTTGAATTTTTGCATTTATTTCTCATCATACTCAAATACCTGCTGGCTAAATTTTACCGATTGTCTGCAAGAGACAACTCGTTCTCACTCCCAACGTGTCAAATTCTACAGTTTGGTCAGCGCCCCTCAGCGTCTGATACCGACGCACCGAAGATCCCTGTAGCGTCTTCATGGGACGCACAGGGTTTTCAACGAACTCCAATGCAAACCCATCCATCCACATCAGACTGAGAGAGAGATTGTAACGTGACACGAACAGCGGTCTCCTGGATGAAAGCTTTGTGTTTGTTGGACTCATCCACTACCCCTCCCGCCCAACTTGTGTGTCTTTTCGCTCTTAAAGGGTTGCCTTGTGCGGCGGTATCACACACCAATGGCCATGACAAAGCCTTGGTATTGGACGCCCTGGGAATGACAACAGGTGTGTAGCTAACGCTAGCCAGTCGTTAGCTACGTACGTTGTTTTGGTAACAGCTGGAAGTCTGTGATCATAACAGCTTAACCTTTCGTGTAACATTACTTAAATCAATTATAATTTTGGTTTAAAAATGCTTTAAAGTGGTCAGTTTAGCTGCTAAGTTTCTAAACAACTTCTCCAAGGCTTACATTGAAAATCATCCCCTCCAATGTTGTGATTGTTGGTGAGGACTGTCGGATATCTCAGCATAACGTGTATGATTCTGCTATTATTCTAAAGGAAATACAACAGTCAGATTTCTGGACGATATGTTCAGTTTACCATTGCCTCTGTGGGGTTTTAGCCCACACACAGATCACATAAACTTGACATTACTGCTGACTGCCTTTGGTTTCTATACATTTCAGTGTATAGAAATCAATTCATAAAAACCTTGTCATGATGGGTAATCCATCCAAAATCTTAAATTGCAAAGTGGTGCATTAAAGACTTTTGAAATTAATCTGCACTCAACTTGGCAATAACATAACTGACAAAAGTAAAAGCTCCCTTAAAGGACAACCTTCTATTAAATTGATATTTTTATACTGTCATTTGCCTTATGGTGACTGTCACTGGCTAGAGATTACCCATGTTTAACACAACTAAAATATATTTTAAAAATTGTTTGAGAGTTGTCATGTATTTTTATCTCAGCTCACTAACAGGCTGGTGGCAGAAAGGTTGATATGAGCACATAAAAAAATGTTGTTGACAGGAAATGACTTGCCACAACTGTCTGCCCTGCACCAGTGATTTATGTCCCAGGATATCACCGAGCCACACCATGAATCTTCATTTGATGGAGGGCTTTATGACTCTCCAGTGTTTTACATGGATACCCAAGCATACTGTAGGGTGCTCTACGGAGCCCGGCAGGTATCACAACAAAATATAAAGTATGCTTGAATTACTTTCGTCAAGTCATCAGATTGTTTTTTATTTTTTTATTCACTGTGTTATAGTATTAACAATTTAACACTAAGGGATATTAAAGATTACACAACGTTGTTTTACAAGCAAAATCCCAAGTATATCCAAGTTTCTAATCAAAACAAAACTGCAAAAAATCCAAGCTGCTCGTTTAGATTACATTGCCCATGTCCCCCCAGCTTTCACTGTTTATATTTCTCTGTATCAGGATACACAATGGTATATGCGTACATCACTGATAACAGCCAAGTTGGCAAGCATTGGTGAAAAAACATCCAACAGTGCATCATAACTGCATGAAACATTTCCATTGTGAAATCAAATTGTAGAGAACTGAAACTTGTTAAAAATTGTAGTTCTTATCTGCTTTTGTTGTGGTCAGTGTCAGTGTGTCACTGTGTGTTCATAATATAATGGATTTGATGGAAATCAATGGCTACCTGGAAGGTATAAAAACACATTCATCATTTTAAAACACCAACGTATACTTTGGGAAACGGTTACATATAACTGTAATACTGGTTTGATCCTTTAAAGGGATAGTTTGGTTTTTTTGAAATGGGGTTGTTTGTTTGCAGAAACAAAATAAAACTCACCAAAACCGTCGTTGTTAGTCTTTCCAACAATCACCAACTCTGGTTTGGTCGAAATAAACTCTTATTTCATTGAGTTTGATGTGAAAATAATCCGGCTCTGCACTCTGTTTCCCCCACTGTCTCTCTCTCTGCCCGCTGAGCAGCTGAGCATCTTTAATTCTTCGGAAGCAGACCACAAACATCGCCCGACCCCAATGCCTACTATTGTCTATATTTTAAGGAACCTCTCACCTGCCTAAACCTGCTTTATCACCCATGACTGTACAGTTCAGAGGATGGCACATGCTGCGAGCATATGCAGATTCCAGAGGAGACTGGCGGAGTTGAAAAAAGCCTGCCCTTTCACAAGCCTGCTCTTTCACAACTACTCTACAAGTGTACTCGGGATCCGGGCCCAGGTCCCTGATGTGAAAGCACCCTTAAACTGATACTATAGATTTTCTTTTAGGTGTCTAAAATACGTTTTGCTGCTGCCCCCCGTCCACAGCAGTACATTACTTTACTCCCTTGTGGTAACTCCTGTCTGTTTCTCCAAACTGGGGGCGTGCAGACCGCCATGTATAGTAATACACTGACTATGGATAAGTACCTCATACAACCAACTTCAAAACCCCCGAACTATCCCTTTAAGTGAGATATGAGTAGTAAAATGTTATAAACACTAATATCCACACACCACTGCTAGCATGGAATTCATTATGTTGAATAAGTGCTTCCCCGAAGCTCTTCTGATTGTACTTCCTGCCTCATCACCTCTATCTCTCTTCGTCTCTGTTGGTCTCTTTTTCCCCTGTGATTTTTGTTCTGCATCACTTTTTTTTTTTTAAATCAAGAAAATGTGAAAGAGGAGAGCAGACAGTGCCATGGTCTGCTGTGTTTGTTCAAATTACAGAGAAATGTTTCAAAGAGGAGTTTGGATCTACTGATGAAACATTCACAAACATTCAGACTTTGGCTTCAATGCATTTTTGTCTATTAAGGCTGCTGCTGTTGGAGAGATTGGCAACTCTGCCTCTTTGACTGTGGGTTTCTCCCTGTGTGATTGAGTGCTCATGTAAGATGGCAAGTCAAGAATGAAAGAGCCTTTGCTCTTTAAAAGATTTTCTTTGGAGTCAGGTTGTTGAAAAGCTTTCAGTAACATTACCTTTGGAAATACACCACCAAACGATGAAAGACACAGACAGGTGTATCACCAGGAGCTGTTTTAGTCTGAGTCCTAATTTTTTGCTTCAAAACAGAATAAGCCATTCATCACAACAATCCCGCATCAGCTTTAAAATGGAACTGAATAATAGTGAATCTCTAGCAGAGCAGCAGAAATAGTGGGACTGGACTCAATGTAAAAGAGGTCGATTTGACAAATTGAAGAATAGCTTTGGCAGACAAAGATGTTCTGTATCTCCTCTGCAGCAGTGCGTTGACACTGCACACATCTTAGTTGTGTAAGTAGGAAGAATAAAGTCTAAATGCAGCTCAGTATACTTCTGTGTCCCTGCATTATCAGAAGAGATGTAAAGTGAATTTCAATCAACGTATTCTCATACAACGGTTCGTATGATATCTCAAGAAAGGTTATTCTTCATTTTTCGTACGAATGTCCAGAGCCAATATCCGCTCCAGTCTTTTCAAAATAAACTTACGTCTTCACAGGAAACAACTTGGTTAGGTTTAGGCAACAAAAGTACTTAGTTAGGATTAGGAAAAGAAGAAGAAGAAGATTTTAAGTTTGAAAGAAGTACACTAGAAGCACACTTGAATAAACTTCTTTTTTGTAAGGGTAGCTCCACCTGGAGAAGCTACAACTCTAACATTGATGCTTCACTATTAACTATCTAATAATGTTACATAGAATCAGATATCAGTCACAGCGCTCTATTCAACTACTCAACAAGCTCAGCTAGCGAACATAGATGTAAACAATGCAAGTGTCAAAATATTTAACAAATAGTCTTCACAAATGTTTTATGTGAAAGGAAATGCATTAAACGTGTTTGTTAGACCTCAAGAATACACACAATGCAGTAACACTGGATGTAAACAGAACTGCTTGTTTACCCGAGAACTCCACCATGTGCCTTTCTATTCTGGTTTATTTTGACAGATGCCAGTTGTAGCTGCACTGAATAAGCAAACACAGAAAATGTAAAAGACAGCAAAATACACAACATAAGAGTTTAGAGGTCGATGGAAACAGATTGTCATACGTGACGGCGAAAAGACGATAGAAGCACAACACAGTGAACCAAGGTATATATTGTATATATAAGCTATACTGTATATTTAGTTCATGTCAAGTTTATTTACTACCCATACCCTTGTTTTGTTGCTACTTTATTCCTTTATGCTGTTGATGTTATGGCGGCTGTATTATATTTCCCTTATTTGCTTTTTTCTGCCTTCTTCCTTTCTATTTTATTCATCCTTTTTTTGTCTTTGGAATTTCTTCCTCTTTTCCAAAGTTCTCCTCTTCTCCTCCTACAGCTCATACTATCCCCGCTGCTTCTAATTTCACAGATGATTAAATACTACGTTGGCGCGCTCAGTAATTATATGTGTTTTCTTCCAAAAAATGACCTTTTCAAGTTATTATTAATAATCTGACAGGAGGTCTTTTTAAACTTTGCTCAACAAACTCCAGTTTTAGCTTGTGTTTACAACCCTGCATGGTTTAGCCCTGGAAAAGTTCCAGATAGGACCAAATCAAACAGTGTTGGTGTAATCACAGTCTCACAGACAAACCCTATCAGGTATTCCTGGTGCACTAAGCTATCAAACCTCACTGTTTACAGTACCTGCGTCAGTAAAATATAGTCTATAATGAGGCCATCGGGGGAACAATCCATTCCCTCTTCTGGGGGGAAATCTCCTGCAGGACAAAATGATTATTTTTCTTCTTTTTTTTTTTCATCTAGATTTTAATTATTTAGCCACATTTCTTTTGACATGCTGTGCCTCTGCTTGTTACAGTAAATCCATGAATGATTAATAGCAATAAATTAATTATAGTGTTCTATTCTTAGTTAGTCACCCTACTCAGATCACTGAAACATACAACAGAATCTGTCATCACATAGAAAACACTGCTAAAATGGTAAAGAGCCACTGAGCAGTCCTTCCACCTGTCTCAAGTAAATGACTGAAGCATGCTGAGGCATCCTTCTTCTTTCTTGGAAGCTTTGTCTGAGGAAACACCAGAGTGAGCGTGTCAGGGTGGATGTTAATTCAGTGTCCGCATGCCAGTTTTAAGAGAGCTGCATTAACATCCCCTGAGAAGGAAAGCAATTGCATTTCATGAGCTGAAAACACAGAAGAGCTTCCATCCAAACACAAACACACAGCCATAAATCCTCCAACAGCTACAAGGTCCGCACCAAAGGGGAAATCAATTACCAATTACATGGAAATGTTTGGTTTCTCCTTATCTTGACTGGATTGAACTGTAACATGAAGAAAATCAATGTTGCGTCATTATCTCCATGAGTAACCAAAAAAAGTGAGCAAATCATTTTTCCATATGAACAACATTCATGGTCACGTCACTGTTGCTGTTCTTTCTCGCTGAAGAACATATGTCAGAAAAACACGGTTCATGAGGGTGAGAGTGAAACTTTGCATTGGCCTGGCATGAAGCTCAAAGAGCTGTTCAATTTGCAGGTCACACCAAGATCTCACAGCTAACTGACTCACATATCTGCTGGTGAGAAGCCCACATCGCTCCTCTCACAGCGCTGTTACTGGAAATAGCACAGTAGTGTTAAGGGCTTGGTGAGGACTGTCTGCTTTGCAATAAGAATCTTGAATATGTTTGACAATTTCTAGATTCTGATTGGCATATTGAAAAATAAAAATGTTTGTAGAAATATCCTTTTTATGTATCTGTTATCTGTTATATATATGATTGATATTTTCTTTCCACAGTCTGAGTGACTAATATTCCAGCCCAGTCTCCAGGAAAAGATGTTGGCATTGTACGTTTCTGCAAAAGATACAATGAATGTGGACGTTTATTTATTTATTTATTTCTTTAATGTGGACGTTTTTACATTTGGGCAGAGCAAGTGACGTAGTATGTTGAACGGCCGTTACTGAAAGATACTGTAGGTGGTATAATAATGGTACATAGAGTGAGAAAGTCCACTAAGGGTGGATGGTTGTAGATGGGTTAAACAAACACGGGACTTTCACCCAGGACGCTATGTTTGTCCTGTGTGAAACCAAAAGTAAACGTTGTGTCTACACTTGTTACGTAATGTTACGTAAGAAAGTCTGCTAACAGTGGTTGTTATTTTTTCACGCTAGTTACATTGTTACGTTGCGTTGTTACGTTATTATTTCAACACAAACCATGATCTTTTTCTAACCTTAACCAAGCAGTTTTGTTGCCTAAACTTAAGCAATCGTGTCACAATGTTAATCACGTGGCATTGTGCATTTCTGCAAGCGTGATACGAGGCTGAACGTATTTCTGAAACTATTTTGGGTTCAGAAACATCGACATTCAACATATCCTGTGGTTTGCAGGAACATGCAATGCCAACTGTTTTTCTGTCAACTGGGTTGGATATTGTAAAATGCTGTAAAGCGAGAACGTTTTTGACCCGGCAGCCATGTTGAGATCTCTTGAGGAAATACCAAGCACCGCCCACCAGCGGGAGCACAGCCAATAGGAACGCTCCCTGTCTGAAATGACCTGTGATTGGTCAAAGTCTCCCGTCACGGGCTAGATTTTTTAAAGCCTGAAAACAGAGCCATGAGGAGGTGCAGAAGTCTAGTTTTCTCTCAGAACACTTGAATTACAATATGCTGAAAGATTATTATGGATTTTTGCCCAATGATGCCAAAAATATACTGCCTACCGCCACTTTAAGCATGTGTTTACTGCGACAGAAAAGTGACACCGAGGGGTCTGACAAAGTGTCAGTATATGACGAGGTGGGATGTTAACGTGTTGATGAGACAAGAATACCAGTCAAACTGAGCAATCTTTCAGGCCAAACATGTTTGTGTGAAGGTGGTTGAGCCTTCCAGCAGCTTCAGGACAGAGCAGAACTCTGCTTCTAGCTAGCTGCATTCATTAAGAGTAATGTCCACACTTGAGACACGCTTATTACAATAATGAGGCGAGCCGAGATACTGATTTGCATCAGGCAGCAACCTGCAGTGAAGCCTTTGAAAACAGTAATGCAGCTGTTTAAGACAAACAAGCCGGGGTGAGCCGGTGAGGATGGCAGCAAATACTCTGCTCCAAGATGAAAGAGAGCAAAGTAGCAAACAGGCAACTTTGTTTTGATAAATGAGAGAATGAAACTCCGGTAATCTGTGAAATAACTTATTCAGGTCATTAATAAAACATGTGAATTAGTTAGATGAAAAGAAAAGTCACATTAGAAAATTACCATATATGCTGCGAAACTATAATATTTATAATTTCATATGGATGAACGCTTATTACATTATTGTTCATTTCTCCAGAAAGGAAGTCATAGCATTCTCCTGTAGGCTACACCACATTAATGTTAAAAGCAACTAACTAACAAGGTTGATCATTCTTTTTTAAACTGGTTTCTCTTTGATCTGTTACAGTGTATTGGAATATTTAATAATAACCTAATTAACAAAAATTCCTAATTTCTATTAGTTATTTATTTATGTATTTTCAAATGAATATGTTAAAGTTGTGAATGCAGAATGTATTGGTGCAAAACCAGTTAGCTCCCGCACACATAATAACAGTGGTGTTGTTATGAGGCGCATACAGTGCAATGGCTTTCATGTTCTTGTGCTCCAGACTACTTAATTAAGCCACAGGAGGAACATGAATCTTAATTAAGATAATGACCATAATTTGGTCATCGTCTCGGAGCTAAGTGAATATAAATATAGAGATGATATTCATACAGGGGAAACATTTGCTGTGAAACTTTCACCTTTGAAAAAGTTTCAAACTGAGCAGAGCAAGAGAAGAGACACATTATATCAACTGTTTGTTTTTCTCAGTGAATGTTTACACAAGGCTAACCTTCAGGCTAATACTTCACTCCTGCAATGGTTAATAGAGATAAAAATGAAACCCAACCCAAGCCTACGTCTTAACAAAGTGGAGTTTCTCCTGTTAGCCTGAGTAGAATTTCCACATCATATCCCATAATATAATGTCAAAACAACTCATTTTACAAAGAAGCCCAACGCTAGAAGTGATGCCACTCGGGTAGGTGATGCACCTGACAGAAATCAGAGATGATGGTGTGCTATTTCGGTGTGCGATGCCTCATGCACCAAAGGGCATTATAATGCACTTTTGGTATTTTTGTTGACAGAAGGTTACGGTTAGGACACAGGGCGGGATTCGTAAGAATCCATTATCATATATTATAGATGGGTGTGTAGCCGGTTAGGGCAATCACACCTGCTCCTTTCAATCCTCTTTAAAAGTTTGTCCTCTCCTTGACACGACGTGCACTGACAGTTTGGTGACGGAGTAGATAGCCTTAACCAGCTCTTCTTAAGAGAAAACTAGTGTTCTAATCTGGGATGTGCAGAAGTTGAAGTCAAATTTCTTGACAAAAATGCAGCTGTCACAAAAAGAGGATGATCCACAGATGGGTTTAACATAGAGCATGGAGAGAAATTTAATGACTTTAATGTGCAATGGAACCAAGTCTGATTCTTAACAAAATATACCAGTTGAGGACAGATGAAGCTCATGTTTATTTATGTTATTGTTGCGGGGGTTTTGAGCATTATGGCAGTTATTCTGCAGGTTATTGTATACTTATATCGCCCACAGTTTGAGAACTACCTTTGCAAAGGTGCTTCATTATTTCTCTCAAGCCAATCAGAGCAGACTGGGCTTTTTCAGGAGAGACAGGCGCTAAAACGGAGCGTTTCAGACAGAGAGTGAATGCAGGTATATTCAGACAGACAGTATTAGAAAAATTATGTGTTTTTTAAACATTAAAGCATGTAAACATGTTTTAGAAGCTAACTTTGTTAGCCTACCTTGTATCTGTAACCTGTTCCGTGTTGATGGAAGTGACCCCCCCGTGACTTTGTCGCTAAGCAACCATGACAACACATTCACAGTAACGTTTTTTTCTCAGACGTGGGGTGATACTGAAAATGCAAACGAATAATAGGACATAGGTTATTTTATCACGGCTATGAACCAATCAGACTGCTTGATTTGAGCTACCTGTTTTATAATGCAAGAGAGAAATGCACTTAGCTTCAAACATTCTGTAGTCTGTAACAAGCTAAAACTCTGTCGCCTCACATGGGACCAAAGGCCCTGTCACTCTTCTATTTCGGTGACAAACGGGGACATGCACCAACACACCATCTGTGCAGCATTAAGGCGCTATAGAGGCTGTCATGATTGACAAAACTGGTAACAGCGACACCCATTCCAAACCCCTGTCTGGCTCTGGGTCGCTGGAGATGAAGAGTGATGGCCTGTCACTCGGGCTCTCAGCATATGACTGGGGGACGGCTTCAGACGGGAGGAAACAAGCTCATCTCTGGTGTGGATGAGGATGACAACATGCCACATGCTTGATAATAGCCCCCTCAGTTTAGGGAATAAACAGAGGGATGTTTATAATGAGATTGTGCTGCAGGGCCTCTGATGGTCCCACGCTGCAGGAGTCTGAACACACCATTTAGTCTGCATGCTTGCACTATAATATACAGGCCTGAATACTTTTGAAGCTATTTATTTATCTGCACAGAGAGGAATTACAGGGAAGATGGGAGAAAGTATCAGGGGGATAACATCAATCGAGGTTTGCAGGTAAATAAAGACGCATGGTTACAAGTACTGAATGCTCAATGTAGAACCCCGGCTCATGCTTTTAAAACATCTATAAAGTTTAATGAGAGAGAAACAAGGAGAGTTTGTAGAACTAGGAGAATAATTGTAACAGCAGCAATGGGATTTGCCAAATATTTTAAACATTTAAAACATAATTGGCATTGCATGAAATATGCATCATTAAGTTTTATTGTAGAACAGTGAGCATTTTTTCCTTCATTACTACATTATTAGAATCTTCACTTTCCGTTAGATGCCACAAGATAGGACTCTATCAAAAATGTCAAATGTTAAATGTTTTCCTCGATATTCTCATTGGTTATGAATACATTTCACTCATAAACTTCATTGGTGAGATCTCATGGGGCATCAAATACCGACGCTTGGGCATAGCGGCGTCTCGATACCAACGCACAAGGCACCCTTAAGGCATCTGTATGAGACGCACCGGGCTCTCAATGATCGCATGTGAATGCATGTTTGTCATTAGTAGAAGCTCAGAGCAATGGATGTAGTATTTAGAGCAAGAGAGTCCACTGTGGGTGGATGGATGGGTCAAACAAACACAGGACTTTTACTCAGGGGACCGGCGTTCTTGTCCCGTGCCAAATTGGGTTATTTTTACTGACGATGTTATGCGACGCTACATCACTGGAAAGTTTATTCTAGGGTGCTGGAACAGAGGCTCTCTCTCTCTTTCTATTGGCAGTCAATGTTGGTTCCTCTTAACCATCAACACGATTAATATGTTTATATTATTTTAACGATAATAGTGACCAAAAAATTGCCTGATTTTGAAGTCATTGTTTTGACCCAAAACATGCTCTTTCCCTTAACTTAACCGAGTCGTTTTTGTGCCTAAACCTAACCAAACTCTTAAAATAAACACGTTTTATGCAACATATGTACTGTATTAAAACATGGGAAAATACAGTACAGGAGTTGCACTTGAAAGTGTTCAAAGGGACATCATAAACTGAAAGCGCATTCACAGAAACCACGATGCAATGCGTTCAAACGCAGGGGGCCTATCCATGGTCTATTTACAGCATCAAGAGTGAGGAACCATTTCACTGCTTGCAACACAGTTTCAGACCTTATTGTGGGAAATGCCACATGCATATCTGTCTGCATATGAATAATGTTGAAACATGTAATTACATCACCGTGGCGCCTTGGGATACACCCTGTACTTGTGTTTAAATTAATTCTTCGGATGCCCTCTGCTTGACATTTCAGTGAGGAGGCTGGAACCCCATCAAGCTATCACTGTTGAAAACCGCCCCATGGGGCAGAACAAGCCCAAAGCAAAAAAATATTCCAGCGGCTCATACCTGCTTTCGCCTGTACCGTACCTGTATCAGCGCACCCCCTCAAGGTGTCCTTCTCCCTATTTACTGACAGACCGGAGGCCTCCGATGATTAATCACTGCTGAGACACACTAGTTCACTAGTTAAAACAACAGCAGCTCTCAGCTCCTTCACCTCTACCAAGGTTAATTAGCATCAGTGTCTCACTCTTAATTACATTACCAGTTTCCAGGGAGCAGATAAGAATAATCATAAAGATCTCTGACAGAGCCAATTGCTTTTTACTTATTCACAAATGGGGATTAGCTTAAGAAAACACTCAATTATTAAGCAGGTGTCGGTGGAAATACTTTGTGGGTATAATTCAGTGAGGCGGCAAGAGTGATTGCTCCAGGAATGCTTTGTGCTGGACTTTGTTGCAATTTCAGTTCCCTTTACAATGCACCGATTTGCGGTGAGATTAGGATGAATCCTAATGTCTTTGTTACCCCCCTGCCTTTTCTTCTATAGCACCACTAGCAGGTTGACATGTGGTTCAGAGTGAAATGTCTCAACAACTGAGGCCTGTACTACGAAGTGGGTTCAACATACCCAGGGTATCTTCTCGTTATCTGGCTTAACTAACCCTAACAACCATGATCCCACTAAGCGGTCCTACGACGGTACAGTGGTTATCAACTCGGTAAATCAACCCAGGGTTTCTCAATCTGGCTGTGAGCATGTTCACATGAACACAAATATATTAAACAGTAGTCAAAATAAAGAAGAGTAAATATATATATATTATGAATAGAAAATATGTGCTGTGACCTAAAAACAGTAAGATATTGCACATTTTCTGAGTTGTGTTGGTTCTATATACATATATATATATAAGTAAAAATAAATACGGGAATAAATATGTACAAAGGAATTAACTGAGGTGCAGTTGGAATGCAAATATCTGTGCAAAGGTGCAACACAGAGGTGCTGATGTTGCTCTCATACGCTTAGTGTCATTTCATAATCAGCATTGATGGGAAAGAACTAGGGCTGTCAAAGTTAACACGATAATAACGCATTAACGCGAATTTTTGCGCCACTAATTTATTTAACACGTTAACACACCTTGCAATTTTTAAGTTGTAGCGGGCTCAATTTTAAAGCTAGAGTGAAGATACTGGTATCATATGAAACTAGAAAAACTTAAGGAATCCATTGGTAACCAGCATGTCATACTAGCTTGTTGAGAAGGAGGCTAAATAACGCTTCAAATTTGACCTCTGACCTCAAGATATGTGAATGAAAATGGGTTCTATGGGTACCCACGAGTCTCCCGTTTACAGACATGCCCACTTTATGATAATCTAATGTAGTTTGGGGCAAGTCATAGTCAAGTCAGCACACTGACACACTGACAGCTGTTGTTGCCTGTTGGGCTGCAGTTTGCCATGTTATGATTTGAGCATATTTTTATGCTAAATGCAGTACCTGTGAGGGTTTCTGGACAATATTTGTCATTGTTTTGTGTTGTTTATTGATTTCCAATAATAAATATATACATACATTTGCATAAAGCAAGCATATTTGTCCACCATGTTGATAAGAGTATTAAAAACACAATTTTGAACAGATGTGCGATTGATTTGCGATTAATCGTGATTAACTACGGACAATCATGCGATTAATTAAATATTTTGATCTATTGACAGCCCTAGAAAGAACCAATTCAACCATCAAGAAATTCCTAACATGAGCACTTCACCATCTCTGAAGGGGCAGTGGAGGGAAAATGGAAAACCACATTCAAACTAGAGAAACTGATTTACATTTACTTTGATAGCTCAGTCTACTGACATTCATCATATTGCACTGGAAACTGTAATTACGACTGGATATAGTTAACTGCCCACTAATTAGAGTAGCATTGCTACCACCAACCCTCTCTCTCTCTCTCTCTCTCTCTCTCTTATGACCCCTGAGGGTGGTCAGACCGGAATAGATTAGAAAATAACTTCCCTCCGATCAGAAACAGCCGACAGAGACATCTTCTGCCACCTAGTTCAGGAATCTCAGTTAAATGTGACTCCTGGCAGCTGACTGCTCTAAAAATAAGCCTTGCTTGTTCCCGCACTGTGAATATGAGATTGTCATATCACTACCTCTTCCCATAACAATTAATCAAGTGATGAAATGATGTTAGCCTCTCCCCTGAAATCAGGATGGCTCATTCTATTGTGAGGAAATTGCCTTTTGAGAAATGGCTATATCCCCCGCTACAATATCCCAGTCAATCCTGAGAGGATCGTTTTCTTTCTGCAACACGATTGTGCCAACGTGATTCTGGTAGCATTTTTAATAGAGGAGGGCTGTACATCCAGGGGGCTGTTATTTCAGGCTGAGGGATACATGTTTCCTGGCAGCTCAGTGGAGAGGAACATACACTAATGAATCAGCACTCAATACAGTCACCATCATTAGATGCTTCTCTGAACCCTGTCTCTGTTGATGACTGTTTCTAACACCTAAACAGCAGCGATTCCGACAAACACCAAACAGCTCAGTGTTGCCATAGCGAGGGTCGTATAACCTGACAAAGTATCTGCAACTGTGGCTCTCGATTTCATGCAATTTAGTTCGTTTAGCTGTATTATATGAATGTGTTAGTATATTTCTTTTGATTAACTGCTGGTCTGAGACTGCCCTCTCGGTGTCGGTCTTGGTGTTTATGTTCAGTAGCTGGAATAATTATGATGGGAGCAAATGAGGAAGTGAGGTGATGTAGAGGAGGTCGGTGTGGAAGGATGGGTCAACCAAACATCAGACTGTAAGATGTTTCCCGTTTTCTACCAGCAGTCAACTGATTTTTTCAACCCAAACCACAATGTTTCCCTGAAACTAACCAAGTCATTTTTGTGCCTAAACCTAACCAAACCTTAACCATAGTGCTGTAGCATCATTAAACAGATTTATTAAAGAGAAATGCATAGACAAATGATGTCGCCCCATCAGAAAAGTCAGTAACACTTTATTTTACAGGTCCACATATTTCATGGTAATTAGGTGATAATTAGCATGTAACCTATTTGAAATTTCTTCGGAATTACTGCCAAATTACCCCAATATTTAATTAGGGGTATAATTAAAAAATAATTATAATTTATCGAAAATTACTGACTACAGTTTTGGTTTGTGTCCGTAAATCCGTATAGTAGCCAATACAGATTATGCCCCCTGTTCAACGTAAGGAAATGCATCTTTACGGATGATATGATATGGATAAAGAAGTGGGATATGGGAAATAAGTTACCATATGGGTATAAAACAGTGTTTTTAAGTTACTTTTTGTTTTTCGTCGTCCATTTTTTCTGAGTGAAAAGTTTGACAGCCTATTTAGCTAACATTGGTAGCATGCTAGCATATAGTGGTTCTTATGTCTTTTAACAAAATAGTTCACAAAACTTCTAAATATGCCGTCAAACTTTTCACTTACACAAAACAATTTAAAAATAGTGCTGTATTACATTCATCAATCAGTGGATTAATTTGCTAATTCCACAGGAAGTTAGCATAACATGTTAAATTCCAGATACGGCCCGTCCATTATTTGCCACAAAAGCAAACATTTTTGACGTCCTCGTGGCAAATTATGGACCGAAAAAAAAAACGGAAGGAGGAATTTCGCAAACACATCGGTGATCACGCAGGTTCCCACAAGAATGAATGGACTTCGATTGACACGCATACGTACAAAGAGCTATGTGGAAACGAGGTTTAATTCTTGGCAAGAAAGGGAACAAGAGTATTTCCCAAACTCTCGCACTACTCCTTTTTAAAAACTACAGCTCCCAGCGCAACAGTGCATCATTATAACCTGCCCAAAATTCTTAACTCAAGGTCAGCTTACTTGCTTTTTTCAGTTGTATGTCACTTTCTTCATAGCAGATGGAGTTTGCTCAGTTCTCATGAAGGGGGCTCAGATGGCTCAGCTGTCATCATATAACACTGAACCATCGTCATGACAACTCAGCAAACTTCATTCCTTTTGAAGAACTTGAGATGAGTATGAAAGCTCCAGAATAAGATATGAAGTTGACTTTTTGCAAAACTACTTTTAAATTATATACATTCATTGGACTTCAGTGTGACAGCCTTTTATAAGTAAATTAGACGTCTGATTTCAATGTCAAAGATTTTCTCCTTCTCTTTATTGCACCTCCTGCTGCCTAAAATTACCCTTACTTAAGAATAAGACATAATTATACAGCAATGTGCAGGGCTCATGCACATTTAGCTTAACCTCATTTAAGAATATAACTGACAGCAAAAAAGTAAATGATGTAGTGAAGAAACCAAATCAAAGAGAACATGAGAGGCTGTCAGCAACCCAGATCGCGAAAGTAAACATTGACACTCGCGGTAATTGAGATGGCTCTGGGAATGATCTGTCAGAGATTGGATGTGGAGGTATATGTATCACAAAGGGACACAGGGAAATCCACATTTCCTCCTGGTTTGCTTTGCGAATACATATGGAGGTATCTTGGCAGTCAGCAATATTCCATCTAAATGAGTTTGCTCTCCTCTCTGGGAAGCCAGATCTATAAAGCAGTTACTTTGGCATTTAGAAAATCCATTTAGCATGATTGAAACTATCCAGCTGAAACCACTACAGTCAGTCTTTTCATTCTCAAGAGCCAGTACATCACACGTATGATTTTTTTCAAATGCATTGAGAAGAGAGGCAATCTCCATATCAATACAAAAAAAGACATTCTTACTATTATGCCAACAGAGTATTGAATCCTTGATACTGGTACGCATGGGACTGCAAGAGTGACAGCAAGGTTTTAAGCACACGAAATAGTGAATGCATTGCCACGGCTAGGCTTATTCAGCCGGGGACTGACTCTACAATCACATTTTTTTGTGTTTTGGCAAGCGTTACCTCCTGCACAAAGACATTACTTTATTATTAGTAGTGGTTTAGTAGAAGACTTTCTCCAGACTGCTTGCTTCAACCCCAGATTATTAGAAATGTGAAGGGTATGGCTTTTATTTTACAAGTATGCATACTAGCAGTAGGGGATTTGTTAATCTTTAAAAGGGGGGACAGACCTGGTTCATTTTGTTCACCCACGACTACCAAACCGCCCCATGAATGATTCATTTCAATGTATATTTTTTAATCCTCCCTAGCTTTATAGCTTAGAAAATATTATAGATCCAAGACCAAACTGATAGAAAGGCAAGACCCAGAGAAAAAGTCACAATTACAAATCCGTCTGCTACTTCAGCACCACGGACAGCACCATGGATTTATCAACACACTGCACAGTTAGGCTGCTGATATTTCAGAGCCATGGTCGGGGCCATAGATTCTAACTAGGGCTGTCAATCAATTAAAATATTTAATCACGATTAATCGCATGATTGTCCATAGTTAATTGCGATTAATCGCAAATTAATCGCACATGTTTTTTATCTGTTCAAAATGTACCTTACAGGGAGATTTGTCAAGTATTTAATACTCTTATCAACATGGGAGTTGACAAATATACTGCTTTATGCAAATGAATGTATATATTTATTACTGTAAATCAATGAACAACACAAAACAATGACAAGTATTGTCCAGAAACCCTCACAGGTACTGCATTTAGCATAAAAAATATGCTCAAATCATAACGTGGCAAACTCAAGCTCAACAAGCAACAACAGCTGTCAGTGTGTCAGTGTGCTGACTTGACTATGACTTGCCCCAAACTGCATGTGATTATCATAAAGTGGGCATTTCTGTAAAGGGGAGACTCGTGGGTACCCATAGAACCCATTTTCATTCACATATATTGAGGTCAGAGGTCAATGGACCTCTTTGAAAATGGCCATGCCAGTCTTTCCTCGTCAAAATTTAGCGTAAGTTTGGAGCGTTATTTAGCCTCTTTTGCGACAAGCTAGTATGACATGGTTGGTACCAATGGATTCATTAAGTTTTATGGTTTCATATGATGCCAGTATCTTCACTCTTAATGCATTCAAGAAATTAGTTGTGTTAAAATGAATTTGCGTTAACGCGTTATTATCACGTTAACTTTGACAGCTCTAATTCTGACTTACTGATATTTCAGAGCCACGGTTGGGGGTCATAGATTCGAACTTGCACGAACCTCAGTCAGATAAAGGATCAATGAGTCAGGTAGACTAACATATTCAACAACCCTCTGATCCTGCACTCTCTCTGCTACTAGGGGACGGAAAGGGGTGGTGGCAGATAAACAAGGGGCATGCATTTTGGTCATTTAGCTAATAAGAGGGATGGCATCACCCCCCCTCGTCCCCCCTCATATCGCCTACTGGGTATCAGTGAGCCCAGAGACACAGACAGTGTTTAAGTAGATGACAGTATAACCACTAATAAACCCACCTCTTTCTCTTCGTGCAGAGTTGATTTAATGATGACATGGAAAATTGCAATGTCCAGCCACTTTGAGAGAGGGGGTGGGATTGACATCTCAATCGGGGAAAAAATTATTGTTTATGTCTTCGTTTATAGAATTGCACAGTGAAATTATACAAGCAGCAGAGATGAAGGGATGCTGCTTGGTTGTGGAGTGCAACGACAGTAAGGCGTTTGATAAGAAGCTGTAAACTTTGTGGACTGCTGTTGTAAGCCTGTTAGCCATGCTAGCTCTCTCTCAGTTTATGTTAACAACCCTACCCACGCTATTCCCTGCTTTCCTCTGGACTGGAGGAGAAAATGGTTTTAAAACTTTATAAAGTTGTGAAATCCGAATCATTGTGCAGTGTTTTGGTGTCTCATAAGCCTTACAAGTCATGAATCTCTTACTCAAACTGGCCTTCTTGGATCGTACTTCAAGTATTTACCTGTAGAATGACTGCCTTCCCACACAGCCTCTTGTGTGGTGGAATGTAATGCTATTTTCTGTGAGTGCACGTTAACTCATTCATATGGCCGAGTGGTTGCGGTTAATGGCATGCAAACTGAATACTGTCGGTGAGTGAGTTTCAGGCAGTTAGGAATTCAAACAATGGGTCAGACTAAGTGTTTTGATCAGTCTGAACAGGTATGCTTGTTATCAAGGTCTCTTTGATGATGTCTCTTTGTGCCTGTTTGCATTTGAAATCTAAAGTTTTGTACTTCACCGCCAAAGTTTTTCTCATCTTCATCGAGTGTTTATCTCTTTCAAAAGAAAGTGCAGTAAACAAGGTCCTCTGGCTCTAAAAAAAAATGACGAAACTAGTATTTTACCTGCAGATGTGTTTTTTTGTTATAATCCTATTCACACGGGGGTTTTGATATTCTTGGAATCCGTAACGTTGTTAAGAGTGTGACTAAGAAAGAGAGACAGCGATAAAGACATGTTTGTGTGTGTGTGTGTGTGTGTGTGTGTGTGTGTGTGAGAGAGAGAGAGACAGATGGAGGGAGAGATGAAGAAAGACAGTGCATACGTAATGTTATCTCCACTGAAAAGGGAGTCATTTTGTAGCAGAATGCAGCACTATTCTCTTTTCTTGTAGCCGGAGTACGTTCAACACTTTACTGCATCAGTGAAATTTGTTTCCTCCATATTTCACCATCTATTCATAAATCCATTACTAAGATTGTGTGTAAAGTCCTTCTTGAGTTCTTGATTTAGGAATGTCATTTCAAGCCATGTAGTCTGTACTGACTGCAATGTAAAGGCATCTGCGCGAATATGCTACACTCAGAGATAGTGTTGCCTAAACATATCCGTGACCATTTCGCGATAATGCCGTGGCATTAAATGACATGTGAATGGTCGTTTCACAATGTTAACCCCTTGGTCTGATTTGACACACGAAAAGCCTAAAATGCGTTATCATGACACACGGAATGTCCTTAAAATGTCATGCTGTTATACGTCTCCCCAAGAGATCAGGTTGGCTGTCCAATTTAAAGCAATCAATTATGTAAACAGGAATTCACTGCAGAATCACAAGCTGTTACTCTTTATAATGATAATATAATATCCAATCATGCTAACCTACGCTAGCATAATGTTTTGTAATGTGGAGGTACACTGTGAAATGTAATGTAAAATCTAAAGTCTCATTTATCCTCACTCACTACTTTATGTGGAATTGTTGTAAATAGTAAGTATTTAGCGAAGATGCATGTGTTTGGGAAGTAGTGAACATACGACTGGATGAATGAGACTTGGAGTATACTGCACGAGTTGTTTTGATATTGTTTTGCTGTTAAAAAACACGGCCCCCATTTACTTAATTTCATCATGACTTTTCTTTGTTTTTAGGTTCTTCGTTCTCCGTAGAGGCATGTGAGAAAAATAACATTTTCTGATGGTCATTTTGGGGGTGAAGTATTCCTTTAAGGTCAACATAACAGAAGCTCGAAAGCAAAACCCACAAGGCAAGAAAGCAACATCGCAACTTTGGCAGGGAATGAGTGGAAATGGGCCGGTTATATACTGCAGAGCTGACGAGGGAAAGTGGAAACAGTTGGATTAGGGAGTCAGGTGACTGCAGCAGGGGGAAAAGTCAGAGGGCATCTGGTGGGCAAGGCCTATTGAAAGAGGCTGGGACACAGGCGGACACAGGTCTTGGGGTATGACACATGCGCAGTGTAACTCAATGGCTCAATTTCGACAAACGCAGACCAGATTTTACTCTGCATGTGTTGTACACCTAAGCTACGACGTGTTGATGACGTGCGACATCACCTCTTTTCACCCTCCGTGCTGATGGACAGGAAGAGAATAGCAATGAACGGGTTTGAGGAAGTGGGACTGTGGCTGGAAGGAGGGACAGAGAGGCAGAAAATGACAGCTGTACTATATTGTAAATACTCATTCTGTGTATCAGGCAAATGGTCAAGCAGGCTGACAACAAAGGCTGGAAGGCTAGACAGTCTAGCAGGGAATGAGTGGAGATGGGCCGATGTATATACTGCTGGGCTGATTAGGGAAATGGGAAGCAGGTGAGTAATTGGGCGGGGAAGGTCAGGTGATGGAAATTGCAGGAAAGGGTTTACTGCAGGGCAGGAGGGAGTGGCTGGATCTGGAATGACTGCAGAGATATATAGATATCTGGCAACAGAGGGGGTGTTAGGAGCTGGCTGGAGTTGTGACATATATGGATTTAATGTGTTCACTGGTGACACATTTTCCTGGCATGAGGGACAATGTAACTAATGTTGTGAATCCAATTTGTCAATTACTGTAACTGCCCCCGTGTGGTCTTCACTTTGATCTAGCCATTTCATTTAGCATTTTCAACACAGGCCTGACACTGTATAGAAATGTAGTGTTAAGACCGTGAGGAATTAAAAAGAAAAATTCAAAACAACCACCATGTTTTTTCCAGTTTGAAGATCTCAAGCAAAGGATGTGGAGGACTGAAGCTGCCAAAATAAATAAATAAATAAATAAATAAATACATTTAAAAAATGAATACTTTTTATAATCTTTTTTATAAATTAAAAAATATATATATTTTTTTATAATAAAAAACAAATGCAAAAATGTATAAATTAATTTAAAAAATAATATAAATAAATAAAAGGGAAAATGAATACCTACTTTTATATTTAATACTTTAAATTAAATAATAATAAAATTAAATATATTCAAAATTATATTAAATATACTTCATGGTTAAACTAACAAAGCTTAAATTCAATATAATATATTTCAATCCAATTCAGGTGGAATTCAAGTTCAAACAGGTATGTTGTGTTTTGAGTGCTACAAGAACTATTATGGCTTAAGTTAATGATTTTTTATTTATTAAAAGCCAATATGAAATGAACAAATGTAGCTCAATCAGTAAATGGAGAACAGGGAAGTGAACAGACATTTTGAGAGACAGTGGCTTTTCACTGTTTCTGAGATAAAACATGATTCCAATAAAAATAACTGTTCTCAGGGAAGTTTGAGGATTACCTGAAGTAAGAAGGCCGTTGTTACTTGAAAGACAAGTCAAGTTTTTCAGATGTCATTTTCTTTGAGACGCACAAACAACACCTCCATTGTGTTAGGATGGTGGCAGAAATCTCAGAGACAAAACAACAACAACAACAACAACAACCTCAGCAGATAAAACTATCTGCACGGCTTTAGGCTGAGCTGAGAAAATGTGTTGTTTGTGATGTGAGTTAAGTAGCCCTTTCATAGGCAAGGGGAGCAAGGGAGCAAACAGCTGCAGCAACCAGATTAACATACATACAGTACATGACTCCTCTTCTGGTAAACTGGATTAGTAATTGCAACTTTCACTCTGACAGGAAAAGGACATGACAGCACTGAGCTCCTAATAGCCTCTCAAAGTGCCCTCGGTGGATTAAGTGGTAAATATGGCAGATGAAAGGGAAGCTGACAGACTTCTTTCTTTAATTGGCCAATGAGAAATCATCACTCATTCATCCTTTACTTCCCTTAGCATATCGGCCAATTTAGCATGTCACATGTGGTATTTTTTATTTAATATGCTGGGGGAAAAAGTTTATTCTGTGCCATCACTGCCTGTGTGGTACATCCTCTTAAGACTAAATGTGACCTTAGCAACACTCTAGGTTGACTCTCTCATTAACCACAGACCATTATAACTGTGGAGCTATGATGATATGTTAGTCATTTAAAGGAATTACAGCATCAAAATAGTGGATTTGTAAGTAAATACTGAACTAGAAGAGTGTTGCTGCTATCTGCTCTCACATTTCACCAGTTACAGTCATGTTAATTGCTCCCACGCTGTTTTACTTACATTTTATATTCTTTATTTTCTGGCTCAGGTTGTAAAACAGATTGTTTTATCACAAACAGAAATGTTCTTGCACATGTTGAATTTTGCACATCTACATTTCCACATTTACTACCTCAATTTTTTTTTATTAAAAAACAAAACATTGTAACTTGCACACTTGCTACTGTATATAGTGGGTTATTCTATGTTTATTATTTGGATTTATTTATGCTAGTTGTAGTAGTCGGGTATATTTATAGTGTATTTCAATATTATTTATATTTTGTATTCTATATATATTAATTACATGATTGTCCATAGTTAATCGGGACTAATTGCAAATTAATCACACATTTTTTATCTGTTCAAATGTACCTTAAAGGGAGATTTGTCAAGTATTTAATACTCTTATCAACATGGGAGTGGGCAAATATGCTCCTTCATGCAAATGTATGTATGTATTTATTATTGGAAATCAATTAACAACACAAAACAATGACAGATATTGTCCAGATACCCTCACAGGTACTGCATTTAGCATAAAAAATATACTCAAATCATAACATGGCAAACTGCAGCCCAACAGGCAACAACAGCTGTCAGTGTGCCAGTGTGCTGACTTGACTATGACTTGACCCCAAACTGCATGTGATTATCATAAAGTGGGCATGTCTGTAAAGGGGAGACTCTTGGGTACCCATAGAACCCATTTTCAATCACATATCTTGAGGTCAGAGGTCAAGGGACCCCTTTGAAAATCGCCATGCCAGTTTTTCCTCACCAAAATTTAGCGTAAGTTTGGAGCGTTATTTAACCTCCTTTGCGACAAGCTAGTATGACATGTTTGGTCACTCTAGCTTTAAAACTGAGCCCGCTACAACCTAAAAATCGCAAGTTGCGTTGTTGCGTTAACTAAATTAGTGGCTTTAAAATTAATTTGTGTTAACGCGTTATTATTGCATTAACTTTGACAGCCCTAATATATATACACATTGAACATAAATAAAGTGTCTATATACATACATTTGGCTATATATTGTACCTTTATTTAAAAAAATAAATAAAATTTACTCAATTACAGTTAGCGATTGAAAATCAGCAATTTGTACATTACGCAACCGATCAAGGTTAAATGATATGGCTCTTTTAAAAAGCAAACAATATATATATATATATATATAAAAAACTAAGCATTTATCAAGCTGAAGGCAGACAGATGGAGAAATCGCAGATCGTTCCTAGTAATACAACTCCCAATAATGGTCGAGAGCCAGACACACAGACTGGGATTTAATGCTCAGGATGAAATCCCGGGCTCCTGGTGTGACGTTCTGCCTCATCTATTGTGTGATGAATCCATCACCCATTTCCTGGCTCCGTGCTGTCATCTGAATTCATAAAAAGACAACATTAGCATAAATGTTCGTGGGAACTTTAAAGGGCTCTGACAGACCAGTCCACCTTCCACCGCTGAAAAAAACCCACAATATTTCTACACGGCGATGCTCAGAAATCTAAAGTATTGACCAAATCTCCATCAAACATCACAGGGAGCAGCGACACAGTGACGTGTTTTTTCCGTTTCGGTTAATGAGCTGTTAATAATTCCTTTTCATGCTTTGTGTGCATCCAACTCGATGGAAACACATCCATAGGCTCTATCAACTGGCACGATGTGGGAGCATTAGTAACACCGATGCTGCATTGCTCTTGGTTCACTTTTTTTTGCATTTGTGATGAGGCCTCCCACTGCTTCTCTTTAAAGCTGCACTTCCCAGCCATGAAGTCGCTCTCAGTTGGAAAAGACTTTTCCGAACCCACAGTGGAGCTCAGTAGATTTGAAGGACGGTTATTTCATGTACTTTATCGTCACTTCTCAGGCTGCTGATTCCCAGACAGTGAAGATTGTTTACTATTTGAGACTGTGAAACGTGTTATCTGGCAGCCTAATGGAGCATCCATAGAATTTATGCAACTACTCAGTGTTCCAGCACACTCATCTTCCCCTGTTTTCTAAAAGCAAGATGCTTTAAAAGTAGTGTAAGAGCCCAGCGCTGCCTCCTGAGCTGCAGCAGGACAGATCGGGTTGCTATAATGGGGCAGAGAGGCTGAAGACAGCATCCCTCTGTTATCTCTGAGCATGAGGACATTGTCCTCTGAGAGGATGTGGCGGCTGTTATCTTTGTCACCTGACACACACAAACAGCTGTGATACATCACCCTGCTTTTTATCATTGTGCTTTTCAAACACAGTGGCCAAATCTGGCCCATCGCAGCTGTGAACAACACATTATTGTTTTCACAACACAGCAGAATCAGATAGCAGAGGCCGCCAGTTAGTGATTCATTACAAAAACATGGAAGCTTATCACCAAAAACAAAAACATGCCAGCTTATCATCGACAACAAAGAAAATTGGAAAAGAGAGAATATATCCGTGTTTACATGTGTTCACTGACCTGATCTTGATCTGGGCATTTATCAGATGGCAGAATACATGGACTTTTTTTGCATGTGGCACACGGATGAAGCAGGAGTGTGTGAGAGCAGCATGCATGTGTTGAAAAAAAATGAAAGATTCCATATATTTCCAGGAGCCATCGCCGTGGAGGTTACAGTGTGTCCCTGAGATGATGGGTCATTAACAGCTGCTTTTTTGATGCAGGCTCCACCTTCACAGCCTGGGAAACAACAGCGTCCTTCACTGTGGCCTCCACCCTCTGAAGCACAGAGACAATGTTTCTGACTTTCACTGTAAGAGAAGGAGACAAAGTATTTCATTTTCTTTACAATGCCATAAAGCTGCACTAAAAACCAATGCCACAGTGTTATTCCAATTGGAACTGGTGCCACAATTGACAGCATAATCAACCACATCTTACCCGTGACAGAGCTGAAGAATGCAGGTCCATAATATTCAATAATCACACAATTATCCCGTAAATTCAGCCACGGCATGTTTGTGAATAGTGTTTTCACAGCATAGGATTTAACAAGCAGGAGTTTTCACACCTTATGTGTGAAAGGACAAGAGGAAGGAGGGAAATATCTGCAGCATGGTGCTTGCAAACAATACCAACCGACCGCTAAGGAAAAATACAGGGTGAAATCTTAGAAGATGCCGAAGACATCTTTCACAACACATCCTCACTCCCAACTCGTGAAATACTGCTGCTTGGTCAGCGCCCCTCTTGCTTTACTTTTGAACCAGTGTCAAAATACGCTTGTTTCATGCATAGTGTCCTTTCAAAATAAACTTCAGTTTTCACAGGAAGTTAGGCAACACAACCACTTAGGTAGGGTTAGGAAATGGTCGTGGTTGACGTGAACTTCATTGACTAGCAACTCACGGGACTGATGATAGTAACGACTCACGTGATTCACGGGACTGACGATACCGACTTGTCACGTGACTAAAGACTGACGTGACAAAATAAGTCAACGTTACTTTTAGTTTCACACGGGACACAAACACCAGTCTCCTGGCTGAAAGTCTTGTGTTTGTTTGACCCATGCACCTCCCCTCCCGCCCGCCCTTAGCGGACTCTCATGCTATTAATACTACATCACTTGCTCCGACCGTCTGCTAACGCAGCGGGTGGGTTTACATTGGAGTTAGTTGATTAGTTGAGAATGAAACAACTCTACAGTGAACCTTTAGGAGGGAATGGTAAATTAATGAAAAAGCTGCGTTTCTTTCAGGAGCTCATCACACTACTGTACTGAAGCTTCCTTTCACTGTTGCCAAGCCTGACCTTTATACATCTGAGTAACATCTGAGATGTGGAAGTAATTGGACTGTACTTGTATGAGTTTTACTTTCGAAAGTTTCCTCATTGTTGCATGGTGACGGAGGCTAAACAGTCTGCATTTAACAGGTTTGCGAGGCCTGTAATGAGAAAATGAAACACTGCCGTTTTGAGCCATTAATGCAGCTTGAGTTGTTCTCTGTGGATAGAGTAGCTGGTTCATGGTGCTGCACCTCCACATTGTGTTGCATTACGTGCTCCAACCGGATCGGACACAGCTGTGCAGGCAGATGTTCATACTGGGGATATAGTCCTCATGTGACATGTTAAATTCCTCACATACACAGTGATAAACATAAACAGTAATGCCTCCTATTTAAAGCACCATGAGGCTTTAAAATCAACCAAATATTACAGTAATGAGGTTTGCCATTTGTCACCTGATGCTACAGTACAGCAAAGCAATCATTAATAGAACATCTGCGCCGGAGAAACAAATAGAGACCGTCTGCAGCCTATTCCTCGAGGACAGGTACACAGATAAACACGCATGAAAACCATTTACTCAATTACTGTACTTAATTATTATGAGGTACTTGTACTTTACTTTCATTTCCATTTTATGCTATTTTATACTTCTACTTCTACCACATTTCAGAGAGAAATAATTTACTTTTTTCTTCACTACATTTATTTGACAGCTATAGATACATGTTACTTTGCAGATTCAGATTACTAATTTCAAATATAAATAAACTATGATTAAGTATTGGTATAGATTAAGTTAGCTAGCAGTATATACATCTAAAAGCACCCCCATATTTACCAGCTGCAACATTTATGATGCTCACATTAATGCATCAATAATCATAATCCTGTGGCCCAATATAACATATATTATTGTGAAATGTGCCATCCTGTATAATGAGTACTTTTACTTTTGGTAGTATATTTTAATGCTAACACTTTGGTATTTTTACTAAAGTAAAGTAACACCGTACAGTAACACAACACAACAGTAAATTTATATTGTGTTATTGCTACTTAAAAGATCTGAATACTTCTTCCACCACTGATGAAAACAACACAGTTCAGTTTCTGGCAACTTAAACAGCAGGAAAGTATGGATAAAAAAAGATTATACACAAGACATTCAAAGTGCATTGTCATCTTAGAATCATGTTATTTTGTTTTTACATTTATTGCTGCCTGCTTTCCTAAAACAGATAAAAAGAAAAAGAGTCACACAAACGGTTCATCCTTCATTTTTATAATTGCACATAACATTTAATTTGAGTGTGATTTACTGCTGTGTACAACTCTGTTTGCACGTGACATCAACTTTTTAGTTGGGAAACAAATACGTATTGATACATAATGACAAAACTGTCCACATACTTTGATTCAGTTAGATCTTAATGCTACAGCATATGATGATATGTGCAGACTTTATCGCTCTTTATACAACCTGACTTCCTCCTTTATTCCCACCAGAACTGCCAACGGCCAAGACCGCCATAGTTTGACAAGCTGCTGTAGTTGCCGACTTGGGGGTGAGAACGGACTGGTACTGCATGTGAGTGTCCTCTGACCCTTACCCGTGGTGGATATACTGCAGCACAATGTCTAATATCCTTAATTGTTTACTGAGATTGATAATCAAGAAGCTGAAGAGGAGCCAGCTGCTGCCAGATCTTGAGTGATTAACAAGAATGCAGTGAAGTGCCAGCAAACTTCAGAATAATTGGGTTTTGCACGTATATAACAATAGGCCAACGTGTTAATAGAAATCACAACTTTGCAGACGTGATTCATCACATATTTCCATTTCTTCAGCTGTGAAACCACAGTTTTTTTCCACCCATATGTGTGAGTTGATAATTTAATAGTTGATGTCACAGAGGATATGATTATGATTTTTTTTGACACTGCTCAACAGAAAATGAGCAAAATATGTCTTCAAATTCATCTGAATGAAGTAGCCCTTGAAACTTTTACAACCTTTGCAGCATTTAAAGCCTTGTCTTTATGCTCTTTAAGTCAAGTATATAATGAGGAACAATTTAAGCCCTGCCACATCCAGCTTCTTGAATTGAGTTGAATTGAGGTCATTGTTGTTTTAGAGCCATTTCTGTGTGGCTTTCTTTATGGGGCTCGTTGTCTTACTTTAAAAATAAATCTTCTCCCAAGTGGCAGCTCTCTGTCAGACTGCAGCTGGTTTTCCTCCAGGTTTTTGTCGGTATTTTGCTGCATTCATTCACCCATCTTCAAAATCCCTGCAGGGCTTGCAGCAGAGAAGCATCATCACAGCATGATGGTGCCTTTATCAGGCTTCATTGTGGGGATTTTGTCTTTCTTTTAAAGCTTCAGTATGCTTTAAACAAACTAGGGCAACAGCATGTGAGCATCCGGCCAAGTTGAAGGGCAAAAGTGTTTAAGCCTGTTTTGAATGGCCACACTTGAAGGAGGGGAAAACGGCTGCCTGCCATAGAAAGTGGTGAGAGACAATGAATCGTTCACATGGGGATAATGGGCCACACTTTTGCACAGTCTATCCTCCAAGGCTTTCATAGTTTTCCACTTGGTTGAACACACAAAAAGGGATGGAAGTAGTTGTAAAGAATGAAGGATGATGAAGGAAGCATGAAAGATATTTGAAGAGGAAGAATTTCCGTGTAATTTAAGATTCTGTCATCACAGGGGACAGAGTGGCTATTTCCACACAACGCTTGCTGACAGTTACACTATAGGAGGAATAAAGATTACGTATGAGTCTTGGAGAGACAAATGCATTTATACCTTTTCAACATGTGGCTAGAACGCATCAAAAACCGACTCCCAAGGTGTTTTGAACTATCAGATTTCAATCAGTCTTGATTGCTTTTTGGATGCATTCACACTTAGCTTTTTTGATATCCAGCCGATCCACCCAAAACGCATGAAGTGAAAGGGGTCTTGATGACCAACCCCATTACCTTCTCACACCCAGCAGGTTCACTGCTGTGCCAAATGTTACATTTTTCTTTCTGTGTTTTATTGCATTTTAAAATTTGTATTGAGGGACCCCAGAGCACTATACTCCATACGATATTCAGAGTAGTGGAAACTTTCTTTGGGGATTTGTTTCCTAATGTTCATTTGTTATTTATTGACAGGAGATTGAATAACCAGCAGTTGAACTGTCAGATGCAGTGTGTTCAGCCACTTTCATAGATACAATTCATACATTTGCTGGCAATTTTACATGTCTGCATCAAGTTAAAAGAAACTGGATTTCTTTCTCTATATTCATTAGACCGGCACATACGGGTACTAGACAAGATCACACTCCTTTTTGGGGGATAGAAAACCGAAGATCCCAAAGACTTCAATGCAATTTGACGTGTGCTGTGGTTGACGTGTGTATTTTGCGATATTGCCTGAACCTGAGCATTTGTGATATCTTAATAAATTAAGGTTGATCGATGTCATGTCCATTCAGTCATTCCCCATCCAACACAGTGGCCGGATATTGCTTATCCAGACTTCTATACATATTTGATTGAACCACGTTAGGCAAAGTGTTGTCTCAAAGTTGGTTTCCCCCAAAAGGGGGCGTGGTCATGCCAGCCTACTCTGGATGAGGTATTGCCGGTCTGATGTATAAATCAAAATCCTGTTTTAAAAAATCTTGTTTCCCCCACAGGACGAGAGAGAGAGAGAGAGAGAGAGAGAGAGAGAGAGAAAAAAAAGAGGAGGAGGATGAAGAAATCAGCATTGCCAACTTTCGTTCATGTCAACAGCTTTACAGGATGCAGATCTATAAAAAACACTTCAATTAAAATAGCAATTAAAGGCGAGCTATAAATGTCTTGTTATTTTTAACCATGCTTTGGGACTGAACCATTGCATTGAACGCTGCTGTTCTCAGCAGCGCTCCCGCTTGTGTACCAGATGTCAAATATAGTACGAGCATCGCACCTCTATCAATAACGGTCCTATCATATTTGAATAGAGCCATTACAAGCCATTTACATAACTGAGACCTGTGATGTAAAAGCATAAAAAGTCACTTACTTTGACACACAGATGAAGCAAACTCGTTACACCTTGATTGCACACAGATGATCGCCGTGCAGCGGCACTTCTGAAACAGGTGGCTCCACCTGTGATGATTTAGCTGTGTCAGAGTAAAGAGGGTATATTTCTAACTATTTCTATTATACAATCATGTGTTTTGTTACCTCTGCCGAGGATGTTATAGTGTTGGGCAGCTAAAAGAGATCACAAACACAACTAAACAGATCTGACTGAAAATTTGGTGGGAAATTCAGCCATATGGCCTGGAAGAATTGAACAGTTTGTGGTGCCAATAGCTCTGTCCTGCGTCCACCCACAAAGCACTTTCCATTTTAGCAACCTAGCAACTGCTAGGTGTGAAAACAATCAATGTTCTTCCACACAACAAATCAAAAGTATTAATCTCTGCATGTTGTCCCTTAAACTAAACTCTTAACTTGCATATTGCACAACAAACCACAATTTGCAAGTTCATCAATGCCCACACACCGAATGCAGCAAAACATGTTTCTATTTATCATTAACATCTGCAATTATTTTTCAAATTTATTTCTCTTGTACCTTTTAATATCACAGATTATGACCAGCCTAAACGTTTTAGAAAAAAAATGAAATCATAGCTCACATCAAAAATTGTTCCTACATGACACTCAGTGATTAATTTGCAGCGTTTTGGAAAATGGCTACAAACCCTAAAGGGAACTGGACATAAAAACGAGTTAAAAACGAGAACAAAGAAACGAAGCTGTCAAGTCAAGATTTATTTATAACGTCTGAGGCTTTCTTCACAAGGCACATCTCAAAGGACTTTAGAGAGAACAAGTCCACCTAGATCTGATTAAAGTTGGGAAACTATGAATGAGCAATAAAGGAAAAAAGGACACCAGAAAGTTCCCTTTTGAAGGACATGATGTCGAAGTAAAACAGATTTTCGCAGGTTCAAACACAAAATTAACAGAAGAAGCGTAGGCGTTTTCTAGCTGTTGGTTTTGTCAGGAAAAGAACCAGATTGCTGCCATATTATGCTTTAACACCTATGAACGCTGATCATCGTTCCTTCACCAGCACAGATGGCGCTTTGCACAGCTCACCTCACAGTCCCTGGGGTATGTCTTGGCAACATTCCCTCCGACCATTTCTGATATCCTTTTCATACTTATTTTGACAGCATTTTTTACCTTCATGTCATTTAAAGGTATGATTTGTACAGATTCATGGGACTTCACGGGAAATCCAACATTCCTTCAATTTAATTCATCGTATAGTTAAATAATCAACTATACAGACCAGATTAGTACTCAATGTCTATGCTTTCATGCTTTAATTAAGTCAATCAATGTATTGTTGTTCACTGGTATATGAAATGAGATTTACATTTAAATGAGCAGTGTGTAGGATCTGGCGGTACCTAGCTTTCAGGTTGCAGATTACAACCAACTGAAGCCTCATCCGTTTGCCAAGCGTGTAGGAGAGCTACGAGGGCCGACACGAAAGCGTGAATGTTCCTCTCTAGAGCCATTTGTAGTAAGAGTAGCGTAGGTCACTTGGAGCAGAGCCAGTGTTTAGAGTGTGTGTGTACGAGGGAGGTGAGTGGTGAAGCAAGAGAGAGTGAGAGCGGCTACTGTAGAAACATGGCGCTGCAACATGGCGGACATGGAGGGGACCCGCTCCCTATGTAGATATAAACGGCTCATTCTAAGGTAGCAAAAACACAACAACTCTTATTTTCAGGTGATTATACACTAAAGAAAACATACTTATTAATATAATATTCCACTTCTGCCACACTGTTCCTTTAACTTTGGTTTTCCAAATGAAGATGATGATGTATGGAGGGATGTCAGAGTGAAGGGGGCTGCTACATTGGATGGCGCCCCGAGCAGTTGGGGGTTCAGTGCCTTGCTCAAGGGCACCTCGGTAGTGCACCTCTCCAGCTAACAGTCTACACACATACTTGGTCCGAGCTGAACCAGTCCCCACAGACTGAGTGACTGTCTCCCCAAAGCTACTACTGGATATAACACATTTTAATATAAAAACTTTAGAGGAGATTATGTATTTTTGTTAAAAATTCATGTTAAGAACTGCTTCACTGTACATTTACTGTACTCTTTTTCATTCTCATAGCAGTTTAACAACAGACTCTCTGGATATCAGTGATCACTTCCCAGTAGTTTTGGTTAGAAACAGTAGAAAAGAAAAGCCCATCGATATCTATTACAAAGAGATATTTTAGACTCTTGGACAAAAAGGATTTCCTCAATGATTTATATCCCTCTGTTAGTAAAACATACTCTATCCGTGACCCACATTCAGCCTCACACTATTTCTCTACCTTCACTGCTGACAAAACATTCTGAATAAAAAATAGATCAATTCCTTGGTCTTCTCCTGAACCTGCTCTTGTGATTTGTACAACAAATAAAGTACAGTGTGGTGCCCTGCTACAGCTTCTGGCACAAACACTCACTAAGAGAATATTTGACAACAGAGGAACCGCGTCATCACCTCGACAAGCAAAGCAAAGCCTGACTATTACCTAACATCCTTCTCAAAATGCAATTCCAATGGAATCACATTCTGGAGCATACCAAAGTCTGAAAAGACTTGAAGTCCTCCACACTGCTCCCAATAATCATAAATAACACTGGGAACGGCTTAATAAATGTTGAAGCTTGTCATATGAACTGTTATCTAAACACAACGTTAAAGGTAGTCTGTCTTGTCCTCCCTTCAAACATAACAGCACATTTTCACTCCGACCTGTCACAGAGGTATATAATGCACTGATAAACAAGTCACCCACGGGTCTATACTCCTCCATGCTGCTGTTATTATATCACTTTTACACATTGTGGATTCAACTTTTATTTATGACAAAATATAAGTTCCACTGCACAAAGGTGTTGACACTTTAAAGGTCCAATGTGTAGCATTTTGGGGGAGCCCTTCATATCTATATCCTCTTCACAGAGTCCGCCATGTTTCTACAGTAGCCCAGAACGGACAAACCAAACACTGGCTCTAGAGAGAGCCTTTTGCATTTTTACATTATCTGAAGGCCACCGTAGTTCTTCGACATGCTTGTGAAACTGCAGTAACGTGAGCCGCAGAGCCACCGACTTCCATTGCTCCTAAACTAGAGTTATTATGGTAAAGATGGCCTCTGAGCGAGGCGAACGGCGTAACTACAGTTTTGCACTCGGTGGCTCACGTTATTGCAATCTTGGTAAAGGAGGAGTGAGCGGAGGGGTACTCAGTTGGTTGCAATCTGCAACCACACCACTAGATGCCGCCAAATCCTACACACTGTCCCTTTAACACAAGGGCGTAGGTTTCAGAAGTGGGGAGACACACTGTAAAATGAAGCCAATGCCGAAGTGCCTTCAACCTGCATTCTTTCTAATAGCCAGCAGGGGTGACTCCTCTGGTTGCAAATAAACAAGATGGCGACGGCGAAAATGCAGAACTCGAGGCTTCAAAACGGCAGTCCACAACAGATGCGTGACGTCACAGTGACTACGTCCACTTGTTATATACAATCCATGGGGGGGAAACAAAGATAAAGTTTTAAAAACACATTTTAATTGATTGAGCAAACAACAAAAAGACAAATTTAGATAAAATTGGCCGTTTTCCATAATAATGGTAGTATAACAAAAATAAGGAATGCTATGTAAACCTCTGTATTGTAACCCTACTTAAAATCCCTTTTACTTTCCTTGATAGATACTTGATAATTTCTGACAGAAATAAAATAGATAAAAAATTAAATATAGATAAAATAAATGAGTTTTTTAGCCCGAAAAAGCCTTTTATCAGACCCGAGTAGTCTCTGCAGGTATTTCAGACTACATACTGCCCCAACAACCTTCACCAATGGCAGTGTGTATGGAGGCAAGACCCAGGGCAAAAAGAGTCCCTCGAGCACTCACCGCACATCTCGCTGCTGCTCATTAAAGGTGCCCTGCGGAGTTTTCTTGTAAACAAACAAAAGTTATGTTTACATACAGCGTTACTCACCAAAATGCACTGTGCATCCCTGAGCGCTAACAAATGTGTTCTTTACTCATAAAACATTTGCAAAGCCGATATTTATAGTATTTTAAATCCAACATTGTTTCTGGAGCGTAATAATGTCCTTTTTTTTTGCCACAGCAGACAGGCTTTTATGATTTACATCATAGGCGCCCGAGCAATGGAGCCAGTGGAGCAAATGCATTCCCATTATTCAATAAGAGGGAGCAAAGTTATAGTGTTTACTTTCTGACAAAAACAAGTAATAAAAAAAAAAAATCACACATTTTTGGACCACACTTTGAGTTGACTGCATACAAAGGTAAACATGCAAGCATTAACCATCAAGCGATCATGGACTGAAAAAATAACTGAAAATAGAACATATGAAACTTTAAATTAACTAAAAGTAGGACTGTTCTGTCGCCGAAATGCTGAACCAATTTACGAGTCAACATTAGCTGACTTTGCCAAAACGTTCGCTCGCTAATCGGACAGGATTCGACTGTGGAGATGGGACGTTTTCGGTGGCTCTTTTAAGTGTAACGTGGCATTAATATTTTGCATTAGCTCTGTTGATTTTATTATTTGGAATGTAACACAGTCTACCCACCTTTTTCAAGTGCAACATAGGGTCTACTCACTGTTTTATGAGTTTAAAATTACTTAGCATTTGACAGTTTAGCCAGCGGACATTTATAGTTTACCCATCTTTTATTTTACATCCCCTCAGTGATTTTGTTCAATTACTGTTAAAACAACACAACAGCAGCATCCTTGGTTTTCATAGCACCCTCAATCTAACTAATCTAGACTGGTGCAGGTGGCTTTTTCTTGACTTAATCCAAGAGATTAGGTGGTGTAGGAATGCAGGTAATTTGTTTTAAAATTACATTTTTTTTTCTAGGAGAGCCCCAGACCCCCCGCCAATTATGTATCTTTCCAATTTAAAACAATAGGCCTATGATTTAAATATGACACATATATTTCAATAACAGCTGTTGTGAATGACGTTGTCAATAACTTACTTGGTAAAAAGCAACATATAAGCTTGGTCTCCACTGGTTTTGTTGATCGTGATGAAAGCTGATCATATCTTTCTTCCAACCTCCATCCGACCGTCACTGTGCTCATCAGCTCATCAGCTGTCCTTTCAGCAGCACAGTTATATATGTATACATCAGTGTTAAAGACAGCAGCTGGTGTGGACCGTAGTGTCTTTACCAGGGTGATGTCAGAAATGCCATCTAAATTATTGATCAGTGCAGTGGACATGACAGTTTTTCAAGAAGACTACATGTGTACGCAGGAAGAGAAGGGCTGCTGTTTTCATTCATTCCATCCAGAGGCTGTATGTCAATAAACTGGAACGCTCTGAGTGAAGCTGTGGAAACCTTGATCGATCACTGTAGATACAGTTAATTAGGAAAATAGAAAATGGAAGCGTATCTGTATTGTGAGATGGATGCGTGACAGAAATAAAAAAAGACTGCAGAGCAGCCCTGTCTTCTAAA
Organism: Sebastolobus alascanus; assembly: GCA_916701645.2. Taxonomy (NCBI): domain Eukaryota; kingdom Metazoa; phylum Chordata; class Actinopteri; order Perciformes; family Sebastidae; genus Sebastolobus; species Sebastolobus alascanus. The sequence continues at coordinate 570,021 of CAKAOJ020000206.1, read as the reverse complement.
AATTATGTTTATACTATATATTTTGCCAAATTTGCCATTCTGTAATAAGAATAACAAAACCAAGGTAGAGATCCTTGGTTTTGATGGTTTATTAATATCTATATCCCTTCATTAATATTTTCACAACATTAAATCCAAGTTTTCAACTTTCATCCACAAGGTAAATCCCACAAAGCTCTACTCAAAAAGGGACCGTTTAGAATTATCCAACCTGTCCTCATTATATGATATTTGTTATGTTACGTGTTATTAGGGGTGTATACCGGTATTGGTGATATTTAAAAAAAATGAAATATTGATTTCATGTCAATAATACACATGTGATAATATTGTTTAAATAACCCAGCGCCTCTTAAATCATTTGATATATACAGTACAGTTATGGTTACACACTCTCTCTCCACCTCCCTACACTCGTATTTTGAGTGTAATTCATCTGCCAAAAAAAGAGACAAAACGCACAATAAACAAAGTTAAAGATGAATTTGACTGATAAAAATTATTGTTTTCAAATTCTTTATCGTGAATTCTTTTGACCACGATAATTGTGGAGTGAATATCTGATATCGTGACAGCCCTACTGTTCTTTCGTTCCACTCTTAGCTGATTTTCTTTTACACTATCTAGTCTTGTTTTTGTCCTGCTAGCACCGTGGGTTCACTTAACTAACTGCAAATGTGCTAACAAAGTCTCAATATAAACATATTTTAAAACATTAACCCACTATCCAAACATCAAATACACTATTTCCACTAGCATAAACAAAATTATCATAATTCCATTCGCAGTCCTACATAAGAATATGCACATAACTCAACTATTATTTATAGTCACTTTTGGCTCTCAAATTAATCTTGCTTTAGTTGCCACAAGCGGATGAAAAAAATAAATAAAAATATGTTGACAGTAAAGGTTTTGCAGATATGTTGATTAAAAATATGTAATCTGGCTAACATTATATTTCTTTCAAACTGTATTTTCTGTTGCAAAATATATAATTGTCATGTTTTGGTGACGTGGTTGCAGAAACATTTGAAAGGTGCTGTGGTGGTGTGGAAGCTGTACTCTAGTAACAGCTCAAACCAGCAGCACGACTGTTCATTTATAACACTGATGAGGTTGCTGTATCAGAGCTGAGAGGTTGTCTGAAAATAACACACAACCTCAGCCAATTATCAGTCCCCTATTCTCTGTTGCCATGGTGTAAATCCATATAAACGCGTGTAAGAATATGTATTTATGAAGCAGGCGCTCCCTAAGGAAAGCCTCACTGTGTGGCTGAAATATTGCTGTCCTCTCTGTACGGTCTCCAGTTCTATGGTATCACAGCCCTGCAGAACAAAGTGTCTGTGGCTGCTGTTGATTGGCAGAGTCTCTCCTCCCCGCAGTTATCTGATCTCACGGGCCAGGCTATAACCGACAGCCAGTCAGCAGCCGAAGAGGAGGAATCGGCAAAAAAAACCAACCACTTTGTCATCCAAGACGCCTCTCTCAAGTTCTTCATCTTAATCACATCTTGTAGCTGGCGTTGGCTTTTCTGATAGCACATTAAGGATTCTGCACACAACCTCGGCTATTTAGTGCACAACAAAACGCACAAAGATCACACCATCGGTCAAGGCAAGTCCACTTTGCCGAAAAACCCTGCAATACTTTACAGTAGCTTGATGAGAAAAATGTGATCATTAAGTGCGTTTATGCAAATGAAGCTGCTTTGTTAGAGTGATGGCAGGCGGGGATCTGCAGCAGCATAATCAGGCATGTAAGGTCATGAGAAATGATGGAGCAGCAATTCTCTCTCTCTCTCTCCTCAACCAGAGGATGGAGCGTGCCACCTGGCTCATCTATCACAGCTGGAACTGCTGAGACGGTGAGGGCTGCCAATAAACAATCCTCACAAAAATGGAGCACACAGAAAATCCACTTACAAGCAGAGAGAGAGCCTCGGTGGATCCCATGTAACACTATGAGTGTACATTCATGCATTGCAGTGGTTGCATTTTTAGGTTTATCAAATAATGGATGTATGTTAATGTAAAAATATACACTGTATGGCCACAACTATGTGGACATTCATGTCTTTTATTTTGTGTATTTTTGGTGCAAGGCTGTGCTTTGTGGTTTTTCTACTTTAGAGGAATCTTAAGCAAAAGGTTTCCACAAGACAGTAGTCAGAAAGCAAGGTTAGAAATGTTTTCCCGAGTTTGGTGCGGGAGAACTTCCTCAAAGAGCCCTGATCTAAAGCCCATTGAAAACCAGGCCTTATCACCCGGCACCAGTGCCCGACCTCACTATAAAGCTCTTGTGGCTGAATGAGAGCAAATCCCTGCAGGCGGGTTCCAAAATCTTGTGAAAAGTCTCCCCAGAAGAGTGGAGGCTGTTGTAGCTGCAGATTAATTCCCCTGGTTTTGTAATGAGATGCTAAACAGTATGCGTATAATGTTTGGGTGCCCACATGTTGTGTATATTCCATTATATATTGAAGCTAGCCAGTTAATTACAAATAATTATTAGGGGGGATCATTCTGTAGTAATTATTATAACTTAATGATATATTATGGATTAGCCTTGCATATCAAATACTAACACTTAGAATTATGAAAGTAGCCTGCTCCAAATATATTCCCAAACTTGCGATTACTTGAGGGTTAAAAACAAGATGGAATAAAGTAACACACATGTTCATACTTATTATAACGACATATTAGCTTTTCCAATCTTAAAGTGGAATAATGCTTCTCCGGGCTGCACGTATAATATGTATATTCCATATACGACACATTTTACTACATAATATCTGACTATGTGATCATTAATGAGGAACTTTAGGTTGTTTATTCATATTTGTGTGGCTGTTTCATTTATGCTTGTATGTCGTACGTTTACGTTTTTTTTCCATCTTGGTTTCAAGCCCGTTGAATCAACTTGCTCTGCTCCTCTGTGGGCCACCTACGATTACCCATAACACCCTTCTCTGCATATAGGATCGCAGAGACGTTTACATGTATCATTGGAGAAGCATAATTCCAGCTTTAGGCCCACACTGGCATAAATAATGGTAACAAATACAATTTGAACTAATGGAAGGAAAAATATGGCAAAATTTGATGTGTGTTGCTGCACCAGAGCAATGTTTTATGATCTACAATTCAGAGGAAAGTTTTGCATCCCTAACAGATTGTGGATTGTCAGGCAGGGAAACTCTTCATCTTCACAATCTCCATTATCACATTATTACTCATGTGAGGTACCAAACATGCAGCAACACTCGCGGTGTCAATGTGGGAATGGCACCACTTCAACAAACATCTCCATCTCCCCTTGACGTGTCCACATGTTCTCTCCACTGGGATTCTGCTCTACTGAGCCAGTGTAATGTAGTCTGTTGCCATAATCTTATTTTCTTGTCATCATATTATTATTTTCCCCAACACTGGAGGTTCGATTGAGCATAACAGCAAATCTCAAGCATTTACATGCATCTGTAATACTGGACATGAATCATTTTAACATGAGATAAAATAAAAGTATATTCTCAGAAGAAGGTTTGAGTAACCATGGAAGTAATGACTGCATCCCGTAACAACACAATAGGAACATCCATCCCATCAGAACACTGTGAAATAGGGGGACATTGTGCATCACATGCATCCTGTCCCAGAAATTCACTTTGTCCACTACACCTTGGAGAATAACTGATTGCAGTCATTTTGTGGAGTTGGAAACCTTTTCAAGAAGCTTTTCTTTCTCCCATTAAACCATAAACACCTATTACTGAAGCTTTTAACACCTTTTTACACAATCCTCATTGTGTCTCCCAACAGTAGATGATTCAAGGAATAAGAGCCATACTGAAGCATGACAAACCACTATAAAACAAACTGGAGCACACTCAGCTTTTCCCCCCACTACAACAGAGATTACATGGACTGCTTCTCACACAAAAAGCAACATAAGTCTTTTGACAAGTAGCACAGTTGCTGTTGCAGGTCAATGCTTTTAAATTATAAATGACCTCATTAATTGATTTTGCAGGAGAGTGTCAGGAGTGTGTCTGGTTACGTCTGACATTCAGCTCCTTCTTGTCTAGGTTTTATAGCTTTTTTTAAGTCGTGTTAAATACTTACTTAATTTATTTTACAGTGAAAGCTATGTTTGAAGCAACTTTTTAATTATCTTATCTTTTAAACACTGAAGTGAAAAGAGTGCACACACATACACATATTTATATGCAATCAGTTTTTGCAACAAATGTGTTTCTGGGAAGACAAAATGTTCAGAGATGAACCATAAATTCTTTTAAAGGTGGACTTCAAATGACACTTTGGCGAACAGTAAGACAGACTAGTAAGCAATCTTCATTCCCAGCTTCTCTGTCACCGTTATACACTTTCTGTTAGAGCTACTCCCCTTCACAAATCCCTCACATCACCGGCCAATTACATTTTTCTTCTGTTCCACGAACCAATCAGTCGTTGGGTGCCTTCTCTATGAATATCTTTGTGATCCTGTCTTTCAGACCTACTATAGCACAACCTGTACATCCCCCCCCCCCCCCCTCACCGCCACCGTGATCTTCAGATTGAGATTCTGCTGAGAGGTTCAATTTTCCACCTACTGGTTTCACTCCGCCACCCCCGATGTATAGACTCAGGGGAATCCTGTCCTTGTATCTTCATTTACAAAGATGTTATGTGTTAATACAGTCTAGTTGCCCAAACCATTATTTCCCACATCCATCTTTATTTAGAAATCATTTTCTGTCAGACAGAGCTTTCACTGAAAAGATTCTTCTTCTTGAAGACAGCTCGGAGACATTGTCGCCTGAAATGTCTTTGCAGCCTCTCTTTATCACTTAAAGCAGTGGTTCTCAACCTTTTTTTGCGTCAAGGACCCCTAAATTGATACACATTAGGTCATGAGCCCCCATTTGATAAGATTTTGCTTCAAGGACCTCCTTCTGTAAAGATTTTGTTGTCCTCATTAGTGACGTAGACACAAAAACATGGAAAATAGGGTCCAGGAGCTTCTATGGCTGGACCCAAATGTAGACGCGGGACAAACTGGTTGGTGAAAAGGTAAGTATTTTATGACAGGAGTTTTTGATATTTCAGGCTGGCGTTGGCGGAGAGGAGGGGAAAGGGGGGCTCCCAGGATGTGAGCCGGCAGGGGGGCAGGAGGAGATGGAGAGGCTGATAGGTTTTCAGGGGGTGGAGAGCAGCAGTTAGTTGAGGCGAGCAAGCAAGCAAGCAAACAGATAATCAGGAAACAAACTGGGAAGATCACCAGCAGGAGCTGGAAGCATGGCAGATTGACAAACCACAAATGGCAACGATCCGGCGGAGACTGACTGTTGGAGCAGGGTTTATGAAGTGAAGAGGAGCTTGCTTGATTGGTGGGCAGGTGAGCTGATTGCAGGTGACTGGCAGGAGTGTTGATTGCAGATTATGTCCAGGTGAGTAGTGAGAAAGAGAGAGAGGACAAGAGTGGGAGGGAAACAAGAAAACAGAACAGACCAAGCACACATCACTCATACTAAAAGACCAGTCCAGTCTCACACCAAAGTGTGTAATAGACCCATCTTTCCACCGGTAGAAAGCCTGACAGTGTCACATTTTGTGTTGCCGAGGCGTGAATATTACACGCCTGCATGAAGGTGCAGTGTTTTGGAGTGACGGTTGTCATGTGACGTTTGTCTAAGTTCAGAGCTAGTTAGTATATAAACTGAGAAAGACCACTTATGGTGGGTGGGTGGGAAGGTGGATGGGCCCAACAAACACTGGACTTTCAAGTGGGAGCCCGGTGTTCGAGACTGGTGTTTTGTTTTGCAAGTTACGTTAGTGACGTTTGTCACGTGTTTTACGTTGTTTCCGTAGATATTTTACTTAGTTTCCGTACTTATTTTAAGCCCAACCATGATGTTTTCCCTTAACATAACTAGGTGGTTTTGTTGCTCCCAGCTGGTACTGCACGTTAATACAGGCGTGTAATATTCACATCTCTACGAGGCAAAATGTGACAAGCTGTCCTCTGGTGGACAGGCGGGTCTATTACATGCTTTGGCGTGATATCGGGTTGAAAAGGCACCAGGTTGGAAATTACCGAAGTTACCCTTTAATAAATGAGCTGTTAATACTTTGCTTTTTAACCTTAGCTGGCTGCATTATACATGACAAAGTCCGTATGGGCCTCATCTGAGTTAGTGTGACTGTGCTAATGTAAGCTTGCAATATGTGAGGCTTGTTGTTTACTTAGCACCTTTAATATCGTGGGAATGATTCACCATTGGCTGCCATTCACATCCTCAGAGTGTCTTCCTGTGGTTAGGTCAGCTCACCTCCTGCTTTGATGATCACTCATCTCCAGACAGTCAGTTTCAATGCCGGGCAGCTCAGGTTTCTTATACCTGTTGGTTTCAATAAGTTCCCCCACATTCATGACCCGACCTTTTCAGTCCAAAGCTGTGTTTGAGGTTGTACAGCTCACTGTCATCTTCATCTTAACCTGGCACAGCACGTCTCCTCTCTCTTCAACCTCTCAAAAGTGCTGCTGCTTCTCCCTACTTGAGAGCTCTACAAAAACAAGGTTCACAGTTGTTTTGATCCTCGCTCTGTTTTTTTTTTTGTTGTTGTTACAAAGAGAATGTTAAGCTTTGTTTATGAACATTTTTTATCCTGCTATTGTTCTGGCCCATACATTGAACAACGTATCCTCATACAACGGTTCGTATGATATCTTACGGAAAAGTTATTCCTCCTTTTTTGTTTGTTTTCCTACAAATATCCAGCAATACGTGTCAATTTACGCTCGTAATAACAAAAATACTTATTTAGGTTTAGGAAAGGATCGTTGTTTGGCTTGAAATAACACTGGTAGTGGCGTTACTTAAGTACAGAAGTAATGTGACAAATAAATCAACGTTGACTTCAGGCTTCACACGGGACAAGAACGCCGGTCTCCTGGGCTAAAGTCTGGTATTTTTGGACCCACCCATACAACCCGACCTCCTCCCTATGCCATTATTTATATTTCATGGTTCACGATGACGTTAACTACGCACAAATTTATTTTGTGGGATATAGACAAATTACAGTGCATTCCTTTTCGTAGGAAAAGCTACGAATGGTGTGTGAGAACAACCTGCATTGAACAACTAGAGACTGCCATGAATTCTAGTATGGATATCCATCAAATGAAAACTTTCCTCAGACCAAAAAGGGCCTGTGAATATTAATGATCCCCAGATTTAATACTAATTACTACTAGACTAATACTAGACTTATACTAATGAAGCTTTGAGTTGAAGAAGGAAGACAATTATCAGTCTATTTCATCATCACATTGGAGCGCCAACTCTTACACAATAAAGCGTGTGGGGTCCTCCCCCAGGAAAATAAAAGGATTTGAATACCATTTTCTGCATTTCTACATGCTTTTATCATATTCTCAGCTTCTTAAAAGGACCACAGTATAATTAAGATGGCTTTCATGCTTAGTTGAATCATTCTGCTAGAAGAATTGTAAATATACATCAGAAGAAGCCGCCTTTCTCTCTGCATGTTTAACCCATAACTCTACTGAACATCATATGCTTCAATTAGGGATATAAGCTCTACTTTGAAGAAGAAGGCTGGTAGATCTATGGCACGTTATTTATGGCAACAGATAATGTACCATATTCAACTTCAATCACAACAAGTACGGAAGTCGAGAACGGCCGTGCTTGCAATTATTTTTTTTAATGCCGTTATCTGGAGATCACGAGTTAATTATCTCGAGAAAAAAAGTTTTGTTATCTGGAGATAACGAGATAATTAACTGCGTTATCACGAGAAAACGAAAGGTCGTTTCCTCTTATTACTTAAAGTGTTTGGGTCAAATCAGCTGAGAGGACATGTATTCAAACGGCCCAGATCGAGCTGACAGTGACGGATTTTGTGAAGATAGCGGGAGGATACATGTCCGGTTTTCAAAATAAGCTGTTAACAACAATACATACAAAATACACATATGGAAATAAGATTAAATCAAGATCACTGTAAATTAATGTTTTAGCTTTTGTTTCTGCTTTTGATTCTCATCCCAACTTGTCACATACAGCCGCTTTTTCAGGCCCCTTGGTGTCACGCCAACAAAACCACTTAGTTAGGTTGAGGAAATTTTGACGCCCTGGGAATGAGAATAGGTTGATCTACCAGTAACGTTACCACTCTAGTCAGAAACTGTCTGCGACTGACAGTGCAAGAGTGGGTCCACTTGATTAATATGCCGGCATGCGCTGGTGTCGCCTCAGCTGTGTAGTAGCAGCTTGTTATAAACCATCCTCGCCACTTCTAACAGGATGTAAAGGGTTCTGACTCATGTTGACTGCATGTCCAACTTCCACTTGGTCAGCTTCAATGATGAGGCTCGTATTGTGAGTGAAAAGTTGTTTATTCCACGAAAATAGAAATAAACAAAAATATATCCATGTGCAATGATGGACTATCAAAAACTGACCAATTCAGCTGGAAATAACTGAAATACAGTCTACAATCTGCGGTCGGAAAGATTGTGGCTCCCCATCCTGTTCCATTGAAGCCTAACTTGCACGTATTCCACCTAAAGGGACACACCCAAATTGTCCAATAGCAGGACAGACGTCTTTACAGGGCAAAACACACAAAAAAAGAGTCAAAATGGATAAAAGCCCAATCTCCAACATGGCTAATTAACTTAATTCTAATGCATATCAAAAATGTACAATGGCAAAACACAATGTACTTTAGCAATTAGGATCAAATAAAAAAAACTGTATATAACACAACATGGCTCTTACAAGCTGGGCGGAGTTTGCCATCAAATTAATGTAAAATAAGCTCATCGGTAACCTGGCAGTATACACCGGGGTAGTAGACCACCAAACAAGTAGACCCATCATTAGAATATCGGATGGTAGAGAGCTACCACGACGTTTCGCTGGATTAAATAAAGTGAGGTGGGGGGACAAAAACAGGATTTTGAAGATTGTAGTTAAGGCAAATAAACGATGGTTAATGTAGGGTTATGGTTAGCTGACTAAAGATCTTGCTTATAATTTAAAAAAAAGGTGATTATTAATTGCAGATTGCAGGTCCACCACGGGACGCAAACTCTGGTCTCTCCCATAAAAGTTGGACATGCTACACCCTCATCCACCAACCTCTGCACGCTTACCCTTATCCTTTCCACATTAAGGGCACACCTCTTCCTGCACTGGCACTGAAGGTACACTGTGAGGAGTGGAATTGTCCAAACATACTGAGTTGGTTGTGTGGTCCTGACACGTCCTTCCACCAAGCTAATGTGAGGTGTCATTTACAGCATTTACACAATGTCTACTGAGGCTAAAAGCTGCCAGTTTCTGTTTTACCATCTGCCTTTTCCAGAGGGAGACAAGCTAGCAAATAAAACAGAGATGAGGAGAGGGACCAAATATTATCCGGTGACTGACTCCAGCTGCGTTTGGTATGAAACCAGAGGGGATGATTATCTGCCCCCGACGGGCCAACCCCACTCAAAGCCAAGCCCAGCTCCTTGGCAAAGACAAACTACAGTGATATAGCCCCACAGAGGGTTGAAGAGCTAAAGAAGCACACTGATCTGCAGCTCCAGAAGGCTCTTTTCACAACTCCTTCTGAAGCTGCACTAAATTAATTGCAGAAGCAGTTTCCTCTGTGGACACTGTTGAGCTAACCTCACACAATGGTCAGCTCAGAGGTTGCACCCAAACAGCCACTGGTGTCTATTATGAGTTCAATTAATCAAAAACTATGCTGGGATGCCCTGCTTGCTAACTTTCTTGGGTAATTGGATGACACTATCATCTTCAAGTTAATTTCACAGACAGAAACACAGCAAAACAAACCGAGCCATTTGGAAACCCTTTATCAGAGCTCAAGTTCTGAGGCTCAATAAGTTCTGCCCTAGTTTCCACAATTGGCAATGTTTTTCTGCTGCCTCATTTAGCCCATCCTTTTAAAAAGAAATTCTCTTTGCTGTATTATTTGACATATCTTAATGTTAAGCAGCCAGGCGTTTCCATCTTTAAGCCGTTTCCTTCAAAATGTCAGTATTTCCCAAGTAAACAAGGAAGTAAGGCGGAAAGGGGAAATGGGATTTTTGTAAGTGACAATTTGTCAGATGAAAACAGACTGACTGCCAAGATTGGAATTGTACTTTTACTTTTAAAGATTGCAGGATTTCGGTCGGTGCTGTGGTTTATTCACACAATTTGTGGTGAAAAGAGACTATAAAATGTTTACTATAAAATGTTTTTAAACTAACAGCAATCTTTTCATTCTCTTAATGAGGTAGTTTTAGTTGTTTAAACTTATCCACACCTTAACCAGAGGTGGCAGATCAGAAAATACACATTGGAGTTGCAATTAGCAAGGTTAAACGGGTCAAAATGGAAGTTTATTTAGTTGTTAAGTTATGAGAACACCAATGTAATCCAGCCGGTGAACAATACAAACCACATAGATTCTCAACATAGCTATAGTTTTGACATTTCATGTAAAGATGACATCAAATCAACAACATTCATTTATAATAAAACAGTCACATTAAGTTCATGGTCAATATATTCTGTATGTGAGGGCAGAGCACTAAGAGCTCATTAAATCATGTTTCATGATTGACAACAGTAATTATCTCAGGTAGTATCCTCCCCAACCTACTAATGAAAGAGACATGAATATTGTGAACTACAATGCGTCTTATTCAGTAATGGTTATACAATATCTGACAGGCATTTGTGAACTGAGTCAAACAGATATATTTATGTGAATGTTATAAGAGGCCTAATTATTTTTTAAATATATACACATATCACAGTCATGCCAGCCTGAAAAAACCTGCAATAAACCTGCCTAATTCTGCCTGAGCTGCTAAAACACAGAGCATCAACATCAAAACTCACCTTTTTAGAAAAGCTTTTAATGTGTGATTAAAGTTGTGTGTTGTATATTTTTAGTCTATTGTTTTATATGATCATTTTAATGTGTGTAAAGTGTCTTTGAGTACTATGAAAAGCGCTCTAAAATGTATTATTATTATTATTAACATATCTTCAATAGTAAAGCTCTATTTATTTATAAGGACAACGCACATTAATCAACATTATACTGTAAATGTGCCAGTGTTAGCCAGCTGGTTAATTTTAAACTGTAGTTCTTTGGGGAGATGTTTTGATTCCCCACCTGTTCTCGTGGGAAGGTGTATAAATAGCACGACATTTTAAGGACATTCCTCATGTGTCATGATAACACATTTTAGGCTATTCGCGTTTCAATTTACACCACAGTGTTAACGTTGGGAAACGGCTTTTCGCCTTCCATTCAACGCCATGTCGTTGCTGGGAAATGGTCATTATGTTTAGGCAATGTAACAGGACTGGGCGGAGGACAGGGAAAATAGTGAAAGAAGAGCAATCAAACACAGAGTCAAGCTTAGCAGTCAAAAGGTTTTTTATTTCGCCTAACTCAAAGTCTCACCAAAAACGACAGAAAATAACAACAGAAACAGAAAATAACCAAGGTTAAAGCTGGAGATCTAGAGGAGAAGAGACTGAGCCCTCGCTCACAGCATGTGCCACACCAAAAATAACTCTGCTCGCTCCTTAATTCTCCCCTAATGAGGAGATCAGCTCCAGGTGATACTCTCAAACAGAAGTGGGTGGAGCCACCTGGCAAAGGTTACCATGAGATGGGTGGTCAGCTGCTCAGCAACACATTTCTCCATGGTTCAGTAAAATAATCGGTATGTCTTTTTAGAAAAAGGAGGTCGCTTCTTTTGATTTAGAGTTTTAAAGAGAGTTCAGAATTGCATGTTAGATTGTAATGTTTCTTGTGAGACAGAAGACAGGACAGAGGCTGGAGACCATGAATATCCACTTCAGTATTCATCACAATCTGGCCAGTTGTTGTCAAAACAATTTGCTCTGGGCCAAAGTGGGCAGATATCCATCTATCTATCTGACTTTGCTATTTTTCTGTTGCTTGTGGGGCAAAAACAGGTGGTGCTAATATCAGCCAGCAAAAATGTGTCAGCTTTTGCTCGGTAGATGCAAGCATGCCTTCACTTCTCTATTTCTGGGAACAAGTTATGAAAAAGTGAAACCGAAATGGAAAATTAGGGCACCTCGAGCTACAAAAATGACAAAACATGGACAGAAAATCCTTTTTTTTAAACTGTCAAGTTCAGATAAAAAAGGTGCACTTCACAGAGCTAGAATCTGTTGAGCAGCACATACTGTACTTGTTGCAAAAATACCCATCCCCCAGCCTCACACTTCAGTGAATACCAGTGTAGCTCTGCTTATCCCACAGTGTTTGGCACGTTTATTTTAGGGCTGTTGGTCTGTTGCAGTGAAGAAACAGTAATTTCCAAAACACATCTTAAATACACTTTTTTTTAATGAGCATTGCATCTCTATTTTCAGTATAAAAATTGAAGAATATTTCTGTTGAATATGTTCAGACTTTTCATCTACAGCAATATATCGTCACTCAAACAATACATGCATACGTAGTGAGAGTGTAAAAATGCTGACCTGCACTGTGACATGATTGCTGGGAAGGAGAGTGCACAGTGTGGCTTATAGCTGCTGATGTCAGTGCCTGGCTTCACTGTAAAAGAATGCAGGGGTGCATCTTGGGGGCCCATTCATGCCTGTCTGACACCACTATCCATCATGTGGTTTATCAGAGTCCAAGTCCAAGTGGCAGTGCCGTGAGTGTCCTACAGCTGTCTATTATGTAAAGAAATGGCCCTCAGTTCTGATAGCAGAACCAGACTGCTAAAGCAGCACAGGAGCTGTTGACCTTTAAAACTGGCAAACTTCAGGGAACAGATGAACTCTCACTGGAGTTCATCCAAATTCAGTAAAGGCTTTCCACATCAATCTCCCGGGCTGTTTTGTGATGCCCTTTAACCACTGAAAACATGAAAAATAACTTTGGAGAAATTCTAAGATCATTGTACCCTCCTTGCAACACGTATTCACCTGAACGACAGAATAGGTTGTTCGCCAATGACTCCCAAAACAACGTATATAAGACAGTTGGAGAGTACCAGCGACAGGCGCACGTTGTGAAACTGTCGCAGTTTCAAACACGTTGTTAACGTTGTGAATTGAAATGAAACTACTAGGCTTATGCAACAAAATTACTTGGTTAGGTTTAGGAAAAGATATTGGTCGGGGTTAAAGTAAGTTACGTAATTTAATTTAACAAGGCTTTCATCCAGGAGACCGCTGTTTGTTCGTGTCCCGTGTTCACAACGTTCAGTGTCATTTTCACTGTACAAACGTAGTAGTTTTAATCATGAAGTTTTTTCCCTAAACCCAACTATAGTGGTTTATTGCCTGAACCTAAGCAAGTGTTTTTGTTTACTTCACAACATTAAGTACGTGTTTACTGCAACCAAAAAGAGTGACACCGAGGGGTCTGACAAAGCGTCAGTATGTAACAAGTTGGTATAAGAAGGCGTTGATTCTCCTACTTTGTCGCTCTTTATACCACATCACCTGACTTCCTCCTTTGCTATCGTCATAATTACTAGTTCGCCGCCTAACAATAAACATAAATATGGGTCGGAATAAGCTGCATGCACAGACAACCTATTACGGATGTTTTTTTGAGGGAGGACAGTCTGTTTCCTTGCTCGCATTCTGCATGTGTTTAGACTTTGTTTTATTTATTTTGCTTCATTTGAACTAATGAAAATGTAACATATGATCATACAAAGATACGTTTGGGGACCTGTGAGTGATATCAACAGTTATAAACAAATATAACAGAAAGAGATACCTGAGAGTCATCTGCTCACAGTTGTGAATACAAATCTTCTTATTCAATCTTGAGAAGGGCTCAATGCATGGGTGGAATATGATCTCAAAAAAGTATAAGATGCACGTCTCCTTCCAAAATGCACACTGTAGGGTCTGTGCAAAATTAAAATGCCTTTCTTTTACATGGCAATATGTATGATATCAATCTAAAATGACCAATGCGTTGCGATGGACATGGGTCTTCATCAGTGTCATTGTAAGCAGCAGCTTGCACACCTATGTTGTGTTACACTAATCAGTAGAGTGGGAAGGTTGTTCACTATGAATGTACAAGCCTATTGGTCCAAAACAAGGAAGTGATACATCATCGATAGAGAGGAGAAAAGGGAAGGTGGAAGAGAAGGGGAATAGGCCCTTCTCACAGCAGCCATTTTGACATGTCATTTGCAGGGTAAACACAGGTGTAATCAAAAACATTAATTATGGCCCTGTTCCATTTAGATGGGCCAGGGCCCTGGTATTGTGCATGCTGGTTCACTGGATTGGCTGTGACACTGAAAAGAATGTGACCACAATTAATTTGATCAATTACACCTGTGTTCACTCTGCAATTACATGTGAAAATGGCGGCTGTGAAAAGGGCCTATTGGAAGTCCACATTTCTCTGTTCATGCCTACAAACACACATTGACTACAAAGTCACCTTGACCTTTAGTTCAATATTTAAAATAAAATGTTCCTATTGTTCCTGAAGTGATATTTCACAGAAAAGGGGAAAAGTCTATTTCATCAATGAGGCCGGGGTATGTCGTTCCTTTCAGTTCTACAATCCAAAAGGTCTCTTGTTGGAGTAGTCTTTTTAGGCCGTCGCCCCCTCTGATGTCTTTTTCAACAACTTCAAACACTCTGACTTTAAGTGTGTTAGGGTTGACATGTCCCGTTTGCACATGCCATAGCATAATCGGCATTCCTTGTGCGGATGGCTTTTTAATGTTCTGTAACTCGGTCTTTTAGTTTTCTTTTTGTTCGTCCTACATAGAAAGATGAATAAAAATCTGCTTCTGTGTCAGCTCATTCATTGTGTAAAGATATACAGAGGTACAACACTTTTAAATTCCACCACCAGTATGAAGTGAATATTAAAAGGGCTGCACTTCTATAGTACTTAACTGCACACTAGAAATCACTGTGTCAAAGATTTACACAGTTTGGGTCAATATAGCACCAACTCAATACTGGGTTAACATTCCCCTACCATTATTTAGACGCAAAAGCTCAAATTTTACCTTAAAACTGTCACGAATTTACCGTTTGTTGCACAAAATGATGTACACAACATTTAAAACGGCAAAGGATATTAATAACAATCAGTAACAAATAGTGACGTGCCGGTTTAAAAAGAGCTAGAAAAGAACAGTACATAACCATGTCATATTTTGGTTTGGATAAATAACCCAACCGTAATATGAGAAACAACACCAACACTGGGTTTACAGCCCATTGTCTTGTCTGGTTTTGTACCCGTGGGTACTGTGTAAAGTAAGCCCAGTATTGCCTTGGTGCTTTATTAACACAAATTGGGTCAATTTTGACCCAGTGGTTTTGTAGTGTGTAGCAGACAAAGCGCTTTACAATTTACCTCTCATTCACACACACAGTCACACACCAATGGCGGCGAAGCTGCCATGCAAGGCTCTGGCCTTACCATCGGGATCAATTTGTGGCTCAATGTTGTGCTCAAGGAGCTTCCAAACAGATCCAAGAATAGCAATAGTGTACTCACCATCCCACTCAATGAAAGAAGGGATTTCTATCAGTATGGCAACAGAAATATCCAGGCCGCGCTCACTGAGGTAATGGGCTTTACCTTGTGCCAACATTGGATTTTTTACACATCACTTTAAGAGTCCCCTGAGAGAATTATACAGAAGGTGTGTTGTGGATGAAAATCCTGATATAAAATGACAATCAAGATTTGGATTATCAGTGTTATATCTTTCCTAACTTGAAAATATAACTGATCTGGAACAGAAGCATAAATTATTTAATCAATTTTGTATTCCGTTTTGTTTACAACCACTTCATGCACAAACTTTTGACTAGATCCATTGTGTTTTTTTTCTTCATTCTGCTGGAGATCTTTGGTAATGCATTTCTTTGTAGGCAACATGATGGATAATTGTGTTGATCAGGAGTTTTGACTACACAACACAATTTCAGGGGTGCTTTTTATACTTTGCAAACTGGAACACCATTTTAGTCTTTGTGTCACCTATCAAAACAAGGCCTTGAGTAAGGCAAAAAGTAATTTCATTGATTCATATTTAAATCTCAGCTACAGTATTAAATGACGAGAGTTGACGAGATGAGTTGATGTACTTAGTTGAAAAAGAAGTTTAATTTAGCAGTCTTTAACCTCTTCCACTCCTTGAGGGCGCTGGCACCCTCGACCAACTTTACTTTTTTTCAGAGGTTGTATCAGGTTCAGTTTTAGAGCTAGAGTGAAGGTAGAGATATTATAAGAAACTAGAAAAACGAATCCATCGGTACCAACCAGGTCATAATGGCATGTCGGGAAGAACGCTAGTTTTTTTGGCTAGGAAAAACTGGCATGGCCATTTTCAAAGGGGTCCCTTGACCTCTGACCTCAAGATATGTGAATGAAATTGGGTTCTATGGGTACCCACGAGTCGCCCCTTTACAGACATGCCCACTTTATGTTAATTACAAACAGTTTGGGGATAGTATAAATGTGTTATTTTCGCCTATTCTAAAATATTTGACTATTTCTGCATACTGGGGTCCCTAAACAGTCTTGAATTACATAAATTGGGTATCACTGTAAAGCTGAGACTCTTGTGGATCCAATGAGTCCAACTGTATTCATGTGTGATGTTAGTCTCCATAGTAGCCATTTCATGAGACCATTTTTTTAAACTTGACCTCACTATATAAAATGACCTGTGGTGACCTCTAGGATAATCACAGCCTCATGAAACTTTACAGCCACAAACTAGAGACCTAGAGCATTCAGAGGATGGATGGCTTTCCTAGCTAGATTGACAATAAGGGGGTTTCTGAATAGTTTCCACAACTGAAGTGCTCGCCATCCAATCGCCACAAAATGCAATTCTTGCAGAAATCTCAAAATGTCAAAAGTTTTTGACACCAAATCACAGCATGGCTTTTTATATGGTGTTCCTCAAGGTCTTGGTGTCTTAATGTGGTATTTTGGAGTGATTATTGATCATTTTTATCAATTATCGAGAGGTAAAAAATAGTTGAATTTAGCACCAAATAACAAATGGTATCAACCCAAAAATGTATGTAACAACTTATGAGACATAATAGAGCATGGGAATGGACATCATATACTTCTATCATAATGTTCTAAACCCTTATACACGTTCAAAATTCATTTTTATGAATTAATCAATTATTTATTTTTATTTCTGATTTATGACCAGAACAGCTTGACACACAGTGTAATTTTGTGGATTGTATGAAAGTTTCTGTTTTTAAGAACACACCACATTGAGCAACCTCTTCACTAACTAGAACACAGTCGTGATATAGTAGTCACTGTTTCTCTATAACCTGCTGCTTATTTCCGGCTTCTTTTTTTTCTTACAGGATGCAGTATGACCGATTGATGATCAGGGCTGATTGCATCCATCATGTCTGGACAGGGAAGAGTGTCAATTCTCTTCACTGAGCAACTGATTGAACGTGGTGGGGGAGCAACTGTAAAACCGGCCCAGACCCAGTCGAGCTTAGCACGATATTGCCACTCAAGGAGCTCTTCCAATTCACATGTTAAAAAAAAAAGAAGAGACGTGCCTCGTTGTTGTTATTGGCCCGTTGTGAGTCCACTCCAACCCCAATTTCAACAGCTACGCACTTCTTCAAATGGCCTGTTTGTGTTTATGTCTCAGGAGTTGTGATGAGATATGCATGAGCATGCTATGTTTTTGTCTTTGAAATTCTTGTGATGTGTGAAGGCAAGCAAATTCATAATGAATACAGCTGCACTATGTCATTTTTTATGACAAAATCTCCACCTGCATACAATGTGTGGTGCTACAGTTCTCCAGTTTGTGTTGAAACTTTATGAAAAATCTTTATAGAAGGTACTAAAAGATTATTATGTCTTAAAAGGTTGAGGTCTTCCATTTATAAAGCATCCCTAGCTCTACAATCCTTAGCATGCATGAGTCACTGCAGCAAGATAAAAGTGTCTGTAATTACACAATTAATCAATTGTATTGCTTTGTAGATGCAACACGTAATGGAGAAAAGGCCAATTTAGCATGTGTCAAGATGAATTGCCTTATTTTCTACAACAGGGGATTCCAAAATCAGCTTAAATACTTCAAGTGCTTTCTTTAGCATCATCAGTTGAGTGCAAAGGATTGATCAATACGTTATTTAGCTACGGTGAATATGACAAAGGGACATTGGCTTTAATCATGTGCTTCAAGCATCATTTGTCACTGGCACTGTTTGCGAGAGAATGAACTGGAATGCGTGACTCTCTTTGTCTTGTTTTAGAATCAGAAAAGCTGAAAACTGAGCCAAGAACCAGCATTAGTCAGTTGTTAACATGATTCACACAAAGCAACAGTTGGATGCATCTTAATTTAGAAAAGGTGTTAATTTGACAGTTAGACTTTGTTTCCTTGCTTTCTTGAAATGATCTAGTGTTTGATGTTCTCTTCAACTTTAACTACAAAGTAATACTTACTGTAAGATTAGAGCAGAGTCTGTCCTGAAGTATTCTTACACTGTGCTAGCGGCACTGCTCACCTCCATCCTTAAAGGGTAAGTTTGGTATTTTTCAACATGGACCCTATTTTCCCATGTTTTTGTCTCTAATGCCAGGTACACACTATACGAGAATCAAGCTGATTTTGGGCCTGATTCTCCCCTCCCGACCATCGTCAGCAAAACCCCAATTTTTGATGGTTCTAAAGATTATCTTTCCAGATATTCCTGTAGTGAGAGGTGTGTTAAGAGTGTTTTTTACATCCCTCAATCGGCTCGGAAATCCATCCTGGCCGCACTGATCTCAAATCGTAAATATTAAACATGTTCAATAAAAGTGCTTGTTTCTGCCACTGACAGGCTCAGAGTGTGTCTGAGTGTGTGTGTGACAACATTATGGAAAGGACCATATTGATAAATTAATAGTTTTTCTTTCCAGTCTGTTTGTTATTGTGCGTCTCAGTCTAAGAAGTCTCATTCTGAATTCTTGCGTTGCATCCACATTGTGGAAATCATCTAAATATTCAGCCATGACATTGAAAATCTTTTAGATAACACTAAGCTATGCTTTCTGTACACCAACACAACAAACTCTGACAACACCGGCACTCCTCTCTCCAACTCTCACTCACGTTTCCACTGTTGACTTCCAGCAACAAGCCACATGATACAATAACAAACAGACCGGACCACAAAAACATGGGGAAATAGGGTCCAGGTTGAAAAATACCAAAGTTACGGTTTAACATCCTACAGTGTAATCACACTGTCTGCTCCCAAGGATAAGGCCCCTTTCCTCTATTACTGAATCCCATTTTTACTTCATTTTCAACCCTTCCCTTTCTGATTGCATGTTCCTGGTAAATGTACTGCTTTCCCAATCCACTCTGTCAAGTGACTCTTTAACTCTCCACAGCTGCCTCCAAATGGGGACTTTTGGCACTTGGCAGCTGCAATATTAAATCTGAAGAAAATGTTCTGCAGCAAAGTCAGATGATGGAGCATCTAGTGTCACCAACCAACCAAGTTACCTGAATGCAAATTTACCAGCTTTGTGGGCTGCAGTAATAAAGTAAAATGGCGCTGACATTATCAACCAGGACAGAATGCTGTTTTCAGGTATTACAC
This sequence comes from Sebastolobus alascanus, assembly GCA_916701645.2. Lineage (NCBI taxonomy): Eukaryota > Metazoa > Chordata > Actinopteri > Perciformes > Sebastidae > Sebastolobus > Sebastolobus alascanus. The sequence goes on along the minus strand of CAKAOJ020000206.1, from coordinate 550,316 downwards.
TCTCCCACATACAGATGATGATAATAACAATATATTTAGTAGTTAAGTGCTGCTCCGACCCATAGGGTAATTTTATCACCATGTCTCAGCTCTATTTTTGGAGGTGCCACTTCAAATCAATGGTGACTTCACAATAATGGAAAAAGATTAATGGGGAGCATTAAAAACAAAGTCAGTGCCCAACCTCAAACATAAATAAAACCTATCCCTGGAACTGCTCTTCCTTAAATTGGTTCAAATCCACCACTCCTTGGCCCCCTCACTTCTTTACAGTCAATAATGCTTCCATTTAAAGGAGAGAAGTCGCCTATCTCATGTCCTGGTGTGCCAATAACAACTGAAAGTTTAAAAAAAAAACCTCTCCAAACTCCTGAGATACGATTGACTGAACTGACTTGCTCCTCTTCAATAAATCAATGTCTCATTTGTGACCCGAGGTGAGTTACCGAGCATCCTGGAGAACACTGTCAAGAACACTTATAGCAAACACCTGCTGCCTTATGAATATGTCTCAAACAGGGAAATAATATGTTCTATGATACGTGAGGAAGTGCAGTTTTTCACAAGCAATTCTCATCCAATTTTAGAAGTCCATCAGAAAAATCTGTCAATGTTGTCTTTTCCTATTTCAGCTCCAGTCAGTTACTTATTGGGCCATTGGCCCTGAGCTGATGTCCATGGAGGAAGTGCATGACACAAGGGTGAAGGGACGGTCAGTTGGGATTGCATTTGTTCCACACAGCCTTCTCTGAAGAACTTTTACTCCACGTTCATTGTCCTCTTAACTATCTGGAAGTGGGTTGGGGAGGTGGATTGGTTTCTCCTTTTTTTTTTTTATTTTTATTTTTTACCTCTCACTGAGAGCAACGCTCTCTTTTTCAGGAACACCCTGATCACATTCACACAGTTACACCTGGAAGCTGCCCAGTACAACCACAGTCTGATCTGCTGGCCACTGAGCAGCTCCACTGGAGCAGTTGGGGTTAAGTGCCTTGCTCAAGGGCACCTCAGTGGTGGTAATGAGGGAGGGGCAGGCGCTGCTTTACACTTTCCCCACCCAAATTTGTCCTGCCAGTCCGGGGGATTGAACCGGCGACCTTCCGGTCTCAAGCTCGCTTCCGGTCTCAAGCTCGCTTCCGGTCTCAAGCTCGCTTCCGGTCTCAAGCACGCTTCCGGTCTCAAGCTCGCTTCTCTAACCTTTAGGCCACCACTGCCCTAAGGAGACCTGTTGTTGACCGGTGTTTTGTTTTGTAAGTTGTAGATGGGTTACGTTGTTTCCGTACATATTTTACTTAGTTTACACACTTATTTTAAGCCCAACCATGACGTTTTCCCTTACCCTAACTAAGTGTTTTTCATGCCTGAACCTAAGTTACTGGTTTTCATGCCTAAACCTAAACCCTTGCGTGGCGAATAAATGACACGTGAAAAGGCTACAAAGCGTACTCATGACATGCAGATTGTTCATGTAATGTCGTGGTATTTATACGCCTTCCCTTGAAACCAGGTTTAAAAGCACCTCCTCATCTACAGCTATATTACATGTAAGTGATGGTGAAAACAATGTAATTTGACATGGGAAAATAAAATGGATAAAGAAGTCTAAGGGTCTCGGCATAGGCTACAGTTTACAGCAACAATTTGGAACAAAATCAATTCATTTTTATGGAATCACTGGAGGTGAGGGGAATCCATGTGGAGCTGACATGTAGAGTTCAACATGTAGAAATCCAATTTCCCCAAAAATTTAAAAAAGGTCTCTGCACACCCAAATATGTGAAAGGTGCATCGGAGGAAAGCACACCTTGAATAAAAAGTAAACTCCTGCACACTGTCTCATTTACTGCTGGTATATTTATAAATAATTAATATAGTTATTAATTCGACGGACCAAAACGTTGTAAATTAATGAATACATCAGAAGTAAGCGAGACAGTGCTGACCAATTTAAACTCACCTTGTGCTGACCTATGAGGGAAAAGCAGAGGGTCCAAAATAGAGGAAGGTATTAGCTCTGTGACACCATCCAATTTTATATAACCCTGCTCTGTCAGAGTATAACCTGCTTCATAACGGGATGCAGCCTGGTCTGCAGTGTGAGATTGTGTTTCGAAGATGTCCTGACACCTGCCAGCCAATCAGATTCAAGTATTTCCTGGGGGCATGCTGTAGAGGATGTTTACATGGTGACTTGTTAGCTTTGGTGTGCTTGTAGGATGCTGGTATATTGTAATTTGCCATTAGCATACATGCTGTGACTGAAAAGAGCTGTGAATCCACTGAGGCTCAAATTGCTATCTTACCCTCATGCCTAATGCTGTTGAGTTCACAGTGACCTAATTCAATGAGACATTTGTGACAAGAGGTACCCACTTGATAACCCCAAGTGACATATCAGTAGCAGAGCGGCACACATATATACAGTATCCAATCCTGCACTGTTTATATTAGGTAGCCGCTGACTGATGCTGACTGTCTCATGGTCCTTTAGATATATGAAAACATGTCCTGATGTTCTTTACAGTCATTTGTGGTTTTGTCATCTTTCTCACGTTTGAATTGGGGATCTGGATAAATGGATTAAGGATGCTTAAAGTCCCACAGGGGACAGGAGGAACTTTAAAACTTTCAGTCACGGATATTTGCTAAAATGTTTTAAACAGTGTGATCTTACTGCCCAGCCAGTCATGGGAGTTAATAAAGCTACATATTCAGGTTTGTAGATTAGCCACTAAAAGCTGCATTTTTTTTAGTTCTGCTTAAATTGTGCCTCTTTTGCTGGGATTAGCATCACATAGCAATATAACCTTAATGCCTAGCAACAACACATCTTCAGCCCTGATTTTCCACTCGCCAACAGTTTTTGTAACCTGATACGCCAGATGGTTTGTTACACAGAACCATCTGAGAAGCCGTCATTGGAAACTGTTTGGAAAAGGGCAGGCTCTTTCAAAAAATACAGGTGATTGAATGAACCATCTGTCAATCAAAGTCTTGCTGAAGCCAGTCGGGAGAAGAGCGAAAACATCTTTTCCATCAAGAAAAGTCTTCAGTGTCGTTCTTTGCTCTTCTTTCAATGAAGAAATACTCTCCAGTTCTGATAAAGAGTAGCTGATGCTATCACAGCATCTAATCTACACTAACCTCTTCGGGAGACGCTATTGTTGTTTAGAATGAACAGTCGCCACTCTGTGTTGTTGCATCACACACACCTAAGCCACGCCCATAGCTACCAGTAGCTCCTCACAAGACGCTGATTGGTCCGTCATTGCAAGCGTGATACGAGGCTGATGCGAAACATATTCATGAAGCATATTTCAGAAACATTGACATTCAACATATCCGTGGTTTTTAAGAAAAGTGTGATGCCAACATATTTTCTAACGACTGGGTTGCGGATTGAGGGGAAACCTGGAGGAGGGGTCGTCTGTAACAATAGGAACTTTACAGACCAAAGTTGTTGTTGCACCAATAGGGTGTTGGATGTTTGCATGATTAAACATGACACAGTGACTGATCTAGGGGAAATAGTAAAGACATGTGGAAACAGGGTATTATGTGAACGGGTGCCAACAACAACATCAACAGTCATGACTACGACTGTGTCACTTCTTGTGTGTGTTTTTGTAACCAAACGTAGTTTGGAGACTAGACGTACTCATCAGGGATTCGTCCTCGTGAAAGATCTGACCGGTCAGTCATGTAGTGTGAAAATCACAAAAACTTCAAAACCCCCGATTACAAGACAGCAAGTTGTGCAGTGTGAACAGTACAGGGATCTGACCACTTTAAAAGTCGTGTAGTGTGAACTTGGCTCAACTTTAACAATATACATTTTAAATATAAACAGAGCCACTTGATCAGTAGAGCATAGGTTTTATTTTTGTATATTTAATAATTTTCAGCTTTATTCTTTGAAACTAGTATGTGTTTTTGCAAGGGATTAAAGCAGCAGCCTCTTCCTCTAATGCATTCATGCTTTGTCAACTCCAGTTATCATTTTAGCTGATAATAAATCACCCCAGGATCTCTGCACCACTGATTATCACGAGGAATTATTCAAGGACTAGATTACAATACTTACGGATAGGTGGATAGTAATGCTGTTTTCAATGTGCTATTATTCAAATAAGAAGGTGACACCATAAATCACTGTCTGGATCACACGTAGAGTCAAGCAGATCATCAGACCTGCATTAGGAATATACTAAAATCCACAATAGTCCACAATGATACATAAATCCACATATATTGTAAGAGAATATGCATCAATATATAAAACAGGGTACACCTAAAAAAACATCTGGCAAAAGTTTGAATTGTAATTTTAGAAATAGGATTACATGCTGCAGTATTCCTGGAGCGTCAAATACCTAGGCTTTGTCACGGCCATTGGCGTTCAATACATGGCATCCCTTAGCACCGTGTGAAATGCACTGGGCGTTCCATTAACTACAATGTAAACCCATCCGTCGAAACAGTAAGCGCTTCGAGAAAGTGTGCCGGTTTAAACTTTAGGTTTAGGCAGCAAAACCACTGTAGTTAGGTTTAGGAAAGAACTACATGTTTGGGCTTAAAACTATGTTTGTAAAGTGAAAATAACACTGAACGTTGTGAACACAGGACATGAACGAACAGCTGATTGTAACGTGAAAGTTAAACTTAACACATGGGACACGATCAGCGATCTCCTGGATGAAAGCCCTGTGTTTGTTTGACCCATTCACCTCCCCTCCCACCTTTTCAGTCTTTAAACTACGTCACCATAGTCACTCCCGGTGCGTTTACTGTTGCCACGGTGGATGGGTTTACATTGTATTCAAAGGAAAGCCCGGTGCGTCTCATACTGGCACTAAGGGGTGCCTTGTGCGGTGGTATCACATGCTGATGGCCGTGACAAAGCCTCGGTATCTGACGCCCTGGGAATGAGAATGGGCTGGACTGCCTGCTGCGATCTGCATTAGAATAAATAATATGCAGCCCACAAGATTTGTGTTGAATCCCATCAGAGCCTCAAGGTCCCACTCTCATTGCAGCCCTCTACTCAACATGTTCACACATTTACACACACTTAAAATGTGAAACAGGAAGAGGGAGTTGGGTTTAAATACAAAGTGTAGTTTAGTTTCATATTTAAACATTCAAATGAGGATGTATTGTTAGTTATACTATGCCTCCATACAAACATGTTGATACCCTATAGATAACACTGACACTGAAGTATCAGCTCCACAAAACAACAGTAAGAATTTAAACAATTTGTAAAGACGTTATGTTCGTCCTCTCCTATCCTTACAAGCTTCCTTGCTTGATGCCGGCGTGTGGTCTTGCAGGCGTTGTCCCCAGTCTCCTCTGTACAACTTGTTACATTCACAATGATTCAAAGCCAGAACTGACTTCTCATTAAAGCTGTAAGGCGGGTAGAAACTCAGGGTCCTTTTCACACCAGCCAAGGACGGTCTCTACAGTTGGACTATTTCATTAACTTCTACTCTTGGCGAGAGAGAGAGAGTTCATGTTCCTGATAACGTGGCTTGTAACATAGCGGTTAAACCCCAGTATTAACAGAGACTGGTGATAAGCAGCTTCATGATTCCAGTTATCCACCATCACCAATGTTAGTTAAAGTGAAGCAAGTAACCCAAAGAGAGACCTCAGCTCAGAGACCCAACAGCCAGCGATATGGAGGATGGCTGCTAGCCAAGTTCTACAAACTCTTTTTGTCTCTCTCCGGACAAACTCTGAAATATTGAATTTCAACACGCATGATGCCAACAATATTGTTATGTGAGTGTTGTTTGAGGAATACAATGTCTTAGTGTTCACTTCGAAACCCTCAACTTATCAGTCTGTCTCCTTTTACCGGAAGGCGTGCAGACACATACACACACTTGCGTGTGGAGTATCTTCTTTTGTTTCTCTTGTGGTATGCCACTATGCTTAGTACAATGAATGCTGCTGAAAAGTAGGAGCTTAAACCTGTATTGATGGATGACAATTTTTTTTTGGGCAGGGGGGGGTCAAATTTCTCTCTTTTTTTGTACATTGGGGGGACGTGTCCCCGGTCCCCCTTGGCAATTACGTGCATGGTTGGATATTTAGGACTCAATATGACCTAAGATGGAGATTTATGTTCTTTTCATTGAAGCGACCAAGGTGTTCATATTTTCAGTTAGACATTGAAGCTGATCCTCTTTTCTGCTTCAGGAAGAAAATAGCATTTTCACAGCTAAGCACAACTTGTTGCTATAAAGATGAGATTGAGCCCAGTGAGAAGACCTATGGGACAGAAATAGCTGAGGACATCTGGGACAAGATCCTGATATATATTCATATCTGTTCCTTAAATGCCAGGCACTGTTTGATACAGTTTAAAAATCCACACAGGTTGCACTACTCGAAGGTAAAGCGACATATAATCTTCCCAGAAATTTCATCAATTTGTGAGAAATGCAACCAGGCAGAAGCAGATTTACTTCATGGGTATGTGGCATGCCCCTAAATTACAAGAATTTTGGGTTGCAATATTTTTCTTCTATTAGATTTTTAAAGTTCAAATAAGACCAGATCCACTTTAGGTTATACTGGGAGCATCTAAAAGCTCTAAAAACCTGTGAGCTCTTGTCCTATGGTCTCCTTTGTGCAAAGAAACATATTCTCTTTCGCTGGAAAAAGAACGAGGTGGCGACGTTCAAATCCTGGATAACAACACTGACTGATATCCTCCATCTGGAAAGAATCCAACATATCCTTAATGACAGGAGGTATTTGAAAGGATTTGGAGACCAGGAAGGGACGGACAGTTAAGATGCAATGCACACATAGTGCCCGTAGTCTTTATCACCCCGAAGTGGCACTGCTCAGGGATAGGAAGGATGGGTTGGTGGCGGAGCAATACAGTTTGAACATTTGTGCCGATTTGTGCGCTTTATGGCGCTGTATGTGGGTTTATTTTATATTATTATTTTTTGTGTGCGTGTTTGCTCGTCTGTTTTTTTAGTCTGGTTTTGCTTTTTTTACTCCTTGGTATTGTTGTCTTTTGTGATTAAATACCTGAAATGAGGCATGATATCCACTTCACAGAAGGCTATGCTGCTACTGCTGTGCACATGCTTCACAATATTTGAAAGAGATTGAGCTCAGCGTTTCTATAAAGTTACCTTCAGAAGATATATTTTCAGGTAAATATCATCCGTTAGCTCAGTTGTGAGCTGAAACGTACCTGCTCTGATAAATTGCTATTAAACTGTGAATGCTGGTGGCTGGTACAGCTGGCTTAACACTGCTTGTATACATTGAGAGCATTGAATAGGTGAATAGGTACTCAGGACTGTGTCGGTGTTGGTTCAATAGTAGTGATGTTCACTTTGGAGTGTCAGTCACAACACACGGAGTGCTCACATACAGTCACCTCTTATTTATCGACTTTCTCTTAACACAACAGCACAGTGATGCACACATTTAAGCTCACAGGTATTATATGAGATATATACATGGTCTATATCAGAGGTTTTCAACCTGCGAGGAGGGCGAGAAGTGAGACAAATACTCTGTGATGTGAAAGGGACAGGTGTTCTGAAGACAACAGGAAGTTAGTTATTGTAATTTGGCCCGCTTATCAACACACATGGTGGCAATTAAGGTACTTTAGAACCCTTAGCTCCTGATTGCCCAGCCTGCTCTCACTCCCAGGGTGGTCAAATACCGAGGACTTGTCACGGCCGTTGGCATTTTGGTACAAATGCACCTGGCGTTCCCTTAACTGTAATGTAAACCCACCCGCAGTGACAGTAAACGCTCCGAGAAAGTGCGGCGGGAGTGTAGTGACGTAGTTTAAAGAGCGAAAAGACACACACCGGGCGGGCTGGAGGGGTCCAACAAACACAAGGCTTCCAGGAGACCGCTGTTCGTGTCCTGTGCATCATGTTACAATTAGATGTTCGTTCGTGTCCAGTGCCTATAGTGCAGTGTAATTTTCACTGTACAAATGTAGTAGTTTTAAGCCCAACCATGCAGTTCTTTCCTAAACCTACCTATAGTGGACGCCAAGGGGCGTGACAAAGCGGCGCTATGTGACGACTTGGGACGAGAACGTGTTAGATTGCTGCACTTTGCCTCAAATTGCACAACTTCTCCGAACTCATAACTCAATCAGATCTGTACACACATACATGATACACATTTTTATATTCAAAGTGACTTAGACTTTCCAAGGATATCATTGTCTCCAATGTCCATCGAGAATAAACTGCCATGTATCCGCTATAGGAATAAAAGAAAAATACGCTCCCTATATAACCCAGAACTTGCCTGAGAATCATCACATTTTTAAGTTTTCTTCTGTATCAAAACAATCAAGTGATAGATGTCTATACATCAATTGGTGCCTTTCAAACAGGAACTGCTGATAGATAATTCTGTATCACTTTAATGGTGCCAATTTGACAATATGTGCTACAGAAACTGTGCTGATGCTTTACATACACACAGGTCTGAGGCTAGACAAATTGTTTTTCCCCTTTTCTCTCTCTCCAGAGACTCTGAATCAAAATATGCTGAAATGTATTCAGCATATAGATGAACTTTCCAACAGCAGTAGATAGCAGAGGGCCCATTAAGGTAGTAAAGAATTAGGCAGAGCCAAGATCTCTCAGGTCCCTTTACCCTTTCTCCATGTTCTTAAGTGATAACAGCAACAGACAATGTTCACGCCTCATTTCATTTCATTATCGCGTCCCATTCGCCTCATCGCCTCGGTTCCCGGACTGGTCTTTCATCTCAGCATGCGGGCAATCACTCATAGACAGAAAACATAATGGAAGTAGGGGGGATTGTCTAATCAAAGGTTTGTGAAACCAATTTACCATGCTCTAGAAAGAGTACTCCAGAGTGAATGCACCCACAAACTGGTGTAGATGAGAAACTGCATAATACTATGTGAGAGGCTGAGATTACAGCATGGTGTAGACAGGGGCCTATGACTCACAGGGGTCCTAAAAAAATATAAGGTAATTTTTTTACTAGAAAATGATTAGCCTATAATCATTAAGATAGTATTTTATTTACAATGAACTAACAGTTCCTTTTTCTTTTCTTGTTTTTTGAAAAATATAAACATCCTAAAGAGAGAGTCTAAAATACTCCCAGCTGAAGAAGGAGGTGAGCAGCTTTGTGTTGAATGACATAACAGCTGGTCGTAACTGAAATATCGGTTATGATGTTATTACAAAAGGTATTGTAGTATAGGATATATTATTATTTTCTAGTTGGCATGTGCATTTAGTTCAAAAATCTGCTGCTGATTTTATTATTTTGTTTGTTATACCATTCTATAGATGATAATGTTCATTTATTTTGATTGAACTTAATGTATATTTTTTTTCAGTTATTTATTAATGTTACGAGTTTTCCATTCAAGAATTTTACCATATAGACTGTGAAAGATGGCCTTTAGCACATTTCTTATAGAGGGTATCGATCTTGCATCAAATAGTGAGGTCCACTGTGTGCAGAATGCTGCATGCATGTCTGCACAGTGTTGTATTTTCACAGCTCCCTGTCAGTAAATATCTTACAGCATTGCACTACAAGAAAGTTGCAAGCCTGCAAAGGTAGAGTTATTTAAAGCTCTGAATGGGTCGATTGGGTTCTGGAGGTGCGGTTACAGCAATTGCGCAGCGTTGGCATGTGGTGGAGGGGAACCCATGTGATATCTTTTCATGGGCCCCCAAAATCCCTGGCGGCGCCCCTGTAGATTCTCAACAACTTTATAGACACAAGATTCAGTATTTATTTCTTAGCACAATTTGTATTGTTTACACTTAAAGAACACTTGACTTGTATATAGACATTTCATTTTATTTCTTATTTTATTGTTGGTCATTGGTGCTTTTTATACACCTATTTTTTGCACTATTTCTGTACATAACAGTCCTGTCTATTCCTCTCCTCTGTTTGTCCAGCTTTGTTGTCCTTGTCCCTATAGCTGTTATTTCTATTTCTGTGTAAGTATGTTTAGAGAGATGCATAAAAGTGTCAAATTCCTTGTATGTATGTACTTGGCAAATAAGTCTGTTTCTGATTAATTAGCAAGTGTGACGCATCCAATTCCTACAGCAACAGCTCGTTATTTGCAGATGCATAATGATGTGAGTGAAGGCTCCCTGCTGTTTGCACACAAGAAACAGTGATTTATACAGTATATATTGTAACTACACATTCATGTCATTGAGCTTTCATTGGGTATCCTGGAGCACTGTGTGTTTTTTTCTTGAGGGAGAAAAGAAAAAGAGAGAAGGTACCAGTGGGCAGTGTGACCTGTGAAGGTCAGTTTTTACTCGGCCCCTCATATCTCTTCATTTGGAGGACTCATTGAGTATCACCTGGTCAGATGGATCATGGAAAGATGAATGGTCCAGCCCTCAGATTTATAACATTTACCCACACACACCGGCCTGTATACTTGCAGTCCTTGACTTCAACCCATTTGGAAATTGCACTTTTTTTTTTCAATATGTGAACACATATCTACAAAGCTGATTAGACATTTTTCATCATTCCGTTTGACATTCGCTGTGTCAAAATCCTATTTAATCCTGTACTGAATCTGTGGATTTAGTCGGTTTTTCTTTGTTGGAAAATAGGCTGAGAAATTCCTTCTAAGAAAACTGTGAAATTGATGTGGCACCCACTGAAAGGCATGTGAAGAGTCGACTGATTAAAGGAGACATCCCATCCCCTCCCCTGACCGGTGCCAACCTCCCAGCTCTGGACTAAGAGGCATCACTAACACTTTTCTAGAATGGCTTCGTTCACTTTACCATTATTATTAGTCACACTTTGTAAACTTTGTATACAACTCAGAGCAACTTGCTCTGTGATTATGATTCAGTGGCCGTGTCCTCCGAATCGATCGAGTGTAAGATTATCGGCCTGCAGGATCGATGCAAGTTATGAATTATTAGGTGGAGACGAAAGTAATATTGGAGGCCCGAGGATTGAAGACCTGCAGCAGAAATGACCAATGACTGCAGTGCTGTAGAATAAAACAGACATTCATATGATTTATAAGGTGAAGGGAGGCCCCTGGAGAAAGGCCAAGGCTTATGCAATTAGACCAGACTAGTGAAGCCCAACCTTTTCACAACACTTAGGCACTTTTAAGTCCTTCAGTCAGAGGGAAATTTGCTCCACTTAACGTTGATGGATAATTTTTCAGGTGCTGTCGCATCAGAGCATGCGGCCTCAACCTCATTGTGCGACTAAAACATAACAGCAGCTTCATACTCTAACCCTGTGTCCTTCGTTTGTATATTACTAATTTGTTTGGCTGAATTTTAAAGCATATTTGCTGCCTGGATTATGTTTTTTTCAAGTAAAACATGTTCAGTGTTCTTGTGCCGCATTAAGGGGTGGATGATGGACGTATAAATCGCAGGACGTTGACTGGGTTCACACCCTACATGTAGTTAAATTTAAAAAGAAAACAATGAAGGTATTGCTGATACATTCTGTTTGAACATTTTGCAGCTTTGCAGCTACATTCATTAAAAATGTTTCCTCATTATCCTCGTTAGTGGAAAAGGTCCATGCAGCATTTCTTCTAATAACACAACACCATAACACCACTTCTCTGAGGACAATTGCTTTTGAAAATGTGTTGAAAAGTAATTTTGGGAGCTCGACAGCCTTTTTCTACTATATCAAGTTTTAAATTAGGAAAATAGTTGTGTTTGGGTATATTGAGGGATATTAAATACCCATCAACCAGCAGGTTCTTCTTTCATTACAGCTACATTCACATTTTAAAGTCTGAAATGGGAAATCATTTTCTGTTGATTATAACTGAAAACAAAGACTGTTTTGCAATGTTGTCTGGTATTAGTTCCAAAGACGTGTCAGTTAATTTAGGAGTGGATATACCATTATTTCAATCACAATGGTAATCCTGCTGACAACTGCACCTTTCACAAAAGGGCTGCATATAATCTCCAAAGCTAGTGGTTCTGTGAGGCTGTACCTAAAGGCTAACACAAAGTACAGCTAAGGCTGATGTGGATGTCATTAGTTTAGCAGGTATTTGGGATAGACTGCATATAAAGATGGTCAACGCGTCTCCACTTCCTCCCACTGTACAGAAGTGAAGCCAAAATATCCTGGATAAGGGAGCTACCATGTTGTGATAAGAACTACCTAAAGTAACAGAAACCATCATATTTGATGTGCACTTTGACTTTTTAGTTTGGCCCATGTCCCATCCGCTAACATTTAGGGGGCAGGATTTATGACCTATACTGCAGCCAGCCACCAGGGGGCGATCGAGATGTTTTGGCTACGCTTTTGGGGAGCTGTCATGTCAACATCTTTATATACAGTCAATGGTATTTGGTCATAAACCCAAGTGTTGGGAATATGTCCTAGAGCCATGCTGATAAAACGTGGATAAAAATAAATGTGTTACATGTTGCACAAGGCACATGATTTCTGAAATGATTAAGCAAACCACATTTATGCATTGGATGCAACATCCAAAGTATTTTCATCTCTCAATGCATTTGCAAACATACATATCATACACAGGACTTGCCATAATGCTTACATTACGTAAACCCAGAGCCCAGTGACAGAAACATGAGAATGCCAGATTGAACTCCAGTGGCACATACATGTACATTCTAACAGAAACTGTATGAGAAAAGACATAAAACTGGATGGTACTCTTTTAGACTGTCAGAGCACAGTGGGGAAATTATGCAGTTCAAGATAAACCTTTTATCGAACTCTGGACAGTCTGCCCTGCAATCTGACAGAAAATTGCCATATGTCATTTCAGGAGAAAAATCTACCTAGAGCACCTGTAATCTTTGAGGAATTACTTTATTTGAACCTATTAAATTATATGATTTTATGTTATGTTAAAGTCAAGCCACCAAGACCTGAATGTGGTCTGACCTGTATAATTTGTCTGGTGGTGAGTGTGAGGAAAGAGACCCTCAGAGGACTCTTGTCTGCTCCTCTAAACTGAAACAACCAGGGCGTCTGTCAAGGCACAGGTAGTACTTGTGAAAACATCTGTTGTTAGGTCTACCACTAAAGGTACGTGTCCACAGGCTCCGTCCTTTCCACGCTTACACGCATTCATCGCTATGTAAGCAGTCGTGCAATGCATTCTGGTAGTTTCGGTGAACTATTTCGTGAAATAAGAGAAGAAAGTTTCCAAACGAGCCGTCATGTTGGTTCCGGTTTGAAAGCTGGGAGCAGCAGCCCACGAGGGAAAGCGTTCGTCCAATCAGGTAACTAGTGCCTTGTGTCTAGTGGTAGCCCGCCAAGCGTCCAATACTTGGAAGCAAGGCGATCCCTCGCGATAAAAAAATGCCCCTGTGGACATGTACTATAAGCCTTATGGCTGTACCAGCTACCAACTGGCCATACAGTACGAGAAATTCCCACCGTCGCTCCACTTCACAGTGTCATCCACTCTGACCCCACTCAGGTCTGCTCGGTCCTCTACTGGTGCAACCCTGTTTCCTACAAATCATTTCCCATAAAACTAAACTGCATTCCCAGTTACTTTTCGAGGGAAAGGTATTTTCTCCCGGGTTACGATTGCAGTTTTAAACACGTGGTTAACGTTGTAAACTGAAACTAAACAAAACTACTTGGTTAGGTTTAATAAAAAACATCCTGTTTTGGCTTAAAATTACTCTGTTTGTTACGTTATCTAAGCTACGGACATAAGTGAGTGAAAGTAACCCGGGTCATAAGAAACGTATTTGTGATACGTCAAAAGCAAATGTAATCTGCGACAAAATAAGTTTTCTGCTCTGCTCCACAGAACTAATGCTTGTTAAATGCCCCCTTTGTTTACCTGCCACCGGTAGGTTGATCAGATTCACCTGCCTTTGGCTGGTGGCTAATTTCCAAGCTTAACTCCCTCCACAAAGCAGGTTCACCTTCAAACCAAAATAAGCAGAAACTGTGCGCAGATTGCCTTCACAGATTTAGATTTTATAGCCTGGTAGCGTTTCAGATACTGGAAGAAATATCACAAAGATTATGGGGATACTGGCAATTACCGATGTTGCCTCTGCTTTCATTTTGGTCTGCAGTCACACAGGGTCTCAACATTGGCCCTGCTGTGCCATCATTATCTGTCCAGCGTTAGAGCAAGAAGTCCAAGTCAGTGTAACAAAGTATTGTTCTTAAGACTTGTTGAGATGCGAAGTGGATTTCTAGAACATAGTGTGAGCCAGCCAAGAGGAAGAACAGTATATAAATAATGAATATAGCCGTGGTTGTGATTGTGTTTGAAGCACAAGCTGTAAGTGGAGCTCTACGCTGTGCACTGTGCTGACATGACACATTTGCATGGTTCCTCTCTGGTTTCCTGCTTTTGAAGAGCTTACCCATAGTGTCTGTAAATCTATTGTAACCACATCCAAGCTGCAGGTTTCTCTTGAAAAAAAAAAAAGCATGTCGCAAGCACAGATATGGTCCTGAGCACATGAAAAGTAGTGCTCAGTATAATGTCTTTTTTCTATTGAAATTCTTCGCTATACTTTTGTTAAACTCAGCCAATCTCCAACTCACTCACCACTGACTCCACCATTGATTCACTCACTGGAATGGAACCACATTTCTCATTTACACTTTGTCAGCCTGAGACACAGAATAGCTCTGTCAACTTCTAAATAAAGTTCGTATCAACATTAACTCTGAAGGGGAGAAGAGGCTATCAATCAATGTACATCAGACATCTCAAGATCTCGCAAAGATCTCGGCTCCTGGCGTCACTGATAGAAGCTCTATGTGAGAGTCGATTGATGCGCACGCTGTATGTCATCTTGAACTCATTACAGGAACATCCCAAACTACCCACCATAACTCTTCGCTGCTGGCCAGCACTGTATCACCACAGTCTTGATGTTGTTTCATCATATTTCTTCCAAGTCATTGATCTTTGTTTGAACTTTGTTTTTTGCCTCCTTAATACCTGCAAGGCAGTTGTCCAGATTCATGGTCGGAGGATCGATCCTCTGCTGTAAACATTTCTCTCTGTCAGAGTTCACTGTGAATTCACAAGTATTGCAAAGTTCTGCTCAAGCGAGTCAAATCGTTTATTGATGGATTCCAAGATGTTTTTGGATCTTTATTCCCACATGTTCCTCCACGTACTGTAAGGCCCGTGAGCAGAAATACTGCATCCAGTTATTTAGTTTTTTTTACTTTGTCCTTTGGGTGTCTTTTTGCATTTTACATTGGAGGGTAATACTCACACTACAAGCACTAGTAAATGCAGCACTACATAAACTGCCAAAGTTAATTGTACAACATTTACCAATAGACTTGATACAGCGCTTAAAAACCCATCTCCATGTGCATCACACTTGCAGTCTCTTAACTGTATTTGCTTTCTGAGAGTTGTTGCCCTGAAATGCGGTTATAAAGATCCTTATTTATTTAAACTAAATATGGTTTGTACCAACCTGATCTCATGGGAAGGCATTTCAATAGCACTACATTTTAAGGACATTGGACCATGTGTCATGATAAGTACAGTGGGAGGAAGTGGAGATGAGTTGTCGATCTTTATATCCAGTCTATGGACCCTCCCACCTCCCTTCCCATCCACCATAGGCAGTCTTTCTCACTTTTTATTCTATATCACTAGCTATGAGCGTTGCATATTCACTGGAGATGGGTTTACAGACTCAGTACAGACTACGTGGTGTAAAATGACACGCCAAAAATAAGAACGGCGTTGTTATTGCACGCAAAATGAAGTTACAGATTGCTGTGTCATTCATACGCCATTTGGTGAGACCGGCCGAGTTTCTCCTAAAACTTACGTTCCCATATATCATCATCATCATCATCATCATACAGCGTACATCTGTAGCTTAAATAATGTAACAAAGTCATTCCAAGCCAAACTATGATGTTTTTACTAAACCTAACAAAGTAGTATTGTTGCCTAAACATAACCAAGTAATTGTGATGCGTTTTTGTTTTGTTTTGTTTCAATTTACAACGTTACATGTTCAAAACTACGACCGTAATCCGGGAGAAAATATGTTTCCATTGAAACATAATTGAGAATGCAGTTTTCATTCGTTCATTCATTATCTGTAACCGCTTATCCCATTCGGGGTCGCGAGGGGCTGGAGCCGATCCAAGCTGACATTGGGTGAAGGCGGGGTAAACCCTGGACAGGTCGCCAGACTATCGCAGGGCTGACATGTAGAGACAGACAACCATTCACCCTCACATTCACAATTTAGAGTCAACAATTAACCTGACTTGCATGTCATTGGACTGTGGGAGGAAGCTGGAGAGAACATGTAAACTCTACAAGCCGGATTGGAACCTGCGACCCTCTCGCTATAAGGCAGCAGTGCTAACCACTGCACCACCCTGAACCCCAGAATGCACTTTTGTTGTATGCAATTTTGTAGGAGACATAGTTGTTGTACACAGACTCACAGTCTCATTAATCATTATAATGTGAGGATGACATCATGATCAATATACAGTATGTGAAATATTTTTAATACATCAGCAGAAGTGATTTGTTCTGATTTCTAACAATGATAGGAGCACACAGGTGGAGCAAAGGCAGTAATGTGGCTTGTTGAGTATAATTATTGTCCCGTTGAGTTACTTTATGAGCCACAATCAGCTCAATTAGACTCAGTTCACTCAGGCCTATGCCTTTACCATGATTACCAGTTAGCACTTTACAATGGCTATTTGTTATCAAGTGGTTCATTAAGGATAATAGCATACTACTGTAAGTTGGAAGCTAATTGCTGGCAAATGAAAAAAAGTGGCATACATGATGATTCCTTTAATTGTATCCACATTTCCTTTCACCTTCCACCTTTTTCCTTGTGTTTTAAATGTCTCCCACTTCATGAGAGAGAGAGAGAGAGAGAGAGATGCAGAACAAAGAGTCAAGAAAGAAGGAATCAAGGTAATTAGTTCTTAGTGTAATGAGACATCTTTTTCTCAGAAGCATCATCTGAAGCTACGCAAGTTTCTGATGACAACTGCACAGCTGTTTCTGTATCAATTCACAGATTTTTTTTGCAATTGCTAAAACAGAATTTCGGATACTAGAGCCCTCTTTGTGGAAACACACACACACAAAAGTCCAAAACATAATACACAAAAAACAAAATATCCTACATCTATTGCGAAAGCAAACACCAAATAAATAGCTCTCTCCACATGCCAGCTGCACCCTGATGTGCTAAGTATAAAACACTATTATAGAGTCTTTGGTATTTTCATTTGTAGCATTGTCGCTGTAAATATAGACTATGAACACAAATGCAATGGAGAAACAAACACATTTGTTTATTCTCAATACCATATACTCATAACATTATCAGACACAATTACTTTAACTGAAGATGACATGAACGTAATTACTGTATTGTACTGTTAACAAAATATATTGCAATAACAGTCCTCTAACTCTCCCTCCATTGTTGTGCTCACAAAAGAGCAAACCTGAATCCTTTTTATAGTGTTCAAGCTCTGATTTCTAAGTGATCTAATTGGTTACAGGTGTGTTCACAGGTGCATTCTGAGTGCAGGTGATTGATAATTGAGTGTGGTGTTTCAGTGGCAGTGTTGAGCAAACAACACACACAGGCTTTTAGTTTTGAATGATGTGTCTGATAGATTTGCAAAAAGTGTGATTTAGAATTTAAAACTTAATGTGAAGCAGACAAAGTGGTTATGGTTTAGCACTACATGACTTAGTGGTTCCAATAATTGTACCACAAGTAGTTTTTATGTCTTTGTAATTGCAAAAAACTGTAACTCCTATTGCATTTGTTTCCTTGCAGTCTGTATTTGCACATATAATGTACTGTACTCTCTTCCCTAAGGTTGCACATTATATGATAATGCTATTGTTTTTTAATTAATGTTCTCCTACACAACAAAACAATTTAAAAAAAAAATCTGCCTCTGCATGTTGCCGCATTAAAATGAACTGTTGTTGTTGTCTTGTAAATTAACAATTTAATAATCCAGGGTGCTAATAGGATGTCTCATAATACAGTGTATTGAATCATTTTGAGGCCGAAATGTTTTAGGAGGGGAAAAAAAGGCAATTATATAGCCAACATCAATGCCTGGCATACAGTGATTAATTTGCCGCATCACATACTGAACGGATATGCCACATATTGACAATTAAAAATGCTGAAAGAAAACAGGCAAAAGCGATTAGACATGTTGCACATTAACTGCCGGTTGAAAACTATACTGTATGTAGGGAGGAGGTCGGGGTGGATGCGTGGGTCCAAAGAAACTGGACTTTCTCCCAGGAGACCGGCGTGGAACCGGAACAACGTTGATTCATTTGTCACTTAACTTCTGTACATAAGTTACGCCACTTCTGGAGTTATTTTAACCCAACCGCGATCTTTTCCTAAACCTAACTACGGTTAGTAGTTTTTGTCACGGAACTTCCGTACTTAAGTTACGCCACTTCCGGTGTTGCGTATCCATTTCCGGTGTTGCGTAGCCATTTCCGGAGTGGGATGACTTAACCAAGATCTTTTCCTAATCCTAACTAAGTAGTTTTGTTACCTAAACCTAACCAAGTTGAGTTTTCGTAAGATATCATACGAATATCATTCTGTGTTGTTTTCCGTTCACACTGACACAGTAAGTTCGGTCCCTTAAAAGCGTCAGTGTGTAACTAATGCAGTGTGTTCGGAGTAACATCTTCTCAATGGTTGTTTTTTAGTGTTAGCTGAGCTGTGTGTTAGCTTTTCTGAGTTTTTTCTCGGAAAATTACCCCCTCCCCTGGCTTCTCAATGATCTTTTTTTTCCTAACCTACAATAACCCTAATTAACCTAGTTAAGGCATAGGATGATGATGAACAATTAAATAAGGACATTTGCATTCACCCCATGTGTCTATGTGAAGCCCTCCAGGTCTGCAGCCTGCTCCAATCCCATACCAAATCATTCTAAGCAGGTTTTGAGTCTGTAGGGTGTTCACACTGGAAAAATAGCAGCGCACTGTGATTACAACATTAATATCAGTGAGATAGCGTTTAATGTTGCAATAGTCAGAGAATTGCCTTAATTACACAGTGATTTTATTCAATTCTAATAATAATAAAGCCTTGTTCCTGGATATTTAATGAAATGTAATTTCTCTGCTCTCTTTTTCTCTCTTCATGGGCTTTTTCCTGTGAAAGACCTGGATCTTTCTCTGCACTTCAGGCGGAACAACATTCATAAATCATACTCTGATTTTAAAATGGCTCCATTTATGAGTTGTTTGGTGCAGCTGCTTGGATGTGAGAGGCTTGAGCTGTTCTGTGCAGAAGCCAGACAATAACGGCTTCAGTGTCAAAGTGCAAGTGAGATAAATGACTCGCGAGCATCTGCTGTTGAGCTGGCCTCCTCTCACTGTCGCTGGGTCAGGGACATTTCCTCTACTCTGGTCATAGTGATGAGGCTAATAGGTTGCTAGGTTACTAACAGCGTGCCCAACCCTGTCGCCAACAAAATTACATTCCCATAAAATGAAACTGCATTCTCAATTACGCTTCGAGCTAAACGTATTTACTCCCGGATTACACTTGCAGTTTTAAACACTTGGTTGATGTTGTAAATTGAAACAAAACAACGAAAACACAATAAAAATACTTGGTTAGGTTTAGTAAAATAAAATTATAAATAAATAATAATAATTACGTTTTTTACATCATTTAAGTTACGGACGTAAATTAAAATAAGTCAACGTTGATTTTTGTTTTCACACTGGACACAAACAGAGGTCTCCTGGACTTCTGCGGACTGATTAGAAACCTATTTGTGATACGTCAAAAACAAACGTAACCCGGGCGCCACTAGGTTTCCCTCGAATTGTAATTGATAATGCAGTTTCGTTGTATGGGAACGTCATTTTTTAGGAGACCAGGCTGGCATACCACAGCTCTCTCTAAGTTAAAATTTACTTAGTTGCTTAAATCACTTTTAACACTATAATTTACCTGCCAATTTGATTTACTTACTTGCAACCAGTCACTGCCAGAGGTGACTATTTTATTTCTTTTTAGTTGGAAAGCAAATTGTTTTAAGCAATGTGAAGAAAATAAAACAAAACCCAGGAAAATAAATAAGCCAGGTTGTAAAAAAACACACTTAACAAAAAAGTATCTCACAACTGAGGAGATGTTGTTTTTCTCAGGAGTTGATGGAAACCAAAGAGCCAGAAGAGCTCTAAAGAGAGTGGATGTTGGACTTTATCACCAACCGGAGAGAAACAGCTTCATATGAATGCTAATGTTGCTCCGTGTCCGCTGTGTGTGTAAATAGGCAATTGTGAGCTGACATGTCAACTTAATAAGGCAATAATATATCTGGGATGTGTGTCTGTCAGCTTGTTTGTCGGTTCTAGTGCCCCCTAGTGGCCAAAAGTCTCATTAACGCAGCTTTAAAGGTGCCCTGGAGTTTTCTTGTAAACAAACAAAGTTTCTGGTTACACTGTGTGTATCCTTGTGGTCTAACAAGCATGTTGAATACATTCCCTTCCTCGTGAAACATTTGCAAAGCTGATTTTTAAAACCTACATTGTTTATATCCATGTTTGTTTCAGAGCAATCTTCTCTGCCTTTGTTGGCACATTGCTGCAAATTCATTTTGTCTCTGTAATATAATATATCCTTGTTTTTTTGTCTCAGTCTAAGGTCAGTTTTTTTCTACTATAGTCTTTTTTCTTATGAAGCTTTAAAGGTGCAGCTTAAGAGCACCTCAGCTTCCAATAGCAAAACAGAAAACACAACAGCATAGTTAAAATCATCCAAAATTGACCCAAAATCTGCAACAGAAGCTTTAAGCTTGGTGAGCATGTGAAACAGGATTAAAAGTATCAACCAGAGAGGACATTGGATACACTGATTCTCAGCCTGGTGTTAAGCTACTCTTTAAAGGGGCTCTATGTAAGAATCAGAAATTGCTTGTTAACAGTGACACCTGTGGCCGTTAAGTCAACGACAGTCAGCGTCCAGTTGCTCGCGCTTGTGCTCGCACTACGTAGACGCATCGGTTAAAACAGGGAGGCGACACACACGAGACTGAACGTGACGATATCATTCATATTTCACCTGCTTGGCAGTAACGTTAGCTTACCTGTCCAGTAGGAATTTTGCCAGGTCGGGATCCGTTTTGATACCCAAAACCAAACAAAGGTCCCTCCATGAATCGAAGGCCCGGTCTATGTTGATCCTAGTTTTCCCCCGACGTCGGTCACATTCCTGTTTCGCAAGACGGGCTTCACCAGATATAACTTTGTATTTTTTGTGCCTTCGTGGAGTTTGGTGCGGAGCTGAAGACAGTAAAAGCACTTGCGAGCGTGCATGACGTCACATCCGTTTCCCGGAAAAAACGTCTGTCACAAAAGAAAAATCGATACCGAATGCCGCGTTTTCAACAAGACATGGACTGCTAAATATCTATTTACAGAAGTCAAAGGTAAAGCCGTGTGCTTAGTTTGTGGTGTACAGGTCGCCGTGTTCAAGGATTACAATTTGAATCGCCACTACGTGACCAAACACAAGGAGAAATACAAGAACTTGTCTGAACAAGAGCGCGCAAGGGAGTCGGATGCTTTGCTAGCTAAGCTGCAAAACAAACAAGGACTTTTTACTAAACGTTGCACATCCAGAGATGCAGCTGTCAAGACAAGTTATGTCATATCCCACAAAATCGCTAGAAAAAGTAAACCGTTTTCTGACGGGGAGTTTATTAAGGAGTGTTTGCTGGACTCTGCTGCCCTAATATGCCCGGAGAAAAAGGGAGCTTTTGAGAACGTGCCCCTCTTGCGACGGACTGTAACGAGGAGGGTTGAGGACATCGCGGGGAATCTGGAACTTCAGCTGAAGAACAGAGCCGTCAGCTTCGACTATTTTTCCCTGGCTTTGGATGAGAGCTGCGATGTACGTGACACTGCCCAGCTACTCATTTTCATACGTGGGATATCTACGGACTTTAAAATCACGGAGGAGCTGGCAGCCATGCAGTCAATGAAAGGGACAACAACCGGGAGTGATTTATTCACGGAGGTAAATGCATGTTTGGACAAGTTGGGACTAAAATGGGACAAGCTGGCAGGTGTGACAACGGATGGTTGTCCAAATCTGACGGGGAAAAATGTTGGACTTTTGAAGAGAATGCAGGATAAAGTGAAAGAAATGAACCCTGAGCAGAAATTGACATTTTTGCATTGTATTATACATCAGGAAGTGTTGTGTAAGTCAGTGTTAAAAATGAGCCATGTTGTTGATGTTGTAACTAAAACAGTTAACTTCATCAGGGCAAGAGCATTGAATCACAGAGAGTTTGTTTCACTTTTGGAGGAAAGCGAGACTGAACATTGTGACATAGGCTACCACACAGCTGTCAGGTGGCTCAGCCTGGGCAAAGTACTGAAAAGTTTCTGGGACCTGAGAGAAGAGATTCACGAGTTCTGTGTGAAGAAAGGAAAGGACATTCCACAGCTTACAGATGCAGACTGGATTGCTGACCTTGGTTTTGCTATAGATGTGACGGCACTAATGAATGAACTAAATGTCAAACTACAGTGCAGAGGCCTTTTTGTACATGAAATGTACAGCGCAGTGAAGGCTTTCATGAGAAAGTTGCAGCTTCTCTCAAGCCAAATGAAGGACAACATTCTCCCCCACTTGCCAAGACTGAAGGAAGCCACAAAATCAGCTGATCACCTCGACAAGTACTCATCCATGTTAGAAGCACTGCATGGTGAGTTTTCAAGGCGATTTCAAGACTTTAAAACAGTTGAGAGTGAAATGCACCTGGTTTCTTCTCCCTTCACCTGCAGTGTGGAGAATGCACCCAGTGATGTTCAGATGGAACAGATTGACCTGCAATCTGACAACCTTCTGGCAGAGCACTTTAGGTCAGTCTCACTACTTGACTTCTACACTTCCCTCAAAGAGGAGAACTTTCCACACATGAGGAGGCATGCTCAGAGGATTCTAGTCCTCTTTGGATCTACCTACGTATGTGAACAGACATTCTCAGTGATGAAGTTCAACAAATCCAGATACAGATCCTCTATCACTGATGACCACCTCTCAGCTGTCCTTCGCATATCCACCTCAGACATTCAGCCAGATTTCAATGCACTTGTTCAAGCCCAGAGCAGGCTGGATTTTTCCCACTGAACAAGTAAAATGAACTGTAAAACATTAAAAGCATTTATTGCTTTTTGCATCAAGTTGACAATTGCTTATCTTTAACATACTGTAAAACACCTATTCAGTATTTGGGAAGATTAACATGTTAAAAATAAAATGAAACACTGATGCAATTATTGTTTTTACTGTTTATTACTTCTATAGGAGTATTTTCCTATATGACCTACACCACAATTTCACAGGCTGATAGAGGAAACCCAGAAAGTCATTTATATGTGTAAAATCTTCTATACAGCCCCTTTAAGTTTCTATCTAAACTGGCCTGTACCTTTAACTGTACCATATCTTTTGTGCTGTCCAGCCAAGCAATTGGAAGTACTCCAAGTACTTCAACTACGGGACTTCTGAAACCCTGGACACCCAAAATAACACCCCACCCTTCACCACTCTATATAACAAGAGTATTAAGTGGTTGCATTTTACCTCAAGAGGTAGTATATTTGTTCTCCTTGGCACATGTTTATTGCACTTCATTAAGTGTTTCCCAGAGTTGAGAAAATAGTGCTTCCAGTTTTCCACGGGACTTGACGTTGTGATGGCTTTCATTTATAGTAAAAAGTAGATAAAAGCACAGCGTGGTAGTTATACTCACTTAGAGACAGTTGTTGCTGTAAAGGGCTGAGGAAAATAGAGTAAGGTCAGCCTACCTGTGACGGACAACAGGCTGAGTGCTGACTCCTGAGAGCTCACAGGGCACAGCAAGTCAAGAAATTAGCTCTAACAGAGGCAACAGTGAGAGAAGGTCAGACAGTTTTGAAAAGGTTGCTTCAGATCAAAGCCATGTATAGAAAAATGGACTAAGAGGGCCGTAGGTTAAAAGGGAAAGCTGTAGACAATCTATTTTTATTGGTTACAAATCTCTCGAAAAGACCAAAACCAACGTGTGAGTCTGTCTCTCAACACTTTCTGACTTCCCTACTCTGTCTGTGACACTCAGCCTCGAGCCTCATGTGTTCCCACTGAAGATGTAAATCTTTTCAAAAATGGGTCATAAATGTGTGTTGAAGAATATGCACAAGTGAGTATTAATGGCAGCAGGACTGTGTATGTGAGATTGACTCAGAATAGAACCCTTGTTTTTCATCATAATGAAGGAAGATGTCAGCCAGTGCAACAATGTGGCTCATTGATGTGTTTTTTAATAGTTTTTGGACAACAAAGAAGCTCCATGCCTTGAAGACACAAGCATGAGTAAGATAAAAGTATTTTTGGTTTTGGTCTTTTTAATGGGATTTGTTGACCGTAAGAACAATATAGACGGTAGGCGATATGAGGGGGGATGCCATCAAAATGCATCCCCCTTGTTAACCTGCCAGCCCAAGAGAGAGTAGAGAGTGCAGGGGCAGAATATGTGAGTCTAGTCTGCCTGACTTATTGATCCTTTATCTGAATCTATAGCCCCGACCATGGCTCTGAAATATCCAACCCGATATCACCAATCGCCAAAGCATGTAATAGACCCGCCTGTCCACAAGAGGATAGCGTGTCAGTGTCACGTTTGC
Source organism: Sebastolobus alascanus (assembly GCA_916701645.2). NCBI lineage: Eukaryota > Metazoa > Chordata > Actinopteri > Perciformes > Sebastidae > Sebastolobus > Sebastolobus alascanus. The sequence goes on along the minus strand of CAKAOJ020000206.1, from coordinate 525,562 downwards.
CTCGCAGAGACGTGAATATTACACGCCTGTATTAATGTGCAGTACCAGCGGGGAGCAACAAAGCCACTGACTTAGGATCAGGAAAACCACTTAGTTAGGTTAAGGGAAAACGTCATGTTTAGGCTTAAAATAAGTACAATAACTTAGTAAAACACGTAAAGAAACAACGTCACTAACTTGCAAAACAAAACACGTCTCAAACACGCGTCTCCCACTTGAAAATCCTGTGTTTGTTGGACCCACCATAAGTGGTCTTTCTCACTTTATCGTCAGAGGGAGAGAGGGTCGTCAGCTTGATTGAGCTCACCTGGGCCTTCCAGGCTGCTGCCACGTGTGTTAATTCTCGCTCTCTCTTCCTACAGCCACATCCACGTGGCATCACCTTCCTTTGGTTCTGCACCTTCAACACCTCCACAGCACATATGCCACACATCCATGCATTACATTCATATGCTGACTTTGCTGATCTACACACTCCATAGTTTGTTTCAGTTAACCATAGTTTAATAAATTATGTTTGGTTTTAAGTATGACCTTGCATGGACTCCCTGTTTGTCACAATCCCTGAGCCAGTTTGTGACAACTACATAATCAGCTCTGAAGTTAGACTTCCGTCACTACACAACACTGCACCTTCATGCAGGCGTGTAATATTCACATCTCAGCGACACAAAACATGACACTGACACTCTTTCTTCCAGTGGACAGACGGGTCTATTAAATGCTTTGTCGTGAGACTGAGCTGCACCGCATTCTGGCTTTGACGTGGCCGCTCTAGACGCCCGGGACGAAGGGCAGGACTCAGAGAAAAAGTCACAATTTCAAATCCAAATTCAAATTTTAAGACAAAAGCTATTTGCATAGAAGCTCAGCCCTTCAGCCCCTGAGGTAAAGAAGCAATGAAACAGGAGTCTGTAGAAAGCTTCATATTCACAGGCAGAGGAGATTAATGGCTGCAAGAAGTGGAGGAAAGAGAAACTTTCATACAAAATAACATTAATTAATCCCATGCTACAGATTTAATTGTACTAGATTGGCTGATGTGAATGACAGCTGTGTTTCTCACCTAATACCTATTAGGCATTTAGCACTTTGTCACAGTCTTAAGGATGGTGATGTGTCATATTCCAATGATACATGTGTGTCTTGTGAGCCAAGAAAAAAGCATTAATTGATATACTGATCGTCCCCAGTTTTGATGGTGTTTCTGTTGGTGTTCGTATCTGCATCACTGCAACACCACTAGTGGAGCATTTAACAGATTTAGAGCCAGATAGTTCTCTCAGGAGTTAGTGGAGACCAAAAACAGAGTTAATATTGGACTTACATTCACCAGGAGGCCAGAAACATAACAGATATGAATAATAATGTTGCTCCATAACTGCTAGATGTATAAATAGGCCACTTTTATTGCAGGCTTGAACAACCAGTTTTACTCAATAGTTGCACATGGTCTCATGCCACTTTAACAAGCCCTTATGCTCCAAGTGATAACATTCTCAGGCGCTTTTCCACAAATATTCAGTGTTGTCACAATTGCTGGTTAGAGGGTTTATATTTCATTTTTGACACTATAATTAAACCACATTTCAATATGCCATGAAAGTGAACTGTGATTGTGGAGTGTGGTCCCCTTTGTGCAGGAGACTGATGTGTATAAAAGACAGTGCCATACCCAGTAGCAAGGCCAAACTACAGATTCAATGTGATCATATTTTTTATCCCCTTCTCACTGACTACGTGTATATGCATGCAAAATATTCCGGGTTTTGCCCTTATTCCAAAAACGTAAAATATTCCTGCTAAGCTGTTTACACAACACAGTATCATGGCAGTTCGTGAAATAGTCACAAACTGTTTGATATGTGTATATAGATACGAATTTCCCTTTTTTTCTTGATGCTATGAATGTCCAGCAACACGTGACGCAAGTGTCAATTTCCGCTCGGGTATTTTCAAAATAAAACTACTCAGTTAGGTTTAGGCAACAAACTAATTAGTTAGGTTTAGGAAAAGATCGCGGTTTGGGTTTAACTAACACCGGAGGTAACGTAACTTAAGTACAGAAGTTACGTGAGAAAAACTATTTAGTTAGCTTTGGGAAAAGATCGTGATTTGGGTTAAAATACCTCTGGAAGTGCCGTAACTTAAATATGGAATTTACATGACAAATAATTCAACTTTGACACGAACAGCGGTCTCCTTGCCCAGGAGACCGCTGCAAGCACAGTAGCGTTTCCTTTAACTCTGCCTCCCAGCCCGCGGTCCAGCGGTCTGGGGCTGCATTTTAAACATTTAGGACCTTATTTGAAGCACTTTGTAACGATGTGTTTTAAAAGGTGCTATATAAATAAAAATGTACTTACTTACTAGTGATTTAAATATGGTCTCTTTCCCAATGCAAGTCAGTGGCTGTTTTTGGGCTCAATGGCATCACGTGACGGACACAGAAGTTGTAATTCCATCATTTGACAACTACGAAAATTTGCTTCAAAGCCTGGCTCTCTTCCTGGGGGCTTGGTACAACACGCAGAGCTGACGGTAGACAGGAAAGATGCTGTGTGTTGCAAACTGCTATAAAAACCCTAATTGAGATGCATATTCTGAATGTGCTGTATACATGTCCAAAGAATGCTCCTAAAACCTGAATAATATCGGCATATCCGACATACGTAAGGCCTAATTCAGAATATCCAAACCAGTATAGTGGAATATTAGTGTGCATGTAAACATAGTCACTGTGAGACGTTTCCTAAATAACAGCTAAACTGGGACTGAATACGATCTCAGGTCTTCATGCTAGGAGTCTGTATATTTTCTGCCAGGATGGATTTACTACAGGTAACTTACAGAATCCTGACCACACTGCAACTGACAATACTGCTCAATAAGAGACGAGACAGTAATGAAACATTAAGGTCAAAATCCCTGCAATACACAGGAGGACCACATTTCCAGAGCTCAACAACAAGAGTCCACTGCAGATAGAGTAGATTTACTTTGAATACGTGAGCAGCAAAATAAACACTTAACTACACTCTCTGTAACGTTCAGTTATTGTCACCAGAGACACTGGCTGAAGGTCCTGTTCTATAAAGCTGTCATGATTTCGAGGTCACAGATACTACAGACAAGGAGAAAGATTTTTTATTCCATCTTGCAAATGAATTTAGTTGACAGATTAATTTAATTAAGTGAGCTCACAGACAGATCAGTCACCGATATTGAACCTGATTAGCCGACAGTTCCTCTAATTAAGATACTGAGTGGAAGCTTTCTAATTCAAAGGATGCAAACCAGCTGAATGAAATTAAGATGCAATTAGGACCAGGTCCACTGATGATGTGTTGATTGAAGATCCATAAAGCTGTGAGTTCTGACAAACTCCACAAAATCTGTCTTCAATAATGTGTTCATTAACAGTATTTCATCATATTCTGCGGGACACAGCACAAACCTGGTTTTGCTCTTTTATTATGTATTTTGTCAGTGCTGTTTGGTGTCTAAAAACATGCTTTTTTTTCTCCTCTGTAACACATGTTGGTTCTCCATTGATCAGAAGAGCTACTCTGCTCAGTGTCAATACAAATTAAGATTTTTGCAAAACTCCTCTCATAATATGATTTTAAAGGACCAAAACCTTTCTGCCCTTTCCAGGACATTTAAAAAAATAAACAGAACTAAAACATTAAAGTTCAATTTTAACAATGTAATGAAGCAACTGCATTGTTGCCCCCTTTAACAGAAGTTTGGAGGACATCTTTTTGTCCCTCTCAAGGTCACACCAAGAATCTTTGCACTGTTGGTGCAAGTAGTATCCTCTTCCTGTTCAAGTCTATATAGGACACGTCAAACCATCTTTCCCCCCCACAGTTAATGGAGTGAATCTAATTTTAAAGCAACAACAAATGCTGTGCTTTTAACATCCGAATCTTGAACGTTATATCATGTTCAGATCTGATGGTGCATGTGATGCCCCTCTTTCACTTGACCTACTTCAAGAACAATGCTTGAGAGTTTATCCCTAAATTAAAGCCGTTTCACACCGAGCACGGATTTACGTCTAGAAAATTAGCACGGAAATTTCTAACTGTTCCAACTGATTGCCTTCATTCTGCATAATTATTAATTGTTGCATGGAGAGTGTGTATTTTCGGGGCCTTTGAACAATGTTTCCGAGGTAACCGACTGTCGGACAAATGGGCTTTTTTCGGTCCAGTGCGACATTTTCGGATTATTGGTGTTATGGAATAACAATGGACCGTCTCCTTCTCGACACCCAATAATGTTCAACAAGCACTACTACCTCAACAACCAAATAAAGGACAACATATGGCTTGAGATCGCCCAGCAGCTGGGATAAGATGGTAATGTAACTGATATGCACTTGCTAATGTTATACGTTGTCACGGAACAAGGCTAGCCACAACAGCTAGCGTTAGCATCACATTTAGGGTCCAAGTAGTTTATGTATTGTGTACGTTAAAGTAAGCCCCTTTGACGTTCTCGGTCTGGATAGGTTTTTCTTGTGTGGAGTGGACACGGCACTATTTAGGAGGACCATCATTTGGCCTCAACACAACAATGTGGATAATTTGTATCGGAATTGGTGTCCATAGTTGTCATGCTGAAAATTCGCACACAGATTTTCCGTTCTCCCGCGCTGCATTTTCGCATCGCATTTTTATTGTTGATATCATGGAATCCTTAATTACACCAGAAATCAGATGTAGGTACAGGAGATTCAGCTGTCTGGAACCTGGTTATCCAGGTTATCCCCATCACTACAACATCATGCTGTATGGGCTTATATTTCATACCATTTACACTCTACAGTTGCAGGGAGTGCTACGTTCTCGCAGCCATTATGAATCCATGTAAGTATATAATGACTCATGGCGTGGTGACGGTTTGACAGTAATTTCCATGGTGAAAAAAATATGGATTTGACCACAATGCAGACAGAAAGCTTGTAATAATAATAATTACCAGACCTAAGTGCAGAAGGACATAGTCAGAGTGGCCATATATCAGCTGGATAATAGATTATAGGGCAGGTGACAAGTACTAGATCAGTTAAAGGCTTTGAGACGTGTTAGAGACCAGAGAACAAAGACAATCTGACGACTCTTTGTTTTGTCATGGGTTATTTTCAATTTGGTTTAATTTTATTAGCGTATGTGGCGATGATCTAAAGCCCAACTGTGATTTGCATTCACAGCTCACTGGTCAAAATGCAAAACACAGGCTGTCAGCATTAGCATATTAACCAGGCTGCATATTTTCAAAAAACATTTCATGAAAATGTGACAAGAGCATTCGGCAGAGTTCAGGACAATAGCGGGGTAATAGAATAAATAATAGATTACTCAAAGCTGACTTTTAAACTGGGCTAACCATTTAAAGCATACAGAGCAGACACAGCGCTGACAGGTTTGCATTATTCATGGTCCACACACACACACTCCGCTGCAAAGCCTCAGAAACAGAGATGAAGAGCGGCCGGGTTGGATGTTTTTTGTTATTCGTAAAGACAGGAATAGGAACTATTTGAAGAGTGATTCATGTGAATGAGACGCAGCTAGCACGTCAATAAAGTTTTAATGGAAGGTATCACTTCAGTGTCACCTATATTTCAAAAGGTTATGTGCTTTGTGCTGTCTTTTGGGACACTCGTGACTGAAGGTCTAAATTCAGATAATTGCCTCGATGAAGTAAATGACAACATTAAATATTGAAGTAAGTAGAGGGTATTTTTTATTTTTAAATTGAGAGCATCTGTTTGGTATAGATAATCCCCCGTTAAATTGTCTGCTTGATGTTGATGTTGTGCAGGACGTATCTCTGTAATGTTGCAGATAACACAGCACACATCATTTACAACTTTCTCTTCTTTACTTTTCTTTGCTCGGGTCAGTAGAAAACAAGAAACAGCCCTAGATTCAGCAACCTGGACAGCGGTCGCAGAGATGCTAACAAGAGTTGCTAACTCTTCTGGTTGTAATGAGCGAACACAGCATAGCTATATCTAAGGAATTCAAAGCATACAGGCTACTATATTATCATCACTCCTTTATCTATTAGCAAACTGTCTTGCTGTCTTGCTTGGACCCAAACGTAGATAAGGATGAGGAGGCAGCAGGTAGAGTTCAATGATTTAATAACCGAAAACATATTAAGTACAGAAATGTAGCTGATCTGGCAGACAGGTTACAATAAGCCAATCCACCAAGAAAATTCACAAGGAGAAAACTTGAACAACAAAGCACTGGAAAAAAGAGAAAAATCTCTCTCAAGGGTGAAACACGACACACGAGGAGCGATGACGAACTGACAATGAAACAGGGGAAACACACAAGGAGAGCAGGATTATGAGACACAGGTGGGACAAATCAGGGCAGGGCAGACAATCACAAAGGCGGGAAAACACACAAAGGCAGGAAGTAAAACCGAACAAGACACAAGAGGAGTGATCTTATCAAAATAAAACAGGAAACGAATGAATGAAACAAGGAATATAACAAAAACTGTTATGTTTAGGTTTTGCCTGGACCCCAAAGCAGAGACTGACACAGGTAAGTAAAAATGAAAAGAGTTTATTTTACTACAAACGAAGAGCAGGCAGTGGCGGCAGGGAGCTGGCTGGCTCGTGGTGAGGAGAGAATGGAACACGAGGACCGAGCACATGGAATAACTCAGCCACAGGAGACATGGAAGCTGGTGAAGCAGCTAAGCACACAGGATAAACTGAGCACAGGAAAAAACACAGGTAAGTCTGGAGATCACGAGCAACCCTAGAAAAATAGCAATATACAAAAACACTGGGAGAGAAGGCACGCAATGCACTACCGAACGAGGCGGAATTATATGGCAACGTAGTGGAGTGAAGACCAGGCTTTTATGGAGAGGTTAATGAGGTGAGTGGAACCTGGTGTGCCTCGTTGCTGCCATTGGAGGAGCCAGCCACACGCCCTGCCACACACGAGAGAAAATTTGCAAGAGAAAATGACAGAGAGGGGAAGGGGAGAGAGAGAGAGAGCAAACACAAAAAACCTACAAACAAAACCAAAACTAACAGAATCATCACAAAAAAAACAACAACCTAGAAACCAAAATCTTTTAGGCAAATCAGAACTAATAGAAGCCACTAAAAGATGTAACACTAGAAAGTCTAAAGTCTTAACAAAAAAGTCAGAGGGGGAAACAGAGCCAGACCGTGACACAAACAGTATCAGCATTGATTAGTTGTTTGGTATGATCACTTTAAACAGGCTTTTTGCAATGAAATATGAAAACATTTCCTCAATGAAAAACTTTCCTTTAAAGTTAACAACTGTATTTGGCCCCTAAAAATGGAGATAGACTAACGTTACTCAGGGTAACAGGAACATATTGCTAACTTTATTAGGCGTGCAATAATAACAAATAACCATATCAGTTAGAGTACAACCATTCTGTATAATTACACTGGATCTCCAACTAATGACAGTTTATAATCTACTGTAATTTAACACATCTCTCCAGCCTCTCAGACCCAGAGATGCTCACAAGTCATTTTTTAGCAAGTTCAAGTCAAGTCTCATGTCACTGTGTGTGCAACTTGAGTCCCAGTCCACATCTCTGAGCAGTCGTGACAATCACAGGATTGACAGTAAAAAGAAATCATACAATAATATACTAGTATTGTATTAAATCATTATAAAGGGAACATTTGCTACTGATAACATGGATTTCCATTGATACAGAAATCAGAAATAACTGTACAACAAATTTTATCTTGAAGCCCCAGCAATTAAACAAAAAAAGTGTCATTTTTTGGTCGTTTGCTGAAACAACTGATGCTGTAGTTTCTCTTGGGAACACAGCCTCTTGGGAGGATCTAATCTTAAAAGGTCCACACCTTTCCAGAGCTTTCAACCGCATCTCATGGTCTTCACGGGTTGGCTAAAATTCTGCTGTCATATATACAGTATAAACATTTTTTCATCATTTCTTTCAAGCTAAATCAATGTGTAACCTTTTGTTCTATCTTTGACCATATAGAGAACAACACATTCACAGATATAATTTAACTTTTTGTTGAGTTATGATACTGATATAAACAAACATTTATCAGTGTTAGAAGAGATCATTTAGATTTAGTTGTTGTGCAGTGTTAGGAATCACTTTGAGAGAGATAGAGGGATCTAATTTGTGTGTGTGGCTATATTGTTTACATGCGGACCGCAGATTGGGCCTTAAATCGAGTTAATGAGCTTCTTTATTTCATGGTCGATTCGAGTCAGTTACATAATGGAGTAATTCCTCCGTGCCTTGAGAGAAAGAGGCATCCCTGGAGAGAAACAAAGCAAAAATACAAGAGTCTAAAGAAGCGAGAACTATATACATAAGTGGAAAAATTACAGCGATTAACACATATCCTGTCACATTTCAAATTGAAGCTATAAAAATAAATTAAACAGTTAAAAATCTGATAATTTTGAGAAAAGTCGTGATCACGTGTTGTTTTGAGATGAAGAGATAATTAAGTTGTCATCTTGGCATAACGTGTAAAAAATTAATGAGCAACCACATGTAAAATCAGTGGAGCTCCCCACACCATTTAATTTGGGTGGCATATTCCTTCATTAAGATGATGATGAATAATGTTATTCGCTTTCTTGCCGAGAGTCAGGTGAGATACCGTTCAATACCACTATATGATAAATATGAAGCCAGCAAACCAGCTAACTTAGCTTAGCACAAAGACTGGAAACAGGGGGAAACAGCTAGCCTGGCTCTCTCCAAAGGTAAAAAAACAATTGCCTTCCAGCTCCTTTAAAGCTCTCTAATCACCACATTGTCTCTTTTTTTAATCCATACAAAAACAGAAGTGTAAAAATGACAAATTGCTATTTTTCTGGGGAGTATTTCTTGATAAGAACCGGTTGCCCGACAACGACTCCAGGAAGATTACGGTCCCAGCAAAGAAATGCAAACTTTTTCCTTCATCATTGGTTTGTTATGTTTTGTCATTGATAAAGTTTTGATTCACAACACAAAAAACCTCAACCCACACTGTCTGCTGTATCATCCCATCCTATTTCTGAAAGTCTGTCACTGTTGCAAATGTGTCTCTGTTCACTCTCGTCTGATGTCTCCTACCAGCACGGATTGAACAGGTGCCTGAAAAACTTTCTCCAGCCAATTTATTCTCCCAGACATCTGCTCATTGGTGCGGCAGTGCCAGTTTCCTCCAAGACACTTTGCACATGAACAGAGCAGCTTGAATTTAGCCTGACGGCGTTCACAAATCCAGGTCATGGAGGACATAGGAAAGTAGAGTTGCATTGAAGTAATGGACTAGATGAAATGTGTGAGATTAACCCCTCGAACTCTTTAAAATCCAATGCAAGTTTCTGTAGAATTCATCACAATAATATCTTTGAAGCCGTATGATACTGCCACAGATAAACACTGTGGTTTTGACTCAAACGTTACATCATATGAACACTTTCTGGACACATCCCCATGTCATTAAGGGAGTTATTTGTTTTGAAGAAGTTAAATGTTTCACATATTTCGACCAGAAATTGTTCTTGTCTGGTTTGCCAGACAAGCTAATCCGTTTGCCAGACAAGCTAATCCATTCAGCTAAAATCTGTGGTTATTTGGCTCTGCTTGGCCATCTAGGCATGCACAAATTGTCCTCACTTGGCATAATGGAGAGTCTGTCTGTATACCCAGCATGCAGCGCCAGCTCAGGAGACTCCTCTAACAAAGTTACAGTATGTAGACGCACGAGCCGAGTGTAGTCGGAGGGGTGCGGTGCTCCCCTCGGTGTGCAGATTCTCTGATAAATATTGATGATGGAAGGCAGGCCTGTTGACATAGCAAGTGGCTGTGACACAGTTACAGCTGGCAGGGAGCTGGGGGAGAGCTGCACTCTTGGCACTCATCATTCTCACTGAATGCTGGGAGTGCTGAGCTGTGCAACAAACCCCTCTATTAGATCACAGTAACACAATGAAATCAATCTCTATTTGTGCCTGCTATGTAAGCATTTTCTATACATGTAATGCACCTGGAAATATACATACAATATGTCTGCAAAAAATGCTCTCCCTTTAACTTCATTTTATGTTAAAATGCTGGCGAATTATGCTCAACTGCTTTAATCAACAGAGCAAAAAGTGTAGAAATTGTTTTGTTTTGTAATTAAATTATTTAAATAATTTAATTGTTTTGAACTATTAATTGAATGCAGTTATTTTAAAACTATAAATGCCACACAAAACACATTTAAAAACTATGAATGGGAGTCTTTTTTTCATTAATAATTAATTCAATCCAATACCATCCACTTCTTTCAAAAGCATTTCAGACTGAGCCATGGTAATCAGGCTGCATTGCCTTTTCGTTTCACTTCACTGATACGCTGAACAATTCAGAGATGTGGGCGACAATTCAGAGGTCTGGAACCAGTCTAGTACATCATTCAACCTTATTTTGGTGCTGACATTAAAGGTCTTAGCAGCCCTTTTGCACAATGACCCTGTATGCAAGCCAGTAAAAGTAGAAACGAAAGAAATACCAGATAAAAAGGTAAAAGGATACAAAAGGCACCAAAGCAGCAATAAATAATTTAAAAACATGAGTAAAAGCCTGGTTAAGCCCATAAGAACTACTGTACTACGGTGGATACATGCATGAGTTCTTCAAACACTGTTTCATAAAATATTAAAAAGAGAAAAAGCATCAACTTCTGAGACCGTTAATTTCAGATAAAATGAGGACAGTTGTAGATTGACGGTGAGGTGAATGTTGTCCACATGATTTTAGATTTCACTTCAAAAGGTTCAGTTCAGCCACAGGAGGATAAAACACACATTCACCTCGCTAGCAGCTTGTAATGATCTTGAGAAGTACACCCACTGTCAATCCATCCTAATTACCAACTATACTTCACAATATGATTTTATGACAATCATTAACGCTAATTAGTGGCATACGCTAAAAATTAAAAGGTTAACACCTGCAGTGCATCCTACCTTAGACTGTGTACCACAGGAGTGTTCCACACAGCATCAACCCAGTCAAGCAAGACACACTATGTCAGGTTCATTTCCATAACATTGAGTCCCACACAGCAACTTGGGCTAAGTTACCATGGAAACCGATCCTTTAGACTTTTCTGGTCCAGTCCTCAGAATAAGCTTCAAGTCAAACTTATCTGTATTTGCACTGGTACCACCTACGTTTCCTACAAATGACTTTATTTGCAACTGTTTTATTTTAGACAAATGTTTTTTTGACGACACATAACGCGATCCCGATTACAATTTTCTCCAATATATATTGCCCAGGCTTTTATAAATAAAAAATGTGTTAAAATGTCTTTTTTTTATGTGTTTAAAATGGAACAAAAAATATATTTTAACCTCTTAAGCCCAAGGGTACTGGAAGGGTGTAACATTGTGACTGTTACTATACCTGAGTAAATTGTGATGAAACAAAGGAAAAATGTACCTTTTTATCCTCAACTAAAATGTTTTCTAGATTAGACAGTGGATAACAGCATTATAGCAATGATGCCAATGAATTCATTCAGCAACTCCTTGACTACAACTGTACCAAAGCAGATATAAATAACACAAAGCACATAGATTCTACAAAGGTTTTAGTCAGGATAGGACCAGGCAGACTCTCCATTTGGCCACTTGGATACCCAAAGTGTGCCAAATGGGTTTTCAACCTCTTGAAAGAGAATCTGGCTATAAAATACTACTGATATCCACTACAGGAGGCTATGTGCACACAATGGAACCTTTGGCCATGACATTTACGTTGTGCATCATCAGATTCTACCATTGTGCACAGCATAAAATCAATAAGAAACAACTAAATTGTATAATTTTGGCTCCAAATGGAGTAGTTTTTTTTATGATAATAAAATATGATCATGTAAAACCTACGAAATAATAACAAAAATACACTTGGAGTGTTGTTTTAGTAGCGTTAAGGCCTCGTCTTTTAGAAACAATTCAGAAAAAAGTCAAACAAGGCATTTTATGAAGTTTTTAAGGGCAGTGTTTTAACACACAGCTCAGCCGGGTCCGTCGGGTGAAAGAGGTTAAGAAATCCAAAAAGCAAACACACACTCATTCTCATGTCTGTCATATGCACAAACCTGGGTTTCTTTTTTTACAAAACAGTCAAGTACATTATCAATTTTTCAACATCAAGAAAATAACAGAGTGTAACTCCATAGCTGACAAAATGATGGTAATTATGTTATCTAGGCTGATAATTGTGTATGAGCAGTGTGTCTGCATAGAGGCACAACTGACACTTCCCAGGGTTTAATACAGTGTTGCTCAAGTCGAATATGTAATAATTAGATTACAACATTATTGTTATTAAAACCCTTTTACTGATAAGGAAACAATAATATCCTGTGTTCCTGAACAGGACAGCGGAGGATCCTTGTGTGATCCAGCTCAGCATCAGCGACCCTGCAGATGCAGCCTCATCCACTCGAGGGAACAGCTTGTTTACAAAAGCACTGCCTCTCTGCGCCTTTGGTGTTGTTACGCTGAGATTCGATTTTTTATTGTTCAAAGAGGTCTGTTATTGCCATCAGGGTTTATATCTCATCACAGAAATACATCAAAGGGAGATGAAGCATCCTTGTGATTCTTTAGAGTGTGCCTTCTTGAGAAAAGCAGCTCCATCTCTTGGGTAGGAGGGACTCCTGAAGATCCCCTGTCCTCCGTGGGCCAGTTTTTTCTTCTTCGTCTTCTTCTTTGCCTGTTTTGGATTGCTTTCCTTTGATTTCTTTTGTGCTGTTTCACTTTGTGCAAGGGAGAATACAAGTTGTATGAAACTGAAAAGTAACCATAATATTTCAGCATGGCGTTCCAGCGGCATATTATGTAGACTGAAAGAACTCAATTTTTGATTGTGACATTGATGTGGATAGACACTGTTGTCTCACAGTGGAGTGCACAGTGGAAATGAGAGAGCTGCTCAAGGATGGAAAACAATCTAAGCACTAGTGAGGATGAAAAAGAGAAGCTGCCAGCTGAAGGAAAGAAATCAGCTTTCAACATAAATCCTTTAGATTAGGAGAAAGACCGGAGGCTGGCACTAATGGCAATGTCTGTCAGTCAGTCCACCACTTTTGTCCAGACTGAAATATCTCCTCAACTATTGAAAGAATTGCCATGACAGTCATGTCTCCCAGAGGATCTATCTGACTGACTTTTCATCTAGCACCACCAGCAGGTTGACGTTTTGGGCTTTTAGTGAAATATCCCAACAACCACTGGACGGATAGCCATGACATTTGGAACAAACATTCATGGTGCTCAGAAGATGACAGTGACAGTGTTGCAGGTCCACATTTTTACTTTTGAAGTGTTGCCGCGGGTTGAATTTTTTTGACCGCTGTTTGCCTATTTTGCATGCAAATTACATAAATAATATTCCCCCAACATCAAATACCAAACTGACTCCAGATCAGCACCTAGCCTACATACATGGTACACGTCACACATTCATGCCCGCCCACACACACATACATTCCTACATACCAACAGTGGACTATCTATCTACTCCAACCAAGTGAGGACCTCTGTTTTCGGTTATTTTGAAAAAACTAAAAGAAAATGGAAAATTTACTTTAAAGGCCTTTGGCCAGAGTATTTCTGCAAAACTGTTATTTAATTATTATTTTTTTTAAAGAAATTTCCAAGAGGGGACATCCTTGAGCGATCTACCTAGAGGGGACCTCCATGTGCTGCAGTGGAACTGTCTGTGCCCATTTTTATACTAAAGCTGAGCCATTTTATTTTTTTTACAAAAACATCATGTTTAAAGAATAATTAATTATTTAGTTGAGATTGTTATTTTTTCAAGTATTGGGGGCGGCTGTGGCTCAGAGGTAGAGCAGGTTGACGCTGAGATTCGATCTTTATTATTGTTGAAAAGGACTTTATTGATCAGTATATCACAAAACACATTTAAAAACTATGAATGGGAGTCTTTTTTTCATTAATAATTAATTCAATCCAATACCATCCCACTTCTTTCAAAAGCATTTCAGACTGAGCCATGGTAATCAGGCTGCATTGCCTTTTCGTTTCACTTCACTGATACGCTGAACAATTCAGAGATGTGGGCGACAATTCAGAGGTCTGGAACCAGTCTAGTACATCATTCAACCTTATTTTGGTGCTGACATTAAAGGTCTTAGCAGCCCTTTTGCACAATGACCCTGTATGCAAGCCAGTAAAAGTAGAAACGAAAGAAATACCAGATAAAAAGGTAAAAGGATACAAAAGGCACCAAAGCAGCAATAAATAATTTAAAAACATGAGTAAAAGCCTGGTTAAGCCCATAAGAACTACTGTACTACGGTGGATACATGCATGAGTTCTTCAAACACTGTTTCATAAAATATTAAAAAGAGAAAAAGCATCAACTTCTGAGACCGTTAATTTCAGATAAAATGAGGACAGTTGTAGATTGACGGTGAGGTGAATGTTGTCCACATGATTTTAGATTTCACTTCAAAAGGTTCAGTTCAGCCACAGGAGGATAAAACACACATTCACCTCGCTAGCAGCTTGTAATGATCTTGAGAAGTACACCCACTGTCAATCCATCCTAATTACAAACTATACTTCACAATATGATTTTATGACAATCATTAACGCTAATTAGTGGCATACGCTAAAAATTAAAAGGTTAACACCTGCAGTGCATCCTACCTTAGACTGTGTACCACAGGAGTGTTCCACACAGCATCAACCCAGTCAAGCAAGACACACTATGTCAGGTTCATTTCCATAACATTGAGTCCCACACAGCAACTTGGGCTAAGTTACCATGGAAACCGATCCTTTAGACTTTTCTGGTCCAGTCCTCAGAATAAGCTTCAAGTCAAACTTATCTGTATTTGCACTGGTACCACCTATGTTTCCTACAAATGACTTTATTTGCAACTGTTTTATTTTAGACAAATGTTTTTTTGACGACACATAACGCGATCCCGATTACAATTTTCTCCAATATATATTGCCCAGGCTTTTATAAATAAAAAATGTGTTAAAATGTCTTTTTTTTATGTGTTTAAAATGGAACAAAAAATATATTTTAACCTCTTAAGCCCAAGGGTACTGGAAGGGTGTAACATTGTGACTGTTACTATACCTGAGTAAATTGTGATGAAACAAAGGAAAAATGTACCTTTTTATCCTCAACTAAAATGTTTTCTAGATTAGACAGTGGATAACAGCATTATAGCAATGATGCCAATGAATTCATTCAGCAACTCCTTGACTACAACTGTACCAAAGCAGATATAAATAACACAAAGCACATAGATTCTACAAAGGTTTTAGTCAGGATAGGACCAGGCAGACTCTCCATTTGGCCACTTGGATACCCAAAGTGTGCCAAATGGGTTTTCAACCTCTTGAAAGAGAATCTGGCTATAAAATACTACTGATATCCACTACAGGAGGCTATGTGCACACAATGGAACCTTTGGCCATGACATTTACGTTGTGCATCATCAGATTCTACCATTGTGCACAGCATAAAATCAATAAGAAACAACTAAATTGTATAATTTTGGCTCCAAATGGAGTAGTTTTTTTTATGATAATAAAATATGATCATGTAAAACCTACGAAATAATAACAAAAATACACATGGAGTGTTGTTTTAGTAGCGTTAAGGCCTCGTCTTTTAGAAACAATTCAGAAAAAAGTCAAACAAGGCATTTTATGAAGTTTTTAAGGGCAGTGTTTTAACACACAGCTCAGCCGGGTCCGTCGGGTAAAAGAGGTTAAGAAATCCAAAAAGCAAACACACACTCATTCTCATGTCTGTCATATGCACAAACCTGGGTTTCTTTTTTTACAAAACAGTCAAGTACATTATCAATTTTTCAACATCAAGAAAATAACAGAGTGTAACTCCATAGCTGACAAAATGATGGTAATTATGTTATCTAGGCTGATAATTGTGTATGAGCAGTGTGTCTGCATAGAGGCACAACTGACACTTCCCAGGGTTTAATACAGTGTTGCTCAAGTCGAATATGTAATAATTAGATTACAACATTATTGTTATTAAAACCCTTTTACTGATAAGGAAACAATAATATCCTGTGTTCCTGAACAGGACAGCGGAGGATCCTTGTGTGATCCAGCTCAGCATCAGCGACCCTGCAGATGCAGCTTCATCCACTCGAGGGAACAGCTTGTTTACAAAAGCACTGCCTCTCTGCGCCTTTGGTGTTGTTACGCTGAGATTCGATTTTTTATTGTTCAAAGAGGTCTGTTATTGCCATCAGGGTTTATATCTCATCACAGAAATACATCAAAGGGAGATGAAGCATCCTTGTGATTCTTTAGAGTGTGCCTTTTGGAGAAAAGCAGCTCCATCTCTTGGGTAGGAGGGACTCCTGAAGATCCCCTGTCCTCCGTGGGCCAGTTTTTTCTTCTTCGTCTTCTTCTTTGCCTGTTTTGGATTGCTTTCCTTTGATTTCTTTTGTGCTGTTTCACTTTGTGCAAGGGAGAATACAAGTTGTATGAAACTGAAAAGTAACCATAATATTTCAGCATGGCGTTCCAGCGGCATATTATGTAGACTGAAAGAACTCAATTTTTGATTGTGACATTGATGTGGATAGACACTGTTGTCTCACAGTGGAGTGCACAGTGGAAATGAGAGAGCTGCTCAAGGATGGAAAACAATCTAAGCACTAGTGAGGATGAAAAAGAGAAGCTGCCAGCTGAAGGAAAGAAATCAGCTTTCAACATAAATCCTTTAGATTAGGAGGAAGACCGGAGGCTGGCACTAATGGCAATGTCTGTCAGTCAGTCCACCACTTTTGTCCAGACTGAAATATCTCCTCAACTATTGAAAGAATTGCCATGACAGTCATGTCTCCCAGAGGATCTATCTGACTGACTTTTCATCTAGCACCACCAGCAGGTTGACGTTTTGGGCTTTTAGTGAAATATCCCAACAACCACTGGACGGATAGCCATGACATTTGGAACAAACATTCATGGTGCTCAGAAGATGACAGTGACAGTGTTGCAGGTCCACATTTTTACTTTTGAAGTGTTGCCGCGGGTTGAATTTTTTTGACCGCTGTTTGCCTATTTTGCATGCAAATTACATAAATAATATTCCCCCAACATCAAATACCAAACTGACTCCAGATCAGCACCTAGCCTACATACATGGGACACGTCACACATTCATGCCCGCCCACACACACATACATTCCTACATACCAACAGTGGACTATCTATCTACTCCAACCAAGTGAGGACCTCTGTTTTCGGTTATTTTGAAAAAACTAAAAGAAAATGGAAAATTTACTTTAAAGGCCTTTGGCCAGAGTATTTCTGCAAAACTGCTATTTAATTATTATTTTTTTTAAAGAAATTTCCAAGAGGGGACATCCTTGAGCGATCTACCTAGAGGGGACCTCCATGTGCTGCAGTGGAACTGTCTGTACCCATTTTTATACTAAAGCTGAGCCATTTTATTTTTTTTACAAAAACATCATGTTTAAAGAATAATTAATTATTTAGTTGAGATTGTTATTTTTTCAAGTATTGGGGGCGGCTGTGGCTCAGAGGTAGAGCAGGTTGTCCACCAATCGGAAGGTCGGCAGTTCGATCGCATGTCGAAGTGTCCTTGAGCAAGACACTTGACCCCAAATTGCTCCTGAAGGCTGAGCCATCGGTGTGTGAATGAGTATTTAGATCAGATCCTGATGGGCAGGTTGGCACCTTGCATGGCAGCCTCTGCCATCAGTGTGTGAATGTGTGTGTGAATGGGTGAATGCTGACATGTAGTGTAAAGCGCTTTGAGTGGTCGGAAGACTAGAAAAGCGCTATATAAATGCAAGTCCATTTACCATATTATTAATTTAGCTTATTTCTTCCTTTCATACATGTTGGAGTTTGAATGTTGCTTCTTGCTATCCGAGATTACAGATATTATGTACCAGCCAGCAGTGTGGACCTTTTTCCTGTAATGTACCTCAACAAAAAAATATAAAGGTCTCGTCAAAAGTCTGACATCAAATCACTTTTAGTGATGAATTAAAACTGAAAAGAAAGGATCTTACTGCTGCCCATTTTATTTCTAATTTCATCCAGGTTCTTTTTCTATTCTTCTTCCCTTTTTTCAGATTGTAAAACACGTATTACTCTCCTGCCTTTACTTTAATACAGTGTTGAGCTTGAAACGTGGGATATCCACTAAAGCTGAGCCTTTATATTTTGTTACAAAGATATAATAACAAATCATATTTCAAGAGACTGGTTTCTTCCCTAAGTAGCCCGTTTAATAGTCCCTGTACAATCCGAAGGACCGCCTGGGGCTGCGAGCCATCCACACTATGGAGGAGTGTGGAAAACTACGTGTGTGAGTGAATCGTTAAAATCTCTGCTCCAGCCAGCAGGAATCAGAATCAGAATCAGAAATACTTTATTGGACCCCAGGGGGGAAATTGGGGCATTACATATGCTCTTATAAATAAACATAAAGAAATAGAAGAAATAGAAGTTAAGGAGAATGTAACATGTCAATTATAATGCTACAATATATAACACAATATATGCAGATAAATATAAGTAAATATTTGCATTAAGCCATGCAATATATAACATATAACCACAGCGCAAGTAAGTAAATACAAAATGCTGAGAAGTGGGATCTATTAAGTGTGTTGTAGAGTAGTGCTGAGCATGGACTTAAACACTCACTCACCTGCAAGTTCCCTCTTGGCTAAAACAACAACAACAACAAAAAAATCACCAGAGGGTTTCAGACATGATTTTAGCATGCTTTAAAGCATGTTGGCTATGGAGTCCCCTGTTGGTGAA
The DNA here is from genome assembly GCA_916701645.2 of Sebastolobus alascanus. Taxonomy (NCBI): domain Eukaryota; kingdom Metazoa; phylum Chordata; class Actinopteri; order Perciformes; family Sebastidae; genus Sebastolobus; species Sebastolobus alascanus. The sequence continues at coordinate 506,660 of CAKAOJ020000206.1, read as the reverse complement.
TGTGTAACAACGCCAAAGTCCACTGTTGGATAGGAAGGTAAGTGTGCAAACACACACACAACGTGCTCGCCGCCCGCCGGCGCCCGCCTCTGAGCCCGGGGGGGAAACATGACGTAAGTGGGCAAAATACAGGAAGAAACACAAAAGAATGGGAAAGTGGAAACCTAATTACAGACTACAGTAAATGCATATGAAGTAGAAACAGTACATTCATGTTGTCCAGGCAGGAAGGAAGAAGACGGAAAAGACAAGAGAAAGACAGAAGACAAAGCAACAGGTTAGTCTGTACGTCGGTGAGTTGGTCTACACGTTCACAGAGCTATATTTTATTATGATAATATACTGTATCTAATTACACAAGGCGATTTTAGAACCTAGGTTAAAGAGGTGTTTAGAGAAAACTCTTTTTAATACTGACAGTTAACATTAATTGTGTTACTTTGTAGATATTACAGTACATTTGGTAATGATAGAAATGCTGCTGGACTTTAAAAGCAGTGTATATGATTTGGCAGGGGCATATTTAGAGTTCTGGTATTGGGATGGTTTTTTGGGCTGTTTTTATTGGCCGTTGGACCGGTTTTATCACACGGACCTGACAACCCTGTTCCCTGACCTTTCCTCTCCCACCAGCAGGTCAAAGTTTTCACATATCCTGTGAAATATGCACAACATCAATTTTGGCATCAGTAGTTTTAATGATGTATTAGAAGCTGCTTAGAGCTAGTGTAAGGAAGTTAAACAGGTCATAATTCCCTCTCTAATATCTATTTTATTTTGCTGTGAAAACTTCTCCTTTAAACAACTGGATATATTCCAGTTTCTTGCTAAAAATTAATTTTACGAGGTTACATTTGAACACATCATGATAACGTTGAAATTTACCTTCACCCAGTAGTCATTTTACTGAGCAGAGCTTGAACGCCTCATAATGTAATGTAATGGCACCTCTGTTAACGTTAGTAGCGCCGTTATTTAGCCAAAAAGGACTGTGTTGCCCACCGGCTGCTAACAGGTAACGTTAACTAACTCTCCTCCTGTTGATTTCAACACAGATTTTTTGTTCACAGTGTCGCATTATCAGGAAAAAATTGGGTGAAGTCCCCTCAGGTTTTTTTTTCTCTCCGTCGTGGCTCCAGTCCCAAACAAACTGAAACATGATACAGCGTGCGTATGTGTCATTGTGCAGGCGTAACTGTCGGAAAGCATCGAAGAGGAATCGATAGACACGGAGGCATGACATGCCGAGACAGCTACGGTTCTCTATTCCCCTCACTAGCGTTTTCCCTGTCTGCCAAAGTGGCGGATGGCCTGACGATTTTATCTGCCACTGCCAACAATTTAGCCGCATTTGGCCGGTGGCGGGTGCTAATTTCAGACCCTGATCAGAAGCATTAATGTACTACATAAACTTCTGTCAATCACCGGAATTTAATTTCCGCATGTGGGTCCTGATGATGCAGGGTGATAATCACCAAAACTGTCCAATCAACGAGTTACCTGTAAATCTGTATAACTTCATGTTTACTTCTCTTGGTTGGTTTGTAAAAGAACCAAAATTCAACAATGTATAATATTTTCCTTTGGACCAAATGAACCCAACTAAAGGTGTGAAAGCACCCTTATATTCCTGTTTACCTCTGTCTGCAATCTATGGGGAAGCAGTGCTCGCACATTGTTTATGTGAAACAAGCACCAGGTTTGGATTGTAGTCCCCAGAACTAAAAAGCTTGAAATCCTCTGATCTAATTGGCAGTTTGCAATAAAACTTACTGAGGACATTTATTTTCAGTGTCTAATTAACATTGCTGCCTCTGGGAGCTGTTAGGGGGGCTTTAGGCTTTAGTCTACTATATCATTAGAAATTAGTATATGGGTTTCTTAATACTGAGACTGATTAGGGGTGTATAGTGGAAGCAGGGTGCTTTTTTTAGACCTCTTTGCAGCTCATATGGATGATCGAACCTTCTTCAGCCGTGCCATTTCCTTAGTGTACATCAAAATCAGTGCTGACATTCTTCCTTGTTATGGGGTTAACACCTCAGGAAAGCATTAAGCAAACACATCACAGACTAGAAGATCAATAGACAAGTGTGAACAGAGGGCTTAGGGGAGAGAGAAGCAATCAAACTGTGATTTGGACACAGACAAGTGAAGTCATGGTGACACCAGACTGAATTACACAAATTGCAATTCCAGCGATAACCCCAATTTTTGTCCGTCTTTGTTAGTCACACCAACATCTGTGCTCATTCCTGCTGCTCTTTAGCAAATGTGTGGCGCTAATCTAAAAGAGAGCTTTGTCTTGTGTAAAAACGTGAACATGACCCCATTCTTGACTCAGTGAATGTCGTCTTTGTCTCGCTACTGTCGGTGGTAATCAAGCCCTAGAAATAGAAATGCATTTGCTCTAATGAGGACGGCATCCATTTGGGCATGTTGTATAAAGGTTACGCCGATCAGATGCTCCTTGTGCTTCTGTGTGGCTATCTCTTCCAGAGAGCAGCACACAGACAGAGACAGGAAGTCAATGATGAGGTTGGGAGTGTATAATCACACTTGGGCTTAAACTATTTGTCTACACAGAGTTGTTATTGGCAATATCACAGTTGTAGACATTTACAGTCCACACCATCCCTTGTGGGAATGAGCTTTCGCTTTCTCCAGCATTAACAAATTGCAGTAGGTGAGGTATCAGATTAGAGATGCCCTCAGGCAGCCAAAACACACATTAATCCTGTAATGACCCACTGGGCTGAAGTGAACACCATTATTTTTCAGATGACACTGAGCAAAAGTTGGCAAAGTGGCTGTCTACTCAATCAACTGGTCAAAATCTAAACTCTTACCTCTCTATATCAGAACTCCAGATCTGAAGATTTTACTTCACATTCACATCAAAGCATCAAAACTGCAGCAGAAAACATTTCGCACCAATTAAACAATCTTCTAACATTCACACCAATGGTGACAGCCCTCCAAGAGGAACTAACAAGATGAAACTAATTAGCACGTTCACAGATTGGCTGCATTTAAAAATAAGAATCCTTAAAAAGTTCAAGTACTTGTTCAGCATGTCCCCAGTCTGAAAACCCAATGGGTTAATATCTAAACATTACAGAATTTATAAAAAAAAAAAAAAAAAAATAAAACGAGCAAAAGTCAAAGTTAGACGCCCCCAATATCCTACTCCATGTTATAGTCAAGGCACAGGAGGAATGAAACCTCATACTCCATCCATTGCCAGATACAGAACAACCACAGAAGTTGCATCTATTGATAAAAGTTCTACACTAGACAGAGGATATTTTCCCGGTGCGTCCATGAAGATCTTTGGGCTGCCCTGATGTTTGCCTATGAAGACAAAAATGGATGAGCTCAACATGCAGACACAAACAAACATAACAAAATGGTTTGATTATCCTATTTCATTGTATTTTAACCTCTTTTACCCGACGGACCAAATTATACAATTTAGTGGTTTTTTATTGATTTTATACTGTGCACAATGATAGAATGTGATGATGCACAGGGTAAATGTCATGGCCAAAGGCTCCATTGTCTGCACATAGCCTCCTGTAGTGGATATCAGTAGTATTTTACAGCCAGATTCCCTTTCAAGAGGTAGAAAACCCATTTGGCACACTTTGGGTATCCAAGTGTCCAAATGGAGAGTCCGCCTGGTCCTATCCTTACTAAAACCTTTGTAGAATCTATGTGCTTTGTGTTATTTATATCTGCTTTGGCACAGTTGTAGTCAAGCAGTTGCTGAATGAATTCAGTGGCATCTCTGTGCATTGCATCATTGTTATAATGGAGTTATCCACTGTCTAATCTAGAAAACATTTTAGGCCAGGATAAAAATGTAAATTTTTCCTTTGGTTCATCACAATTTACTCAGGCATAGTAACAGTCACAATGGTACTTACACTGGAGATGAATTCTCTGAGGTCTTACCTATCCATAGAGACCAAGATCATGCATATAGACCTGGTAGTTGTGGAGCTATTCTTTTGGGTTTATTTATTTGGGGTATGTCTGTCTAGGTGAACCACACCTTCCAGCATCCTAGGGCTTAAGGGGTTAATAAGAAGTCAAAACTCATCTTGTCCATACAGTTTCAAGTTGTTGAACCTGTTAATCTGTAAGATCTGTGAGAGGTGGAGCTGCAGACAGGGGATACTGTTCAACAAATATCTGTCATGCTGTAATATTCATGTAGACAATAAACAGCAAACGTGGTTTAACACTTAAAAAGCAAAAAATGCCTGGTTTAAAATATCTTGCTATCCTCATACATTTCTTGGTCTCCTCATATTTCCTTTTGCCCTTGGCTAGCTCGAATTCCACATTGTATTAGAAAGTTGGAATAGAGAAATGGTGAAGGTCACTCAAAGACACTTGCAGGTAATTTTTGATGAAAACTGAGGCACTCTGAGGTGAAAATGGAGAAAAAACTGGCTGCGGCAAGTGAGTTAATAGAGAAAGTGCAGCTGGGTCAATGCAAAATTACACATTTAGGGGAGAATTCACAAAAAAAGGGATTGGGCTGATACCACCATGAATTAAGTATCATTCGCAACCGCTGCCTCGTCGCAAGGTCCGATTCACAGAAGATATTGCGCTAATGATATTACAGCGCAGACACAGCAATAAAGTTTTGCGGCTGAGTGACCTTTTTTGTATCTGATTGCAATTATCCACGTAGCAAAGTATAAATGTGCTTGAGGCCAATTCGTCGGTTGTGAGGGGTGAGAGTCAGCCTGAGCCCGATCGGAGTCGATTCCGGTCAGACCCACGTACTGCGCCACAACACATATGTGGGTGGGTGAAATAAAACATCATTAATGAGGAAAATATTAATTACATTACATACACAGCAGCATAACTTCATTAATTATTTACATCTTGTTTTGTTTCATATGTATTTTCAAAAATGACATGTAGGCCATTATTCATTTATTTTTCATGACACAACTGTCGTTACAGTACATCCAGTCACTGCATCCCAGTTTGAGCGGACACCCGTTATAAATGTGCTTCAGTTACCACCAACTCTCTGAAGACGGTCATAATTTCACTGTAACTCTGTGTGGCTATCAGCGCTGATCTTTGTGAATTGGACTGTTTTTGCGATGAGGCTCATTTGCATAGTAATGAGCTTATTTTGCACCATATGTGCATATTACCTAATTTCAATGCGTGCAAATAGCACAAGAGCACCAAGACGGTTTTTGCTTGGCAGTGCAATTACGGGCGCATTTCACCCTTTGTTGGTGCTTTGAGAATTACACGGTTTCTTATTGTTTTATTTGCACATTTAGCGGTTGCAAAAAGACGCAATCTTTTTATGAATTCGCCCCTCAGTTAAAAGAAATATCAAAATATCAAAATCACACAGAGCTATTTCCACAAAGAATATTTAGCAGGTGCTTAACTGACACAGTGACCTCTATCAAGGAGGTTAATTTTTTCTGTTAAGTTTGTTTGCTGGTTTGTTTGTCTGAAACTTGGTGGAAGGGTGTAGCATGGGCCAAGGAATAAGCCATTCAATTTTGAAGTGGATCCGAATCACAGGGCGGATACACGCATTATTTTTCACTTATGGAAACGGCTCGTTGTGTTAGATGAGAAACGAAGAGAGTTTGGGTTGCAGGAGGCACAAAATCAAAAATTATATTGGTAAACTAGACAACATGGCCAAGTTTAAAATGAACAACACAGCAGGGAAGTTAATCATGTCAGTACTGCATGCAAAGCATTGTTATATTGATAAATGCAAACCAAAACTTAAAGGCAAGAAAAAACAGGTGCCTGCAGGGAAGAGAGAGTGAGCTGATTACTTCAGGGCCGAGGCTGCTCAGGTGAGCCGCATCAGCTAACGACGCTCCCACCACCGCTGCTCAGCTCCTAAAGGAGGAGACCGGTGACTAAACTATACAGCAGCCAGGCTGCTGCTCAGTACAGGGTAGGAGGGTTATTACATTATGAGGCATTCTAAATTTAAAGGGCTAAATCATTGTTGAACTTCATAAATCATTTAGACATGTTAGTATTCACGATGTGAAAAGATTCTTCTAAACCCAGAATTTGGCGGTGATGGGGTGCAATTCTAAATAATCATGTGTACGCTGCGTTGTACTTTTCTCCACATGCAAGCGTATCTTAAGGACTTTGTTTAATTATCTGTCGGTTCAATAGTCTTTGGAATACCCAGCCATCTGGATGTAGATGTATATTTTTATCCAAATCATTATGGCTGCAACTGTATGGGCCAATTACCTCAAATGTGACAAGGCTAAACCTCCAAATTCCTTTGGCAGTTTTATTGTGTTTGATTACAAACATCCGATTTTATTTCTAAAAGACAAAACAACATTATTTCATGAAAAACTGTACCCATTTCAAAATAAGACAACGCAGCAGCAGCACAGCTCTGAGATGTTCAGAAGGGAATCATTATCGTGGTGATGAGAGAGAAGGGTGTGATTGTAACTATAAACTCATTTTTTTTTGTATCAGCAAAAGCAGAGCTTCAGTTATGACAAGGTGGTATGATTTGCCAGTGTCAGCCGGCCGTGGTGTAGAATCCCCAGTTGGGAGCTTAGCCGCTCTCAATTAAATCCACAAGCGAGCACTTTGATGGTGGAGGGCTGCACTGTGAATTAGCCTCTATGTGAAGCTTTTGTAGCTCTGCCACCGGCTGAGTGCACTCACACTGACCTCTTTCCTGTCCTCAAGCAGAGACAGAGAAGATGATAATGAAAAGGCAGCAGTGTCACGGAAAAAAAGTATTTTATTATACACCTCTATAATAGAAGCCTGTGAAAGTGAAGTAAATTTGGACACTGCATTCCTTTATAAAGTCATAATGCCATCTGAAAAGTTGTCATCAGCAAGTTGGTTTTAGAGCACACTGGTGTGAAATTTTCTTAATTACCTTTATGAGGTCCCAGGGCAGCCAACCTTTACAGCCACAGTAAGTTAACACACCAAAAGTACATCTTCTGTGTCTACTGTCTTGTTCTTAAGATACAAGTTTAAGGAATTCCTTTATTTTTTTCTCAGCTTGTTGTCTTTTAGGAATACTGGATTCCTCGTGTTTGTCAGTTGTCTCTTAAATTTCTTCCAATTTCAGTAGGTAATTTTATACAATGCTCTTTTCTGTATTATTCAAACATCATGAATAACATCATGTCATGAAATATTAATAACCTTTTGAACACTGTTTGCAGGTTTGAGCTTAACCCAGTTGCCAGAACATTTTTTTGGCATCGTACATCTGCAAACCACGGGATACTTGTAAATGTGGATGTTTCTGAGCCAACGTTTCATATATACGTTTTATATCAGCCTCATATCACGCTTACAGAAACAAGCAATGACACGTGATTGACATTGTGAAATGATTGGATAGGTTTAGGCAACAAATCTACTTGGTTACGGCGAGAAAAAAGGTCATGATTTTTGTTCAATAATAACGTAAATTTCAATAACGGTCGCTCGTTATACTACGTCACTTGCTCTGATCGAATGAAAAAACGTCCACATTCAATGTATCCTTGGTTTGTAGAAACGTACAATGCCAACATTTCTTCCTGGCGACTGGGCTGTTGAGCTTGGGGTCTAGGCTGTTGCTTGAGTGTTGACAATCTGGTGATTTGCCACCAGGGAAACTCACCTACAGATAATCACATTGAGATAGTTCCTGCTCAGCTACACTGGAGTTCGATTTTAGAATTTCTTATTAGCATCCAGGTGTTCGTAGCCAACAATACTATTTGCACCTGGGGGACGGTATAGCCGATGTATATCTGGGTGTATATAGCATGGCAGGGTTAAGCACCCAGGTGTCCGTAGCCAACAATGATATTTGCACCCGACCCGGTCATCATACTTGCCAACCCTCCTGATTTTCCAAGGAGACTCCCGTTTTTCATCGCTCTCTCCCAATTTCCTCCTGGAGTCACAATTCTCCCATACTTCTCCCGATTTCTGACAAACGTTCACACCTTTCGAGAGCTGCTCACGACACAATGCGGAGCGCAGTGGTGCCGTTGTCACATTGTGTCTGAAAGGACCTTCAGTGAGTGAGAGACGGAGAGAAATTGAGAGAGCTAAGAGAAAGAAATACTCAAGTAGGGGCAAAAAAATGAATGAATGAATGAATAAAAACTGATAAAAACAGAGATCCACACAAGTTCACGGCAAAGGGGCGAATTATTCTGTATTCTTTCCTGAGAATTAAAAGTAAAATTAAAAGTATTTAAGATTTAAAATACACCAGTATGTATATGTATGTATATGTACTATATGTATATTTTTCCTAAACCTAACCATGTAGTTTTGGTGCCAAACTCTAACCAAACTGTGACTGAAAACTGAAAATAATAATTTCGAAATTTCACAAAGGTAACATTTATTGCAGAGCTGCTCAGCCAAAATAAACGTTGATTGCAGAGAACTTTTAAACTATTTATGAAAACAGTGGTAAACATCAGGTTTTGTCAGTCAGGCAGAATCAAAGAGAAAGGGCTCGTAATATGAATGGGAATGATCAACAACATCAACACAGGGACAAGCTCATCAGAGAAACTAAAGAGAATGCCTAAATAAACCACAATACAATTCAAGCCACCTGCTTGTGTGACTGCACTACAGAGAGAATACATGGGTTCATTGCCAGGCGGTGTTGTATCTTTTAACTGGGATAATCAAGGTCTCTTTTAAAACAAACAGCTCGGAGGCTGCAGTCACAAAACATCCTGAAACTGAAAGTAGCTTCTAACTGACTAACAAAACTATTGCATGTCAGCCCTCACTTTAAAAATCCTTGTACTATCACAAAGCATTTCAACACTAAAACCTAAAACCTGCTCCAGTTGGAGATAAGTCAGCTGCTGGTAAAGTAATTATAAAGCTTTAAAGGCCTTTCTCACAGCAGACACTTTCACAGTATAGGAAAAGTACAGGTGTTACTAATAGCACTAACGATGGCTCTGTTCCAGTGAGAGCGACAGAGAGCCAGCAGGAGGCTGAAATCAAAGTTCATTACTTACACCTGTGCTTTTCCTACTGTGACACGTCGAAATGTCCTCCAAGGAAAAAGGCTTATGGAGCTTTTAAAAGGAACATACTCAATCACAAAGGGGTATTTTGATGGTGGTGGTGGTGGCTGCGTTTAATACCAGCGCACAAGGCACCCTTTAGTAGCAGTTGGAGACGCACTGGCCTCTCCAATAATGTGAACCCATCCGCGGCAACAGGAAACGGGAAAGTGGTGTGGTGACGTAGTTTGAAGAGCGAAAGAGACACACATGGCGGGTGGGACAATCCGGTCTCACAGGAAGGCGGACACGGACATTCCGCTTGTCATGAGTAAGCATTTTAGCGTTTCCCATATCATTTCTACGCCACTTTTAGCGTCTCATTTGTATGCCACACAATCGTCCACAGTTAGGTTCAGGCAAGAAAACCTCTTAGTTAGGGTAAGAAAAAACGTCATGGTTGGGCTTAAAATAAGTAAGTAAACTAAGTGAAGCACGTACGGAAACAACTACGGAAAACACATCACCAAAAAAAACAAAAAAGTCTCGAACACAGGTCTCTTGGTTTAAAGTCCGGTGTTTGTTGGACCCATCCACCTCTAGACCCGCCCACCATAAGTGCTCTTTCTCACTTTTTATACTACGTCACTAACTCTTACTGTAGTATTTATACGCATATGTGTTTACATTGCAGTCAGTACAGGATACATGTCTTACAAATGACACGCGAAAATCAAGAAAGGCGTACTTATTGTACGCTAAATGCCTTTTGCATTATCGTGGCGTTTATACTCCTTTTTGCGCGAACAGGCTGGGTGGGAGGGACGGTGGATGGGTCCAACAAACACCAGGGTTTCATCCATAAATAAGACTGTGTTCGCTGTGCGTTACATTTGACTTTTCACTTTACAATTAGCTGTTTATTCGTGTCCTGTGTTCACGTTTTTAAATTTTCACTGTAAAAGAGTCGGAATTTTAAGCCCAACCATGTTATTTTTGTTTAATTCACAACATTAAGCACGTCTTTACTGCGACCACATTGTGACGCCGAGGGGTCTGACAAAGTCAGTATGTGAAGAGTTGGGATGAGAACGTGCTGGTCAAGCTAGCAGCTTGTGGAAGACTCCAGTGACGTGCAATGAGTGCACGGGTTAGCACCCTCAGGATTCTCTGTGGTAAAATAATAAACATTGTGAATACAGCCCCTGATTCACTGTGTTTTTCCTCTTTTTACCTCCTACCCACAGTGTGTAGGACCACACACACACAAACATTCCCTCTCAGACATACAGTTGCACAGGCGTTAATCTGCAGCTCCGACTTGTTCAGGTTTGTGATTTTCAGCCAAGGTCGTTCCATTCCCTCCCTCTCTGTAATGTAAGATGGTGGGAGCCCAAGTATGACAAAGAGTATATGTCTCCGTGTTTGACAGGGTGACCCAGTGGGCGAGGAGAAGCTTCTACAACCGGGGGGACGCATCTGGCCGATTCTCTATTATGACAAATCTCCCTCAAAATGAGAGTACGCTTGCAATATATTACGGCGCTGGATAGGAGCCTCGTGGCCCAGAATGATTCCAGCTGCTGCGTCCACCTGCCTCCTTCATTATCTGCTTGAGAAAATGACAGTGGATAGGTCACACAGTATGGATATGACTTTCTGTTTTTACAACAAGCAATCAGAGGATTTATTTTGAATGTTAAAATAGGAGGTGAAAGGAAATAAAAACAGCTTATAATGGAAAATGAAAATTGGATTATAAGAATGCACATTTATTTTTTTTAATTGGTGGACTGATCCACAGCATAATCAGAAGCAAAACATGACCGTGAACTATTGATGTACCCTGGACATCAGCTCTGCTTAACACTGTTCTCTGGCAAACAACTTGCTGTTACAGCCATCCAATCATATAATTGGGTTTAAACCAATCTATTCCCTTTTATTCCGTGGCAACTTTATTGGTGAAGAAAATGTAAGAAAAAAAATAATTAAAGCACAGGCAATGCAGCTTTAAAACAATCTTTAATCCAAACTATAACATTGTCGTGGTTATCTCTATTAAAGCCTCTCGTCCCTCATGATCACAATGCTACAAACGCTTAATTATTTGTTCTGCAGCAGTTTTCCATAACACATTATCCAGCATCAGGTCATAATTCCCTCCCAAAGCACAGGCAGTGTGAGAACTTCCAGTGGGGGAAAAACAATGCAGACATGTGGATTTACCATCTGTATTTGCATGTGTGGTAAAAAAAAACCTAAATAAACATCGTGTTACATGTTGTACCAGTCTCCCCCCCCGAGACATTATCAGCATGAAATTACCTTGTTCATGCAGTATTGTGACATAAATTATTTAGAGCTGAATGTTGTAAGACTAAAGGCATGGTACCTGATTTTTGTAAAAAAAAATAAATAAAGTGGAAGCTACCCATGTGTTGATAATGGGTTCAGTTGTAGCTCACTACAAATACCTGGGAGAGGTTTTCGGTATTTACATTGGGTGATCACATGGATCATGAGCAACAAGTCCTCCAATTTAAACTACAAAATATATCATTTGTAATTGCTGTCGAGAATGACACATAATCTCCTAAACCCAAGGGTGCTGGAAGGTGTGGTTCACCTAGACAGACATACCCAAAATAAATCCTAGACCTCAGAGAATTCATCCCCTGTGTAAGTAACATTGTGACTGTTACTATGTCTGAGTAAACTGGGATAAACCAAAGGAAGAATTTACATTTTTAACCTCGCCTAAAATGTTTTCTAGATTAGACCGTGGATTTTATAGCATGGGTAGCATGACACGCAGAATGTCCTTGTAATGTTGTGCTATTTATGTGCCTTCCCATGAGACTGGGTTGTTTTAGATCCACCCACCCATCCACCCCACTTTATCGCTCTTTAAACTACGTCACCTGTCCTGGCTAACAATTACGTGGGATATATCCGAATTCTAGTGCATTACTTGTCATACAGAACGTATAGCTACAAACTGACAGCCCGTGTTTTGCTTTGTGGCTCCTTAACGTGACACTACTTCCTCCTTTACTCCCTTCGAACAAGAGTCATAATTCCTGCAGCCGCTAGAAGTCTTCGTCACTCAGACGTTAACCGTTTTTGGGGATTTGCTACAACGGCTGAGGTTGTTGTTTTTCTTGGGAGGAGAGCCTCCCAATCATGTGATTGTGATGTGATTGGTTGAAACCATGTATGTTTATGCTGCTGGAATATCGTGTTAAAGCAGAAATGCTGAGGGTGATTTTAGTGTCAGTAATGTTCTGTAAGAGTGTGTTTTATTGCTCAGGATCATATTGCACCAGCCATTCATCAAGCCATTACTTAGTTTGTGAACTTGTCAGAACTTCCAGAATGTCAAAGCACAAAGACCTTAATCATGTGCGTAAATTTTGATGTTGTTAGGAAACATCTGTTCACCGCACAATCAAAAGCAATCAACTGAAATATCCCAAGCTGTAACCGAACCTTCAAAAATAACAGTTTTATGGGCCGAGCATGATATGAAACCTAACTGATAATCCTTTGTAAATGGAGGCATTACGTTGTTTTTGTTTAATATCTGTATATGTGTTTAGTAGACCCATTCATGCAGTTGAAAATGTGCAATTATGCAACCTTACTTTTATAATATTTTGTAATTTGAGGTATATTTCGGTGTTTTTGTGATATGTAATTTAAAAGAATTTGTCAGGTCAGAAATGTCAACCAAAGCCTCTTTTTTACTCTTCACTTTAAACAGGTCATATATTAACAAGCTAGTTTTGTCATCTGGTTCAGTCAGCTTGAAACAGTTGCACCTGGCAGTTACTAGGAGGAAATATTTAGTTACAACTCATCTTAGAAACAGCTGATACAGGGGATTGAACAGTACAACAAGATGTTTGTAAGCAGGACAAATAATTTCCCTCATTCTTTATTTTAGCATCAAGGTTTTTCTTTCTCAGCCAAAATTAGGAATTTACAGCGGGCCTTTATTCTAGCGTGAAAGTATTTATTCAGCTTTAGTCTGCAAAATAACTGATGTTATCTCACAGCGTACTAGAGCCGTTCACTGCTGCTTATGAGATATGGAAGTGATGCATGGATCTGAAACTGTTACAATTCCAGGCCAAAGAACCAGAAAATGAATGACATATATTTGTTTGGTGATTTTTTTTTTCTTCATATTAGCCAGATTTACCAGCTGTGACTCCTTTGTCACAACTTGGCACGTATTAAGTCCTGCAGTTTGAAAGCCAAATAGCTTTAAAAATATGGTAGGTGCAAATTGTTTACCAAAGCAGACAAAAGCAGGGACTTGCAGTACAATAAGTAATTGATAACCTGTGAAGAAGTGAGAGCGAGGTGTACTGTGGATCCATGTAATTAGCTGCTTTGTGAATACACTGCGATCATTATATTGTGTTAGATTGGTAGAGTGTGCTACACAAATGTCCATTCTTAGACTTTAATGCAACCCAGTTGTCAGAAAATATGTTGGCATTGTACGTTTGTGCAAACCACGTGATACGTTGAATGTTGACGTTTCTGAACCAAATAATAAATATCAACCTTGTATCACACTTGCAGATACCGTTGTGAAACGTTTGGTTAAGTTTAGGCAACAGAACTACTTGGTTAAGGTTAGAAAAAACACCATGGTTTGTGTTAAAATTATAACGTAACAACATAACGAAACAACATTACTAAATAACCAACAACCATAAAGTCAACGTGTACGTTACGTTAAATTTTTTCCTTTAGTGTGTGGTAAGCAATGATTTGGCCAAAACAGCAAACAAACATGGCGGATGACGGGCAGGAAGAATTAGTGATGTTAGTTTTGTACTACTTTGTACTGAAAAATCATGAAGAAAAAGGAAAAATAATGGATGAAGTCATGGAGACACGTTAAATAAACACTTGTGTTGTGGCCACAATTCAAAAAGTTGGTCCTCCATTTCTGAGCTCCATCTTACTGCTACTTTATGCTTCGCGTTTTGCATTAGCTCATGCATTAGCCGCGGCCGCCATGACGGCGATTGTTGTCCTTCTGCTTCAGTCAGCTTTGGGGGATGTTAAAAAACACTCTTAACATACCAAGCATAAACAAAAATATCTGGAAAGATAATCTTAAGAACCATCAAAAAATCGGGGCTTTGCTGATGATTGTCGGGGGAGGGGGGGGGGATCGGGCCCAAAATCAGCTTGAATCCTGTGTAGTGTGCCCCGCATAAGGCAAGAGACTGGAAGATGTTCAAATCAGGCAGTAAAAAACGTAAAATAAGATCCCACAATTGGCGTCGTCAAGGTAACGTGATATGTTGCCGCAAAGTGCTGTCCCATTCGTATTTATACCATTTCAAGCCGTTGCAGCCTCTCACACTCGACCATTTACCAGGTGATGTCAGTTAAGTCCCTGAGGGTTCAGGGCTTAAGGCCTTAGGGGGGGGCATTGGGATTGGGCCTTATACTCATTATTATACCACGGAACTGTGCTTCGCTCATTGTACTACGTCACCTGCTCTGTCCAAATGCAAAAACATCCACATTCAACATATACATGGTTTTGCCGAAACGTACAATGCCAACATTTTTTCCTGGCGACTGCTTTAATGACAATAAGACAACTCTAACTTTCTTCTTAGTAATAAGTGGAAGTCACGGAGGTTAAGAAATGAGAAATGAACAGAGAGAAAATGCAGCTCATTCGTAGATTATTAAATATCTGAAATGAAATGTTATGAAAACCCCACGCCCAGGCACTTCAGTTCCCCTGCCAAATATGATTCTTCTGCCAAGTACAGCAGCATATTATTTTGTGCACAATGAGACATGGAGGAATATAGCAGACTATACAGCAACAAAGCAGCTGCTAAAGGTGGAAATCATGTGAGCTCGAGTGTAAATTGAATGACCAGTGCACACAGCCCGGTGTGGACACACAGTTAAAGGTTTATTTCATATCACAAAGTAAGCTTTTTTACCAAAATGTACATTCAAACCATGAAACAGTTATGTGTTATTGTAACTACAGTATGTGTGGCAGTGAATGAAGATGCTGCCATTTCATGTCTCTTAATTTAGTACAGCTATTGTGTATTTATTATCTAGGATGATTTTATTATATTATAGATTTTTTTATTGTTGCTATTGTTGGCATCGGATCCCAACCTGGAGATCAGGACCTCCCTCAGGGGGCTGCAAGAAGCAGAGGAGACGTGACTTGATTAAAAGGATTGGGATGAACAAACATATTATACTGCTGCAGAAAATTGTTGTTGTTTCCTTTTCTCTGATCTTTGCTTTTTCTTTTGAAATGATTGGCTAGTAGGTCTAGCCTTATATGCTCCTAACAATATACAAATTAAATAACCTGAGAAGACACTCTTTGATTTAACATATGCAGCCTGTGACAAGGTGGATTTTATTTTCAATTTAACCCACCCAGATGAAAATGGGATGCTATCTTCTTAGAGGCAGGCTCTGTTCATCTTTCCAACGTGCTGTCTTGTGCTTCCTTTTGTTTTATTATGTTACGTACTGTATTGCATCCTTTGTCTGTGATTTTTTGATTAGTCGGTTTTCTCTAAAGTTGCTTTTGTGACTGCAGAGCGAGTCTTGACTTGATTTGCTATTCAAACGCTTCCAGAGGCTATTTTCTGCTGTCCCTGGTTTGACAGTTGATATTGTCTCCACCGGAGAATAAAATCAAGGAGTTTTGTCAGGTTACAATAGAGAACGGGGACACTTCTGTCAATGCCGATACCAGGGAGCCATGTGATCAATGCGAGAAAACAGTAGCTTGAAAGAACTGAACTGAATTTCATCCAGTTTTTTTTTTTGTGGAAATGAGAGATTGTTCTGCTAACCTCTAACCAGCGGATTCTAGTCAGCAATAATGACCTCGTCCACATTTCCCATGTGGGGCATTTTTCTCGGGGTGACCGAATAAAGCCATGCGATTCAAATGAAAGCATGAAGGGACATAATTGGCTTTTCAGTGGAAAGAAAAGCTATGAGAGAGCAATAAAGCATGGAGGAACGTGAAAGGCAATGAAACAAGAAACATTAGCTTTGGAAACGAGCTCCATAATCCATGCAATTAAAATGAAGTGGCTGACAATGTCAGTTGGCCATTTCCGTTTGCATTGTCCGCGTTCAGCTCCTCGCGGCGGCGTGCTCCTTTGATCCTTTCATGACTCTCTGGAGCTCAATACAGAGGAGGGGAACATTTAGAAACATTTGTTTCAATGACTACAGCTGTAGGCGATTTGAATATGAGAACTCTGTTTGCATTATGTGGACGCAAAAGCCCAGAGAAAGATACAGGAAAACATTAGGACCATTCAAGCTGAGTCTAATCCCCCTTCTGGTGCTGGAATTGCAGGGCTTTTGTCCACTTGGCAGCTGTGAAATGGTGTTGCTAAGGCTATCTAGGGGAGCAAAGTGTACGCTTCCCTTTTTTTGGGGCTCACATATCACCTGAATCTGTGACACCTATCTGATTGCAGCTTTGTCAGGATCCTCTATCTGGTACAAAACTACTGAGTGAATCGTCCTCTGATGCAGCCACTGTGGAGAATTTAATTTGGGAAGCACAGACACTGCGGAGAGTTTCACTCTTACACATGATGGATGAGCAGGAGTTTTCGGATGCAAAGAAGTCTCATATTTAGGCCTGAGCACTTGTGTTGATGGCGTCCTTGAGGGGGAGAGAGTTCTCCTTCACAATCAGTGTCCAACTAACCAGAAAACAGGCGGAAGTTACAATTACACTTCCCAGATGTGATGGAAATCTCCTCCTGAGCTCAAGGGCGGACTTTTCCATTAGGCAAGGTGAGCAACTGTCTGGGCCCCCCAGCTACCAGGACCCATAATAGTACAGTAGGGCTGGATGATATGGAGGAAATCAAACATCACAATATTGTAGGGTTGACTATCGGTGCTTTCACAAGATATTTACACAATTAGATTTTTGATAATCATCAGTAATGTGGATATAATGACTAAGTGGGTAAAGGCAAATAATAGAACAGCTAACAGGCTGGTGGGTTCAGAAAATTACATTACTTAACTATAATGCAGCCAGACGATATCTAGCCTCATATTACGATATTGATATAATATCAATATATTGCCCAGCCCTATAGTATAGTAGTATATACACTATGATGGTTAGACACCATACATATAAAATGATGCCCCCAACACGCTTCCTGCTGAAGCTAAAAAGCTATTTCACACAGCATCAAACAATGAAACGAGTAATGAAATGAGTTTATCTCAGTGGTCATTCCAATTTGACGAGTTGGGAGAGAATGTGTTGGTTTCATTGCTTATGAGTTAAACTTATTGTTTGTATTAGAAATAAAATGTTATTTCTTCTTTCAAAAGTTGCATATATTGTCGCTTTAAAGTATTCATTGTAAAATTCCTACTTACTAATGTCAGTTTCACCTAACTTTAATGACTACAAGACTGGAGTCAGCTGGAATTTGGTATCAGTACAGCGTGCTCACAGGCTCAGCTCACAGTCTCAGCAGCACATAAATATAACATATTGCGCAATAAATAAAAAATCTCAGTTTTCCTAGGAAGCAGAGATAAATGCAGGGAAACATTCTGGAGTTTCCTCACGTGTTAGTTGAAAGCACCACTGCCCCAACTTCCCCTGATCCTAATGGCAGGGACAAAGATAATGCAAGAAAATCAAACTACATTCAAGAAAGATGGAAAGAGAGAAGGGATAGGGGCAGCAATATATTGTGTGAGTGGTGGGATTTTTCACATTTTCACATCCTTTATTTAAAGCTGCTATAATTCTTTTCCATATTAACAATCGATGAAATGATTACATGTAATCCACGCTCAGTTTTTAGCATCTTTTAAGTATCGCTTTTATGGCCGACAAACTGGCTGTTTTGATTCTGTCTCATCGCTCTAATCAGCAACATCTTTAGCCACAGCAACCAAATGTTTTCAGCAAAAAAAACTCCAACAACCCACTGTAGCCTATGCTAGCTGACCAGCACCAATAAGCGCACACATTTAGCACCTAAAGCTACTGAACACAGTGGAGCGTTTAGCTGCTAAAGAGCCAGATATTTCCCTCAGGAGTTGGTGGAGACCAACCCCTGAGGGGGGCGGCTGTGGCTCAGTGGACAGAGCGGGTCGTCCTTTAATCACAAGGTTGGCGGTACGATCCGCAGCTCCCATACTATATGTAGTAATAAGTAATATGCATACTATCCCATACTGTCTGTATGTCGAAGTGTCCTTGAGCGGGACCCCAAGTTGCTCCCCAGGCAGCCCACTGCTCTTAAAAATGCTTAGGATGGGTTAAATTCAGAGGTCAAATTTCATGTACGTATATGACGATTGTAGTAAAGTTCAAGTTTAGGTTTTTTAAGTTTGTAACAGAGCTAAAAGGAGAGTGATTATTGGACTTATATTCACTAGGTGGCCACAAACTCTTATAAATATGTCAATGTTGTGGTTACAGCTTATAGAGCGGTTCCAAAGTGGCACAGATAAACAATAGATAGATAGATAGATAGATAGATAGATAGATGGATAGATGGATAGATAGATAGATGATCCCCAAAGGGAAATTGAGGTGTTACAGCAGCAATTTACATACATCACAAAAATGTGCATCACTCACACAAACAACACAAGGTAAGCACAATGAATCTTTATATACAAATATCATACCTACATATCTAAATACAAATTCAAGTAAGAGTGAAAACACCAGAATATACTAAAATTCCTACTGTATACTAATATTATCGTGATTGGGGGTAACGCTTTATTTAATAGTTGCTGATTTCATTTGAGGAATGTCTCTGAAACATTATTCTCCATATATATTGAATTTGTACGCTTGATTGTAGAAAGTCATCACATTTTTCCATCTCCTCTAAATTACACTGGAGTTAAATGGAACTAATATCCTGGAAGTGCACCAATTGGACATTATCTCAATTTTCCCATTTTTGTACCAAATTACATTGTCTTTTCCAGTCACCTTCCTATGAATTTACATCCCCATATCAGTTCCTTTCTAGGAAATTATAGGAAAGTGGACCCTTAACATGGAGCGTTACTTTAGTGGAAGACAGCCACAGCTATGTGTTTTTTCATATGATATATCTACACAGATAACGTGTCAGAGTGAGAACATTTATTTTGTATGGAGAGGGACTGTGGTGCTGAAATGATCTACAGAGGGGAACCTTGATTTCTACTTGATGTCACCTCTTCTTTGCTCACCATTAGATTCAAATGTTAAACTGTATGTCTAATCACAGAATATTGTTTTTTAAGGATATGTTTGATTTGTTTGTATTTCATTATTGTATGCTATAGAATAGTGATGAAGTCGTATTCCAGGAAATGCCACATATTCGACACACTCTTGGACCAAAACAAAATTCAACATTTACTTGGGGAATAAACTGACACTGCTTGGGAAGCAGCGATATGTGTCAGAGCCTGAGGGAAAACCAGCAGAACAACACATGAAACTGTGCTGAGCTTCTTCAAAATCTGCCTCATCTCCTCGTTGTTTTTCTATCTCTTTCTATGGCTCTCCCCACAGAAGAACCACTTGTAAACAATATTTCATCATATCATTTATATTCTTTCTATAGATTTATCTGCAAGAATGTGTTTTTTTCTGTCATTATAGTGAATACAAATAGCTGTATATTGTAGTATAGTGCACATGGTGTTGAATAATGTATGTTGTTTAGTAGCCTATACTACTTGTTGCCTTTATTCTGAGTATTACTTTGTCCACATGCTTTGGAAATACTGTACTTAATATATGGTCATGCCAGTAAAGCTAATTTGAATTGAATTAAGGTGGATTTACTGCTATTTGTTCGCAAAAGATGACTAGCTTATTGTGTTGTATTTGTTATTTCAAATTTAGAGAAAACGTTTAACAAACTGAACCCAGCTAAAGATAATCAAATCAATAATCAAACCTTTTCATAATATAGTAGTCAAGTGTGGGCCCAAAAAAACACAACAGTGGACGTTGTACCATTACAAAGATCTGTGTTGCCAAAAGAAGAAGGTGGAGTGAAGTGCACCGGCCGCTAGTCATCTACAACAAAAACTCAAGCTCAACTTTAATACTGTTTAGCACTGAACAGACAATTCAGAGCGGTAGATTATCTGTGCAGCGCGTGCGATCAGGAACTAAGAAATAATTAATCAAAAAAGACACACAAGTGTCCACGAATTGGCCATTGAGTCTGGTTTTCACAGAAAAACCTGGCAACCCAGAGAAAACAGACTGAGTCAGTTCTGCCAGCAACACAGAGCAACACTTCCTGTTCCACTGCAGTCTGTATGAGCGCATAAGAATCAGGCTCTTCGGCAAAATAATACTCAAATACCAAGAATATGATACT
This sequence comes from Sebastolobus alascanus, assembly GCA_916701645.2. Taxonomy (NCBI): domain Eukaryota; kingdom Metazoa; phylum Chordata; class Actinopteri; order Perciformes; family Sebastidae; genus Sebastolobus; species Sebastolobus alascanus. The sequence continues at coordinate 486,178 of CAKAOJ020000206.1, read as the reverse complement.
CTCTCAGACCAAAAGGAAATTCAGTATTTACTTTGGGGGAAACGAACCATGCCATATAGAAACCATCCACAGGAAAAACCAGCAGAACATCACATAAAGCTGTAATGAGCTCCTCCTCTGCTTCCTCTTCATATTTTTATCATCCCTGTTCTTCTATGGCTCTCACTGTTACCATCACATTTAATTATTAAACTATATCGTATATATTTTTATTCTATTTTAATGATTTGTTGCACCAATTTCTTTTAGTGTAATTGTTGTATAGTGTAGCAATGTGCAAACTTGATGTCTTATTTTTGTATTGCAGTCTGATCTTTACCCGTACTAGAGGCTTGGCTATAGGCAATGTCAGTCGTTCCACCTCTTTGGTCAAGATTAAAACATCCTGTTGAAAGGATTGCTGTCCTGTAGCACGTTGGAGCCAACTGTCCCTGAATAAAATACTGCCTAAACGACGGTAATTCAAAACGTTCCACCTCAAATTTATTCTACAACTCATTTAACTAATTTGTGTCAAACTAAATTAATTATATATATATTTTTTTTTCTTTTCACACAGTGTTGGAAAATGAATATAAAAGTACACCAAAAGAGCAGAAGGAAGAAGGTCAAGGGGCCCCTTCAAGGGGTACTAGACAGACAACACTGTAGGGACACTACAGAGGCACAGCACACTGCATGATATGAAATCCAACTCTTCATATTTTCTACCATACAGAATAAAGTGGTGTTTTAAATCAGTAAAAGAAAATGTAAAATTAAAATTAAACTAGAGACCATCTTGCAATGGGTTCACACCATAACCTGTATATTAGAAGTAGACGTAGTCACCGTGATGTCACCCATTGGTTTGTGGTCTGCCGTTTTGAAGCCTCCAGTTTGGCATTTTGGCCATCGCCATCTTGGTTTTTGCAACCAGAAGTGACACAAAAGAGTGTAGCTAAGTACAACCGAGCGCGGAATAAGACACTTCTAGGCTAAATGCTAATATTAAATTTCATGAACTGAAAACACACTGTGAAAGGGTTAAAGTTGTAAGACGAAAACACAAACAACTCCCAGACCGAACAACGCCGTGGTAGCGACCTGTCAATCACAAGGTAGCCCCGCCCTAATGCATACCCTGCTTTATGGTCTATTTGACTCTAAATGGGACCATAATTTACTAAATGAACATCATGCTGTATTGAAGAAGACTTGAAACTAGCGATTGAGACCATAAACTCATGTTTACAATGTTTACTGAGGTAATAAATCAAGTGAGAAGTAGGCTCATTTTCTCATAGACTTCTATACAATCAGACTTCTTTTTGCAACCAGAGGAGTCGCCCCCTGCTGGCTGTTAGAAAGAATGCAGGTTAAAGGCACTTCAGCATTGGCTTCACTTTTCAGACCCAGGAGTTGCCCACTACTTCCGGCACCCTTGCTCTGACCACACCCATCTTCGAACTCAACCTTTATTTTGATCTCAACTACACATCTGTAAAGTTTCGTGACAGCATCTTGCAGTTTTGACGCTATCACGGTGACAACATCTGTCCACAGAAATATAAACACCTGGCAAAGTATGCAAAGACCTCTCCTGTGGTAGTTCCTGCTACAATTGGTGTCTCCAGGAACATATTTTGCAATGATGACACACACAGATTCACAAGGTGAAAACAATACCATGCACACGCTGTCATGGCTGGTAAAAGGGAAAGTCGGGTGTGATATTATGAGCTCCTTAATGGGGCCCCTTGGTGATTGTGTCCCCTCCCCTGCCCCCAATAAAACCCGCTATTGCTGTAGATTGCTAGTCTTGTTTATGCATATATTACACACCTCGTGCCACATTGTTTGTCAGTCCTGTACTTAATTGTGCTCGTGCCAATAAAACAAATGCGAATATGAGACAAAAAGACTGGTAGATTTTCTGCTCTTTGCACAAAACATGAAAAACAGAGCAGATGCTTCACAATGATTGGCTCCCTACTCCACTTACAAAGGCAACCAATAGTAGGATGAATTCATTACCAACAGGCTTGCCAGAACACTCATGCTACTCCAACCATACTTGTTATTTCACAATAAAGTTAGCTGAATCCATATAGGAATTGCTGCTGTTGCTGCGTACACAGCTCCTCTGTGGTGCATTTTATAGCAAAGCTTGGGCATCACAATGCTCTTTCTGCCAATATAGACTGAAACAGAGAGAGGGAGAGAGAGAGACAGAAAGAGAGAGACAGGAGGAGAGAGGGAGAGAGAGACGGACAGAAGGAGAGGGGGAGAGAGAGGCGGGCAGTGCCTCACAGTGAGGGAGTGTCGTCGTCGGAGCGGTTTGCTCTCCTCTTCCACATCAGACTCCTTCTATCCCTCCGTGCTGGAGGAGCGAGGAGGAACCTCTCCTCTTCTTTTTTTTCCTCTCTGCGGACACACGGATAATAACCACACCACGGCTGGGAAGATGGTTTTTCTGCTGCATATGGTTACCCTTTACACTCTGAGCGTCTTAAGCGGAGCGTCCGCCGCCACTCACTGTGAGTATCTTCACCTATAAGCTCACCTGTACAGCTGCTCTCCTCTCCAGCTAGCTGGAGTCAGATAGGAGCTGAAGTTTGGACGCCTTTGTGCTCCTGCTGTTGTTGCAGAGCGAGCCATCGCGACTGATACAGATTAGCTGCTGTTGCTCATTTGAAGTGTAGAGAGGGCTACTTGTGTCTGAATCGTGCACATAACAAGTTGTTGATCTGTGTGTCTGTTGAGCAGAATGGACTCTCAGTGTGCGATGAAGGTCAAGCAAACAGGTTTTCATTCACAAGTCAGACGCAGTCTGGATGGACTCTCTGCAGCCACTGGTTACTTGGTTCACCTCGGGTTAGCTGTTTTCTTTGTTTCTAAGAGTCAGTCTTTAGACGTGTTTTTGCTGGTGTGTGTGTGTATGTGTGTGTGTGTGTGTGTGTGTGTGTGTGTGTGTTGGGGAACAGAAACTGCTGACTGGCCACAGCTGTACTGCACAGACAGCTGCTGTTACTGGTCGACTCCTACGTGAAAATACCATACACTCACTCACACAGCCTGCTGGAGCTTCACTAGACAGACTACTGCTTCCCCCCCCCACACACACACCCACAGGGGGGTTTCATCTTAAATGTGAAGCTGTACAGTGTTAGCTTTGGATTTAATTGCTTGGGTGGTTTCATTAATAGATGTGTGTGTTAGAATGGAACAATTTTAATAGACCATCAATCATTCATCAAGTCATTGTTTTCAGCTCCTCTAATGTGCTTGTCTTTGGTCTCCACAGTAAACTGACAATTACTGGATTTTGTTGGTCGAACAAACGTTATATTTCATAGAGCAAATGATTAATTGATTAATCAAGGAAATAATCAGCAGATTAATTGATATAAATAATAGTTGTATCTCTATACAATCTATTTATTTATTTATCTTTAAGCCATGTTGCTGAAATTCCTTGCAGTGCAACAATGAGCAGAGCTAACATCCATGCAGGCTAAACCACATCATACCCGAACTAAACAAATCCTACATAGACAAGTCACTGTTAATAATACACACACTGGATACACACCTAGTTGAGGTGTCTCTGATATTTAGTGTGCCCTCAGTGATATACTACCGGGGTGGGGGTGTTCTGTTAGATTGCATCAGCTTTATAATAGCCAAGTGGATCTAGTAAACTGGCAACTGAGTGGACTTTTATTGTTGATTTTACAGTAAATGTAAGATGTCTATAAAACACGTCTTCCTGCAAGTGTCACAGTAACGTGTGCAGCATCTACAACCTGCAGTAAACACACGTTTCAGTTATCTTTATTTGCATCACATGGCAGTTTATCTGTGTTGACACAGCATATAAATGTAAATAGTGGATATAAAAAAAGAAGAAATGGTAATTAGAATACAAACTGCCAACATAAGAGCAGACATACGACATATAACAGTGATATAAGAGCTCAGTGGTGGACCTGGATGCCACAATAGGTTTTATTACCAAACCAGGTTGGAATATTCAGGCATTTTATATCAGTATGTTTTGCTCCTGACAGTTTCTGATTAATGCTTTGCTTTCCAATGTGTACCTGGTATTGCTAGTTCTTTACCTGGAAGAAAACTACACACATGAAGTTGTGTTTTAGCATGACATTTTTATTATTTTCTTTTGTGAAAAACTTTATATTAGTTCATGTTGACAGAAATTAACATGTATACATATATACAGATATAGTTCCAAAACAATTAAACTTAAATTGATTCATGGTATATTGTGCATATAGCAATACCTAGCGTGCAAATAATAATATGGAAACATATATCGATATACAATATACTTTAACATAAATTGGTATGTCAGCCCGTACAGATACAGACGTACCTTGCAGCTATACGTACACATGCATGTATGCAGACACACTTAGACATGCACATACGCACGCACTTACACATGCACACATGCACCCATGCACGCACATACACACACACAGACTAACATGTGTCTAAATGTCAGCAATTTGTTTTAGAACTATATTCAACCCCCCATTTCCCTGAGTATTTTGTTTTAATAAAGAAATGAGGTAGATAGTTTGAGTAACAATGACTTGACAAAAAGAAATCCTGACCAGCTCATCTCTTTGTTCCATCAGATTTCCATCAAGTTTCTTGTGGATATTCATAACCCATATCTCCACGTTTATGGGCAGATTGTCAAAATAGAGTTACATTTAAGGTCATTCGTGCTCCCCAGAGGATGAATCTTTCCATATTTTAGACTAGCTCCACTTTCAGGCCAAAATGTCAGCTTTGACAGCAATATATATAACCTAATTTAAAATTATAATCTCATGTTCAGATTTCAGTGTTTCTTGGTGAGCACATTCTCTCCCAAAGGCATAAACATTTTTATTTTAATGACTCCATGACCTTTCCCTCTAGCTGCACCCTTTGAACATTTTTAGCCCTACTATATATGAATAACAGAATCTTCATTATAGTGCTCATTTCGCACAACATTTTGTTTGTGTTGTGGAATGTAAAATGGAAAATAACGGCGCTTTCTAGCGACGCTTTCGATCTTTTCTGCCCTTTCTTGTCATGTTAGAAATGTAAGAAGTGATTCCCAACAGTAAATGAATACACCACCAAGCGGCGTGACATCACTTGATCTTTCGGTTTATCTTTGCTCTCTGAGGGCGAGTGTGACACCAGGCTTGTGTTGGGGTTTAAGCAGTTTATGTTAAGGTGAGGAACTGAGCTAAACTGACAGCCGCATTACTCATTCATGGCAGTCCTGTGGTTCTCAAATGTGTGCGGTGATCAGGTCTGACATACTGTGCTGTGATGAAATGGTGAGATGCTCCTGGAGGTCAAATAGCTGCTCTCATATTTACTAGTGAGAAACAAAAGGAGGGGAGCTGAGAAGTGTCATGGCTGGTTTGTGTGGCCTTGTCAGGTGGCAGCCACTTCCTGTCAGAAGCCCCTCTGCACTTTCTTTGGTTTTACAAAGAGACGAGTACGTCACTCAGTATGTCAGCATTCGATCTGCCATTTTCAGCAGGAGCTAATTGATACTGTATTGGCGTGACCTTCACACTAATGGCCAAATGACTGCCAACCGCGGAGCTATGCACAAATGCATTGAAACAACGATTTTTTTTCCCTTTTTTGTACAGAGTATATTATTAACACAGTGCAATACAAATTTATTGTCCACTGGTGGAAATTTGTCTTGACAACAGCAAACCACAAGGTGCTCTCCAGCAATTACATCAAAGTGAGAAAGCTGAGGGTTGAGTGCTTTCTTGTAAAATACGTTGAGCTTTGCATTCAGTTCTGTGCACAATTTCCCTGCTGGTTTTTTAATGCCTTTACTGGCAGTGTTGACCACTATAGCTTGAGTGGTTTTATATTTACAACTAAGATACCCATGCCAGGGTGTTCAGTTGTAAGTTAGCACACTTTTTACTAGTGTTATAAACAGTCTAGAATATTCTGGCTAATGTCAAAGCCATGTGAATTACAATTTGGAATACATTTTGATAATCTTTTCCAATAACAAGTAGTCGAATGGATTACAATTTGATTAGATTTTTGAGGTTGGCTTCTTTAGAGGATTTGGATGGGAGCGTTGGTGTCAGTTATGTCTTGGTGCATTCAGTGAACAGAGTAGTCAGGGACTTAGCTTAGCTTGACATTGCGGCCGGAGCCTTCTTTTAACTCCCAAGTTGTCATATTTCAGCCCCGTTCCACCAAATGGCGTATGAATGACACGGCAATGTGTGAAGTCATTTTGTGGGCAATAACAATGCTGTTTTAGCACGTCATGTAGTCTGTACTGACTGCAGCGTAAACACACCCACGTGAATATACGCTCAGAGCTAGTGACGTAGAATAAAAAGTGAGAAAGACTGCTTATGGTGGATGGTGGACCGTTGTTCATGTCCCAAGGTGTTGTTGAGTTATTTTGAAGTTACGTTAGTGACGTTTGTGATGTGTTTTCTGTACATATGTTACGTTGTTTCCGCACATATTTGACTTAGTTTACATACCTATTTAAAGCCCAACCATGATGTTTTTCCTAAACCTAACTAAGTGGTTTTGTTGCCTAAACATAACTGTGTAGCCCCGTGGCATGGCATGACACATAAAAAGCCTAAAATGACACGCGGAATGTCCTTAAAATGTTGTGCTATTTATACGACATGAGATCAGGTTGCGTATTTACATGTTGTGTGTTTGTTACGCCCCCCAGCAAGGCTCTTTACAGAACAGTTCCAACATAATTAATTAGGAAAGAAGTTAACGTTCAATTTATTTGTGAACAAAAATTAATAACTAAACAATCAACCACAAACAAAGTCTACTAACCAAGGACTGATGAGCCGGCCAAAATGACAAAAAGAAAAAGAAAAAGAAGGGAAGACACCCAGACCAACCCAAAATGGATCATAGGAACTGGGCTCTTCCCTCTAACCTAAACCAATATAAGAACTAAACCTAACAGAAATAAAGCCACAAAAAAAGGACTATACCAGACCCATCAGAAAAACAAAAGAACCAACAAAGGAAAATAACTAACTCATCAAATACAAACAAACTGCTGCTGAGGCTGGAACGCAGAGAGAGAGACAGCCAGGATCCCTTCCCCCTCTATATCACTTGTCCCTCAATCAGGGCAAGACCAGATTCACCTGGAAGAGAGACAACATGAGAGTTTTGCTTCGTGTTGGAAGGTATGTGAGCTGTTAACGTGCAGTCACTGGGGGTTAAGCTAGCTGCTGAGGATAACTCCAAACTGTAACATCAGGCTGGCTGCTTGTTAAACCACAATGTCTTGTTTAGTGTTTCTACACCACTTTAATACAGAAGATGTGGCATGTGGGTGTGGGGCTGTTGTGAGGCAACTTTGAGAGAGTAGGCTAAGTAACGTAAAGCAATTTAATAAATAAGTATTGTACTATGAGTAGTGGATTATAGGGATGTCACGATACCAGAAATTTAGTAGTCGATACCAATACCAGTGAAATTCCACGATTCTCAATATCTAATTCAATACCATGCACGGTAAAAAACACAAACAAAACAGTAAATCCCATGTACAACATTTATTACCGTTTGAATACTGTTTTTTGCAAATGTATATTTGATTAATCTGTCAATTATTTTCTCGATTAATCGATTAGTTGTTTGGTCTATTAAATGTCAGAAAACTGTGAAAAATGTCGATCAGTGTTTCCCAAAGCCCAAGATGTCCTCAAAGGTCTTGTTTTTTCCACAACTCAAAGATATTCAGTTTACTTTCATAGAGGAGTAAAGAAACCAGAAAATACTCACATTTAAGAAGCTGGAATCAGAAAATATAGACTTTTTTTTTTTCTTTAAAAAATTACTCAAACTGATTAATCGATAATCAAAATAGTTGACGATTAATGTAATAGTTGACAACTAACCGATTAAACGTTGCAGCTCTATCCCTGATGATCAGCCTCAAGTTTATCGCCAAAAACCAAATTTTACAAAATTACATTTGAACACATCATGATAATAATAATTTACCTTCGCCCAATCCTAATTTTTACTGAATAGAGCCTGAACGCAACACAATGCAACCTCTGTACATGAGCTTTTAGCTCCGTTATTTAGCCAAGCAGGACTGTGCTGCTAACAGCTAACGTTAACTAGCTCTCCTCCTGCCGACATGGATTTCTTGTTCACAATGTAGCATTATGGGAAATTTTCTATATTCCCCATGACGATGGGACACCGTTAATCCAGATATATATACACAATATATATACAAATATGTAGTTTAGAGCTGCAACTACAGATTATTTTCCTTATTGATTAGTCTGTCGATTATTTTCTTGGTTAATTGATTAATCATTAGGCTGAATAAAATGTATAAAAAAAACAGTAAAAAATAAATTCTATCACAATATCCGGGAGACCAAGATGATATCTCAAAATCTTGTCCAACAGACAGTTCAAAACCAGATATTTAGACATTGAATTTTCTGTAATGTAAGAGAAAATAAATCAACAAATCCTCAGATATCTTTAATCTTAATCTAATCTAATGGCGATTAATAAATAATTTTCTACTAATCGAGTCTGTTTCAGTGCTAATGTGTCTAGATATTTGTGATAGTCGTAATCTGTCTGGCATTGCTGATCACAAGTTTGTTGGTTTTCCCAAAGTTTTTTTTTTTCAATAAACGGTTGTTGCAGCGTCCTTTTAGGGCTATTGCATAATTCATATAATCTCCTACACCTAACACATCACCTATGTGCGGCTTCTTTTAAGGGAATATTTCCGGCTATGAGTGGAAACATGATTCTTTTGGCTGGAAAGCTTTCATTACCAGATGATATGACACTCTTCACCACAGGTCTGTGGGAGGAATATTGCTACGCTCGCAGTGTTTCCCTCGCAGCAGGTAGAGACCGCTGCGCCACACATCCATCTTTTATAAGCTGGAATCTGTTTCCGGTTTAGCAAAGCACCGCACACATATACTTACTTCAAATCTCATGCTTCAAGTTAGCTCAGTGGGCACATACTTGGGCGAAAATTATTTCCCATCTGAAGCACCTGGAACGTGCTGGAGGAGAGCTGGCATTCAGCATCACAGCAGAAGTGAGGGTGTGTGTGTGATGGAGACGGTGCAGCTGCAGATTCACTTAATGAATGTGAAGTAGGCACTCAAGGAACACCTACCGCTGTACATATTCAAGGACTGATGAATTTATCAAAAGGTAAATGATGCAGAGCACTGCTGTGTGACAGCGCCGGCAATTTTGCTCATGTTTAAACATATAGTGCATTTCTTCTGAGACACAAAACCAACCGGAGGGACCGTAGAGGGATGATGGTATATATAGAAATAGTGTATGATTATGTCACGAGGATTACTCTCTTCATCGTCGTGATCCCGCAGGGAATGTGAACCGTTTGTGCAATTCCTATTTCGTCTTATATAAATATGCCATTTAGACTGAAGTTGGGTGTAATTTGTATGTTTTTCTTAATTTATTTTTAGATCTTTTTTATCTAAATTATATTTATTCTTTATTCTATTTTGTTATGTCATATTTTAGTTTAGTTAGTTAGTCTTTTTTATAGGTTTGCAGCAAATAAAAAAAAATCATATCCTAATCTGAACTAAAAGAATTAGTTCCCCATTAAAACTGAAATAAAACAGGAAAATAATCAGTGGCAGCATTTTCATGCTAACTAGAAAACTAAAACTGGTATAAAAATGGAAAGAAATATCATCATTAAACTGGTAGTTATCATGGAAACACTTAAATCTTAAATCTAAAAAACAGAGAATCAGTTCTAGAAATTATTGAAACACAATTTGTTTCACAAATTGCTTTTTTTTTTTTTTTTAAATTACTGTATCTTAATTTTTGGGAGGACAGTATCACTGTTGTAATTTTTTTTTCTGTGGTTCTGGACAGATTGCTGGGTTTACTTCATGTGAAAAACCAACAAGATTATATTTCCATTCAGATCAATCTCCATCAGAGTGACTTGATTTTCAAAGCTGAAGTTGAAGTTGCTACAGAGGACTGTGTGTTTATTCGGTTAAATTGAGTAAATACAGCATCTCAGAGCTCTCTGCATGATCTCTGACTGACTGCAGACATGAAATGAAGAGAGTTTTACAGGGTTTTTTCATCTTGGTCAAAGCATTTTGTTTCTTCTGATGCGTTTATTGAGTTATTTATTGGCTGCGTGGTGTGGAGAAGATGAACAGACAGATGCTGCTGTCTTCTGTTGTTGAAGTGAAATGTTGAATGGTAAAGTCATTTACTTCTACACTCCAGTCAGTGGGGTATCACGGCATGATGCCATTTTATATCACAATATCTTCTTTTATTTATGATTAGTGAATGTCTTTTTAGCTAATCCCCTTAATTAAATACCTGAAAAATTAATTAACATGGATGCAAGAAATATACAAAAATCTAATAATCAATACTGTCACCATCTTCATCATTATATCGCACCCTTATTTGATAGAAGCTTGTAAAATGTCAGGCTGTATATGTGTTTTACTGTCTGAATTCAGCATACAGAGAGCTAATGGTACAGGGAAGCTTTTACATTGATGTCCTCTGCAGATCCAGTGTACCGAACAAAATGCTTTTTGATTGTAATGAATAAGAAGAAAATGCAATGGACACTTGATATAAGACTATTTAGAGGAATAATTTCTGCCCGGTCTCTCGGGAGCAGAAAAAAATCTATTGTGATGAATGTGGCGCCAGTGGAGGCCTTTCCATTTCCAGCTGCATTGGTCACACGGTGATGCTGCACCAATTCCCAATCCATAGAGTGCAATGAATATGCTTCAAATAGCTGTAGAGGCTGCAAGTTCCATCCTCTATTTATTTTCAGTGTTACTGGCAGAGGGTTTGGAAGGATTATCAACACCCACTTTCTGTCGACCGTGCCAATAAGATTGATGCAATAATCAGCAAGGGACGGTTACAGTGATGAAAAACACGAGACAAAAAAAAAAAAAGATTCTGTTTTGAACGTTCAGGCTCAAAAATAAAAAATAAAAAAATTAGGTGTTAAATTAAAAGAAAAAAAAAAGCCAATGCCTGCTCATAAAGTAGCCAGATTTCACACTATGTATTGCACCGTTTATTATTTTATGTAATTACATCGTGTGATTACCTGTGAATCAGACACAGTCCTGCATTATCACACTCTATGATTTGATATTGATTATGATGTATTTATAGGGGGCTGAAACAAATGCGTGTAATCTGGAGGTGCTGGTTCACAACATCAACATGCAGAGTTAAAGAAAAGGAAGCTGCACCATGATCAGTCTTTCAGTTCAGATGTGTCACAGTCTAGCTCTGGTTTTGTTTTTTGCATTATATCTTTTTATTTGCCTTTATTAGTTCTGTGATCAGGATTTTGTTATCTAGGTTCTGGAGTTTCCGTTTTGTTCCTTGTTTCATTCGTTCGTTTAGTCATGTTTAGTATTTCCTGTTTTATTTTGATATACTTACCATGTGTGTCATGTCTCGCTTTACTTCCTGCCTTTGTGCGTTTTCCCGCCTTTGTGATTGTCTGCCTCGCCCTGATTTGTTCCACCTGCGTCTAATCACCTTGCTCTCCTTGTGCCTCCTCATCTTTATCTGTGTGTAGGTCCAAACCTGTTATTCCTGAAACATGACAAGAGCTACAAATCTCCTTTAAAATGTGTACAGCAGAGTCTCCAATCTAATACAGAAAACATAAAAAGTGAATGCCTATGGAGACTGCGTTGGTCCAGATACTAACAGATTAGAAACCAATGTATTTCGTTGTTTAATTTGAGGGACTTGTACCCATTTGTAGTGCATACATATGGTTTTCATTGTGTGTTGTGGCTCATTCCGCCCTTATTCCGCCTGTTGCAGCATCTTTGAACAAATAAATATCTCCAAACAGATTGAGGGCAGCCCCGTGGCTCAGGCATCATATCTATAAATGTGTCTTGTCTTGAGTGACTGCCCATGCATGACCACGCTCACATACGCAACGCTATATAAAGCTAGAAGACCGAAACTCAATCAACTTCTTGCAGTCCCTGGCCTGAACTTCCATTCCTTCGAGGAAAAACTGGTTACGAAAGCCTCTTTTTAAAAAGAAAAAAAAAATCTATACCACTCCACGAGAAACCACTCTCTCTCCAAAGATGTTTCCCTCTTGTCTCAACCAAAGTCAGACTACAGAATCAATATGAGTTCTCTATACTCGGAAGTAAATGTGTCTTTTATAGATATCTTTATATCCAAATGATACCTGATAGAGTCAATGCAACCTCATTTTAGTTCAGGACCATTTTAAAGCAACCCCTCCCCAATTTTCATCATTTCAAAAATCATAATATTAACACAGTAAAAGAGTTATTGTCAAACATTATTATGATGTTATTCAGGCTGTTCTCATACACCGTTTGTAGCTATACCTACCAACAAGTAATGCACTGTAATTCCTATATATCCCACAAAATAAATTTGTATGTAATCCACGTAATCGTGAACCAGGAAACATAAAGAGTGACAAACGTTGCGTAGGGAGGAGGTCGGGATAGATGGATGGGTCAAAAAACACCGGACTTTCACCCAGGAGACCGGTGTTAGTGTCCCGTGTGAAACCAGAAGTCAGCGTCGTTTATTTGTCACGTCACGTTATTTTAACTGCAAACCGCAATCTTTTCCTAAACCTAACCAAGCAGTTTTGTTGCCTAAATCTAAACAAGTCGAACTTTTCCTAAACCGAAGTAGTTTTATTTTGAGAAGACTGGAGTTGAAATTGACAATTTCATTTTAACGCCACCAATTTCTTTAATGCATTAACGCAACTTGCAATTTTTAGGTTGTAGCGGGCTCAGTTTTTAAAGCTGGAGTGAAAATACTGGTATCATATGAGACTAGAAGGAATCCATCGGTACCAACCATGTCATACTAGCTTGTCGCAAAGGAGGCTAAATAACGCTCCAAACTTGTGCTAAATTTTGGCGAGGAAAAACTGGGATGGCAATTTTCAAAGGGGTCCCTTGACCTCTGACCTCAAGATATGTGAATGAAAATTTGTTCTCTGGGTACCCACGAGTCTACCCTTTACAGACATGCCCACTTTATGATAATCACTTTATGATAATCACATGCAGTTTGGGGCAAGTCATAGTCAAGTCAGAACAATGACACACTGACAGCTGTTGTTGCCTGTTGGGCTGCAGTTTGCCATGTTATGATTTGAGCATATTGTTTATGCTAAATGCAGTACCTGTGAGGGTTTCTGGACAATATCTGTATTTGTTTTGTGTTGTTAATTGATTTCCAGTGAAAAATATATCCATACATTTGCATAATACCTGACAAATCTCCTTGTAAGGTACATTTTGAACAGATAATAAATGTGGAATTAATTTGCGATTAATCGTGATTAACTATAGACAATCATGCGATTAATCGCGATTAAATATTTGAATCGTTTGGCAGCCCTAGCTACTACCTTTATAATTACCACAGCAGTACCCTTTATTACCCTTAAGTAAAATGCTCCCGCAAATCCTGCAGAAAATTGACCCAAATCGTTCTTCACTACACTCCCGAACGGGAGCTGAATAATTAATGTTTGGCAGATGAGATGTGTAATCACGAAAGCTGTCGATCGCCCAGTAAAACATCCTGCATGCTGCCTGTAAATGCTTATAGGTCCCTTTAGATTCTATGCAGTGTTCAGAGAAATGAAGTGCTACAGTAAACCAACGCCGCATTTCTCAATCATTTGTATCGATGTGCGCTTCCTTGAATTCAGCCAGCGTTTGGGACTAATTGTCAACCGATACCTCGGCTCTACTGGGGCTATCGGCGAGCAGAGGTCACTGAGCCCCGAAAGCCTGTTAGTGCATGCACGGTATCATATGAAGCTTTATCGATGCCACACAGAGGTCTGAGGCCGCTCTGTTACCAGATACTATCGCTGCCCCCTTTGATATTATTGACTCTGTGGTCTGTGTTGACTGAACTTATGCACTCTCCAACTGACGCCCTTTGCTCTCGCGGTGTTAATCACTGCTGTAAAGGTGCTATACGTGGTTTTAAGTGTTTTATTACCCATAGCAGCAAATTAGCATTAGCTATGTGTGTTGTGTATAGATTGTTTTGACATCTAACGAAAACGAAACCATTAACATGGAGGTGTATATCGTGTTGATCAATACCAGCGAAGTAATGATTTGAAGTGGAGAATATCTAACAAACTAATTTCTTGCTTTTAATAATCTCTCTGTGGCCTGTAGACTCTGTTTGGTGCTGCTGCTGAGACATTAGTCAAAATAATCACTCACAGAACATTAACAGATGACAACTTTGATAAATCGCTTAAGTCATTTATCAACTAGAAAACACAAACAGTTTATTTCACAGCTATGTGAATTAATGCTTTGAGGGTTTTTTTTGGACCGCGCGTCAGAAAAATTGAGCCATTTGAAAACATATGCTGTAGTAACTTATAACAGGCGCTTGATGTTTTATAGACCACTATTTTATATCCCATTTTGTTGTGTTTCAGATGTTGTTTAATGCTGGTTTGAAGTCCTTTTTTACCCTTTTTTTTCAAATTTATCCTTTATTTGCAGTTTTGCAAAACACATTGGAAAAAAAAAAGATCCATTATTAAGAGAAAACCAGCTGTGGAATATAAACTGACTACACTGACACACAGATATCGACTGCCTTATCAGCTCCTCAGTGATGGAGGACTTTATGTGCAAGTACAGACGTATGTAGGCTTTCAGAGATGCGTTGTAGTTATTCACAATTTCAATTTCAGTTTCTTATACTTTATTGTACTTCAGAATATTGTAATACATAACAAGGACTTATAATATAATATATATAACTTATAATTATTTAAACCACTGTAAGAATATTAGAACCAAAAATTAAGATCAGTTTTATTAAAACAAGTACTTTTATTTTGCAAATAAATATGTTTCTTGACCAACATAAACTCCTGTGTGTCGTGGATGAATAGATAGATCTAAATCACTACATACAATATATACATGCAGTGAAAAGACAGACATGATATCAGGAACATGTATTTAGTTATATTATTGTACATATTATATTTATTCTACTGCTATCATAGGCATAAATGTGCAAACAGCATTTTAATGTTGTATTTAGAATATATACTGATGTGCAATAATCTATCAAAATGCATCATATTTTTTAAGATTATCATGTATTTTGTTTGTAAAATCTTAATCTACAAAGCAACCTCTAACTTCAGCTGTCAAATAAATGTGAGGGAATACAAAGTACAATATTTCCCTATGATGTCATATAAAATGGAAATACTCAAGTAAAGTACAAATTAGGGCTGTAACTCGATTAAAATATTTAATCGCGATTAATCGCAAATCAATCACACGTTTTTTATCTGTTCAAAATGTATCTTAAAGGGAGATTTGTCAAGTATAGTGTATTATAATATTATTGGAAATCTTGAGGTCAGAGGTCAAGGGGGACCCCTTTGAAAATTGAAGTTTTTCCTCGCCAAAATTTTGCGTGAGTTTGGGGCGTTATTTAGCCTCCTTCCCGACGAGCTAGTATCACATGGTTGGTACCAGTGGATTCCTCCGTTTTTTTTAGTTTCATATGATGCCAGTATCTTCGCTCGCTACAACCTCCGAAATATTGATTGCGTTAATGCGTTAAAGAAATTAGTGGCGTTAAAACAAACTTGCGTTAACGCGTTATTATGGCGTTAACCTTGACAGCCCTAGTACAAATACCTCGGAAAGTGCAGGACCTGCATACAAGGCCTTGCAGTATATTCCATCACTGATTATCAACATGTAAATCACTTCCTCTGATTAATCAACTGAGTCAAATATCTGCACCAGTAGTCAGTAAACCAATAATCAGTCTCTCTCTTCCTCACAGTAAGAAATTATCACTGCTACTGCACACCTCTGTGAGAAAGAGACTGTATTGTTTGTGTCAGTAACAGACCTGTTGACGTCACAATTGCTTGGTTTGGCAGTTCATTAAATTTCTACAATACTCTGAGATATTAGTGTGTGAGTTTCAGTCTGATTTTGTAGCTGTAACTTTAATCACAGGGGTTTGATCCAGCCAGAGAAGAGGATCAGATCAGAAGTCTGCTCTCCTCTGCTCTACCCTTGGACTATCTCTATTACAGGTTCTATTTTTAGGAAATCCCTTTGGCATTTCCTCATATCCCAACTGTTTGTACATTTCCTGAGACTCGATATCCAAGAGGAAACTTCCTCATATCTGGTGAGCCATGTTGATTTGATTTGGGCGTGTAGTTGTCTTCTAGGTGTGATTATGCCTCTGAAACTGGAGCTTAAAATATCCAGCCAATGTGCACTACAAATGGCGCTTTGTTGCTATAATTGAGTTTGATTTCTTTGTGGAGTACCATCTGTTTGTGCACTCAGGTTAAGGCGGGCTTGCTAATGAGCAGAGGAGAGCATTGGAAAAGGGCTGTATGTACAGTATGGCTGAGTCGATGCCACCATCAAAGATTGAAATGTGCTATATAAATACCTTACTGAATATAATGTATAGCTGACAATGAAGTGGATGAGTGGGTCTAGTTTCAGATATCTCAATTTAACCCAACTTATGTTTCAACTTTCAGATGCCTCATGTCCTTGAATTTAAAAAAAATGTATTTGTATGAAGTTAATTAGAGATTTCCATTTCAAATGATGTTGATTAAACCTTCTGACAGGCCAACGAGCAGAGTGAACGCTCACTGTGAATCTAAATGTGTTTGCAATCATTCATCGGGGAATGAATGGTTAAGAAGAGGACATCTTTTCTTTTTAAAATGAAAGCATGGAGAATGGTGCAAGGGCATTGAAAAAGAGCATTAAAGGATAAGGCTGGCAATATTCAATATATTTTTTTTTATTCTCAAGAAATCCCATGAAAAGACGAGAGCCAACAAAGAATTGATCCTGCTAACACGTATTGTCTGCAGTAGCCAAGCCTGATGCACTGTAGCTTATTCCTCTGTGCCATACAGCTCCATTGTTGTTGTTGAAAACACATGAATGAGCCTCAGCAGGACAAGTTCCTTCCTTACGGTAAATGCAGTCACTATTGTGTATTTGAGTTGATCCCCCATTCACTTTTCTAGTGGTGTGAATACTCACTGGAGCACCAATTAATGTATTAATCTGCAGCTGAAAATAGTCCCCAACAAATGCACTACTCATAGGGATGCACCGATTCATCGGACGAACATCGGTAACATCGGTATTCACCTTGTTTTTGTTTTTGTTTTGTTTGTAGTTTTCAATCCTTAGTATCCCACTAGTGGAAATATGTTTTGCAGCCAGGGTTCACATAAAAACAGAATACAAAAAGACAAATCAACACAATAAAACACAGAGCTAGAGCAGGAAAATGGAAATTCGTACCAAATACACATGTACAATAGTGCAAATGTGCAAGCGAAGTGCAAAGAGTACGGCCATAGTGCTATTAAGCATATTAATAGTACTTGGAATGAAAGAGAGTTGGAATCTTTTAGTCCTCCTAAAAGCCATTTCAGACTGAGCACAGGTTTTCGGCCGAAAAATTTGCACGGAAATTTATAAAAAATTATTTTGTGGGTTCTTATGAATGTTTACTCACCCCTGCTGGACATTCGTGCAGGGGTAGAAATAGTCGGACGGACCTTGACTTCAGCGGATTTCCACCTGCGGAAATATATGTTTGACCAATTAAATCCTTTTTTAAATTTTTTTTATTAAGTGCGAGAAAACATAACACGTGGCAAGACAAAAAAAAACATTATTATATTATTACGTATAGTATTCGCCTTGTTGACTGCCATCGACCTGTCGGCAAATAAGATGACATTCGCCGATGGCGCTAGCCGATGTTTATCTGTTGTGTTGCATCAATTTTTTGCTGCCTAATGTGCTAACCACAGATACGTTCAGGGTCGACGTTTCTGAAACAAACATATGTTTCATAAATACATTTCATATCAGCCTCGTATCACGCTTGCAGAAACGCACAATGCCACGTGGTTATCGCTGTGAATCAATTGGTTCGGTTTCGTCAACAAAACGACTGGTTAGAAAAAAGATCATTAATTGTGTTCAAATGATAATGTAACAACATCACGTAACAACGTCACTACTATAAATAAATAACAACCGGCCTCAGCAGACTTTAAGTAACAAGCGTAAAGCCAACTTTTAATTTTTTGTTTTGGTTTCCTTGGTGAAAGTCCTGTGTTTTTTCATCCCATTCATCCTTAGAGGACTTTCTCTCTTGTTATACTCATTATTATACCACGTACTGTAACTTTCAATAACGGTTGTTCAATATACTACATTGCATGCTCTGACCGAATTCATAACGTCCACATTCAACGTATCGGAGGTTTGCAGAAATGTACTATGCCAAGATTCGGTTGTGTGGGAGTTCACACTGTCTCGACAAAAATGTTGTATTCTGTGTGAATAACCAAAGAGGTGAAAGCATTGCTTCTAATTGCTTTTACATTTACATTCGATTACATTTAATGTATGTTTCACAAAAAGAATGTTTTTGTTGGGCTATGTAAGTGTTGAAGTTTTTTTTCTCATTGAGTAGGTAGTTGTAAAGCAGCTAAAAAGGCTTTTGAAGCAGTTATTTTTCAAAAGAAAGAATCTTTTTCATTTAGAAGAAGGTTATATCAAAAGGTTGTTTTATATTTTTTATGATTTAATTCAAAGATTAATGGAATGTGAATTACTTTAAAACAGTTCAGTTATTTTTTTTTTTATAATGTCTTTGTTTCCCTGGCAAAAAAGGGGAATAAATAACAACAAAAACAAAATAAACAACCAAAATAACATCAGCTATCAGTCAAATTGTTATATTAAACATCAGTATCAGTATCGGCCAAGAATTACACAATAGATGCATCTCTAACTACTTACTCTTGTATGAGTAACATTTGCTAAAAACTACAGTGTACAGCTGGCATTACTTCACCTTTTTAGAAATGAAAAAAAATATATATATATGTATATTTTTTTTTTTACATTATCATAAAAATACATGTTACAAAGTCACACATCCTAGACACAACGTATCGTCAAGAAAAAACAAAAGACAGACTAAAATAAACAGAGAGATGAAGAAACAAAGAGAGGAAAAACAATAGACAGCATTTTTAAAATGATATACCAGACAGATCACCAAATAATAGGTTATAATGATGTATAGTTACTTTTTAATTCTGCACACTACAAACAGCTCTACTCTGCACCTTTATAGACTTTTACTGTATTCTACAAATAATGTACAGCTTTATTCTGCACTTTAGTTTTTTTTTTTTATCCCGCATTATATTCCATATTTGACATTTCTTAATATCTATACCTCCTATATTTTATTATCTAGCACTATATCACTTTTTGCACTTGATTCACATTTTTAACAGTCCTGTATCTCAGTTGTTACCCTGCACTATATTCATTTTTAACAGTTTCTTCATCTCCTGTTATTTTTATATCTGGTATATTTTTTTATAATCTGTATTATTGTGCCATTTTTATTAATATGTTTGCACTATGGAACTGTGATGCTGCTCGGGATCAATAAAGTTACTATCTATCTATCTATCTATCTATCTATCTATCTATCTATCTATCTATCTATAGTAGACAAACTTGACTTGTTATTTACATGTTTCAGAGACCACATTAAAATGATAAAATCATTGAAAAAGACTTTTTAACAGGGGGATGACTTGGAAAATTTAGATTTGTGTTTATGAAATTAGAAATGAAACGTTATGTATGTGAGACGTTATTAAAGAAGGAACCAATCAGTGAAGGGCTGAGTGTAACAGAGAGGGTAGGGAAGATTTTGTTCTTTTTGGGATACGAAAACATAACAACTATAATAACACCTGCTTTATCCCTTAATGACACACTGAGTCCAAACCACAAACGTATTTAAATAGACAACATTTTGATTTCAGATGGAACTACTTCATGTCGCTAAATAAATTTGCAGCTTGGAGTCAGTGTGCAGGTTCTGCTCTTTTTAATCTATTTTTCCTTTTTTTATCGCCATCAGCATCAGTGATAACCTCTGGTGGGCTGCGAACCCAAGAGCGTCAACATGACACTTCTGTGCCGGCCTTCTGTTGGTCTATACAGACAAAAAAAACATCATCCTGGCACTTCTGTGACTGAAAGCTCTTGATATCAGCTGGTGTACTTATGATTTCAAGGGAGATTAAGTGTTCCCTCTCGGCATGCAGTTGCGTGCATGTGTTTATGTCCATGCATTCAGATGCACGTCTGGCTTCCTTTGGCTGTAAGATTCAAGCCCCTGAGCCATGCATAGAGATCGTGAGTCAGCTTCAGAGGATTTCACTTATCCCACAGGCCAAGGAGCAGCTTTGCAGGCAAATCATCCTCCATCCATAAGTCTTCCTGATTGACAGCCAGGCATTTGGCTCAAGACCAAATCTGTCAACAACAACAGGGTCTGTAAAATGCACATTTTGCACTTGGGTAAACTTTTTCTGAGCTCACAGAGCACCTCACATCACCTGACAACTTGAGAACACGTGTTCTGCTGCCCGTTCTCCCGACAGCTTGGTCAGTGACCCTACGCGTCAATCTATGACGCTCTACGTGGCCGTAGTCATGGCGAGATTAGAAGAGGAAGTCAGGTTACATAGTAGAAAGAGCGATAAAGTCCACGTTGGGAGGATGTTGGGGTGGATGGGTGGGTCCAAAAACACAGGACTTTCACCCAGGAGATCAGTGGTCATGTCCCGTGTGAAACCAAAAGTAAATGTTAACTTATTTTAAGTAAATTACTACATACGTAACATAGGCTACATAACTACTATTTTTTTGTTGAAAACAAACCAGCAGTGACTTTACAAGTAGTACAACAATGATAAGAACAGTGGAGAAATACCCAAGAAAAGACAAGAAAACAAGGTGACACTCAGAGCTTTAGGGCCACTGACCAAGCTGCCATATTTGATGAGTTGGGAGTGAGAAGGTGTTGAGTTGTGATATTTTCACCTTTTCTAAGCTGTCAAGGTCTCATTGTTTTTGTTTTTGTTGTTGTAACGGGTGGATTGAATGAAGGACCGAAGCATTTGTCCAGGCTTTTGTCAGCTCTTCAACCAGAGATGCATCGTAAAGAAAGGATGGGTAGATATGGATTAAAAGGAGATAGGAAGAGTGAGAGTTATCCTCCAGGGATCAAAAGTGGGACTTGAGAAACTTTTGACAGATTAAGAGTGCTGTGCTTGCATAATAACTCTGGTTCCAGTCGTGCTGTGTTAAGATGGCATGCCGCTGTTCTCATTCCTCCAATGAACATCTGCAACTGCAGCTCAGCCATCATTTGAGTCTTGGACTAAACAGCTTGATCCACTTTAGTCACACTTGAAATCAGGATTAGAGAAATCTCTTGGCAAGCGATCTGAGAGCAGTCAAATCAGGTCAGTCGAAATTCGGTGGGACGCCTAAAAAGAGAACGAGCTCATGCTGTCAGCTCTGTTGTGCTCTTGTCTACCAGATGGATGGCCAATTGCCATTCCAGATGTGCTCCGAATCCGTCTGAACTCAGAGTAAAGTGGCATCCAAAAACAAAAAGCCCCTCGCACTCAGAGGAGTAAACTGCACGCTGATGGAGGGAGTACGGGGATAATTGTAATCAGGCCGGTGCCAGTTTTCATTATGTGCTCAGATACGGGCCTTAATGCAGCTCTGCTCAAGTGAAGCCAAACAGCTGAGAGGCTGTTGTTGTTCGACTCGCTGCTCTTATTGTGGCGGGCAGGCTGGATCAGGGGAAGACGACGCTGACAGGTTTAGATCACTGGACTCTTAATCTGTTCCTGCCTGTTGGACGTGATGTAATCTCACACTGTGGGATTAAAAAGAACACACACAGACACACACATGTACACAAAAGGAGCCGTAGAGTTTTCTGTGCTATTTCCAAGGGTCACTGCATGGGTTAATAGACTGTTTGAGGTATCTGAGAACTGGATAAGTGAGGCAGACCTGTTATTTTCCCCAGTTCTTGCTTTAAAACTCTACCACCGACAGGTAAAGATGCACTTTGAACCAACATGTTTAACTCCTCAACGATGGATTTTCTACTATTTCTGTCAGATGAATAAATCCAAGTATGGCGAACCATTATTCAAAGTTTAAGAAAACGAAATATTTTGAAGTTAATGTTTGTCTATGTTCTTTTTCTTTCACAGATAATTGCAATGGTCCTCTGGCATCCACGTTGCCCGAATCATCCTTTCAGAGCTCCTCTCAGTCCTCAGTCAGTTATGCTGCTTTCAACGCCAAGCTCAACAGAAGAGATGGTGAGTACAAGAGACGATGTTGTTGCATGGATTTAATAGTTTTACATGCTTCAGATGCACACCACCCACCTGCTGCACCAGCAGTTAGCACAAACCGCTCATATGAACCATTAGTGTGATGGTTACATGGGTTGTTTATGAAGGCAATGATAAAGTAGCAATGAGGTATGACGACTGGCTGCATTTACCACATGTCGCTGTTTCATTATTTTGAAGAGATGAGAAAGTGATGGCTGTGTGTAATTACTGGTGGACTGATATAAAATGACTTTCAAACTTAATTACACATGTCATAATAATGCTACAAAAAAACAGTGATTGTTATTTGGCAAAGAAAGTGACTTAATCTTTTTATGAGAATGGCAGTGAGGGACCGAGCTGAAAGGCGTGAGGAGTCACAGGCGTATTTATGAAAACGAGGGTTTTATTCACCCAAAAATGAAACAAACTATTTACAAAATATGCGAAGCATGTCTGGGCCCATAAAATGGGTCAACTATTTTTCGTTTTATTTTATTTCATTTTATTTGCACACACATAAGACTTCATAAAATCCAGATAATGAAAAATAAGAAATGAGGTAAAGAAGCCAGAGGCTTCAGGCTTATACGACGGACCTCCCCTCAATATGAGGAGAAAAACAATAACAAAAAAGGTAAAAAAAGAAAACTGTGCTAACACAATTTTGAAATATACAATCAAACATAAATGACAAAAAAAACCACACAAAATAAGTAGAAAAACTAACTTGTCAGTAGACAACAATCCAATTAAAACAAATAATTACATTAAAAATAAACAACAACAAAACACAAACAAAAGGAGAAAGAAAATGTATATATTTAGATCTGTCAAAGTTAACACGATAATAACATATTAACGCAAATTTGTTTTAACGCCACTAATTTCTTTAACACATTAATGCAACTTGTGATTTTTAGGTTGTAGCGGGCTCAGTTTTAGAAGTAGAGTGAAGATACTTGTATCAAATGAAACTAGAAAACCTAATTAATCCATTGGTACCATTTTTCAAACAAAGGGGTAACACAAAGAAAAAGAAGAAGAAAAAAAAACAACTAACCAACCAACTAGCACAATGAGTCTATTAGTATATGTAAGTTTGCAATTAAGCAAAACAAAAGAACCAATAAACTCAGACGGTCTAAAGAAATACAATCTCTCAATTAGCAATCCCAATCCCCCCCATGATGTGGCGGCACTTGGTACATTCTGACTGGCCACTTCCTGTATTTAAGAGCTCTGCTTTAGGGGGCATGTTTTCTTCCAGCCTGACAAGATATCACTCCAACAGCAGCATCCTCAGCTCTGGTAACTCAAAGAAATATAAATTAGAAAGACTTAAGGTAAATGTATCTAAAGACAAACTTAAATGTGACTGTAAAGAAGTTAACTAAATGTGCGTGCTACAAATAGAAACTACTGCAGTGCCAACAATACAAAAAAAACTATGAGTATGAGGTAGGAAACAAAAACTGCGTTGTCATTTATCTGTTTTCTATCTGTTTGCTGATGTATGTCATAAGCTCCTTTAGTCTCAGTCCCTCTTCTGATACAACTTCTAGCCTCTCCGGTAAAAGGAAACAACTACAGCTTCCATGAGCTCTGGACATACTTCTTATATGCCGTCAAAACCTAATTAGAAGCTGCAGTTGGTGGATGCTAACCAGACAACCAAGAAGGATTCTGCTCTTTATAAGTTGTCGAGCCCGGCTGTGCACATTTCAAAATGAATCAGCTATTTTCCAAGAAGTGAGGCGGCTGACCTCCACTGTCTCGACTGAGTGTAACTTCACCTTGAAGCCTTTCATAAAAACCCTCCCTGTATTTACAGCAAGGCTTTATACGTTTTGTGGCGACGTAGCACAAACCACAACAATCCACTGTTGTATTGCATCGATACCCACAATATCGATGTTTAATGGACCCCCTCTGCCTGTATTTCTCTGCTCTCGTTCAGGAGCAGGAGGCTGGTCTCCCATGGTGACCGACCAAGAGCCCTGGCTCCAGGTGGACCTCAGGGAGCAGATGGAGGTGACGGCTGTGGCCACGCAGGGACGTTATGACAGCTGGGACTGGGTCAGCAGTTACCTCCTGCTCTACAGTGACACGGGCCGAGCCTGGAAACAGTACAGGCATGAGGACGGCGTGGGGGTGAGTCTGGATGTTTCATCTGATCAGCTTCCTGTAGGATCTTTAATTCATCGTTGGTTTGCTGTATACTGTTAAAGCCAGGGTCGCTCATTTTGAGAAACCAGCTAAAATATGCTTGATTTTAAATATTATTTAATCGAAAAACCCAGCCCAGTGTTGCCAACTCTTTTCCAATTAAAGTAGCTAGCAGCACTAGCTCCAAAATCTCCCTTAAAGTCACCAAGTCGGGAAAGCTAGCCTGGCTCTGTTCAAAGCTCACTAATAAACTTGTTTGTTTAATCCAACTTGCGGTTTTACAGGCAATTTGTGCAGGAACTATTTCTTTGCTCAAGCTCTAGAGCTAAAAATAAAAATATTTAAAAAAATGTATTACAAGCTAAAGTCAACTGAAGACTTTTCAGTTTGGTAACAGACATTTGTGACTCTGATCTCCAACACCGAATGTTCAGTACAGCCCAAAAACTATAAATAAATATCCAAAATATGCAATATTTCTCCTCATTAAGGAGAGGCGGGAGTCTGTTCGAGGCAACGGCTGTCAGAGTGACATGATTTTCGAACAGCAGCGAAAAGTCAATGAGACAATAGTCAAATGTTAAAAAATATAAGATCAGATTAACATGAAGACAACAAAATACCTAATAACATAAACATATGGGGCTTATTTACATACATAGATCACGGTGGACAGTTCTCATTAATTAAGAGCTCTCTCAAGAGACCGGTCTCGTAGACGAGGGGCTTTTATTTCCTGGTTGACGGAGAGGGGAGGGGGGGGGGGGGGGGGTAGCAGCAGCTCGCTGGAGAGCCGGCCACAGAGCAGCAGAGAGGGGAGGGAAAGAGAGAGATACCTGCTGAGACAACACGACCCTTTTTAACATTACTCTAATATCTGGAGGGAGATCAGTCCACTCGTTTGTTTCTGTAACTGAAAAAGCAGTTTGAGTAACGTAAATTTTGTTCGGCAATGTTTTCTATCCGCCGTCTCCCCTCGTTGATAATCCTGTTTGTCTGACTTCACTTTGAGCTGTTAGAATAAATAGTTTAAATCTGCAGTATTTTATAAAGTAAACTAACAGAACATAAACAACTAAATCAAAGTTGTATTTTTCGATAATATGGTAATAGTGGTACGAGTTCGTTGTCGTTGTCCGGTGTTTTAAGAGCTGAGTTTTCTCTTCCTCTCTCCAGTGAACGTGCGGCGGACATTGGGAGATGGGACTGTGTTATGGTTTTCAACACACAAATTTTATTTTTAAACAGCAGCAGAACAAACGGTAGAAAAAAACACAGGGAAATTGTTGCAGACCCGATTCAAGCCCGGGGGAATTTTGAGAAATTACGGCAGAGTATCAAAACTCTAAAGACACTCGCCGCATCCGCGAGTTTCGGCGAGTGTCAGCACAGCCGAGTAGAAAAGATCCAAACGTTTCCCCGTCACGATTCCACGTCAGCTCATGTCTGTGCGGAAAGCATGATCGAAGTTTAAGCCAGTGGTTCCCATTTTTTTCACATCAACGACCCTTAAACTGTGTACTAGTCAATTGTATTTTCTCACATAACATATTGCTTTACAACGTGGTCACATACAACAGCGAGCACGTTAAAACCCATCAAGTCTCTCTTCAAGAAGACAGTCAAAATTATGGACAGGAAACCTTTTCATTTCAATTATTGCAATATCATAAGTAAGAGCAACATTTTAAACATTGACAGTTACCAAACTTTCACGGGTGTCTGTCTTGTTTTTAAAGTTTTAAATGGGCTCGCCCCCCCCGACATTAAATGATTTTATCCAGAAAAAACACAGTAATACGATGAAAACCAGAGCACAAACTGTAATGTACCTAGGCGTAGAACTAAATTAAGTCAAATGGTGGTGTCTGTTAGAGGCACACATTCCTGGAAAAAATTTACAGCACGTATCAGGGACTGTGACCATTACTTAACCTTTAATAAAACCCTCAAACATTGGCTCAAAACAAACCAGTCATGTACTCTATGCATAATATCATGCATATATATCTAAACCACGCTAACTGTTTCCTCCTGCTTCTAGTGGCTAATCAACTCCCCGATCTCGCTCCATATTTAATGCACAGACATGAGGGTGGAAGCTTATCAATCTAGACAGGAATAACTACATTTACCTCTGTCGTGTTAAATATCATCACTTCTCCATGTTCTGTTTGCTGTGGAGCTATTTGTTGATGACATTACAGGTCAAAGTCAGATAACACATCCTCTCACTCTTTCTGACACATTTCAAGGTGTGGGAAGTGTCTGGTGTCAACACAATTATACTGCTTTTTTCGTCCTCCATGTAATGTCACAACTTGTTACACAAGCCTGTACACGGACTCAAGGTCTAAGAAAATAGCCTGATGTTGGCACATGTTATTAATCCTTTATTGTGTTTGTCCCAGTTATGTCAAAGGCTGCTGACAAGATGTTAAATGGTTTTTATGTGAGTTTTTATACTTGGCAGTCTAATTAGCAGAGTGTGTAGTTGCCCACTGGCATGTCACTGCTGCAAAGGGGTCTTTTTTTCATTGTGTTGAAATGAAAAGAGCGCAGAGATGTGAGGCTGTACATTATGTCTGGTGTTGTGTGCTGTTTTTAAATTTATCTTCGTCCATCTTTTAAAAAAAAAAAATCTATTGGAATATAGGAGATGAAATAAAACATCACAGAGTTTAATAAGACAGTTCTAACTCTGAAACAGGTCTGGCTCTTTTGAAGTCAAGTCAGAATCCCCCTCCACAAGCTCTGTCAAACTTTCACGCTGTTACTGTCACTAACACACTGAATGTGTTATCCAAGGCTGAAAATAGTCCCCAACAAAGCTTTTTTTAGTTAACTACCCAGCATTTTTTAACAACAAGTCAGCCTACAATGAGTTTTAGTTTGATTTCTCTCCAACACAACTAACTTTGCAATGTGCAAATGTGAAGAACAACAATCAACTTCTATAGAAATCGCTTAAACAAATACATTTCCTTCTTTATTATGGTGGGCTGAAATCTAACAACAAATAGTACTTAGACACTTCAACACTTAAATTATGAGTAAAGCTTTGCATATGTGTAAATGGCCCATTTTGTGGGCCCCTGATGGGCGCCGGGCCTTAAGCAGCAGCTTAGTCTGCTAATGCCTCACACCAGATTCCGTGTACCATCTGGCAAAACTATTGCGTAATTTTTTTTTGTCATTTTAGATATTTAACCAGAGATTAATATGTTTATGTAAACAAGAACAAAGTATCATAACTCAGTTTTGAATTGGTGCCAAAAAATAACTAGAAGTGTTGCAGTTTCCCCAGAGTGAAGTTCACTGAGACCTTTATGTGCCATCCAGTCAGTCCTCATATCCTTATTTCTGACAAGGGAAATAAAGCTGCTGTGCAGAGAAGACGAGACATTATGTATAGATATTACCAGCATGGCCTGCAGCAGTCACCTTTTGTAAGTGACCCATGAGAGAGAGAACAGAGAGGGTGCTGTACTTATTTCACATATTAAAATTAATATAGCACTGAACCACGGCACACAGCGGCGTAGCGCACCAGTCAAAACGGGCGTCACCCTCCCAAACTTGGCAAGCATTAAAACCAGGCGTGACTGAGCTTTATATTTCCTGATGTGTGTTTAATGCACGCTCACGAAGACAATTTAAACCCCACGCCTCCCATCTCTTCTTTGGTGTTCATGTGAACTTGGATTTATAGTATAATTTATATAGTGCAGGATGAATGTCAGCCAATTAGTCAGAAATCTCTTATTCTGAAACTCGCACTCAGGCTGACTAACTACAGCGTTCACCAAGACCTTTGGCTGATACTTACTCACATCCGTCTGGCATTTTAACAAGTGAAGCTCAAAGGTAACGGCTCGCTGCCAGAAACCGAACTGAGGGAGACTAATGAGAGAGCAGCAGCTGCTGATATGACTGCTAGCTCTCAGCCATTCTTAGCTAATACCGAGCCAAATTAGCTCCATGGAAAAATGAGCTCTATATGTAAGAAAAAAAAGAGGTTAAAGGTTGACAACCCTGCTGGCGTCTCCTAGATGCTGCCGTGTTTATAAATGAGACTGTAAGGAACAAACAAAGCCTGATCCATTTGCTGTTTTCCCTCAAGTAGTCTGGCATAAAATATGTCGTGATATATAACATAATTATATTACATTTGACCTGAGGGTCGCGCTGGAGAAAGTTCTTCTTCATAGATTATTAGATATTTTATATGCAAAATTCTCCCTGATGATGGCTCTAGGGAAAAAGTCAGTTTCACCAAAATCGATGGCAGCCATTCTCTGAGGGCCGTTAATATTCATACCAAATATTATGGTAATCTGGAGAGCATCCATGGACACATCTATATGCTCTGGATCAAAGTGTTGGAAGGACATCTTCATCCTTAAGCTCCACCACTGGGTATTAAAACATTCAACAAGTAAAAACACTGAAAATGAAGTCACATATAGGCTTTGTATGGTAAAATATACATGATGATAACCTCTTGTTCCTGTGCAAACATTAAAAACGTTACTTTTTTCCTTCGTTTAACTTTAACGACTCACTTTTTTCTCTGACCTCGGTAACAGTGTTGAGATCACCGTATGTTCATGCTCTGAGTAAACAGAGCCTTATAAAGTACAAGAGGAACATGTGAAACGACATGATGGCAAAAGATGATAATAAGCTAATTAGCGAAAGACGGGGGAGAAAATCTGTGAAAATGACTTAAGACGAAATGTGGACTTTTATCAGCTCGTGCTGTGAAATTCTTGTATGTCTTCCCTTATGTGAAAAAATAGGTTTTTGCTTGATGGTACTTTTAAAGTAAACTCTTTAAATCCCACTTTAACCTAATACCCTGTATAATATTTGCAATCTACTCCATGGTGAATTAGCTGCACGCTCTTTGCAAATATTCCTAGGTGGGAAGAGGAATATATTCTAGCAGGGGGTTCCAGATTACCTTCATTATCCTTGAAAAGCCTTATTCAGGAATCTATTTTTAATGCAGCTGTGAATAAACGTGTGAAACAAATTTGTGTCGGTTAAGGGGGGATTTCTACATTAATTTCCATGCTTGTTAGCTGTTCAGGTAGATGGGGATCTAACAAGGATTAATATGGGTTTGCATGATTGCTGATTTTATCGGAGTATTGTATCTTGTATCATGATTGCAGAGACTCTTGACAGTACCTTGATATAACTTTAAATATCTTAATCAAACCTAAACCTAAAATGTAATTCAATAGACATTTTTGTTGTTGACCCAAACAGAAAATGCATCCTCTGCTACTTACTGATATAATGAAGACATATCTAAGGCCTTGTTGATGCTGGTCAGGGGACTTTCTGGCTGACTGACCGGCGGTCAGGTATTGTTGTAGCACTTTCACTCATGGCAAGGTCATATACTCGCAGTTATGTCCTCACTATGTGTTCCCTGAGGCTGTTTAACTGGCCAATGACCTTTTGGAACATACTGTATTCATCGCCGGCAGCAGGATTTATCCCCCAGTGAATTGATTAAAATAAACTTATGCGCCTGTGCTGTGTGCAACACAAAGGAAAACTGACACAAGGGAGCTCATCACTGGAGAGGAAGAGTAAAGAGTCTTAATGAATGGGGAGGGAGACTGTTCCACAATGACAGGAGCATAAATAGAAATAATGAAGTCACGGCGGGGTTAGGATTGTTTATGTGGACAAGGAGCGCCCTCGGTCCTCTGGACCTCTGGAAAATCTTCTGAACCCCCAGGCCTTTATTCAGAGACTTGACTTCATCTCCCAGCTGAAACACACAGGATGTTCTGTTGCAAGTTTTCCAGTGAGGAAACAAAAACAAACGTCATACTCAGGACAGCCTCTGTGGCATTCTTGTAGTAGCATGGCTCTTGAATACTAATAACTCATGCTGCTGACGTGTCTGAGTGTTGTTCGCTAATGAACAGCCAGAATGACTGCAGTGCAGCCTTAATCAGAGTTTGTTTGGTTCATTAGATTTTCCAGACATTCAGCTGGGAGTCGAGTGGAAAGACGGGGTTAATGATTATAACAAAAATAAGAAGAAGCAGAGTTTCACAAGCTGCACACCAGACATGTACCATACACTACATCCTACATGCACACACATTATTCTGCCAAAGTTACAGCAGTTCTGGTTATTTCACCTGAGGGATTTTTGTATTTCTGTTGTTGCTTTTCACTCTGGTTTGAAGTGGGCGGGGCTCCATTGGAAAAAGATGTCATGTGTTTCCAATCAGAGTTAAGCTACATTTACTGCTTTTTTTTTTTTTTTTAAAGAGGACCTATTATGCTTATTTTCAGGTGCATACTTGTATTTTGGGTTTCTACTAGAACATGTTTACATGCTTTAATTTTCAAAAAACACTTTATTTTTCTCATGCTGCAGCACCTCTTTTCACCCTCTGTCTGAAACGCTCTGTTTGAGCTCCCCCACACACACACACACACCACCGAAAAGACCAGTCTGCTCTGATTGGTCAGCTTGCCCACTCTGTTGTGACTGGTCAACCGAGCCAAACCCTTCTGACTCCACTCCAGCTCCTCTCTAACTAACTTTGTTTTAGGGCGTGCCAAACTAGCCGCTAGGCAGGTATTATGCAACTGCGTTACTTGGTGACATCACCACGTTACGGAAGAAAAGGCGGGACTTGAGACGAGGCGTTTCAAGCAGTCCAGGAGCAGTGTTTCTTTCTTTCTTGCAGACCTTTTAGAGGCACAAAAAACTATATAACACACTAAAGGAAAGGGAACAAGCACAAAAGCAGTATAGGTCCCCTTTAAGGTTTTAAGTGGGCTGGCGCCACCTTAATTAGCAGAACTCTTAAATCTTCATACTCCAATTAGAGCAGCGAGGTCGACCAATCAGATGCTCCTGGATGACCCCAGTACTAGACACAAAAGCAGCGGTGACCGAGCCTTTGTGGTGGCTGCCCCTAATCTCTGGAACAGCCACCTATTCATTACAAAAACTGCTCAGACTACAGAAACATTGAAGTCTCTGCTGATTGAGCTGAGCTAGACTCCTTGACTTCATCGTCTTTTGTGCTGCTATTCTTCCACTACTATTATGTTCACATTATGTTTATTGTTTTCCTTTGTGTGCTTTGTATTCATTTGTATTTTGTGCCTGTTCAGCACTTTGGTCAACTGCGGTTGTCTTTAAATGTGATATACAAATAAAATCTGACCTGACTTTGACTTGATTTAAAGCAGAGTGTATGACAGTTGATGCTTATGTTGCCAGCACTGACAGTCAAATCACTTCGAACCACACGGAATTTAGTATCTTTATTCCCAACTTTGTTTTATTTTTCTTTTGATTGTCGCTTATCTGGTCATGAATATTTTTTTTTAAGATTTGAAGTCCCATTTTGAGAGGCTTTAGATTACAGCTTTTGAATGCGGAACAATCAAATAGTCTTCTGCCGCAGTGTGTCACACAAAGCCTGGAAATAACAAGGTCATGGTTAGAGCCCTGTGTGACAAACACCGCAGCTTTCACTGATGGCTACATTTGATTTTTTGGTTGAAAGCATTTTGAAAGCGTGAATAAGAAACAGTGTTGTGAATATGCATGTTGTGTTTTATTTTTCAGGGCCAATGTTTCTCATATTTCCTTTGCTCTGAAAGCTCTTTGCGGTGCTGAAGTAATACATTTGCTTTGACCGAATGTATAAGCCCCAGCGCCATTTGTTAATCCCTCCTGTGCAGACGTGAATTACTGTGCATGTGTAAATAAGCCGGGCTCGTACGCGTGTTAAGATTCAGCCACGAGGCCCCGCTCAGTAAATGGCTCAAAATGGGAAAGCGGTGGCATAAATCACAATAACAGCCTTAACAGTCGCACTGTTGCCTTGATTATCTACCAAGCAGCAGCATCCTGGTGCATTTAATGATGCTTCTGCTTTGCAGTGCTCTGAAAGCATCGGACGGTCGTGTGTGCCGCTGGTAATTGTGTCTCTGCTGTTGCGGAAAGTTGAATTATTGGCCTTGTCTGACTGTGTTGAACTGTCCACAAAAGCCTGGAGCTCCACTGTCAATGATCTATATTTTTGGTTCTTTATAGTAGGAGTACTTATCGATCTGATATGTCACCTGCCTAGAATCGGTTATGAAGGAGGTGGTAATCAGTCATTTGAGAGGAGAGGTTGTTTGTCTCTGTTTCTGACTCCATCTCTCTCTGTTCCTTTGTTTATGTCCCCTGGCTTTGTCTGGTGCAGAGTGAAAGTAGAGGAGGGGTGGAATAGAAAAAGAAGAATGACATCTCACAATTGTACTCAGAGGTTTTTGTTTTTAGCTCTGCAGGGAGAAAACACAAAGCGAGAGCCCTTATTGCCCCCGGCTGCCTCGCTGGTGAATTTTCCTCCTTCTCACATGGACCTGCTCGAACGGATATTCTCATATTTCCACACCACACGATGATTCTTATCACTTTACATCAAATAGTATGTTCAAGGATAGGAAGAAGACATTGCCCTTGGCTTCGCCTTGTCAGCACTTTGTTGTTGTCTGTGCTGTTCAAGGATTTAGATTTTGTATTGTGCTTATATTTCAAGTATTCAGCTATATAACAGACAGGTAAAAATATTACTATTCACTTCGTATCTAAGGTCATTTTTTTGTCCCCCTGTGGTCCTGCAGAGATTTGTCGGGAATGTGAATTCGGAGGCCGTTGTCCAGAACAAGCTGTCCCACCCGGTGAGGACCCGTTTCCTGCGTTTCGTCCCTCTCGACTGGAACCCCAGCGGCTGGATGGGCCTCAGAGTGGAGGTGTACGGCTGCTCCTACAGTGAGTAACACACACCCTGCACTCTGAAAGCACTCCGTCTACACATCAAACCTCAGTGCTTCACACCACCTAGAAGGATCTTTGTTCATTTATACATCTGGCTTTCCAGCTCCTCTCTCTTGATGGAGAGTAATGAGGGCCATTTTCTCTTCACTTGGTTTTAACACGCTGTTTGATACTCCAGACAGCAGTGACACGACTAATCAGAAACCCGACAGCCAGGGAATATTATATTGAAGACGCAGAGTGAAAACATTTTATGTAGCTACAAAAACACAAAGTGGAGACAGATAATGTAAAGCATGCCCAATGCAGCAGGCCATTACATTGCTTATACTAATATTGACATTGTTGGTGCATTCACTCATGCTAGCGGGCCAATTAAAACCAAAATCCTAATTACTTATCTCCTTGTCTCATGGTTGACACAACTTAAATACTTATTAGCTCACGATAATATGCTTTATATCTCTGCCATGACAGAAAAAGGTGTTTCACATAAGGAGCAGCTAAGTACAACACACGCTGGCTAGCTTCAAGTAGAGAAACACACAGCAGATGTGCCTCAGAGACAGTCGAAGTAATCGAGGTACGGTAGCTGGGATGTGCCAATCCTTGGAACACATGTGATGATTGCTGCTTTTCTGGAGGATCAACCTGTGAGCAGGCACGCCAACACACCGCTGGATAAAGTGCATCACATGCCGCCAACGTGTGTTGCCCTTAAAGGGACAGTTCGGGTGTTTTGAAGTGGGGTTGTATGAGGTACTTCTCCATAGTTGGTGTATTACCTACAGTAGATGGAGTTTGGAGAACAGACAGTATACCAGCAAGGGGAGCAAAGCAATGTACTGCTGTGGACGGGGGGGCAGCAGCAAAATGGATTTTAGACACCTAAAAAAATTACTATCCGTTTAGTTTACACTATATTTAAAATCGTTGCTATTTACTCAGCTGTCTAAAATTCGTTTAGCTGCTGCCCCTGTCCACAGCAGTACATTGCTTTGCTCCCCTTGCTGGTACTCCTGTCTGTTTCTCCAAACTCCATCTACTGTAGGTAATACACCAACTATGGAGAAGTACCTCACACAACCCCACTTCAAAACACCCGAACTGTCCCTTTAATGTCTTGCTTCATGACTACAATTAATCACCTTAAGAATTCTCAAAAGAACATAATTCAATTATTGTCTTAAAAGATTTAATCATAAAATACTACATTTAAATAATGCCACACTTGTGCTCTGTACAGTGCATGATAAAAGGACACACAGTAACATTTATATCCAGAGCAATCCGCTATAAAAATACATGTAATGAGGATTCACTGACACACCTCTCCCACGCATTGTGAAGCAGCACTAACTAGATGAGCCGCTGGATTAATGCACTGTGAAACACTGTCAGAATACCCCACAGTAATCACTTTTATGATGCCCAGCCACCGCACAGTGGCCAAGTGTATTCATGTTGGATGAGCAGGTATAAAACTGATGCTGCCTCGTGTTCTCCTTGTTCCTCCACTGGTCAATATAATTTGTCTGCTTATAGACTACTGAAAATACCAAATGAATTACGATATAGCTGATGGATGACTTAAGTTACAGAAAACTACTAATCTACCAAGACTGAGAAAGGTTACATCTCTATGCAGCTCTTTCTGCTGCATTATAATATATATGCAGGAGTGTCTCTGTGAAGCAGGATTATATAGAGGTGACACTGAGAGTGCCAGTGATCTCAAATCTGTGCTGCAGGACTCCCTGAAATCAATTGTAAATGAATGATGAGAGTGAAACAGGGAGAGTGTAGTAGAGATCCTCACCATGTTGACGGGGAGGTAGCTGGTCTGGGTTCAGTACTCTTATCCTTCCTCACTCAGATTGCTTGTATAACTGTGATCAACAGAGCTGCCCGTATACAGAACAATAAACCTGTGCAGTTATAGTCTGTGCCGACTGTTACTGCTACTTAAATACGTTTGTAATTGTTTGGTTGTTTTGATACTGGTAATGCTGAATTGATTATTGTGGTGTTAAAAATAATAATAATAATAATACATATTGTTGCAGCCAGTGGTTATGTTATGCCTTAAATGAAATGGCATTTCACCAGGGGCGGTCGGTCGGATCGATCCCCAAAGAATCGTTACAACCTACACTAAATCTTGTAGCTAGCGTCAATGTGATCGATAGCAAAAAAATCAATCCATCTCATGTTAGATTGCATCTTTAACACACTCTTCTTAATGCAGCTACTCTTTGCCCCCTTAGTGACACAATAAACAATTGTTATTTACCGTTAGGAATTGTCTTGTGTTTTAACATGCATGTAATGAAGTCATTAACAGTTAATAGTGAAATGAAATGGCAATGTTTGGCAGATTATTTGGAAAATGAAGTAGATGCATTTAGCTCATAAATCGATACAGACTAGACTGTGAGACACTAACTACATTTAAAAAAAATAAAAAAATAGTGGGTAACACTTTCTAAGACGCACATGTTTAAAAGGCATATGAACAATTATAATGTTTGTAGCACTGTATAATCATAGCTATAAGTACTCATACATATTCATAATGCTTTATAACAATAATCAAAACACATTATAAAGCATTTTATAATGACTTATAAAGTCAAGCATCATAATATTTCATGCTTGCTGGTCACTTCATTTTGAAAGCATCATAGTGAATTATAATTCCCATAGTTGTAATACTTTACAGTCTTTTTAGAATGCATTCTAATGGGATTATAAATCACTCTAAGTGGTCATTTGTTTGATTTAAGTAAAGTGAAAAATATCATTAAATCTATGCAAGAACAACACACAAAACGTTGTAAATGTTTTTTTTACTTTACTTAAAGCAAAGAATGCTTAGAGTAACTTATAATCATATTATAATGTATTATACAATGATTATAATGCATTATAAAAAAGACTATAATGTATTGGGGATTATTGGGAATTATAATTAATACACTGATCTTAGCAAAAACATGTCAGTGAGTGACCAGTAATTAATAAGTATTATGATACTTGACCTTTGTAGTCATTATATAAATGCTTTATATTGTGTTATGATTATTGTTATAAAGCATTATGAATATTTAGGAGTGCTATAATCTATAATTATACAATGGTATAAACAGATTATAATGCATTATAGACATGGGTGTCATAGAAAGTGTTACCAAATAATGCAATTTTTACAAGCATGCACAACATTTTTCTCTTAATTCTTTGAAAGAACAGTGTTCAACACTAAGTAAGGGATAATGTACAGCGAGCCGGTCATTGTTGTGAAAGAAACCCCGACAGGGCGATGCTGCACCCCGACGCGGAGCGGTCTCTCATCGCCCTGAAGGGGTTTATTTCACCACAATAACCCGCTAGCTGTACATTATCCCGCTTATTACACGGCTACTTCCTTAAGAAATCAATATTTTGACACAAAAACGGTACTCCAGAGTCCGATATCAGACCTGCGCCCATAGCAACGGTCTGCTATAAAGAAATAACAGACCGCAGAACGCTGTGATTGACCAATCAGAATCGAGTATTCAACAAAGCCGTGTAATAATTAATAATAATGAATAAGTTTATTTGTATAGCACTTTTCAAGCTGGGAGCACAAAGTGCTTTACATAGACAGCATTAAAAAACAACAATCACAAATATAGAATCTCAAGAACAGCTAAATACAGCACACAATTAAAAGATAGACTTAAAATCAGGTGGTTGTACAACAGAGCTGTATTACAGGAACAAATAAGACCGGCTGTCAGGCGATAAACCAAGTCTGATTTAAGAGTTACTGTGCTTCTCTTTCAGAGTCATACGTGGCAGACTTTGACGGCAGAAGCTCGTTGCTGTATCGGTTCAACCAGAAGTCCATGTCGACGGTGAAGGACGTGATCTCTCTGCGCTTCAAGAGCCATCAGGCCGAGGGTGTTTTACTGCACGGAGAGGGGCAGAGAGGAGATTACATCACCCTGGAGCTTCACCGAGGAAGATTGGACCTCTACCTCAACTTAGGTGAACTGCGCTTTCCCAGCCTCTTTCTCTCTCTCAAAAATCTATTTTTCATTCCCACAAGAATTTAGTCTCTCAGTCACGATCCAGAGGTATCACGGCAATGTGGTGGTTGTCATTTGTACATCTCACCTCAGTTCCACCTCAGAGTTTTTTCCACAACATACCAAAGACCAAAGTTATGTTTCAAATTGCTAAATTTGTCAGGCCAAAAGTATATAGAGAAAACAAAGGATGTACATAGAGGTATAAGTAACTTCAAGTTAAATTGTTGTTTTCCAAGCAAATGCATTTGATTCACAATAATATGAAAAAGAAATAATAAGACAATTTAAAATTTCAAACCAGCACATGTAGTTGGAAAAATACCTTAAACAATCACTTGATTACCAGAATGGTCATTTTTATGTTTACAAATAACCATTCAAGCAGCACATAGTACGTTCAAACGAGGGCTGCACAATTAATTAAATATTAATCGCAATCATGATTTTGGCTTCCCACAATTAAATGAGCATGATCGCCTGCGATATTGAGGTTTAAAACGCGTGCTTCACTCATTGAAAACTCTGCTGCAGAGCAAATCCAGCGCTTCCTAAACTAACAGCCGGCCAGAGATTTTTCGCTTCCCTTTTGGGAAGCTGTCATGACGTGTGACTTTTATGCCGTCATCACCGTTCATATCTATACAACCACTGTGTTTATGATTAAATAGATCTAGCCTTGTAATTTTGCTCTCAAAGTGCTCCAGATTGATGCATTTAACTTTAAAATGTGGCCTACAAATTTAGGGTGGATATTCCTGTACTTTTTCATATCGCAATGTATATCGCAAAATAAAAAAATATTGCCATTTCTTTCCAACATCTTGCAGCCCTAATTTGTACATTCGCAGGAATGTAGCACAACATGGAAGTGAAAGCAGTGCTCTGCTTATTTAAATGTGAAAGTGCGATAAAAATATTTTCTCCCTAAAATCAATGAATAATCGTGATAAATAATTGCAATCTCAGTATTGATAAAAAATAATCATGTTTATCATTTTGGCAATTATCATGCAGCCCTACTTCAAACCAATATATTCTAGTTTACATCATCTAAGTGAATGGATAGGACAGTATGTGTTTTTACACCTGAGCTCGGCCTGTCTGTCCCTCACACATTCACTGTGGAAGATGTAACGCTGCTCACCGCGTTCCTGCCGTTTCCTTTGTGTTGGTGCAGACGACAGCCGGCTGAGGTTCAGCAGCGGTCGCGTTGCCGTTACCGTGGGCAGTCTGCTGGATGACCAGCAGTGGCACTCTGTCCACATAGAGCGCTTCAACAAGCAGGTCAACCTCACAGTGGACTCCCACGCACAGCACTTCCAAACCAAAGGAGAAGGACACTCACTGGAGGTGGACTACGAGGTGAGTCCACGGGATGATTCAATTACATAACTGCAGCTTTGAATATATCTCGTAATGATTCTATCCTGTGAGGGCCAAACAACCCTGTTGTTAATAACATAGTGATGAGCAGTTGAGTTAGTAATGAGCCTTGGAGTAGGATCGTAAACAGAGTCTATGTACTGTAAGCCCTTGGGAAGAGGCATGTTTTGAAATGACGTCTCCGTAATGAATGATAGAAAACAGAGGAACAGAAATGTAGCAGAGATGAGTTATTTTTGTTGTCTCAAAGGAATAAGAGACTGCAGAGAGGACTGTCAACCTCTACAGGCTTTTGCATAGTGTAACTTCACACTGAATGCTGTGGAAACTTTTTTATTAGTTATTCCAGAATATTCTAAACATATTCAGACCATATTTAAAGAGATATATGAGATTGATTGGTCACTAAACCCGGCAGCAATTGCCCAATCATAGTTTAGCAACCATCACTAGGCATACAGTATAATTATGTAGCCATCAAGTACATATTTAACACTCTTTCACATAATGACGCTTTGTTAGACCCCTCGGCGTCACTTAACACGTGGTTAACGTTGTGAATTAAACAAAAATACTTGCTTAAGCAACAAAACCTCTTTGTCACTCCGTTTGTAAAGTGAAAAGGAAACTTAACGTTGTGAACACGGGATGAAAGTCCTGTGTGTGTTTTTTCGCTCATTATCATACATCACCACTCTCCTCGACCACTTTCTCTGAGCGTTGAAAGCCCGGTGTGTCTCATTCAGACGCTAAAGGGTGCCTTTGTGCATCTGTATCAAACGGCGAGGGGCGTGACAAAGCTTCGGTATTTGACGCCCTGGGAATGAGAACATGCTGATATTTCTGGGGTTCCCTGGGGGTCAGCGGATATCTGGGTCAAGACTTCCTTTTTTCCGTGCACTGCTCAATGTTTACAGTCCGATTTAGCAACTTGAGATGCGAGACTGGAGTTGAGAGACGACGTGTACGACCGGATTGTTTCACAAGTAGCCAGTTTACAAGCTAATTTTAATCCAATAAAAAGCTAAATCATCATCAGACGATAGCCGGTGGGTTCCCAGAATGCATTTCAGCCAATACGTTCCGCCTCTTTTACTCTCCACACAGACTGTTTACCTGCATTCAACCAAAGCCTGCTCCAACGTTGATTGGTCAATACTACTCAGACTACAAACGGAAACCAGAACACGATTCCTGTTGTCTGTTTGTAGAGATTAGAGCTGATAAAATATGTCTGGCTAGAAATTAGAAGCCAGCTGCTTTTCTTCTGCCTCTTTCTGAAATCAAGAACCCATTGTTGTAGTAAAATTATTAAGAATTGCGAACAGTAAATCTGCCGCCATTATTATAAACCGCATATTTGCTGTGTGAGAATGGAAAGCTATGTGTTAATTCCTAAACAAAATCAGATGATGAAGAAGCAGTTCTAATTCGCACTAATGCAGCCAGTGTTGAAACACAACATACATACTTACAGTACTCCTGGATTGACCAACTGTATGTGGACAACCGAACATTAGAACCAACCGCTATTCCAAAATGGGCATTAATCCGCGGCTCTAACAGCCTCCAATCTTCTGGGAAGGCTTTCAAAAAGATTTTGGAACCTGGCTGCAGCTTTCATTCAGCCGCGAGAGCATTAGCGCGGTCCAACACTGATGGTGGGTGATGAGGTCTGGCTCGCAGTCACAGTTCCGGTTCATCCCAAAGGTGTTTGATAGGCTCTGTGCAAACGAGCCAAGTTCTTCCACACCGAAAATTTGAAAAAAAAAGCGCTTTTCTTTAAGGACCGGTCTTTGTTGGAACTAAAGGACATACGCCAAACCATGAACAACAGCCCCAGACCAGAATACTGTGTGCATACAGTCGCTCTACAGTGTATGTCTAGATCCAGTGAGTGGGTGTTGTTTTCTCACTTGCTGAATCACCGGCTCAGCTGTTCGTGCAGCAACTGCTGAGAATATGTGTGTGCATGTATTTTCAGACTGTGATGGTTCATTGTGAATTTAATTTTATATCTATATATTTTTTTTTTTTTTAAATGAAAATAGCATACATTTTTGTGTTTATATTGGATACATTTCTGCATGTAGTGCTGAGACTTCTTCCTCTTCTGTTTTCCCTTCATCAAAGCTGAGTTTTGGAGGCATCCCTCTACCCGGTAAACCTGGCACCTTTTTGAGGAAGAACTTCCACGGCTGCATGGAAAACCTCTACTACAACGGGATCAATATCATAGACCTGGCAAAGAGACGCAAGCCACAGATACACAGCGTGGTGAGTTGCATGGAGTTCAGTGTTGTACACATGTACTGTAAAATGTGTCAGATCTTCCTTTTCAAGATATCTGAGTTTTTAAAAATCTGTTAACAATATATTGGACAATATTCCTTTTAACATAAATGCATAACATACTGTAAAGGATATTTTAAATTTGATCATTAAACTCCAAGAAATGTACTAGACATTTAATGGTTGAGAAATAAAGGTATCTAGAAACTACAGTAAAAAATACAATACTTTTAATAGTGACACTGTTTCTAAATGACCAAAAATGCATGTTTTGCATTTTTGACGATTTCTTTTTTGCTAGCAACATATACAGCGATACATCTGTGATTAGGGCAGAGAAATATTCGAAGGTATTCGAAGCTTCGTGGCTCAGCGCAGCAGGCTGACAAGTCCTTTGTCTGTCTCCATCTCCCCCCGGAACAGTGGCGCTGCTGCACTACTTTACACACATACACCTCTACACACAACAAACAGCGATATCCGTCTGAGAATAAATCATAATTAATCATGAATATGAATAATGTTGCAGGATTATTCCTTATTTCATGGACTATTTGGGGATTTATACACTATTATAACATACTAAATTTATTACAAAAAAAAACGACTCATTCAAATACTGATGTGGAGGTCGATTACCATGGCAATGGTCGAAGCTTTGAATCATTCGGGTCAGCCTTATCTGTGATGATAATACTGGCCGATATGCTGATATTGCTGACAAAGACGAATATTCTTTGCACCAGGTCAGGAATAATCTTCAGCTTCCCCTGTAGATCCAGGTTGATTCTGTCCTGGAGATCGGTATAGTCCTCAGGCTTCTCTTCCGAGAACACAATTACTACCTTTAATAGCTCAAACTTGTGAGAAACCACTTTTCCATTTGTAGAGCATCTTTCAGAGCAGAGAATCTCTACCAGGGATGGACAACTGATTCAATTATTTTTAAAGAGATGGAAAAAGAAATAGAAAGTGCACATGTATGGTCACGTATATACCATATACATACTATATATATATATGGCT
Organism: Sebastolobus alascanus; assembly: GCA_916701645.2. Classification (NCBI taxonomy): domain Eukaryota; kingdom Metazoa; phylum Chordata; class Actinopteri; order Perciformes; family Sebastidae; genus Sebastolobus; species Sebastolobus alascanus. The sequence goes on along the minus strand of CAKAOJ020000206.1, from coordinate 443,967 downwards.
CAGCAGTAAAGTGTATAAAGCTACAGCACAGACTGGAGTCTCTGCTAAGAGTGACGACCAGATATTAACCTGTGACAGCTGTCTGACATGAATAAATGTGGCTTGAATGTATGTTCCTATACATCTCCTGTATGACAGGTGTATACAAGTTTCTGGTCCATTAACTCAAAAGGTCATCTCTCTTCAGGCAGTGATTGACATATACGATATAAATATGTTTAGAATTAAAGGAAAAAGTGTAACAGTATACAGTATGAATAAATGAGCCATATATATGCAGTCTTATATAGATAGAGATATAGAGAGAGTCAAATTACTGCTGCATTCTGGTCAGATTCAATTCTTTTCTTTTTTATATAAAAACAAGATTTGATCTTAAAAATTTTTTTTTCAAAAAAGGAGTCTTGAAAAACGGGGGTGTGTCACAATCAAGGTCAATATGGCAGCTATATTCTTAGCAGGTTAAGAGGCTATGTCAATCCTGTATGCACAAAAATAACACTGTAGGGGGCACCAGCTAAAATCTTGCCTAGGGCACCAAATTGGTCAGTGCCAGCTCTGTCTGGGGACCATGAATGTCTGTACCAATAATCATGTCAATCCATCCCATAGTTATTGAGATATTTCTGCCTGGAATAAAATGGTGGGCGGACTATTTCTCCTTGCTGTGTCACATTTGTCTCTTAAGGCATTCTGGTCTGAAATTGGAAGAAGAGAATAATGTTAAAAAACAATCATGACATCCATTGTGATCCTAACTACTACATCATTAAGTCCAAGTGTGTGAATGGATTCATTTGAAGAGTCGACCCCCCCACACAATTCAGACAGGTCGGCCGAAGATCCACACGCCACATCTCATCTGAGACCCCCTCTGCCTTTAAAGGCTGATTGCTGCGTTAAAAGGCCTTCACTGACAACAGAAGCAGCGAGGCTGTCATGATGGAAGCTGTAATGGAATTTCAATGGGACTATCTCCCTGAGGTTGATGGGAGGGGAATCACATTGAGAGTCAAAGAGCTGTGATTGCTGTGTGCTGCCCTGCAGGCACTGGGACTAATAGGACTCTGACCTCAGCAGACACGACCAGCCTGTGTTTAAACGAACCTAACACAACCTCTGCTCTGCACAGAATTACACGGAAATGTAAACTTAAATAGGTTTTATCTTGGACCATATTGGCTTGGAGCAAATTCATGTCATGGATTCATCTTGGATCCACATTTCTGCTAACGTTGGAGTTTAGAAAACTTTGGAACCACATGGACTGTCGCAGGGGAAATTAATCTTTCTTACAGTTTTTTGCAATTGCCAAGACACAAAAACGACTTGTTGCACAATTATTGAAACTTCTAACTCATGTAGCCGTCATCTATTGACCAGGTATACTGAACCATAAGCACATTATCTGCTTTAAACTAAGTTTAAATTTCTAAAAACAAACCTTTTGCAAATAATTACATACAGTTGGTAACATCAGACACATCCTTCAAAACTGTGTGTGCTGCCATTGATACACCACACTCAATTATCAATCACCTGCACCCTGAACACACCTGTAACCAATGAGATCACCTAGGAATCAGAGCTTGAACACTATAAAGAGGATGCAGGTTTGCTCTTTGGTGTGCACAACAACGGAGGGAGAGTTAGAGGACTGTAATTGCAATATACTGTATTTTGTCAGTAGAATACAATAACAATGGTCATGTCTTCTTCAGTTACAGTAAGTAATTGTGTCTGATAATGTTATTAGTATATAGGTATTGAGAATGAACAAATGTTTCTCCATTATATGTGTTCATAGTCTATATTCACAGCATGCCACAAATGAAAATACAAAAGACTCTAGATAATAGTGTTTTATACTTACTGCTGCACATCAGGGTGCAGCTGGCATGTGGAGAAAGCTATTTATTTGGTTTTTGTGTGTAAAGTTGTGATGCAAAAATACCAATTTTAGAAGAGTTTATATAGTTTGGAATAGTTTATTAGCACAGAGGAAGTGATAAAAAACAAAAGTATATAATAAACAGCATAGGTTGTGCAGTACCTTAAAATAATGAGATATAAAAAGAAGACAAAAGAAAAATTAAAAACAAGTTAGTAGCAATAATAATAATAATAATACATAAAACAAACCAATGTAAACACATAAACATTACATATAAAGACACTACTCGGCACATTAACTATGGCACAAGTCATTGTTTGAAGCTTTTGCAAAAGATATTTTGATTCTTTGGTATATGTTCTTGTTTATGATTTTTGAGTGTAGAGTTTTGACAAAGAGGACCCTAGTTTCATAAATTGTGTTTTAGCAATTGCACGAAACAGTGAAAGAATAGTTCAACATTTTAAGAAATGCACTTGTGCCCTTTCTTGCCAAGAGATGAGAAGATCGGTTAGCTTAGCTTAGCATAAAGACCGGAAATGGGGGTAAACAGCTAGCCTGTCTCCGTTCAAATGTAAGGTCAGCCTACCAGCACCTCTGAAGCTCACTAACACGTTACATGTTGTTAGAGATTTAATGTGTTAGTGAGCTTTAGAGGTGCTGGCAGGCTGATTGTGTTCCCTCTGCTGGATGTATGATACTTAATGGACAGAAATGAGAGTGGTATCGATCCTCTCTTCTCATCTCTCGGCAAGAAACAAATAAGCGTATTTCCCAAAATGTCAAACTATTCCTTTAATCATCATGTTGTGGCAGCCTTTTTATATCATTATTATGAATATATATTTCCATATAAATAGTACAAATTGCTGTTGATGATAAATTGACAATTGATGACAAATAATTCAGTTTAACTGGTTAAGGGTTACATTTAATTATTGTGAGTGGGGTTTTGCTCATGTTTCTTTAACAATCTTCTCCCTTTTTTTGTGCATATCAACTTGACATTTATTCCCAGACATGTCACAATGAACTTCCCATGAGACCAACTTGTTCTAACATGTAGCTGAAGCTTCGTGTAAATCGGTGTCCTTGGTTTTTGTCGTCCTCCAGGGCAATGTGACCTTCTCGTGCTCGCAGCCCCAGCTGGTGGCCTGCACCTTTCTGAGCTCCAGCAGCAGCTTCCTGTCACTTCCGTCAGCAGCGTCTGCCTCGGGGGGTTTCTCCGTTCGCTTCCAGTTCAGGACGTGGAACCCGGACGGGCTGCTGCTCTCAGTGCAGCTGAACCCGGAGCCTCACAGGCTGGAGCTGCAGATCAACAGCAGCCGGCTGCAGCTGACCCTCCACAGCTCAGGACGGGTGAAATCAGAGGTCTCTGCTGGTGAGTCGCAGGTCACACGTACACAAAACACACATAGAAACATGTATTGAATACCAGTGTCTGTGAGAATCTCAGCACTTCAGTCACTCTCACAAACTTCTCTTTTTCATACAGAATATTTCAATTCAATGGAGTTGTTGCCTTTTGATTAGAAAAAGAAGCTCTGTTGTGAATAAATAATTATAATTACCGATAAGTGGATTTGATTATCTCCACAGATCAGTTCACTTTTAAACCACTCAAGCAACCTTCAAATGTTTGAAAAAATAAAGAGCGTACAACTGCATGGTGGTGGTTCTAGTTTGGCTTAAAAGATCCCTGTGGAGGTTTTGACCTCTAGGAGCGCTATGTAGCTGCGTTTCTATGAGAGGGTCTCTAATTTCTGTAATGAATGAACACAACTTGCGATTTTTAGGTTGTAGCGGGCTCAGTTTTAAAGCTAGAGTGAAGAAAACGGTTTCATCTGAAACTAGAAGGAATCCATTGGTATCAACCATTTCATACTAGCTTGTCGAGATGGAGGATAAATAACGCTCCAAACTTGCGCTAAATTTTGGTGAGGAAAAATTGGCATGGCCATTTTGAAAGGGGTCCCTTGATCTCTGACCTCAAGATATATGAATGAAAATGGGCTCAGTCAGTCCTGTCAATAGTTTCACGCTACGCCACTCACCAACAGGCGGCGGTAACACGCCAAGATCTTCTGCAAAGAGCCAGCACATGGAGGGAAGAAGAAGAAGACACAAGCTAGTAAACACAGATGTAAACGTTGCTGGATTTGAAATACTTAAAAATGTGCTTTGTAAATGTTTTATGATGAAGGAAATTCAACACAGAGCTCTAGGATACACACTATACATTCTCGTCAGTAACACTGAATGTAAACACAACTTTTGTTTGTTTACAAGGAAACTCCACAGGGCCACTTTACATGAAGCGCTGACTTTGTTTTCTCCACCTTGCTGCCTGTTTGTGTGCTTCACTCTACTGAGACAAAATGCTCTCCTCAGTTCTCTCTTTTGTGCCTCCTCGTCTCCTCCCTCCTCCCTCTGACCTGGAAATGGATCTCAGCGCGCCATCTTGAAGGATGTCGCGATTCCTAAAATGCATATCGAGGAGAGAGGAGAGAGGAGAGAGGAGAGAGGAGGCTTGCCGGAGGAGCTATGTGTGCTATGTTTCGGAAGTCTTTTCAGCACACATTACATATAAAATAGGTGTGACACATTCTTGTCACATTATGCCACGTTGTGAATTGAATTAAATGTAAATATATAAGTTGAACACTGTTATACTCATCTGACAGAGATCATAAAATACAGCAGTAGACTATAACAAAGCAATGGACAGCTGATGCAGCTGTACCACACGTCATATTTAATTGACATCTCTTTAAAATGACGGCTCTGAAGCACAGATGTCTCTGCCTGGTCCCTCAACTCCTCTCTCCTCGCGTCTCTTCCTCTCATCCTCTGCTCGCATCTCAGCTGGGAGAGACTAAGACGCGAGGAAAGGAATCGAGGATGTATGTACAAACTGAGAAATGAGAAGAGCCGACAGTATAAAGAAAGACCGCGCCGCCCTAATCCATGATGTGGAGACTGAATGTGTTGGCTTGCGCAAGTAATTTCATCCGACTTACTTCTAACACCTTTGTCCTCAATAAACTCAAAAAAGTGTTTTTTCTTGGAATTACTTTGAGAACAGAAAGTCATTCAATCCTCTGTACGGGATTGCTTAGCAAATATAACACAGATAACTGAGATTGTTTGGGGAAGCCAGACTTCCAGCAGATGGTGGGCTGCAGGGAAATATAGATGAGAAGACAACCACAGCTAAGAGACAATATTCCCTTTTATATAATTTACCTCAAGCTGTATTTAATTACCTACCTGCACCAGGGACCAACAGCCTCTGAGCCGCAGCAGCCGCTAAGAGTTTGACCTGGAGTTCACTTGGTGTTTGTAATAACAACGTTGAAGTAAAAGTTTCAAATTAATTTAGCAGAGTAGAGAGTTAGTCTGATATTAGTTTGATAGGAATTGACTTCTCAGTAAATTGGGGTATCTATTTATTTATGCACTTATTTTCAAGAGGATTTCTTGGGTTTTCTTCCTCCTTGGGTGGACTTTTTGGAGGTCACAGCTGGAATTATTATTGAGCAGGAGCTCTGATAGCATCTTGGTTACAAATTCATGGGGCTCATCTAACTACTCAGCACAGAGGCTGCTAACATTTTTAACGTAATCCCTCGGATCTAGTCGGTAAATGTGATTAAAACGCAGATTTATCCTGAGTGAATGTGCAGCATTAAACACAGACATGGGGGGTACGTTCCTTAATTTCATTAGGATCCCAAAGTAGGGTGCACGATACTTGGAACAGCTGGAAATCTTCTCTATGATGGATGTGCTGAGTCATAAACCAGCAGTGAGATCCAAGCAGAGAAAACGGGACTCACTGCTGGTAAATCTGTGTTGTTCCTTTGGTGCGTAAAGATCGGCCGGGTCAGTAAACATGAGCGTGCTGTGCAGAGCTACGGTTATTTTAAGTTAACAGAGTTACCTGTTGCCGCCAGTTGGAGCCTCTGTAGTGTGCAGCACCTGAAAAATCTGCATTTCTTTACACATTCCCAGCTCTGCTAACATTGAGAAAAGAGGAAAGTTGTGAATCTCAAACTGAGGATATTATAATAGGCCTATTCTCACCTTTCTCAACACTCTCCTCCTAAGGTGCAAGAGCATCACATATCTCATAGCAATGTCAAATGTCGTGCAGTGTAGGTGTCTCGATGCGATCATTAAACTGAGCTGCAGGGTTCGCCAAAGTTTTTTTGCAAATAACGGAAATGTTCCTAAATTCAAGCTGCTTTTCTTTTCACTTTTATTGGAAACGTCACGTCATTCTTTTTTTTAAATTTGACAAGTTAGACAATAGAATAGCTTGAGGAGAAAATGCAATTGGGCCTGTTTGATAAAGTGCTGTACTTGAGCTAAGTGCACAAGAGCGTTAATGTGGAAACAATATCGATCTGTATCTTCCTCTGGTTGGCCCAGAAATGATGTGCACTGACAGTACGGTCTTAATTTTCACACAGGCATCTGTTTCTCACAGTCAAACCAGGAGATGCACAAGTGTCTATGATGGGAAACAACATCCAAAAATGAGCTTCTGTTTCATTCACCACACTCTGCATGCTGCCGGTTGGGGTTGTCAAGGACTTGAGGCCTCTGCAGCGTGGTGCAGTAATGACATGAAGCTGTCACATGTATTTCCTGGAGGCAGCAGTGTGGCTGTCGTCTCAGACAGAAGACGAATAGGCAAAAATTTTATTTTTCTTGAGCAACAGGTTACTGCTGCGATGCCAAAAAACATTAGATTTGTGTCCTGGATAGTACTTTGACACTTCAAGCTTGGCCAGCAGCAGGACAGCAAGGAGATCATGAGATATATATGAGCTGAAACCGGGGGGGAGGTAAACTCCCACTGATGCTCGCCAGCAGTCCCTCGCGGCTACACTGCCTATTCCATGAAACAGTCAATGGAGTTGAGAAAGAAACGCCAATGGCACTCCCAGTCTTCTTGGATAAAAGCTTTTCTGCAAGCGACAGGCATCATTGGCTAGCGAGTGAAATTCTCAAGTTTTCCCAGGAGCCTGGACGGATCTGGTTTTGGACTAACTAAAATAACCCCCGGTGTGCACTCTGCATGACCGTGTCGTCCCCTCTGAGCTCCCAAACCACAGCGCGGCTCAATCTGGATGCTAATTTAGTCTGGGACTAACACACTCAGAATGGAGGTGTGGCTCACTAATTTCCATTCACTGCTGCCATTGTGTGCGTCGTCCTGTTGAAGGCTGCAGCTCTCTGTGAGATGAGCTGTCACTGTCAATTTAAAAGAATTGGTTTGTGGATCAAGCGGAGTTGGCTCATTACTCATCTCTTTGGGTTTGAGAAGATTTTTTTAAAGACTGAAATACTGAAGAGGGAGAGACTGATTTTCTGCTTGATGCATTTTTACTAACTAAAGGGGTAAAGGGGACATATCATGCTCATTTCCAGACTTGTATTTTGGGTTTCTACTAGAACATGTTTACATGCTTTCCTGAAAAAGCCCAGTCTGCTCTGATTGGCTCACAAGAAAAATATGGTGCACCTTTGCAAAGGTAGTTCTCAAGCTGTGGGCGATATATTGTAATGAGCCTGCATGTGACATTGAACAAAATCTGAATGGCTTGTTGAATCACATGTTTTCTAATCTAGACAGCCCACAAAAAAACTGACTGGGTTGTCTTTTTTCACAGTTTGTGGGTTGGTAGACACTCCAGATACCCAAATATATGTGAACAAGCACTGAAAAAGTGAGTTTTCCATGATATGTCCCCTTTAATGGGTAAGAGATGTGCTCATAAGCTTTTTTGGAAATAAGTCATTCAACATGAAAAAACGTAAAAAAAAAATGACTAATCGACTAAAGAAATGGGTAACACTTTATAATAACCATCATTTATAAATGTAAATTATAGTTAATAGTTATTTTATTGTTAACAAACAAGAAAATTATAATTAACAATGTTTACTAATTATTAGTAATGCTATAATTTATGTTATTTTAACAGTTTATTGTTGCAGACATTATAACATTTTATATACTATATATATAAGTATCTGTTAATGATTACGAAATCATTTGTAAACCTTTAAGAAATTGTTTGTAAAACATCTATAAAGAGATAGATAATAATTAATTAATTAATTAGTTATCATTTCATTGTTTGTTAACAGTAAAATAACTATTAACTAAGTTTAATTAACTATCAATTTACCATTTATAAATGCTGGTTATTATAAAGTGTAACAGAGAAATCTCTACCGATAAGTCGACTAATCGACTAAGAGGGATCAGCCCAACCATTCAACCATGTACACATTAACTTCATCTAAGTGATGAAATATGCAGTAAGAAGTTTGTTGACAAGTGACAGAGCGGAGGAGGGAGAGATTTGAGTTTTGAGGCTCCGAGTGATGGAGGAGGTTTGAAGCTCTGTGACTGTCTCTTGTGTCAGTGAAGTGAAAACAAGTTGCACGCTGGAACTGTGTTGTGAGGACATGTGGGGATTTGACGGCAGCTATTCAATCTCATTAAAAGTGTATCTTGAACTAATCCCAAACACAGGTGGATTTAATAACAAACTGTCGTGTTCTCCCGTGGCCGTTGTTGCGTGCTGCCCTGATAGCACAGGTACTGGTGGCTGCTGAGAAAGCACTACGGCTATATCACACTCAGATGAACAAGAATACAGTAGGAGAAACTCCTCTCAGCCTCAAGGTCTGTGGGGAAATGGACACAATATCTCTTTCTGTGCTACAGACCATTAAACTGCCATTTCACTGAGGCCTAATGTGAAATGTTCTTCTTTAGGTCATCGAGTCAACGATGGTCTGTGGCACTCTGTGAGTCTCAACACGAGGGACCTACAGATCACTTTGACTGTGGACGGTGAGCCGTCCTCCACCATTGAATTGTGGGAACAACTGGAATCAAGAGGCAACTTCGACTTTGGAGGTTAGTGGATTCTGACAATGTCTTTGCAATATTAAACAACCTTAATTCATTCTCTTGAACACACTGCAACAGAATAGGCTCGTTCGAGATTAACTGCGCCTCGCCTGGAAAGTGGATGAGATCAGGCGGCAGCAGCATGGGGCGGAGACAAAAAGCTGCGTTCAAGTTGGACAGTTTCCAGCCGTTTCCAGCAGCCGTCAAAGAATTTACAGGAAATCACAGGAAAAGTTACATCCTGTTAGATACAATTACATAGAAAGTTCGGACTTTCTACAACACGTGTCGTTTGCTGTCAAAACTAAGAGCCAATCAGGTGTTTCCCATCATGCCCTGGGTCTTGCAGTCGGTGGAGAGCAACTGCGCTGCCTGGCTCTAAAAACTGCGGCCGCCTCGATCTCGTGAGGTTATCGTTACCAACGTGTGCATGACGTCAGAGCAAGTCGGGATCAAGTCGGACAGAAAATCTAACCGGCATGCATTGCGCGAGGATCGCCGGTGATCGATTCTGCGCAGGCCTAATCGTGTTTCTTGAAAGGTTCACAGTGCTTGTACAGTAAAAGTTATCATGTGTCACTTCCATCCAGGCTGTCCCGCTGTGGACTGTCAGTCCCTGACGCCGGACTTCCAGGGGTGTGTGCGGCTCATATTCATCAACAGCCAGCCGATGAATCTTAATCATGTTCAGCAAGGATTGCTGGGAAATTATAACGAGCTCCAGTTCGACACCTGCAACATAAGAGACAGGTAAAGTAGTTTTGAATTTCTTATTTACACTTTAGTCTCGCGAGAGGACAGTTCTCGCTGAGATCTTATGGAAAACTTTGGCATTCAATAGTCAAAATGTGTCAAACTTAAGAGTCTGTAAAACATTATCCAAGTAGGCAGCAGAGACTTATTCATGCCTGCATTGTTAATTTGTAGATGGCAGTGTGTTGTCTGCAGAGCTGACTGAAAGTCACTGACATCTTGTCCTAAAAAGACAAACACGCTGACAGGATCATCCAATTAAATTGCAACAGAAACTCGGCAACACCTTCTCTGGCAGAGGGCTATGCTAACAAGCTGCTCCCTGCTGTCCTGTGTGGCATCCCTCCCTATCCCTATCCCTCATTACCCTGCACAGCTGTGGGCCTGTGAATGGGATTGGCAGACCTACGAGCTCCATGAATGTCTGCGTGTGGCTCGGTACGCGTATAACAACGAGACAAACATGCAAACTGCCGTTTTTCCCTTGTGTTTGCCCCGAGGAGAGTCTCTCCTTTGTCAAAGTACCTGCTTTCTAGTCCAGATTGTTCGCTGTCAGAAGATATGCAAACACAACAGCGCTGCCAGTCTGTTGTATCAGTCGGCGAAAGGATGCACTGTTGGAAATGACAGAACGATGGAATGAGATGTTTTCTTTTCTCAAGCTGAGACCCATACATCTTTAGCGGTTCCATCTAAGGGTTTCTTCTTTTCCAAAAACGTAATATATTGATGGATGAATGAAAAGTGCGAAAGTGCCGTGGCAATTTGGGTGAGATCGAGTTTTGTTGTATGAATAGCTCCTGACCTTGTTTCGATTTCGGAGCATCAACTGAGGACCCAGCATCCAAAGCTGTTTTTTTCTGCAGCCGCAGTGTTTGGAGAGAGCTTAAAGGAATCCAAATTTAAGGATGTTATTTTATTAAAGAAATAACTACTTAATAAATACTGTCGCTCTCACTGGTTAAAATGACAAATGTCGCCGGCGGTAGGTCACATCAGCTGTCGCTACCTAACGATACGTTTGTAACTTGATGGAAGACCAAAATAAAACTTGGTCGTTGTCGGTTTCTGTGTACTCAGCCAAAGATCGTTTATGAGGTGAGAAAAGCTTCACTCTGTAACACCACTGTACAACAGAGAGTGTTTTTGTAGTTCCAACAGTTACGGCTGCTCGATTACGCCAAAAATCATAATCAAGATTATTTTGGTCAATATTGAGAACACGATTATTTAACACAATTACTCACTGACTTTGGAAACATAAACGCATGCATTAATCTGGTGAACACAGAAGAACTTTGTGCTCTAGTAAACAATTTAATCATAAACACATTGGATGCATAGATATGAATGGTGACGAGGTGGCAAAAAAGTCACACCCGCAAAGTGTGGTTAACGAGACTCCTTGCAAGGGCGCAGGTTTCCTGCGCCCGGCAAGGGGTATCCATCAAGCGGCCGTCCCTGACTCGCCGAGCAGGGAGACAGCATAACGCTATAAAGGAAATGGGTGCGCTGGATTTATAACACAAGACGGCACAATAATCGTTTTATGTCGATTATCTTGTTTTCATAATCGTTGGAATCCAAATCATAATTGAAATTGAAATTTGAGTAATTGCACAGCCTAACAACTCCAACAGAGTGCTACGTCTTCTATCTTGTGGAACGCCAATTTCACATTATCTAATTTCTAATTTAAAAGATAAAGTGTTAAGGGGTCTCTGTAATATACAAAATGTTATCTGAATAGTGACCTTTTCCTAAAGTACTGCTGGTTCTGTAGTGTTGACATTTGAAATCTGATGCCTGCAGTATGCCATCGGAGCATCACATGTGGCCCGTCATTTATCAACACGTCATTTATCGCCATTTGCGCCTTCAGTGCATTTGGACCTTTACAAACACACTACAAACGCTCTAATTATATAAAGAAATATCATTAAAGCTACACCGATCACTTGTTGGCCACTAGAGGGCAGAAGAACTCCAAAACAAGCTGACAGACTCAGCCACGAAATATTATCTTATATAAAATGTGTACATGTTAGCAAATAGTAACAGTTACCTATTTAAAGGGATTTAAACCTGTATTCATTTTCCCTGTAGGGGAAATTACATTTTTTTCACCCTGTTGTTTTTTTTTCATACACACACACAGGCCTGAAATGCACAGATGCACAAACAGGAGCTATACACATACATTAATGTATGAAGAGATGTCAGGGCGAGGGGAGCTGCCTCATAGGATGGCAGTGGGGGGTCGGTAGCCCGGCATCTGTCCAGCTACCAGTCCACACTCCATATCCTCCGTTTCCCAAGCCGCGTACCCACGGACTCAGCTACTGGCGCCCCACAACATTGACATATTATTGTCGCATAAGGTAGGTTTGGAAAATATGTTAGCAAACAGTTGCCTATTTACACACCAAGCAAACACGGACCAACATAATCATTAAAGGCCCAGTGTTTAGTATTTAGAAAGAACTATTGGCAGAAATGGAATATCATAATAATAAGTATGTTTTATTTAGTGTATAATCACTAAAGTGATGTCACAAGAACCTATACTAATTCTGAAATCTTGACTGTAGTCAGAGTTTGAGACTAATGGCGTATTGTCGTTCCGGGGACGATAGAAAATTTCCCTGATAATGCTACACTGTGAACAACAAATCTGTTTTGAAATCGGCAGGACAGCTAGTTAACATTAGCTGTTAGCTGTTGGTGGGCAGCACAGTCCTGCTTGTCTTAATAACAGAGCTAACAGCTAATGTACAGAGGTTGCATTGATGACATCATGATGTGTTCAAGCTTTATTTAGTAAAAATAGTAGTATTGGGTGAAGGTAAATTATAACGTTATCATGATGTGTTCAAATGTAATCTTGTAAAAGTTAGTTTTTGGCGAGAAACTTGAGGCGGATCATCAGGGAAAATGATAAATTTGCAAAAAACAGTGTGCAAACAGTAATAATAGAGTTTATGTTGAAGTACATGGGATTTATTGTTTTGTTTTTTTACCATGGTATTGACAACTAAATTTCTGGTATCGTGACATCCCTACTTCACAGAGTCCACTATGTTCAACCACCATGTTTCTACAGTAGCACAGAATGGACAAACCAAACGTTGGGACTAGATGGGGCCGTTCACGTTTTTGCGTAGTTCTCCTGCACGCTTGGCACACGGGAGAAGTTTCAATTGGTTGCAATCTGCAACCTCACCGCTAGATGCCACCAGATCCTACACACTGCACCTTTAAGTCCAATATTCACTCACTTTTTTGCTCTGGTTTGGTCTCCACCAATTCCTGAGGGAAATATCTGTCTGTTTAGTTGCTAAATGTTCTACATTTTTCACCAGATAAATGCTAACTTTGGTCTGTTGTTTGGTGCTGGGCAGGTAGCGTACCGTGGGTTTATCTGTAGAGCTGCAGCAGTGATTGATAATTCTCTGTGTGTTTGTCACTACAAATGACTGCTTTCGCATTACATGTAGTCATTTCACTCATCATAAATATAAACAGTATTGATTATGGAGCTTTAAGAGTTAAGAAAACCCTACTGTAGTTTGCTGTTAAAGCTCTGAAATCTAAATGTGAAATGTTAAAAAACATTTTAATATAATTTTACAGTCACTGCAGAATGTGTTTCGTAAAAAAAGACTCGAGCATAGAAAGTTTGTGATGTAGCCTACAATTGAAACAACCCATGCATTATGCAGTAGATGTACATACAGCAACAAAGAAACTTGTGCAGAGCTAAAATGAAATTTGTGAGTGGGCGATATCTTCCACACTTTTCTTTTTGATGTGTGCTTGATGTCGTTGCAACATCCTGTGCTGTAATCCGTTGCGAGGACGTGACACGTGAGGCTGCTGTACTCAGCTTTGTAAATTGATGCATTGATGTTAACTTTCATTTCACTCTCTGCGGCCTATTCAATGACCCCTGAGGCAGAGAAAATTAACTTGTATCAGAGCTAATCTCCTTTTCCTCTGTGTCTAATTAAACATTGTGACTCAATTTATGGTCAGTGTGCACTTAAGTGCGCTGGCTACTGTAATTCCATGACCTGTAAGGACACAGAACACAACAGAAAATAGCGTGATGGTAATTAAACCAATGGCTGCAACCTTATCCGTGTTGCGGCTGGCCCGCTCCGCTGCAGTTAATAGGTGAGAGATGAAAGTGTATGAAATTATAGATGCACGCTCGAAAGGCTGGCAATTATGTGAAACTGAAGGAGGCTCGAGGAAGGGACTATTAATCAGAAGAGTGCGGTTTGGAATTTCTGTGAAGCGCTCATTGTGGTAAAATCCCATTAACAGGCATTCTAGTCTGAAGGTGACAGTAACGCTTTTATTTTTAGAGAAACGCCGCGATCTGTCAGCTTTTTTCAAATTCAAACAAGGGCACAGTTTGAGACGCCATCATTTCACAGTCCTGTGGGATTTTTAATGAAACATGAATAAACAGCAAATTATTCTTTCCGGGTGATTTCCAAAGCTTGTGTTCATAATTGCATACAAAAGAATAGAAGAAGAGAACAGTGAGAAGGGGTCTTTCTTACCTGATAAATAAAAGATCAGGTTTGCAAACACTAACAAAGGAAGTCGCTTTATTGGAGCCTAATACAAATGCCTGAGGGGTTTCTGTGATCTTTTGTTTTGCCGTCTAAATATTCTTTATTGTTTTGTGCTGCTCCTAATGGCTATATTTGTTCTGAAAGTATAAAAGTGCTGTGAAACTGGCAAACTTTGAAGATGAAAATGTATTAGGAGTAAACTAGAGCTGCAACAATGATTTGATTAGTCTAATTGAATCACTGCAGCAGCTCCAGTAGACTCAACCGACAGGACAATTAAATTAGCAACTATTAGAAGTTATTATGATAATCAATTCTCTGGTTGCAGCTTTTCCAATGTGATAGTTTACCTGTTTTATATCTTTATAAACTAAATCTCCAACTGGTTAGCAGGTCTGGAAAGTAACTAAGTACATTTACTCAAGTACTGGTCAAGGTAGTTTTACTATACTTGAGTATTCTCATTTTATGCTACTTTATACTTCTACTCTACTACAATTTGGAAGCCGATATTGTACTTTTTTCCCACTACATTAATTTGACAACATTGGTTACTTTACAGATTAAAAATATAAATCAACTCATAAATTACGATGTATTATTATAGATTTATATGTTATTATAGATTATTACACGGCTTTGTTGAATACTCGATTGTGATTGGTCAATGACGGCGTTCTATGGTTTATATCTTTATAGCAGACCGTTGCTATGTATAACAGACCGTTGCTATGTATAATTTTTGGTGCATTCTGGCTAGGGCTGTCCCAAATATGATCACAAATATTTTGGGCTTCAAAGCTTCGGTGAGAAATATTCAAAGCTATTCAAAGGTATTCGAAGCTTCGCAGCAGCAGGCTGACATGTTCTTCTGTATTTTTGAATATCCGCTGACAAAAAAAAAAAATAATTAATCAAGAATGTAATAAAAATAATCTCCTGATATTAAATGCTTATGTTTTTGTTTTTTTTTAGATGCCTTCCTAACCTGTGTGAACACCTCGGCCGCTGCTCTCAGACGTGGAGCTCCTTCGCCTGCGACTGTTCAGGAACAGGATACTCTGGAGCGACCTGTCACAACTGTGAGCAGTTCTTCGCACTCTCATTTCTTCACCTCGCCTCAAACCTGCTATTACACCCTCTGCACCCCCTCATACATCCTGGGTCTACTGAGCTGTGTCATTTGATTCAACACACACATCTTTACCCGTCTTGCTCATAGCTTTCTTCGATTTGTGCAGCTGAGAGGCAAAGCAGAACCCGGTCCCGCTTCAACCTGACATGACCTTACAAACATTGCTGTTATTCACCCTTTCAAATTTCTGAGAATGTGTTTTTTTTTTGTTGCTATATCCTTAAATAGCTTATGGCTGACTTCAGATTGACTCTACATGTAGGAGTTTTTCCTTACGGGTGCCATTTTTTGACGCTCTGCAACATCGCCTTGATATTTGCTGTGGAGACGGCTGTTAGAAACTATGTGTGAAATTCCCCTGCCCCAGAATCCTGATTTCTTGTTTATATGCAGGCAAACACAGTTTTCTTTGCATGTTGGAGGGAACATGACAGATAAGAGCATCTACTGGATTTCAAATAGGTTTTTCAACTCATCAACTTCCCCAAAAACCACATTTTCCATCTTGAGCTCAAATATCTGAAACTTGAGTATTTGAAACAGATTACCAATAGACGATTGGCTGACGTAAGAGCGCTACTTTGTATGTAAAGTGTGGAGGGTAGTGTCTTACTGAGCCTCTCCAAAACAAGACAATACAAGAGCAAACGTGTAAGGAATGGATTAAACTGTATCGTAGCATACCAGCTAATTAGCATACTACCTGCATTACTTCCAAAGCATCTAAATGACTTTGTGGGGTTACGTAAAAAAAAGGAAATGCAGTAGCCCATCCAATGTGTAGTATTTCCCCACAGTTTGGAAGCTGGTCCTGGATGCTGCTACAGTATATCACAGTGTAAGGTCATTTTAGCAGCTCTGCCCTTCTCTTCATTCAATTTGGGCAGGTTTTACAGCAGCTCCAGCCAAACTCATTATCCAAGATAGTGTTACATTCCCCCAAACACACCGGTGAGTCGTCTTCCTAAAAGCCTGTTTGTGAGGCCTTCGGAAGCCTTGTTCGTTAAAATTTAAACATATTTGAAACAATACTGTATTATCTGTAGTATCCACATAGGATTGGTTGTTGTGCCATAATCTACATTAGAGCAAAATCTGCTAAAAGGTGGATATAGATGGAACACAAACATATGTCACCAATGCTTTTTTTTAAGTATGAAAACAATAACTTATAAACAGTTTGTAAACAAAGATAGGTTTAGTGCAGCCAGGAGAAAGCTGTTGGAGCGTGGGCTGATTCTTGGAGGAATAACTGTCCCCGTTCTGCTTCTTCCAGCCATCTACGAGTCGTCTTGCGAGGCCTACAAGCTGATTGGCAGCTCCTCGGGCTTCTTCTCCATTGATCCAGATGGGAGTGGTCCCCTGGGGCCCACACAGGTATACTGCAACATGACAGGTAAGATCATTGTAATTCACATGTTGTCACCTTTACCCTTTTTGAGTTCCACTGAGAACTGGCAGGAAGCTCAGCGTAAAGAGTCCACTCACTTAGAGATCGCGCTGCAATCGATCCGCACCACCACGGCCATCTGACAGCTTACGATCCAGTGAGAAATCATTACGGCCACTCAGGGCCGTCCCGGAGAGTTGAGGACAAATCTGTGGGGAGTCGATATCTTTTGTAAATGTCCATGTGGTTACACTGCATTATTTTAGTGTCTCAGGGTGCTTTCACACTGTTTGGTTCGGTTAAAATGAACCCTGGTGTGGACCAAACAACCACAGGGTCTGGATCGACTCTGGTGCGGTTTGTTTGTGAAAGCAAAATGTACCAACCACAGTGTTTTTTTTACAGATATGCAATTATGGCATGATTTCAAAAGCTGAACTACTTATGTATCTATCTGCTGATTGTGAACTGCTCACGAAGCGAGCCTATAATCAATCCGTATAAGCCATGTATGTATTTATGTAAATCTTTTGGTAACCATGGTAACACCTATGTGTGTCAGCTTGTGATTGTGAGGATTTTAAGTAGGTCCATTAAATTGTAAGCGAGTATATCTGTGCAAAACGCCTCTCTTCCATCCTGTCTCTATCTGTCATTTTTCATAACATGCAGTCGATTTGCAGTCTAATAATACCAACAATGCTTATTTCTTCCTGAGGTCTTTGTGACATTATTAAGCATTAAAGTGCTGCATGAACTGCTATCAGTCACCGGAGTTTGTGACTTCAGATGTGAAGCACCCCTTAAATAGTAATTAAATCTTTCTTAAAACAAGAGAAAAGAAGCTTCCAGCTAAAGCATGACATGTCATTATGTTTATACAACATCCTGCCTTTAATTAAAAGGGAAAACAAGTTATCATAGAGCCCCCAACAAATAGTTCAATCACCCCATGGTTCAGTTGGCCACAAAAAGCATCTCGTACTTTTCAGGTTCCACTGAACTCATCCATGAATAAGTTATGGCGTCCCAAATTAAAGTGTCACAATTTAACAAGCTAGTCTAAAGCCCCACTGGTGGCCTCTAGAGGCTGCAATTTTCATTAGAGCATCGGGTCATTAAAGTCAAAAGGGTTAATCCCCCCGGGAGCACTAATCTGCTCGGTAAATTTCATGGCGGTCTGCCATTAAATTATGAGATTTTCTTTAGTGCAAGACTGACATATCTAACTGACGGTGGTGCTATAGAAAAATGTCCAATATGGAGATACAATAAATTCCACAGTTTGCCGATTAGATTTGGATTTGTTTGTGTAAAAGTCACGCAAAAGTCAGGATTTCACCAACACAATTAGGGTTCATCTACTGGGGACCATGAATTTCCACGTCCACAATTTTCCCATTGACTTATGAATTGGGCCGTCAAAGTTGACCCGATATTAACGCAACTTGTGTTTTTTAATTAACATCCTAAATGTCCGACGGGCCGCCATCGGGCACGGCCGCTATTCAGTCTTTTGGAGGTTGTACCGGGCTCAGTTTTAAAGTAAAGTGAAGATACTGGCATCATATGAAACTAGAAAACCTAAAGAATCCGTTACTGCCAACCATGTCATACCAGCTTACTAAATAACGCTCCAAACTTATGTTAAATTTTGGTGAAGAAAAACTGTCATGGCCATTTTCAAAGGGGTCCCTTGACCTCTGACCTCCAGATATGTGAATGAAAATGGGTTCTATGGGTACCCACGAGTCTCCCCTTTACAGACATGCCCACTTTATGATAATCACATGCAGTTTGGGGCAAGTCATAGTCAAGTCAGCACACTGACACACTGACAGCTGTTGTTGCCTGTTGGGCTTGAATTTGTTATGATTTGAGCATATTTTTTATGCTAAATGCAGTACCTGTGAGGGTTGTTAATTGATTTCCAATAATAAATATATACATACATTTGCATAAAGTGGCATACTTGTCCACTCCCATGTTGATAAGAGAATTAAATGCTTGGCAAATCTCCCTTTAAGGTACATTTTGAATGGGTAAAAAATGATTATTTTGCGATTAATCGTGATTAACTATGGACAATAATGCGATTAATTGCGATTCAATATTTTAATCAATTGACAACCCTACTTGAAATATCATGTACTGATATTTATGTGTTGCTCAAGGATAAACGACTGACCTCTTGTTAAAGGAAGAGGAAAGTTAAGGGTGAGGAGGAGTCAATGAAATCATTACAAAACATGCACAAAATATCCATACTATATTTAGATAATCTGTTTACATTCCCATTTGACATTTCCTTAATTACACTATATTATTACTGTTGTATAACTGGGCAGGACTGTTGGATTTATGTCTTTGGTCTGAATTTGGAAACTTGGACCTTCCATCGTATGACCCCATCAGACGTGCTGTATCAGTGCAATCTTTTGAAGGCAAGAACACAATGTGCTCTGAACGATCACCTGAGATGTGACATTTGACAGACAGGGAGCCGGACACAACCTGATCCACGACTCTCTCATGACATGTAGGACAAAACACATTCAGTTAAGTTTTGACACTGTGGGGACAGTATTCATCACTGGGCTGTCACAACTTTCCCAGCTACTTTGTCCTTCGCAAGGTTAATGTAGTGGTGACGTTACGGAGGAGAGCGCTGCCGCCTCTCCGCTGTCTGGTTCTGGCTTTATGTGTGTTCAGTCTTCCCCTCGCAAAGCTGACATGTTCAGCAGCAGATATGCCTCTACTTGACCTCAATTAAGGAATCCATAAGAAATGTAAATAGGTCTAAGCCTGACAACCTGATGTGAATAATCGCAAATTGGAGAGGGATTTTCTCTAAGGCAGAGTAAACATAAAAACCAGATAATGAAAACTGAGCGGGGATGGGAACAGGATGGACTCCTCTGATTTTATTGTACAAACTCTTGACTCCTTTTTCTAGTGTCTCACACTGTAAGCAGCAAATGCAGACTAAAGAATTACAAACATTGTGTCCTGTGGGACTGTACGGTTTATATTCACGATATTTAACGTTTGAGGTTCACCCAAAATCTTTCGAAATGTGTCTTGGAAACAAGTGCATTCATTCGTTTTTTCAGTGATGCAACTGCAAAGATTTGTGAAATGTCACCAGTAACACCAGATGAACTATTATTTTCTTTCAGAGGAGAAGGTGTGGACGGTGTTGACGCACAACAGCACGGCCCCGGTCACAGTCCAAGGCTCCTCTCTTTACAAACCCCACATCATGAAGTTCGACTACGGCGCCTCGCCCGAGCAACTCCGTGCCGTCGTATCGGGGTCGGAGCAGTGCCAACAGGAAGTGGTTTACAACTGCAAGAAGTCCCGTCTCTTCAATACTAAAGGTCAGTGTTATTTTCCTCTCGCTTGTGCTGAGCTGTAGTGTTTATGAGCGGAGATCAAATCTTTGTTTTATGCCAACAAACGCTGTAAAATGGGTCATGGAGAATTGTGGGTGTGTCTGCATTAAAACACAGTATAGGCGGTCACAGAGAGCAGCAGGGGAGTGGACAAAGATTGAAAGGAAATCTTCCCAGTCAAGTCAGGTTTTATATGATGGGCTGTGTTACCTGGTCTTATTTAAATATATATTTGATAGCCTATATACCAAGAGATAACAGAACAGTTGACACTGGGACACTTGATTAGATCTGGAATTGAACATGTGTTTTTTTATTTCACTTAAAACAGCTGAGACTGAGCAAAGTTACCAGACTGTCCGTCAAACCCTTGATAACATGTTGGCTGTGATGCACACCTGTATTTGTTATATTATAGAAGAAGGAAGAAGAGATGTTGCTGTTGTCCGTTGCTGTTGGAGCCAGATTTAGATCTACAGATGTAGCCGGCTAAGTGCGTTCAGACTGAAAACAGCCCTGCATTTAAAAAATGCAATGCCAGCGTTGGTGGAAGCATCTGGTGAGACGTGATATACGATCCAGGAAGTCTACATGTAGTTTGAGTAACAGATTAATGCGCTTGAAGGCTTATCAGACATGAAAACACTCCACAGCGGTTTATAATACTATCAGGCACGTTTTTTTTTCAGTAGAAATACGCCGTTCACGTTACAAAATGTTCTACCAGGATAAACAGATAAACAGAAATTTGATTATGGAAAAAAAAAACATTTTAAAAATACGTAATGTAATTTTAATAGATCATTTTAATTATTAATCTAATAATTGCTTAGGCCCGGGCTTGCAATACATTGCCGGAAACCCTTTATGTCTCTCGTCCCTCTTATGGACATAATACGCAAAAATAGATATTTAATTAAATAATAATTAATTAATAATAATAATATTTATATACATATTTAATGAGTATTGTTAAGGGGAGCCCTCATGAGATTCAAGATTTTCATTGCTAACGCACCCGATTCGGCTGTTATCAGGCCATGAAATAGGCGTTATCAGTCGCTATAAGCACCATATATGTGGGTCATTAGGGGCCTACTATGCCTACTACGTTGTAAAAGTGAAACTCAAAAGCAACATGTTCTAACATGTTGTAAAACTGAATGAAACGTTATGTTTTGAACACAAATAAAAAGGTAAACAAAGAACGTTTAGGCAAAAAAAAAAAAAAAAACAGGTTTAGGCAACAAAACTACAACTTCTTTAGGTTTAGGCAAAAAAAAAAAAAATTAAGTGTAGGGTAAGTTTAGTTAAAATAACTACTAACACAAGGCAACTACACATTGAACTCCGGTCTCCTGGGTGAAAACCCTGTGATTTGTGTCCCATCGATCATCCCAGAACTCTACCCCTTATGGAGTTTCACACTGTCTATACTACAGCACCTGACTTCTGCTTCTGCTCCTGTCATGTTGTGTTCTTTTACACCTTCGGTGATTTATCATGTGAATAGATGATAAAAACCTACTAGTGGGTGTAGCAGGGCCCTATTGACCCACATCTATGGGGCTTATAGCGACCGATAACGCCTATTTAAAAGCCTGACAACACTCTGAAACTACTGTTTTTTCTGTAGGCCTAATTGTTGTACATATATTATATGACAATATTGAACTTGAAACTTGAAACTAGTCTCAAAACCCGCGCAGCTTGTGCTCTTTTAGCACGTTTATGTACAACACCTGCCATATTGCTTGCACATATTTGAGTAGCCAATGAAGCGCCTTGTCACATGACGTTGCATTGTGTTGTGGCAAAAGTTGAGCAATTTTTTTTATTGCTGGCCAACCCTACGTTTTTGTGCCAGAACCTTCTGCCCCCACTGCGTCACTAGACTGGCCCCCATGTGAATAAATAAGGAGCTGCTTTTTCAGGTTTAAAGTTGATCTGGCCTTAGTAGTGTGGAAGTTGTGTGTCTTGACTTCTCTGTACTTCACAGCATGAGGGGAGAGTTTGTTGTTACATTGTGAATTGAAAGTCGGGCTGTCTGTGCTTTGTCACGTTGGGAGCTGCTGCGTCTTCAACACCCTGCCTTCTGCTTCGCTCTTCTTGTTATATTTTCACAATAACTAGAGAGGTGGTCTCCAATCTTTGTGTGCATTTATTTTGAACTGCTTTGGCACCGACGGTGTCTCAAACATCCAAACATTTGCTCTTAAATCATGAAACATTCATGAAGTCCCACATTCTCCCATTCCCTGGGTGCCATGCATGTGCAAACAAACAAGTCCATTATCACACCAGACATCAAAGAGAGACAGGAAACAGACCATTTTAAAGCTGCATGAACACTTTCACAAACCGTCTGAATTTGTTGATGGTTGCCTTTGTTGTTTGAGCACAGAAGGTCAAATTGCGTCTTTGTCTTTGATATCTTACAGCATACTTAATTATTGGACTTATCATGCTAACTTACAGGGAGAAAAACAACAACAACAGCAGCTGTTGGAAGCAGCCTACTGGATTTATAGATGTTCTGGAGTTTAACTGCATAGCGTGTCCCCTGTCTGCCATCGTCCCTGTCAGTCTGTTCACTTAAACATTGATGTTCAGTCACTTAATGTCCCTATAATGGTGTTCAACTGTGGTCTGATTTGCATTGTAAAACACTTGTTTGTTTCCTTATTTAATACTGGTCATAAATTTAGTTTGTTTAGAGGTAACAAAAATTAACAACAGCGATTTAATGACTGCTCTTCTTGGTGTCCCATTCATCAGTCTTGCTTGTTGTTTTCACATTCATATCCATCAATATTGTTCCATTGATGCTACCTCTGTTTAGGTTTATCCACCTGACTGGTCTGGTTGGTTGTGGTTCATCTTCCATTGGCGAGTTTGTCTTGTTAAAGCTCTGTGCTAGAGAGGAGCTCTCGGATTGATGATGTCGTCCCGTCCAACCAGCAGCTATTGAGATGCGTCTCATATTTTTTTTAAATTAAAGAAAACATTTGTACTGTAGCGCTCTGAACACGCTCTTAGTTATTTGTTTGAGATTGATGGAGTACCAATTTTTGACCACAAATAGCTCTTGTTCCTAAATGCCACCCCCAGAATCTCAATTTACCATTTCAATGTGGCCCGCCTGTGTGTTCTTCTAGCACCACATTTGCTGATCAGCAGCAGCTTGTGGGGGCTTTATGCAGCGAGCAAGGCAAGTTTATTTATATAGCACCGTATCATACACAGAGGTCAGTCAAAGTGCTTTACAGGCAAAAAATAGAAAGAGAGATGGAAGTATAGAATAAGAAAAATAAAAGTACAGACAAGTTTTAATTAAAAACAAATTAATAAAATAATATACCATAAAAACTGATTAATTCAAATCTGTGGAAAAGCAACCTGACCTCATGGGAAGGCGTATAAATAGCACGTCATTTTAAGGACATTCTGCATGTCATGATAACGCATTTTAAGCTTTTCGCATGTCATTAACATTGTGAAACGGCTTGTCACGTGTCATTTAGTGCCACTTCGTTACCGTGAAACGGTCATGGTTATGTTTAAGCAAGAAAACTACTTAGTTAATTTAAGGAAAAACGTCATGGTTGGGCTTAAAATAAGTACGGAAATTACGTACGGAAAACACGTCACAAACACCACTAACGTAACTTCTTAACTTCAACGTAATTGGGACACGAACACTGTTCTCCGATGAAAGTCCTGTGTTTGTTTGACCCATCCGCCCACCCAGCCCAGTCTCACAGCAGTTCGTGAAATATTCACAAAGTTGAATGTATTGATTCGTGTACAGAGACACCACTTTCAAATTTTTTCGTGATGGTCAGCACAAAATTAGTTCACACGTAATCCACATAATTGTGAACCTGGAGGTATAAAGACCGGCGAACGCCGTGAAGCGAGGAGGTTGGGGTGGGTGGGTGGGTGAGTGGATGGATGGATGGTTGTTGAATACGTTGTTGAAAGTCGTGCTGAGCGTCACGAGAAAAAAGGGAAATTCGTGTCAATGTACACGAATCAAAAAGCGTAAATTTCACGAGTTGCCGTGAGACTGTGTTGGCCCCCCATGAGGAGTCTTTCTCACTTTTTATATTACGTCACTAGCGAAGCATATTCATGCGGATGCGTTTACATTGCAGTCAGTACCGACAACATGGAATGAAATGACACTCCAAAAGCAAGAAAAGTGTTGTTATTGCACGCAAAATGACAACATGTTTTTAAAATGACCACAGTTGGGGCATATTTTAGTTCCAATGGGAGCTTATTAGTGGGCAGCATAATGGCTGAAATAGCAGTTGTCAAAATTTTGATTTCCATTTATCTCAGTAAAGGACAGAGTAAGATGCATTTGCTTTGCTTGCTGTGTGAACAAGTCCTGTCAATATCCAGCCAATTTGAGGGAGAGAGTCAGACTCACCTCTCCTTCAGGAAGTATTGATTGTTGCCTTTTCTTATTTGTGTACCTGTTCAGTGTCTGAGTAGTGTTTTAAAACAAGCAGCAGAATAAGGGGGGAAAAGGAGGTAGTGAGTGCAGGGACAGAGTTTAAAGACAGTAAAGAGTGTGTTATTTTCAACCTTTGTAATGCAAATGTTATCTTGCTGGCCGGTGTAGCCCACATTACTCTGTCTGTTTCACCGTTGCATATCGCATCAGTAGCCCATCACATCCTGTTTGGAGAAGATTTCCAGGGAGTGTTATCTTCACATGGAGAGTGAATTAATGGAGATGGGTCATACTTAGCTGTATCAGACCTAACATGACATTTGTATCTATACATATAATCGTATGCAGCTATAATGTATGCCGGATAGGATGAAAGCATCGTTGCATGTGATTATGTATGGTGACATGCAACTTAATGGGCTTTTCCTCGCTCGCTGGTCTCATCCAAAGCACGTTGTCACGTTGTTTGACAGATGATTGAAGCAGGACCACTTAACCCCGTAGTGGAGGTAATGAATTATACCTATGGCTTCGCCTCATTGACACACAGACAATGTGTCATGAAACGACAGCAGAGAATCAAAACAAATTAATTTATGTAATGAGGAAAATAGCCAATTTGGTGAAATTACAGATAAACACTGTCACATACAAATAAGCAATGCAACAGATGTAATGTATAGGGCTTCTAGCTGAAGTCGCAGATCGCGTCCCTGTTTAGGCTTTTAAATTAATATAGTCAAGCCGAGATGATAAAACAAACAACAGGATGGGCAAAACCAACATGTCTATATGTGTCTATATGTGTATGAATTACATTATCACTGTATATAAAGTGACATCTATGTGTGATAGTGTGACTTTAAGTGAATATGATATGGAAACACTGTATGCGTGTATATGTAGCTGTGTTTGTGCATGTAGCTATTATATCTATTGGTCTCGTGCAAACAAATAGACAAATGAGGTGTGTTGAATTGTTCCCAGTGCTTTAACACTTGATCTCTTGAATGATGGCCAAAATGTTCTAATTATCAAAAACCTGTGTTTTTCTTTATTTGGTGAGTTTTTTTTACTTCCCTTCATTCAGTTTTATTTGCTTGATTTTATTGTCATTATAATGTGTCTGAAGTTTATGGGCAGGAGAGGAAGGACGACTCAAATGCAGACAGTCGAGGCAGACTGAGACAGTTCAGTGATTTAATGTGAATATAACTTACAGGTGACAGGCAACAAAAACTCCACACAGCAACGATGATGAAGCGACAAAGGAGCGAAGGAAGTTGACGGGTATAAGTAGGGACTGACTGATGAGGGAAGGGAGAACAGGTGAGCAGGTGAATGAGCAGGAGGTCAGGCAACAGCCGGGCTGATGAGGGAAGTGTGAAGTTACCATAGACTGTATAAGAAGTGGACGTAGTTACCGTGACGTCACCCATTGCTTTGTGGACTGAGGTTTTGAAGCCTCAAGTTTGGCGTTTTGGCCGTCACCATGTTGATTTATGGCCGTCGCCATCTTGGTTTTTGGTCATCATCATAATCTTGTTTTTTAGCCGTCGTCAACTTGGTTTTTGGCCCTCGCCATCTTGGTTTTTCACTGTCGCCGTCTTGGTTTTTGGCCGCCATTTTGTTTTTTTGCAACCGGAAGTGACACGAGACAGTGAAGCTAAGTACAACCGAACTCTGAATAAGACATTTTTAGGCAGCCGAAATGTTACAATTAACTCTCATGAAGTGAAAACACACTGTGAAAGGGTTACAGCTCTAAGAGGAAAACACAGGCAACTCCCAGACCGGACAACACCGTGGTAGTGACCTGTCAATCACAAGGTTGCCACGCCCTACAGCATACCCTGCTTTATGGTCTATTTGACTCTAAACTCAAGAAAAACTCTAAAAAAACATAATTTACTAAATGAACATCATGCTGTATTGAAGAAGACTTGAGACTAGGGATTGAGACCATAAACTCATGTTTACAATGTTTACTGAGGTAATAAATCAAGTGAGAAGTAGGCTCATTTTCTCACAGACTTCTATACAATCGGACTTCTTTTTGCAACCAGAGGAGTCGCCCCCTGCTGGCTGTTAGAAAGAAGTTTGCAAGTTTAAGGCATGTCTGCATTGGCTTCACTTTTCAGCCTGGTTTGAACAGGTGAGCATATGAATGAGGAAGTCCGGTGAAAAAAGTATGTAATAGTCTCTGAGGAAGTGGGGATGTAACTGAAGAGGATGGACGAAGGAACAAACTGTGACAATAATGTCTCGTATTATGTAAGCCTCTTGGCACAGCTGCCTCTGACAGAAGGATTTCTGTTGCATGCTTATCTATAAATCTTTCATTTGTGTTTGGTGTATTTGTTTATCTTTTTTTTTTTCAGTACACTTCCATGTGTATTTTTTGTTTTGTTTTTTGAGATGAAGCCAGTGAAGCAAAACAATGCAATCCTCCAAATATAACCCCATGACCTTGACCTGCTTGAGCTTGAGGAATCAGGCTGTTGCAGTGGTCACTGACTGTCCAGTGTGTTGTTTTCAGATGGCAGTCCTCTAACCTGGTGGCTGGACTGGGAAGGAGAGAAACGAAGCTACTGGGGAGGCTTCCTCCCGGGAGTTCAGCAGTGCTCCTGCAGCCTGGAGGAGAACTGCATTGACATGAACTACTTCTGCAACTGTGATGCAGACACAGACGCATGGTACATAGAGCAGGCACACACATTATTTGACATTTCCATAGTCCAGAAAGATTTTCTTTCCTTTTTGCAATGTATATTTTATTGAAAGAGGTGTTTCCTATTATTTTGTCCTCCCCATTCTGTCAGTGAGGGTAGGCTTAATAACAGAATACTCTGCACGCAATACAATTTAACTGCACCACACAAACTACATCCTCCATCCAAAAACTTAACATTACAACCGACTTCGTTTTTGCTGGGAGTGTATATCTAACCTGCACTTATAGGTAGGGATGGGTACCGAAACCCGGTATCAAATGGGCACTGGTGCTAAATTATTAAAGATCGGAGTATTGATAAGCGTCTTTATCAACTTCACTCAGTAATATTATTTATTTTATTGTTGTTCTAAATTAGTTTCCAGTAAGATATTATTGAGTTTATATAGTGATTTGCTGTTATATTTGAAATATAAATAAATTCTAATCCTGTTCTAAATTTATTCTTTTTTTAGATAATATATTCAAAAGCAATTATTTAATTATGAAAAAGAACCGATAAGAGTATCGATAAAGAACTGAACCGATCGAAAAGAGTAGTAGTATCGATAAAATCCTAACGATACCCATCCCTACTTATAGGAGCCCCATCCTGATGTTAATATAAAGGGGACATAACTTTGCTTTTGCTCATACATTTGTTTTATCTGGAGTGCCTACCAACCCAAAAACTGTGACATAAGACAACCCAGTCAGTTTTTTTGTGGGCTGCCTACATCAGAAAACATGTGATTCAACAAGTCATTCAATGTTTTTTGAACATTAAAGCATGTAAACATGTTCTAGTAGAAACCCAAAATACAAGTATGAACCTGAAAATGAGCATGATATGTCCCCTTTAAGGTTCCAAATGTGAATTACAAAACATGAAAAAGAAAAAGGATCAAGACCACTAGAGAGAAAAAAGACAAATAATTAATAACCCCAATGATCTCTCATAATTGCGGTGTGGTATATCCATAAATTACTGTACCATCCTGAGATGGTCCACAGAAAGACTACTTATGATTAATTAGTCAATTCAACAAAAATCAATTCAGAGAGAATACTCTACTACTACTAAATCGCTAAAACCACAAAACTTCTCTTCTATCTACAGTACATTCAGATAGATTTAGTCAGAATTTCTTCAACAATTTAATCTCCAAAATGATTAATTACAATTTATACATACAATCATGGTCAATCCAATCATCATCTTTAAGCACTGAAGGAAAAAACAAAGGCTGCATTCTAGTTTTGGTGTATTAGATGCTCTGAACGTCTTTGTTTACCGTACGTTAATCCACTGCAAAGCTTCTCTCGATTCAGCTCAGTTTGCATATTTCCAGAGGCAGTTGTCTGCATTGTGATAGATTGCTCCCTTTTTAATGTGTTTACTCTGCGTTCTGTGCTAATGCAGAAGAATGGATGCCTTTATCTGGACCCCCAGAAAGGCATCCACCCCGAGGGCACTGCGCTGCCATTTATTTAATTCTGTTTTGTGTGCCACAGGGCTAATGACACAGGAATCCTCTCCTATAAAGACCACCTGCCAGTGAGCCAGATAGTGATCGGAGACACCAACAGAACGGGCTCGCAGGCAGTCTACCACGTCGGCCCTCTGCGTTGTTATGGAGACAGTAGGTGATCACCTCAGTGTTGAAGCTACTGTGCCAGATTTTGTTGCAGATGGAGGCCTTGATTCAGAGGCTTAGGGTTGATCAGATGCAAACCAAGCTCAGACGATGTCCTTATGTGTTTATCCATGAATAGAAGGTCAAATTAATCTCTTCTGGTACAAGTCAGACAGCTGGCTGTGTGGACTGTAACCGCATAAAATCTGCTGGACCTGCCAGTGGGTCCGTCTTTATAAACTCATGTTGTGCAGCCAGGCAGGGGTGCCAAAATGGGGGGAGACACATGAGGAGGGGGGAAGAGCTGGACAGCAGCACTGGAACATGAAAGAGGTTGTAGATATTCACTGCTTCATGTCCCAGAGTGAGCTGTGGACAAAGGGCAGCGCATTTTTAGCAGCTCATCAGCAGTCAAATGTAGTCTAGACCCCCGTGATGTTATTTTAAATCCAAGTGGAGATTCCAGCGTGTCCTAAAGACATAAAATATGTCTAAAACGCTGCACATCTAGACGTCGAGAATATTTCCAGGAACAATATTGTGACCTATTTTAGTGTTTTCCTTCTTACTACTAAAAAATGTATATAGACTATTATATAATGACTGTATGAACATGTACTGTATTTTTAATATGTCAAACACTTTGCTAACAGTAGAAATAGCTTCAGTAATATGCATTTAGTTTCTAGACAATATTATTATGATTATAACCTTGAAATAGTCCTTTGTTCCTTCAAGGTGAGACACTACAGGCAAAAACATTGTTTTTCATGCACTGGTCAATTTTGAGATTTTGGGGCTATTTTGCTTCCATAACATCTAAAGGAAAGAAAACATCCAAAATACACATTTAGGTATTTATTTTACTACTTTGTCTATTTGCGTCTGTAGATTTCTCCTAAATTCACCATCAGTTATCATTAGATAATGCGTCATTTCCATGTTTAAACATAACATCTCAGAAAACTTGTAATACAAAAAAATATTGTCTTAATGTAAGTAATCAACTGGGGAAGTTTCATAGTGATATGTATTAGTTATTTTCTTCCCACTATTCACCTGTAGTGTCTTCAGAATGTATGGAATTTAACAATCCATATTTTTGAAGGCCGTTTTTCTCAAAATTAGTTTATGTTCAGACTCTGAGGCAGAAATCTCCACTTCAGTAGCACTTAAATATTCCAAACTTTCCAATTCCATTCCTATATTCTGAAGGTTTTTACAGAGGGTTTTGTTCATATATCATTCATAGCCTGATTTATACAACATTTTATTCCTAAAAACGTGGCAAAAATAGATATTTTTTATGGCTGCTGTTGACAGTATTTTCTGATTTATGAGTGATAAAAAGATATATCCAAAATTCCTTCTGTAAAAACCTTTGACTCTTACAGTATATGGCAACAAAATAAAACAAGAATTTTGAACCTGGCTTTATCCAATGTTCAGATTTCTGTTCTCGAAATGTGTGCAAATTAATACACATTTGATAAGATAATGCTTTATTTGCATATTTAAACATAACATTTCAGAAAACTTGAAATACAAAAAACAATTAACTTAATGTAATTAATCAACTGGGGAAGTTTCATGGTTATCTATTATCTATTAGTTCAAATGTTTACCCGATTCACCTGCAGTGTCTCCCCTAAAAAATCTCAGACATTTTGATGTGAGAAACTGATTTACGTTTATGGTATACTTTGACATTATCATTTAACCGTGGTATCACAGCATCCCACAGCAATGAGCTCTCCTAACACATAATCCTGGAATATTTTATGTTCTCCAATAAAACAGCTCATTGAAAAGCTGGCACCTGGTGGAAATCCTCATACGATGTGAAATACAAAGACTGTCTCACCACAGAAACAGCAGCACTGGTTTTTGGTTAAAATAATTAAACTGCTTGAATCTATTTTGATGTTTTCCTGATAACGAACCTCTTGCAATTCTGCGAATAATGGCTGTGCTCGTTCAGTGGAAATGAAATAGATGATGTCATGTTGTTATACTATTGCTAAACCTCTTAGGGAGGTTGAGACAGGCGGTGGGGTGTGCAAAGTGTGTGAATTTTGACACTAGAAACCATACTTTGCTTCCTGTTTCCCACCAGAAGTCAACACTAGAAACGCTGGTGACAGATCAGGTGTCATGCTTCATTATTACACAGCTTTGTTGAATACTCGATTCTAATTGGTTAATCACGCCGTTCTGCGGTCTGTTATTTCTTTATAGCAGACCGTTGCTATGTATAACAGACCGTTGCTATGGGCGCAGTTCTGATGTCAGACTCTGGCTGACTGTTTTTGTGTCAAATTATTGATTTCTTCAGTAAGTAGCCGTGTAATAAGCGGGATAATGTACAGCTAGCTACAGTACAGGTTATTGATGTGAAAGACACCCCTTCAGGGCGAAGAGAGCAGCAATTAATTGCAAGGCATTGCTGAAAATATGGAACTGAATAGTAAAACTGGCAGAGCTAAAAGCTGAACTACATGACCCTAGAAAAGCAGGAAGCTAAACTGTGTTACTGTCAAAGGTGGAAGTTGAAATTAATTAACTCGTTACACAGAAAGTAGTTTTTGGGTGGAATGAACCTTTAAAACTGTAAGTCGTTCGACAGAAAGTAGTATTTGGCTGGAATAAACTTTTAGAATTATAAGTACTTGGACAGAAAGTAGTATTTGGCTGGAATAAACCTTCAAAACTATAAGTGCTTGGACAGAAAGTGGTATTTGGGTGGAAAGTAGTAGTAGTAGTAGTAGTAGCAAAAGGAGCAGTAGTAGTAGGCTAGTAGAGGCAATAGGAACAGCAGTAGCAGTAGCAGTAGTAGTAGTAGCAGATGGAGCAGTAGTAATAGTAGTAGTAGTAGCAGTAACAGTACTTGTAGTAGTAGTAGCAGCAGTAACAGTAGTAGTAATAGTAGCAGAAGGAGCAGCAGTAGTAGTAGCAGTAATAGTAGTACTAGTAGTAGAGGCAGTAGGAACAGCAGTAGTAGTAGCACCAGCAGTAGTAGTAGCAGTAGTAGTAGTAGTAGTAGCAGTAGTAGTAGCAGTAGCAGTAGTAGTAGTAGTAGTAGCAGCAGTAGTAGTAGACAAATGAGAACTCCTTCAGTCAGGAATCTTCCTACCTCCACTTCACTCCCATCTCTTCTTTCCTTCCAGAGTCGATATGGAACGCAGCGTCTTTCTACCAGGAGTCGTCCTACCTCTACTTCCCCACCCTGCAGGCCGAGCTCGCCTCTGATATCTCCTTCTACTTCAAGACGAGCGCTCCTTCAGGAGTGTTTCTGGAGAACCAGGGCCTCAAGGACTTCATCAGAGTGGAGCTCAGCTGTGAGTCAACGTTCAAGCCAGAATAGAGAAGTAGAGAACGAGAAGTACATGACAAGGACATGGGCACAGAACGCAAAAAAAAAAAGAAAAATAAATAGCCATAAGAACAGCCACAAAAGCTGTCAGTGATATTTATTTTGCTTTTCTCGGAGGGAAATGTTCGCTGTACTGTAGTTGACAGTTTAATTTCCCAGAGAAGCATGGCTGTCAGGTCTGCACAGCGTGATGTAGTCCTAATGACGCAGTCAACAGCTATGTCATGCTGTCGCAGGAGACGTTAAAAGCATTTCCCTTACTACCCATGTAGTGAGGCTGAAATCCTTAATGAATACAACAGATGGGCCAAGATTACCTTGTAGATTGACTGCAGGAAAAAGGAGATCAAATGCTGCAAATCAGATATATTTACACAAAAGATTGTTTACGTGACCTCCAATAAAGAAATAAACTGTAGTTATAATATTTTTAGTATTGCATTTAAGAATTCAGGGACATGATCTTATGCTTCCCAGACAGCATATTTAACAAGTAGCTATCCAGCCCTCAGCAGTCTCTTTACTATAGGCGTTAAAAAAAAGATTTGAAATTGTTGATTACAGTGTGTTTTGTTCATAAACCTGAGGGAGGAGTTCTCAGGATATTTGGAGCCATTATGTATGACTGCAGCATCGGAGACGTTGTGAAATATTGACGAGCTGTCAGCTGAGCCCCCTCATAAATCTATTCAGGTCATCAAGTTTTCCCAGCAGCATTGTATCGCATTGCATCAGAAAGGGAGGATAGAGGGGAACATAAAACACCTAATATCACATTCAGTCTGACCTGCCTGTCGTATGCATGTGTGTGTGTGTGTGTGTGTGTGTGATTCCCCATTGGCCCTCCAGCTCCCTCAGTGGTGACTTTCTCCTTTGATGTGGGAAACGGTCCAGCGGTCCTGTCCGTGAAGTCCCACCTCCCTCTGAATGACAGGCAGTGGCACTACGTGAGGGCAGAGCGCAACGTGAAGGAGGCCTCCCTGCAGGTCGACCAGCTCCCCCTCCGCTTCCTGGAGGCTCCAGCTGACGGACACCTCCGCTTACGGCTCAGCAGCCAGCTGTTTGTAGGTAGGCTCGCTGTCAGACTCAATATACCTCCACCAGAGATTTAAACCTGCATTAATTGATTTTTTGGGGGGGTGAGGGTAGTGCAGCAAGATGTAAACACAACAATCATATATTATCACCTTATAAATGTCGCCTGGTGAACGTAAGTCCAATATTCCCTCTCCTTTTAGCTCTGTTTTCACCAACTCCTGAGGGAAATATCTGGCTCTTTAGCTGGTAAACGCTCCACTGTGTTCTGCAACTAACTTTGTCTTTGTTTGGTGCTGAAAACGTGAAAAGGCTGCCTGCAGCTGGAAATGAGGTTGTGAACCAAAACAGTAAATGTGTGGGCATTTAAAACCAAAACAATAAGCTGAAAGGTATTAAAACGGGGGAACTTCAGAGTTAATTCTCGGTGGGTTTTATCACCAGGAGCACAACCTTTCATATTTTTTCCATTTTTAATATAAAAATATTGATTTGCGCAGCAAATGGGGATGGGGCCAACAATTTCTGAAATAGGTCAAGTATTGAGGGAGAACGCTGTAACCAGTGAAACGAGCAGCGAGGGCAAGTGAGCGGCGTCAATGTAACGTTATGTTCACTAAAAGTGCTTGTTTTTTCCACAGACAGGCTCAGATTGTTGTTATATGTGTCTGACAGCATCATGAAAAGGACCCTATAGAGAAATAACATATTTTTCTTACCTTTCTTACCTTGTCCAAGTCCCGCTCAAGGAGAAGTCTCGTTGTGAAATCTGAATATCTGTATACTCTGGCTCTAATAAATACAGGCGGCCATCGAATTCAGAGACTTAATCCACATTGTGGAAATCATCTAAATATTCAGCCATGACATTGAAAATCTTTTATATAACACTACGCTACGCTCTCTGTACTCCAACACAACAAACTCTGCCGTTTCCACCATGGATGTATTCCACTATTCCACTGTTGTCTACACGTCACCTCGCCAGATTTCACAATGAGACTTCTCCTTGAGCGAGACTCTTTCCATAATTTCAGACACTTATAATAACAATCAGAGCCTGTCGTGGCAAAAACAAGTACTTTTACTGGACGTAAATGACGATGCCAGCTTGCCCCGATAGCACCATGTTGCAGCCAGTGAGCAGCAATTTCAGAAATTGTTGTTGTTATTAGTCAGTTAGACACAAAAACATGGGATAATAGGGTCCAGATTGATGTTAACCTTTAAAGGAAAGGTTCAGATGCCTTAATACAACTCTCACATACCATCTGTACTTTGAAAAAAGGAGTTGTTGGTCGTTGTAATCACTGCTCCTCTTTGAAGTGGCCTTGAGGTGATGCTTTCGTAGCACAACTCACTGTAAGAAATGGGAGACAAAGTCCACCGTGCTTGTTTTGTACCAGAATGCCTTCTGGAGGGCAGCTGAAGTTCACGCTCATGTTAGCTTTGGCTGAACTTTAAAATGAATTTTTGCACACAGCAAGGACTGCATTTTTTATCCCCTATCTCTTACAAATGTAGTCGCAGTACAAAGGCATCTCTTCACGGCTAAAATGGAAAGGAAAATTATAACAATACTGTAACCACCTTGAAAAAATACAAACCTGCCCTGTAAGCTGCTGTGAAGAACTAATGCATTGTATTATTTTTTTCATTATTGCTCCGGTACAGGAGCATCACACATTCTCCAGCAGCCTTCCCCCCTCTGACATTTTAATGTGTCTCCTTAATAATACACCAGCCCTCTGGAGGGGACAGACCCCATTTTTAAAAAAGTGTTCTCCATTTTACTGTAGGCTACAGTTCATGCACTTAATGGGTCATTTACTTTACGAAATAATTTATCAGAGGAGTGAAATAACAAATGGAAGTAATACTCCTCTGCTGACCTCAGAAGAATTCATCATTAGGTGAAGATTTAATTGTTTTCGTAAGAAGGTACGAAGGTGTAATTTTACGACATTCTCTCAGAGGTTTAAGTTAAAATAAATGTGTGATTATGTCAGATATGTAATGGCTTTCCCTGCCATTTTAAAACTGATCGCTAGTTTGGAAAAGTAGATGATAAAAAATTACTATCATTTAAAAACTAATAAAAAAGCTCACTATAGAACTAATATCTACAAGATCATACCTCCTTAATGTGTCATATTAAGGGGATATTGAGCTGGAGAACATAGATACTGTACGCACCCAGCTAGTGGCATTAATAGCACTAACCCAGACTACACAATGTTGGCTCTTTCAGGTAGTGAGAAATAACCTCTGTGTGTCCCAGACCATCAGCAGGCAGCACGGGTTAATAGCATGAAAGCCCATATAACCCTATACATTACTGCTATAATGTTGGCATGTATGATATCTGTGCTGTCTGCCAGCAGGGGTTAACAAGATGTAAACCCCCTCCTGATAGACGTGCCTCTCCTGCTACATATTACCAGTAGTAACATATGGGATCCCTGCTGTTTGTGCCATCAAAATATACCACTAGACATATGCCAGACATATTCAAAAACTTATAATGAAGCTTCATTTAACAAGTATCATTTATCAGCCTCGTGGGATCATGAAAGGAAATTGTACCCACCTGTTTTGTTTGTTTCTGGGATGAATTATTGGCATAATAACAATGTGATACATTTCCATCATAAGTCATCAGTCTCCCAACTCTATGAAGCATAAATTATCTGCTGTCACCACTTCACAAATGTTTGTTTTCTTGCTGCATCCCACAGTGATGTCTCTTGGAAACCTGTCTAGTCCATTACATTGTATATTTAGTCTTAATGAGGTTTCACACGCTTAAGTGCTTACAGAGTTGCTCTAGATGCAAACTGGAATTAAGTAAATGTTTGTCGTAAATCCTCATCAGCCTTAAAGGGAATAGTGGTTATGAAAATCATCAAAGATGCTTCTTAGTACAGCCAGCGAGCATTAGATGTGACTAAACGGCTGTTCTCGTCTCAGGAGGAACAGCATCCCAGCAGAGAGGCTTCCTGGGCTGCATCAGGACTCTGACCGTCAACGGCGTGAGCTTTGATCTGGAGGAGAGGGCCAAGATGACCCCGGGGGTGACCTCCGGTTGCCCCGGCTACTGCAGCGGCTCCAGCAGCCTCTGCCACAACAGAGGGAGGTGCATCGAGAAGAGCAACGGCTACGTGTGCGACTGCTCCCAGTCCGCCTACGGGGGAACCACCTGTAACCAAGGTGAGTGCTGATCGACAACAAAAGCTTCACACTTAATGTAATTAAATGGGTTAATGTTGATTACAACAAATAAATAATCGATCACTGCCAAGGTTGTTCCATTACAGCGCATCAATAAAAAATGCAAGTAATGCAAGAGGCAATTAATACTTGTCCTGGCTCCAGACTCCAAGAGCATTTAAAATGCATTAGACCAGATGATCTCCTGCAGTATGTGAGCACAGACGCCAACGCAAGCGAAACCCACCAGGGCAGCAGGCTGAGCAAACAGCCACATATACGTTGGTGGAGAGAAATAGTTTGAAGACGTATTCTGAGCGTCGAGAGATGGAAATTCTGGCCGGAAATGTGACAGACAGCCCTGCACTATTTACACTGTTTCCTCTAGATCGGTGTGTTAAATATGAAAGTGGAAGACATGCCAGGATACAGTTAATCCCACTGCTGTTCAAAGATATTTCTGCTTTATTACAACTTGGATCTTACCACTGTGTTGTTGTGGTGCCTATCAGATATGTCCCCCGTAGGTTAAACACTCCCTTTGATCCTTGTCTCTGTGGGACTTAAACTTTCAGAAGTAAAATGCAGCTCTTAGATAAATGCTTTCAGCTGTATGATAGTATGAAGGCAGATTTTCAAAGCTCTGAAGTTTTGACGTAATGAAAATGCTCCACATTAAAAGCAAGGGTATGATTAAATCATGCCTCTTTGCAAAACAAACTGTCAGTTTTATTTTCTTTAAATGTATCGGTACTTTACCCAGCAATGATATGCAGCAGTTGCCTAGAGATTATAAGTGGATGTGCTACTAGCAGAGACTGTGGGACTACCACGCGGCAACCTCCGCTTCTGAGAAGTGAAGCCATTGCAGTAAATTTGCATTGTTTCTAACAGCCAGCAGGGGGCGACTCCTCTGGTTGCAAAAAGAAGTCTGATTGTATAGAAGTCTATGAGAAAATGAGCCTACTTCTCACTTGATTTATTACCTTTGTAAACATGAGTTTATGGTCTCAATCGCTAGTTTCAAGTATTCTTCAATACAGCATGATGTTCATTTAGTAAATTATGGTCCCATTTAGAGTCAAATAGACCATTAAGCAGGGGATGCTTTAGGACGTGGCCACCTTGTGATTGACAGGTTGCTACCACGGCGATGTCCGGTCTGGGAGTTGTCCGTGTTTTTGTCGTATAACTTTAACCCTTTCACAGTGTTTCCTGTTAATGAAAGTTGAGCTGCAACAACTACTTTATTAACCGATTAGTTGTCAACTATTAAATTAATCGCTAAATATTTTTGATAATCGATTAAGTGGTTTGAGTAATTTTTTAAGAAAAAAAAGTCAAAATTCTCTGATTCCAGCTTCTTAAATGTGAATATTTTCTGGTTTCTTTACTCCTCTATGACAGTAAACTGAATATCTTGAGATGAGTTGTGGACAAAACAAAACATTTGAGGACGTCATCTTGGGCTTTGGGAAACACTGATGGACATTTTTCACCATTTTCTGACATGTTATAGACCAAACAACTAATCATCAATCGAGAAGATAATCAACAGATTAATCAACAATGAAAATAATCGTTAGTTGCAACCCTACATGTAATCATTTTGGTCACCTAAAAATGTCTTATTCAGCGTTGAGTTGTACTTAGCTCCATCCTCTCGTGTCACCTCTGGTTCCAAAAAACCAACATGGCGACGGCCAAAAACCAAGATGGCGACAGCCAAATTGCCGAACTCAAGGCTTCAAAACGGCAGTCCACAAACCAATGGGTGATGTCACAGTGACTACGTCCACTTCTTATATACAGTCTTTGGGTATCACTGAGGCACTCTTATTGTAAATGTGTTATTGCAGCAATGTGAAACGAAACAGTGATGTAATGGTGTCTTGGTATGTTGGCATACTGTGACTTCCATCCCCCCGCACACTTCCCTACTCCCTCTTAACTCCACAAGCTATGTATTTGATTTGAAAGGTAAGGAATTTGACTTTTTCACACAACAAAACCACGGAATAGGCACATGCTGCCGAGGGAGTTTTCTTGAGGTAACAGCGGTCTGTATGTCATTGATCGACAACACTTGAATCCCCGTGGTGCTGTTGCAGCGGCTGGTTTGTTGTCAACATTATATCTGAGTCATCGTCTTTTCTCTGATGATGCTTAATAATGTGTTTGCTCCATATTTGTAGTAGTGCGTGTGCATGATTAACTGGTATTAGAGAAAGACAGCGAGTGAGTGGGTTTATCCTTAAGATAACAGAAGTTTCCACAGAATACAATATATGTTTTGCTGCAGCCTTGCTCTGTGAGATGGATAGTAGGTATATACAGTAAATCCACCTGCCCAGCGAGTTGTCGTGTACCTGCATATACCACTACACCTCTGTGAAGACATTGTTTTTGGACAGATTGTCATTCAAAACAGTGCCTTCCCTGTAGCTGTACCCACTGGACACAATCTACATTTTTTACCCCACGTTTGATTAGGTTGTGTTGATTTTTCCAGCTAACGCTTTCATAATTGGAGGTGTAATGAACATTGCAGCCTCTGGAGGCTGTGAGCTGGCTTTCACTCTTTTAATCTCATTTCAAAAACCAGTTGTACAGAGCTCCAGGCACTGAAACTGCTCTCTCGCTCTCTCTGTGTGTCCCCGTGTGTGCAGAGGTGTCGGTGTCCTTCGACATGGAGTCCTCAGTGACCTACACCTTCCAGGAGCCCTTCTCAGTGATGCAGAACAGACGCTCGCAGGCCTCCAGTGTTTCCACAGAAAGCAGCAGCAGCAGGGCCAGAGAGGACGTGGCCTTCAGCTTCGTCACCTCCCAGAGGCCGGCCATGCTGCTCACTGTCAGCACCTTCAGCCAGCAATACATCGCTGTCATCCTGGCCAAGAACGGTACAGTCAGGAATTATATTAATAGAGTGAAAGTAAAATGACCTGCGACACAGTGTGACATATATAGTTATCTCCGCCAGGCGTAAACCTGTGGGGAGATTATGTGTTCGGTCGCGTGTGTGTCCGTCTGTCCACGGCTAATCTCACATACTACTGGACCCATCTACTTAATATTGTTTATGCTCATTTATGACTGTTTACTCAAGGACCTCTCATGGTTGTGGTGATTCACAATTTTTGAAAACCTATTTTATTTACTGTTTTAGACCATAATTTGACTGTTGACTCCTCACTCCTCATAGGGACTGCAAGTGATCAACAACTACTTCAGTAGCAAAAGACATTTACGGCAATCAGCTAGGCTAAAAACAAGCTTTATCTAGTCTGTTGCAGGCCACATTTTGGCCTTTGTCATGGTTCAAAAACTGGCATCCATAGAAAAGTTTGGTTTCATTTTGAACCGGAGCATCTGCAGATTAATTCCATAACCGATATGTTATGATCCACTAAAGTTAGGCACAATATGAGATGTTATAAATCTGTGTTTTTTGTTATCTTTGGGTGGGATTCAGCGCTTCTTCATTTGGGAGGGAAGAGGGAGACACACCTGGTATTAGTATGTATATACTTCTTTGAATGTTATCTGTAGCCTTCATCACCGCCGTGGAGAAAACAGTAACTTGGCCTACGCAGCCAGCCAGATAAATTTAGCAACTGCATTGTTAGCAAACACATCTTCCACCTCGTTAAATACACCAACCCAATAATGTTGCTGCATGGTTGTTGTCCACAGCCATTTGAAACCATTTTAAATCCTGTCAGATAAATTGCTGTATGGTTTACATCATCGTCGTGTGGCAGCAAAGATTTGGATTACTGTTTGACGTATGAATCCCTCATTTCTTCAGCCCTCGGTTGAAATAACAGAGATGTGATATAATTGTGATTAACATGATGACAGTGAGGTCAAAATGTAGCTTTATTTTGAAGGGATGTTTTATCAGTAGAGCAGTCATGGAATGAAAACTGTTTCCATCTAAGCAGCTCAGTGATTAAATCAGATGTCAAACTATTTGCTTACATGCTCAATTTAGAATTTTTGTAACCGACTAGGCAATTGGTGGATTCACTCAGTAATGAAGTTATTGAAGAAGTGAAGAAGATTATTTTTTGGCGTTTTTTTTTTTTCAAATTGAGAAATCAGTGCAAATTCTTTGCGTCATATTCAACTTTGGTGACCTTTCCACTCGCCAATTTGCGCTGTCGACCAATAGCAAGCTGTGTTGACAGTGCTGATCTTTTGAGTCCAATTTGGAGGAAGTTATTGTTGGTTATTAGCTGTGTGTCACCATCCAGTTTTACTGAACCTCTTCTGTCTGACTGTAAAACGGCTCCAGAACAGAGACATGGTTTGCAGAGAGTTGTGAGTCGGGTGTACAAATATGCTTTTGTAATAACAAAGTCACACCTTTTACATTTATTTAACTTGTCTGGTGGTGACAAAGAGCTAACGAAGAAATCGGTGCTTATGAGCTTTATTGGTCGCAAATAATGACAAATGGGTAGAAACGGGACCAAATCAGGACCTGGGGAGTTGTGGGGAAGGACACAGTCTCAACACACTCAGTTTCAGGTTATCAGGGGAAAATCCCTGCACTCACAAGCTGACACAGATGTGTTACCATGGTTACCAAATCATTTTGCATAACTACATAGGAGATTGCTTCCTTTGACAGTAGGATGGTCCACTTTACGTTCGCACCACAAATGAGATAGCCCACTTGGAGATTGTGATTTTTAAGCAGAAAAATCCACTTAAATAAAAAAAAAAAGGATTCAATCATTATCCCATCACACTCCAGCTACCATAGTAGGTTTTTTTAACCTCCAGCAAGAACCCATTGCGAGGAAATGTGCAGATATGCCAGTCAAAACAGTGTGTAAAATACGGGGTTTCTCAGGGGGTCTGGGG
The DNA here is from genome assembly GCA_916701645.2 of Sebastolobus alascanus. Taxonomy (NCBI): domain Eukaryota; kingdom Metazoa; phylum Chordata; class Actinopteri; order Perciformes; family Sebastidae; genus Sebastolobus; species Sebastolobus alascanus. Next base: position 402,572 of record CAKAOJ020000206.1, on the reverse strand, counting down.
CCACTTAATTGACACAACATGAAATCCTCAAAATCTAATTTTTGGGAAATCTCACTTTCATTTGCATGTTGAACGGTGTTGAGCAGAACCGAAAGTGAGGCTGACAGTGAACCGGCAGCTAATGTGTTACTGATGCTACTGCCGCCAGCATGAATACAATACCGGAGCCGCCCACACAAACCGATTATGGACTAATGAATAGATTTACCCTCCGCCGTTCTGCTCCTCCTCTGCATCTTTCTTCATTGGGAGTCTTGCTGTCCAATACATTAAACCTGTCCATATGCTCAATAAATTCGTTGTATATCCAAAGGAAAACATTTTTAAAACAACCTTTGGACTGTAAACAAAACAATAAAAGAATAGAAACAAAAAGACCCAATTAGACTAAACTGTTTCACTTTAAAGGTGCAGTGTGTAGGATGTGGTGGCATCTAGCCGTGAGGTTGCAGATTGCAACCAACTGAATATTCTCCCGTGTACCAAACGTGTAGGAGAACTTCGGTGGCCGACGTGAAAACAAAAATGGCCCTATCTAGAGTCAGTGTTTGGTTTAAATTGGCGTTATCAGTTGCCATATGCCCCATAGATGTGGGTCAGTAGTAGGGGCCTACTACACCCAATAGTAGGTTTTATGGTCAAGGGTGATGGATGGGACATAAAACACAGGTTACAACATTTAGTTGCCTTTAAGTTGACAAGCATTAAGTTTCACTTTCACTTTTGAAAGGTAGTTATTTTAAGCCAAAAAAAAAAAAAAAAAAAAATGTCCCTAAACTTAGCAAACTTTGTTGCCTAAACCTAACGCAGCCTTTTTGTGTTCAAAACGTAATCTATCATCTCTGGTGCTTATAGCGACCGATAACACCTATTTAATGGCCTGATAACAGATGAATCAGGTGATACCAAAGAGTATACTGTAGAAGCAAAGAGACAAAAGTCCGGTGTTTTTTGACAACAGCCGCTGCCGCCATTTTGGACTGAAAATGGTTATATTTATAATATTTTATTGATCAACACAGGCCATTTCGATAGAATATGACAATAGAATAGAAACAATTTTGTTTTACTTTTGTACGGCACTTTTTAGGCGGACGTTTTACTGGTGTCTGGTAGTCGCTTTCAGTCCAAAATTGCGGAGGCATAGCTTTGCTGCTGGGCGCTGATGGAACGAACGATTGACTTTCACTTCTTGGCAATATACGTTCTGTGGTGATACTGGGCTATTGTAGAAACATGGCGGCTGGTTCCATGAAGAAGACCCACTCTCTATGTAGATATAAACGGCCCATTCTAAGGTAACGAAAATGCAACGATTCTTAGTTTTAGGCGATTATACACTAAAGAAAACTTACTTATTATTATATTCCATTTTTGCCAATAGATCCCACTAAATGCTAAACACTGTTCCTTTAAGTCTGGAGAGACTTTCAGAAAAAGGTCCTCACTTGTTACAAAGTGTTTCCTGCTGTCATCGCAGTATCTCAGCATTGTCAGCTTCTGACACAAGAAAGCTTTAAGCTGACAGCCTTTAAGCTGTATCCAAATTTTAGAGTATCACATTGAGTGACAGTGCAGTTGTTAGTCAGAGTCGGTGTCAGTGTCCTATAAGACACTCTTTTGTGTTAAATCACAACTCCCGTGTTCCTGGGGTCTGTGTAAACACTGAAGGGCAGAGGAGACACTTCATCCACAGTGACCTTCATCCATAGGAGCACTCTCAGGATTTGAAATGAATCACTACAAAAAGCCCTTCACCTACAGACCGGGAATTGTAATATTGACCCGACTCCACTTGACAATGCATAGCTATCTGACTCTTTGATCTGGCAGCGGTGGTGTGTGTGGGAGGAACACTGAGCACATATTGACTTTTTCTGTGTGGGAGCGAAGAGCTATGAGATAAATATTTGTATATCTCAAAAGGCAATTGAAGAAGTTTAGATATAGCGGCCTATTTATATATGAGCAGCCACATCATCTCAGTAAATCGGTGTATTCTCTCTCTATGTTCACATACTTGGAGCCAAAGTGTGGCTTTCATGTCAGCGGAATGGACTTGAGTCTGTGGCTTTTACATTTATTTGCATTGAGCATGATAGTGAATCACTCATCATGAAGTGCTCTGATGAGGATTTCTACAGAGAGAGCGCTACATGTCTTTTCATGCTTTGTGTCCAGGGAGTCTTCAGATCTGGTACCACCTTCAGACCGACAGGAGTCCAGACGTGTTCAGCCCCGTCATCACTAACCTGGCAGACGGACGACTTCATCGAATCAGAATCCACAGAGTGGGGAAAAACCTCTATGTGCAGGTGAGCAGCACGAAGCCCCCGAAATTTCATGGTGGAAATTTTTAACCTCACAATACTTTTGTGTACGGAGCCCGAGAGTGGACATGGAGAGAAAAACAAATATATCGAGGCCTAGATTTACGAATTTTTGCACATGAGATGTAATTTTTTACCTCAATTTAATCAAATCGTTCCCATGTTTTGATTAATTTAAGATAAATTACAGACAAAAGACAAATTAGTAAATTGTTTTGGAATGCAGCAACGCATGTCATGTGACGAGGAACAACCAATCACAGCCAGCCAGCTTTGTATTTCTTTTTCCAATGTCTGTTCATGCAATAGCTGACAGGAAGTAAACTTGGACCAAAGGTCTATAAATGTAATCTGGTTTTGAGACTGACAAAATCATCTTTACACACGGTCCAATTACTAGCGTTTTACAGAGCTATCAGCCTCATCTAACAGTCTTCATTAGCAGATGGAATTTGCTCTGCACTGAAGAACAGTATCTTGCGTTGGCAGGAAATAACAATCTCCCTCCTTATATAGGACAGACTGTTATCGCAAGTCCGAAGTTCCACACTTACTACACGTGATGCAAACTGAGAAAGCTCCATCTGCTGACAAAGTTTGTTAGGCTACGTTAGGCAACGCAAAAGTGGCCTAAATCAGATTTGTTTTTGCGCATGTGTGACTCAGATCCGAACACTGTAAACAACACAAATCACATGGAATCTGATCTTTTCGATTCTGATTTGAGGCCCTTTCATATGTGGTGCTAAATCAGATACAGGTCTGATTTATTTCAACAGTCATATCGAAATTAATGCGACTTTTATGTCACTCGAGATCGTCATTAAACAATTCTGCGTTGTGAAGCCGTTCATGTCACGATGCCACCACTCCAGGCTCCGACTCTGCATCCACACACTCCTCCGTACAGAAATAGCAGCTCCACATAAAGCCATAATTAAAAATGTGTCTGTCTTCATCCTCGCTCTCAGTATCAACTTATAAATGGAACTGTAAATGTTGACTTCAGTGGCCTCCATGTTTACATCTTTGTTATTGTTTTTTTTTGCACATACTGGTCAGTTCAGGACCGTGACAACGTCACACTGGAATCTGATATTGGCCACATTTAAAGGGACTATTTGTAACTTTTCACGCGCATAAATCCTAACGGGTCGGATTCCCATGCGCGGTCGCATGTGGGTACGCGAGCGCGCAGCAGCTCTGCTCTGCTGCCTGCACACCGCGCTCGGCTCGCTCCACCTCCACGTGAACGCGCGCACACTACACACTGCAGAGAGTTAGTTTAGCTCTGAGAATATCTAGTGAATGTGCAGTGGACGTTTTTGCAGAAATAAATGCTGCCGCTCCTCCAGACCAACAGAGGTTTCCCGTGTCTTGTGAAGTGACGGGGCTCCGCAGCGAGTTACATTATCGTCCCGACCGGGTGTCGGTCTCTCCCCCCCCCCCCGACCGGGTGTCTCCCCCCTCCCCCCCCCGTTCCCTCCGCGGTCCGCAGGCTGGGAAAGGAAAAGGCAGCACTAGAATCAGCATTGATCCATGGAGAGACCTTAGTCTGGTCAGCTAACATTACTGCCAAGCAGGTGAAATATAGAGTGATATTGTGTTTTAGCTGACGTGTGTCGCCTCGCTGTTTTGACGGATGCTCGCTCACATTCAGGTAGCGCGTGCACACGGGCGAGTGCGAGCAACAGGACGCTGACTTTCGTTGACATTGCGGCCACAGGTGTCGCTGTGAACAAGCAATTTCTGATTCTTACATATAGCCTCTTTAAAAAATGATGTGAACACCCAAACAAAAAAATCTAATCTGAGCAATAAATCCGAATTGAGCACAAAGGCTTGCAGCGTGACCTTAGATGTGGTTGAAAGCTCCCTACAAGGCTCGTAAGTGGAGCTTGAGTAAATATGATTTTGTCAATCTCAAAGACAGACTATGTTTATAATTGACTTTGAGCACCATTATTAACAATACAATAAAGATATATGAAATTACCACAACAATGTAAAATATTCTAGGATTATAAACCAACAAACCAACAATGTGCAACACTTATATTCATTAATCTAATTCTGTATAATGACATAACTTCATCACATATCAGTAAGGAACTAATTTAATTCATGCAAACGCTTGACAATACAGAGATGGTGTTCAAATTAATCTCCCACTGCAATTAAATCTATTCCTAGCTGGGCCATCAGCTGGTCTATACAGTAGATGTTCCACTGTAAGCACTTTATAAACGGAAGTGGATGTAATCAAAATCCTGCAGTGTTTTATTGCAGATCATCAAGTTAAGTGATGCAACTGAGTCAGCATGGTGGTGGTGCAGAAGTGAAAGGTCTACATCACTTCAAAGCTAACTGTGGGCGGATATGGTTGTTATGAAGCTGTAGAAGACGATTCTCAATCTATAATGTATTGAAATGTGCTGCTGCTGCTGCTGGTGTTACCTCGGTTTAGATTTCTTGTAATTGCCTTGTTATTTGATTTCTCTCCACTCAACCAGATCGACCAGGACATCCACAGAAAGTACACACTGTCATCTGATGCAGAGCTGATCTTAATCAGATCCCTGACATTGGGCAAAGTCACCAGTAAGTCCTCCCACGGTGTTCAGAAAATTACTGTAAAACTCCCACGTCATCCCTTTTTTTTTTTCTCAGGAATTACTGTAATTCAAGAAAATGTCAACATATATTTCCACTGATCATCTTCATCTCTGCAGGGAGGGAGAACCTCAATGAGGAAGTGATGCAAGCAGCTTCTAAAGGTTTCGTCGGCTGCCTCTCATCGGTCCAGTTCAATCACGTTGCGCCGTTGAAGGCAGCGCTGACCAATCGAGGAAGCTCATTGGTCACCATCCGTGGTCCGTTGGTCCAATCAAATTGCGGCGCGCTGGCGGAGTCCACCTCGCACACACTGCAAGGTAAAATACTCACACACACAAACCTACCCACGTACACTGTCACTAAATAGTCATCTGCATGTTGAGCAGCAAACGCTGTTCGAGACACAACAGAGTGTTTCTATTCTAAACTGATGACTAAAATCATGCACATGGTTGTGTTTGAGGTCACCTGTAGGTCACTCTAAAGTTTAGTTTTGATTCTCAAAAGTGAAGGAGGATTTTTCCATCAAATTTAAAAAAAAAAAAAAAAAGTTTTCTTCAGGCCGGCAAAACTCAAGTGAGATGAAAAAGGTGACAGTTCAGAAATTTATTCAGCAACATTTTCTGGTTTCAGCTTCTTAAATGTGGGGATTTCCTGTTTTTCTTTATGTCGTTGTACATTACATTATCTGAGTGAGTGACTGACAAATCAAAAGTTATTTAAAGGGAAATTATGGAGGGAGATTTTCACTATTAACTAACATTCCATATACTTAACGATTCATTAAAAAATAATTGACACATTAATCAACAATTAAAAGAAATAGCAACCCTAATTAATTTCTCTGTCGTTTGGCCTTCACCAAGAATTCTTTTTTGAGATTATTTATTTATTTATTTATTTATTTTTAAGCCTTTATTAGATGGTACAGTACAGCCGAAGATAGACAGGAAAGGGGTTAGAGAGGGGGGACGACATGCAGCAAAGGGTCGTGGGTCGGATTAAGCAGGACTGAGCCTTAGTACATGGGGCGCCCCCGTACCAAGATTTCAAGTCGTTGTTGTTGTTATTTGGCTCTTTCTTGCCACTTTCTCTTCCTCGACCACTTCTCTCCTTCTATCTGGCTGCAGTGAAACTCCACTCATTGCATCATGGCGTAGTGTCAAGTCGTTTACAGACATCTGTAGTGCACGTCGGACACACACCATACAGACAGAAGTCAGGGAGAGTCGGTGTGTGGGATCTCACACAGAAAACAACAGGTGTGGGTGTTTTGACGGGCATCAAACACGAGTAGTTTGCAGCTATGTGTCTTGAAGACGGCCTGTAGTGTCCAATGGAGGAACTGCTGCTTATGGAACCACGTGTTTGTATGTGTCAGGATCCTGTAGAACACACTGGGGCGGTTTGCAGTGAGAGTGTGAAGCGGTCGGGATGAGAGTCAGCACCTCTAGGTCTGAGGTCATGGTTCTCTGCCAGAAAACAGTGGATTGCGCCCTCCGGGGTTGGGAGTGAGTCACCGCCCCAAGCGAGGGAGTTCAAGTATCTCGGGGTCTTGTTTACGAGTGATGGTAAAATGGAGCGGGAGATGGACAGGCGGTTCAGTGCGGCGTCAGCAGTCAGGTGTTGTACCGGACCATTGTGGTGAAGAGGGTCGTGTCTAGAAGGGAACCCGCAAATTGCAAAATCTGATCTGAGATCTGCAAAAACTCTCGAAATGAGTTTCCTTCGTAGGGTGGCTGGGCTCAGCCTTAGAGATAGGGTGAAGAGCTCAGACATCCGGAGGGAACCCGGAGTAGAGCCGCTGCTCCTTCGCGTCGAAAGGGGCCAGCTGAGGTGGTTCCGGGCACGTCCAACTGTTAAGACACCCCGGGGTAGACCCAGAACACGCTGGAGAGATTATATATTTCGTCTGGCCTGGGAACCTCGGGGTCGCCCGGAAAGAGCTGGAAACGTTGCTGGGGAGAGGGACGCCTGCTGCCTCCTCGACCCAGCCGCGGATAAGCAGAAGACAATGGATGGAGGGATGGAGGATCCTGTAGAAATAATCTAATTACTTTGAAAAAGGTGGACTTTTTGGAGCAGGTTATAGCTTAAAGCAACACGAGGTACTATGGTGATCTATCCTGGTTAAAAGTGACCTAGTTTTGTGCCACCAGAAGCCTCAAAAATGGCTGCCATCCCACTAACTTGTCTCTGTGTCGCCGGCCCCAGGCTTCCTGAGATTGAACAAATCAACTCAAAGCAGAACTATCAGTCTAATTGGCTTCCTGTTGAACTGTTACAGTTTTTAAAACTGAATTTAATTACAGTCTGTCTAAAGCAGACACATTCCAGCTGTGTTTTTCAGTCGTCTGTCTGACAGAACAGATGCATTTAATTTTTTACCAATGGAGCTGTCTCTACATCAGCGTGTTAACAGTGACACAAATGTATTTTTACACTTCAAATCTTTGTTTTTTTTTTCCAATTATTCGTGTGCATATTTGTTTTGTGTGACAGGTGCACTGTAATGGAGCACACAGTTATGGTTTGAGCTTTTTCATAAGGAGCTGAAACTACTGTTTTGACATAAAGCATAAAGTCTTTATCAGAGGCAGTGATGCTTATAGGATGGGCAGGTTCTGGGCGTTGCTTACATCTAGCCATATTACCATATATATAAATATACATCATAAAATATAAATAAATTTCAGATGCTGTCCTAATTGTCCCTTCTGTTGAGGCACCAGATTGCGCTCAGAGTTGGCTGATGCTCAGAGATTCTCTCATTCGGAGCATAATGAAAATGTTGTTTTGGCAGCTCCATGAAACGGCTCCTCTTGTGGAGCCATAACGTGCAACAGCCACTTGCTTCAAGGCTCATTCGCCATCGTACCCCCGTTCAGTGGGACTCTTTGACACAGGTTAAATCTGTTGGCACACATCAGCTAACCCTTCATCATCATCAACACCCTCCTTCAGACCGGGTTTAACGCAGGTCAGACTCTGCATTGAGCATCTTTATTAGGGAAGGAAACTTAAGTCGATGATAATGAGATGAGATGATGTCGATGACATTTAAAAGTTATTAAACCAACCAGAGCGATTTAAAGAGAGAGAGAAAACCCGACATGTTGGGGCTTATACAGAGAGTAGGGAGAAGTGAAACTAAACTTATTTTGGTGTTCTTCAAACCGGACCCTATTTCCCCGTGTTATGGTGTCTAACTCACTAATGGGGACAACATTTTTTGAAATTGGTCCAGTACTGAGGGAGAACGCTGTAGACGGCAGCTTCTAATTGGGCTGTAATGTAATCCTTTGGGGCAACCTTTCTCCGTCAATGTGTGTCTGACAACATTATGGAAAGGACCCTTCAGAGACATATGACGCTTTTCTTTACCTTGCACTTGATCCAGTCTGTTTGTTATTGAGTGTCTCTCTCAGAGAAGTCCCATTCTGAAATCTCGCGTGTCATCCACATTTTGGAAATCATCTAAATATTCAGCCATGACATTGAAAATCTTTTAGATAACACTAAGCTATGCTTTCTGTACTCCAACACAACAAACTCTGACAACACCGGCACTCCTCTCTCCAACTCTCCAACGTTTCCACCGTGATAAATAAAGTCCAGGTCCAAAAATACCCTTTGATTTGGTTCTCATGTAATATAATTTCATGTTATTCTGGAGTTTAGCAGTGAAGTGTAACAAACTACACTTGACAGATACAGTAAAGGTGACAAGCAGAGATTCCAGAGATCATAACCAGACGTACACCTCCTGTATGATGACAGGTACATTAATGTCTGTTAATTTGTCTGTTTCTGCTCCTTCAGATCAAACTGTAACAGCAAATAAAGATAAGGAGCAGCACGGCAACGGCACCCAGAAGGATTTGGCTGTGATCGCAGGTCTGTTTTTCCTCTCTTCTGTGCTGGTTTAATTTTCTTTGCTTAATTGAAAATGAGTCCCAGCTGTTTGTTATTTGTCATTCTCTCTATTTGCCTCCGTCTTAATTCTTCTGTTTTTTTTCTGGTCTCTCGATAACTCAGTCTTAGCTCAAGCTCATTTTCATTAGTGCCACTCACGCAGTTTTGTTTGAAATTGAATTGAAGTCGATGATTGTGACGATAATGTTGAAGGATTTCTGTGTGCTTTCTACAGGGAACGTTTCTTTGCATTTTATGTCTCCTTACACATCGTTGTTGATGATACAGATGCCCCGAGCTGATCTGCAAGATCAGTATGAGGCAAATATAATCATTTAAAGGAACAGTTCGACATTTTGGGAAATACTCTTTAGATCTAAGCTCAAATGTAACAACACAGTAGATATAGGGGGGAAGGGATAATAGCTTTCTGGGGGAGTTTACCGAAAAGAGTGACGCAGAGGGGTCTGACAAAGCATCAGCGTGTGACGAGTTGGGATGAGAACGCGTTGAGTAATTATTGCACAAATTCTGCGACAACGAAGCACATGGACGTCACCGTGACCAGTTTAGATCAGGATTGGATGCAACTGAATGGGGACAGCCCTGGTTGGCAGCATTGTCCTCGGGCATATACTAATGAGTCCTCGCTGCTGTGTTTTCAGGTGTGGTCACAGCGGTGGTCTTCATCGCCGTGTGCGCTCTGGCTGTGATAAGCCGCCTCCTCTACCAGCAGCGGCGGGCCCAGAGGAGCAGCAGCATCAAAGAGGAGAACAGACACAGCATGTACACTACAGACTACAGGACAGAGCTGCACCTCCACAACTCAGTCAGGGACAACATGAAGGAGTACTACATCTGACTACAGTGTGCACTCTGTGGACCTATAAGCCACAAACTTACCTCTCTGGGTGGACGCGCTGCTGCAGGATTTCTTACAACAAAATATCTCTGTGCCCTGGAAGACTCCCAGGAACACTGCAAAAGCCTGTAGCCTGTAGTCCACTCTCTTGTCACGCTCCAGTACAAAGCAAGTGGCTGAATCTTTACAGCTGTTAGTGTATTTGATGTTGGTGAAACTGTCAGAATCAAGCTGCTGTGGTTTCTGTCGTTGCAAAAATGTGTAAAGCAAAAGATGAATGTTCTGCAGGGTTGGACGGAGGGACACCACGAGTGCAATGAGCGAAAGCTGCTGTCCATCCTGATTGCGCACAACTTAAAAAACATTTTGTTTGAAACCCTCAGATGCGGAATACTTCCACATTACAGTGAGACTCACTAAAAATTGTACTTGCGAGTCAGGAAATGTAGGCCGGGCCTGTAAGATATGCGTGCATTCGCTGCTGTCTTTGTTTTTTCAGTGGTGGTGAATGTTGTAGAAGAAGAAAAGGGGACAACACTGCCTATACTGTATGAGTGCCTAATTTGCATACAAGTTTTTATTTGAACATTTTAGAAGTTATTCATGTGATTTGCACAAAAGCAATCACATTTACATAGAGAGGAGCTCATTGTCATTCAGTTCTGCACCCCGCTCTACATAGAGTAAAAGGAAATTTGAATTTCCCACTCATGCACATCATCTGCCAGTTGACCATCAGTAATGGGTGACTCTCAGTAATGTGTCTTTCACTGACTATTTGAAGTAGCATGGAAATTGACAAACCTAAATCCTGTAATCTTTTGTTAACTGGATACGTAACAGATCCATAACTCAACACGTTCAAGTGTTTCAGGTTTTCAAGTCTTGTCCCTAAGAAAGCATTGTACATCATTCAGACCACATTTATTTTGTTGTAGGGATTTTTTTAGCTGATGACTTATGAGATCATGGATTTTATTTAATTGTGCAAACTCTGCTTGTGTATTATTTTTTTAAAGGTGCATTGTGTAGGATCTGACCACCTGCTCCAAACAAACAAAGGGGGCAGCATTTCACCTCCACTACTGGGTCCATACAATCAAAATTTATAGTTATCAGTTATTAAACTACTAACAGCAGGACAAGAATACACAAAATTCGATCAAACTGCTGAAACTCTGAGAGCCAGTCAAATATCACTGCTATCTTATAATCTTTACGTCAGCCTATAGTTTAGCGTTCTGTGTGTTTGTGCCATCAACCTGTACGGTCCGTTTATGATGAAACGACCCGCACCTTCATCTCATCCTCCCCGCTGCCAGGAGACCAACCCGCCGGAAGGACAGCGGTTGGCACAAACCCCAGCACCAGGAGTCACAGCGGGCTGGTGGAGCGCTGGGTCTAATGGTAGCAACAGAAAGTTTGCTCATGCGGAAGCGGAGTCGGGGCGGTCGTCCGGAATCAGAACCCCGGTGCTGGGGTTTGCAATGCTGGCTGAATTCGAGCTAACTGCTAACTGTTAACTGTTAACTGGGGGTACATCTCCCGGAGCTGCTGCACGCTCTGCTCCGAGGGTGCGGGTCATTTTCTCGTTTCTGCCACTTTGGATTTAATCCAATAAACAAACTATCAAAATGCACACGGACCATGGATGTATTATTATTATTATTATTATTATTATTATTATTATATTGTAGGACTGAGGGGCAGTCTGGATGCTACAGTGACTCACGGTACGTGTCCACAGCTTCCGTCCTTTCCACGCTTCCCATTCATTGTCTATGTAAGCAGCCGTGCAGTGCGTTCTGGTATCGTGGCGGCACGGTGTGACGAGGTATTACAAGACAGGACGGGCCGGACCGGTTTGCAGTAGATATCTCTGCAGCACAATAATTTGGCATAACGTGAAAACTGTAACTTTTTCACACTCTTTTGATAATTTTAGTTCATTTTTTGAACGTTTTAAACTAAAATTCGGGCCCGATCTGACACGTTGCACCTTTAAATATGTACAATTCCAAAAAGCAGTTGTGTATATTGTATCATGAAAGTAGCAGAAATGAGAAACGAATGGAGAGGATTATCATATTTAAATATATACAAAGCAGTCATATACACAAGCACGTACAGTAGGGGGGTAACTATCAACCAAACTGCAGGCAGGAATCCAGTCAGTAATATTATCTACAGGATAAAAAAACACTGCATATACTGATACTGGTATCCAACTGGCAAACCACGAAGCTCCCAAGCAGTATCTTTGGTGTTCTTTGGCAAGCGGGCAGCAGTTTGGTGTGTACAGGAAGTGTTGAGCTCAGCGAGTACTTACAGAAACTGGTTCAACAAGCATGCGAGTCAAGTTTGCAGCAGTGTGAATCAAACACAGCAACGAGTTTATTGGTACTTGTACAGCTACAATAAGCTCCAGGGTCACAACCTTCTGCACTTTGTCAAAGTACTTGAGTGAGTTTTTACCACTGTTAGCTTGGTGATGAAAGAAGCCAAGTACAGAGAAGAAGAAGGTCGGACTCAGACTTTGAGGCTGTGATATTTCCTGCAAGCATCCCAGAGTAGACCCGGTGAGTACCAAACTCAGAACGTAATTTTACAACAGTTTAGTTTGTCCGTTATTTTGCAGCGCCAGCCAGCAGTGCTAAGAGCTTTTTTGCAACCAAGAAAAAGGCCACCTGACATAATTTGTTTATTTATTTATTATCTGGATTACAGGGATAAGTGGTGTTTTCTATATATTTCAAGCAGAAAACTTTTTATATACATCGTACACTGGTTGATCCTCAGAAAAAAAAAATCCATTACACACATAGGCAAAAAGTCTAGAGCCAACCTAGCGGTCCTGCGAGCCTGTAATGCACATTACACACCAGAGAACAAAAATTAAAGCATGGATGAAAAATGAAGACTTTGCTCTTTTTTTTTTTTTAGATCCTTACCACTAGTGGGGTGAAAAAGTGTGACCTGCAGGTGAGCGAAATTTCAGCTCTACAGATTTAGCTCATTATTCATCGGCTTCAGCTGCTCTCAGGCAGGTTAGCTGTCTTTGTCAGTGTCGGTTGTAGTTTGAGCTTAACATACTAAACATAAGGTGTTAAGCCCAAAGGAAAGCTGATGGGACTGCAGTCTTGAGTATCCTGTCAAGAATGAATGAATGATTCGTCCTCTTGGGATCATAAATGTCTGTACAAAATGTCAAGGAAAGCAATCCAACAGTTGTGAAGATATTTCAGTCTGATTCCAATTTTTGGACCGATGGACTGATGGATGGAAAGACTGACAAACAAAGTCTGATGCCCTTCTGCTTCCGTCTGGCTAAGGATTACGTGACTGAAAGTGACCCAGGAGAGTGGCATGGTCAAAGGATAGGGTCCTGATCCTTTGGGCCCCATCTGTGCATGTCCTTGTTATCTAAGTATGTCTCCAGATGTGATAGTCTGCAGATCTCCAGTTATCAGTGAATGAATACATACCTCTCAGAGTGTTTTGGTTATATTGCAATGGCTAATATCACGTGGTTTCTTCTTCTTAATGATTTGTATAGCTGCAGTTTTATTAAGGATCTATTGTATAGATGTATAATTTAATAATAAAAGTGAATATATTGATTAATCCTCCGTTGTATAATGGCTTGACTCCAACAACTTTAAACAGGGTCTTAAGATCTTTAAAGGCTTTGACATCTGTCTTTTTGCACAGCAGTGATTTCAATCAAAGTCCAACATCGTTTATGGTGTTTGCTGGTGGGAAGCCAGTGAGGGATTACATCCTTGTTGGGATCTGGAGAGGGATTGCATAAACATCCCATGTTGTGCCTCGCTGGTAGGTGGAAAGATGTATTGCTTGTTTTGTTTTTTTTAAATATAGCTGCAAAAGGGGTGACAAAATCTGGCAACAAAGAGTTACAGAAGACTAGACTTTGTCAGAGTTGCATGACAATACACATACTGATAGACAATTATGCTAAGTAGCTGACCTAAATCATGTCCAGAAATAAAAGGGCTTTCGGTGCAAAACATTGGAGTCAGACTCCCAACCACTGACTTGAGGGCATTTAAAATGATCATGTTGTTAGAAGAGAAATTACTTTCAAATTTGCTGGATGGCTCGGACTATAATTGAGTTGCAATTGCAGAATATGGTCATGAGTCATGGCAGTTGGTGTCAAATACACCACGCCTATGCTAATTTGCCAATTACATGGCAAACGGTATGGAATATTATAAAACTAATTAACTATTTTCAGCTGATCCAATCATATCCTGTACTGATTTTGATGAATATTGCATGGAGAGTGGTGAAAAGAGTTTTGAGATCTCATAAGGACAGCATGAAGGGCTTTGGACATGGTCGAGCTAATCACTTACTCGCGCATATCCATACAAAATTCAGTGCTGCACATAAAGACGAATGAAATAATGATAAAGAACCCGTACCCTCTGAGTGCACATGAAGAAAACGGAGAATAATTGTTTGAAATCAGCTTTCATAAACATTTGTCTACACACACAGCGTATCCTCTCTGCTAACACAGGAGCATGTCAGCAGTGTAACGTACAGAGAGACTTTGAAAAGCGCCTGACAGTCTAAACCAGGAACAATTTGTAGCTTATGTAAATGTATTCATTTTGTACTGCTTATCAATGCAAAACTGCCTGAACAGGTATTTTCAAAGAAAACTGTTTGGTATGTGCCCCTGAGTATATCTGCTACTCCAAGCCTCCGTTTTATGTTCTGTATGCCTCCTAGTGCCTCAGCGTTATGTGCACAAACAAAAGCAAATACAATTTCACACTTTTTTTTTTGTTGCATTTATTGGCTTCTTTCTTTTTTTTCAATGTTGACCTACTTTTCCTGTTTTTGTATCAAGTCTCTGGTCTTTCATATTTGGAAACATATTATGTTTTGCTCAGTATTATCTTTGAATTGGATGTTCATGTTTTCCTGTACCTAGTCATTTGACATGAGCACAACATCGTAAATTATCACTTTGAATTATGTTGGGTGCACTGTGTTCGAATATTGATACATAAAAAGGTACGATTATCTATGGCAGTGGTTCCCAACCTGGGGTCTGGGCCCCCACCGATCACAGGGGGTGCGCCAGGATTTGCAACACTTACTGGATAATTTATACAAAAGTCTTTTTTGCTGCGTAGTAGGCCACATTGTGTTTAAACCCATTATTTCTGCACAGTTGCAGATAAAGATCAGGCCCCACTAATAGTATAAGTATTATACTATTAGTGGAATTAGATTCCAGTGGTGGCTGCGTAGGATGGTTTCTGACTCGTGTGATCCAAACATTTCCAATAACTCCAGAGCGTTGTAAAGTCCAAAAGTCAACATTTATTGAAAAAAGGATAGATGATATCATTTCCAAAATTCACATTTTTAATCTAACGAAATATTCTGCTTCAATCCATATTTGTTGGTCTTTAGCCTTTCAAAACAGTCAAAACTGTTTGCTGTCCCGCCCGCCGCACACAGAGAGAGGCACTGACAAGTTTAATGATTCATTTAAAACTAAATAATTTAATACACTGAATCACTTTTCTCAAATTGAGGATTTTGTTCGAGGATTTGTAATTTCTTTTAGGGTGATGATGTCAGAAAATATGGGGGGTGGCTCAAGGAAATAGGTTGGGAACCACTCTAGCATTTTCACAGTTTATAAAAAGCTTTGTTCTGTCCTTCAAGGTTTTTACAACACGATACAAAAAGCTGCTTCCTTTGTGCACATTTCATACCAACATGGATGAGAAGTCTTATGGTGAAGACTTCACTTCTCACTCGTCGCTGTGGGTGTGTCAATGCACACCTGAACCTGCACTTTACGTGATGTTGTGCCAATTAACACTTAGTTTTTGTTTGAGACCAGAGTGGCAAATGGACTTTCTCCTCCAAAAACACAGCAGGTAAATACTAAACCTACTGGCCAACTTTGCATTGCTTTTTTGTTGTCAGTTTTTTTGGCAAAACATTGCCGAACCGCCACGTGATGGATGAATTCCATTTAGCTGCTTTGATATCAGGGTCCACGTATTGTGCATGCTCGCTCACAGTTGCGATCACTGGGACACTTAAATAGAACAGAGCCATCGTTAGTGCTATTAGTAACACCTGTGCTATCTGTGCTGTCTGAACACACCTTTAGAGGAGCTCAGAATCATGAAAAAAGTTTGAACATCGACATCTTTGGCAACTGAGCAAACTCAATCTGCTGGTGAGGATACTTTAAAGCTCCAAAACAAGTAAGTGGACCTTGAGTTGAGATTGTTTCATCAGCTAAACTTTACAATTCCTCCAAATTAAATACGTAGTTTTTGTGTTATCTGACGTGATCCATGTGGGTCCGTTGGATAAAATGTGCTGCATTATCAAACATACTGTACACATGTGCATGTCTGCCACAGTAACAATTATTCATAGCAGTCTGTCAGTGCTGCAAAATGCAAAACTATGCACATCACATCATTTTTCAATATTTATTGATCCGAGGTCTTGATCCTCAGCTTTTAGCCCTCAAGACAAGTTGAGCCTTCAAGTCTCAGGCAGAAGAGTCTCAGTCAACATTTTCACAGCTCGAGCAGCAGAGATATTCTGAAGTTGCTATGGTGACAAAAACTGCAGCCCATGTGTGACACTATAACATGCAATTATACATTTTAAAGGGATAGTTGGGGTGTTGGGGTATGAGGTTCTCATCCATAGTCAGTGTATTACCTACAGTAGATGGTGGACAGGAGTAGCAGAACGGGAGCAAAGACTGCTGTGGACGGGGCCGGCAGAAAAGCATATTTTAGACACCTAAAAAAGATCAATATCAGGGTAAGTGCATGCTATATTTAGATGGGGAACTGAACTGAAAGTGAAACTTATCTATATGTTTTTATCAACATACAGAGTCTGTTGGCTTTGAAGAGAGCATAGAGAAGTTTCACTTTCAGTTCAGTTCCCCATCTAAATATAGCATGCACTTACCCTGATATTGATCTTTTTTAGGTGTCTAAAATATGCTTTGCTGCCGGCCTTGTCCACAGCAGTCTTTGCTCCCGTTCTGCTACTCCTGTCCACCATGTATTGTAGGTAAACACTGAAACAGATATTTATTTTTTTAGGTGAGCCTTTCTTTTAGGTGGCTAAAATGTATTTTGCTTCTGCCCCCGTCCACAGCAGTACATTGCTCGTGCTAGTACTCCTGTCTGTTTCTCCAAACTGGGGGCCGACCGTCAGCTGTATGGGTAATAAACTAAGTACCTCATACAACCCCACTTCACAACATCTGAACTATCCCTTTAACTTTTAAGCGTTGTTCATACTCTCCCGAGACACCGTGGCGCGGGCCTCCGTAGTTGCGTGCGCACTACAAGCATGCACAGAGGCATTTATGCTCAGCGTGTTGTTTGTTGCAATATGCTCCGAAACGCCAGGAGGCGTACAAACAAAATATTCTGTGGATAAGCAAGAAGTCAACGAGTGGTACCGGAAAGGAAAGCAGGCTGCCTGGCAACAGCAGTAAACACTAAACACCAACGTACGTACCGCCAAACCGCATCTGTGTACTATAATTATTACTGTCGCTTACCTCCAAGTCTAAATTCCTTTCTGTCTCATGGTGCTTCCCCTCGTGTCGCCACTCTTTCCATGAGACCTTTTTTTTAGCTTTTAAAAAACGATCTCTCGTATTCTTTCACAGCCTGCAGCAAAAAGCCTCTTCTTTCCTCAGTGTGTTGCCTATTTCTCTCCAAGTATTTAATGTCATGTGACCGTCCCTGTGGTCATGTGACTGTCACTGCGGTCTCTCAATGAACAGTCGTAGAGATGTCTATACAGGTGAACCTGCTCAGCCAGTCTTCCCTCGGAGAAGCGCAGCGCGTGCATGTCGGCGCGTAGTTTCAAAAATTCAGAGGTGCACGAACCACCGCGACAACTTGCGGAGACTTCGTGCACCACACGAAAGCCGAGCTGACTTAATTTTCTGGCTCGCACACCTCGCGCCGGCTTCACTATGGCGACCATAAACCAAGCTTTATGCTACGTTCACACTACAAGCTTCAAAAGCATGTTGCTCAAGTGCTTCTCAGAGATATATCTTAAATCTTATCTTTACTTCTCAGAGATATATCATAAATGTTATCGTTTATTCTAATTTATTGTATTTTTTCTTTTATCTAGTTTAAAGTAGTTGGTATACATTCATATAGATATATGTGAGAACAGTGCTTTTCGTACTTAGCTCTGGTCTTTTTATGCGAGTGATGCACGTTTTTTGTTTGTAAATTGCTGCTCTAGCACTGTAATTTCCTCATTTGGGGATCGATAAAGTCTATGTATCTGACTATCTTACCAAACCTAATCCTACCTTAACACTGACCTTAATCATTTGATGCAGATGTATGCTTTGTATGCTTATGATATGTTTCTATTGCACATGTAAAGGTTTTACAATTTTACATGGGTTTCAAGGTTATGATTTTGGGCTGTTTTTTATTGAATTGGGCGTGTTTTAAATTGTGATTGGGCTGGAAACTGTCAATCTGATCTGTCAACACTGGTGGCTTTACAGTCGAGCCAAATATCAAAACGGTCATGCTACTATTGCAACCTTTTGATTTGTGTTAATTTCAACATTCATCTTTACAAAGCAGAGCTTTGCAGAGCTCTATGAGAGGGCTCCATCTGTGCATATAGAGGTTACTGTGCATCATTATTCACACCAATCATGCTAAATTGGGCAGAAAATATACAGTACCAGACACTAGTTGAGATAAGTGAACTTCCATCAGTTTGATGTTAATGAAATGATAGAAGTATAATGTAATGACTCCATGTTGGTAACAGCCTCACAGCTGGTGCTCATTTTAAATCACCACAGATGGATTCACATGTATCCCATTCCCCAACTGTTGCCCTCCATGGATTTGAATTTCTCCCTCCTTTGTCCCTGAGACGCTGACACACCACACACACACACACCCACACGTCTAACAAACCAGAGGAATGAGATGAAGTGGTTGGAATCACCTCCACTGCTTATTCATTAGTTTCGCTACTTTCTGTTTTGACTTCAGGGCCACCTACACAAACTCTCGGGAGCACAGGAACTGTTTTTAGCATTAAGAAAAGTTGGAGACAAGGTTTTCTTTGCACAAAACTTCTGAGATAATGAGCTGCGGTGCATGAGATGCTCTTTTTAAGCACACTTTTAACTACCTGCATGAGAGCTACTTGACTGAAACTATAATATAAGAGGATGAATGTAAAGACGAGCATAATGACTGCTGTATTTTCACAGCATTAACCATATATGAAGACATATATAATACAGTGGCAGTACTTTGGAGATGCTCTACAATTATTTCAGGAACTCATTGTAGGTCTAATGACAGCGTGCAGATACTGAACCAGCAGGGTTGAGACTTATGAAACTAATTAGAATATATTAAAACATGCAACAGCGAGTACATCTAATTTAGACTTCTAAAATGTCAAATACTGGACACACACAAGCAGAAAAAAAACACACAAACATATTTCTGCTTTTCTGTAAGACTGACAAAAGAAACCCTCTAGGTGGAAGTGAGCTCTATAGCCAAGTGACAGTGTGGGACTTCAGTACTTTCTGCCCGCAGACATCCACTGATGAGATGCTTCCTGTGGAGGCTCCACACTCAGGGGTAGAAATATACAGAACGCTGCGAGGCCACCATGAGCCCACGACAACTCCCACATTTGGCTGCATGTGGGCTGATCCATCGAGCTGTCAATCCAAATACAGTTCGCTGCTTCTCCCACTGTTGTGTTGTTTTTCCAGCTCACAGTGAAAACAGACTGAATGCAGGAGCTGCATCTTATTTTGGAGTTATTTAAGGAGTAAATCAAATTACATTTATTTATACTAAAATATGAGTCTTCTGCCCTCATTATAATGTATACGTAGGTGCAAAAGATGACATACCAACAAGAGAATACACTAGCTGTCAAATTACTTGCATTGTCCTTCATGCCAAGAAGAAGTATCACCAGTAAAGATTACCATTAAATGCCAATGGCAAACCAAACACAGTAATTGTCTAGTAAACATTTGCATAAGGTAAAAGAGATAAATAAGTTAGCCCAGCAGTTAAATTAACAGTTTATTTTGCATCCATCCATCCATCCATTTTCTTCTGTTTATTCAGGTCCGGGTCGCGGGGGAAGTAGGCTTAGCAGGGAATTCCAGACGTCCCTCTCCCCAGCAACGTTTTCCAGCTCTTCCTGGGCGACCCCTTGGCGAAACTATCGATTGAGACCATAAACTCATGTTTACAATGTTTACTGAGGTACTAAATCAAGTGAGAAGTAGGCTCATTTTCTCATAGACTTCTATACAATCAGACTTCTTCTTGCAACCAGAGGAGTCGCCCCCTGCTGGCTGTTAGAAAGAATGCAGGTTTAAGGCTCTTCAGCATCGGCTTCACTTTTCAGACCCGGAGGTTGCCCTCTGTGAGTGCATCATCTGGGTACTCAACAGTGCATTTTGCCATACTTGTCAGTGTGTAAGTACAGGAGTATGAGGCACATCTTTCTCGACGATCTATTGAGTTTAGAGTTGTTTTCGAAAGTTTTGCTTTGTGCATAAAACATTTCTCCACTCTCAGGATACTACATGCATATTGTCTTTATGTTATGTGTTGACTGTTTGGAGCATGTGATGCAAGAAAATAGAGTTTTTATCTTATCTTATCTCTTGCTTTAGGCCTTCACTCCAGATACCTCCACTGTTATTACAAGAAACACTTTTAAATGATTTCATTAATATTATAACTTTTTGTGAGTTGATGTATTTGTAACTTCATCCAGCTCTTAGTATTCATTCAGTTGTCTGCTCTGTTTTCCTGCCGTATACTTAATCTCATGTTATTTCAGACCCAGCCACTCCCTCCTGCCCTGCAGTCCAACCTTTTCCCTCCATTCCCCTTCACCTGACCCTCCCCCCCACTTACTCACCTGCTTCCCATTTCCCCAATCAGCCTTGCAGTACATATACCGGCCCATCTCCACTCATTCCCTGTCAGATTGTCTAGAGAAAACACCTGTGTGGTTGTTTCTGGGACTATGTAGGGGCTCCTGGGACTCTCTGATCAAACTTGTATGCTCTACTAAAAATGATTAAAATTAAGAATGAGTGTGAGCCAGGAAAGAAAAGAAAAAGAGGAAGAGAGGAAATTAATTTACTAATTTGCTGGCTGCTCATCATACCGTTTTATCAGCCACATCACACAGAACATGAGTCAAAAAATGGAGCTACAAGGTTTTTACAACATCAGCAGACGTGATTAATACGTGTTAATGTAACTGAAACGTACTTGCAGCACTATAAACATTTGAGATGACTGATACATCTGCTGATCTTACCACCATTTTTCTTTTTTTACCACCACCCGTTTTCAGAAATCCAAATGTTCAGCCTGCTCTCATTCACAGAGCGTAAATTAAAAACGTTTTGTTACGCCAATCGGGCTGTAATACCGTAATGGAATACATTAGCCTGGCTGGAGTACTCCGAAAGAAAACATGTTTGCATGTGTACACCTTATCCCGGTATTTGTGCGCCGCATGCTGTCTGCGCAGGCACCCCGTTCGCACGAAAAGGCGTATAAATGCCACGATAATGCGCAAGGTGTTTAGCTAGCAATAAGTACGCCTTTCTTGATTTACGCGTGTCTTTTGTACGCCATGTATCCCGTACTGACTGCAATGTAAACGCATTTGCGTATAAATGCTATGAGTTAGTGACGTAGTATAAAAAGAGAGAAAGGCCGCTTATGGTGGGCAGGTTGGGAGGTGGGTGGGTCCAACAAACACAGGACTTTTAACCAACCAGGAGACCCGTGTTCGAGATCGTTGTTGACTGGTGTTGTTTTTTGTTAATGTGTGTGACGTGATATCTGTAGTTGTTTCCGTACGCGTTTTAATTAGTTTACTTCCTTATTTTAGGTCCAACCATGACGTTTTCCCTGTCCGTGTAATGTCGTGGTATTTATACGCCTTACCATGAAGACCGGGTTGGCGCAGGAGCAGCTTCAGCTAAGTTACGTAACAGAAATACAAACAACGGCAGCAGCGAATGTGTCTCACTTCTGGAGCGGCAAAGAAACAGAGTTTTATCTTTCAGCGATGAAAGAAGCTGCATAACTTAACCAACTGCTCTCCTCTCCTACGCAGTGGTTGTGACAGTAGCCGTGTTTCTATTCACATATTTCTCTGCGCATTTTGAACTATTGCATCAGAAAAGCTGTGTGGAAAAATTTGATAAAACTTCCTCAATTGTGCAAAAAACATTTTACGCTCGCTTGAGGTGTTTTTTTATCTTTGTTGAAAAAGAGTTGATGCGCTATTATTGAAACACCTTTGGCCACCTTTGATCAGGCGTGTCCGCAGTGGGTGTCTTCTCCGACATCTCCTTTGTCTCCGGACCACATGACCAATACGAGCTGACATGAAAGAATAACCAGATTTCTCTGTGCTCGTGTAAACAATATATCCCGAATATGATCATAACCAGGATAAACCTCATAAACGGGTTATTCATGTCCATGTCAACGCACTCAATGGTGTTAATGGTTCTGGCTCTCTAACCTGCGTTCTTTCTCACACATTCACATCAACCCCACAATCAACTCCATCACCGTAATGATAGTAATTACAAGTACAGTGTGGACAGCAATTATAATTAGCATATACGAAGACAAATACTAATGGATCTGGTGTGTGGGTGTGTGGGTGTGTGTGTGTGTGTGTGTGTGTGTGTGTGTGTGTGTGTGCCCTGCCCCTGTCACAAGCCGGCATGTCTCCTCTTGCTGGCCGAGGAAAAAAAAAAAATTCCAATTAACCAACAGCGTGCTCTCAAGTGGAAGAGAGAGATTGAGAAACTCAGACAAAAGCATGAGCACGGGAGTGACTGGAATAACAATACAGCAGCTACAACCTATTTCAGTAACAACTAGCATTGTTCACCGAGGATGAACTAGAAAATAAACTAAGCTGTACTCACAACAATGGCTGTGGTCAAATGTGCGTAATAATTACAATAAAACTGCACTAATGAATATTTTTATATCGAGAATGGGGAGTGTAGTGTAGTGTGAATGGGGTCACTTGTACTGACAAAAAAATAACTAATTATAATGAAAATTATCACCCTTCACCGACAAAAATTCAGAACATTACAAATTAGATGACATTTAGTTGTGTGACTCTACAGCCGTGAAAAATCGTGACAAGTAAGCATCCGAAATCTCAATTTACTGCTCATTACTGAGTAAACTGTTGAGCATCCGTTATATAGAGAGTAGTGAAGAAGTGTGAGGAAGGACGGTTAGTATGATATCTTATGAAAAATTGTTCCTCATTTTTCGTACAAATATCCAGCAACACTAATTAGTTATAATTTCCAATTGTTACATGCATACAGTCTTTTCAAAATAAACTTCCGTCTTCACAGGAAACAACTTGACTAGGTTCGGGAAAAGATTGTGGTTTGTGTTAACAAAAATAACTACAACTAATAACTAAACAACTACGGAAGTGGCGTTACATAAAGGACCAACATGTCATATATTTACTGTATTAAATCATAAAATGACCATGATATGTCATCAGAGATTAAGGAAACATGCTGAATTGTAATACTGGCTTCTCTGACAGCGATGCTACAGCCAGTATGTTCTGCTTTGAAATTTCCATTCCGGTCCATAACGTCTGTTTTTGATTTGGCCGGTGTGATCCCGTCTACTGCTCATTTCCACAGACCTACTTTTTTTTACTTTTAATTCTCAGGAAAGAATACAAAATAATTCGTCCTTCTGGTGTGGATTTGTGTGAATCTCTGGCTATAACCTAACAGGCTATTCATCAGTTATCATTCATTCATTTTTGCACCTGCTTGAGTATTTCTTTCTCTTCGTACTCTCCATCTCTCACTCACCGAAGGTCCTTTCAGACACAATGCAACAACAACACCACTCTGAAACCCATTATTTCCAATGGCTTGTGTCACGGACGATGGCTTTTTTCTGCACGCCGTGAAGTGCGCTGAACCCAACGGCAGCTCAATCCGCCTCTTCAGCCAGGAAAAAAACATAAAAACATGAAGTGTAGCTGTATTGTTGTCCGGGTGGAAACAGTAGGGCTTATACACGCTGTACAGTGCCAGAACCAGGTTGAAATAACAAAAAAGGCAAAATGTGAAAGAGGTGTGAAAAATTGCCATAAATCGGGAGAAATACGGGAGAATTGTGACCCGAAACCGGTAGAGGACAATGAAAAATCGGGAGGGTTGGCAAGTATGGGGATGAGAACGTGTTGTCCACCCCGACCTCCTCCCTACGCAACCTTCAAAATTACGTGGGATTAAATACAAATTGATTTGGTGGTATATATATATGAATTACAGTGCATTACTTTTCCTAAGTATATCTACGTACGGTGTGAGAACAGCCTGAGGAATTTTGGACGCAGCCTATATGAGTTGTTTATAGGAAAAATACTTTGTCATTTCCTTTCTGAACAGAACATAATTGATTGCAGAAGACACTAGTTCCACATCCCTCTCAACCGTATTTAACAGCAGACATTTTGACGTAGTAGGAAAAACACAGGTGTTACTAATATCATTAACAATGGCTCCGTTCTATTCAAGTGTCCCAGTAAGCCGTGACAGTGTGACAATGAGCCGGCATGGACGATATCAGCACCGTGAAACTGAGGCAGCCTAATGGAACTCAGCCACCGTTAATTTCATTTTTTACACCTGTGCTTTTATACTGTGACATGTCAAAATGTCTGCCGTGAAAAGGACCTACTGTTTGCATCTGCAGTTGGTGTAGTTCAAGTCCTGACAGCCTAAATGCAAATAGTAACAGTGAGCTCAGCTTGGGTTTGCCTTGAATAGATTTTTTAACACTTGTCCGAGTACATGTGTGAGGTAGTGTCAGTCATTCCCTTACCAATCAAGTGAAAAGCCTTTTTATTCCGTTCTTTTAGTCATGTAGTATGTATTTAGCATGTAAATTACGGTTCCAGTTTAGTTGATGAATTAATTTGCTTTATCAGAATATTTCCATTTAATTATTAGTTCCTTGGGTTTCTTGTTTGCTTTTATTTCGAAACATTGTTCTTTGATGCTTTCTCAGCTCTCAAAATAACTCAAAATAACTCAGCAACAGTAACCGACTTATTTGAGGATTGTATTTAATCAATTATCCAACGAGAACTACAACTGTCTACACTACTACTACTACTACTACTACTACTACTACTACTACTACAATGTCCTCCTCCTACCGCACAGCAACTTTAAAATTGTCTTGTAAGATCAGAATCTGTTTGGTTGGTTGATTAAAGTATATTCATGTTATAGTTGCTACATATTTCCCTCTGATTTTCATGCATGGCAGGCAGCTCAATCCCAGCTCCATGCTGGAGATGTGTAGGTGCAGCTGTTTACTTCATCTCTGCCACAATACGCTAACAAGAAAGTCGTTTTGTTTTCACAGCAAGGTTGCTGGCTTGAGATGAGAAACTAATTATTCTGTGATCAACATAACAAGCCGTCGTGATCGTGAAATAATTATTTTGTTAACTGTTTTCTAGTAATGATGTAACAGCAAGTGGACACACGAGTGATACGAATGAAATGGGACCTGAATTAGGGCTGATGACAAAATGAAATATGTTTACAGACATGAGCAGCCCAGTCGCCAGCAAAGAAATGTTTGTATGTTTCTGCTAGTGATGGGCAACACAGTTCTTTTCAGTGTACTGAATCACTTGAATCAGTACATTGAAAAAAAATATATATATAATCTCTATTCATAAAGTCTCTATAACACAGAAAAACAGAACTATTTACATTTTTATTAAAACTGTCATATTATATGTTCATTGTTTCTTGGTGTGTTAGCAACCCTACCCCGAATCAGCTGTGTATTTGCCGTCTTGAACACAACACACGCCATACCTCCTGCGAACAAGTGACTTGAATCACTCACTGCATGTTCGTTGTTTATGTTCATAATGATAATTTTGGGGGAGTGGCTTTGGAGGGAGGCCTGAAGGGACGGGCTGTCAGTGTTGCCGACTTGGTGACTTTCTCGCTAGATTTAGGGAGCTGTAGTTAGTGCTGCCAGCTACTTTGATTGGAAAAGAGTTGGCAACACTGGGCTGAGACTTTAGGTTGGATCATTTTTAAAAATCTTGTGTACTCTTGCTAGTTTCTCAGGACCACTGACCCTACTGTACCTTTAACCAAGTAGTTTTGTTGCCTAAACCTAACCAATCGTTTCACAACGTTAACCACGTGGCATTGTGCGTTTGTGCAAGCGTGATACGAGGCTGATATGAAACGTATTTATGAAACATATTTTTGGGATCAGAAACGTCCACATTCAACGTATCCTGTGGTTTGCAGAAACGTACAATGCCGACATTTTTTCTGGCGACTGAGTTAACATGAGAGTGGTATCTCGTCTAACTCTTGGCAAGGAAGCGAATAACCGTTTGTCAAAATGTCAAACTATTCCTTTAATCCCAAAAAAGATATTCTTAACCATTCCAGCCTCTGTTTAGTTCACCAGTTCATCCGTCGGGTCCTCAGGTTGGGTTTCTCATCTGCTTGAGGACCTCTACTTTCCACCCCAATCCCCCCCAGGAGGCTATTATCCCTTCCCCTTTACCTAACTGCATTGTTAAAGTTTGGTTTAAATCTAGATTAAATCTAATTGTAAGTAAATTCAGCCCAACTTTGTTATTTAGACAAATGAGATTCCACCTAAATTCCTTCCCTTGTGCAGCTTAAACATGATGAAGCACGTCCTTGTGCTGTCTAATTCCCAAACTTGACTTCTTATTCTTCGTGAAAGGGCAGTAGGTCCGGCAAGATAATTCCTGCACTCGCAGGGGAAGATTAACAACCCCACCGAGGGCTCGGCTGTGGCTTGTCAATCAGTGAAACTCACTGCTCCTTCTCACTGCTTTGTTCTTTGAGCTGATGCAAAAGGCACCTACTCATGTCCATCACTTGCAACTCCTTGAGAATATCCTTGCTGAAGTGCTCCGAGAGGAAGAATTGAGAATGGAAAAAAGAAAAACGCCGCCACAATTGTAAGATGAAACAAAGGGATAGTTGTCATTCATCTCATGATCTTATTGCTCCACAAGTATGAGAAGGGAAGCTTTTGTAAGGGAAAGCAAGGCAGAGATAAGGAAATGGCTTGGAAATTACATTTGCTATACAACCATTTGTACCAGTCACAAGATAACGAAGGAAATTTCTTTTCACATTATCGTCCTCTGCAGACTTATCAAGAACCAATTGCAAATGCATCCTGCAAGCATGTATCACGCACATTAATTAGCAGATTCCAAGACATGCAGTACGTGTATCGCACCATTTGTCAGATACTAATGCAATGAAATAGTCTCTTCTTCAGCTGTTAACACTAAAAGAAGAGGAAGTCTTCACTTGACCCCCAAAATTCTTTGAAAATACCAGACGACATATGGTCGAGTTATCTTCTTGAAAGAGTGTTGAAAGTAGTGTCGCAGTGCACTGACTGGAGCAGCTCAGGGAACAGCAGCACAGGAGGCTGGAGGACACTCAATTTCAGTTTGAAAATGGCACACAGGGTGGTGTTTTTCACAAAGGACTAGCCCATACTTCTTCCTATATGATGCACATCCTGCAGAGCCATTTGGACACATTCCTCCCACCACACGTCTACGATTACACAGCAGGAAGTCAACAATAGTGAAAAACACAGAAAGAAAAGTGCTGTAACACTTATTAATTTATAGTCTTGGTTTAAATGTTTTGCAACTGGCAGCAGATGCCCACAGGAGAAAACATTGATTTTTTTTTGAGAAAATAGACTCCTTATAACTTTGCAACTTGGAGACAATAAAAACAGCAACTCTGTTTTTTTATTCAAATCAAACAGCAAAGACACTAAAGGCTGTTGGTTGTTGTGAGTCTTCGGCTCAACTTTCCCAATCAATCCATACCTGGTTATGGCTGCTATTCGAGGTTTTACTGATGTTGCTCAGGCTATTAGCTGGCCTTGTTTTTAGATATCAATACTAAGCCCACACAGCTCTTCAGGCACATATATTCTGCGGAAAAATATCGGTATCACTTTTAGGAATCAGACGGGATGAAAATAACAGGTCAGATCAATGGTGCACGCCTTCCATAAAGTGTGCAGTGTAATGCCGGTGGAAACATCCACAATTCCTGGAGGCACTTTCGCTCAAATATCACACTTGAACCGCAGCAACACATAAAGTACCGGAGGTGACAGATTATCAATAACCCTATTATATGACCTGTCAGGGGATGTGACAGAGAGCTCCGCCACCATGTCACATCACATCATCCTGCAAACATATTTTCTTTTGTTAGTTCTTTTACAGTTAGCAATCCAAACCAGGGTTTTTACATTCACACACTCTTAACACGTGTTAGCTGCATGTGAGAACATTTAAAATGAAGTGTGCTTTCTGTTACAGCAAAGTGAAGTAGGAAGCCTTCAATCAACAGCATGCGTCTTCACCACCTGTCAGAAATAGAGCCCAAATAGAGATGTTAGGTAGGAGGTGTTAACTTTATTTTGGGCTGCAGGAGACTCGGAGTTCCATTCATTTTCTGTGTAGACAATGGAAAATAAAACTCACCAGAACAAAAGATGAGCCAGCTCAGTCGCACAGCAGTTTGTGAAATTGTAATGTATTGATTCGTGTACATAGACACGAATTTCACATTTTTTTTGTGATGGTGCAGCACGAAATCAATTCGTATGTAATCCAGAGTTATTTTAATCCAAACCACTGTCTGGAATGCAGAGAGCCAGCTGATAAGAAATTACACTTTTTTGGGAGGGAAAGTTTTCTCCCAGTTTAATTTATTTCCTTGTATTATAATTCCAATAAATAAAAGTGTTCTATTCGTACAGAACAACTGACAACAGTGTTTAGTTCTTAATAAACATATATACATTTTAAAAATTATATATATAAATAAATGCAAAAACAATAAATAAAAGGGAAAATTAAATGGTAAAATAAATAAATAGGGAACTAGTACAAAGGTAAAGACATAAATCAGGAAATTAAACCCGAAATATACATTTATGTCACATTTTATCAATGAATTGACAACATTTATTTTTTATATTATTTTTTGGTGCATTTAATGGCATAGTTATTTATTCATCTAGTCATTTATTTATTTATTTATTTTGGCAGCTTTCGTCCTCCATACAATATAACATAACATATATCTATAATCATCCTGTGTTTGTGTCTAGCTATCCGTCTATACTCACTCATCCTGTGTTTCTATGAATATTGAGGATATCAGTAAAAGAAAACGATCCATAGGGAATATGCAGTAGGGAACATATTTCAGTAGCCGGCGGCTCCTCTCACTTCGCAGCTCTACGCACCTATCTTGCAAACAACAGCAAAAGTAGGGAGAGAAAGGTGATTCACACAATAACTCAAGTACCTGGGGGCGTGTATTTCACTATTCAGTAGTGTTACTCAGAGGCAGATGTGCCCAGAGCTACACACATATTGTCAGAACCTCCTCCTGCACAGACTGCATGTATCCAGATAGCAACACTGCCATCTGCTGCCTCCACACTAAACCAGAGCCTGGTTGCTTATCATCACACCAGCTTCAATTTTTTTACTCTTTCACATACAAACAGGCACCCTGAAAAAGACACAAAGCAATGATTTCAGTAAGCAGTTATGTCGAGGTGCTTAATGAATGGTAATTAGCCTTGTTGATTACAGTGATTTAACCTTCCCTTTCCCTCCAGCTCTGGTTTTGTGTTCCCGGCTCAGGGGCTCCCATGATACCGAGCAGCAGCCACAACTCACTGCAGCTGAGAAATGAAGCCCGGCACCAATAAGCTTCCCTCGGCTCCATCACTGAGTCATTGCAAGGCTTCCCAAGGCATTTCTATGGAGCCAGATTTGCTTTCTGGTGCAACACGTTCAATATCAGTCTGCTGTATAGCGTTAAATTAGTTTTAATCCTGGAAGCTGTGAGTTTTAGATGAAAGTTTAAAGTCGGCTTTTAGTGAAGTGCTCCGCAGGGATGTCAAATTCCCAAATCCTTAACACATGGCAAAGCTCCTGTAGCCACCGTTTGCCTCCAAAAGCCAGAAAGCCATTCAGTTTCTGGGTGCAGACTCAGGCCACCGATTAATGACAGCATTTTACTTTTAATCTCCCAAAATCTAGTATTCATACTGAATCAAGGCGAGGCAGGGAGGACGAGATCGAGTACAGTATACTCAGTATATGTTTACATTTAGATTAATAAATTAATAATAAATGAATACTGACAGTATGGTATTATTTGTTCAAAGTCAAACAACTTGTGTGTACACAGTGTGTAAAATAATTGGAATAAGAATTGGATTGGCATTACGGTTTTAACCAATGAGATTTTTTGAAGTAAGAAATTATTTAAACTTCGATGAATGATAAGCAGGTGTAGCTAATGGATGGATAGATTGATCTGAATAAATATTAAAATGTGTATTCATTTTTTTTTAAATAATACAATTAATTTAAATAAATCACCATAAAGTTGTTTTCAGCAAAGATCATTGTTTGGCTTAAAGTAACTATGGAAACGGCGTCACTTAAAGGTGCTATTGATATCATTCAGCCACTAGATGTGGCATTCTCCCTCCCTAGTTCTATTGATTTCACTTCACAACAAGTCGTTGCCAGTCACTTACCATCAATCTCAGCTATGCATCCGTTTTTTTCCACACTAACTGACGACCCAGAGATACCTCGTGATACCAACATCATTATTGGCTCACCAGCCTTGTTAGAAGTGGGAACCAAACGTCAGATATCTTACACAGATATAAACAAAACATTCATTTTGGTCCCACCAAACTTTTTTAAATGATTAATTCACAATCATAATAAGATTTTTCAGGAAAAGCCATACTTTTATTCGGATGTATTATTTAAAAGAAAATATTCGTCTACATAAAAATGTTATCAATAAGATTAAAGTACGGAAGTTACTTGACAAATAAGTCAACGTTGACTTCTGGTGTCACGCGGGACACAAACAGCATTTTTAGAGCGATCCATACTGTACACCCTGACCTCCTCCCTACGCGGACTTTGTCGCTCTTTATACTACGTCACCTGTCCTGGCTCACGATTACGTTGATTACATATGAATTGATTAGGTATAGCTATGAACAGTGAATGAGAACAGCCTGAATCTTTATTAAATACCTAGATTGTGGCTTCTTTGTTGACAGGCATCTCATCCTATTTGCTGGTTGCCTGTCTCACCCAAACCTTCTCCTCAAAATTATGGTTTCAGTAGCTGACAAAAGCAGCAGGCATCCCCTTAAAAAAAATGTTCCAGGCCTTAAAATATCCCCTGACAAACTTGTGACATCATTGCGGCTGCATTTATTTTCTCCTCAGTCTGTGGTTTTCACTCCACCGATTGTTTCTGCCTCCAGATCTGTCCCACTTCTGAAATGTGACCTTTTCCCCGGCCTGGATAAGACCTCTGTGTCACATTATACCAGACAGGATAGTGCGCCAGCTTCCCTTCTCCAGACTTCATGTTTTTCATCCTCCATTAGTTCAATGTGACTGCACCAAGCTGCTGTGCTGTCAATTATTCACACTGCCTTTGTCTGAGTAGCCGTGGAGCTCTGGCACCGGGAGTGCAAGCAGACAACCTCTTTTCAGCTCCTGGCAGGCCCCCGGCCTCCACTGTCTGCTGACTGTCCACACTTGATTTATTTCTTTGTTACACTTTGACTGACCTGTGAAGTACTTCTTTTGTTTTGCTCGCACTTGACTCACAACTTTTTTTTTCGTTGATGCCATCGATCAATTTAGGTCCTTAAAGCTGCAGTGGGTAGAAATGGACAAAAATATGATTAAACAAATATTAAATAAAACGTCACTATATCCTGACAGTGAAATGTGTGAATGAAACGTTCTGCCTACTGCAGGTTTAAATATATGTATATCTTTTTCAATGTTAACAGATCGGGAAACTTTCTAACAATCACATTTATTTCTTTTTTATTACTTCAGCCTTTAGGTTACGTTTCCATCACTATCATTTCTTGCCTCTCCAGTTCCTCGGGCAGTGTGAGCTTGTCATAACGGATGTAACTGTCTCCCACACCTGAAATATAGCTACTGCTCAGACAGACATTTCTCCGTCGCTCTAAGCAAATTCCCATTCAACACAAAGTATTTGGATCTGTCCAGGAACCTTCTGACAGAGCTCCCCCTCGGGCTCCTCTGGGGCACTTCGGGGTTTTGAAGTGTTGGAAAGAGAATAACATAGTTTCAGTGGAAGGAAGAACTTTCATCAACCTCCAAGGAGGTTCTCTGTCCTGGGGGAGACCTCTCTCTTTCGGGAAGTGGACGTCCTCACAGAGTTTGTCCTGGCTCAAAGCTGCCTCGCTATCTTGGAATAGCCCAGAATCGAGGGTTTGGTGTCAGAAAAAATGACAGAGAGAAGATGATCCATGCTTTTAACCCCAGTAGGGTGGACTATACTGTAACCACCTTTTAAATGGTCTTCCCAAAGGGATCATTAAGCTGCTGGAGTTTTATTCGGGACTAAGATAACAGAGCACATTACTCCACTTCTGAAATATTCACACTGGCTTCCAGTTAGTTACAGAATAGATTTTAAAGTACTGCTACTAATCTATAAATCACTGATTGGTTTAAAGCCAGAATACATCTGTGATATGCTTAAGGAATATAAACCAAGTAGGGCTCTTATATATGGAGGACGGAAGCTGCCAAAAATAAATAAATGACTCGATGAATAGATTAATAATTCCATTAAATGTACCAAAAATAACATTACAGTACAAATACATTTTGGCAATTAATTGATAAAATGGGACAAAAATGAATATTTCTGTTTTAATTTCCTGCTTTATGTCTTTACCTAATTCCCCTATTTATTTAATTTTCCATTGTATTTATTATTTTTTTAAATATATCATGTATTAAAATGTATTTGTATTTTTTACATATTTATTTTGAAATAAATAAATGGGAAAATTAAATAGGAAAGTAAATAAATTGGGGAATGTATACAAAGGTAAATAAATAAAGAAGCATATTAAAAAAGTTTTTTTTGAACATTAAAGCATGTAAACATGTTCTAGTAGAAACCCAAAATATAAGTATGAACCTGAAAATGAGCATATGTCCCCTTTAAATCCAGGTTAAACATTTTTTTTCTTTTCATGTGATTGAGCTCTAAGACTTTTAGCCTATTCTATTCCTACTACACTTTAATTCTGTGTTACGTTTTTACACTGTTTTTATTCTTTTAATTATATTACTCTCTGTATAATTACTATTTTATGTACTTTGTACTTTCTTTTAATCATATTTTATATATGTGGATGTTCCTTTTTGCTTTTATATTTATGTAAAGCACACTGAATTGCCCTTGTGTACAAAATGTGCTGTAGAAATAATCTTTGTTATTGCTAATGCAGAACTTCTGAGAACCTGGAGCCTCTTGTGAAGCTGGACGTCATCCAGCATGTCAGGTCCAGAGCTCTGGCTCTGAGCAGCGTGTTTTGTGTCGGAGGTGAGTGTCGGGCTGGAGGCTTACTGTGATAAGTGGGAGCCGGTCATTTATATGACAGGATAATGAAGAGGTAGAAGTCAATCACTGTTTCCTCTTTTCAAAGTCCATGGAGTGCTCTTTGAATATTTTTAGGCCTATTATTGCAAATAGTAGACTCCAAGTTCTTTAGGTTGAAGGCTCATTTATGGTGAGATAATAGATATAATTTTCAATTAACTATAGCTGGTGGCAGAGTTTTGCTTTATACTGCAATCATTATAGCAATCAGCACGGTATTATGGTCGGCAGGATCTGTCGCTGTACATCATGCAGGAATTCAAAGGAAACATTTGGCCCATTAGGAATGAACGGGGCACCGCTTCCGAGGCTGTATCCAGTTCTCTTCCTACATCAATGGTCGTAGCTAGAAGGCAACACAGAAATTGTTACACTTCTCTCTCGAGAAGGTTATGGTTAGGCACTGACATCGAATTAGGATAGGTCATTGGGCAGCGAGTCTCATGAGAGTTTTGCAAATTCTAGACACGACCGTGAAGAGGACCAGCTCCCTATGTAGATATAAACGGCTCATTCTAAGCTAACGAAAACACAAGCATAATTAGTTTCAGGTGATTACACACTAAAAAACAAACAAATATTATATTCCATTTCTGCTAATAGATCCCCCGAAATGCTACCCACTGTTCCTTTAATACTCAAAACTTAATAAAATCTAATTGTTTCCACAGCAAGAAAACTAAACTCAAAATCTAGTTATTTTCTTGATGAGTCAAGCGCATCATAATTCAGCCTTTAGGTTAACAGATGTATAATTCTCCTGCAATTCACATCTGGTGATATAGTGTGATCCTGTATACAGTATGTGTAATCATATTTCGCTATTCCTTCCTCAGATCCTCAGGGCTCCAGAGGTTGTAGCCATTGATATGCGGGGTGTCGGATGTGTTGCAACCTGTTCACTATACCCACTGGTGGGCAATTCAAGATTAGATTGTACAGTCTGGGCGCTGCACCGGACTGTTGTGGTGAAGAGGGAGCTGAGATCTGGCAGCAGGAAGCAAGTTATTGGAGTTTTCCCCCCCTACATCTCTCTGGTGTACTCTGCTACGGAGCCCAGTTTATCTGTGCTGTTGATCAATTCTTGATTAGAACAAGAGCCTCCTCCAGCAAACAGGCCGTGCTCTACCCTGCCTGAAGGATATTTACACCAGGCGCTGCAAGAATAAGGCTAGGAGAATCATTGAGGACCCCAACCACCTGGGTAACGGCCCTTTCTCCCTGCTGAGGTCGGGAAGGAGATCCCGGATACTCCAGACCAGCACTGAGAGGCTCTGGAGGAGCTTCAGCCCACTAGGATCCTAATGAAGGTCACTGCTTTAAACACAGGTCAGTGCATTTAAACACAGCTGGAGTCCGACTTTGTTCATTTTAAAGTAACTGACTGTTCAAGCTGTATCCCAGCCTTTTTGGAAGAGTGAGCCACCCTTATTTCATGCATCATGTCTGGCATGCAGAGTCAGAACAAAAGATTATAGATTCAAAATTTATTCTTTTAATACATACATATTATTTAGGATGTACAACAGGAGAGAACTGGATCAATACGAGTCCGCTCAGGGAGCTGAGCAGCCAGTGACGAGGGTTGAAGTATTGACAGGACTCACTTCACTTCAACCAGATGTATTTGTCTCCAACATCTGCATTATAACCTGCGGCATACTTCTTCCCAGGGAGCTGCAAGGACAAAACAAATTGACAATTAAACTAAAAAGAGCAAGAATTACATACGAAACAGCTCCGTCTTGTTGAAAAATTATCACTTTTTTCTTGATGCAGAAATATATTATTTAGGGCTGTCAAAGTTAACGAGATAATAGCGTGTTACCGTAAATTTGTTTTAATGCCACTAATTTCTTTAATGCATTAACGCAACTTGCTTTTTAGGTTCTTTTTAAGTTAAAAACATCATATGAAACCTAAAGAATCTATTGGTACCAACCATGTCATACTAATGAAAATGGGTTCTATGGGTACCCACGAGTCTCCCCTTTACAGACATGCCCACTTATGATAATCACATGCAGTTTAAGGCAAATCATAGTCAAGTCAGCACACTGACACACTGACAGCTGTTGTT
This sequence comes from Sebastolobus alascanus, assembly GCA_916701645.2. Taxonomy (NCBI): domain Eukaryota; kingdom Metazoa; phylum Chordata; class Actinopteri; order Perciformes; family Sebastidae; genus Sebastolobus; species Sebastolobus alascanus. The sequence goes on along the minus strand of CAKAOJ020000206.1, from coordinate 367,020 downwards.
GCCTTTTGGGATGCAGTTTGCCATGTTATGATTTGATCATATTTTTTACACTAAATGCAGTACCTGTGAGGGTTTCTGTACAATATTTTTCTTGGCATTTTTTTTTTTTACATTTTCAGACTTTTTTGGGGACATTTTTTGAGCTTTTTGTTTTACATTTTTCTGATTTTTTTTGGGGACATTTTCGAATTTAACATTTTTCAGACTTTTTTTTACATTTTTTGGACATTTTTCAGATGGCTTATTTTTTTTTTAACAATTTTTTTTTTTTACATTTTTCTGACATTTTTCAATTTTTTCGACATTATTCTGACCTTTTTTTTTTTTTTTTTACATTTTTTGGACATTTTTCAGATGGTTTATTTTTTTTTAACAATTTTTTTTTTTTAATTTTTCTGACATTTTCCAATTTTTTTTTCAACATTATTTGAACTTTTTTTTTATATATATTTTTACATTTTTTTTTAATTTTTCATACTTTTTTTTTCTTTTTACAGTTTTTTGACATTTTTCAGACTTTTTTTTTTTTTACATTTTTTGGACATTTTTCAGATTGTTTATTTTTTTTTAACAATTTTTTTTTTTTTACATTTTTCTGACATTTTCCAATTTTTTTTTCGACATTATTCGAACTTGTTTTTTTGTTTTTTTATTATTTTATATTTTTTACATTTTTTGAAAATTTTTCAGACTTTTTTTGGGACATTTTTCGAACTTTGTTTTTTTTTTACATTTTTTGGACATTTTTCAGACTTTTTATTTCTTTTTCTTTTTTTCTTTTTTTTACAATTTTGGACATTTTTCAGACTTTGGTTTTTACATTTTTTGCACATTTTTCAGACTTTTTATTTCTTTTTCTTTTTTTACATTTTTTGGACATTTTTCAGACTTTGGTTTTTACATTTTTTGGACATTTTTCAGACTTTTTTTTTTTTTACATTTTTTGGACATTATTCAAACTTTTTTTTTTTACATTTTTCAATTTTGTTTCGACATTATTCAGACTTTTTTTTGGACACCCCAACCTTTTTTTTTTTTTTTTTACATTATTAAATTTTTTGGACATTTTTCAGACTTTTTTTTTTTTTTTTTACATTTTTTAATTTTTTTTGGGACATTTTTCAGACTTTTGTGGGACATTATTGCGGACATTTTTTGAACTTTTTTTTTTTTTTTACATTTGAGGGTTTCTGGACAATATCTGTCATTGTTTTGTGTTGGTAATTGATTTCCAATAATAAATATATACATACATTTGCATAAAGCAGCATATTTGTCCACTAACATGTTGATAAGAGTATTAAATACTTGACAAATCTCCCTTTAAGGTACATTTTGATGAAAAAAACAGATAAAAAAACGTGCGATTAATTTGCGATTAATTGTGATTAACTATGGACAATCGTGATTAATCGTGATTAAATATTTGAATTGACTGACAGCCCTAATAATTTAGTATTTTAAATGAACTTGTTCTAATTTAAATAGTTGAAAGCATCTAATCAAGATAACTGGGTTGCCTGCAGAGATTAATTTTATACTTCACAACACTAAATATAAAGACTTTTAATTTACCAGTACTGCAGGAAGGTTGTTTATTTGATCCGCAGAAAATTATTTTCATAGTTGATTAATCAGTTAAATCATGCGAGTAAAAACAATTTGAAATTGAATACCTTTCAGTTTTTTTGGGACATTTATTCAATATTTGTTCATAAAATTAATGGAAGCTGTAATACATCACTGTTGCAAACGTCCTTCCATGACTTTACTTTGTCATCTAAAGTGTCGCCGAGGGAGATTATGCCACCGCGTGTCACAGTTCTCATTCTTTCCACTGAGATCCAGGCTCAGAACTAAATGTCAGGTCACAGCCTCCTGTAGCATTACGCAGCCTGATTTTTGCCGCAAGGGGAGACAAAAAAGTCTCCAGTCAATAAACAGAAAAGGTCAGACCCAAATGTTTCCCTGCAAGACTGATGATACCAAAAGCCTTGTAGAATATTCCATATCTGGCATTTGCCTTCTTGAAACTACGAGTCGCTCAATATTTCAGCGGAAGGAAATTAGTTCCATGACAACGGCACCGTACAGGCTTCACGTGGCAAAGGGTAGAGAAATACAAGTATTCAATATAAAGAGAACAGTGGGGACAGAGGCGGGTTCCTCAGTATCATTTTGTTGGTTTCAATAAAGTGATCCTCAAAAGATAATACAACTCATCCTCAGATAATGACAAAACACAAAACGAAAGGGCAACTCAGACGCCTGCAACACAGCTAATTAATGTTACCAGCCGACAGCAAGCGATGTCTCATTAGGGATGTTCCCAGCTGATCGTTGGGATCAATATAAGGAGTTTGAATGGATTCCTTAGGTTTTGTAGTTTCATATGATACCAGCATCTTCACTCTAGCTTTAAAACTGAGCCCGCTACAACCTAAAAATCGTAAGTTGCGTTAAAGAAATTAGTGGCGTTAAAATAAATTTGCATTAACGCTTATTCTTGCGTTAACTTTGACAGTCCTTATCTTGAAAAAAATGTGTATATATATATATATATATATATATATATATATATAAATTGGGAAGAAAGAATGAGCATCTTGTCTCTACATACCGATTTAAAGGCGTAGTATTTTTCATCGTAGTCGTGGGCCCCGATGGTTATCTCTGGCAGAAACTTCGGTATGTGGGCCAGGTTTGCCACCGACTGTTTGTCTTCCACGCTGTAAAACACAGAGAAAATGACAGGAAAAAAAAATGAGCTCATAGCAGCGTCTGATGTGTGCTGATCTATGGGTGGAGTACGGCATATAAAAGGCAATCAGAACGAATCTGCATTTTGAGTTCTCTGCGTGATTCGTTTCAGGTACTTTGCATATTTATCCATAATGAGTCTGACAAACGGAGGCTGAGGTTGTGAATCCGACTTCACCTGTTGGAGGTCTTCCTCTGTGTAATTTGCATTTAAATGTGGAAACGTGGACCATTAATCAAGAACTCACAGCATCCTCATGTGGTGGTAGGTGACATCATCCTGCTCCAGCCACGGCCCTTTGTCAAACTTCAGATACTCGACGTCTTCTGCCACCTGAGGACCACACACAATAAATAACGCTGTCTACAGAAATACTAAATAGATTTTAGGGATCAAAATTACGTCCAAAAGATTATTCACCCACTTACTGTCCACTATAATCTTACCCTTTCTACATCTTGGGCTTGAGTTGCATCATAAGCAAGCACTTCTGATGTTTCGCTAAAAGAAAAAACACACAAACCTCAGTTAGGTAAGAAAAATAACCACAAACTGGCTTTTTTAATGTCAAATTATATGAGAATCCTGTATGATTCATGTACAATTTGACAGCGGTCAGAGATCTATTACACATTTGTTTTACTTAAGTTCAACTACTCACCTAATTTTGGGCAGGAAAGACTTCTTGTAGCTGTCCTCGATGCCCTTCAGATATGTCAGGGGCACATTCTGAAGATAAGACTGAGAATAAAGACATTTTAATACATGGATAACATGAAGCTGATTAAAACACCCCACTTCATACTATCGTTTTTATATCAACATTTTAAGTGGAATGGAAGTATTTTTTTGGTCAGTTGTTCCAACTGAAAACTGAATGTCATGTCCTCTATTGAAAGTTAATGAGTGAGACAGAACTACAGTATGTTATAGAGATGACGGTATCCTGTGGTTTCAGTGTCTGTGTCTCTCTACCTTGCCGCTCTGTTTCAGCTTCTTCTGCACCTCCTCAGCTGGCAGATCGACATAGATGACGAGATGTGGAGGCAGGAACTCACAGATGCTGATGCCTTTGATCTCATTGTAGTGCTGCACACCTGCAAGCCACAGGATGTTTCTTTAACATTTCTTTTTATGATTTTATCTTTTTTACCGACTAAAACCAAATGAGATGGAAACAGAACTGAACTGAGACATCCCTGTCAATACTTTTTATATTTAATGCTACTGAAATCAATAAATCCAGACCATTTGCCGGCCTCCTTGTTGTTGGTGCCACTGAATACTCACACTCCTTCCTGATGTATCCCTCTTTGAACATGGCCTCCAGGAAGACGATGTCACTGAAGGGAGAACGCTCCAGGATCACTCCTTGGCCTTAAACACAGAAGATCAGGACGTAGGTGAGAGACTCTGTTAATGCACTATACATCCTGTAATACACACATCCGTCTCGAAATATACTACTTAAATCACTCTGCTGATATCACAAGGGCTGCAAACTTAATTGTATACAACAGTCACAAACATGGATTTTAAAATATGTACAAATCGGAGTGGGTGATACCTGTGGTGAGCAGGTGTTCGATGGCGTCGGAGTACTGAAGCATCCTCATGAGGTACATCCACAGCTGCAGTCTGTAGCTGTTTCCGTCAGCAGCTTTGGGGTCCGTGTAGAACTTCTCCAGGCTGCACATCCCGTTAAAGTCAACAGGAAGTGGCTCCTTCTCCCCCGTCATCTTGTCCATGTAGAAAGTGTCGGGCTCAGGCATGTAGAGCATCCCTGTAGCACAGAATTACAAGTTATTGTTTTCAACACAAATACTGTCCACACTGTCTTCCCATAACTCAGTCAGTGGCTGCGATTTTTAGTATGTAGCGGGCTCAGTTTTAAAGCAAGAGGGAAGATACTGGCGTCATATGAAACTAGAAAACCTAAAGAATCCATCGGTACCGAACAGGTCATACTAGCTCGTCATGAAGGAGGGTAAATAACGCTCCAAATTTGCGCTAAATTTTGGTGAGGAAAAACTGACATGGTCAAAGTGGTCCCTTGACCGCTGACCTCAAGATATGTGAATGCAAATGGGTTCTGTGGGTACCCACGAGTCTCCCATTTACAGACACGCCCACTTTATGATAATCACATGCAGTTCATCCATCCACTGCATGACTATAAACCAGAGGGAATCACTGGTTGAGTCAGTGTACGCTGGTGCAGACTCTAGTGAAGGATCCCTACAGTGAGATAGTTACCCAGCTTGTCGGCCAGCTTCTGGGCCAGCGCTCCTTTCCCTGACGACAAGTTGCCATCCAAGGAGATGATTTTGCTGTTCTGCTTTAACCGCGGTGTCGTCCTCTCGCCCAGTGCGTAGGCCCACCAGCCATACCGGAGGCTTCTCACCGAGCTGGTGTGAACACCTGCCTGGATGACAAACAAAACCACTGCCTTTAATTGATTAACAGAGCAGAGCCAGATTAATGCAAACAGATTCCCTCCAACCCATTAGTAATTTCTACACAGGAACGCTACCTTGCCCCAGGTTTGCTGTAAGCAAAGTAGTTTGTGAAAATGTCAACTCAAATTTGTGTAACAATATGCACTGTGTAAACATTATTTCAACCGACATACACAGCTATTAAAACTAGATTTGACACAAGGCCAGCAGCCTCAAGATTAGGTGAAATGCACAAACAACCATAGAGCCCTCACCATTTCAGATTTTATTGGGTTTTAATGGAATATATTATACAAACAAATTTGCACTTAATTAAAAGGACCAAAAAGTAATTTCCACACGAACAACCTGAGGCCCGGCACAATCTGCACGCTTTGCTCAGCTGGTAATCCAGCCCCGACACAGACAAGACTATGGAATACATTATTTTACTTTTCTCCCTGTGAAACCTGATTTATAGTGACAACAACAATCAATACTAAATAGAGCCCACTGATAATGTGATGATGAATTAGGCAGTGGTGAGTTGCTGGTTTCTCTGGTGCAACCAGCTAAAACTAATAAATCCTACCTTCGTGTAGGTTATAATGTTCAGTTTTTATTGAATACTGTATTAGAGAAGTGTTGATTCAACTTTATGATCATTCTGGAGGCTGTGGTTTGTGATGCTGTTGAATTATATTGAGCTATAATGAAAATGTAATAATGTCTCAGTCCCCTATTTTAGTCTGTTTACACATGACTGCTGTGCCAAATATCTTTAATCTTAGCTTTTAAGATGGCGTCTCTGTGCAGATTTATTAAGTCTGAAGGAGAGCATCTGCTCGAAACGTCACAAACTAAGATGCGCCAATAAATTGTTCATAAAGGGAGCTACAGTGTGCAGGACCTTCTTCTACAGTTTTCATTGCTGTCTTCTACGAGTCCAGCACCGGCCTACTACGGTTTTGGATCTGCACGACCACTTTACATTGTTTGCTTTGCCAAATATGACATCAAAAAATTTGCAGAGGACACCACAGTGATTGGTCTAAAAGGGACAGTGATGAAGAAGCCTATAGCAGGGATGTGGAAGATCTAACCAGCCATGATAACAACCTCTCTCTAAATGTCATTAAGACAAAAGAAATCCTTGTTAACGTTAGGAAGATCAGAGGAAATCATATTCTTATTTCCATTAATGGGTCATCTGTTTACAGATTTGTTTACACATCACAGACACCCTCACGTGGTCTCTGAACTCCTCATCAGTACCAAAACTCTTGTGAACTTGTATCGCAGTACCATCGAGTGTCTTGTTACTGTATTACAGTGTGCTTTGGCAACCTGACTGCTCGGGACTTCTTTAAAGGACTGTAAAGACAGCAGCACAGAACAACCTTAACTTCATTACATTTACTGACTCGCTGCAAATGCAAAGCTCAAAACATCATTAAGAATAGCAGCCATCCCACTCAGCTGACACACCTGCATACCTCACTTTCTTTGTGTTATTGTGTACTGTATATGTCTAGTGTTAAGGCAGACAGTCAGAGCACAAGAATTTCATTATATTTCTAATACACATGACAATAAAATTGAACTTGAAGTGTTTATAACATTTTCTACTATTAGCATTACATGTAATTACACTCTGCGCTATATATTTTATACTATATCTGCACTGCCTATGTTCATATTAATACATATCTTAGCATATTAATAGACACAGTTAATACTGTTCATACTGCTCATACTGTATATACCACATTCTATTTTCCTATACTTTATTCTGTAAATTACTCTGTACTTTACTACAGTTTGCACTTCTGATTAGATGCTGAACTGCATTTCATTGTCTCAGTACCTTTAAGTCACTCTGTGCAATGACAAAGTTAAATCTAATCTATCTGTCCACTTCATTAATATCAATGAGAGCAGGCCGATTGGTGAACCTAGTTAACACACAGCTTAGTGTAAGTACATTTATCTCCAATCATGAGTGCTGAGGTAACAAATGGGGACAACGACTTTACATTGGCAAATATTTGGTTGAAACACTGCATCGAGACTGGCTAGCTCAACCAAATAGCTCCATTACAAGGTGATATCTCGACGTGATTGACTTGGATCTTCATGTATGCGTCGATAAAACAAATAATTTACTCAGATGTACTGACAGCTTGTTTTCTTGGCTCTAGACTGACTGTCAAAATCATAAACAAGGCTAAGCTAACTAGCACAGTTAGCTTGCCCTTGTAAACTTGAACACGTGTTTCAGGACAAACGAGAGTCTTCTTCTGTCCTTACCTTCTGTGTAACGTTCCCCGCTGTTAAAGCAGTAGTTCCCGCTGGGATGAGCAGCCGGATCACCCTCAGGTTCATGATGAAACTGTCCTCCAAAAACCCTCCGACCTGACCCGAGGAATCACCAAAACCCGGCGACTGAATAATACGTCACAGGGAGTGAGGGCCTCTGCTTAGTCGTGTCTCATACATTATACGTTAGAGTATGTAGTCGTTGTTGTTGCCTGAATGTATTTCTTTTTAATTAACCAAACATGTCTGAAACTGCAAAACATCTAAATACTAAATGCACATTAATAGATTCAAAAAAATGAACATTTTTTACAAAAAAAAACAATTTAAATTTAAAAGCCCTCCTGTACTTTATTTCAAAAGTTCAATACAGTAGTTAAATAAAACACGTTCACATTTTAGAATTACAAAAATTCTGCAAATATAGTTTACAGTATAAAATAATATAAAAATGAAATAAATTATACAACAAATAAAATGTAAGGAAAGGAAAAGATTAATAACAACAAAATTACAAAAAAAAAAAAAACACTATCAGGATCTGTTAAACAATTGGAATAAATTTAAAATGTCAGAAAATATTAAAAATGCCCATTATAATTTCCCAGAGCCCAAGATGACATTTTCAAGTTGCTTGTTTTATCTGATCAACAAACCCAAACTCAAAGATATTCAGTTTATTTCAACAAAAAAGCTTTAAATCCTCACAGTTGATAAGGTGGAACCAGCGAATGGCATATTTTGCTTAAAAACCTAGCAGTGATTATCAAAACTCATCAAAAAAATTTGATGATGATCCACTAATCGATTAATTAACTAATCATTTGGGTTTTGTAATCAAATATTTGTGTGCTAAAATGCAAATTTTGCAAAAGTGTCTTTAATTCTGATCATTTAAACAAGGATATATGAATATAAATGAATCCATATATCCTTATAGGGCCCACTGGGACTACTCCAGCAGCCGATACTAGATCCACGTGTGTCTCTGTCTTTTCACCAGCAGATGGCAGAATTAGTTTGTTTTAAATAAGCCTGCTTCACCTCTGATGTCAGTAAATCCCAAACCTGTCTTAAAAAAATGGTTTTATAATGTGACCTTATGCAATGAAAATGTAGGCTGGAAGTACATTTACTCAAGTACTGTAGTTAAGTACCATTTTTAGGTACTTTGCTTAAGTAATTGTATTTCTGCTACTTTATACTTCTACTCCACTAAATGTCAGAGGGAAATATTGCAGTTTTTACTACATTTATTTTAAAGCAGTTCCTCATTCTTTGGTACTTGCTTGCATTTCCCTTTTCCCAATCATTTTAGCTTAATGTCCCAATTCCCCTGAGTTGATAGGAGGGTTATTCAGATCACCTGTTGGGCTCCTAACTAACAACTGAGAGCAGCTTGGTGCATTTCCCCTCTCGGCCAATCAGGGTGTGACGACGCGCTTTCTTTAGGGCTTCAGAAAGGTAGGGAACTGCACACTGTATTCTGATCCTTCCTTAACTTAGTGCAAACCTCATTTCAGCAGATATTGTAAGCCAGAAAGTCTGGTATTTAGGCCCTTTTGAGACTTCTTTGTTGTCTTTTGCTTTTCTGATTGAGCGTGTGAGTGATTTTTGGGCATTCTGAAACTGGAGTGAATATTAAAGAACACCTTTCCACTAGGTTACCTGCATCAGGGCAGACCTTATGCTATTCATGCAAGAGTTTGTGCTTGCCGAATAATAACGCCTGCAGTATTTATTTTGATATTTATTGGTTTATTTTTATCGAAACCCCTCTTATCGAAGAGGCCTTTGTTTATTTTTGAAGAGGCATTTTATTATGGCCTAATTCTAGAGGATTTCTTTTTCATCTTTTCATCACTTCATCTGTATTATGTGGTTGGTCTTCCTGATCAGCTGAAATATGGGGAAACAGTATCGCTTACTATGCAGATTCAAATTATTAATACAAAATATAATCAACATATGATTTTTTATCTATTAAACTACCCAGCAGTATGTATAGTAGTTAAAATTAGCCCCACCTTTGCCAGCTGTAACATTGTGATGAACACATGAATGCATCAATAATTATAATCCAATAATATAATACACATTCTTCTGAGTGTGTACTTTTATTTTTGATACTTTAAGTTTATTTTGATGCTGATACTTTTGTATTTTTACTATTTTGAACACAGGATTTTTACTTGTAGCAGAATATTTCTACTCTGTAGAAACATTGCTATTTTGACTTAAAAGTAAAGTATCTGAGTTCTTCATCCACCACTGGCAGGAATACAAATTGGCTCCTTCTTTGAAAGGCCCCTATATGTTTTCATCCTCTGTGGTTAGCGTTAACAGTTAAAAGTTGTCTTGGACCAGGCTCATGAGACAGATGGGATAAATAATATAGCTCGGTTTGTTTCCCACAAGAAATGTAAATGGTTGTAACGCTACACAGACCGACCGAATAAAAAAGTATCTGAGGTTTTATGTGATGGTGTGAACAGTAGGATTTAAACCACATTACACTGCCAGATACAACCACAGTGTGTGTAATGCCCCCCCCTCATGGTCCCCTACGTGGAGCCTGGAGCGACATGATGATTTCTGTTTCTTCTTTTGTCACCACGACTCTGAATTCGCATCAAATGGAAAACCTGAGATGTCCAGTAAGTCATTATGCAAATGTTTCTGGTTCAGTATGAACATGTGCTTTGAATCTTCATGATCTGGAGTAGAATTTACATAATGTGGGTTTAAACACGGCCTGCCATCTCATCATGTCTTTGTAGTAGAGTGATGAGTCTCAAATAGGACAGGTGTGGTGTGGTGGAGATGCTGTTATTGTAACACTAGTCTACAGAGAACGATACCCAAACAATGATTATCAGTGTTTCTCTTTCTAACTCTGTTTTCACAGTGATAGTAATGACTTCACACATATGCAATCACCTTCTTATTTGGTTTGGCTCATCTTGTTCTGTGCTTTCCCTTACAGCTACGAGCTCATTACATTCACACCTGAATACTGAATACTTGACGTAACACCTCCAGTCTGTCAGCACACATAGTGTGACTCACTGGCTCTTTCCTCTTCTGTAGGCTAGGAAACCAACAATGTAAACACGGCTGACAACTACACCAACTCATATTTCATACGCCATTCAGTGTGAAGAGCTCTAGTGTTTCAGCTCTGCACAGTGAACTCTGCTCATACACAACCCACTGGCAGATCTAAATTCAGTTAAAGGTATAATATGCAAGAATAATCCCTCTCAATCATCACTTATGCCCCACTAGAAGTGTGTGTTGGTGTCTGTTTCTGCAGAGACCCTGCAGCCCTCTGCCTGGATTTTCTCTTTTCTTCTTAGTTTGATTTACTCGGGACGCTGCTGGGCGTCTGCAAACAGCCTTTGGGTCCCACATGGGGGTGTAACCCCCAGCCAATAGCAGCGTGCAGGGTGTGCAGCCCGTTCAGGTTGTCAAATATCGCCGCTTAGTCACGCCCCTCGACATCTGATACCAACTCACAAGTCCTTTATCTCTGTCAGATACAAAACAGTCGTATTTCACAGATGATAACGGGTTGTGTTCAAACTTGCCAACCCTCCCGATTTTCCCGGGAGACTCCTGTTTTTCATTTCCCCCTCCCGGTTTCCTCCCGGGGTCACAATTCTCCCATATTTCTCCCGATTTATGGCAAATTTTCACACTCTCTTTCCTTTTCGTTATCACAGCCTGTTTCTGGCGCTGTACAGCATCTATGAGCTCTACTGTTTTCACCCAAACGACAATAGAGCTACACCAAATGTAGTTTCCCGGCGGAAGAGAGCAGTCGCTCGCGGAACAGTGAGCGTTGTGTCTGAAAGGACATTCAGTGAGTGAGAGACGGAGGGAGAAATGGAGAGTACTAAGAGAAAAAAATACTCAAGCAGGAGCAAAAAATGAATAAAAACTGATGAATATTAGTTTATGCCAGAGACTCATACAAGTTCACGCCAGAGGGGCGAATTGTTCTGTATTCTTTCCTGAGAATTAAAGGTAAAATTAGAAGTTGGACACGAGACAAGATGTGTTTTCTTTTAAAATATTTAACAAAAATCGTGATATTTCCCTAAACTTAACCAAAGTGTTTCCATTGTCAAAGCCCTGTACTTTGTACCATCCACCCCAACCACCTCTCTGTGACGTCTGCGCGGTACAAGGACATAGCAGTGTGTGGACTAGAAAAACATTCCACGCAGGAATTATATTTTCTCCAAAACGTTATTAGGCAAAACTATTTAGTTGTATATAAACATGACTTTTAGGAGACAGGAGGGGGTCATCATAAACAAAAGGGGTCATCTAGGAAGTAAAACATTTCTGAGATATCTTTTGTGCCAGCAGAAATTTTAACCCGCTGTTGACACTACAGGAAACGTCAGCGGGGGCCACCATAAACACTGGGGCTGTGGTCGAATAGTGTTTTTAGCTTAGGAAGGTTCCTAACTGAGTGAAATGACCCAGACGTAGCAGCCATGATAAGAGCTGTTTGAATCCTCTTAATACTAAGAAAAGGTGCTTCAATGCTTCCTTCCTTATCTCCCTGCGGCAGCAAAATTTAAAGTGACGTACGTCAATAACATCCACCGTAGCACCGCATTAGGGCGGGCCTACCTTGGGATTGACAGGTCGCTACCACGGCGTTGTCCGGTCTGGGAGTTGTCCGTGATGTCGTCATTGTAACATTTTGCTTTTAAAAATGTCTTATTCAGCGTTCGGTTGTACTTAGCTCCACCTTCTCGTGTCACTTCTGGTTGCAAAAAAACAACATGGCGACGGGCAAAAACCAAGATGGCAACGGCCAAGATGACAAACTTGAGGCTTCAAAATGGCAGTCCACAAACCAATGGGTGACATCACGGTGACTTTTCCTTATGAACTCTACTTCACATCTTTCCTCCACCTCATGATGCTCATGATTTGCTTTAATAAATGACTCAGCAGATTGGAAAGAAGTCCTTGCAGCCAGCATTGAGAGATGAATTCATTCGACACACAGTTACTGTACAGTAGTACCAACTCTTTCCTGTGTTCACATCCTGACACACAGAGACCCCCCCCCCTCCACAGGAACCAGAGTAATTAGTCAACAGTAAAACAACAATACTCCACATTCAGGTCTCACGGCTGTGAGGCCAGCTGAGGGGATTGGCAAATCCATCTCTGCCAAATTTCCGCTGCTTTACAGCAGGTTTTATTTCACTGCTCTGCAGTTTGGACTGGCTTTAACAGTGCCAGCAGGGAGGAGGTCTGCCTGCATTGTTTATCATTAAAACAACCCAAAGGCATGGCAACCAAAAGAGTAGCTCACATTTTCTGCTCTACTCTACACCTTCATCTCCACTTCATAAAGTCACAACATGTGTTTTTGTGCATCTAACAATTAAAAACAAATACTAATTATTAATATATAAATAAACTGGATTTATAATGTGGTGTTGATGGACACTGTTTGTTTGACACTGTGGACTGTGGTGCAATACAATAATAATTCTTTGATTTTACTGACTATTTGTGTAATATTCAAATCTGAAATTGGCAGCAGTGTTACAGTTACAGCTAGAGTGGCGTCCTCTGGCTCACGCCTTGTATCATTTCCTGTTACCCAACACAGGGGAACAACTGCATGGTGCTCAACATTTTGCAGCAGCCTTTGAGACTGATTAATCTATTAGTCCACTAACAGAAAATGACTGTTAAGTGTTTCGAGTCATTTATCTGAAGTCAAACATTCTCCAGTCCAGCTTCTCAATTTCACAAATGTGCTGTTTTTCATTCTCTTAACAGCAAACTGAACATTTTTAGGTTTGACATCACCTTGGGTGTTATAATTGTGATGGGGATTTTTTTTTGCTATTTTCTGACATATTATAGCCTAAACAATTAATTGATTAAAGAGGACCTATTATGCTTTTGTGCTTTTTCCCTTTACTTAAGTGTGTTATATAGTTTATTGTGCATGTAAAAGGTCTGTAAAGTTACAAAGCCAAAGTCCACCCCAAAGTGAATTACTCTCCCCCACAGAAAAACACTGCTCCTGAACTGCCTGAAATGCCTCGATCGAAGTCCTGCCTTTTCTTCCGTAACGTGGTGATGTCACCATGTAACACATTTGCATAATACCTGCCTAGCAGCCAGTTTGGCACACTCTCAAACAAAGCTAGAGCGGAGCTGGAACGGATTCCAAAGGGTTTGGTTCGCTTGACCAATCACAACAGAGTGGGCCAGCTGACCAATCAGAGCAGACCAGGCTTTTCGGGAGGGGGTGGAACTCAAACAGAGTGTTTCAGGCAGAGGGTGAAAAGAGGTGCTGCAGAACAGCCGGTATGAGAAAAATAAAGTTTTTTTTGGAACATGAAAGCATGTAAACATGTTCTATTAGAAACCAACAATACAAGTATGCACCTGAAAATGAACATAATAAGTCCTCTTTAATCAAGAAAATAATCAGCAGATTAATCAATAATAAAAATTATTGAAATGCCGCCCCGATATTGATATTATTTGTGCACGTATTGCGTGTCCATCTATAGCTGTTAAATGCTACATCAAGGGTTCAACCCTGTCGCCGAAGCTTTTCACAGTAAAATCCCATAAAATATGTCAAGTAATAAGGGGGCCGTGTGAACCTCTGTGTAATGCTACTTTTTGGCACATGAAAAGAAGCATGTGGCTGCCTCCTAAAAATATACAACTAACTTGCACTTTGCTTTAAACATAACTCAATCCAGATCTTTTTTATCGTCACAGTGAAACATTTATGTCAGTGTTCACTGCCAATGCAACAAGTTTGCATTGAAGATATCTGTAACTGTGAATGTCTTTCATTTGTTTTCCCACCAGGTCCACTCCTGGCTACTGACGCATAATGGTGGCTATTTTAGGCAGCTTACAGTACAGCACTTCATTAAAATTAGGGAGACTTTAAAAAGTTAATGCTCATGCTTTGGCATCATTTTCAGGCACTGAACCCGTTAATGTACAGTAGAAGCAGCCTAAGCTTAACCACAAATGGGACACAGGATAGAAACCCATAACCTGTAAATGGTACTGCCCCCAAAAAGTAAATTTCTTCTCTCTCCGTTTGGCTGCCGACCAACAGCACAGCAGTAACTCCCATACCTAACTAATAACATCACACAATTGACCACACAAGTGCAAATGAACAGAAATCATGACACTCGCAGGGTGCTTTATACGGCCTTCTGTTTTTTTTAATGGCGCTGTGGTTGAGGGTGTAATGGATCTCAGTTATATCTCACTATGTGTTAAAAACTGCCCTCCTGTCCTTCACACGCGATCCCTTCCCTTCCCAGAGGGCAGCGGTCCTGCTTCTTGTCAAGCCTCTGCCTGTTTGAAAAGGACTCTGCTGTTCAGAGAGCGTCTGATGGTCGATGCAGGGTTTCTACTGTTCCTCCCGTTACTGCAGCTGCAGCGTGGAAACCCATTACCACCACCAAAACAAACACACTTAAATAAGGTCTGAAAGGCGAAAATGAAAACTATCTATGTTGTAGTAAATCACAATTCATATTTGAATAATTTTAAATACCTGATTATTTTTATTTAAGTATGTCTTAATATCTGATATTGACTTATGAGACAGAATTTAAAGAAATTACACTCAAACATTGTTTTGCATTTGCTGATCAATTTTGAGATTGTGAGGCTATTTTGCATCCATATCATGTCTTCTTTCAGACTAGCGGAAAGAAAACATCCAAAATACACATTTGGGTCTTTATTTTACTACTTTGTCTATTAGTGTCTGTAGATTTCTCCTAAATCCACCAAAAGTTAGCATTAGATAATGCCTCATTTGTATATTTAAGCATAACATTTCAGAAAACTGCTGAAAACATCTGGTCTCTCTCAGACCTGATAGGAGAGTTTCAGCAGCATAGGTCACACCTGTGCCCATCGTACATCATGCATAAAAGCCAGAGCACTACTTACTTTGCAGATTCCTCCCAACTATTTGTTTGTCTTATTTGGATTATTTTTTGGAATATTTATTTATTAAGTATATCCATTTGTCTCCCGTTTTCATCCAGTAGAGCCAGACTGTGACACCCTATTTATGACATGACGTATCTTAAAACTATGATCACCTATGAGTATGCCTCTCGTAATTATGACTTATATCATATGTATTTGATACAGTCTTAACTATGAGATATGAAGTCATACATTTGAGTTAAAAAGTCATTATACTAAGAAATGACTTTGACTTTGATACCTAATTTTGAGGAATGATAATTTGTATTTTTATCGTGTGTATTTACCTGGTGGGAATGAGTTTCCATAAATCTTGCCCAGAGCAAAGGAACGAATTAATCACAACAGATTCGTAACACTTTCCTCAAAGAGTGCAAGGCTCATTGCCTCAGCGTTAAATACTTTGTCTCTGAGCGCAACAGACCCCAGGACAAGACTGAACCGTTCGAATGGTGAAATCAAAACAGTAAAAAACGGTGTTGTAATAAGTTTTGGGGGAAGTTATGCAGTGGGTGGAGAACAGTAAAAGGCAGTGAGGTAGCCGGCCTTTCCTGAATGGAAACCACTGCTGGGCTGAATAAAACATGGCTCTAAAGTTAGTGTGAAATAAAGACATTGAGCGTGGTGTTGAAGGCTGAGCACCGGTGGCTGTCACACAGGAATGCACCGGGGCCAAATAAACAAGCGCACAGTGGATTAAACGCATGGGAACAGTTGCACATGGCTCACCAGCAACCACACGCCAAATCCTGTGGCACGGCAGCTGCCATGTTCACATCTCCCATTTCCCTCAGTGCGAGGCTGCTGTGTTGTCCCGCTCAATGTGGGGGTCTCTGTCACAGCCTGTGGGCAGGTGGGTCAGCTTTAACTAGCTCTCATGGAGATAGCAATGTCAACGTAAGCTGAAAAGAACCTCTTTAACTTGATTCATTTCTTTTTCAGATGCAGTGTTAGACGTGTCAGAAAACAAGATATTTCTGAAAATACAACCACATTATTGATTACTTTTATGTTACAGTTTTAGTCACCACTTCCCTGACAGCTGGTGATTCTACTGTAGACATTTTCTGCATTATTTTTTGTCAATCTAGGAAAGCCATCCATCCTCTGAATGCCCTAGGTTAGTTTGTCGTTGTAAAGTTTCATGAGGCTGTGATCATCCTAGAAGTCACCACAGGTCAATTTATACAATGAGGTCAAATTTAAAACAATGGTCTCACTTCAATGAAATGGCTAATATGGGGACTAACATCATCACACATGAATAAAGTTGGGCTCATTGGATCCACAAGAGTCTCAGCTTTACAGTGATACCCAATTTATGTAATTCAAGACTGTTTAGGGACCCCAGTATTCAAACACACCATTTTAGAATGGGCGAAAATAACACATTTATACTGCATGAAAAAAACTGCATGTGATTATGATAAAGTGGGCATGTCTGTAAAGGGGAGACTAGTGGGTACCCATAGAACCCATTTGCATCTCAGTACATTCACAAGTTTCAATGCAGAGATTTTTTCAACACCAGTAATCAAACAGGTTTAAAGAGTTTAACCAACGAACCCACCAACAAACAAATAAATTCCTTCAATTCAAGATACTTTCGATGTTTGCCCACTGTTTATGAAAATGCGACGTCTACAGTTGGTGCCAGACCTCAAAATCAGGAGGCAGAGAGTATCCTTCCTCAGAGACAGAGACACGGCAGCGCTTCATGTCAGAGCCTCCACCTCAGAGCCTCCACCTCAGAGCCTCCACCTCAGAGCCTCCACCTCAGAGCCTCCACCTCAGAGCCTCCACCTCAGGCGTCTCTCAGTCATCCAGCAGTCATCCAGCAGTCAAACTGTCAGAGATACGCTGAGAAAACACTGCTCAACTTCCTGATGAAAGCATGACATGTCTGTCTGCTCTTCTCTTTTCTTTTTTTTTTGATGTTTTGCACTTTGAAGTTTGTTGCTATGTGTTTGTAGTTGTTTCTGTTTATTCAGATGCTAATCAGGAAACAACAGCGAATGTTTTGACAATAGTGACACAAACAATAAAGCTGTGTCTGTAAAAACACTAAACACTCACTAAAGACAGCAAAACAAGAAAAACAACCCTCCAATCAAACCGTGCATGTAGAGGTGGAATCATTTAGATGTGACACAAAAGTAAAATAACAACACATGTTGTCATTGTGGAGATAATGTGCATGTGTAGGGTTGCAAAATTCCGGGAATATTCGAGGTGAAAACTTTCCATGGGAATTAACGGGAATTAAAAGGGAAATAATGGGAATAAAATGGAAATATAGGGGTTATCTGCTCATGCAGTCATATGCAGATAAAAACTAACATTTTACCAAGTCATAAGCAGACATAATCCATTAATTTGCCAAATAAATCCATTAATTTTGGAATGTAATAAGCTCCGCTGAGAAGCTGATTGGCTGCAATCTACCATCCCTCCAGAACCTGAACGTCTCCAGGACCCTGAGGCGGGCAGGAAAGATTGTGGCCGACCCCTCCCACCCTGGATACAAACTGTTTGTATCACTTCCCTGTGGCAGGAGGCTGCGGTCCATCAGGACCAGACCTCACACCACAAAAACAGTTTTCTTCCCATCTGCAAATGGCCTCATCAACAAGGCCCAGGACCCCCGCAGACACCGACTTTTATCCCCTCCGGGAGACTACTACATCTGTCTATATGCGTTATATTAATGCACATCTTTGGAACTATACCTCTGTACATTGCATATTCTTTTTATACTTTGTACTGTGAACCTCTGCAAATTCCTTGCAAATTTTTCGCACAAAACTACCACTTCTAAAAAGCTGCACAGCTCTTTCATTTTAGTTCAGATATATTGTACATATTTTTATAGTATTTTTTCAAATTTGTATTGTCATTTTCTTCTATATTTATGTTTCTTGATTTTTTTCAATACTTGCTTTTATTTGACATGACAGAAATTTACTGTAAATTTTCCGACCCTTTGCAACCCTTTGTGTGTGTGCAGCATGCAGTCAGGATTTTGTCATGATTGAAAGTAAAAGTGCTTTCTGTTGTGCCATCAAGGAAACAGAGTTTAGTATCTGAACCAATGAAAAAACTTCAAGCAGGGAATGTGAACATAACGGCTGTTATGAAGAAGTGCCCAAGATAAACACTGCTGTTTACAGGGGAAGAACGATGGGGCGAGCTTTTAGGGTGTGAATGGTCTCCATGGTAACTGCTGGCAACATGTCTCTAGCTGCCAGTGATATGTGGTGAGGTGAGGCAGAGAGCTGCTTTTCAAATAACTAAAGAAAATCAAAACATCAAGGAGAGGCATTTCTCTATTTAGTCTACCCTCATTGATAGAAATGGGGTGGACAAAATAATAGAAACACCTGTCAGTAAAACACAATAGCCTCCAACATGATCATAAAGTTGAATCAACACCTCTCTAAAACAGTCTCAGCAAAAACAAAATAATATAACCTTCATGATGGTCAGATTTACTGCAAGACTGTTGCATCAGACTGCATTCGTTTTAAATAGGTGTATCTAATAAACTGCCAACGAGGTGTATGTCTTATTTTTTTTACAGCTGTGTGGGTAACATCTTACTTTAAGTCCCCCTATTTATCATTTATAAGCAGATATAAATGTTTATTAATGTATTTGTTAACAACTATAACTCCTCCTGTGGACACTGCCCTAAGTGGAGGCTGTATAAACAGATAGCAAATGACAATAAAGTAGTTGTAATTATATAAAATATGTCCTCATAGGAGAAGTAATAACCGTTAACAACTACTGTAAATTAATAAACACTTAAAATGTCATTATAGCTGATTAAAACCATGTTATAGTGTGTTATAAACCATTTATTAAATGTTTAAATGCTGCTTATAAGGGGGACTTCAAGTAAAGTGTTACCCAATCAACAGCACATTCAAAAATCTAAAATATTGTATATGCATACTGGCTAATTTTACCACTTTGCCAGAGTAAATAAACTACATACTGTACTCAAAACCTGCTTAGAAATGCATTACACTGCCAAATGTATGTGGACACATCTGTGAGTACTTTTGGTCTGTTCTCCATTGTTTGGGCTAGGCTCCTTAGTCTTAATGCTACAGCGTACAATGATAGTTACAGTGTGCTTTCAATGTTGTGGCAGCAGTTTGGGGAAGGCCCTTTCCTGTTTCAACATGACAGTGCCCCTACAAGCACAAAGCCAGGTCCATAAAGAACTGGTTTTCCAGTTTGGCGTGGAAGAGCTTCTAGCCCATTGGGGAGGAAACATCGGCCAACATCAGTGGTCAATCTCACTATAATTCTCTTGTGGCTCAAATCAAGTGAATCCCTGCAGCCAGCCGGGGTCCAGAATCTTGTGGAAGGCTGATATTAGCATATTAATACCCTTTGTTTTGGAATGAGATGCTAAATCACAAATGGGTGTCATGTTTGTGTGTACACATAGTTTGATTTGAGTGTTAACATAGATTTGGCCATGTAATAAAGTATGGAGAACCGAACTTGCAAAAATTTTAAATAAATGAATGAATAAATAAATGACTCAATAAATAAATATATATGCCATTAAAAGTAGCAAAAGTAATATAAAAAATAAATGTAGTCAATTAATTGATAAAATGTTTTTTTTTAATATTATTTTTATTTTACCTTTGTATTAATTCCCTTATTTATTTACTTTTCTGTTTAATTTCCACTTTTATTTAATTATGTATTTATTTTTAGGAATTTTCAAATGTATTTATTTATGTGTATAAGCATGTATTTATTAATTTATGCATAAGACAGCCTATGTAGTATAAAAAGTATTTTGACTTAGAGCAAAACTTTGTGGCTGTTTTATCCTCACTCTTGTATAAAATCTAGAGCAGCTACTGGCCAGCAGGTGCTGAAATGTAAATCATTAACATACCAAGAAAGGCCTTTAAACCTATCTCTGAATTGTTTGAGTTATTTTGGATTTTGTTTGAGATATTTTTATATTTTATTTTATTTCATTAGTTTAAATGAATCAGTTATCATGGATGTGTAAGCATTAGTTGCATTAATCTCACAGAGAATACAGTACATGAGTATATAGTAGGCTATATGTAAAGGCATAGAATAGGTTTAAATTACAACAGCATACAGTGATATAGTGGGAAAATGACACCAAAGTCAGGTTGTAGTGAATTCAGACACAAGAACAGTTTCTACCCACAGGCCTGCTGTGCTCACAAAACTCAACCAAAGAACATTATTTTCCCAACAAAGTCAAAATATCACAGCTCACTCTGGATATTGCAACAGCAGAAAGGCTCAGAGTCACAAAGAGTCCAGTCCACCTTAACACAGCTCCGACAGGCTGCTCAGACACATTTCCTGAAAACGCCCCGTGCGAGGAGAAAAAAAGGAAAAAGTCACTGTGAACAATAATTATAAGGCTGCGTTGTTTATCCAAAGACGGGGGGGGGTTGGACTTCTGCTCAACTCTGCGCCAAACTTTTTCGAATGTCCCCTTGTCTTTCCTTCCTTCCTCACACAGACCTTTTATCACGCGACTGCCTCGATCTCACCGCACCGCAGCACCGACCCGAGGTCAGCGGCAGTGACCGCCCACGGGGACTGGCAACGCGGCACCAAAACCTCCGCGGACCCCGGCACAGTTTTTTTTTTTCTCTCTCTAACATGGAAGTTTGAGTCACCGGCTGAGTAAACCACGGACTAACAGACTGTCTCTGTACGGATGGAGGAAGCCTCAGCAACGAAGGAGTGAATCAGCCAAACAAAACGTTAACTTTGTGAGCGTTAACCGAAGCGACACCATGTTGGGAAACACAGGATCTTATGCTAACAAGAAGAGGAAGAAGCCTGTTCTCAAACAGTAAGACTTGTTCACAAACTCTTGTTGTGTGACTTCTTTCCTCTTTGCTTTCAGCTTTTGTCGCTTTTTCCCGAGTAAGTGAAACTAGAGGCATTCATTTTGACGTTGAAAAGTTAAGTACGTAAACGCACCATCTACGTTCGAGAGCATAACTGACTTTCAGTTGATTTAAAATAAAGTGCTACAAGTTCTATAGAACGAGGACGAAACGAACAAAGTTGTAACAATTTAGAATGGTTCACATTCGATAAGTTATTAAATCTTAGAATGGTTCACATTCGATAAGTTATTAAATCTTAGAAGGGTTCACATTCGATAAATTATTAAATCTTAGAATGGTTCACATTCGATAAGTTATTAAATCTTAGAATGGTTCACATTCGATAAGTTATTAAATCTTAGAATGGTTCACATTCGGTAAGTTATTAAATCTTAGAATAGTTCACATTCGGTAAGTTATTAAATCGAATCTTGGCGAAAATGAAGATTAAACCGATTTAAGGTCGACCGCATCCTCTTGTTAACTTCTATCTTCAATATGTGTATTATATATCCATAACTGTAAACTAAAGTAAATCAGAATATGGAGTTAAACCGGGTAAAGTGTGTCTTTGTGTCCATTATTACGCTCTTCTGTGGTTTAGTGTCTCCACTCTGGTGGACTACCTTAAGAATGTGTCTCGCTTGGATCTGGCATGGATATCTTGCCCTCGCGCATTAATCACAATCAAGTTGGAGAGTCGGCTGCTGCTCTCACGCGATGCTCAGAGGAGGGCGGAGGGCTCGCGGGTTCCGACAGTATGTTATTGTAATCTGATACGGCCTCGCGCTCCATCGTTGTGGGATCACTGCTGGCTGGCTGTGTGTGTGTGTGTGTGTGTGTGTGTGTGTGTGTGTTTTTTTCTTTTTACCCCTCTTGTTTCTGATCTTTTTAAAGTTTATTTCACAGTAAACCCTGCCATTACAGTGAGGTAGAAGTACACACATGCTGTACTTAAAAATATCAATACAATAAAGAAGTACTGCATAAGGATTCATAGGGTCAATTAGCCTAATGTGTTTTTTGCATTTCAGACTTCTGGAATACATTGCGACAAGAAGCCAATACATTAAAGCTGCAGTGGGTAGAAATGGAGCAAATACGATTAAAAAAAGTTATTTTTATAAAACGGTCACTATCCTGACAGTAGTGCATGAGACAGGTAATCTGTAAAAAAAAAAAAAAAATCATGTGCCTCTGTGTCCTCCAGTGTCCTCCGGTGCTCCTAATGGCATCTAAGATTTCACAGACCGGAGGAAAACAACCAGTCAGAGCTGATCTGGAGTCTGTCGTCCAGCTGCTGTCTCTGAGCAGCTGTCAATCACTCACAAACTCCGATCGAACGGTCAAACTAGGCAGCGCTGATCAAATATGAATCAATATTCTGTTACTGTAATGACTATTTCTCGCCTCAAATGTTTTCAGAATCATCTTGTAGTGTACTGTTTAGCTGTAAAATGAGAAAGTTTGTGACCCGGCAGCAATGTTGAGAACAGTTGAGGAAATACCAAGCACCGCTCACCAGCCGGAGCACAGCCAATAGGAACGCTCTATCTCTGAAATGACCTGCGATTGCCTAAAGTCTCCCGTCACGGGCTAGATTCTTTAAAGCCAGAAAACAGAGCCATGAGGAGGTGCAGAAGTCTATTTTTCTCTCAGAACACTTCAATTACAATATGCTGAAAGGTTATTATGGAATTTTTGCCCAATAATGCCAAAAACTTTCTGCCTATTGAAGCTTTAAAAATGTCAATACAATAGAGAAGTACTGCTGTAGGGTACATATATAAATCTGGGTTACAGTTCGTACTTCATCATCAAATGTAGTACTCCACTGAGTTTAAGCTCTTTTCAGTGTTGAATTATTGATGCATTCTTCAAGAGCTGCAACGATTAATCTATTAGTTGTCAACTATTAACTTAACAGCCAACTATTTTGATAATCGATGAATCAGTTTAAGTAATTTTTTAAGAAAAAAAGTCAAAATTCTCTTATTCCAGCTTCTTAAATGTGAATATTTCTGGATTCTTTATTCCTCTATGACAGTAAACTGAATATCTTCGAGTTGTGGACAAAACAAGATATTTGAGGACGTCATCTTGGACTTTGGGAAACACTGATCGACATTTTCACCATTTTCTGACACTTTATAGACCGAACAACTAATAGATTAATCAAGAAAATAGTGAACAGATTAATCGACAATGAAAATGATTGTTAGTTGCAGCCCTATACAAGTAATGTTGGAGCTTGTCCAGGTGTAGTCGGACTACTGCATTACAGTGTTTGGTGGGACTCTTTAAAATGCATTTATGTGTATGGTTGCAACAAAATACATTATTTTTATTATTGATTAAACTGCAAATACGTTCTATTTTTCCTCTATTTTCTGATATTGCATAAACATGCAATATCAGAAAATAGAGGAAAAATGTCCATCATTCTCAGGGGACAAGTAGACAAATACATCTGCTAAACCCACTGTAATGTATGAAAATCCAGATTATTGTTGTCAGGAGTTGGTGGAGACCAAAAATAGAGCTAAAAGGAGAGTGAATATCGGACATTTGTCAGTTGCCCCAAAGTTTTAAACTTAAAACAAACAAAAAAATAAATAAACGTACAGCAATTGTAGTTACACCAGACTTCTGTTAATTAAAGGCATGTTTTCTGGTCTAAATGTAAACGAAAGGCTTTGCCCTCCATCACAATTCAAAACACAACACTGCTGTTACTTTAAAACTGATTGACATCATCTATTTTACATTAGGATTAACAATAGACAACAAACTAAATCCAAGCAAAAGTTTGTTTACATAAGTAATATTTGCAAACATGAAGCGGCACCTTTTTAGAAATAATAACAGCACCATTTATGATGTGATTTTAAATCATATTGTTAAACACAGATGCACTATGAGTGTGCTTATAGTGATCTGGCAACTTGGTAGGCTGTTCCCAGCGTAAATCCCAAAATAAAAAGGTGGCCTGTGTGCAGACGTCTGTGCTTCTGGAGATGTGGGACGGTGCAGTGAGGACTGAGGTTTCCTGGACAGCCAGCTGGGCGCAGCTGCACAAAGGCACCATTGAGCCCGACTGTAAAAAGCTGTGGTCACTACACAGGGGCATTCCATGGCAGATCTGCAAATCCAAATTCTCTTTTTTATTACCGTGGACGCCTTCGGTGCATGTTGCCAGTCTCTTTTGCCATGCATCCTGCTGCTACATTATTAAAAATACCCATGTAATGTATTCTAAGTACCACCAGAGAACAAGTCTTCCACTCTTACTGCAGCATTTTGTATCGTTTACATGCATTAAACTACTTAATAGGGCTGGGACAATACACCTATTTCCTGATTCGATACTATCACGATACTTGGGTGCCGATTCGATAGGTATTGCGATTCAATATTACGATTTTTTGCAATTTGTGTTGACTTTTTTAACACTAGATCATGAGAGAAAGAGGAATCATACACTTCTAGGGACTTTTACTTTGGAAAATATCTAAATGAATTCAGTAAAAATGTTTGATTTTCAGCATGTATGTAGTCAGAGATGTCCTGAAGTCAAATATATCAGTCATTGTCAGGAATTATTTAATAATACATTTCCCTCACAAATTAGTGGTATTTTCTTTTTAATTTATAAGGGACATGTAATGTTTTATACTTCTGGTGAATATAATCCAATCAATCTTATTTCTATATATGTATTTTGTATATACTGTTCCTTTTGTTAACACCTTATTTTGAAAAATCGTAAAAAAAAATCATGATACATAGGTGAATGGATTTTTTTTCCCACCAGTGGGTCATGTACTTAACTTCCCATGTAAAAAATGCACACTCAAAACTGTCGACCATCATACAAGCACAGTCATGTATTGCACTGCTTTTATCTGCAGTGTAGCACAGCTGAAAATGACACAGAAAATGAATTTGTAAGCAGCTTTTTCCTTTCTCAGCCCTGTACAGTATTGTTTTTCAACAGTAGCAACACTACAGGTTGCTGTGAAAATATGAGTTAATTACAGTGCATAAGGCTCATTAAAGTCCCTCCCCAGAGAGTACAGTGGCAATGTGTACTTAACACTGAGTAAGTGGATTATAAGTTATATGCTTTATAGTGACTAAGCATTTATTTTAGCAAACAATGGTATCCTTAATAAGAAGGGATAATATGCTTCAACAGTGCAAATGTCTGTGCAGTAATCTGAAAAGGGATTGTGAGAAACACACACACACAGGCAGACATGCTGATAAGAGGTTTGGAAGAATGCCAAAACACTCCCGGTGAGCAGCAACAAAGTTGCCCTTTGTTCTTTGCCCTTTGTTTGATTTTCAAAGAGGAGTCTTCACAAACACCAGTTAAATACTTCTCTATTTATCATTGTCTAAGGCTACAACCACACCGATACCTTTTTGTTTTAAAACTAAAATGACCTCTGTGCACATGAGCATTTTAGCACCGTTTTAGAAATAGTCTCCGTCCATACTACTGCCGACCTTACGCCAAACCACTTGCTTGTTGCTCAGGTGGTAAAGCTGGTAGGCCTTTAACAGTAGGGTTGGAGGGTTGATCCCTGGTGATTCTTGTCCACATGTCGAAATGCCCTAAGGAAGTAGAGACTAATTGCTCTTGATGTGTGTACAGGTGTAGGGGAAAAATATTGAAAAGTGTCTGCCAAATGACTGTAATCTAAACAATGGCTCAGGCCGGGGACGTGGTTCTTTCTTTCCAGACACGAGTACTATCCAACAGTATCTGTAAAAGTCCAAACTAAAACACTAAAATACTTTGCATGCGTGACATCAAGAAGCATGCCTCCATTCCCTATTAGAATAGGCTCCGTCCCAGAGTGCTCTGCTGGCCAGAAAGTTCAGCCCAAACCAGATCCAATCCCAGAGCTTTTAAAAACTTTTGGTGCAAACCTGCCAGTGTTTGAAAGTTGGCTCTAAAGAGTGTGTGGCTTGCTCCCTCCCAGAGGATGCTAGTTTCAAAGGACTCCCAACGGTGCCCCCCCCCCCAGAGTCACAGCAAAAAAAACAAACACGTAAACATCTATAGAAACTTCTGCATCCAATTCTCCACATGTTCCAAACACTCATAACCACATTCATAGCTGAATACATTACTGCTGTGTCACGCTATTGCCTCTGCATATTTCTGAGGCTCCTCTGGATGCAGCGAATTTAGCAATTTATTGGCAGAGTGATTGGATCATAATCTGTCCTTGATTTTTATATATGCATTCATGCTGTTTCTTAATTTAGTTTTGTGCTGTATTATACAACTGGAGAGTAGCTTTCACCACAGTTTTTGTGGAGTGAAGAGTGTTTTTTATCTCAGCCCTAAAGTTTGGATTGTTTGCAGAACGCTACTCTTTAGGATATTGTTAAATTAGCCCTGTCTCCTAAAAATTAAGTTCCCACGAAACTGCATTGTGATGCATTATTTTTTGAGGGAAATGTATTTTGTCGCGGATTCCGTTTGATTTTGACGCATCACAAATACGTTTGTAATGATAGTTGGAAGGCCGTGTAACGCTGGGTTCATCCTGGACGTGGACGTGCAGTGAAGCGCAGCGCAGCGCTATGTCGTTGCGTGAGCAGAAGCCTGGCTGTTCACGCTACAAATGCAATTCTCTGCACCAGTCAACGAGTGTGTGTGTCTGTGTGTGTTAGTGTTTGTGTGTCTGATTGTCTCTCGCTCTCTGTTTAGACACAAATATCTGGAATAAGTACGTAATTTAAAACCTATGATCACAAACAGCAGTGACACTGGGCTATGTCTAATAAATGTAGTGGATGGATTTTGAAATTTGATTAAGGGAGGAGGGAATCGGGGGAATCAAAACTCCGGGAGAACAGCAGGGAGAGAGGGGAGGGAAGTCAAAAGCGTGTGTGGGATGCATATTTTATCATCTTAACAGAATCAGATCATTTATATCATATATAATATATCATTTATATAGTTTATAGTAGATTATCAGTGTGTTTTCTTGCCAGATTCGCTCGCGGCACGAGGAGAAAATAGACTGGTGGCGAAACTATCGCTGAAGGTTGCGAGCCGGCCGCGGTGCGTCCTGTGTGAACAGCTTAATTGGTTTACATGGGTGCCGAAAGGACGCGGGCAGCGCTTCTACAAAAATCGCGGCGCTTCCGCATCCAGTGTGAACCCAGCGTAAGGAGGAGGACGGGGTGGTGGATGGGTCAAACATACACAGGACTTTACTTTTCGTGTCCTGTGTGAAACTAAAAGTCAACGTTCACTTATTTTAATTTGCGTCCGTAAGCGTAGTCATTTTAAGCCAAACCGTGATGTTTTTACTAAACCTAACCAAGTAGTTTTGTTGTGTTTTTGGTTTGTTATGTTTCAATATAGAACTGTTTTTGTGTAACCCATTCATCATCTTTGTTCTTGTACATTTAAGTACAACATATGTTATTTTGTGCGAGTTCTCGGCTCTATTTTCTACCTCTGTCTGGAGAGCTCTTTGTAGACTAACGGCCTGCTTCTGTAAACTATCCCACTTCCAAATTTGCAGTCTGTGTTTTCCAGCAGCCAAACGTGTATATAGAAAGCAAAGCACGCTTTTCCTACTTTCGAGCCACTGAGTCATCCATCTGGATCTGGCAAACGCTCCGCCTGCTTTGAGCAGACGATTGTGTGTCAGTGTCATTACAGCAGACCGAGAGCAACATGGGCCGCCTTTGTCTCTGAGACAGAGGTGACTGGGTTCAGATCCCTACTCTTTTGCTCTTGAGATAAGGAAACCAAATAGAAATCGAGGGATGAGGTAAAAACATCTGCCTTCCCGACAATGAACGTCCTGATGTCTGCTGCTCAACCTCGTGATCCATAGCAAATCAAGGTGGAAAAAAAATGGTTCTGAATGCTGGCTTTTGTCTCCGCTAGGCATTTCTTGAGAGTGAGATCAGCCCTGCTCCATTTCTGAGAAGGTACAGCTCGGGTCTGAAGCCAGCAATCAAGTTCAGGCTGCATTCCCTGCAGACAGAGGAGGATATTTTATAGCCTATCATTAACCAAAGTTTCGGTAAAGAGAGAAATTTAGGGAGGAATTTCGGTAGGTAATTCACTGGCTGAAACTGCAGATATGCTTTGGTAGTAATAGTGGGACGTGGATAAGTTGTTGACGAGGATCCGTTTTAGGGCTGAAACCAACTGATTTATTGAGATTAGATTTAGCCAGTCTGATACAGATCATTGATTGGTTCCTATTCATAAACAGGCTGTTGACAGAGCAAAGTCCCGCTTAAGGACATCTGAAGAGCCACAGCCTTTGCCTCACGTCTAAGAGTTACCCATAAGGCTTTGCAGTACATTGATAGCAATCATATCTCATCTATTATTGTAATCACATCATGGATTTTAAGTCCAGTGTGAACACACTTAGACTAGTTGACACCCAGCTGCATGAATCCAAATATTAAAAAATAATGCGTAAAGAATTCATTTCCTAGGAAAGTTTTTTTTTAGTTTTTGTATTATTTTGTGTTTCTGCTGCTTGGAAATCTATTTACAACAGCCCCAATAACAATAACAATAACAGTATATCGGAAACAACCTGCACAAAGTTCTGTTTATTCTGAAAACAAATGTTGTTTTGTTGTTGTTCATGTAATATGTCATTTTAAAGCTCTTTGTGTGCTCTTTATGATGGCTCCATATCCATAGGCACATCAGATCAACATGAAGTGATTTATAAGGGCATTTGCAGAAGCATTCAGAATTTTGTCACCCACCCACGTTTAGCTTTGGTCCAATAGAAACTCTGATATGTTTGTGACACACGGCGATAAGTTCATTATTTTAAAGTTGAATCACTTACTGAAAGTCAGCTGGTAAGTTTAAATGTCTGTTTATTCGGACCATGCCAGTCTTGCTACGGTTCATTTTCTGAAAGCTTTTAAGATCAATTACTTGAAATGTAGACTATAAATGCTGTTAAGTTGAGTCCAAGTTCAATTTGAATAAAATCACCCTCTGTTTAAAGTTATATAAGTGGTATTAACATTCAATGACATTGCAAAGTTCCCCGCCGTAAGACTAGTTATATGTGGGATTTTCTCATTTTATCTTATCTGAACATGATTCAAATTGAAATATGTTTCTGTTTATCACTATGAAACAGATTTGAAGTATTTAGGTTGAAATGTTTTAGAATACAAATAGTTCCAATGACATCTAAGAGTATAAATGGTAGTAAGCATATGCGTAATCGGTGTTATGATTATGAGGGGGTCCTTGGAAGATTTTCTCCCTTGGAAGTGGTCGCTGGCCCCAAAAAGTTTGAGAACCCTTGATGTAGGCTTCATGTGATTGGAAAGCAACAGTCTACAGTCATCGTGCTGCTGTCAGCTGGGTCTCAGTCAGTGTAAACAGCTGTAGACTCTTACTTTATTAAAAGAAGAAAAACAGAGATTAGAGTGCACTGTCATTGTCACGCTCACAATGTGAATGGTGGCCTTGTAAATGTTAAGTCTGACCATAAAATCACAACAACAGTTACCAATTAAGTTAATTAACCGTGATATTCATATTTCGTAATATTAAACAGAGAAGCTTTTGTCAGTACGTAGATTAAAGACATGTTTATGGCAGAGGGCTTGGCACTTGTCAGGATTTGTTCATTAAACGCGGTTAAACCAAACAACAGATTGGCTCACGCTTATTAACATCACATTCATCTCATTTGGTAAATAACCTTGTTACCTCATTAGACCCCACTCCTTCTGCTGAATGCGACCGCTGTGTATAAAAGACGCTGGTCTGGCAGAGCGAGTAGACGCTAACTAAGCTGGCAGCCGGCGCTTTAGCAGAGATGTTGAATTTTCCCACCCATTTGAGGAGGTAAACATTTTGACATTCACCAGACTGAACTAAGTTAACAAATATAAACTAGGGCTGTCAATTGATTAAGATATTTAATCAAGATTAATGAATCGCATAATCGTCCATAGTTAATCGTGATTCATCACACATTTTTTTATCTGTTCAAAATGTACCTTAAAGGGAGATTTGTCAAGTAATTAATACTCATCAACATGGTGGACAAATATGCTGCTTTATGCTAATGTATGTATATATTTATTATTGGAAATCAATTAACAACACAAAACAATGACAAATATTGTCCAGAAACCCTCACAGGTACTGCATTTCACATAAAAAGTATGCTCAAATCATAACATGGCAAACTGCAGCCCAACAGGCAACAACAGCTGTCAGTGTGTCAGTGTGCTGACTTGACTATGACTTGCCCAAAACTGCATGTGATTATCATGAAGTGGGCATGTCTGTAAAGGGGAGACTCGTGGGTACCCATAGAACCCATTTTCATTCACATATCTTGAGGTCAGAGGTCAAGGGACCCCTTTGAAAATGGCCATGCCAGTTTTTCCTCAACAAAATTTAGCGTAATTTGGAGCGTTATTTAGCCTCCTTGGCGACCTGGTTGGTACCAATGGATTCTTTAGGTTTTCTAGTTTCGTAAGATGCCCGTATCTTCACTCTAGTTTTAAAACTGACCCCGCTACAACCTCAAAATCACAAGTTGCGTTTATGTGTTAAAGAAATTAGTGGCGTAAAAATGAATTTGCGTTAACACGTTATAATCGCGTTAACTTTGACAGCCCTAATAAATACATAAAAAAAAGTGAGAATGATGGAAATTAAAATATGAGTTATAAATTTAGACATAATAAGTCATAAATGTGAGTTACTATGAATTACAGTATCTATCTTTTATACTATCATAGTTTTGGTTATAATTGTTAGATACTTATCACTCTTGAGACTTATCTTTCCTTTTCCTTCCCGGCAGGAATGAGCCTCCATATTATAACTGTAAGTGTTTTTCTCAGCAGGTGTGTAGTGGAGGAATGACAACAGTGGTGTTGTGTGTCGTCCCCATTGCACCCTTTCATCTCACTCTTGGTTTCACTCCCGGTGCAGCATGTGTGTCTCATTTGTGAGTAATGACATGTATCTCCAGCGAGCTTCGTCAGTTTGTATTTTGCACTTGAGCGTGGGTGGTCTGAAACCCTTAACGTCGCCCTTAAAGTGAGAGTCAGGCAGAGCAAACAAAGCTGCTGTCATGGTGAAAGATGGTTTCCTTTTTGACAAACTACATAAGTAGTCGATGGAATGACTTGTGGTAACGTTGTATATTTTACATGCTGGTGTCTGTGTTATTTATTCTGGGCTGAAGATTGTGTCCTTCAGAAAGAAAAACACTTTTCATGTTTGAACAGATAGAGAGTGGACTGGATCTGTTCAAAAAGACCAAACATACTGGTCCATCTTTCTCCAGACAAACAACCTGGCTGATGGCTAGAGCTGCAACGATTAGTCGACTAATTGATTAGTCGATCAACAGAAAAATAATAGCCAACTATTTTAATAATTGATTAATCGTAAAGTAATTTTTCATGCAAAAATGGCAGAAAATGCTGTTTTTGGCAAGTCATAGTCAAGTCAGCAAGAGTATTAAATACTTGACAAATCTCCCTTTAAGGTACATTTTTAACAGATAAAATATGTGTGATTAATTTGTGATTAATTTGCAATTAATCTTGATTAACTATGGACAATCATGCGATTAATCGCAAAAAAATATTTTAATCGATTGGCAGCCCTACAATTTATTTGTTAACTTAGTTCAGTCTGGTGAATGTCAATATATATGTTATGTATGTATATACTGTATATATATAGATAGATAGATAGATAGATATACTGTATATACTTAATTCTCACTGTTCTGATTGCATAAAGAAACGCGATATATCGCAATTTATTGAATCCTAACCACTGTGTCATGAGATTGTTGCCATTACACAGCCCTACAGTACCTGTCAAACTAATATTAGCTCAAGCAGCTAACTTGCAGAGGTGTCAATGGTATTATTTTCAAATATCAAAACTTTTACATTGTTCGCTTGACCTACCAGCAGTTTATCTTCATTACAACAGTTGGTCATCTTTGTATTCATAAAATATGGTGCCATCTATTGTGCCAATGAGATAAGCCAAGTTTACTAAGACGTTGACTTTTCTCTGACTGGTGTGAAAAAGGAACCCTCTTAGGACGTCGTCAACATCCTGTTTTGTGATTCTTTTTATGTAGAACTATTACATTATATAGATACGTTTGGGATGCTCGGTACAGTTTTCTGTTGTTCAATGTCCACTCGATGTCCTGTCCACCACTGCAAAGACTAAGACGATGGGTTTGATTCCCGGTGCTGTATTTCCAGCTTGGTGGTGCATTCAGAGGCCCTGGGAATAAAAAAAACTATGTTCAGCTGTCAAAACAGTTGTTCCTGTCCAAACTTCTTATGTAGTTCAGTATCATCTAGTAAAGCTCTTCACAGGTCAGTGAAACAAAGTGCTGTTTCCTGTTCCTAGACTGTTTACCTAGGTTTAACTGTTCTTTATAGAGGACTAGGCTAACTTGAAAAGATGAAACATGATACTATTGTTTTGTTTCAATCTAAATAAGGATCTGTTGTTCTGTAATAAAATAAGACAATGATGATTGTGCTGGCATTCAACAACTGCAGCTTTCATGAGGCTTTGACCGCATTCCCGTATTAGGGTTGGGCGATATGTAAAACTTTTCCAACCGACCACCGTCAGACCAACCACCGACCATTGCCAATATATTTGCGCAGGTGTGTGGTGCGGTGCGGTGCGGTGCGGTGCGGTGCGGTGCGGTGCGGTGCGGTGCGGTGCGGTGCGCCCCCATAGTTTCAGCTGGGAGATGTGTTCGAGTGGACAAGTTTTGGTCTTGGTTAGTCTTCCCACTGTTCCAACAATCACCAACTCTGGTTTGGTCTAAATTTACAGAGTTAGATGTGAAAATATTCCCCGCCGTCTCGCTCTCTGCCTGCTGAGCAGCGACTGAGCGGCTCTCACTCGCTCTCCGGAGGCAGACCATTACAGTAGTCAAATAAAATGACAAAAATCGCCCTATTAAAAACAACCGGTGAAGTACTCAGTCATTCGCCATTACCCTGTATCTAACACTCATCATGTTGAACTCACTTGAACTGCAGTGTGTATTAGTCACATTCATGTCCGCGTCTTTATTTCCTGAGTATGTTTGAAGTTTGGACCATTGCTAGAAGTTAATATGGCTCATGATTGATTGGTATGTGTTGCACTGCACCCCACAACAGATGGCATGCTCTGGCAGGGCCGGTTAGCCAGGCCTGAACTGAATCAGTCTTAATCGTAGGCTTTCTCAATCAGCATATTAAACACCTCAATAACCAACTATATGTTTTTCTTTCTACTCCACAGAAAGAAGGTTTCTGATGGCACTGAAGTTGTTAAATCGAACCCTTCAAAGCGCCACCGGGATCGGCTGAATGGGGAGCTGGACCGGCTCACGGACCTCCTGCCGTTTTCCGGGGACGTTCGCTCTCGTCTGGACAAACTGTCGGTACTTCGCCTCAGCGTGGGTTACCTGAGGGTCAAGAGCTACTTCAAAGGTGAGGGTCAACCCGGGTCAAATACCTGCCAGCACTAACCATCATAGAAAGTGGAGCTGATTATGAAAGTAAGATATGTAAATGTACCGGCAGGTACAGCCAAGGCAGGAATGTGAAGCATGCAAGAATCTGGTTTTAGGAAACAACACATCCTCAATACTTGTAACCTTACTCCACCCTCTCTGTTAGCTACACCAACAATAGTCCCTATTAAAAAGTGTTAACATTCAAGCTTACACTGTGAGTTGATTAAACATGCAGGCACCGTGGCTTTGAAAACCTGATGAATCATGTGTGAGTCAATTATATGTGAGTCACGCATATAACATTTCCACCACCCGCAGATGATAGTTTTCTTTGATTTAAACAGACATTTTAGCCGAGGTGTTGGCAGACGGGTTACTGAGTAAGTTGCCTGGTTGCCTCAGGCTTCTCTGCTGCTTTGTGATACAGTTTCTGTGCATTGTTTGCCTGTGTGATCTTGTAGTTGGACATGTTGCAATGAATCTGTGTGTGCTCTCCCCGTCAAAAAAAACCCTCCTGAATCTCGGATGGATTCGTGACTTGCTTGTAGTAGTGGCCTAAATGTGCACAGAATGTATTCCATCACCATGATATTGTCAGGATTAGACATCTTTATAGTCTTATTAATGTTCCCTTTTCATTAACTTGTGTAGTACATAAAATCAGCTGCCCGTCTATAATGTATTTTGTGCGACCTGTTATTAAATATACTGTTTTTACACAGCGAGGTTTGACATAGCTAGCGATGCTGACCCAGTGAAATGATGAACGTGGTAAAAGAAAAACCTAAAACAGCCAAAATACATGAAAACGTTATAGCTGCAATTATCAAAGTTATGTGAACCTCCAGTATGAATGGACGACGTGTTACATGCAGTCAGAGGAGTTGTGACATTCCAGCGCTGCTTGTTCTCACACCCCTTTGCCTACTTTGTTGCTATGCAGGCGAGGTAGCCAGAAGTACCGTAGTTGCGCCATCATGTAATCAATCCAGATAGTAATTTCCATAAACTTTGCGCAAGTGCATTTACAGCTTCTAACCTGATAAACTTTCCCCCAGCTTTGATTACCTGCTTTATCATTTTACAGTGGTTTATCTGTTGTTAGACAGTTGGGATGAATATGCTGACGTTTCCTTCCTAGATGCCTCAGAGATGCAGCTGGTGGATACCAGGGAACTTAACTCAAATGTAGTTTGGGTTTCTACCGTTACATTGATCCACGAACAGTGTGTGTTGTCTCTCTATTCTTTTAAAGGTACTCTTTCAGGTACACAATATCTCAAACATTCAAATGAATGGTTTTGAACCATAAGAAAGTAGTTTTCCATGCAAGGCAGGTTCTACGTGGTTTTCCTCGACTGTATTTATATATGGACAGACAGCACATGTGGAATATCAGTGGACTCATGTCAAACTCCTATCAAACACCTGGGGCCAGATGTTTTTTTGATGCTTAAACACTTAAAGTACGCACATGCCGTTCCTCACACATAAACTGGTGTTGATAAATGAGGAACTGTGCAGCGAGAATGTGTTCCACCTCACGCATACTTCAGACCATGCAAACACAGGTTTTACAAGTACTATAAAAAGAAGAGACTGAATCTGATATCTAAAGTTGAGTTCAGTGCAGTCCCTAGCAAACCTAATGCAAAGAATGGACATGCATTTTTCTGGTTTTATTTATCCTGTTGTTTAAGAGAAAAGTTTGACAGCCCCCAGCTTCATTTTGCAGTCCTTTACCACCAATCACAGCATGCTGCTCTCCTCATTCTTCTCCTACTGTCCTAACTTTCACCCGCAATGCTCCGGTCAAAGGTCAGCTAAAAACATCCCTGCACCAAAGTGACACTCGCCGACAACCACAGAAAATAGAAGTGAAACTGTTTCTCTCTGCAGCCTTGTGTTTCTAATATTAGAGAGCCGTTCCAAAAGGATTTCCCCCTCATCTGAAAACATTTCTTTGTATTTCGCGTGGAAAACATGAAATTACTGTTGAGGGTGTCTGCGGTAATGGTGCATCTAAGTGCAGCCGATTTGGAAAAAAATTGCATCTCTAATCAATTTTGGTTGTGAATGCAGTGCTGCGCTCCAGCTGACTGAGTCTGGTGTTTTGACCACAAATAAAACTGTGGGAAACGCTAACAACTGCACATTCGAAATAGTGGTTCTTTGTAGAACATTAAAATAAAACTTTAAAAACTCCGCTTTAGTTGTGGAGAATTTGATGATCTGTCACTTATATTTTTCGTCTTTGTGCAGCGTTGCACGTTGCAGATATCTCCCTGCAGTTTGTTTACGCCTCTGCTCGTCTCCCTGACACTGGCGCACTCTTTGCCCCTCTCCTTCAGTTCATTTGACATCAGCAGTAATCTGGCACACTGAAAAGACGGTCTGTGCCCTGTAGCAGTGGAGGGCAAGATCAGATTCACATGTCACATCACACAGCCCATGTGCAACCCATCACCCCATAAATACTGCTGCTTTGTCACTGCAGATCTGCGCTCACTATAATTTAGCTGTCTTAGCAGGTAATGAGAAATCATCTTTGACCTAAGTTATTGATTAATTTGTCTGTTACTCATTGGTTTGTGTAACAATCCAGTTATAGCTAATAATCAGACAGCATTACTCAGGGTGAAATGAGTTGCTTATTCCATTACAGTGATGTTTCAGTGCTTGGGAGCCCGTGAGTCTGTGGGTTATCGGCCTCCACAAGATATTCATTGTTTTTCTGAAAGGAGAAATTCGTACCACTCAGTAAATTGCTGTTAGCTGGAAGAACAGGAAGCTTGTTGTGGAATGAGAAAACAATGGATGAGACAAGTCTGAAGCGTGTCATTAACAGAACATCTCTGGTATGTTGTGTTTACATTTACCGTGTGAAAGCTGATAGAGACTCATAGATGCTTGTTCACAGCTCCTTTCATGACGCTGACATGTGAGTTCTGCACATTGTGCTCACTGCAATCGAGCAGTATTACGTGAACATATTCAGATTATGGGCTGCACTTTACTCACTTTACTGCCTTACCAATTGTGCAAATAGAGGTCAGTTTAGCAGTCATAAGGAATGCTACGCAGCCTGTGAAAACAGTTGTATAATGCCCTCTATGGCTCTGGGGTTTGTCAAGCCTAATAGACTGATCTCAGCTTTAACAGAACATTGTAGTTACTAACTGGGAACATGGACTTACGAAGCTGTCGGCGTTTTCCTGGCAAG
Organism: Sebastolobus alascanus; assembly: GCA_916701645.2. Classification (NCBI taxonomy): domain Eukaryota; kingdom Metazoa; phylum Chordata; class Actinopteri; order Perciformes; family Sebastidae; genus Sebastolobus; species Sebastolobus alascanus. The sequence continues at coordinate 329,776 of CAKAOJ020000206.1, read as the reverse complement.
GAAAATATGCCATTGTAGGATCCGTGTTTTTTATGCCTGCCCCACACTATCCATTAAAAAGGCAGGATACATCAGCCTCTGCTGCTTTAGTTTGTACTATTCTGTCTTCAATCTGTCTCTTGTGTGCCCCCTAACTCTATTTAAATGTAAATCAATGGACTACACCTTTATTAAGGTAACCGGTGGTGGACTTGTTAAACCGTGCCTACACAGCCTCCCTCTTTCATTCCTTCAGCCATCTTCTTGAAAAGAAGAGATATTTGCACATATCCAAAAACCTGTTGATATCCAAGTCTTTCATAGTTTTTAAAAGTAGGTGTGTTTCTCCTTCCGACCAGAAACGTGGGCTTTTCTTTTTTGGCATGCTTCTCTGCAAACTGTCGGCTAGTTGGTTTGTGTACAACGCACAGAGCTGGACGTAAACAGGCAAGAGGCCGTGTGTCGCAAACTGCTGTAAAAACAAAACAATTGAGACGCATATTCTGAATGTGCTGTAGCGCATTGTCGATTAAACTGTTGATTATTTTCTCAATTAATCGATTAGTTGTTTGGTCTATAAAATGTCAGAAAATGATGAAAAATGTCGATCAGTGTTCCCCAAAGCCCAAGATGACATCCTCAAATGTCTTGTTTTGTCCACAACTCAAAGATATTCAGTTTACTGTCATAGAGGAGTGAAGATTCCAGAAAATATTCACATTTAAGAAGCTGGAATTAGAGAATTTTCACTTTTTTTTTCTTAAAAAAAATACTCAAACCAATTAATCGATTATCAAAATAGTTGGCGGTTCATTTAATAGTTGACAACTAATCAATTAATCGATTGCAGCTCTGTGCTGTATACGCGTCAAAAGAATGCTCCTAAACCCAGAATAATATCGGCATATCACACGTCTTAATGGGAAAATGCTACATTTGAGATAAGACCTAATTCAGAATATTCATATGCTGTTTACATGACCCGTATCTAATTCAGAATATTCTCATATTCAGAATAATAGTGGAATATTAGTGCATCTAAACAAAGTCAATGTTGTGGATCAAATCTGGGTCAACACACATCAGCCGACACCTCCTCACGATTAAAAGTCATTTTAAACTTTGACTACTTGAAGTAAGTCAGAGAGAGAAAGAGAAAGAACAAGAGAAAGGAAACTGGTAATTATGTCATTTAATTGTGCATAATTCTATGGTTAAGCAGTAAATTGTAGTTAGATAACTACACTGCAGCAGACTGGAGTCAGAACAGTAACAGTGAGAGATTAACCCGCGGCAGTAGTCCCATATGAATATTTGCAACACACGTTAGACGCCTGTCTCCTGTCTGAAAGTGGTATTAGGGTGTGGATTGAACCAGAGAGCCTCTGAATGCTTTTACAGGCGTCAGACACGTCTTATAGACAGACACATCCTGTCTCACCCTGGCACTGGCACATGGACGTGACATGTGATACATCTCTGACACTGTCGGCCATGCCAGCTTTCTCCTTGTGCGTGTGACGCGGCTGTTTGTGCACAACGGAAGCCAAAAAAGTGTGTCGTTCATTTTTAGGAGGGATATTGTATTGCAGCATCATGCATCAATCAGCTTCGATATCACCTCTAGTAAAACAGGTTATCTAACTGTTTATTCCAATCAGGGTGTTGATTTCTCAGACACTTGATCAGATTGTTTAGAAATCACGCTTGTTGCTAGATTGTTGTGATTTTGTTGCAGCTCCTCTTATGGCTGACAGGATATTGAGGTCATTTGATGATATTAGTCTTGTGTAAATAAGCATAAAAGTGATTGAGGGTCCTAGTTATATGTTTCACAAAGATGTCTTTGTTTTTGGAGACTTCATTTGTTTCTTCGTTGGTGGAGAATTATGGAGGCTGCAGCAGAAATGATTAATGAGAGCTCTAAAAGCATATTGGGCACCAACTGCTAGAGCTGCTCAGTATGGAGACCCATTTAAATATGTTTAAATTAACCAAAAGAGTGAAATCTGGAAAGGCAATGCGATGAATGGTTGCATGTGGTGTGGAACATTTTATCTTCGGGTGCCTTCTGGTGGTACAGATGGCCAGATACACATATGTGCCATGAGATATACCATTTGTTCCGTAATAGAGTGAATTTTAATGGTTACCTAACGGAGATTGCACTGTGAGCATGAGTTCAGCTCACTGCATGTTTACCAGTGAGTGTATGCTTCCCTTTGATGCTAAAACTAGACTCACAAGTCTCTAAACGCTTCTCTCAACTGGAGACTGAAGACAGTCTCCCTGGTTTCATTGCTAAAACTTGATGGAAACAAAAAAATAGCAGAACCAATCCAAAGTCTTTAGGGCAGCCCTTCATATTGGGGCAGTGACATGCAGAAGTCGTGTGCCTATAAACTCTGTCGTAGCAGAAACACATGCATAGAACTTTTGTTGAAAAGTGAAGCTAATGCCGAAGTGCCTTAAACCTGCATTCTCTCTAATAGCCAGCAGGGGGCGACTCCTCTGGTTGCAAGGCGGTAGGCGGAGATCTCTGATTGTCTGGTATTGCGAGAGTATGCTGAGGGAATTAAGACAGACAACACTACATAAGTTTTACATAAGAATTGCTAGTGTTTGTATAAAGAAATACAATTTCACACATGACTGCCTGAGTCATTGTCTAATTGCTGCCAAAAGCCAACAGTGGAGGGACGTTACACAGATGCAAAGTTCTGTGAAGTGTTTAAAGAGTGTGCATAAAGACCTCTACATGGCTTAAAGTAAAGTTAAAAAAAATGGATTTATGTGGTGTTATACCATTTTACCCAAAATAAGCAAACACACATTTCCAGATACACACACAGCGACAGCTGTGCAGTTTGATAAGCTCTAAACTTCCCCTTCCTCTGTTCAGTTAATTAACTTAAACTCAGCCCTCACTTGTATCAAGATTCATTTGCACGTTAAGATGATGGCTGTATTTCCAAACACAGAGTCTTTACTATATGTCTGAACTAGATCACCAAGGTCGCCTCTCAGGGGTTATCCCAGTCAAAACAAAAGCCAAGGTTGGGCATTCAAGTGGGGGCATGCCCAGAATTTAAGATAACGATGCCGTAAATCTTTAGGTAAAAGAAAAGGCTTTAGAGAAAAGAACAAACCTAAGCACTTTCAGGGGATACGAGTGAGATTTAAAGACCCGATAATGAAACAAGCTACTTATGGCTGCCGTGAAATGGCAGATCTTTGTGAGCGAGCTGGCCTGTTCGGCCTCATAGCGTGACTTCATGAGGCAGCGCTGGATATTTTGAAAGGCTTGTGGCTCACTGCTGCTGAAAAATGTGGATTTGCTTTCCAAGTTCATTGAAAACATCCAGGGCCTGTTAGCAATCATAGTTGATGTGGTAACACCGTATCATGTGCTATAATTCTGTATTTGGGATATCTGAACCATGTACGCACAAACCCATCCACATGACACAAGTGTAACAGAAGGAATAAAGAGGCAAGAACAGCGTTTTAAGCCCTGGCAGACGTTTGCAGCTCAGAGGAGAGTATGAGTGCGGGGAAGCCCGGTCTTGTTTGTTATTGAATCCTGATGGGCTCATTATGAGAAGATTTTTTTTGAAAGACGTGTGTTTTACTTATACATGCCCTTAAAACCTCAACATAATTCACCTGTCAACTCAGTATCATAATATGTGAGACGAGGACATCTCACTTGGGTGACAGAAGTTGCCTGTTGGCTCTTGATCCATGACTCGCCTTTCAGTATATCGTGAGAATGCAAGCAACCGCTGGGAGACAGATTTAATCATGTTTTCATTTTTTTCCAATTTCCATTCTCTGGAAGGTTTGTTCTCAGTCTCTCTGGATTTAAAACCACAGCGCTACATCTCCCGTCATCGCCAAACTTATTTTTCCCGGTTCCCTGTTGGCCGGAGCCGAGCTCGCCCACCAAGGCTTTCTGTGACATTTAGAGTCTTCCAAAAAATGCTTGTGTTTGTTTATGTGCCGAAACAAAATCAGCTGTCGTCCGACTCACAGTTTGGTCGGGGGATCGGAGAAACAGATGATGTATTATTTCAGTTATTTAAGGACCGTGATTAAAATCTGTCAGGAATTTGAATATATAAGCAGGGATTTTTATCCAGCTTTAGCTTTTTAGTATTGATTGTAATTTGCATATATTTCCAGACTTCAGTACTCACTATCTGTGGGCTAAATTTAGACCTCTTCTTGGAGACAAAGTTGGTATTTCTGCCACAAACTGTTGACTTTCGTTATTCCTTCCCTCTGAGAGCATTGATGACTGCCCGGAGACTGATAAGAATCATTTTAGCGATATGATATGCGAGGCACGCCTAACACAGCAACCTGAAGTTTTTTTTCTGCCTGTGCCCAGTCCAAAGCCGATGACATTACTTTTCAAGCAGATAAAAGAAGCCCAGACAGCCAAAAATAGCTATAATAGAGTGTTGATTTAAAAACCAGATGCCCCCAGACTCCACCACCACCACCACCAATACAGACATTGTGTCTTGAATAGTATGTAATCAGTGTTTATTTTGATCATCAAGGTCTGCTTGTGGGTTCTGTGCTGCAGCACACAAACCTTTTCCAACACACAGAGCCCTAAACAACACCATTCAAAGGTGCAATGTGTAATATCCATGTAGCCACATGCTCTAAATAAATAGGGGGCATTATTTCACCTACTGGGTCCATACAATCTAAATCCAACAACTAAGTAACAGCAGGGGGGCAAGAATACGCAAAATTCAACCAAACTGCTGAAACTCTGAGAGCCGGTCAAAATAGCAATGCTAATCTTCATGTGTGACGTCGGCCTATATTGTGTTTACTTTGCCACTAACCGGGGGCTGCATGGTACGTGTTAGGGTTGGGTGAATGGATGAATATATCGGCAATTGGCTGAGTACATCACTGGTTGTTTTATTTTGGCGGTTTGTCTTTTTATTTTGCACATTTAATGGTTTACCTCAGGAAACACTTGGATTTAATCCAATAAACAAACTATCAAAACGTGCACGTACTGTACCATGGATGTATAATTGACAAGCCCTCGGGGCAGTTCTACTTCTTCATCCTCACATGTTGGACTGAAGGCAGACTGGACACTACAGTGACTCACTATCTCCTCTAGAGGTACAAGTGGTATTACAAGACAGGACGGGCCGGGGCTAGCTGTTAGCATGCTCATTTCACTACATATCTCTGCAACACAATACATAGACGTCTTTGACATAACGTCAACGCTGTAACCTCTTCACATCCTGTTGATAACGTTTGTTCATTTTTTTAACGTTTTAAACTAAAATTCTGGCCAGATCTTACACGTTGCACCTTTTAACATACACCCCTCAATTTTTCAATAACAATCTGTAATGTAGTATATTTATATCCATAATAAAGCCAAAGCTGCTCTTTCCTTCTTTTCCTTGACATGCCTAGATGACACTCTTGTCTGATCATGAAAAAGTTGAGGCCGTTTCCTTCCCCTGAAGTCCTGGAAGTAAACGGAGACATTAATCAAAAGACTAATGGGAGGTTGAACTTGTGGACTGTGACCCAGCTCATTGGCTGTTGTTTGTTGCGAGCGCTGCCCTTTCCTGCACATCTGCGTGAGAACACAGATCTCTGTACAGGATCTACTGGAACTAAATGTTTTCAAATCAAGATAATATCCCCGTATGCATTGCTGGCATGCTTTATACTCTCTCTGAATCTGGCAGACTTCCAACCCGTGACAGCGTTTCCCTTTTCTCTCCTTACTTTCAGTGTGTCCCGACTCCATACCACATGCTAACACTTTAAAGCTTTTTTTAGTTCAACTTAAAGCATTTCAAGATTTTGTTTCAGTTTTATTTTCCATTGTTTGTTGTTGACTTTGTCATGTCTGTGTTTTATTCTTCAGCTCTTCAAGCTTCACTGCCACTACTTTATACTTTAACTTGTTTCCCTGAATAGTCAGACTAGAGTGCATGTAGAAAAACTCCTCCTCGGCTCCTCACAGTTCTTTGAATTTCACTTAATTACCCCATGATGAAAAGACGTCAAATCCTTTAAAGGCCACCTCATTCCCTGAGTGACAGGGATGTTTGCCTGGAGTGAATCTTGCATCAAAGGCATGCTCTGCATTTCAGCAATCCCATAATGACTTGTTTTTTGAAACAGGAAGCCACAGTTTTATGCTGAAAAGTGACCTTTCTTGGTGTTGAATTACACCTTTGAAAGTATTGGAAGAAGCTTTTAGGGCAGCTGTAAAATGTTTTGTATGAGAGCGTTTCATCACTGTTTAATATAGTATAGGGGCTGCTTTAGCCAAGAGCCATAAATTGTAAATTTCCCAATGTGACATTGTTTCTTTTGCTCTTTGTTTTTTAGTTATCAGATGTCAGAGTCAAAACTTACTACTGTCAAGGGGTTCATGGGTTTTGCAGGATTAAATCCCACCACAGAGACCTGGGCTTTCTAAAAAACAAAGGAAAGACAATGTTTGGCATTTTTGTGTGATGAATAACTTAAAACGATTTACTGAATGGATATCCCAACTCAGTCTCACTCCCAACTAGTCATATACCGCCATACTTGCCAACCCTCCTGATAGGTAAAGTCAAAAGTTTAACATAAAAATGCTGTTGCAGTGTACTTATTGTTTTGTTATTTTCACTCTTTTAAAGTCACCAGAATGCAGGAAACAAAGTCTCTGAAAAACAAATGTAACGCAACACAAGAGGGGTTCTGCATGCACCGGTCTCCGTTGCCGAGGGACACTGACCAAGCAGCGGTATTTGACGTGTTGGGAGTAAGAATATGTTGGATATCTTTATTGTTGTCACTTTTCTGTTGATCTAATCAGTTATTAGCACTACACTTATCTATTGCAGTGGTGCTGGGAAAATCCCACGCTGAACTGTAAATCACAGCGAGACCACCACAGCAGCTCAACGAAGAAGAATAAATTAGGCTTTAGTGTCTATTGACCTTTTAAATACCATCAAATGATATCAATCTAACTGTATGTGAACATCCCTTTCCTGCTCTGCGAAGGCAGCGCGTGTGTGTTTGATGTTAGTGGGAATCTGTGTTTTTCTTCCTTCACTGCCTCCCACAAACTTACAGGAATGTCTTTCCAACTTCTGGTCAAGCTCTGGCCAAGTATCATCAAACATATTTCTCCTGCAGCCGCACGAAGAACTGTAACTCTGCTGCGCCATAAACTGTTGAGCCATTAGCAGCGGAAAAAAGATGGGGAGGGAGAGCACGGTGCAGAGTCCACCACTGGGGAAGAAAACTAGAATGAAAACAAGCAGACGGCCACAAAGAGGCCCACTTACTCACGCAAACACTGAATAGAGGGAAAAAAATATTGGGCTTGGAGTGGCATGGTCTAAGTTAGCCTGTGAATGTTTGGCTGAAGCACTAATGATTAATTATGTGCGTGTGAATGTGTGCCGGCTATACATAAGAATATATATTTGTTATTTATTATTCATATAATTTTTTATTATTTATTTATTTATTTATTAGATAAATAATTAAATGGAAATTAACTAAATTATAATTAAAAAAGGAGAGGGTTGGGAATCAAGGTTGGACTATCCATCTGTCTGATGGTTTCTATCCTGTACTGGCTGCACATGTAATTTACATTTTGTAATGATAAAGAATAAGTATTGGAATTAATAAATAATAATAATAATAATCCAAATTTAGTGGATAAGAAGAAGAAAATAATGAAAAAAAAATAAATAAATAAATTAAATATATATAAAATAAATACATAATATATATTATTTATTTATTTAGTATTCATATAATTCTGTATAATTTATATTATTTATTTATTTATTTATTAAATAAATAATTAAATTATAATTAAAAAAGGAGAGGGTTGGGAGTCAAGGTTGGACTATCCATCTGTCTGATGGTTTCTATCCTGTACTGGATGCACATGTAACTTACATTTTGTAATGATATAGAATAAATATCGAAATAAATAAATAATAATAATAATCCAAGTTAAGTCGATAAGAAGAAAAAAATAATGACAAAAAACTAAATAAATTCATTAAATATATATATAAGATAAATACATCATAATATATATTATTTATGTATTATTCATATAGTTCTATGTAATTTTTATTATTTATTTATTTAATTAATAAATAGATTAAATAAAACTTCCATTTTATGCTGGTAGTGGTCGTATGCACGGATTGCATTGTGTTTTCAGGCCTGCAGCTTTGTGTGGAGTGTAGACGTGTGATTGTCAGGCTGTGCAGGTCTGGGTGTTTGTGTAAACACTGTGTGAGTTGTAGCTTAAAGGTGGGGAGTGATCTGTGTCTGTGTGTGTGTGTGTGTCTGAGGGGGAGTGTTCAGGGGCCCCTTCCCTCCTTAAAGAAGTTGCGTGACAGGACTGGACGGACGGGTTGGGAGAGGCCGTATCCTGGGATTTTTCCTGTAGTGGCCGTCCAGATAAGGGAAGCACACTCGTCGGCTATTGCTTACAAAAAAAAAAAAAAGAGCCCAGGGGGCAGATGCAAGAGGACCGAGTGTGTTTGTGTGTGTTATGTCTGTGTATGTTATGTGTGTGTGTGCAGACATGCAGGCTGCCAGATCAGTTCTCCGGCAATGAGAAAACCTGTCTTCCGGGGGGGTTGGGGGTTGGGGAGATAGCCAGATAGCTTGCTTTTCTTTTTTTCTTCTGCTGCACACAAGGGTTATTATAGTACACTGAAACTAAATAAAAACAATATTGCCTTTTAAAAAAACGAATGAAAACAAAATAAAAATGAATGTAAATTAATTCCAGTTTTAGTTTTTTCGCTATAATATATCACTACCGTAACAAGGAGACGGCATGAATTTCTTGTACAAAATATTTCCTTTTATTATTTTAATGTAAGTTATTCTTTTTAATGGAGCTTCCCAGCAAAAGTATTTCACACGGTTGTACTTGTATAACCGGCGTGACAATAAACATCTTGAATCTTGAATCTTGAATCTTGGACTCTCATGACACTGAACCACAGAAACTGAACAGATTCCAGGAGATGGCGCTATGCCGCAATTGCTGTCTGACTATTAAACACACCCCCGTTCTCTGTTTTAGAAAGAACGTTAACCAAAAAACAGGAAGTGAAACTGGCTATAGGGGGGGGCTTTAAAGCTTGCAGCACAAGCATGTCCAACCATTTCCATGCAAAATGATTCCCACGTTACCATCTCTCAGAACAATAGCATGACTCTTCTGAATCTGAGACGCAATCTAAACATGACACGACACGGTGGGGCCGCCCAGAGAACAATGATGAGCAGTGAGGAGGCTTTCAGCCGGGCCTGACTGTCTTTACCAAGATGCCAAAGTAAAGCCAAAACAAACGTTGTTGTACTCGGTGCAGGCTGTCATTAGATATGGACATGCCGAGCACTGCCTGAGTAGTATTAACAAAGTGATGCAACTTCTGCCTGTTTCTATTTGCACCCAGGCACCTCACACTTCTTCCTAATATAAAAACACAACAGAGAGACGTTGCCAAGATTTTCGTAATCCCTTATCTGGAAATGGTTGTCTAAACTGGCTTTGTTGTCTGGCTGACACCCAGCGGCTCAATTGATTGCTAGTCGTGTCCTGTTACTGCAGCTTCTCTCAGTCACAGGACCGGCTCTAAAATGGTGCAGATGAAGGTGGGGATCACTCGACAAGTCGGAGTCACATGTGTGATTGGTGGACAGGCCTCTTAAGTGGCCTCATTATATTAACAGAGCAGTGTGTATATAGCCTTAGAGGACAAACCCCGCTGTGCCTATCTTAGCCGTAGACATGCTGAGGCATATGAAACAAGCCATCAAAAAGACTTCTTACTTCTGAACGAGTAATCAAGCAAGCTACATACTGTGCATCTGGAATGTGTAAAGGAGACTACAAACGGTATGTCTTCAGGCAAGATGCAAGATTTGATGCTGCTGCCATGTGATATTTTTGTAAACTACAAAAGAGCCATTATGTGTTCCCCTGCAATGCGCTGCATATACAGTGAACCCAGAGACCAGACTACTACTGGCCTTTATTACAACCAACAGACTCGTGTGCCTGGTTTGTCTCTGTCAAATAGAACCTCCATAACTTTGCTGCAGTAGTTTATGACTTAAATAATGCCACAACATATCATTCATTTCAGTGGACTTGCAACAAAGACACATTTCAGACATTATTGTTTATCTCACGTCTGAATGTGATTATGACTCTCTACTTTATTTGAGTCAGTGATGAATGATAAGAAGCAGCTCTAAGAAAAGACGAGAGGAGATGAAAAAAACATTTTCCATTTACTTAACTGAAGTTACACAGTCTCTTTGTCAAACCAGCAGTTTTTAATAGTGTTGTAGAGAGAAACTGTAATGATCTGCTCACCATCTGAAATTTAATCAAGAGAATTTTATTATTTTAATAAAGACTAAACTGCAGCTTTGTGAACTGGCCTTTTTCAACTATTCTGGTAAAAAAGAACTGACATTGAAAAAAATAATATTTTAATGCTAAATAGTGCAGGACTCACCCATGTCCAATCCATGCTCACGTCTCCCTTTCCTTGGGGATCATTAACCTCTTTTACCCGACGAACCCGGTACCTGGTTCGGCTGAGCTGTGTGTTAAAACACTGCCTTTAAAAACTTCATAAAACTAATAATACTGTGCACAATGGTAGAATGTGATGATGCACAGGGTAAATGTAATGGCCAAAGGCTCCATTATGTGCACATAGCCTCCTGTAGTGGATATCAGTAGTATTTTAGAGCCAGACTCCCTTTCAAGAGGTAGAAAACCCGTTTGGCACACTTTGGGTATCCAAGTGGCCAAATGGAGAGTCCTCCTGGTCATATCCGTACTAAAACCTTTGTAGAATCTATGTGCTTTGTGTTATTTATATCTGCTTTGGCACACTTGTAGTAAAGGAGTTACTGAATGAATTCAGTGGCATCTCTGTGCATGGCATCATCGCTATAATGGTGTTATCAACTGTCTAATCTAGAAAACATTTTAGGCGAGGATAAAAATGAAATTTTTTCCTTTGGTTCATCACAATTTACACAGGCATAGTAACAGTAACAATGTTACTGACACTGGGGATGATTTCTCTGGGGTCTTACCTATTCATAGAGACCAAGATCATGCATATATACCTGGTAGTTGTGGAGCTATTCTTGATTTATTTTGAGTATGTCTGTCTAGGTGGACCCCACCTTCCAGCACCCTAGGGCTTAAGAGGTTAATGGAAGAACTGTTAAGTAAACGTCAGGATGTGGTGTATTGTTAGAAAGACATCCTGTAAGGCGGCGAGACAAGAAGACAGACAGACAAACCAGTTTCACTATATTTTCTAAATCAAATAAGTAAAATTATTAAATTTAAATGTATTACCCAAACTGTCCATTGTAAGTGTCAATATGATTTTGCACAAGCTTGTCAATGTGGTTAAAATGTGGATTTGCATACAATCAGTCTCAGTTCCAGAGACGTTTGTGTGTCACTCTATCTTGGTGGGAAGAAAATATTTATAACGACAGTATAACTGATGGAAAGGATGGCCAAATGAAACTTTTGCCCCCACCCATCAGTTTAAATCCTGATCACATCGCTGTCTGTCACGCAAAGTCGATTAATCGGAGGGATATAATGTGTATCTTTGCTAAAAATGCTTAAAACCTTGAAAGATTAATTAATTAAACCCTCCTCTCTGTTTTGTCTCCTTCTGTGCAGCGACCATGAATACCAGTAACAGCAGCAGTCTGATGTTCTCTGGATTGAACGGGCAGAATGGGAACAACATGGACACCGCAGGCTTCTCTGAGGGGGACTTACTGCTGCAGGTGACGTAATTCATTACCATGGCAACCAGATTGCATCGTTTTTCAACCCAGTTTAGATGAATTTACTGTTCATCAGACCACAAATGAGACAAGAATTAGCGCAACACGCCGACTCTCTCTCTTTTTCTCTCTTTTTTTTAATGAGTCGAGAAGCCGACAGCAGAGCCTAACTTTACTTTTAATGTTATCAAACAAAGAGAAATGTTCTCCCCTCGTCCTAAAATGGTCCTAAATCGATACTAGAGTGCTTCCTTGTTTATGAATGAAGCGGTACAGTTGAAGCAGCGGCGCTGTGTGTGTTCGACCAATCAGTGACGGTCATCCCTGCAAACTCCACCCTGAAAGATCCGGTACTTTCAGAAAGTACTACCCCCCGACCAGGGCCTTTTTCGGGGGTAAAAGGCCCCAGAGTATGTCCCTGGTCCCTGCAGTCGAAATGCAATAAGTTCCTTAAAAGGTTCCTAGTTCTGGGATAAAGTTCCTGCGGTGGAAACGGGGCTTCTGTCCTTCTTTTTCTCTTGATTTTTTTAGATTCGTCCTGTAGTAATTGCATAGACTAAATGTCATTTAAATGTAAATAGCAGTAGAGAAATCCCCCCCATCCCTGAAAGAAAGACCTATTCTTCAAAGCTAACCAGTTTAAACTGTGGTCAGGAGGAGCCGGGTCATGAAGACGGGTCAGATGACGTGCATTTACCCACTCAGATCATCAGTCTGAATGCAGCACTAGACCGCTCACACAAAGATCACAAACAGGAAAAGAGCACAAAGTCACACACAAATAGATCAAAAATACACCTTTAAATAATTTCATTGAATGTTACTGCTACTTAGAAGAAAATGTCCCACGGCTTGATTATAAGTGAGCAGCCTGAGGTTAGCAGGTGCCCAGTCAGACTTTGTTTATTTGTGCGCTGTAGTCGCGTTGTGTGGCGCTAATCCAGGCCTATCCATGGAGGAGGAAGTTTTGACAGGTGAGGCTGCTCGTCTTGGTGCCTCGTGCCAAAGCGCGGCCACGCTCTGTGGCTCCTAACAAAACCAGCGCTTTGTCGAAAGCCCTGCACCTTGTTTATTGACGCTCACCTGTCAGGTACATTTTCACACTTTGTTCTGCGAACTGATCACAACAGCCAGTGATTGAGTAATACAAAGGGCCTTTGAGAATCAGCAGCTGTTGGTGTTATTGTGTGTTCTCTGCAAAGCATCGCTCAAACTAACAGAATGGGATTTAATCTGTACTGATTTTGACTGTTTAGAAACTGGCGAACGTTGAGTTATAAAATGCAAATTGCAAGTCAGATCTGTAGTTTTTTTATAGTTAGTGGAAGCATGAGCTGTCCTTGGGGACCCTGTTTACTGTAAACTGCCCTCTGGTTTCAGCAAACACTTCAAACTTTTCTGTCTGCCGCTGCTTTTCCAGAGGTCATTTAAATATGTTACATTCTTATTCTTTTGCACCTCTTGAATCCATTAAATCTACCGTATTTCTACTGTTTATTTTTTCTACCGTTCATATAATTTTTTTCTCTCTCTTTTTTGAATTGTCTTACTTTCTGTTTTGTATGTTTATGCTTATTTAAAGCACTTTGAATTGCCTTTGTGTCTGAAATGTGCTGTATAAATAAACTAGGGCTGTCAAAGTTTACACGATAATAACGTGTTAACGTAAATCTGTTTTAACGCCACTAAGTTCTTTAACACATTAACGCAACTTGCGATTTTTAGGTTGTAGCGGGCTCAGTTTTAAAGGTAGAGTGAAGATACTGGTATCATATGAAACTAGAAAAACCTAATGAATCCATCGGTACCAACCATGTTATAATAGCTTGTCGCGAAGGAGGCTAAATAACGCTCCAAACTTATGCTAAACTTAAGATCTGTTTGTGCTATGAGTGATTTTGTTTGATGTATACCTGATTGCCTCCTTGGTCTTTGTGTGTGTCAGTAACATACATGTACTTTAAAGCTACTTCCTCTCTGACTGACTGTCTGTTCCCGTGCAGGCGCTGAACGGGTTTGCGATCGTGGTCACGTCAGACGGATCGGTGTTTTACGTCTCCTCCACAATCAAGGACTACCTGGGCTTTCATCAGGTGAGGTGCTCGCTAAGTAATATGAGATACAATATGTGTTTAGGGTCAAATCCTTTGTAGACTTGAAAGGTGGCTGTTAAAAGTTGGTATTTTCCTCCTTTGATTTCTTGTCAGTTCAGAGCCATAATTGTGCTTGATTTGAATATATGTTTGTAATTTTTTGTTTTAACAATATATCTTTCAACCATTTCAAGGTCAGCAAAAATGATCGAGGTCATGTCCTTATATTGTACAATAAGTAGATAATTATCATGACAGTGTGAGCAAATAACCCCTATATTTCCATTTGATTTCCCGTTAATTCCAATAGAAATTTTTGACCTTGAATAATCCCAGGATTTTGCAACCGTACTCTTGTTTCACCACCAACACTTTCACAGGAGGTGGATTCTAGACTGGTGTCCAGCTCATGTCTAAATGACTTGAATTGTTGATGAAGTGTTGTGTTCTCTCTTGTGGCGACAGTCGGATGTGGTTCATCAGAGTGTGTTTGAGCTCATCCATACTGACGACCGGGCCTTGTTCAGACAGCAGCTTCACTTTGCTCTCAACCCCTCATCTGCTGGCGCGGATGGAGACGGTAAGAACTGGAAAATAAGGCACTTTTTTAAAATTCAGGTTTTAACATGAGCTCAGTCGACATAAATCAATAGTTTAAATGTTTTATCTCTGCCTGTGTTCTCAGTCCCGCAGAGTTGTGGTGATCCACCGACGTACAGTCCTGAGCAGCTTCCCCCAGAGAACTCGTCCTTCCTGGAGAGGAGCTTTGTGTGTCGCTTCCGTTGCCTCCTGGACAACTCCTCCGGCTTTCTGGTTAGTACAATATTTGAACTTATATTGTCAATAGGGCTGTCAATCAATTCAAATATTTAATCACCATTAACCTGTTTTCATCCTGAGTTACTCATCTCATATTTTTACACCCAAACCAGGCGTTGAAGTTCCAGGGGCGACTGAAGTACCTCCGTGGCCAGAGGGTTTTGAACGGGAACTGTAACAAACTTCAGCTGGCACTTTTCACCATTGCTATGCCTGTCCAGTCTCCAACCATTGTGGAGATCAGAGCTAAAATGCTCCTCTTTCAAACCAAGCACAAGCTGGACTTCACACCCTTGGGCGTTGATAGCAGGTGCTACACATTCTTCCATTCGTTTTTTTTATTTATTACTTTAAACAACCTAACCGGTGATAAAAAAAAAGATCGTTTTAAATAAAAAAAAAAATCCAGTTGCTCCATCTCAAAACAATGTCTTCAACTGTTGTGTGTTAACTGAAGTTTATTCCAGTTTAACAAACTTAATTTTTTTTTTTGTCTCTCTGCAGGGGGAAGATTATTCTGGGCTATTCAGAGACTGAACTGTGCATGAGAGGCTCCGGCTACCAATTCATCCACGCAGCTGACATGATGTACTGCGCCGAAAAACACATCCGCAGTACGTTGGCAATTTCAACTTGACTTTTACATGAAATAGGAATATTATTTGGTATTGGATGGAGATGCAAGAAAACATTCACATTGTGTGTTTGATGCAAGACCTGGTAGTTGTGGAGCTATTCTTGATTTATTTTGGGTATGTCTGTCTAGGCGAACCACACCTTCCAGCACCCTAGGGCTTAAGACGTTAATACATAATATAACTATCAGTAAAATAAATAGAAAAAGCTGTTTATTTCACAAAATAATTTACTGGTATTTACAAATTACCAAAATTACCAATATATGCACGTATTTTTAGCAGAGCAGAGCAGAGCGGAGAACCGCTTCTAAAAAAGGCTGTGACACGTCTGGTGGAATCACAAGCATTGTCTAGAGTGGCCGCCATCAGATCCAGCGTCGCTGCTGCGCCCGGTGTCAAACTATCGTCATAAATAGCCCGGCACTTTACTGATAACCTGTCATTGTGTCTTGTTTCTGTCTTGTATTTATATCGCAGTGATTAAAACAGGAGAGACCGGTCTGACTGTGTTCAGGCTCCTGAGTAAGTCGGCTGGCTGGGTGTGGGTGAAGTCCAACGCCAGGCTGATCTTCAAAGGAGGAAGACCTGAATTCATCATCGCATATCAGAGAGCTTTAGTGTGAGTGTTTGATCCTTTAATAACTTCACTGGACAGGAGACAGCTTTCCTACTAATAAGACTGATGTTTGTTTCAGTAATGTAACGTGTGCTATTTGGTGTGTTTCAGCAACGCTGAGGGCGAGGAGTATCTGCGTCAGAGGAGGCTGCAGCTTCCCTTCAGCTGCACCACAGGAGAGGGCTTGCTCTACAACACCGGCCCCACGGTGGACGTCACACAGTTTCAGTTCAACAAAATGTTTAGCAACTTGGATGACATGAAGAAGGACGTGACCCCCGGCTCTATGCTGGACAGCTTCCTGAGACAGGACGAAACGGTGTACATGCAGACAGAAACCCCTTTACCCGTGGACCAGGTGTTCATGGACAGCCAGGCGCTGGTTAGCATTGCCAGTGACGCGTGGCAGGACGGTGGAGCTTCAGCTGCTACGAGCGAACCCGTTGTCGTGAAAGTGGAAGCCAAACAGTCGGTGATGGCTGTGATTGACAACTTGGAAAAAATGGCTCAAGACGGCGACTTTTGTGCGGCGTTGCAGAATCTGGAGGTCGGCGACATGGAGCTGAAGGAGTGGGAAAATGCCCTCAAGAGATTAAGTCAGGATGAGAACCAGCAGAACAATGTCCGGTCTGAGCTGGACAGCATCCTCACTAATGACATATTTGACTACATTGATAGTGTTCTGTTCAAGGAGAAGGGAGAAGACGCCAGCCCTCCCAGCTGCCTCACAGCAGCCAACGACAATCAGCAGGACCCTTTCACTCAGGCCGCCCGGCTCTCTGGACTCGCTGAGCCACAGTTGTTTCCGACACCGAGCCCCGATCATACTTACCCCCCGATGAATGGTCTCTACACTCACCAGCAGCATACAATGAATGGCCCGGTGGTTGCAGGGCAGTGCTTAGCACAGTCTGCTCCGATATTCAGCAGCACCCAGAAACTCTCCCACCACGGCCCCCTGATTCCTCAGGCTGACACCAACCTGCCTCCTCTTCAACAGCTGCAGCTCCAGGACATTTTCAGCCCGTCTATAGAGCTC
The DNA here is from genome assembly GCA_916701645.2 of Sebastolobus alascanus. NCBI lineage: Eukaryota > Metazoa > Chordata > Actinopteri > Perciformes > Sebastidae > Sebastolobus > Sebastolobus alascanus. The sequence goes on along the minus strand of CAKAOJ020000206.1, from coordinate 312,703 downwards.
CCAGAGCTCACCGTCCCTTACGCCTCGGCCCCTTTTCCATCCTGTGGGCAGGCATCCATCAGCCACATGGGCCGCCCTCACGGGATTTCTGCGCACACGCAGTCCGGCCAACTTCTGCGCTGTCCTCAGAACAATATACAAGCTCCTTCAATGGCAGCGAATGGACAGCTGCTGCAGAGCTCTGTTCAGCGACCAAACAACGTAGCACCCGGCGTAATGGACATTTTGCCACCCCTGATTCCTTGCAAAGACTTTAATTCCACTAGCACACCTAATATTCCCGTTCCCTTTGCCACAACTTGTCTGCAAGGAAGCGCCTCTTTTGAAACGCACAACCACCAAGTTGAGCAGTGGCCGCAGAGCCAGCAGCAGAGGCTTCCTCACACCGGCATCATGCAGAACGGACCCGAGCTGATGCCGAGGAGCGTGACCGGACTGAACCACGCTCTGCAGGGAGGGCTGTCGTGTGGCCAGGCAGCCACTCAAAGCAGCTGCATGTTCAACCAGCACTTTTCTTCCAGTCCAGCAGGAGGCGACGCCCTGGCTCTCTCCGGGTCTTCAGGCCTGAGGGGGGCCGAAACGTCTCTGGATCAGAGTCCTCCTCAAGGTTCCTGCTACTTCCAGTGGAGCCACAGTGAGTCTGTGGTGGGCACTTCAGCCATCAACCAGGAGAACGCCAACATCAGTCCGCCCAACATGTCCTCTTCAGAGCACACACTCAACATTCAGCACTACGTGGAACACCACAGACAGACAGAGGTAAACACATCATTTCACCCTACAAGATCATTAAAAGACTAAATTAAAAATGAATGATAGACCATAATAACCACAGACCATAATCAAATGTCTCAACTAAAGATTATTTTTATTGGCAATTCTGTAGAAAAAAAAAAAAATCTTCAAAAAATAAAAACATAATCAAAGGAAAATTAATAAATAATGAAAAATTATATATATATACAAAAAAAAAATATATACATACACGGTAAATAAATAAATAATAATAATTGTATTAATAATAATAATAATAATAATAATAATAATAATAATAATAATAATAATACAAAATACTACTACTAATAATAATAATAGTAATAAATGAAAAAAATAATAATAATCTTCACAACAACTCAAAGATATGAAGATAGAAAATAATTGGCTCATATCATTGACTTGATATATACTTAAAATATAATAGAGAAAATTGGAATGTTAAATGTAAGATTCTTCAGTTAAAAGCAAAGCTTAAAGGGTCAGTTCACCCAAATCACTACAAATTTTATCATGTGCTGCATAAAGCACTGATAACTCTTTATAATATTGATTTTTTTTTATTGCTTAATTATCTCAAGGCGAATACAATTATTAAACATTTTCAATTTTCAATATAATATATATTTATTTTTATTTTTGTCTTTGTTTAGAATAGAATAGAAAATACTTCATTGTCTACTTTTTGTGTATAAAAGGCAGACATTTGTCTATTGTCTGCTATTAAAAAGGGTACATTAAAACACATTTACATAAAAGCAGGAACTCGATGGTGAGACCTGAATCCAGGTTAAATAAAAAGATATAAAATGCAGTGTGCTGACATACTATACTGTGGCTTCTTTTTTTTGCAAAAAAACCTCAAGAAAACCTCCTTAACCCTGTGTCCTCTCCGCTCTATTCAGCAGGATGAAAGAGTCTCCGCTGAATGCAATGGGATTTTTGCCACACCTGCTCATGACGTAGCCATGTACCTGATAGAGTAGAGTCAAGCCATGTTGTTATTTCTGCTGCGACAAATCCCGGAGAAGGACACAACTCAGTATAGTCTGCCTGTATCAGTGCTTATTCACAGACTCTCATGCTTACCCTCATCGCCATAATGTTTTATATCACACGTTTATACTCTGTCCAGTCTGTAATGTTTAAAAGCTGTTGCTTGTCAGTTTTTAGTGAAGATACACTATAGTAAGTAGCCTAATAATGAAGTATAAAGCCACAAGTGCGTTTACCGGGATGGAGCTTGAGCCAGCTAGGAGGATTGGCCAAGTAAATCCAAATAGCCAAAGAAATAGGTTTATATAAGGGAAACCAGGTGTTGTCACGTCCTTGTTTTCCCCCAGGGATAATTGTTTATCTCCCAAGTATAAATACCGAAAAAATACTATAAAAAATGCTGTTTTTTAATATAATCATTCTAAACTTTGATGCTGACAAAGTTGAGACTTTTTCTAAAAGACGTCGTCGTCATCTTTGTAAAAATCAGTGCAAAGAATCACTGAAAGTGAAAGCACAGCTGTACCTTCAAATTAATTATTATTACAGATAAAAGAATCTGTATGTTTTTTTTTAATGAAACCCTTAAATGTGGTTGATGTAAATACAATCTGTAATTGTAATATTTGTTTCCGCTTTGGCTCAACAAACTCTCATATGTACAGAATGCCTCAGCATGTCATACACGTGTTTATCTGTGTGCAGCATAAATGTGCTTTTGTGGAGGATGCCTTCCAGTAAACATGTCAGGAATAAGCAGAGAAATCAGGAAAAAAAACCCGACCCATCCGAGGGTCACGTTTACTTCTGTCAGGGATGCAAACATTTTGATTTGTCGCACTATTTTCCATCTCAGTGACGTTTTTAAAACTGAAAATAGCTGCAGTTGAAATGCACTACTGCTAACAAAGACCTGTACTCCGATGCATCTTACTCATGTCTATAAAGCAATGGAACTAAAAGTAAAGCCGGTCATTGTTGTGAAATAAACCCCGACAGGGCGATGCAAAATGACCGGCTCGCTGTACATTATCCCGCTTATTACACGGCTACTTACTTAAGAAATCAATAATTTGACACAAAAACGGTCCGCCAGAGTCCGACATCAGAACTACGCCCATAGCAACGGTCTGTTATACATAGCAACAGTCTGTTATACATAGCAACGGACTGATATAAAGGAATAGCAGACCGTAGAACGCCGTAATTGACCAATCCAGTATTCAAGCCGTGTAATAATAAAACAATAAATCGTGAACCAGCAACTTGGTAAAAAAAATCGTCAAAATTAGCAGGAATTACAATTCAAGTGTAAACCTTTTTAATGCAGCAACAAATTGGTCAAAAATTAAACAGGAATTCAAATTCCAGTCTATAATGTATACAGTATATAAACATAGAATTGTATTGAATAGATTGGCCCCATTGTCACCGATATCCGATCCAGCTATTTGAGTATTGGAGCGATATGGATATCGGTATCGGTGCATCCCTATCTGAAAACTAACTAATACTAAATTAAAATACAATTGAAAAGTAAAAAAAAAATGAAATAAAAGCTATTTGAAAATTCAAAACCTTACTTCAGTAGGCGGTCTTCATCAACTTGTAGGTCGAAAAGCTTCACGTCTATCACCGCAAACTAGCCTTGACAGCAAAATGATAAAACCCAGTGGTAATGAGCATATGATGGACTACTGGGAAGCAATGTAGCAGGTTAAAGATAATATACTATAATAAGATACTAGATACTATAAGATCTAGATCTGTACTATAAGACTAGGATAACATGCTACAACTTGAGTTTCTTCTCCTCTTCCATTTAGTTACATCCTTCAGAGGTGTTCACTTCATGTGATGTGTTTTCTAAATCTTCAAACGTGTAATCAACTCACTTTACAAGGAAAAAAAAGCCTGAATTAAGCAAATGATTGATGGACGTCTCCAAACCTTTGAAATGGGTCAGCTCGATGCAGATGAATACAAACAGCCTCTATACCCAAATATACTTCTGTCCCATTCTCCCATATGTTGTGGTCCTACATAGGAACACTCTAAAATATATACTGTATATATTGCCTTAACCCAAACATTAATTTATATGATAGCATACAGCATGACCATATACGTTTTCTTGTGCCTTCATGCCGAATCGGCAGCTTAAAAGTATCTTCATATAAATATATTTGTGCCTTCTTGTATAAAGCTTCTTAAAATAACGTTTTCTAATTAGAGCTGCACTAATGTAAGGGAAGTCACGTCCATAGGAGATACGGTATCTTTACTGTAAATCAAAGGTTTCATCCTTAAGTGCATTTCAAAGCTCAGAGGAATCTCTTAAATTTCCCATTACACAAACGTCCTTAACAATGGAAACAAGGGAAAATACTTAACTTGACCGATCTCTATAGAGATGGCAGGATATCTTTCATTGAGTTTAGTGTCAAGAATTTGGAGATTTAAAGTGCTCTAACAATGCATTCAGCTCATCTTGATGCTACTCTGTCTGTTTCCTGTTTGTGCTCTTCATTGTGGCTCCTTTTTGTCTGCTTTTCACATCCATACCACACAAAAATGGTTTGGATTAACCCCTTTAGCAAAAACAACATTAACATGGCAGCTTTACCGTATTCCTGCTGCACTGTGGGAAATCGCTCAGTATTTTTACCTTTCCTTGAGAATCTGTTGTGTATGTTTTTGGAAATACCTTCTAGTACAATGCTTATGCAATTGCTTGATCTTTGTTGCGTTGAAAGAGCAGTGATGGACTCTTCCTCCTGTAGAGGATCTGAGCATGAAGCAGCAGACTGTGTGTGGAGGCTATGAGGACGGCCTATAAACCGCCTTTGTCATTGAACTTTGATACAGACTGTAGCCACTATGAAAGAAACCCGGAGCCAAATGTTTTATTCACAGCGGTGTTGATGTCTGTGTGCTAACGTGCCTTGCCATATTTCTGTTATTTCTTTTTAAAAAAAAGAAAAGAAGAAAAAAAATCACAACTATTCAGTTTCATGTAATCCACTCATATTTAGCCAAGTAGTTATAGTATCTATATCATAATATATGTTAAACTAATAACCAGCCTTCGTCTAATGTTAATTGCTTTTTCATAAATATACGTGTGCAATGATTACAACTGTGTTTGGCTCATTTTTTTTATAAACATCCATGTTAAAGGGTAACTTCAGTTCTTCTTTTTTATAACTTTATTTCAGTAGTTTTACATTATAAAACCATGTACACATATAAACAAATATACGGAACTCGCACAGACGTTACTCCGCATTTCACCCACCTCTTATCCCTCCCTACCTCCCCTGGGTGGGGCAAATTATCAAAGAATAACATTTAGGGGAAAGAACAAAAAAGTATTATATATATAGAAATAGTAAATCAAAAGTAAATAAATAAATAAAATACAATACAATAAAAAAAAAAAAAGATAAATAATAGAAAATAAAAAATAATGTAACTTTGGTATTTTTTAACCTTCGACTAATGGGGACAACAACAATATGTGAAATTGGTATTGAGGGAGAACGCTGCAGACAGCAGCTGCTAAACTGGCTGTGATGTAATCACTCGGGGCAACTCCTCACCGTCATTGTTACGTCCAATAAAAGTTCTTGTTTCTGCCACTGACGGGCTCAGATTGTTATTATAAGTGTCCGAAAACATTATGGAAAGGAGCGTACAGAGAAATAAAACCTTTTCTGTACCCTTTCGCTTGATTCTGTTTGTTATTGTGTGTCTCGTTCTGAATAACAAACAGACCGGATCAAGAGAAAGGTAAAGAAAAAAAGAATGGTTTTGGTGTGTACTCTCCTATTATTATGAAAGGTTGTGTCTCACTGACAGATGGGGCCCTAAAGTTCCTGTAGTCATTCTGAGGGACAGTTTAGCCTCACAGTCAGACATCTTGGAAGGTGCGTTGCCTTTATCAGAAAAGTCCTCTGTCAGCTCTGATGCTTTGGTCCGAGGGTTTGGTATGCAGTTTGTGGATTGACCTTTACACATTATCCACTTTGACTCAGACTGAGTTGACCATGTGGTGGTAGGAGTCTGCCCACAGTTACCCATAGAAGGTGTGTCTTTCATTTTGGGAAACGATTTGGCCGGGAGTAAGGCGTTCATTAAAGCAAAAAATATCCGGAGGTGTTTTCAATTTTTCGCGCCATGTCAGAGAAGAAAAAAGCAGGATTTGTCTGAGACGGAGAGAGAGGTATATGGATGCATTTCAACACAATCAGTGACAGGCCACCAATTAAAGAGCTTTCTAGCCTCCTTGTCAGACCTTAAATGTCATCATTAGGTTGTTGGAGACAATAAGATATTTGTCTTTCCCCCCTGCTTCTTTACTCTCCTCCCTCGTGTCCACTTGTGTCTTGTTAGGAGGTGACTTGTAGGAAGCAAGAGGAAGGAGGAAAGGGACAGAAGAAGAAAAAATAATCTTTAGTTGCAATTCTAAAGAAACACCTGTGGGGGGTTAACAGCATCAATGGCATTATCTCTGTTTTATTCATCAAGCCACTATTATTAGTGGTACCTAAAAATGTAAATTATAAATTCATCATAAAACCACTCGTGCAAAATCAATAATTGTCTTCAAAGTGACCCAGAGGGAGTGAAGATGGCCCATTTGGTTAAATGGCTAACATCTGAGCAACAGATGATGATGGAGGCGAGGAGGAAAATTAGCTGAATGGAAAGCCCCAGAATATGTAGGAAGTAACATGAGGAGTTAGAGAAGGAAACACAGAAGTGAGGGTTTAATGGAGGACACATAAGGCAGCTCTGGTGAGTATGTCTCTGAGCTGGCTTTTTGTTTGTCCACCAGAGGGCTCCCTCTCCCTCTCCTCCCCATCACTGTCTCATGGAAACAGCACTAGTAGGCCTGTATACTGTCTACCTGAGGCGGTACTAGTTCAAATCTTTGAATGAGTCTATCTATTCATACATATATTACAGCAGGAATAAGTTTATAAGTATATAAATATTATTACTTCACACAGTTTACGGTCAAAAAAATGCTATTGCCTCCTTTATATGAAGCAAATCTGACTGAATTGCCATTTTATTTCACTTTAGTGAAATACTTCAGATGTGGTGCCTAATTATGGAACAATATATAAAAAAACAAAACAATAAACATTATAAAAAAAAAAAAGCCACACATTAGAATAAATAATTTCACAGATTTTGAGGCAAACGTTAACAAGTTTTGAATATTTCTGCAACTGTATCTGAAATAAGAGCTAATAAAAAAAGGCTGTTATTATAAGATGCTACTGAATGAATAAACTGGGTAACACTTGAGAGCTCTGCCACCAGGCGGCACTTGTTGCTGCTTGGGATCCGGAGGAGGGGGCGAGGCAGGCAGCCTGCAGGTAGACTCAGGCCGGGCAGAGCTCCTCCTGCTGGCAACAGGAAAAAAGTGTGGTTTTAATGCAGTAACTTCGAAATTAATATAATAAAATAATAAATAATGCATGACATAAACCTCTTCTGTTGCCAGTGTTGTGTATCCCTATTCCACAATTTAAGATCAGTGGCTTATATAATCCTTTTAAAATGCTGTTTTAACTGTAGAAAACAACAATGCGCATGCGCATGATTACCTGTTGCCCAGCTGCAATCTGATTGGCTATTTGCCAAACACGTTGGCTAGTAGTGGCGGAAGTTTGTATTTAATATACACATAAACGACGTGGATTATCTTCTACAGCACACATTTTAAAATCCGTCTTTTGTAGAGAAATTTGAGATTAAACACCTCTGTGCTCAGCAGCCGCCGGATGTTGTTATAAAACAAACATCTCGAACAGATGCATCGGAACAGGAAATCAAGCAGTATAGCTGCAACCTGAGGAGAACAGGTAAGTTCTCAGCCGGACTATCAGCTGTTTTAAACTGTGTGTACACTGCTCATTATGTTAACCCCTTACCTTTCCAAACTCTTCTTTTTAGAGGGGTAGTGTTGGGGGACAGGGGATGTTCAGGGGGAGATAAATGGTAGATGTCTCATAGAAGTGGTGTACATCATCTGAAGAACCTGAAGATTAATTTGAGATGCAGCTCAGCACTGTGTGTCAAGTTGTTCTAGTCATTAATAAGAAATAAAAAATAATAAATTATTTAAAATAAATTGTAAAAGTGTATAGGGGTTTAGAACATTATGATAGAAGTATATGATGGTCATCCCCATGCTCAATTGTGCCTCATAAATTGTTGCAGCAATTTTTGGGTTGATACCATTTGTTACACAGATTTGATGCTAAATTTAACCATTTTTTACCACTCTAGCATTGATAAAAATGATAAATAATCCCTCCAACATACCACATTAAGACACCAAGACCTTGAGGAACTCCATAGAAAAAGCCATGCTGTGATTTGGTTTAAAAAACTTTTGGCATTTGGAGATTTCTGCAAGAATTTCATTTTTCGGCGATTGGATGGCGAGCACTTCTGTTGTGGAAACTGCTTAGAAACCCCCTTATTGTCAATCTAGCTAGGAAAAAAATCCATCCTCTGAATGCTCTAGGTCTCTAGTTTGTGGCTGGAAAGTTTCATGAGGCTGTGAAAAACTACTGCGATATATCAGTTGTTCAAGCCTGTGATTTTCCTTAACAGGAAGTGTTTGTGGTTTTATTCTGAAGAAAAAGAAAAGAAATACTTTGGCCTGAGTCTACATGTAGTTTTACTTTTGTTAAGTGAGATGGTCACTATGCTCTTACTGTCAAAATCCCACTTGCCAATTTGTATTTTCTTGAAAGCTGTAAAATAACCGGCCATTTTTCCCCCAAAGGGCCCCGAGCCACAATTTAAATGATGTCTTGCAAAGCCACAACCCTCATTCATTTTTCAGTAGGTTGTTTTTTTTCACTGCAAAGGCACATTTTAGGGTTTGAGGACAAAGAGCCTGCGTGCTAATGTAATATTACATACAGCTTATTTTATGATTTGATTTCCCAGTTCTCTTTGATAGCAAATCCCTTGTGTTTCTCAGTTAGAAAATGAGTCCAGGCCACATGTTGTACGGGCACAAGAGGTTGAAGGCTTGAGTGATTATTTGTACTGTCCCATGTTTTCTTTTTTTTACGATTTTTAAACAGATTTTTTTTAATGCCAGAATCAATATATTTTCTTCATTTGAGTCTATGCAGAGGTAGAAGGAAGTTACGGCTTGTAGTGTTGTAGTAATGTGACGTCATATCCGTTCTGTATCCGTCAACCACAACAAACCAGCCGGCCGCCGCAAGCCGTAACGAGAAAGTAAAAAACAGCGGAGGGTCTGCGTGGAGACGACCTGCACCCTCACATATTAAATCCAACGTGGTAAACACTACACATCCAGTAAAGTATAGAAACACTTTGGGTTTCACACATTACCAGGAAAAGCAGAGCTAGACATCACGGTTAAAGCTGCATGCTAACTCTGTCATGGACAGGAAACGTTATCGTATCGCGGTAACTTATGGGGAAGCCGGCCGTCAATCTCATCTCCGTGGTCAAATGGGCCGACGCTACAACTGTAGAGCACCCATATACTGACATTTATGTTAAATGCATTCAAACGGCCCCGATGGCGCTGACCATGGATGTATAAAGAGAACGGAGCTGACGGGAGAGCTAGAGACGGACTTGGAGAAGTTAGAGGAAGTATACATGTGTGACTACGTCCGGTTTTCAAAATAAGGTGTAAACAAAGGGAACTGTATATACAAAATACATATATGAAAATAACATTGATTGGATTATATTCACCAGAAGTATAAAACATTACACGTCCCTTATACATTAGAAAGTAAATTCCACTAATTTGTGAGGGAAAGGTCTTTATTCTTTGATTTTTGAGTTGCTGGAAAAAATCTAGTAAATAATGTCTGACAATGACTGATATATTTGACTTCAGGACATCTCTGACTAAATACTTGCTGAAAATCAAAAATTTTGACTGCATTAATTTAGATATTTTCCAAAGTAAAGGTCCCTAGAAGTGTATCATTCAACTTTTTCCCATGGTCTAGTGTTAAAAAAGTTAACAAAAATCACAATATCGAATCGCAATACTTCATCAAATCGCCACCCAAGTATCGTGGCGGTATCGAATCAGGAGATAGGTGTATCATCCCAGCACTACTAACTACACATACATGATAAACTGAAGTGTGTAGCAGTCGTAGTGCAGTAGGCTACTGTATGTGTTCTAAGAAGCACCTTAGAGTATAACATTGAGTAATGCCTGGGAAGACATGTAGCAGCTGACTTGTGGGCTAACTAATATGTTCCCAAGTGGAATGGGTACGTGGAAGAAATACTGTAACCTCCCCGTACCCACCAGCTTGATGTGTACCAGCTTGATGTGCTCCTCCTTCCAGTCTGAATGGACTCCTCTGCTGAGTGCACGGCTCCCCTGCAGGCCGACAGGACGACCTTCACTAGCAGACAGACTAAAAACAGCTCTCTTTCTCCCTCGTTCTGCTGGGCTCAGAGCATGAAAAACACATTTACAGCTGTCCCGTGGGACACACAGTGTCTAAACAAACACTAAACACTTCTTGTCCCCTACGCCAAGCTCCTGGAGGCATGAAGGGCAAGTGCCTACAGATTTCTGCAGTAGTGTGTTCGGGCAAAAAGACAATAATATCCTCACAATTCAAAGTCAAAGGAAGGCTTATAGATGACAGGTTACCATAATGTCCTGTGTGCAACTGTTTGTCAGCCGAACCCGGTACCGGCTATTTTGAAGTTTTATGTTACATTTTTTACCTATGTATTTTACGTAGTTTACATCCTTATTTTTAGCCCAACCATGATGTTTTTCCTAAACCTACCTAAGTGGTTTTGTTGCCTAAACCTAACTGCGGCCGTTTCACTGCAACAACGTGGCGTTATGTGACACACGAAAAGCTTAAAATGCGTTGGTATGAGTCATGACACTTGGAATATACTTAAGATGTTGTTCTATATATACACCTTCCCAAGAGATCAGGCTGAACAGACAGACCAACATCACCATCTGTGGGTCAACAATAGTGACTTAAAGCTACAAAAATATAAGTCTTCCTGAAAGGGAGAAGTCTGCTTTATACAAATGAAACATAATAAATAAATTCCACTATCGTACAACCTATCAGCATGTTGGCCTAGTTTTCCTTCTACATGTGCTGTGGGGGTCTTCAGCACCCTGAGGGGGTCTGATGTGGTCATGTGACTCATTGTAAGCATTTCCATAGCATGAACATCTCGACATATCTGTCTTTGTCTGCTGTCAAAACACAATTGCGTTAAACCTCCGCATCTCTGTTTTCACACAATCTGACAAGATACGTCTCCCCGAGGCAAATTATCTGAATTATTCATATTTCATTTATTCTGTAAACTGTTCAATTATATTTCCTGTAAGTATGTTTTCCCAACATTAAGGTTTAAATGCTATTTCACAATGCCAGGGATTTAATAGACAATACAATCTCAGTACTGACTGAAATATGTCTGTAACATGAGTTTATATTAAACTTTGGTATTGATGATCCCATTCTTGGCTTGTTTATTTATTCTTTGTTTCTTATCAAAGAATTACAATTCTTTCAAATGTTCTGGTTTAAATCAGGAAACATTTTTATTTTACCTTTAAGACCAACTGAAATCATCTTTTTGCAGTCAAATATAATTGTTTCTAATGCATTGTTGCTATATACTATTAAATATTAGGGGAAACAAGGGTATTTGAGGAAATATCAGAAACGCTCCTTTTGTTCTCAGGGGAGTGTTGGTGTTGGTGTCTGTGTTTGATTGACAGCAGCTGGCAGGCGGAGACAAAGACAAAGACAAAGACAACGCTGTAGTTTACAAACCAAGGCAGACTGTGTGTTGTTAGAGGTGTTGATGAGTATAAGGACCACATCAGCATTTAAACAGACCAAAGAGACATTTGCAGGTATGTTTACATGCTGGTCAACATTGCTGCAGCTGAGCAGCATTTAACAACAGCCACTTTTCACAGCAGCCATTTCAACACGTCGTAGCAGAGTAAACACAGTAAATGATAAAATAGATAATGGTCCCGTTCTATTTAGAGTCACAGCTATTCCAATGAGCCAGCATACACGATATCAGTACTCGAAACCGCCTACTACTGATGAACTCAGTATTCAGTATACAGTACATATTGCAAACTGCGTTCCTCAGTAGTATGAAACTGTTAAATTGATTTATTTTGCAGTATGCTGGGCCAAACTTTTTCCATTAAACAAACTCTTAAAGCACCAGACAAAAAAAGGAACTCATACCACTACCGCAATATTATCAGAAAATAAAACTTATTGAGCTTTCAGTCAATTAAATATTTAATCGTGATTAATTGCATGATTGTCCATGGTTAATCAAGATTATTGCAAATTAATTACAATTTTTTTATCTGTTCAAAATGTACCTTAAAGGGAGATTTGTCAATTATTTAATACTAGGGGTGTCACAATTTCGATACAAATTCGGAAATTGATCGAAATCAGCGTCCGATCTCCCCGCCTACTTACGCACTTTTGAGAAAATTCAGCTTTACTCAAGAAATTTAAAAACCACCTCACTCATGGTTTGAACTATAAAAACCAAGACAAATATCCCCTTTACCAGCATAAGCCACCATGTTCTGAACAGACACATTACATTACAAACACCGACAATAGTAACGTTTGCATTTTGGAACATAAAACTGCAAACTGAAACTACTCGGTCCAGCACTCGGGACTATAGGCAGGCATGATGGGAAATGTGGGCCGTGCAGTAAGTATTTTTTAAAACTAAAAACTGAAAATTACGCTATGAGAGTGAACCAGAACAGTAAAGTTGTGGGCCGACCGATAAACAATGAACTGAAACTTATAAAGCTGCAGATTCAGCTGATAATAAAAATATCAATTAGGCCTCTTTAAATAATATGTTTAATCAATTCTCATAGGTAGGTAACTAAACAGCAGAGATTCCTCCTGAATGTTGAAATGAACTCACTTCCATTATTTAATAGTCTAACCCCTGACCCACATTCAGCCCGGGCCACCACAGGCTCAACATAAACCTCCAGCTCTCAATCTGAGCGCTGATTGGACGCCGGGACTCGCTCGGGAACGCGCCGGCGTGGACGCGCTCGGCCTGTGTTTCCAAGGAGACTCTCCCACGTGCCCGCGCGTGCCTCCTGTAATTTTTCATAAGAAGCTTCTTGAGCTCGCGCCCGTCAGAAATCTGTGACGGGCGTGCCCGCCAGTGGAATGCGCGCCCCCGCTGCACCCCCCCCTTTGCAACTCATGTCCGGCACTAATTGGAGTGCAGCACCGATGTAGATGATAAATGTAAATACTTGAATCTTTCTCTGCTCTTATTGTGAGTTTTTCGTTGTATTTGTAACTTGGGGGGGATGAGGAGGAGGAGGAGGGTTTCCCTGCACACTGAGGCTCTTCTAGCATCATTTTATTTTTCTTCATGAGGATGAAAACTCGCCTTTTTACTTGGAACAACTTCATCTTTCCGTGCGGGCTGATGGGACACCGACTGCTTCATTAGTTTTCTGTATTTTCTATCGGATCTCTCTCGGGGTTTTTCTCCTGCACATTTTGATTGAACTCTTAATTGGAGCGGCTCATAAAACAACGAGGCACGAGACGTCCTGTTCCACCTAACTTATTTCATTTATTTTTAATTTGTTTTATCAGATTTCTTTTTTTTACAGAATGTGTTTAGGGTTTTGATCTGGAGGATTCTAGCATAATCTAGTTGGTGGCTCACATGTAGCAGAGAAAGAGGCTCTGTGTATTTGTGAGGGATTCATCACAGGCTTATATAAGAAGAGCCGTCATGTATGCAGGACGCAAGCGGAGAAAACCAGTCCAGAGAGCGTAAGTTCACTTAATATTATTATTATTGTCAATTCCAATGAAAATAACCTCGTATTAAAATGTAAAATCCACACAGGGAGGCTGGATGAATTGTGATGTTAGTTTCTAAATGCACGCTGTGAGGCAAACCTAGAACATTTAAAGAAACCAGCTTCTTAATCCATTTATAAAATATATTGTATTCAAGATTTCGTTTGCTTCTTAACGCGAATTAATTTTAATGCACCTGCGAGGTGATTTAATATTCATATTTTCTTACAGGATGTTTAGTGAGGTGCTATAATGAAACATAATAATGTGGAAATGTCCTGTGCGTAAAGTGTATTGCAGGGTCTCTTTAATGCCTGCGGATTACTGCAGGCCTGCAACTGCAAGGCCTCATTTTAACCTTCAACACTTATCTCTTTCATTGTTATTTATTGAGCTGACAATCCTACAAATAAAGTAAGAGAGCACATTTTTTTTTTCTTTTTTATTATTTTTTTTTTTTTCAAAATGTCACCGAGTGACTGGGACCCTCATGCAGGGTGTTGCGCCATTTTCTGTCAAAACGCCCTTCAGAGGATCAGAGGCACCGTTTTTTCTCTCTCCTCAGGTTGTTTTGATTGGTTTAGGGATGTTTAATGATCGGTCGTTTCTTAATAAAATCATGCATTTGTTATGTTTAATATGTTAGAAATCACAATATGAAAAAATAACAGATTCTTCTTTTTTTTTTTTGATTAAATTTACTAATTTTAAGGCTGACTGTAAAACCCACAAACGTCTTCCGTTTTTCAACATAAACATTTGATTAAATCCTCAGCAGTGATGATGACATCATCCAAATTAAAGATGACGTTGTCATTATCTGAGCAGCTGCAGTAACTGGAAAGCTCCAAACTGTTCACAGTAACTGAGGACATTATTGTCCTGCTGTTTAAAATGACTGCAACTCCTCTATATGTGTCAATAGATGATGGAGCTGCTGGAGGTTTTGCTCTACTAATTCATCATTTTTGCCATAAGTAATTCATAATGTTAATGTATGTTGACACTGTAAACATATTTAACAGTTTTGAATCAATTATTAATCCAAAATATCAATAAAACTTATTTCAGCTTTACTTTTTGGAAGATATGTTTTTTTTTTTTATCATTTGAATTTTTTTGTATCAAAGTATTTCAGGTATTTTTATAATCTAAAGCAAGTTCTCAATGTAAGGGGTGATATTTTGTATTTATTCATTATTAGCACATTTATAGAGAACTATTGCATAGCTCAAAAATACTAAAGACAATCTGCCTCCACAGTACAAGTGTTGTATTTTTGAAATTATCATCCAAAAACTATGTTTTTGAAGAAATGTAAATTTCCCTTTCGGAATGTGTTAATTCCAACTTTTAATTGGATTCATGATGGACTAAAACTAGATGAGACACTTTTGGTTACAAAGAGCAGGATCAGGGTAGAGCACACTCACAGATAAACTGATTGATCACTGACTGTTTTGATAATTGATTATTTTATGGCTGGTTGCAGTTTTCCCATTCTGAAGATTTATTGCTTTTCTGGGTTTATACTGTGTTTTATATAGGGATGCACCGTTCGGGCCGATACTGACTCAAATAGCTGGATTGGATATCGGTGACAATGGGGCCGATCTATACAATACAATTCTATGTTTATATACTATATACATTATAGACTGGAATTTGAAATCCTGTTTAAGTTTTGACAAATTTGTTGCTGCATTAAAAAGGTTTACACTTGAATTCCTGCAAATTTTGAAGATTTTTTACCAAGTAGCTTGTGCACGATTTATTATTTTAACAACAAATAACAATTCAGTAAATTTGTATCTATGTACAGTATTTATTTGTTACATTTTGTTTTACAAAGTTAGGAAAACAATGTCGCCCGTGGCAATTATTTGGCCATATCTGTTTTTTAACATGCTTTATTTTATAATTTTTATAATATTGTAATGGTGCGCTATCTTGGCCAGGTTTCCCTCGAAAAAGAGATATTAATCTCAAGGGACTTCCTGGTTATAAATAAATAAATAAAATAAAATGTTTAAGTCAAGCCTGATGTTGCCTTCCACATAACAGAATGATCCCAGTCTCTTCCACACAGTGAGACTTACAGATGATTAATTAAACACTGGTATCAGATCGGTACTGGGTATCGGTCGATACCCAAAGCCCAGGTATTGCTATCGGTATCGGGACTGAAAAAGTCAGATCGGTGCATCCCTAGTTTCATATAAAGGTTCAATTTATTTATCCATGAACACATGGAAATTACTAATATTAATACTAATCGACCGTGGTGAAAAGCGCGGTCTGCACCTGAGTAGTGACCAGAAGTTTGGGCCAGATTGAGCAACGGTTGAGTTTTTGGATTGTTCATCAGATTAAATAAGCAGTTTGAAGACATGACTTTCAATATTTCATATCATTTCATGACATCTTATAGACTGAACTGAAAAATAAATATACAATCAGTGGATTAATTATGATAATTTATGTTTTATGATAGCAGTATACTGTACATGCACACACATAAAGAACAACGAGCACTGCAGGTAAAGCACGCTGACATCATCACTTTACAGTGTAAACAGAACTCCATCCATATTCATGTCCAGTGATAACATGTGTCAGTGTGAGTTAGGAGCAGTCATGGTACATGAAGTGTCTGCTAGTGTCAGCTCATGTTGCTGCCATGTTGTCGATGTTTGTGTAACTAAATGTTTCCTCACATTGGTAATGTGAGTAAACAGAAAAAAAACAGAAAATGATTACTTTTCATTTATACATGAAAGTTTAAATTCTGTGAATATAACTGTAGTTAATATTAATATGGTCAAAATTGTGATTCGTCCCTTATTCTCTTTAGTCATCAACACACTAAGTATCATCACTTAATCACATTAGGGCTGCAATTAATAATTATTTTCATTGTTGATTATTCTATTGATTATTTTCTCGATTAATTGATTAGTTTGGTCTATAAAAATGTCTCCCAAAGCCCAAGATGACGTCATCAAATGTCTTGTTTTGTCCACAACTCAAAGATATTCAGTTTACTGTCATAGAGGAGTAAAGAAACCAGAAAATATTCACATTTAAGAAGCTGGAATCAGAGAATTTAGACCTCTTTTTTTTAATTACTCAAACTGATTAATTGATTATCAAAATAGTTGGCGATTAATTTAATAGTTGACAACTAATTGATTGATCGCTGCAGCTCTAAATCACATTATATATTATTCTGGTGTACACTGTTTACTAGACTTGCTGACTCGCTGCTATTAACCACACCATTGTTACTCTTACCTCATAACTTTGTCTTTAATTGCTCTTGTATAGTTTCTGTTTTTACTTCTGTTCTTATACTAGTTGTATATACCTTTTAATATTACATTTACTTCTCTGTTTATCTGTACTTATTTCTGTCTTTGTGCTGCTGCAGCACCTGAATTTCCCCTCTGGGGATCAATAAAGGTTTATCTTATCTTATCTTATCTTTTAACACAAATTGACTGGTTTACACACAATCAATCACATAGCAGTATAGGTTTTAGGAGTGTGTAGACTGTGTGGACCAGTGGAGCCAAAACCTTTTTGGCTTGTGACCCCTTAACCTCTTAAGCCCTAGGATGCTGGAAGGTGTGGTTCGCCTAGACAGACATACCCAAAATAAATCAAGAATAGCTCCACAACTACCAGGTCTATATGCATGATCTTGGTCTCTATGGATACGTAAGACCTCAGAGAAATCATCCCCAGTGTCAGTAACATTGTTACTGTTACTTTGCCTGAGTAAATTGTGATGAACCAAAGGAAAAATGTACATTTTTATCCTCGCCTAAATGTTTTCTAGATTAGACAGTTGATAACGCCGTTATAGCGATGATGCCATGCACAGAGATGCCACTGAATTCATTCAGCAACTACTTGACTACAACTGTGCCAGAGGCAGATATAAATTACACAAAGCACATAGATTCTACAAAGGTTTTAGTCAGGATAGGACCAGGCAGACTCTCCATTTGGCCACTTGGATACCCAAAGTGTGCCAAATGGGTTTTCTACCTCTTGAAAGGGAATCTGGCTCTAAAATACTACTGATATCCACTACAGGAGGCTATGTGCAGACAATGGAGCCTTCGGCCATGACATTTACCCTGTGCATCATCACATTCTACCATTGTGCACAGTATAAAATCAATAAAATTTGTTAAATAAATAAAATAAATAAAAATTATATAATTTTGGAAACATTTTCTCCCGGATTACGTTTTTTTTTTGGACGTACCACAAATATGTTTCTAATCATAGTCTGCTAGTCATAATCTTGTTTGACCCAAAATTTCCTCCCAGAGAACTCTCATTTTAAACTAGTTTGGGGTCCCCCGGTGGCTGAGGGGCTCTAAATGGGCTCTGAGTGAATGCTGATGATTTTGTTGTGACCTCTTTCTCCATTTATCATGTCCGTCAGGGTGAAGCAGGCACCAGCTGAAGGGGCCAAGTCCAACCCGTCCAAACGGCATCGAGACCGGTTGAACGGGGAGCTGGAGCGCTTGGCCAGCCTGCTGCCTTTCCCCGAGGAGGTCACCGCCAGTCTGGACAAGCTCTCCATCCTCCGCCTCAGTGTCAGCTACCTCCGGGCCAAGAACTTCTTCTCTGGTAAATCTACTGCTTGGCATATACTGTAACAATAATAGCTCTTATTGTGTGTGTTCTGTGTTGTGACAAACCGAACGCTGCTCATTTATCACCTCTAACATCATGCAATTGAATCTGAATTTGTTTACTATTGGGTCGATTATTTTGCGTAAGAACAGTCACATGGATGCATTGATCACGTCTGTCACATAAACCTGTTTCCAATTAGTGGGACAGTTTTTGGAAATCATCCTGTGTGCCATGAAACTCCGAGAAGATCGATATCCAATTAATGAGCTATACTGTATGTGTCCAGCACACACAGAGAGAGAGAGAGAGAGAGAGAGGTCTGCAACATGGTTAGCCTAGCTTAGCACAACGACTGAAAGCAGAGAGAAATGCATGCCTGAAAATCCAGCAAAAAACATTTTACACCAGATTGATTATTGAGGGTTAAACATCACAATTTTCAGCAAAGTCAGGTGGCCAGGTAGGACAGGAAGGGCTGGACGGCATATATATGTTTCCTAGACACAGCAGAGATTACAGCTAAAAAGCTGGAAATAATGACATTAAATGAGCATGGATGGATATTATGAACAAAGGAGATACAAACACTGATATATGATTAATAACTCAAGCTCTGCCACGCTAGAAAATCTTCATGGGATCTTTAGTTTTATGAATGTTGACAAATAACATGTTGTTTTTCATCTCAAAAACTTGAAAAGGCCGACAATTCCAATAGCAAGTGATGCTGTAAATACTCATCTATCTTAGAATATGAATAGTAAACCCCAGCGACAGAGAGTCGCTCGCTCTCTATTTGTGCTGGATGTGTTTCCCCACATCTCACGGCTCATCTCATCAACCAGAGATGTGGAGACCACCACAGCAAGAGAAGAGCCACCAGCCACCGCCTTATTCATCCCAGTGAAAGGCCCTCAATATTTAATTGAGACCCATGCCTTAGCATGTGTGTGTGTGTGCTACATCACTTATTGGAGGATTAGGAGATGGAGCTCTGCCTGGCGTCCATTAAAAACTGTACGCCAAAGCATCGGAAAGAGTTGCATGCCAACGGATGGATGTGTACGCTCTTTTCTCTACTATGCAGAGTGAAGACATTGTTATTTTAGGCGGTGATCTTTTACGGAGAATGCTGCAATGCGGCCGTCAGATGCTCTTGGAGCATGAATAATTGAAAGAAACCCTGGAGTTTAAAGAATTTATGAAATGGAGGCAGAGCAATGTTTGTTTAAGGCAGCGGCTTTTTGAGATGGCTGTTTGGGGTGAGACAGACAGGATACAGCACCGGTGATACCGCTGTGTTTGAGGGCGGACGGAGAAAATGCATTTCATATTATTACTGAGTGTGTGTTGTGTGGCTGCTTGGTTCATATGTTGTGTGTTTGGGGTGGGGAAAAAAAGTATGTATGTATCACGATTTCTTTTTTATGATTTTGAAATAGATTTTTTAATGCCAGAATCGATATGTTTGCTTCATTTGAGTCTTTGAGGAGGTAGAAGGAAGTTACCGCTTTTATTGTTGTAGTCTGAGTAACATGACGTCATATCCGTTCCGTATCCGTCAACCAAAACAAACAGCTGCCGGCCGCCGCGAGCCGAAACGGAAAAATAGAAAACGGTGGAGGGTCTGCGTGGATACGACCTGCACCCTCACATGTTAAATCCAAAGTGGTAAACACTACACATACAGTAAAGTATGGAAACACTTTGGGTTTCACACATTACCAGGATAAGCAGAGCTAGACATCACGGCTAAAGCTGCATGCTGATTCTGTCATGGACAGGAAACATTATCGTATCGCGGTAACGTGCGGTCAAGCCGGCCGTCACTCTCATCTCCGTGGTCAAATGGGCCGACGCTACAACTGTAGAGCACCCATATACTGACATTTATGTTAAACGCATTCAAACGGCCCCGATGGAGCTGACCATGGATGTATAAAGAGAACGGAGCTGACGGGAGAGCTAGAGACGGACTTGGAGAAGTTAGAGGAAGTATACACGTGTGACTACGTCCGGTTTTCAAAATAAGGTGTTAACAAAGGGAACTGTATATACAAAATACATATATGGAAATACGATTGATTGGATTATATTCATCAGAAGTAGAAAACATTACATGCCCTTTATAAATTAAAAACAAAATACCACTAATTTGTGAGAGAAATATCTTTATTCTTTGATTTTTGGGTTGATGGAAAAAATGTTATAAAATTTCCTGACAATGACTGATATATTTGACTTCAGGACATCTCTGACTACATATATCCTGAAAATCAACCATTTTTATTGTATTAATTTAGATATTTTCAAAAGTAAATGTCCCTAGAAGTGTATGATTCAACTTTTTCCCATGTTTAAAAAAGTTAACAAAAATCGCAATAAATCGCAATACGGGAAATGAGCATAATATGAGACCTTTAAAAATCGCAATACATATCGCATCGCCACCCAAGTATCGTGATATTATCGTGATCGGGAGATAGGTGAATCACCCCAGCCCTATTGTGTAAATGTAAAAATGAAGCCCACTCTGGCATTTTTCTGACTACGGTAACTTCTATTATTACCGTTTTGGAGCTATAAATAGAAGTAATGTTTATTGTTCCCCTTCTATAACATATGGAAGTATTCGCTGGCTACTCGACCTGTCAGAGTAAATCATTGATAATGGATTTCAGCACCAATAGGTCAAAGTGTAGCCTATAGACAAGCCCTCTTGTCTAACTGCATTAGCCTACTTCCTGGACAGTCTCTAAGTAATTAACGAGCTCAGGGCTCTTACATTAAGGAAGCAGCTCTCCGTGGACCCCGAGGGCCCATCGCTCCGGGCCGCCTCTGTGCTCCGCCATAATTGTTGTATGTAAACAGCGCAAATCCTGCTCGTCAGAGGCATCCCATAGTGGGTGGTCTGCGGGGCGATGACTTAGCTCCAGTACAGTCTGGGAACGCTGCCATTGCTTCAACTCCCAGCTCTGGGTGGATGCTTAGAAGAACTGTTAACATGCAATATTAAAATGTGTTTTTCTTTCTCGATATTTAATTTCAGTAAAGTGCCCAAACACACAGTTATCCCTTATGACAAAGCAGTATTCTAGTTGTTTATTTTATGAAGTGTACTAAAGTTCAACTATATAATTCCCAAGTATACTTTATGTAGTTAGTATACTAATATCAGTGTACTAGTAATATACTTATAAGCGTACTGCTTTAATACTTCTTGGCCCACTTTTTAGTTTTTAAAAGTGTACTTTTAAGTGTACTTTAAGTGTAAGAATAGTAAACTTTGAGTACACAGCTAGTTTACATTTAAGTCTTATTTTGTACTGCAACTACACTATATAGGTAAACAGATAGTGTACTAGTTTTATACTTGTAAGTGTACTACTTCAATACTTCTTGGGACTAAATAGGTCAACTTTTTAGTTCATAAAAGTATACTTTAAGTATTGTACTGATAGTTTACTAGTTTAATACTGGTAGCCCACTTTTTAGTTTAAGAAAGTACACTTTAAAGTATACTCTCAGTAAACTACTAGTTTAATAGTTTTTATACTGCAAGTTTACTTGTATATACTTGTAGCCCACTTTTTAGTTTATGAAAGTACACTGTAAAGTATACTCTCAGTAAACTACAGTACTAGTTAAATAGTTTGCATACTACAAATATACTAATTTATAATTTAATTATTATCAAAAGATTAAGTACAAGTATAAGCCAAGTATACTTAGACTTTTCTGTATACTTGTCAGTATGAGCCAAGTTTGTTAAGTATATCTCTGATAAGTACATAAATAGTAAACTGACTCTTATTTTAAGTTTAAA
The DNA here is from genome assembly GCA_916701645.2 of Sebastolobus alascanus. Lineage (NCBI taxonomy): Eukaryota > Metazoa > Chordata > Actinopteri > Perciformes > Sebastidae > Sebastolobus > Sebastolobus alascanus. The sequence continues at coordinate 290,524 of CAKAOJ020000206.1, read as the reverse complement.
AGTAGTATACTTGAATAAAGTTGTTTTTGGTGAGGACCGGTGGCTGTACGTGTCACTCAACATGTCGTAGGAGTTGAACAAAGCCCCGGCAGAGCCCGGTTAATCTGGCTGACATGTATTATCCAGCCCAGCTGCCATCTTTGTTATTGTCAGGAGCTCCAATGGGCTCGTCCCTCTCAGCCAGTCTGAGGAGAGGGGCGGTAACTCTCTTAAAACCGATAAGGCCGGGATCACCCCACTCTAGGTGTGAGACTGCAGCTCTCAGCCGTAAGAACCATCTTCACAGCTGCTGTCTGCCTTTTGGATCATTTATGCTCCATGCGTGACAACACGACTGTGGTGGTTGACGGGTTGAATATGGAAATGTGAATTATTTTGTGTCCCTGGAGGTGCCGAGGACCCTGTCTGTTCATGTGGTTTCTTCTAATCTGTCAACAGCAAGATTTACACTTTGTGCTGAAAGCTTTACACCACGTTACTGCTGTTCTGCACTGAAAGGCCACATGCAGCGTTTCCAGCAGTGTTGTCACAGATAAGTTGGCGTGAAGAATCACTGATATGCTTATTAGTATTACTTTGCTCTCTGCTCTTTATCCATGTGTGGGGGGAGTTTTCCAGTCGGTGTGTCGTATCTCAACAAATAGTTGTCAGATTGCCATAAAATCTGGTTTAGATATTTAATTTGATTCTCTAATTATTTAGTAGATACCCTGACCTTCCCTATAGTGCCGCATTCAGGCTCAGATTTTCCACTGACCAACAATTTATGTCCTCTATTACATTTGCAGGCCTTTTGGTGGTAAGGTCCAAGACACATGATATACTTGATTTTTTTCAACATGCATATATAGAAAATCAACTAGGAAGCCAGCCCGTTCTCACTCCCAATTCGTCAAGTACCGCCGCTTGATCAGTGCCCCTCGGCGTCTGATACCAACGCACTGAGGAACCTTTGGGCATCTGTATGAGACGCACCAGGCTTTCAACTAACTCCAATGTAAACCCATCCGTTTACATAGCGAGAAAGTCAGCATAAGGCTGGAAGGAGGGGAGGGTGGGGAGGTCAAACTAACAGACTTTCACTCAGGAGACCGCTGTTCGTTACCCGTGTGAAACTAAGTCAATGTTGACTTGTTTTACTGTAGTTTTTTTACGTAACTTCCTAACTTTACTAACGCCATTTACACAACAAACAGTTATTTTACGTAAGAAAGTTATTTTAACTTAAGCCACAAACTTTTCCTAAACCTAACCAAGTACTTTTGATGCCTAAACCCAATTAAGAAGTTTTGTTGCATAAGTAAACCTAAAAACTAAGTGAACCTACTTTACCACTCATTGAAAGTACAAGTTACCCTGTACAGTGTATGCAGAGATTTCTTTTGAGGTGTTTCCTCCTTTTCCTCTCTGAATAGCCTCTCCTGCTGAAAGCTGCTTCAACACAACAAGGGTTTCATTATGTTTTTCTTAAATTCGTGTATTTCCCGTAAGAGTCTCCATCCTCCTTCTCAAGTGATGAACAATTCATTTTCAGTACCATCTTGTTTAGTGTGAAACGTAAAAGTAAATAAGTAAATATCTCACAGCATTCAATATTACCTCAAAACTGCTCATGACAGAGTAGCCATTACGGATTTCTTTTCATTGTTAGTTCCAGCAGATGAGCAGTGACCATAGTGAGGTTTTCTCCACCATAAACAACACTGACAAGACCCTGGATAACACAACTAAGCCAATAAGAGCTCTCCTGGGTTTCTTGGAAGAGTCACCATCGCCGCAGCCAAACGCCTTGATCGTCCCTTTCCTTTTCCTGCCTGTCCTCTTTCATACCCGATCCCTTCTTCTTCTCCTTAATTTTTTTTCTGGAAAGGTTCCCTGAGTTTTCAAGGCAGGCCGCAAGAATCCAACCTGCCGTCACGTGACTGCTGTTGCATAAGCAGCACTCTGGCAGATGCATGTCAGATGGTCGTTATTGTGCTCCGAGTTTCAGATAACAACCGTATAGTTCACAGATCACCGTTTAAACCTGCAGCGGTACAGGACATGAAATTATGATTAATCCTGTGTTGTTCAGCATGCCTGTTGTTAAAGTGAACCGCAGCTCTTTCAGATACACTCTATTGTAAATATAGATGGAGATTAGGAGAAATAATCCCTGTGACTGCAGAGGGATTCACTCTGCTGGGGTTTGGTGTCGGCCCTGTGTGTGACACTGCAGGTTAGTGTGGGAAGGCTTGAAAAGTGTAAAGCAGATTGTTTCAGGTTTGAACAGAATCTCAATGAAAAATACCTGGAAGATTTTACTAATATTTACAACGTTTTAAATGATTTTCAGTAGTGTTTGATGTCCACATAGATCATAAATGTTTTCTTCTGCAAGAGGACAAAGTTCAGCACAGTTTACATTAAAACTGCACTAATATTTGTGTACTCTGAACTCTCGGTTGGGGAAAAACATTGATACATCAACGTATCAAGATATTTTGCGTGGCAATATTAATAATACCGATACACGGACATCAAGCATCGACCTTTTATTATATAAACTGTTAACCTCTTAACAATCTGACGGCCGTTATTTTGTATTTCAGAGGTTGTAGCGGGCTCAGTCTTAAAGCTAAAGTGAAGACACTGGTATCATATGAAACTAGAAAACCTAAAGAATCGAATGGTACCAACCACGTCATGTTAGTTTGTAAGGAAGAATGCTAAATAACGCTGTTTACAGCCTTTTTTTACTGCTCTAATGTGGCCAAATAAATCAGCTATTGCAGGTTTGAGTAAAGTTTTTTTAATATGACTTCCATCACTGAACAAAGCAGTTTGTTGCTTGAACAGGTTTTAAGTTTTAATAGAGACTTTTTTATAATCTTTATACTGCATTCCTGCCCATGTAATTTAATGTTTGTAAACAGCATAAAGATGTCTGCTGACAGGACAGCCTTCAACACAGTTTACATTAAAAACAGTCCTCTTCTGCTGTTTTTGATAAATTACCTGATATTTTTTATATGGAAAAAATATCAATCCCCTATCAACCCTTGACTGTGAAACACTTTTGGTTCTTTTGTTTTGTATCGCCTTTCAGCAGCAGTAGAGGAGAAATCAATTTTTCACAAGTTTCCATAAGGTAGACCAACCATTATATCTATTATAAAAGCACCGGCTTAAAATGCCTTCCATTAATAGAGAGATGGCAAACATGGACCTGCACAGCACACGCATTATGCAACTCCCGCTGGATCAGGACATGAATATAGAAAATGAATTATGTAAAACACTATTCTGATCCTGGTAGAATGCAGCTTTGCTGTACGCTTTGCTGTACACATACTGACTTAATAGAAACTATTACTCCTGCATCTCTTGTTTTCCTTCAAAACGTCACATTTATTGGCAAATAATGCAGCTGAATTCATGTCAATCAATTCAAATGAAATGGCCGTGGGTACATGTGCAGAACATGTTGCTGCAGGCCTGATGTCTGAGAGAAAATGAGGCCAAATAACTCAGTTTTAATGAAATTAATGTGCATACATGGCTGCCACGACACGGCACGCATGGTATTGGCACACAGCTGGAAATATCTGTCAGAGCTGCAGCGTTTCTATAGCATGCTGCCGCCGCTGCTGCTGCAGCTCCAGGATTGGTTATGTAAGCTGAAGGTCTCGTGACATGTCATGGTACCTATCTGTGTTTTGGTCTGTGATGATTTGTTATTTGAAAAGCCACCTCCCCTCCCCCTCCTTCCTGTAGGTCATGTATCTGCACACAAATGAAAGGCTGCAGAGCTATCTGGGCTACATGATCAGCAGCGGGTCATCCCTTCATGACGACCCTGCCTCCCTGCCTCCCTCCCTCCCTCCCTCCCTCCCTCTCGATGCCCGTCCTTCTCTCCGTCCTTCCCCTACAGGGCTTAATCCCCTCCCCCCAGCCCCGCTGATCACGATAAGGCACAGCGAGGAATGCAGGCCACCAAAGGGAAAACCTGGTAATCAGTAGTGACCCCTCCCCACCCTACCCCGCCCAAATCCCATCACTCCTCACCTCCTCCTCCTCCCCCTCCTCCTCCCCCTCCTCCTCCCACCTCTCTGGATCGCCTCTCATAAGCAAATATGCAACCATGTGATCGAGAAACCTCGGGAGACACGAAAGCAGCACAGGGTGCGTGCTTTCCCCCCCTGCATTAGTGACCGCGTGTTCATGTTCAGCCTCTATATGTGTGGCTGTGTGTGTGTGTGTGTGTGTGTGTGTGTGTGTGTTGCGTGCATCCATGTGTATGTTAGTGGATGTGGGGGTGGTATGTGTGCATCGCGTGTTCATTTACTGCAGTGTTTGGGGGGTGAAGGAGTTGAAGTGTTCTATATTTACTCGCTGCCATTCACACTCTGGTAGAATAATTAACACACAAACACACTCACACACATACTGTATGCATGCACTGCGCTGTACAGTGTGTGTGTGTGGCTGCATGTGTACATGCTGACACACACATTCACTCTGCTACTCTTCGTCCTGCACAGTGATGGGATGTCGAAATAGAAGCACTGCTGTGCAGCTTGTTAACCTTCAGTGGTTGAATGCTGGTTTTGTTTTGTCACATGATGACATGAAGTTCTTTTACATGTAGATTAGGATCCTGGCAAATATTATATAATGTTGTGTTTTTCATTTCAAAACAGTATCAACACTCTGCTGTATTAGAAAGTGCTACTATTTCATACATTTTGTAGACTACTGTTCCCCTTTCAAAATAAGGTATTATTGGATTATAATTGATGCATCATCATTTTAATGTTGCAGCTGGTACAGTTGGACATTTACTTTATATGCTGCTGGGTAACTTGTGAATTTCCCCCTGGGAATCAAAAAAGTATTATATTATTTTAACCTGTAATAATACATCATAATTTATATGCTGATTCTATTTTGTATTATTAATCTGTAAAGTAACTAAAGTTATCAGATAAATGTAGTGGAGTACAGTAGCGGAAAATGAAAGTACGTCAACATTGTACTAAAAGGAACAGTGTGTAGCATTTCGGGGGATCTATTGGCAGAAATGGAATATAATATTAGTAAGTATGAAAGCAATGACCAATGACAGACCAGCAGGTAGCCGTGTTCATCCAATCAGGTGAAGAGTTTGTCGTATTATTTTAGTAAAGGAAATGACAGTTGATTTTCTATTGTACATCCTACTCGGAATGACTCATTTGCCAAATAGGTTAATGCATTTTCAGAAAGTTAAATAAACCTTCAGTATATCCTGGTAAAGTTTGTGGCTGAAATGGGAATATGACGTTAGACTATAGTAGAAGCTGCAGGTCAGATGTCATCCTCCAAGCTGCAGATGCACTCATGATCGTTTGTGTCTCAGCGGCGACAAACAGTTAAAACTGTTTATCTGTCTGTCAGTTTGTCTTTCTAGTTAGTTAGTTAGTTAGTTAGGTGTAGTTAGCTAACACAACTTGTTGCATCAGCTAACTGAGGGGTTTCATTTTATTTTTTGTTTCCTCCACCTTAGTTTAGTGTTTTTATTTTCACAACGGCATTTTTATCGGTGTGTCGCGCTAATTCTTGTCTCATTTGTGGTCTGATGAACAGTAAATTCATCTGAACTGGGTTGAAAAACGATGCAATCTGGTTGCCATGGTAATTAACTACTATCTGACTATTAACCACACCCCCATTCTCTGTTTGAGAAAGAACGTTAACCAAAAAAACAGGAAGTAAAACTGGCTGGAGGGGGGGCTTTAAACACTTGATCCAGTTGTCTGATCACTTTCTGCAGCTGGAGTCACATACTGTAGTTTGAGAAAACAATAAGAGAATAAACACAGAATGATTTACACGTAAAAGTCACCAGTAATGTTGGAGGAAAACGTCACCCAGCAGACAGTGTTAACCTGCAGTAAGTGTACTCAGTAAGAGAAATGAAGTGTGATGTGTTTGGCTACAAATGACTGACGGCCTTCTCAGCCGTGAAAGTAAAAGTGATTCTTTATTTTGCTCTGGTCCTCGCTGCCTGCGGTCTGAATCGGTCCTGGCAAGGATCCAAAATAAACCTCAGCTCCTCCACCCCCCACCCCCCCACTACCTAACCAGTATGGGCCATGTGGGTGGGGCGTGTCCTCTATAATCATCAGCATTAACACAGCGGCTGAGGATGTCCAACACCACGGGTCCCTGTCACCGTGGCCAGATAACCCCCCCCCCCCCCCCACCCCCCTCGCTACAGGCTTAATACGCTGGGTTAATGCTGTCCAAATATAGCACTGTTTCATGATTCAGACTCCTGCTATTGTTATCACATGTGACCAGAGACATGAGATATGTGGTGTACTATACACACTGAAAAGCAAGCGGTGGGTTGTATATAATAATGTATTATTTTTAGGGTTGTCAATCGATTAAAAAATGTAATCGCGATTAATCGCATGATTGTCCACAGTTAATCATGATAAATCGTAAATTAATCACACATTTTTTTATCTGTTCAAATGTTTAATACTCATATCAACATGGTGGTGGGCAAATAAGCTTCTATGCAAATGTATGTATATATTTATTATTGGAAATCAATTCCAGTTTGAATAAGGTCAACATTTTTTTTTAAAAATGTCCGAAAAATTTAAAAAAAAATGTCCCACAAAAAGTCTGACAAATGTCAAAACATTTCCCCAGAAAAGTCTGAAAAATGTAAAAAAAAAAATGTTTGAATAATCTCGAAAAAAAAATTGAAGAATGTTCGAAAAATGTAATAAAAAATGTCAAAAAAATGTCCTAGAAAAAGTCTGAAAAATTAAAAAAAGGCGAAAAAATGTAAAAAAAAAAAAAAACTGTAAGAAAAGAAAAAAGAAAAAAAAATCTGAAAAATGTCAAAAAAAGGAAAAAAAAAAAAAAAGTTCAAATAATGTCCCCAAAAAAGTGTGACAAATGTCAAAAATGTCCCAAAAACAAAAAAAAAAAGTTTGAATAAGGTCGACATTTCTTTTTAAAAAATGTCCGAAAAATTATAAAAAAAATGTCCCACAAAAAGTCTGACAAATGTCAAAAAATGTCCCAAAAAAAGTCTAAAAAAAGTTAAAAAAAAAAAAAAAAAAGTTTGAATAATCTCGAAAAAATAATTGAATAATGTCCAAAAACTGTAAAAACAAAGTCTGAAAAATGTCCAAAAAAAGTAAAAAAAAAAAAAAATACAAAATTTGAATAATCTCAAAAAATTTCCCCAAAAAAGTCTGAAAAATGTAAAAAAAAATGTAAATAAAAAAAAAAAAAAAAGTTTGAATAATCTCAAAAAAAAAATTGAAGAATGTTCGAAAAATGTCAAAAAAAATGTCCCAGAAAAAGTCGGAAAAATTAAAAAAAAAAAAAAAGTCGGAAAAATGTAGGAAAGAAAAAAAATAAAAGACTGAAAAATGTCCAAAAATGTAAAAACAAAGTCTGAAAAATGTCCAAAAAAAGTAAAAAAAAAAAAAAAAAATTGGAATAATCTCAAAAAATTTCCCAAAAAAAGTCTGAAAAATGTAAAAAAATAAAATAAAATAAAAAAAAAAAAAAAGTTTGAATAATCTCGAATAAAAAAATTGAAGAATGTTCGAAAAATGTCAAAAAAAATGTCCCAGAAAAAGTCGGAAAAATAATAAAAAAAAAAAAAGTCGGAAAAATGTACAAAAATGTAAAAAAAAAATGTCAAAAAAATGTCCCAGAAAAAGTGATAAAAATGTAAAATCAAAGTCTGAAAAATGTAAAAAAAAAAAAAAAAAAAAATACAAGAAAAGAAAAATTAAAAAACAAATATGAAAAATTAAAAAAAAAAGGAAAAAATTAAAAAAAAAGTTCAAATGTCCCCAAAAAAGTGTGACAAATGTCAAAAATGTCCCAAAAAACAAAAAAAAAAAGTTTGAATAAGGTCGACATTTCTTTTTAAAAATGTCCGAAAAATTATAAAAAAAAAATGTCCCACAAAAAGTCTGACAAATGTCAAAAAATGTCCCAAAAAAAGTATGAAAAAAGTAAAAAAAAAAAAAAAAGTTCGAAATATGTAAAAAAAAAAAAGTTTGACAAAAGTCCCCAAAAAAGTCTGAAAAATGTCCGAAAAATGTAAAAAATAAAAACTGTAAGAAGAAAAGAAAAAAGAAAAAAAACATCTGAAAAATGTCAAAAAAAAGTAAAAAAAAAAAAAAAAAGTTCAAATAATGTCTCCAAAAAAGTGTGACAAATGTCAGAAATATCCCCAAAAAAAAAAAAAGTTTGAATAAGGTCGACATTTTTTTTGTCCGAAAAATTTAAAAAAAAGACGTCAAAAAATGCCCCAAAAAAAGTCAGAAAAATGTAAAAAAAAAAAAGTCAAGAAAAATAAAACTGAGCCGCCACAACCTAAAAATCGCAAGTTGCGTTAATGCGTTAAAGAAATTAACGTTAACACGATGCATTTACACGTTTGACAGCCCTCATAATTATACATCATAATTTATTAGTTGATTTATATTTTGTATTATTAATCTGAATTTGAAAAGTAATTAAAGCCATCAGATAAATATAGTAAAGTAAAAAATGTAATTATTTCTCTCTGAGAGTAGTGGAGTAGAAGTATAAAGTAGCAGAAAATGGAAATACTTAAGTACAGTACTTCTTCACTCTAGCTTTAAAACTGAGCCCGCTACAACCTCTGAAAGATTGATTGCGTTAAAGAAGTAAGTGTTCCATACCACCACGACCAATACTAGCACTTTATAACACTAAAGCTTGAGCTTTTCAGTCATAGCAAAGCTAAAGTCTGCACAACTACATCAGTCTAAAAATAACTCAGGAGAAAGTGTCACTCAGTGTTGGTTTTAACTGCAGCTCGTTGGTGTTGAGTAACACTTCCCATCCCAATCTGTCCTGTGATTGGTTGATTAAAACTCTTTGTGAAGTGTCTTTTTGGCAGCATCATGTGTGTGTGTGTCTTTTGTTATCAAGGGTACATGGCGACCTGTAACAACGCTCTGGAAAGATGTCAGGACGGCATGTAGGAATGGGACAAGCACAGAACATCCCCGCTAATCCCGTTGTAAATAGCATTATGGGACGAATTGAAAATGGCCAAATATTTGATAAATATTTGCAGTGGGCTCAATATTGTTTTGGGTCTCAGCTTCCAGCAGAGTGAAGCCCTCTGTGAGATAAACCCCAGCAGGTCTGGCTCTCCGTGGAGCGGTGTCAGTAAGCTTTATGCTGGAGGCCCCATGATGAAGGCCGGGACCAGAGCCAAGCTGGCCTCTGGGTCACAGTCCCAGGACAACTGGACATCATTTAGTCTTGCAGGTCTGTGCTGTCTCTGTCCTGAAACTGTCTCCAAAAAAATGACATTTATAATCTAGCAGGAGACTAAATTCCTGCCTCACTGGCAAAGTTTTTTCCAGTTCTAGAAATGCCACGTTCTTCTGGATGGTTGGCGTACTAAAGTGGCAGTAGGCAACAATTTTTTGGCATAATTTGGCAAAAATTCCATAATAACCTTTCAGCATATTGTAATTCAAGTGTTCTGAGAGAAAACTAAACTTCTGCTCCTCCTCATGGCTCTGTTTTCAGGCTTTAGAAAAATCTAGCCCGTGACGGCAGATTTTGACTAATCACAGGTCATTTCAGAGAGAGAGAGAGCGTTCCTATTGGCTGTGCTCCGGTCATGTGACCAGAACTTGGCTTCCTTCAACAGATTTTGCAATGGCGTCACAAACTTTCTCATTTTACAGCTAAACAGTAACTACAAGATGATTCTGAGAACATTTGAGGTGAGAAATAGGCATTACAGTAACAGAATATTGATTCATATTTGATCAGCGCTGCCTAGTTTGACCGTTTGGTCGGAGTTCGCGAGTGATTGACAGCCGGCTCTCATAGACGGCAGCTGGACAGCGGACCTTGTTTTCCTCCGGTAAGTGAAATCCTTCAGATGCCGTTAGGAGCACCGGAGGACACAGTAGGACACAGAGGAGAAGAACATGATTTTTTTCAGGTTACCTGTTTCATGTACTACTGTCACGATATAGCGGCCGTTTTCTAAAACTAACTTTTTTAAATCATATTTGCGCCAATATCGCATACTGCAGCTTTAAGAGCAGGACTTTGACACCAGAGACTTGGGTTTGCGTCCCATGTGTGGTCAGCTTTGAGTCACCAAAATATCTTGGTTGAGGCCAGGGTTAAGATCATGGTTTTGGTTAGATATTGAAAAAGTAAATGCATGCTTCAAGTCAGCGTTTAGGGAAGTTTTTCAAGCTCAGCAATGGGTCCCAAACCACCTCGGCAAGTGGTTTTATTGATGGGATCACACGGTGCGTCTTGGTGGTCTTTAACACTTGTATTTAGCGCTGTCCACTTGTGATCCAATCGCCCATGACACATTTTAAAACAGAGGATAAACAGAGTCTTTGCCCCCAACTTGAGAAGATAAAACCAACCAAAGTTTAGGCAGAAAAATATAACTTATTGTGCAAAAGGAATTGAAGGAAAAAGAAGTAGAATGGATTCATCTGGACAGATGGGGTCTGACCTGTCCATGTCATAGTCTGTGTTTTGATGTATACTGTTTGTTGTCCAGAACCTTTAGAGCTCCATTATGCAAAGATAAGCATGTTTGGGAACGCCAAGCTGTTCTATTCAGTTCACTGGAAACGCCTCTGGGTGATTGCCGGAGCGCTATTATGCCACATGTACTGTATGTGACGGCAGTGGGAATGTAAATTTTTCATTATGTACACTTGTGCCCACTGAAGCTTGATAACGAGATCTGCTCTTTGTCCTCCTCCTGTCCATTCAAGAGGCTTTGTGTTGGCCCACTTTTTCTGGCTGGATTACGCTACTGATGCTGCTGCTGCTGCGTACCTGTGGTTTGTGATGTGTAAACTACCAAAGTACAAACACAGTGCAGCCACAACACAAGAGGTAGTGGTCACTGACAGAGGAAACACAGATGTACAGAGAGGACCGTGCATGTCGGTGCAATGACTTTTATATGATCTTAACATTACAACCTTTTTTTTCTTGTGATCATCAGAAAAAAAGAGTTTGATCTTGACCAAAGTTTCTTCTGGATAAAAACATGTAGATTATATTGTTGTAATCATGTGAAATCAGCAGACATCACTGCCAGAGGCTGACCTGTAGTTATGAAAGCTGCAGCTTCATGCAACCAAACTGAACGTCCCATAATGTTTTAGTGATCGATAGTGAGCCTCTGGTAGTATTTAGTGACCACATTACAGATACAAGGCTCTGCACTGATATAATGAGATACTCATAATGTGCCTTTTTGTCTGTGGTCTGGACCACTTAGATCACACACGTATCAATCTCTGGCAGAGAGCGATTTATATCTGCTAACTATCAAATATTTTTATAATAATTATTAGAAGACAAAATCAAGCATGTCATGTCACAGTCATTAAATGATTTAGTGATTTTGTGACGAAGACGTAATTGTTTTGGAATCACAAGCGAGGAAAGCACGTTATGAAACTGAGATGAGATTACTGATCACAAGTAACTAAAACATTTAAATATGTCTCTGTGGCCTCTCCAGTCCAGGCCGATGATTACTCTTGATACTTTAAATTTAGCTCTAGTTTCTTTGTGTTTTTCTTTTAATTTTTCTTTTTTGCAGTTGATATGTTGACAATATACTGCACAGTATTGTGTTAACACTAAAGGATGCATGTGCAGATATACATGAATTCAACCGTGACAAATGATTTTGAATAGGAAAACTTGAATTGGTAAACAAATAGCAACTAGAAATGATTTTCCAATGAATTATTACAGGTAGATTATTTATTTATGTTTCTTTTTGTTACTTTTAAGAGCAGCCTCATGTTTACTATTACAGTTTTTTTTGTTTGTTAAGCATTTGGGCTGCAAAGAAGTGAAAAGGGCCCACTAGAGCTTCCCAGAGCCCAACGTTACGCCTTCAGATTACTGATTTTTTCCAGCCAACAGTGCAAAACTCAAAAATATTATATATGCAATATTTATATAACACAGAGAAGCAGCAAATCCTCCCATTTAAGAAGCTGCAACCAGCATATTATTGACTTTTTTTGCTTGATAAATTATTTATCAAAATGGTTAATTGACTCATGTTTCAGCACTAGTTGGTATTTGTCTTTTTTTTTTATGTGATAGCTGATCATGGAGACAGAGAGCAAACAAAGGGAGAAGAGGGTTGTTGCTGGCTGTAATTGAACTGGAGACATTACGATGACATTATACGCAAAGCAACCAGTAGGCCATGAGTATACACCACATTTATTTATTCTCTGTTTCCAAGCTGCATCAACGTTTTTCTCTCCAGCTGTGAGTGACTCCTGCGTTTCTTTGTGGGACAAGAACGCCACATTATAACATATGCGATGTACTACCCACGCCATCTCCTCACCAAGTCGACCCCAGGTGTCTGTATGGGAATAAGGTCAGGGGTGTCCAACCAAAGCTGTGCCTCGTGTGAAGGTACCGGCCTCGTCGGACTCCCCACACAAAGCCCATATGCTCTCCAGTGTCTGCCCTGACACTCCTAACACCGCCCCGCCCCTCTAATGGACTCCTTGTTAAGCCCCTTTGAAGACAACAAAAGATCTGACCCAGAACCCAGTCACCCAATCATGTCATACATCACCCTCGGGGTCAAAGGTCATCACGGGTCGCAGCACGGTGCTCCCGCAGGGGTCAGAGATTAATGTGCTTGACCACTGCTCTCTTTCTCATGACATCACCGCAGCTCATCGTCTCACGTTATAGAAATAACAAATGAATATGATGATATTAGCTGCTACTGACAATTTACTTTATTATCATTGATCAGCTGATAATCTGTCTGTCAGCTAGAGTCCACAGTGACGTCTTCAAACAGCTTCTTTGTCTGACCAACAGTCCAAATATTCCAAGAAGAGCAGCAAGTCTTCACTGGAGAAACAATCAATCATTTGTCCTTCAAGTAATCAATTAATAGGCTATTTGCTTCAAAAGTAACAAATAACGTATTGTTATTGTTATTTAAAGCTTCAGTAGGCAGAAATAGCATTGTAATTCAAGTGTTCTGAGGAGAACTAGAGTTCTGCACCTCCTCATGGCTCTGTTTTCAGGCTATAAAAAATCTACTGTTCTCAACATGTCTGCCGGGTCACAAACTTTCTCATTTTACGGCTAAACTACAAGATGTTTTTGAAAACATTGGAGGTGAGAAATAGGCATTACAGTTACAGAATATTGATTCATATTTGATCAGCGCTGCCTAGTTTGACCGTTTGGTCGGAGTTCGCCAGTGATTGACTCGTGGCTCTCGTAGACAGCGGATGGACGGCAGACTCCAGATCAGCTCCGATTGGTTGTTTTCCTCCAGTCTGTGAAATCCTGCAGATGCTACCTACCTCATCAGTTCCTAGTCGAGAGTTCAGAAGAGTAAGAGAGAGACAACTTTTATTCACTCCCTTTAGACAGAGATCGTCTCTCTTTCTGGCTTTGTTTGGGAAATAACTGAGTCTCCGTGTGCATGATTTCTGGACTTTTTTGCTTTTCTACCGGTCACAAAAAAACCCTGTTCCTGGCAAAACCTGGATCTGTTCCACGAAGCAGGTTTACTGAGTTATCTGGATAACTTTGCTGAGAAAACCCTGAACAGTTACATCAGTGCAGGTTTAAAGGGATTCCGCACACACACAACACAAAGAGCTGCTGCTGAGTGTTGCTCTGCAGTGCCACTAGTGGTTAAAGACTCCAAAGATCACCTTTATGGCAGAGACACAGGAAGGTAGAGAGAGAAATAATACTGTGCAATGTTAATGGTTTTTGCTGTTTGATATTAATATCTCATTTTTCTCCTTTTGGTAAAATTGCAAACAAGATGATTTCAAAAACATCTTTCCTTAAATTTAAGTATCGAAGATCAAATCTCCCTGAGTTGAGTTGATGCACATATTATTCTATAAGTTTACCAGGTCACATAATTGTCTTTTGATCTTTTGAATGCAAGATAACACTGGAACATGGGAAACACATCCCATGGATGAGCAGTGGCCCCTCCACATATTTAACCCACCAGCCTGCTAACCGCTTCACACGCCTCCAGCACCAGAGCTGGATGGAGTAAAAAAAAGTTATGATGTCATGCTGGGAAAAAGGAGAATCCCATTAGGATGAGAACAGCTGGGGCCAACAGCCAATGAGGGACTGGGAAGGGGGAGGAGCAGGGGGAGTGGTGAGACTGGATAGGAGAGTAGAGGTGGAGGGGGGGAGGAGCTGGGCAGTTAGTTCAGTAAAGTGCAAATATGGTGTCGCCTGGAGGAACTGTCGCCTCATCTCGCTTGCATGTGGCAACAACTTATTTCTGTGAACGACGGAAAGCTTTTCTCCAGCAGCTCTGTTCTCTCATCATTTTGTTTTCTAAAATAAAAAATAATTAAAGTTTGCGCTTCTTTGCACCTGAATAATTTGCACTGGAACTATTATTGATAACGGTGTGTGTTCTATCATTCTATTTTATTGTGTAAATGTCAGTCTTTCTAATATCTGTTTATTCTTAGCAACTATTTTTTTTCTCTATTCTATCCCTTATTATACTTTAGAGCTGCAACGATTAATCGATTAGTTGTCAACTATTAAATTAATCGCCAACTATTTTGATAATCGATTAATCGGTTTGAGTAATTTTTTAAAGAAAAAAAAAGCTTTCCAGCTTCTTAAATGTGAATATTTTCTGGTTTCTTTACTCCTCTATGACAGTAAACTGAATATCTTTGAGTTGTCAACAAAACAAGACATTTGAGGACGTCATATTGGGAAACACTGATGGACTTTTTTCACCATTTTCTGACATTTTATAGACCAAACAACTAATCGATTAATCAAGAAAATAATCAACAGATTAATGGATAATGAAAATAATCGTTAGTTGCAGCCCTATTGTATTTAGCACTACGTGGCTCAGAGAGATGCTTTTCTGCTTCGTTGTTACAATGATAATAAAGATACTTGAACTCACAGTTGAGAAACTGGAACTAGGTAATGGTAATTAAAAAATGGTAAATGATCTTAGTCCTCTATTTTAACTTATTTATGTATATATTGTCCTTTACTTCTTTTTTTTATGTCTGTCTGTATTTCTATGTCTTTCATAATTCAATAAAATGCCAATCACAAAAAACAAAAATGGTAAATGATTATCAAAATAGTTGCAGCTTCACTTTATTTCTGCAGTTTGTTCCAGTGTTGAGGATGTCGTCGTGTAATATTCATTCAGTTCTGTCAGTATATATCAAACTGTGCAGTGTTGTGCAGCTTTAGGACTGCGCAGCTTCTCTGGAGACTGAAACAACAACAAGAGATTTGTTTTTCTCTTGTAATGTAATGTATACCACTGATGTCAGAAGAATCATGATGTAAGCAAGTTAGACAAAATAAAAGGTCTGGATTTGGTGAATTAGACTTTCAGATTGGACATAATGAATGTTTAATGAGCAGGGATCGGGCGTGCATGCAGCATCTTCGGCGTACTAAACATGAGGCAGTCTGACAGACACAGCAGTGCTTTGCAAACATTATCAGAGGACTGAAAACCTGTCTGCCTCTCTCCACCTCCCTGTCTGTCTGTCCCTCTCTGCAGTCGCCCTGAATGGAGTGACTCCAGCCGCTGTGAATGATGACGACAGTAAAACAGCAGCAGTGGTGGAGACCAAGATTCCTGAAGGCGAGCTGTTGCTGCAGGTCAGTATTAAAGCTCTCTATGTGTTTATTTATAAATCTTTAACTATCTCTTTAAATGACTTTAGGTTCAATATCTGAGATTGTTTGTTGCAAACACAAACACTTAATTCCCCAAACAGCCAAACCACCGTGTTCAATATGCTCAATATGTTTTTTTGGGGGGGGACAGCGATTTGTTGATGGGTAACTGCACTGATTCAATTTGTGTGTCTGGACCGCTCTCGTGTTTTCGTTTTTTTTTTTTTTTTTTCTTCCTGACAAGTGCCCAAAATCTATTTAGGCCAATGACAGAGGCTCAGGGGCTCACGGCAGCCAGTGTTTGGGAGAACTTGTGACAAAATGATTCCTGACGAAATATGGATTCTTCTGAACAGAAATGTTGACATTTAAAGCATGATTTGTGATTCAAAGACCAGGTTTCAGCCTGCTAGTCTTCAAGCACAATTAAATTATCATCACTGTCATCCTAAAGGAAATTTCTGTTTTTTTGGGGGGTCATATTTTTGTAGTTTTTGGTCCATCATTCCTGTCATTTATGGTCACATTTAAAGAAATATTTGCTTTCTTGCCGAGAGTTAGATGAGTAGATCGATACCACTCTCTAATGTCTGTATGGTAAATATGAAACTACACTCAGCAGTTGGTTAGCTTAGCTTAGCATCAGTAAGTGTAAGTGTAAGTGGGGTAAAACCGCGAGCTGTCTTTAACAACGTCACCCGACTTCCTCCTTCACTGCCATCATAATTACTATGGCCGCTAGAGGACGTCGTCACTTAAACGTAAACATTTGTAGTTTGGAGTACTAACAGAAACGACTGGTGTCGTTCTTCCTAATCCGTCTCCCTTTGGGATGAACTGGAACGCTGACTGTGAACCAGACCTCATCGCCCAGCATCAGTGACGACGTTTACATGCACAAAATATTCTGGTTTTTGCTCTTATTCCAAAAAAAAAAGATAGTAGTCCTACTAAACTGTTTACATGGCTAATAAAAATGTAATATTCCACTAATATTCCCGTTTACATGCAACCTGCCGGTGGCAGACATGTTTGACCGTGTGAACACAGCCTCCCTCTTTCATTCCTTCAACCACCTTCTTAAAAAGGACGACGTTGTGATATTTGCGCATGTCCAAAAACCTGTTAATATCCAAGTCTTTCATAATTTTTAAAAGTAGGTGTGTTTCTCCTTCTGACCAGAAATGTGGGCTTTTCTTTTGGGCATGCATCTCTGCAAACTGTCGGCTAGTTGGTTTGTGTACAACACACAGAGCTGGACGTAAACAGGCAAGAGGCTGTAAACTGCCGTAAAAAAACCCAATTGATTCTGAATGTTCTGTATACATATCCAAAGAATGCTCCTAAAACCTGAATTATATCGGCATATCCCACATGTGTTAATCTGAAAATGCTCCATGTAGTCAGTGTTGGACATCAATGATGCTCTTGTGTCTGAATGGGAACAAATCTCTGCAGGCAGGTTCCAACATCTGGTGGAAAGCTGAAACCAGAAGAATGAAGGCTGTTATAGCAGCAGATTAATGCCTGTGGTTTTAGAATGAGATATTTGATAATCACATATGGGTGTAATATTTCACGAGTCCACATACCTTTGGTCACAGAGTGAAGATAATGACTAAACATGGCCTCACCATCTGACTTCTCATGTTGCTGCTCTGCAGAACTAAGCAGCACAGACCAGAGGAATGAAAGACAAATGGAAATTGACTTTCTTTTTACCATGAATATTGTCTGGTTTTCTAGACATAGTTGTGAACAGCTGCTCCATTCCAACATTTGGATCCATTGAATAAAATCCAAATAACCATCATCTCTTTATAAAACAGAACGTCGTACTGTTTGAAAATCTGCACATTTCGCTGGAATTTTCAGGTCACAGTTCAGCTTTTTAAGAAAAGGCGATCAACCGACCTGTTTTCCATTCCAGTGAAAGCGCATAAAAACAATGTCTCCTGGTTCACGGCGGTTATGTGCCCTCTGCACTGTATGTGTGATTGAGCGGAGAGCGAGCTCGCTGGCTGCCAGATCTTTTTGGGATCCGCTGGAGTCATTGATTTTCCAGTCCAGTTCCTCCCAATGTGCATCACACTGGCATTCCAGGAGAGGAGAGGAAGCAGCCTGCCCGCCATACCCCGACCCGATCAGGGAGGTTTCGATATTATGATAAGCCTACATTTCCCCAGCTTGTTGGTAATGACAAATGAAAGCTCATTTGGAGGAAAAGCGAGGGAGTGTTCCACAGTGGGGCCTCTTCCTCCTCCTCCTCCTCCTCCTCCTCCTCCTTCTAATCGTCGGGATGAGCGGGGAGACGGACAGCGAGCAGTTCATTCTGAGGAATGCAACGTTTATTTCTGAAGCAAAGGTTTCTGTGCTGTTCTTCACATCAGATGCTGGTGAATTATAGAGGAGCTGTGAGCATATCAATTATTCACACTCAGAAAATGGAGGAAACATGGCCGAATGTATTAATTGTGCTTTTACTTTTTAGTCATTATTGAAAATAAACACGTACGATTGGTCATTTCCGACAATAACTGACAACAAACCTGCTCTAACAATCTTTATTTTTATTCCTTATTTTCTTTTTAATGCAAAAATCTGTAAGCCATCACTCTTCTTTTGCTCATCCTCATGACTGAATCAAATCATTTGCAGCTGGGAGGTTAATGAGTGCAAAAGGAGTCGATGATCTGGTGTTTAAAAATATGGCCTCATTTCTGATGGTGCACACAGCTTTTCACATCATACTTGCCAACCTTGAGACATCAAAAATAGGGAGGATTTTAAAACCAAAGCCTCCCCCGGAAACATTTGAGTTTCAGAGACTTTGTTTCCTGAATTCTGGTGACCTACAATGAAAATAATAAGTACACTGCAACAGCATTTTTTGTTAAAGAGGCCTACTTTTAATTTTATTTTTAATTCTCAACGTGTGAATCTCTGGTATAAACTAGGCTGGTGGCTCTTCTCCACCAGGAAAAGACATCTGTGTAGCGCCCTATTGCCGTTCGGGTGGAAAGAGTAGGGCTTATACACGCTGTACAGTGCCAGAAACACGTTGAGATAACGAAAAGGGGGGGAAAAAAGGGTGAAAATCTGCTAGAAATTGAGAGAAATACGGGAGAATTGTGACCCCGGGAGGAAGCCGGGAGAGGGCGATGATAAACGGGAGTCTCCCGGGAAAATCGTGAGGGTTGGCAAGTATGTTTCACATCACAGCAGGAGCAGCAGAGCATTTTGTAGTTTTCCTAAATCGGAATAAACATGGGAAATTTTGCTAGAAGTTAAATTAAAGATTAGTGTAACAAGAGTAACTGAAAAACTGCTGAAACAGATCATGAAACAGAAATGATCATCCGCTCGGTGGCTGTTTATGTGACACACTCAACCTTGACATTTGGGTGTTTGTGTTTCCTCTGGAGGATGTGATGAATCACCGGTGTATTATCAAATAGAATAACATCTCCAGCGTTAGTCATCCCGGCGCCGTGTGGGCGGATTTAGGAAAGAGATGACTGTGCTTGTACGGATGTGTGTGTTTGTGTTTGTGTACATGTCTGTTTTATGTTGCCATACAGAGAATATATACAAAAAATATATATTTATTTTCAACACTGTTGCATTATAAAAGTCTGCTTTTTTCTGTTGGACTGAAGTTTGTGATTGCGCCAACTTATCTGTATTGGATGCAGACTTGTCAATAATTCCCAGGAATTTTGTAGTTGACACCTGAGGCATCTCAACAGACTCAATTTTAATTTTAGATAAATCCTTAGAGTATGATTTTTTTTACCACTGAAAACAATAAAGTTGAATTTTTGATATTCAAAGATAGTTTAATTCTGACCCCTGAAGCGTAGGCACTTAAACCAGCATTAGCATCTGTAATCAACTAACTGAAATTAGAATGAGAAAGAACTAGGGTTTTATCATCTGCAAATATTATTGGAGAAAGGATATTTGAGACATTTGACAAATCATTAATATAGATAAGGAATAATAATGCTCCAAGAATGGACCCCTGCGGGCACTTGCAAACCACCCTTTCATATACAATATTTTGGTCATTCAGATCCACGAAAAATAGTCCTGACTGCAACATTACTCAGGTGAGCTTTTGGCGATGACAACGTGGTTTCCATGTTCTTAACTACAATGAGAAATAATTGTGCTAAATCTTTAGCAGGAGAGAATGCTAACTCTGCTAACTGTCTGTGTGCTTCCTGTGTTTGACCCACAGGCTCTCAACGGTTTCGTCATGGTCCTCACTGCCAGTGGGACCATCTTCTACTCCTCTCACACCATCCAGGACTACTTGGGCTTCCACCAGGTATTCATTTTCTATACCTCTGACTTAATGCTAATGTGAACTTCCTATCATTCTAATGTGGTGAAGAAAGAGAGAAAATGTGGTCTGGACCTCAAATTACATACACGTCCAACACCGGTGGCTTGAATTACAGTGTGTATTTATTAGCTTCGCCTCCGAGGAAGGGCTGAGGAGTATCAGTGTTGAGGGTCATGGTGAGCATGACGAGGGTCAGGTCTCTAACAGATATAGCCAACAACAATGGTTACTCCATTAAGAGTACTGTATAAACCGGTGAAGCAGACAGCACAACTGTCCTTGAAACTTGTGCTGCTCGACCGAGCTGCAGACAAGCTGCCATTATAGTTTGAATATGCAGGGAGGCTTTTTTTGGCAGCCTCCGAAATGTTGGGGCCATGGGCCTCAGCTCTTTTAAAGCTGTATTCAGGGGATAGTTCTGGTGTTTTGAAGTAGGGTTGTATGAGGTACTTATCCATAGTCAGTGTATTACATACAGTAGATGGCCGTTGGCAAACCCCCAGCAGAAACAGACAGGAGTACCAGCACGGGAGCAAAGCAATGTACTGCTGCGGACGGGGCCGGCAGCAAAACATATTTTAAACACCTAAAAGAATCAATATCAGTTTAAGTGTACGCTTGTTTACCTCCGTCAGCTTTTTTTTTTTTTTTTTTTATAATTTTCTGTTTTATAAATTGATAGAGGGGTCTGGATGGAGGGCTTGCGTGCAGGATCTGCTGGGAGCGACTCGGGGGGTCTTGTTTGATCCATCGGTGTGCTCCCTGCATGGTGCAGAGTCAGAGGCTCAAACAACATACAGCATAAAAAAAAGGACCTGACCTATTTATAGCTTAGCCTTTAGCACAAACCACCAGTCACAGCGGTGAGCTGCAGTGAACAACACATCTCTGCCCCGCAGCTCAACAGAGCAGCACACTGAGTGTATACCTGTGCACTCATGTTTCCAAGAAGTACACACTACAGGGAGAGTTTTCTCATACACCCTGCTGGAGACACACTGATGGGCCAATGGGACTACTGCTACTAATGCTACTGCTGTTAATGCTACTGCTGCTAATGCTACTGCTGCTAATGCTACTGCTGCGGCTGTTGCTGCAACTACTACCACTAATAACCTCTGTCACTGCAAAACCATTACAGTAGCACACTCAGTTTACTAGTAACTATTAGGGGTGGGGAAAAAAAACGATTCACCTATCGCGATTTTTTATTTTTTTTTCACGATTTTGAAATAGGTTTTTTAATGACAGAATCGATATATTTACTTCATTTGAGTCTATGTGGAGGTAGAAGGAAGTTACCACTTTTATTGTCTGAGTAACGTGACGTCATATCTGTTCCGTATCCGTCAACCAAAACAAACAGCAGCGAGAAAGTATAACGGCGGAGGGTCTGCGTGGATACGACGTGGTAAACACTACACATCCAGTAAAGGAAGGAAACACTTTGGGTTTCACACATTGCAGGAAAAGCAGAGCTAGACATAATATACCTTTGTGACGTGTTTTCTGTACTTATGTTACATTGTTTCTGTACAAATTGTACTTAGTTTACGTAGTTATTTTAAGGCCAACCGTGCCGTTTTTCCTAAACCTAAATAAGTGGTTTTGTTGCCCCCTGCTGGTACTGCACCTTAATACAAGGTTATAATGTTCACGCCTCCATGAGGCAAAATGTGACACTGACACGCTATCCTCTGGTGGACAGGCGGGTCTATTACACGCTTTGACGTGATACAGGCTTGTAATATCAGGTACCTTATGACTGGGTCACAGTAGCCTATAAAATAAATCCCCATACTAGTAGAGTATAATTAGTAATAATTAAAAGTATAACTAGAGTATAATTTTCCCTACATCCTGCATGTCTCTACTCACATGTAACTTAATTTTGCATGAGCTAATTCTTCCTCTCGTCATTGTTCCTCAGACGGATGTCATGCACCAGAGTGTGTACGAGCTGGTCCATACGGAGGACCAGCAGGAGCTCAGGAGAAACTTGCACTGGGCCTTGAATCCTCCTCCTGCCGCTGCACCTGCCATTACCCAGGACTCCCCCCAAGGTGATCACTCTCTCCTCCTACACCAGACTATTATTAAGGCCAAAAGGAGAGGGACTGGATAAGGATTTCTAACCTGAAAGCTTTATCTTAAGGGCAAACAAGTAATATACAACATATTTGCAAGGAAGTTGCTTTGTTCACATGAAGGGTCGGTTTTATTTGACCATGGCCCCTAGTAGTGTTTCTGCAATAGATTATTTAAAGAGAACTCTTACATTTGTGTATCTGGAGTTCCTACCAACCCACAAAATATGAAATAAGATAACCCAGTCAGTTTTTTCTGGGCTGCCTCGATCAGAAAACATGTGATTCAACAAGCCTTTCAGATTCGGCTTCCCTTCCTACGTCATATGCAGGCTCATTAGAATATATCGCCCACAACTTGAGAACTACCTTTACAAAGGTGCACCATATTTTTCTCTCAAACCAATCAGAGCAGAATGGACTTTTTCAGGAGGGGGGGGGGGGGGGTTAAAGAGGCAGAGGATGAATACAAGTATATTCAGATAGAGAGTATGAGAAAAATAATGTGTTAAATGAACATTAACCCTTTAAAAATGGGGAATATAGAAAACATCTAGATATTCTTTCTAGATATTCCTGTGGTGTGAGGTATGTTGAGAGTGTTTTTTACATCCCCCCGAGGACAGTTGATGATGCAGTCACGTGGGAAAGAACGATAGCCAATTGGGAACCAAAATGACCTGAGAAGGAAGGACAACAACCGCCATCATGGCGGCCGCGGCTAATGCATGAGCTAATGCAAAACATGAAGCATAAAGTAGTAGTTTGTGTGTTTAAGAGTGTTTATTTAACGTGTCTCCACGATTTAATCCATCCATCCCAAGTAGTGCAAAAACTAACATCGCTAATTCTTCCTGCCACCATTTTTGTTTACACTAAAGTCACGTTTGATCGTGAGAGATTTTGCGAGATTTCCATTTTTTAGTCGGGACTCTTGCTGTTCATAAATGAATCTGTTAGTGTGTGGTGTGCTGTTTTGGCCAAATCGTTGCTCTCCACACACTATAGGAACAAAACTTTAATTTACTTTAACTTTAATTACAAACTCTAAGGGTCTAGTGTCTGTGTATAAAAGTGCAACGCTCCACTGCAGCCCTCGGTCCGTGTGAACAAACCCATTTGGACATGGATATCAGACGGTTAAGTACACACAGTTTGTGGCATTAAGCCATAAGACCATCCTCAGGTCAAGTCACATGACCCTGTAATCTTCACTGTGGCTTAGGAGGTGAAGTGGTCCCAGATCTGTATTTGGGCTTTAAGATGCTTACGTCTCTGTGCTTTGGTTCAGAGCAATGTGTTCAAACTATAGTGACACAAATAACCTACTCCTGCACAGAGAAGCGGTTTACAGTCTCCCTCTCGAACTGCAACAAATGCTGTAGCACACTTGGTGTGTTAAGACACTGTTAGCTCCTGGCCTCATTACATAAGTGCATTTTATACAACGGAGGGCAACTGTTGATATGAGGTTAAAGTCCAGCTCAAGAATAAACTCAGATGGCAGAATGATAGGTTTAAATCTGTTCTTAATTATTAAAGCATTCCAACATACCAGGAATCAAGAAACACTGCTTCATTGTGCTAGTTATTTATGATTTCCTATAGCGGTGTTTAGTACGTGCACTTACTAATCTTTAGACCATCTCTAGCTTCCGTAATGTGACATATTTCAGAGTGAAACTCAGTATGTGAGCTGGGTGTCATTTCAAGAGGAATTTGATGTAACCCCTAGGTGTCCCGACCCCCACTAGGGGTCGCCAAAGCTTCAAGGGGGGGTCACAAGGCCTCCTTGATCTTTTAGAGTTTGGATTATTATTTAATATATAAACTCTTAAATTTGAAAACTACCCAGTTAAAACAACCGAAGAGCTAACAGAACAATGGCCAAGTGGCAGGGAGAAGAAAACACTGAATTTGTCAAAAAAAGAAGCCTATTAAGTAGTTATGATTGTTAAAATTAAAAAATATTTTTTTTTGTTTGTTTTTATAGATTTGTTGTGTTTCCTTTTATCCCTTTTTTTAAAATTGTATTTCTTTTCCTTCCCGTCTACCTTGGTTATATGTCACGATGGTGGCTCACATCTGGAAAAATTAAGTTATAAAATTAATGAATACATAATACAGACAGAGAATTGTACTAAAAATAAAAGTAAAACTCATCTCTGATGCAACATTCACAGGAAATAATCTGCTCAAAATTATTTCAAATGGCTCGTTTTACACAAACTTCCTGCAGTTATTGTTCACTATTTAAGTTAATTGTGCAGTTTATCGGTTGTTCTGTACTGTTATCGTTATGCATTGAATATAATATTAAATATCCATAAAATATGTCACTTAGTCAGGGGTCGTCAGTTTGAAAAGGGTCCCTTAAGGAAAAAGTTGGGAACCACTGCTGTGGAGGATTGTTAGTTCACTTTCACTGACATCAGCTTATATTTTTTTGTAATTGCAGAGATGGAACCAGACAGCAGCTCATCTGTGGTCACCTACAATCCTGAGCAGCTTCCCCCAGAGAACTCTTCCTTCCTGGAGAGGAGCTTCATGTGTCGCTTCCGCTGCCTCCTGGACAACTCCTCCGGCTTCCTGGTAGGTTCGGAGTTCAAACATGCAGGAAAAAAGCAAATTATTAACAGAAAGGTTCAAGAAAATAGCTTCAGGCTGAGAGGAGCTAAAGGATTATTGCTTTGTTTCTCTGATAGTTTACAGTATGTTGTGTGTGAGAATTGAGATATAAACATTATTTTTAGCAAATAAAAATTGTGAGCGTTCAGAACGTCTGGAGCACATGGATGGACAGCGGAGAATTAGATCACACTGAAGGTCATAGGCTTCATAGAATATCTTAAAATACACCCCCATTACATTTATTGTGGCACATCAATCAGAATAATTCCTTGCAAAAGCTACGTTGGGGCTCTTCAGTCTGTCAGATATCACCACATTTGTAGGACTTCATTTATTTCCCTCTCTTTCCAGGCTCTGAACATCCACGGCAGACTCAAGTTTCTGCAAGGACAGAACCAGCGGCAAGAAAACGGCGGGAAGGCCCCGCCTCAGCTCGCCCTCTTCGCCATCGCGACTCCTCTGCAGCCTCCATCCATCCTGGAGATCAGGACCAAGAACATGATCTTCAGGACCAAACACAAGCTGGACTTCACACCGTTGGCCTGTGATGCAAAGTATGATACCGACATGCTACATACACATAAACATTAACCATACATGTCAGATGATTTTTGTGTTGATAAAACAATAGTTGCAGGAATTAATGTTAAAATAGCATGTGTGGTTTTATTCTCCTGTGTATTTGTTTTGCTGCAGCACTTTGAAGATCATTTATTAGATGTAAGATGTGTTGTGTTCCATGAACATTGTTTTGGAAAGTAACCGTGGTCTTCTTTGTGCAGGGGGAAGATCGTGCTGGGGTACACAGAGGCTGAACTGCGGGTTCGAGGATCTGGCTATCAGTTCATCCATGCAGCAGACATGTTGTACTGCGCCGAGAACCACGTCAGAAGTAAGTTGTGCTGGAACAGCGTCGTGGTTTAGAGGTTAGGACACCGGCCGTGAACCACAACGTTCGAGGTTTGAGTCTGGACGTTGTTGCATCTCCGTCTCCCTGGTTTCCTTTCATCTCTCTACTGGAGCTATCTAATAAAGGCAGAAAATGTTAAAATACTAATATTAAAAAAACAGGTAAGCTCTATTGTTATTTTAGAGAAGCCAAGCAAATTATTTGACTGTAGATGTTTACCACATATTATTTAGGTTAAGTTCTTTGTGAAAGTGGAGAAATCTTTCATCACATCATAGTTTGCAATAAAAATAATGTAAGTATGGAAATAAAAGCTTTCGCCAACATAAATTTAAAGACAGATTTTGAAGTGGAAAAACATGCTTTTTCTTAACAACTCTCTCCACTTAGTCCTTTTGATTATGCAGTCTAACTACAAAAAGTTGTATTCTCCAAATACTTTGATGAGGTTCATTTCAAGACACCCACGTGAACATATCTTGAGTCGACACAATATTTGACAACGTGTTTTGGGGAATATTTTATGCCTTTATTAGACCGTGGACAGTAGAGAGCCGACAGGAAATGATGGGTGAGAGATGTGGAATGGCAACAAAGGTCGCCAGAGTCAAACCAGGGCCGCTGCAATTACATGGTTAGTACCTCAAACCCTTAGATAACAAGCACAGTCCTGATTAATTCCAAGTCAGGACACGCTATTGGGTAACGAGTTAAAAAAAAAGATATATACAACTAGGGGTGTCACGATTCTTCAAATCCACAATTCAATTTGACTTTCGATTTTAAGGCCACGATTCGATTCGATTTTCGATTTAAACATGCCATTGTTGGACTATGGAGATCTAAAGATCAACAGATCTTTGGTTTTATGCCCTGACAACCGTCATTTACACTTTCAAATTCTTCAAAGGCAAAAAGAAACATGTTGCTATTTTAGATTTAGTCCTGTGAATAAAAGTTGAGGAGGTCTGGTCCAACCTGGTCAGAGAGTTCAGAGAGCTTTCGTAAGTAATCCTGCTGGATTACGGAGCAGATTGAGCAAAGCTGTAGAGCTGCCAGAGGAAAGGATAGGGCCCACAAATCCACCGCAGGAGCAAAGCATCAGAGATGATCCATACAGCAGCACCATACACAAACCCTTCAGGGGTCAACGATAGTTTACAACCAGCAGTGGGGTTTAATTAAGATGTAAATGCAAGTAGGACGTCTACGCGGAAGAGCCAGCTGATCTCCTCCGTTCAGCCCGACGTTATTAATGTTGAAGTAGGATTCTGTGACCCGCTTTCCCAATTTACTTCCTGTACAAAAGGAAGAGAGATCACTGGATTTATGGGCTCTGACATACTGCTTAAGAGAGCGTTTTAAATATCAAACTGATCTTGTGTAAGTGATCCAGGTAGAACTTTTTCACCCTCAGTATCATGTAATATAAAGCAGTGAAAGCAGATTACTGAATATATCAAGTTTTTCAACAACTACTGGCCAGATTTAAAGAACGTTTCTGTCGATCTTCATCATTGATCCTCCAGACCGTCAGAAAGTCACAACTTCCACTTGTTCCCAAGGATTTACAAGATTGCTGAAATAACAACCCGATATCACGCAAAAGCGTGTAATAGACCCGTCTGTCCACCAGAGGATAGCGTGTCAGTGTCACGTTTTGCCTCACAGAGACGTGATTATTACACGCCTGTATTAACGTGCAGTACCAGCAGGGAGCGACAAAACAACTGACTTAGGTTTAGGCAAGAAAACCACTTTGTGAAGTTAAGGAAAAACATCATGGTCACTGACTTAGGATCAGGCATGAAAACTACTTAGTTAGGTTAAGGGAAAATGTCATGGTTGGGCTTAAAATAAGTAGGTAAACTAAGTAAAACACGTACGGAAACAACGTAACGTCAGTACGGGAAACATGTGACAAACGTCATGACAACCGTCACTACAAAACATGTTACAAACGCCACTAATGTAACTTGCAAAACAAAACACCGGCCTCGAACACGCGCCTCCCGCTTGAAAGTCCAGTGTTTGTTTGACCCACCCGCCCACCATAAGTGGTCTTTCTCACTTTATATACTACGTAACTAACTCTAAAGTTAGACAACAGTCACTACAAAACACTGCACCTTCATGCAGGCGTGTAATATTCACATCTCGTCATCACAAAGCAGGTCATTGACTCGCTTTCTACTGGTGGACAGGCGGGTCTATTACACACTTTGCCGTGAGACTGGGCTGGAAACATAGTGCTTTCAGCAGGTTTATATTACTTTTGTTATACAGTTCACTCATTGTAAGTGTGTTTGTGTTCCATATTTTTATAGTGATGAAGACTGGAGAGAGCGGTCTGACTGTGTTCAGGCTCCTCACCAAGGAGAATCGCTGGAAATGGGTCCAGGCCAACGCCAGGCTGGTGTACAAGAACGGCAAACCGGACTACATCATCGCCACCCAGAGGCCTCTTTTGTATGTTTTACTACGTGTTGTGTTGTACACCAACAAAATGTACTAGTTATTATTCAAAGACAGGCAAAATAAACTCACAGCAACAGAACTTTGTAATAATAACAACGTTTATATGTATGGGAACAAATTGTAATTACCCATGTGTTTTAATCTGATTCATGCAGTATAGAAGCATGTACAGTTATAAGTTTGAACCATTTTTAAACACATTTGACTCTTATAAGACACATTCAATCATGGAGAAGTGGGTAAGCACCAAACCAGCAACTTTGATCCTTAATAAATGATATAATCATGTTTTATGTCTTTATAGGGATGAAGAAGGAGGAGAACACTTGCGTAAGCGCTCCATGCATCTACCCTTTACCTATGCTACAGGCGAGGCCCTGCTCTACCAGTCCAACCATCCCATAGCAGCCTTTAGAGATGGAGGCCATGAGAAAAATGGCAGTAAGTCTAAGAAGAGCCGGACTGAAAGGCTGGTGCGGGATGGTCTGGACCCCGGCTCTCTTCTAGGGGCACTCATGAGTCAGGATGAGTCGGTGTACGTTTGCCAGCCCGCCCTGGAGCCCAAGATGTCCTTCCATAGCTTCTTTGGAGAGCAGATGGGCTTCTCTGACTCTGAATCCTCCAGCTTGCACAGGAGCTGGGACGAGCCGAGCAACGGCGTGCTGGGTCCAGGTGTCACGGAGCCGGGCACCAGCTTTGACCCGCTGCTGGCAACTCTGGACTCGCTCTCCCTGGAGGGCCAAGGGGTTGTGGATTCGGAAGAGGGGGGTTGTTCAAACGGCGAGCTGTTCGGAGCTCTGGAAGGGCTGGGGCTGAGCGCCGAGGACCTGGAGCTGCTGCTGCTGGACGAGCGGATGATCAGAGTTGAGATGGACCCTGAACGCGTGCCCACCTTGGACGACCTGCTGACAAACGACGAGATCCTTTCATACATTTACGACTCCATAGAGGGGAAGGTTGACTCCACAGAGCAGGTGCCTCCCAGTACGGCCTCGGCGACAGCCACAACGGCGTCACTACCTGAGAGCAACGCCACTTCTGACGCTAACGTTCAAATGCAGTTTCCTCACCATAAGCCTCCCCTGGTGGGGCACGCGCCCATCCTCCAGCTGTCCCAGCAGATGCAGCAGCACCTCCACATGCGACAGGATAAAGTGACGCATGACTGGGGCCAGCAGAGCGACCATTTGGCTAACACGATAGTCAACGGAGAGCTGCTTGGGCAAAATCAACCGATCACCAACGGACAATGGACGGCCCAAAACATTCTGGTCAGTGCGGGGATACAACTGGAACACTATAAAACACAACAGACTATTTTCAATGGCAAAGCCTCAGAGCTGGATGGAGAGCTTCATCAGCAGCATCAGCGCTACCTTCAGCAGCAGCCCAGGGTGCAGAACCACCTCTCACAGCAGTGCCACGCCAAACAAAAGGCAGCCAACCTCAACGGACTGTGTGGCGTCTCCAGCGCGGAGCATTCAGCGGGGAAATCCCAGTGGCAGGACTTTGGATTCAGCGAGAGTCTGGGCGGCAACTCCTGCCTTGATAACAGCCAAAAACCTCTGACAAACACCTCACTAGATTCCTGCATGGATTATAGCATGCCTGATATCGACAATGCGGATTACACGATCAGTGGAAGTGGTTTGTTTGGGAGGAGTGGACAGCAGCACGGGGCCGAGTCCACGGTCTCGTCCTTCCAGGGGATGAACCATAAACTGCAGCAGGAGCAGATCCCAGTTCCTTTGGCTCAGGTCCTCTCCAGCCTGTCGCAGTGCCCTCCCCCCAACGCCTCCCTGGAGCAGATCCTCGGAGTGGGAAAGCCATGCCGCCAGTTGGACCACTACGGCATGGTGACCTCTGAGATCCCTCATGACCCCAGTCCCAACAAGGTGAGGATGCTGAAACACTTTTATCTCATAAAACATGTGTAATGTACATTACATGGTACGGTACTGTATACTACATTATGTCCCTTAAATCTTTGCTAAATGGATGAAATTGAATCAAATCAGATGAATCGTTACACCGTGGTGGTGTCAGATCTAACATGTCTATATGCCAGAATGGGAGGATAGTTGCCAGTCCGAGGCAGAGACCTAAGAAGAGGCACAACGCTGTGTTTTTTTCTACATCTGTGTCTTGTTTGTTTTGTTCATTTAGGGTCACTGCTCAATATTCAGACATTTAGAAGACATGATGTGCTGTGACCTACAAAACATAGATGGTCTGCGCTGTTGTTTTTATTTGCAGACAAAATGAGTTTCTCAACCTAATATACAAACAGTGGTGCAAGAGATAAAAATGTATCCAACAAATACCAGTTTATTAAACCGACAGTTTGTAAATAGAGTAGTATAACTACTGTTATCCCCCTCCCCCGGCTCCGTGATTATTATTTTTTAGCTACAATGGCCCTAATACGCCGTTGTAGATCCAGCTATGAAACTGGATGTTGGGGGTGTTCTGTTTCTCGAGCATTACCTCCTCTTACTTCATATATGACTGTATTTTCTAATATGACTTCCAGCTGTCTGTATTCACAATGTCCTCTTGCCTTGTGCAGATGGAGAACGGCTGCCTCCTGAGCAGTACTTACCCAGGAGGCTGTGCTCTGCCCAATAGAAACGGAGCAGCGCCCCCTACTGTCCAGATGCCCGGCCCTGAGACTCTGCCCAGCCTCCCCGACCCGCCAGCCACCGGCTTCTACCTCTGACCAGCTGACCAGGAACAGTCATGCAGCAGGAAACACACACGATGACTGGACCAGCCTTATACACCTAGACAACACAACAAACCAAGCTGAAGAAACGTAGGCCTATATGTTCTTTTCTTTCTCTCGTTTCCAATTTGTAATATTTTTGTGTGTGTGCGTGTTGGGGGGGAGGGAGGGGGGGGGGGGTCAATGTGATGTATTTCAAGTCATATTATCATATGAGTCCTTTGTTTACAATAATGCAGTCAAGAGTGCTCCGTTGAGTTTATGTGAAGTAATGCAGACGTAAATATGAGTTTTTAAAGATGAGTTTCACAAATCTGCGTTCAGATACAACACAAAGCAGAATTCAGACTTCAGGCAAAAATATAGATTTTTTTTTTTCAAATCTAAAAACACATCATGCATCATGCAAAATATTGAGATATACTGGGTTAATATTGGGTGTTATTGGTGGATAAAGGACTGATACCAGTTTACCAGTGGAAGCTGAAAATAAGACATTAAATAAACCTTTATTAGTAGATTAAGGGACAAGTCGATCAACAGAAAATTGATTAGTAACGTTTGTCATTTTTCAAGCAAAAATACCAAACATTTGTTTATCAAATATCAGATTTGCTGCTCTTCTTCGTCCTATATTGAATTAAATTAATAATATTAATAATAATAATTTTATTTGTATAGCACAAAACGAAGTTTCTTATTTGGACTGTCATTCGGACATAACGAGACATCTGAAGACGTCATGTTCAGCTCTGGTGAATTGTGATCAGCATTTTCTGATAGTTTTTAGATGAAACGATTAATCAAGAAAATAACCAGCAGATTAATCGATAAACGAAATGATCGTTAGTTTCAGCCTTAAAATGTAAAATGTGAAAACAGTCAAACGGAAGCAACAGAACTGAGGAGCAGAGAGGTTGTCGTATGTCTCCACTTCATGAATGTACAGAGAAATATTAGTTATCTGAAGCATCAAATGGAGCTCTGTGTTGTGACTATATAATAACCATCATTTATAAATGGTAAATGAATAGTTAATTAAACTTAGTCAATAGTTTTTACTGTTAACAAACAATAAAATTAATAATGTTTACTAATTAGTAGTAATACTATAATTTATGTTATTTTAACAGTTTATTGTTGCACACATTATAACATTTTATATACTATATATTAGTGTTTGTTAATGATGAAATTATTTGTAAACCTTTAAGAAATTGTTTGTAAAACATCTATAAACATTACAGAGATAGATAATTGTAACACTTTAATGGTTAATAACTGGTTTGTAAACCATCTATAAACCTTATTTGAATGGCTGTTATAAAGTTACAACTGATGATTATAATACTTTGTTAAACGGTTAATAAATACTTTGTAAAGCATCTATCAATTTAATTTCATTGTTTGTTAACAGTAAAATAATTATTAACTAAGTTTAATCATTTACCATTTATAAATGATGGTTATTATAAAGTGTTACCGTGACTTTTTTCATCAGATTTTCCTGTTTTTAATCATAATTTGGTTTTGGAGTCATTTGGTTCGCTTTGTATCTGAACGCTCCATAAAACACAAACACTCTTAACCCCGTCATTTCACCTTCAACGTGATTACAGGTTTTTCAGTCGACAGTATCGCTCACAGTTTTCCGTCATGCTACAAGAATGTAATCTTTCAGTGTTCGGTGATTTCTTCTTTGAACTCGTCAACAACGAGATTAATCCTTATATGTTTGAAAAAAGTATAGAATATGGAAATTAATGGCTAGAAATATCCTGCACTTTATTTCAAGCACCCACTTAATGCAGATGTGTGGTCGGGGATACTGGGGTTATAAAAAACAACCAGTTGATCTTTGAAGCTACTGATGCAACATGGACCAGTTTGCATTTTTTATTCTTATTTTGAGGCACATTTCAGGTGACGGGTTAATGTCCTCACAAGCACAAAACACTTCTGTACAATTGTTAGTGTCATTATTTTTTATCTTTCTCCACTTGAATTATTCTTTTCGATAATGTCGGACCTCTGGATGAGTTTTTCTTTCTTTTATTTTTGGTTAACTGACTTGATTTAGAAGAAGTTCCATTTTTAATTTTCTGTATTTATTCCTGCAGCAAGTAAGCATTCTTGATTGTTTTGAAGTTGGTGTGTAAGACATTCTCTTGTACAAAAAGAAAAAAAAAAAAGAAAATGTAATGCTTTGTCATCCTCTTAGCTAAGCAGTGGTTGCACTTGCTCTCCCGAGGGAATCAGTGAATCCAGGCACAACTCCATCACAGAACAATCACAGTATATAAAGGAAAAGTCTGACATCTTTGGAGACCCGATTCTACTGTTATCAGCTCATTAAAGGAACAGTGTGTAACATTTCGGGGATCTATTAGCAGAAATGGAATATAATATTCATAAACTATGTGTTCTTTAGTGTATAATCACCTGAAACTGAGAATCGTTGTGTTTTCGTTAGCTTAGAATGAGCCCTTCATATCTACATACGGATTGCTCCACCATGTTTCTAAAGTAGCCCAGAACAGACAAACCAAACACTGGCTCTAAAGAGATACTTTCACATTTTTACGTTACCTGAAGGCCACCGTAGTTCTCTGACACGCTTGTGAAACTGCGGTAACATGAGCCGCAGAGTGCTAAATCGTGGTACCGCCAGCCGCCGTCTGACTTCCGTTGTTCCTAAAGTAGTGTTATTATCAGAATCAGATCAGAATCGCTTTATTCGCCAAATGTACAATGTACACAGAAATTTTACTTGGTGATACAGCGCAATAAAAAACAAGGTAAAAAAGGTTTACAAAGTTACCACGGTTTTGCACTCGGCAGCTCACGTTACCGAAGTCTTGGAAAGGAAGGAGTGAGCGGAGGGGTACTCACTTGGTTGCAATCAGCAACCACACCACTAGATGGCACCAAATCCTACACACTGTCCCTTTAAATGTGCGTTATCAGTCGTTATAAGCCTCATAGATCTGGGTCAGTAGGGGCCTGCTACACCTACTGCGTTGTTAATGTGAACGCAAGACATAAAGCAACATGTAAAACTCACGTTGTTGGTTTCATACGGGATACAAACCCTGGTCTCCTGGGTGACAGTACTCTGTTCATTGCCCCCGACCTCCACCCCATATGGAGTTTCACACTGTCTATACTACAGCGCCTTACGTCCGCTTTTGTTCCCATCATAACTACTATGGCCACTAGAGGTCGCTGTCGTCTTCTTTTATTCCTTCTTCTGATCGCCCATGAATAGATGACAAAACCTACTAGTGGGTGTAGCAGGCTCCTTCTGACACATATTTATGAGGCTGATAACACACATTTAATGAGCTGATGACTGTCTAACCGGCTAGGGGAATCCTCTTGTGTACTGTCTTATTTAGAGTTGGAGGAAGCGAAGATGAAGAGGAAGAAGAGATGACCTTATATAAGTCTTCTCCCCCAACAAAATGTGATACTTTTCTCTTTAAATGGTAGAAAGCTTGGCGATATATCAGGTCAGTAATTTCAGGTGTACACAGCGTCTCCGAGCAGTTACAGAATGGCAAACACTGAAAAACCAAATGTGAGTATTAAAAAGAGATCTCTACTAGAAGGATACAGATCTGAATGTTTCTTGTACATAAGTGAAACAACTGGAAAATGATGCAGAGTAGAATTATTTCATGGCGAAGAGATGCTGAAAAGAGATTTCCATTTTAATTGTTCAAATAATGTCATTACTATTGGTATTAATATTATCGTTCTACGTTTTATGTTGAAATGTGATACACACGTGGTTACATGTCATTCGAATTGACTCTTTCCCTTTCTTTTTACTACAGCGGAAATGTTTGCTATATTTAATATGATTGATGTGACTTATTAACAATGTGAAAAAAAAAGATGTGTATATAAAGGCAAAACAAGCTTTGACAAATACAGGTATGTACATAGTTTTACGTCAAGTCACTCGTTTCAAGCACTATTTTTAAAACACATGCTTATCAAACTCCTTTGTTGATTCTTTTTTGTTTTTTAATTGTAAATAGTACTCTCATCACGAAACACTGGACTCTATGACAGCCGGAAAATGGTGCCATACTACTGAGACTTGTTGAATAGGCTATAATGTTGGAGAGTTTAATTTTGTCTTTTGTTTAGCCACAGTAACTCTAATAACATGCTAACAGGACAAGGTGTAGGTGTTGCAGATTTGACCCGTGTCCTTTGACTGCTTGTTTAAAAATGTATTATTTTCTTCCTTTTGAAATAAAGGATTTCTTCAATCACTAAAGTGAAAAACACAAAACATCTTGCGAGCTTATGACTGACCACTCGTGCGTCTCCGTGTCCGAGCCCGACAGTTTTCTATTCGCTCGGACAGTAAACTGTTAACAGCAGGGGTTTCCTCCTGATATGTAAAGGTGCTATGTGTAGCATTTTAACATCAATAAATCATTACCACATTAACGCTGACAAGTCTGCATAATTACTGTAAACAGAGCTGCTAATTCAAAACCACGCAGATGCTCATCTTGCAACAGAGCATCACAGAAAGTTCAGCCCTTTAACACAGAGTATAGCAACCCAATCTTATAGGAAGGCGTATCATATTCTGTCTTTCGGAGGTTGTAGCGGGCTCAGTTTTCAAGTTATTGGGAATACACTGATATCACGTGAAACTAGAAACCTAAGGAATCCATTGGTACCAACCATGTCATGCTACCTTGTCGAGAAGAACACTAAATAATGCTACGAATTTACGCTAAATTTTGGTGAGGGAAAAACTGGCATGGCGATTTTCAAAGGGGTCCCTTGACCTCTGACCTCAAGATATGTGAATGAAAATGGGTTCTATGGGTACAAAAAGTGTTGTTCTTTCAATGCAGTCCTAGAAAATAACTATGGTAGATTAGCTTGAGGCTCATTGACATCACTAGTACTGGGTAATATCACTCAGGAGAAGAGGACAAAGGGATGTGGATGGGGGAGAGAAAAGTCTCAATGTGCACATATATCTCTTATATTATTAGCTACCCTATAGATCTAACATACAGCCGTGGTAAACTTGATCTTGCATCATTATTTTTCAAGATAAAGCCAAGAATAGCTAAATTTAATACGTAGATTTGGAGGCGAATGTCAGAAAGAGGCAGTGGGAACGTCACTTCGAGTCTCCTGAGGGCGTAGCAGGAGCAGCAGCAGCAGCAGCAGCAGCAGCAGCAGCAGTGGGATATTTCCAGGGTGAGGCTGGATGGTGGTTGGAGGCACTAAAGCTCTCCTTGTTTACGCAAAGACACATCTCGTCTTTATTTTAGTCTAACAAGGCAAAAGAAAGAACAATGGGACCAAGTGTGCCCGAGGCATATTGTTATGGAAGTGAGCTTTGTCAGGCTGCAGACATATTTAGATAATAACTGGCCAATTAGAGTTCCTCTGAAGTGGAGAGAGAAGGGACTTCTGCCTGGGACGAGTGAATCATCAGCCCAGTACATCTGCTGTCTGTCAGGGACACACTGTGGTTTTTTATGGACGTCAAAGACAAACATCCTGCACGCAGCAACATATTGGCCTTCACAGTCTGATTAAAAGCTGTGAGTGTGTGTATAGGTGATCTGGTGCATAACAGGCCGTTTTGCATACGTGTTACCTCTACTACTACTACTACTACTACTACTACGACTTACTGCGTTACTAGTGGTGGAAAGTAACTAAGTAAGCCTACATTTACAAAATTTTCAAGTACTTCTTTACTAGATTATTTCCATTTTATGCTACTTTATACTTTTCTCCACTATAGTTGAGAAGCAAATGTTGCACCCTTTACTCCGCTACATTCATTTGACAGGTGTAGTTATTTTTTACTTTTCTATTAAAGCTGCAGTGAGTAGAAATGGAGCAAATATGATTAAATAAAGTTAGTTTTATAAAACGGTCACTATATCCTGACAGTAGTGCATGAGACAGGTAATCTGAAAAAGTCATGTGCCTCTGTGTCCTCCGGTGTTCCTAACGGCTTCTGCAGTATTTCACAGATCGGAGGAAAACAACCAATCAGAGCTGATCTGGAGTCTGCTGTCCATCTGCTGCTATGAGAGTCGGCTGTCAATCAAATATGAATCAATATTCTGTTACGTTAATGCCTATTTCTCGCCTCAAATGTTTTCAGAAACATCTTGTAGTACACTGTTTAGCTGTAAAATCAGAAAGTTTGTGACCCGGCAGCCATGTTGAGAACAGTTGAGGAAATACCAAGCACCGCCCACCAGCCGGAGCACAGCCAATAGGAACGCTCAATAGGAACGCTCTCTCTCTGAAATTACCTGTGATTGGCCAAAGTCTCCCTTCACGGGCTAGATTTTTTAAAGCCTGAACACAGCCATGAGGAGGTGCAGAAGTCTAGTTTTCTCTCAGAACACTTAGATTACAATATGCTGAATGATGGCCCTTGTTCCATTCAAGTCTCTAAGTCATGACAGAGTGACAGTCTCAGAACACCAGGACTGAAACCAAAGTAGCTAAATAGAATCTGCAGTAATTTTATTATTAACATTTGATGAAAAAGGGTGATTCCAGTCTGGTCTTGGTGATTTATAGTAGATGTTGTGTGTAATAACATTGGCCTGGTACCATGTCAGTGCATTGAGAACCCCACAGACCCTCACAGGTGTTTTCACTTAGTCCGACCCGATCAGACGTCTGCTGCGGTGGATGTTGGGTGGAGCTTTGCTGGGAATTACATGACCTCATGAAACAGGTGCAACACAACTAACAGGAGAGTGAAGACTGAAGATGTCAACCGGTCTCAGGTCCTGTAGAGGTAATTAATAAGTGAAAACATCTGTGTAGGAGCACCAGGGTCTGGAACAGGCTTTCAAATGTTTGGTCACAGACATATGATCACCGCTGAAGGCTTTTATACCAGGAATGTTTCTACTTATTCACGGCTAAAATGAGTGCACTGACTTTAAACTGTTTCTGTTACATTAATACACACCTTGTATTTGCCTCTGACATGAATAATCTTAGCCTTTCATTTATTTATTTCCTCAAGAATACAGTATTTCACATTAATTTGGATTAATAATTTTGCATGTGTGCACACACAAATAACACTTTATCTTATAACTCCTCTTGCCCCCTAAATAAAGCTCATTTGTAATAATTAATCATGATTATACTTTAATTATAGCTACTTAAATAATTGTACTGGGAACCTGGAAACACAGCTGAATATAAAGCAAAGTGAAATGGATTGAATCAGTGGTCTGAGTCTCCCTCGGTTGTTGACTTTGGGTACTACACCGGCGTTCAAAATGTCTCCTGTCCTTAAAGGCCCTGTACGCCCACACAGGTACCACATGAGGTCAGACAGTCTTTGTACCATCTGTGGCAAGCCATTTAAACATTTCATTTTTAGACGCAGATATCCATAATTCAGTTCCTCCTAGTCAATTTCAGATATCCACAATGACATTCTTCTTATCCACAATTGTCAATGGCAAAAGTGACACCATTTTTCCTATAGGGAAAATGTCATTGTGCATTTATTTTAATTTTAATTTTTTATTTTTATATTCATTTATTTTAATTTTAATTTTAATTTTAATTTTTATTTTTATTTTTATTTTTATTTTTATTTTTATTTTTATCTTTATTTTTATTTTTAATTTAATTTTAATTTTAATTTTAATTTTTTATAAAATGACCACTTATATTTTTTAAGGATTTACAAGTACAGTTTCTACTAGTAAAAAATGTTATTATGGATATCTTTAATTACCATTCTGACTAGTGAGAATACAATTTTGGAGAAATGCTATTATGGATATCTAAAATGTAATTAAAGACAAGAGTGTGGATCGATTAAATGTTAAAACGGTTTTCCATATACCATCCTGACATTTGGAGATTGAGGGAGATGTCAATCAAGCATAATCTGAACACACCTACACAGTCCTGAGAAGCCAGTCTGTTGACACCAGAGACACACTGGTGCAAACTGGATCACCCAGAGTCCACCTGCAAAGAAGGGCGTCAAAACATTCTCCTTAATCTGAAGGAGGAACATGCATTGACATCACTGACAGGGTAACGTAGTCTAGTGTGAGGATGTCTAAATAAACTACAGCTGCTCATAGTGTCAAAGCACCCATCCAGTAAAGGCTTGAGCTTTTGTGTTTTCTTTTGACTTACAATATGCATCAAGCAAGGACTGGAGACGAGGGGGACCAGAGGGCAGCAACAGTAAAGGAGAGTGAAGATAGTTGGTTTAAAATCTCCACATTATGGTTCATGAGCTTCTTCTAGAGTCTGTGTATATGCAGAGTGAAGGATAATCATTTCATCTGGACTGTTTCTGCATGTTACTTCCTCCTCACATGTCTGTAAAAGAAAGGTGATTCTGACAAAAAAAAACTAACAATATTAGGACCAGATCAGAAACAGGGAAAGGAAGGATTACTGCAAGAATACAATGATTTAGGTTAAAGGAGGGGAATGCAGAAGAAAGATTGTCCTCACTGAGTGACTGTAGTCTGTCCTCAGTGTCATTGAACAAGCCAGCAAGCATGCAGGAAGTGTATTATTTTGAAAATAACCCCAAAGCCATCCATTACAAGTGACTTGAGCAGGGCTTTAATGGGGCCCTCTGGGGCTGTCAAGTGAGACAAAAACAAATGATATGACAATAACATTATACGATGACTTAGCTGCCATGTGCTCTCTGTTCCACTGGGTGGCAGCAGCACACAGTGAGAGGATCCAGACACAATAGAGCAGCTTGTATACAGTAAGGCCTCCCTGCTGATGAGGTGATGTGTTCAGTGAGAGGAGGAGAGGAGGAGAGGCTCACTGAGGAGGAGAAGGGTCAGAGGGATTGAAGGGAATATGTTAAACATGGTTATCTCTGGATGAAGGCCAACATACAGGCAGACTCCTCCAGGCACTAAAGCTGGAACATGACTTCACTTTCTGTACCTCATACAATAACTGAACCTAAAATGAAACTTCAATAAAACAGGTATGTGAAAAGAACATTTTGTTCATTAATTGTGATGTAAAACTGAATTAACAAAACTTAATGAACTAAACAACCGGTTTACTCTCCTTTCAGCTCTGGTTTGGTCTTCACTCATTCCTTTGTTTGTCTGCTGTGTTGGTGCTGAGCAGGTAGCATCAAATAAATGAGTGTTGAGATCGAACCAACTAGTAAATATGTATTTCCTTTAGCGCCACCATCAGTACAAAATGTCAATAATAATAATAATAATAATAATAATAATAATAATAATAATAATAATAATATCAATAAGATATACAAATAAAATAAATAATAATAATAATGATAGTAATGCAACAATAATTATAACAATAATAAAATGATAATAATAATAATATCAATAGAAAAATAAAAATAAATAATAACAACAACAATAATAATAGTAATGTAACAATAATTATAACAATAATTGTAACAACAATAATAATCATAATAATACTATCAATAGAAAATAAAATAAATAATAATAATAGGGATAATAATAATTATAATAATAATGATAATAGTAACACTATCAATACAATAATAATAATAATAATAATAATAATACTATCAATTGGAAAATACAATTTTAAATAAAAATAAAAATAAATAATAATAATAATGCTTTCAATAAAAAATTAAATAAAATAAAACAAATGAAATAAAATAAATAAAATAAATAAAATAAATAAAATAAATAAAATAAATAAAAATAAATAATAACAATAATAATAATAATAACAACAATAATAATAGTCATGTAACAATAATTATAACAATATCAATAATAATAATGATAATAATACTATCAATAGAAAAAATGAAATAAAAATATAAATAAAAATAAAAATAATAAGAAGACAAACAACAATAATAAATTGTTTTGTTTGTCTTTGTCAATAATTTATAAATGCTTTAACAACACACACATTATATTTAGCTAATAAAGGTCAATGAATTAAATTGGGAGAGCGAGGAGAGAGAGAGAGAGGGGCGGAGGGATGGAGGGGAGGGGAGGGGAGGGGAGGGGAGAGGGAGGGAGGTAGAGAGACCCTGGTGGACAGCAGCAGAGAGGGAGAGAGGGAGGTTGGACCGGGAACAATAGAGAGAAACCAAGCCAGACCTGAAACACCAAACAAACCGAGAGAAAGCGAGCCAGGGCGGGATGGAGGGACACCGAGCTAAACGGAGAACATGTGAGGAATAAACACCGTGAGGACCGGGAGGGCTTTATATTCCTGTCTTTCTTTAATCGGTGGATTGTATTGAACCGGATTCCGATATGAACCCTGCAGAAGCGGCCGAGGAGGCGCCCAGCGACCCCGACACTGATGCCTTCTACAAAACAGGTAGGAAGAGCGGCGGAGACCCACCAGGGGAGATGTGGCACAAAGAAAGGCTGATAAGTGAGGTGAATGTCACCAGGAGGAGACGGCTGAACCAGCACAGGAACCCAAGTGAGCAGCAGCAGCAGAAATCTGCACAAAATCACCAGTAATGTGGTGAGAGCTCTCACACAGGCGCTGCACAACAGGGAAGCCTTACACATCCAGCTTTAAATAAGCACAAACGCTGCTCTGCAGGCTGCTATTTCATGTTTTACATGCATTTACAGTGGGATTGTGTTGGAGTGTGTGCACGCTCGTGTGTACGTGTGTGTGTGTGTGTGTGTGTGTGTGTAATACTGTGCTCGTCTGTGGGATGCTGATGTCTACAAAAGAAAGAGGAATCATGGAGGGATGGCATCAGATCAGCTGCTGCAAATCTGTTCAATATGCGACCAAATGACGATTTGCTTTATGTAGAGCTCTAATAAGCAGGCTGTTTGTGTTTGTGTGTGTTTGTGTCACAGACTGTGCGTCTGTGTGTATGTGTGTGTCATACACTGATGCATTGAGTTAAAAAGCAGCAAATGACAGTTCATCCTGACCAAGCTGATCTAAAATGGTCAGAAGATGAGAGAAAGTGTGTAAATGGTTGTGTGCAGGATAATGATGGAGATTGTGTGTGTGTGTGTGTGTGTGTGTGTGTGTGTGTGTGTGTCACTTCCACCATAATGGCTCAACACACAGCTGCAGCTGGCATCATTGATTGATCTCCTGGTCTTCAAACTGCTTATTCTGTCTGACCAACAATCCAAATATCTTCTACAGGGCTAATGCAACACTGATAAACTGATTCCAGATCATGTTTGGTTTTTTTTTGCAACGATTACTGGATTAATCAGTTAGTAAGAACAAGAGAACATTCATCAGCAGCTACTCTGTAAAGTGATTTAATTGTTGTAAGTCATTTGTCAACAAAAAAACACCAAATATTCTCTGTGTAAGTCACCAGTTTCATCACAATAACGATATGATATTTGCTGATATCACAAAGTCTACCACGGTGTGATTCAATTCAAGGGCCTGCGTTCGATATGAGACTAGAGTTGTTCCGATACCAGAATCTGAAGTGCGTCCGATACTGCCCAATATTCGGTATCGGGTATCGGCAAGTACGCCAGACTATGCACCGATCCGATACCATAATTTATTAACCCAGAAAAAAAATCTACTTGTTTAACCGGAAATCAGTTCTTCTTCGCCACTCCAAATCAGTAGCCTTCACTGTGCTGTCACCCTGGATGTATCATGGCTGCCACTAACTACTGTTATAGAGCAGCAAAGAAGAACTGATTGCAGGTAGTTTGTCACGTGACGACGCAAATACATTTTTTAATTTGGTCCGCTTTAATTTGTGCACTGTGAAACCGAACCAGACTAAATAGAAAACGAACCAGAAGTATCAATTTGACTCTGATACGGACTAGCCAAACGGACTATAGCTTGTGAAAGCTCCCTTAGTCGACTAAGAATCTCCTCGGTTGAGGACAGCTCTAGGTTCAGTGTCTCCCATCAGCTCTCTCTGGGCCTCACACTTTGACTTCCCTCCTCCGGTCGTTGCACCTTTGACCAGAATTCAATGAATCCGACTTTTTTTCCGCACAGTGTCTCATTGTTTGTCCTGATGAGTCAACCAGTAGATTTCCATGTCCATCTACTGGAAATGTTCCAACAGACAGTCATCTAATATTATGGGAAAAACGAATAGGAGGAGATCACACATAGAGAGCCCTGTTTCTCTATACAATACACACAGTGTCTCCCGGAGCCAGTGTGTGTGTGATTTAATAAAGCACCTTGGCAGGACTGTTCATGATAAAGTTATTGAACTGAATTACACTGACAGAGACAGAGTCAGGGTGTGTCCCCCTCCAGCCCCGCTGCATACTCTGTGTCTGTGTGTGTGTGTGTGTGTGTGTGTGTGTGTGTGTGTGTGTGTGTGTGTGTGGGTGTGTGTCTCACAAAGTATTTTCTTTTTAATTTATAAGAGACATGTCATGTTTTATACTAGTGAATATAATCCAATCAATCTTATTTCTATATTTGTATTTTGTATATACAGTTCCCTTTGTTAACATCTTATTTTGAAAACCTGACGTAGTCACACGTGTATACATCCATGGTCAGCTCCATCGGGGCCGTTTGAATGCATTTAATATAAATGTCAGTATATGGGTGCTCTACAGTTGTAGCGTCGGCCCATTTGACCACGAAGATGAGAGTGACGGCTGGTTTGACCGACGTTACCGCAATACGATAACGTTTCCTGTCCATGACAGAGTTAGCATGCAGCTTTAGCCGTGATGTCTAGCTCTGCTTTTCCTGGTAATGTGTGAAACCCAAAGTGTTTCCATACTTTATTGTATGTGTA
Source organism: Sebastolobus alascanus (assembly GCA_916701645.2). Taxonomy (NCBI): domain Eukaryota; kingdom Metazoa; phylum Chordata; class Actinopteri; order Perciformes; family Sebastidae; genus Sebastolobus; species Sebastolobus alascanus. The sequence continues at coordinate 246,787 of CAKAOJ020000206.1, read as the reverse complement.
GTGTTTACCACTCTGGATTTAAAATGTGAGGGTGCAGGTCGTATCCACGTGGACCCTCTGCTGTTTTTTACTTTCTCGTTTCGGCTCGCTGCAGTTTGTTTTGGTTGATGGATACGGAACGGATATGACGTCATGTTTTTTGCCTCTCCTATTTGACAATATTGAGGTAATCCTCAGTTTAGAAGAACTAGTTCATTGCTAAACGTAGACCTTCAAATGCACATTTTGTTTTAGGAAAACAACTCCGACTTCATTTATAATCAGTGCGTGTATGAAATGTTGTCAAGTCACATGACATAACATAACATAACATAACACGGGCGTCTGTGGCTCAGGAGGTAGAGCTGGTCGTCCACTAATCGGAATTATCGGTGTTAGATCGGCGGTTCGATCCTCCAGTCTGCGTGTCAATGTGTCCTTGTGCGAGATACTGAACCCCAAATTGCTCCTGAAGGCTGAGCCATCGGTGTGTGTGTGAGTGTGTGTGAATGATGAGATTAGATTCTAATGAGCAGTTTGGCACCTTGCATGGCAGCCTCTGTCATCAGTGTATGAATGTGTGTGTGTAAATGGGTAAATGTTGGCATGTAGTGTAAAGCACATCGAGTGGTCGAGAAGACTTCCATTTACCATTTAGCCTAACATAGTGTGTCTCAAATGCTGAGAACATAGAGAGTTTCAGAGGTCTGTTTTTTATGCAGGGATACTCCCATTATCTTTTTCATTATGTCCATATTTTCTTGTTACCGCAGTGCTGAAAGAGGCTCCATAAAAATGTTTCATCTCCTACCGAAAGATAGAATAATGTCTCCACACCTGGTGTGCTGCAAGACTTATAACCCAGGTCTCTAAAAGGTTCCCCCCCTCTCTCGCTCTGTAGTTTAACAGGATACAATAAATGTTTTTTTTTTAATCTGTATCAAAATATTTACACCTGCAGCAGCAGGGCTGAGATATGCACCACTGTGTTGTTTGCTTTGTAGTTTTCCACTTTCTTTTGAGAAAATGATCCACATACAAGAGCAGAATTAAATGATTTTTGTCTGCGAAAAAACAAAAACCAAAGCTACATGCACTCATTAAAATGCACCAGTTAGGGCTGCATATTAATATTAATCGCAATCACGATTCTGGCTTCCCACAATTAATTGAACATGATCACCTGCGATATTGACGTTTAAAATGCGAGTTCTGCTCATGGAAAACTGCTTCACATCAAAATCAAATCAATCAAGTTTTGGCGTCACTTTTGGGTATAGATATTATCTATGCAACCAATGTGTTTATGATTAAATTGAGATCGTAAAATAGTTTATGTAGCCTCTTAATGTTGCTAATTTTGCTCTCAAAGCTCACCAGATTGAAGCATTTAACTTTAAAATGCAGCTCACAAAAGGGTAGGGAGAATATTCCTGTATTTTTTCATATTGGAATATATATATATATAGCAGAAAAAAAAAATATTGCATTGTCAGTTTTTTCCAACATCGTGCAGCCCTAAATGTACATTAGCAAAAATGAAGCACAGCATGGAAGTGAAAACAGTGCTCTGTTTATTTTAACGTCAATAAAAATGTTGTTGCTAAAATCAATGAATAATTGTGATAAATAATCGTGATTATCATTTTGGCCATAATCGTGCAGCCCTATAGCACCAGTGTGTCTGAACAGCTGTGAGAGGGATCTGTCTCCATCAGCTGAACGTCTCTCTGACTTCAGCACAGAGGAAATTAGAGGCGGCTCCGAAACCACTTCTTCATTTCTAAAAGCAATTCCACATTATTGAGTATCTGCCAATACTGATACCGATCTGACACTACACCCAGCTGTTAATAAGCAGTTTGCATGTTCCTTACATCGTCTGTTGAAATGAAATCTACTCTTTTTTTAACGTGCCATTCATTTAACATCCCCTCTATTGCTGCCATAATGGATTCCTCCTCGTGGAGCGCCGCTCTTCACAGAGCTGAATTCAGTCTGCTGTCAGACTTAGTAATGACACACATGTGAGCGGCATGCTGACTTCTCTTCCTGGTGCTTCTTGCTTGTACAGTAGGCTACTGCTTTGTCACATTTCTTTGAATGATGATTCTGCAAGTATTCAATCAAATTTTTTGATATTGACAATTGACGCCAACACGGAAAAACTCACATTACACTCTTTTCATTCGTCTGTTGTGCTCTTTACTTCCTTTGTGACACAGTTAGGGCTGCAACTAACCATTATTTTCATTGTCGATTAATCTGTCTATTATTTTCTCGAATAATCGATTAGTTGTTTGGTCTATAAAATGTTGATCAGTGTTTCCCAAAGCCCAAGATTACGTCCTCAAATGTCTTGTTTTGTCCACAACTCAAAGATATTCAGTTTACTGTCATAGAGGAGGAAGGAAAGCAGAAAATATTCACATTGAAGAAGCTGGAATCAGAGAATTTAGACTTTTTTTCATAGAAAATTACTCAAACCGATTAATCGATTATCGAAATAGTTGTTGATTAATTTAATAGTTGACAACTAATCGATTAATTGATTAATCATTGCAGCTGTAGACAGAAATGTAACATAATGCAATGTAACATAAGATGCATGTGGAATTAACTGTTTAGTGGCTCCACCCTCTCGTGTCACTTCTGGTTGCAAAAAACCAAGATGGCGACGGCTAAAATGCCGAACTTGAGGCTTCAATACGGCTGTCCCTAAACCTTTGGCCAATAGCCTACAATTTTAAGTTAAAAGTGCTTTAGAGCACCAACTTCACCCCCAGCTTTTCCAAGCATTCGTGGCACATCACAACGAAGGAAATACGCCTGGCTAGGGCCGAGGAAAGTTCCCACGAGGGGATCCTCCCACACCGAGCGGCCGTTCCTGAAAGCACACCGCTGTAAAGGAAAGGGGTGCGCTGGATATTTAACACAAGACAAAACAAGAAAGTCATTGTGAAACAAAATGTGGCACAATAATCGTTTTATGTTGATTATCTTGTTTTCATAATCGTTGCAAGTCAAAATCGTAATTGTAATGGAAATTTGATTCATTGCGCAGCCCTTTTATGACCATTTCACACAAATGTCTAATAGGATGAAATGAAGATTAGATGATGATACTCAAGTGTATCATCTCCAAGTTGTCTGTCCTGGTTAAGGTTCTGGAGAAAGCCCCAATCAAATGTATTTTACATGTGTTTATTTTATTTATTTTGTGTTTAATTTAGGTTTCTTTTTCCCTGCTGAGGAAGTTAGTGTCTTCAGAAAAAGTGATATTTAAGTACTTGAGCTTTGTATGTATGTATAGGAAACGGTGGCACTGAAAGAAGATACAACTTTAAATGGAAATGAGACACAGATTCCTCACATTTTAAGTTAAAAAAGAGCAGAAAAGAGTCCCAACACACTCACAGGAAAGTGCAGGCGGCGCGGCTGCTCAATGTTATGCTAATCAGCGGTTTATAAATAGGATCCTAAATTATCAGACGGAAACAGGAAGTGACACACACACATTCATACCTACAACACACGCAATCAGAGAGCAGCTTCTGTCTGAGTGTTTATCAGACGGCTGACGCCAGCTGTCTGTCAATAGCTGCTGCTGTTGCTACGCTACGTCTCTAAATCACTATTTTTCCCATTTCATTATAGAATAACCGACGACACAAGCAGGAGTAAGTGATGTCATTCTGGTCGTTAGGGTGAGGAACAGGTGAAGTGCAGCAGATCCTCACACAGGCATGCTGGGAGATTAAGACTACCTTCACGCCAAGTGGCATCACGGCTGAAAGCTGATGCTAAAAACAACAGATTCTTGCTAAATGATGAATCTTTGTTAAACCTTTAAAGTTAATACATCTTTTTATCTTGTATGCTTTTCTTCATACCGTTCATACTGTTGGGCATTAATAGCTGCTTATTCTCGTGAGATTGAATCTCAGTGTGTGTTCGTCATATTCCAGCTGTGAGGAGTGAAGCCAATACTCACTGTGTGCATGAACAGGTAATTAGAGTTAATTATCTCAGCTAATCTGCTGAAAGCCATGAATAATATCTGTGCACCATGGAGATGTTTAGCAAAGACAAAAGATGGCGGCTTCAGCCAGTTTGCACATCTTCATTATGGAAGATGACAATTATGCCCACTTGTCCAGGTGTGTAAAGGTGTGAAAGTAGGCAGGGTTAAATCTTCCGTGTCTCTCAATTTGACTATTTTGTGACTCTTACTATTAGTGGTTGGCTTTAGTCTGCGCTGTCTCATTTTAATTCATTTCCGGATAGTAAAATAAGGGTCTGTGTTGACGCGTCTCTTCTCACCTGCACCTGGTGTAGAATATGATGTTGATGAACTTGAGTCGGGAGCACGGCCGTCGTTCTCTCTCGCCCTCCTGTCTTGTATTTTAATTTTGTAATAGTAGGCCATTACAAAAACCGTCAGACTGATGGACTTATGGACGCATTCTTCCTTCCACGCATCACAGCAATGTCAGGTTGCTTTAAAAGAAAAAAAGGGGGTCGATTTGTAGGCGTGCCAAAAAATCGTTTAAATATGTGTTTGTATGATTGCACATCTACGCCTTTTTGTTCTCGTGGTTATGACTCGCGTACGATACATTTCCTAAAAATATGATCATTTTAAGCCTCTGGTACGACGGTTAACGTTTCCCATTTGGCAACGCTGCAACTACTGTACTTCCGTCACTTTTCGTCTGTACAACCGTACGTCACCAACGCTAGCTAGCCAGCTAACTCAGCTATGACCACCCAAAGATGTAGCGTTATCCAGAAACTCCTGGTCTTTTTATCAGCCGGGAAGAGAAAGAACTATCAGACCCATTGCTGGTGTGAGTTCATCCCAGTAGGAAACACACAGGCATCGTAGCTTCAGCGAGAGAGACGTCACTTGTGCCACTTTTGGGTGTGTTGTCTTTCTAATTACGTATTTTCACAGTCTGATACTTCAACAGTTTTACAACAAACTGTGACATTCTTGACTAAGGTCCCATGGTGGGCCACCAGAAGGGGTGGGACTTCCTCTCTATACCCATATTCAGGTTATCCTCTGATGCCAAGTACTAATCTGACCTCTTCAGACTCTTTCCCTTCTCCATGTACTTTGAAAGTAGTTGAAGTTGTGCCAAAAATCTCTACTCTACCCTTTAAGTGCTTCCCTTCCCCCAGATTTAAAATCTGCGTACCTCACTGCGTGGAAGTTACTGTAATCATTTTCATATACGGTAACGTGATGCCAGGCATCGCTGTGGCACTAATAACCGAGTCAGCAGCTTTGTGTGACTGGACGAATGTAAGTGATACAGGAAACAATGAATCTAATACTGACAATGGTGAAGTATTTAATGTGGATCGGTTACATCTGGCCGATTCCTGATCTTGACAAATTAGGTCAGTATCGATGCCGATACCGATCTGCCGGATCAGATTGGTGCATCTCTAGTCAGACCTGTTTCATTTGAAGCAGTCCTCACAGTAAGACCTGATCTCACCTGAGGGAGAGATCTCGTTTCACTCTGACAAGACCTCGTTTCACCCTGAAAACAAGCTTGACTCTGAGGATAAAACTCTGAGGAGAGACCTGATTTCACCCTGAGAAGAAACTTGTAGCCTTGAAACACTTTCAAAGGGAACACTTGAAAGAATCAATGCTTACGGTTGACTTTACAGATGTTTTTTGTGTGTGTGTCCGACATCTAAGAATGACTGTTGGCTTGTGAATAAGCTCATGTGTGTGTTTGAGACTTTACATGGATGAATGACCAGTAATCCATTGATACACACACACACTGCTTCCTCCAGGCTTAGAGCCAGATTAACCTGCACTATAAGCAGTCGAACTCAGAGAGGGAAAGAGAGTTTGGATGAATAGTAATTATGATGTGTGACTGTGTTCAGTAGGGTTTAGTATTCTTAATCCCACCAAACTGTAGTTTGGACGCCTGTCATTAAAATCAATTACTGAGTTTATGCAGCGGGATTAAAGCTAATGAGAATGCTGTTGTTTAAATAAAGCTTAATGAGATCACCCTGTCAGTAACACGACTTGGACTAATACTAATCCACCAGTATGGCCAGCACTTACACTGATACCTCTGATCATGTGCTGCCATGAATACATATTAACGGACTTCATTACACTCAATTCACTGAACATGTTCTGCTCTCACTGTGCACGGAGGTGCACAGCAGGTGAGCTTAGTTAACACACTTCAAGCAGGCTGTTCTCATACACCGTTCGTAGCTACACCTACGGAAAGTAATGCACTGTAATTTGTGTATATACCACAAAATTAATTCATGTGTAATTCACGTAATCATGAACCAGGAGATATGAAGAGCGGAGAACGTCGCGTAGGGAGGAGGTCGGGGTGGATCAAAAAATACCGGACTTTCACCGAGGAGACCAGCACGTCCCGCGTGAAACCAGAAGTCAACGTCTACTATAGTCATACGTCATATTCCCATTTTACCAACAACCTTCTTTTCTTAACTTTGGGCACAAAATTAAGTTATTTGTCTAAAAAAAATTTGGCAAACAATGTGGCTAATTAATTTGAAATGACTCAAATGAATATGAAATATCATAGAAATGCCAAAATACACTGGAGGGGGGCTTTAAAAGTGTACATCTGGCCCTCAGCAGAAAGTAAAACTGAGTTGTAACAGCATTCTTCAGCCGATGTCCCAACTCCCATTTATTAATAATGAGCAAAAACCCAGAATCTATCATACAGAGTGAGCAGAACAGAAGTCTGTTGTAACTGAAATTGGTTCTCTTACAGGACGA